>SELE01000001.1:1410647-2821294 GCA_009805495.1 Pezicula neosporulosa
GAGCTATTTGTCAACGGATTCTGTGAAGCCCCCCAAATATCCATCCATCTTTGGAAATTCATCAAGGCCTGCCAGTCTTAAATCCGCTTACATACTGTCGGCATACGGTGAGGTCTCCTCGTACCGTTCTTTGTCATTCATACAAGCTTCTCTAAGTGCGTAGGCTGTCACAGAAACATTCTCCCAAAGAGGAATAAACAAATCGGGGGCTTGCAGAAAGTCGCCCTACTAAGAAACACACAGCTGGCGACAGACACCTGCAGTGATTCTCAAGCATGCGGAGTCTATTTATCTTGCAGTAAGAAAGATGAACATCAACACGACTTTGTTCCGTCCAAAAGAAGTGTCTCCCGCCAGTGACCAGATTAATCCTGCTCAGTATGGTGACAATTTTGAGGGGTTCCTTGACAACTGCTTTTTTTGCCAGTATCTAGACCTATCCTATTATTCTAATGGACACTAGAATCATTCTTGTCTAGTATCTCAGACGTATAGCATTGCCAATGTCAACGGATCATCACTACTATGACGATCGTCAATATCTCTATGGTTAAGAGAGTGTTTCCTCTGCTAGTACTTTGGAGTGCTAATCAAGAAACGAAATCATTTCCTGTGTACCCTCACTAGCCTGGTGCTAGAGATAAAATTGTTCCTTTAAGGACTGTTCTCTATTGCTCTAAATACTAAACCAATCAACTTCTCAGAGGGTAGGAAGAGCTGTCCGAATTCATGATAGGTTGCTGATTCAGACAATGGTGGAAGCTTCTGTCGTCCTTGTAACACGTTAACATTTCTACACGAAGTAATCAAACCAGGAATTCGTTTTCAAGATCCCTATCTTATCAGTACTCTGAGGGCTACGGGAAGACTACTTTACGAGGCAAGCAGATATTCCCCAAACACAGAAAGCAAAACACATACACACTGCTTAGGGATCAATGACTTGGCGACGGAATCTTAGTTTGACATCGCACTGACAACTCCAGAAGCCGATGTAAGCATAGCGTGCCACAGGCTTCTCTTTGAAGCTGGTCATTCTTCAGGAGCGATGGTCAAGTTTCTTGCCTACCTTAGATGGCCAAGGAATTGGAAGGAACGGACTGTAGAAGAGCCGGTTTGTGGAAGGCGAATGCCCTTGGCATGGGCACAATGTATGTCACTGCAGCCTTCACAGTCCCAGCTATGCGGTGAACGCGGAAACAGGGCAATCGTACCATATTAAATGCAAGTACATTTTCCAGTGTATACTCTGAGCAACTGGGCTACAACCACAGTAATTAGATGGAACAAGGAAACTGGACCACAAATAGTCTTGGCTTTGAAATAAATGACCTGGATGACTAGTCGTAGAACTACGCCAAGAGAGTTCTAAGTGTTTTCTGTATTTGCAAAGGAATGTCTCGCTTGAAGTCACACAAGCGACACAGTTTGTTGCAAGTTGATGGTTCGCTTGAAGTTAGTCGAAGCGACACATGCTGCCGCAAGTGATGATTGAGCAATAATGGCCAAGGCCAAAAGAGAACCAACCAAATGCCTTCAACAGAAACCTTTGGACTTTAGCCTTGCATTTGGTTATGCAAGGCTACGTATACTACTCGTACAAGACCCGGGGACCCCGGAATCTCAGCCGCCATGCCTGTGCACTGGATCATTGGCGCATTCCTACGAGAGCCTCTTATCCTCTTATCTCTCAACACTTTCCATTTGAGTCCGACGGTACAGTATTGAATAAGCCAGTTAGCTTACCAGTACCCGTCGTTTCAACATATGTAATCTAAGATTCGTCATGTTACAGCCAATGTTCAAGGCAGCCTTGTTGAAGTCCGCAATCCTCGGGAAGACATACTGGACTTCCAGGTTGGGCGGAGCGCGCGACCTATTAAACCTATTCAAAGTGCCACGCCTTTGTTGGGCAAGGCACAAGAGGCTTTACACAAACCGACGAATATGCATTCAGCCTATAAACAGACGCTTCGGTCTTCAGCTTCTGTGCTGCTCGTTCTCATCGGAGCTCGTCTTTGACAACACACCGAATCTGTCATGAGAACGGATGTGTCTTTATTTTTCTCGATTGCCTTGGCCTGCAAAGTGCCTTCCAGGTTTGCATACCTACCTACTTTAAAGTACCGCGGTGCTTATCTTACTTAGTGCGTCTGTGTTATTGCTGACTGACTCTAGCAATAATAGGTACGCGAGGAAGAAGACACTGCGTGTCGTGGCCAAGATAAGGGTCGTCGTATCCTCAGATGAATGGTGTCCTAGTACGAAGTAAGTAGCTCAAGTAAGTAAAATAAGGCCCCAGCCGTTGTTGGTTGACCTGACTTGGGTTGAGTTGAGAGAGAGGGCGGGCTTGACACACGCGAGACAGGGCACCAGCCAGTCCAGTGCACCAAGCGCCTACCTACTACTGTACTGTATTATCACACTCACTACTGTACGGGCACGACGGGGACGCGGACGGGCTACTACTTTTTTTTTTGTACTACTACTGTACCTACTTACCTTACTCGAGGAACGGATCTGAGCCTGTTAGGCTAAGCTTGCTATTAAGCTAGGCCCAAAGGCGGAAGGCGCCCTCCCCTGACGCCCCCCTGGACCTTTGCCCTTTGCACAAAATTCGCTTACGGTCTTCTAGAAGTTTATTTGGAAGTTGGGAGCTCAAGTCAGTGAAGGCTGGAATTTGACATAAGGAAGCTTTCCGTACAACAACAAATCAATCACTCACTCACCCATCCTTCGTCTGACTCCTCCAGTTCTTCTTCTTCTTTTTCTTCTTCTTCATTTGTGCTGTGTTCTGAGGGGTTGACTACTCTCCTTACTCATTCCTTCGTCTCTACTACTACTACTACTACTACGACTCCCACCAAGTAAGTGCAGGCTGCCATCAGCTTCGCGACTCGAGACTACTTTGGCCTGTATGCGGATCACGAACCCTAGCACCTGGTTCGCCTGAGTCCGCCCATCACTGACCCTAGGTGCCAGGCAAAGCACCAATCACCAGCCATCCCAGGGTCACTGATCAAATTGTGACGCAGCGCCAGTCGAGATGCCCACAGCATCCATATCCACCTCAACAACCGATCTCGGTGGGGGTCGCTATGGTAAGTTGCTTGGAAACACACATCATATCATTTATCGTTTCCGTTTCTCAACTCACCCATCACCACAGTCCGATCGTCAGGCCAGCACTCGAACTTAGCCAAGAAAATTATGAACATCAGCCATGAAGCGGCGCAAAACTCAGGAGATGTCGTCCACGGACAGCAACGGCCCTTGATAAACATTTCCAACGCCGTTGTCAGCGAACGCGACTTTGCAAATGGGAGCATCAATCTGAATAATCATCATCAAACGGCCATGCTTACACAAGCTCTGCAAACCGTCCATACGAAGCACGACAGTATAATGAACGGCATTCCAGGCAAGGCTCCTAGTGAGTCGACTGGCAGCGCCCCATCTACTGCGCCGGCGAGTCCTAGATTGTAAGTGTAGCAGCTTCAGTTAAACATCCTTCTGTACCCAAAAATTCACCCACTACTTTTCTCCACTCGACTATGGATCGAATTGGGAGATCGACAACGTCAACATCACAGTGTGTCTACCTGTTTTGAATTGCTTCCAACTTTTATTTTGTATTTGCCTCATCTAGCTTCATCTTCCCTCTCACTTGTATTCTCTGCTCTCCAAATACATAAATCTAACGAAAATATCAGAATGCCAATCAGACAAAACTCGGGTTCCTCGACTCCCCGCACTCGCCCCCCAGCGACGACCCTCACAATTCCTGGCATGACGAGATCTTTAGTCTCGCCAGATGGTCGCATTGCGCAGCGAGATGTAGGTGCTAAGCTAGTCATCATCATGGTTGGACTGCCAGCCCGAGGCAAGTCATACATTACGAAGAAGATCCAGCGATACCTCTCGTGGCAGCAGCATAACACTCGTATTTTCAACGTTGGCAACAGACGCCGTGTTGCTACGGGCACATACCAAGGCCCACCTACATCTAAGGGCGCAATGGATGCGCCGACACAGGCTGCTCATATCCTACTTAATGGTGTAGACCCGACGCAGAAGAATGGTTCCACAGGTAACACGCCGCCAACGATCTCCACCAGCGTCAAGCTTCCACCTGTTGAGCCTATGGACCAATCTGCGGAATTCTTCGACCCAACCAATTCTAGGGCGTCTCAGATCCGAGAGCAGGTTGCTTTATCCACATTAGACGAGCTCTTGAATTACTTGCTCGATCAAGGTGGTGCTGTGGGTATCTTGGATGCCACTAACAGTACTATTGAGCGACGAAAGCTTTTGTTCGATCGTATCAAGAAAAGAGAGCCCAAGCTCGGAATTCTTTTCATCGAGAGTGTCTGTGAGAATGCAGACGTAAGCATCTAATGCATTGTGCTCGTAGAAACACTAGCTAATACCGTTGGTAGCTGCTCGAGGCAAATATGCGCCTGAAGCTCTCAGGTCCCGACTACAAGGACAAGGACCCCATTAAGTCGCTTGCGGACTTCAAGAAACGCGTTGCTGCGTACGAGAGTGCTTATGTTCCTCTTGGAAAATTCGAAGAAGACTCCGGGATGCAGTATATTCAAATGATCGATGTCGGACGCAAAGTCATTCACTATCAGCTGAAAGGATTCCTGACTGGCGGTATCGCCTCGTATTTGACTACCTTCAATCTTGCGCCTCGTCAAATCTGGATTACACGACATGGCAAGTCGATTGATAACGAATTAGGCAAGCTGGGTGGCGACTCCGACCTAACTCCCAGTGGCCGTGAGTATGGAAGAGTCCTCTACAACTTCATCTCCGCGAAGAAGCATGAGTGGCTTATTGATCAAAAAAGCAAAATCCTTGCATCAAGCTTCCCGCCCCAACCAGGAGACAATACACCTCCTTATCCGGAGGGGATGGGGGAGTTGGACGACAAGAACTTTTGTGTCTGGACCTCTATGCTTAAGCGGAGTATTGAAACTGCGGTCGACTTTCAGGACGACCCTGACTACGACGTGAAAAACTGGGAGATGCTGAACGAACTTAACGCTGGAAGATTCGAGGGCATGACTTATGAGGAAATCGCTGAGCAATTCCCCGATCAATACGCTAAGCGTCATGATGATAAGCTGCATTACATCTACCCGGGAGTCGGTGGAGAGGGTTATTTACAGGTTATTAGCCGTCTTCGAGATATGGTCCGAGAGATTGAGCGCATTACTGATCATGTTCTTATCATCGGCCACCGGTCTGTTGCGCGCGTCCTCATGGCTTACTTCATGGACTTAACGAGGGATGACATTGCCCATCTCGATGTTCCTCTTGGAATGCTTTATTCTATTGAGCCAAAACCATATGGCATCGAATTCCATGCTTACAAGTATGACGAAGAAGGACAAACATTCGATGAGCTCGCAGACTACAAACCCCAGAAGGAGACCCAGAAGGGTAATTGAGATTATGGCGGCATTTTCGCACAGTGTAAAATATGGTTCACAAGCGGGTAACGGATATTGGACGGAGTTGCTAGGGGTAATTGGGTGTATAACAGAAACGGCGCAACTTTTATGGATTGTACAAATTTTTGCTTTTATGGATTTTTCTGGGGAGGTTGCTTTTCATTCACGAGACATGATATTTGGAGCAAGGAGTTACGGAAGACAAAGAAAAACGCGCTGGCATAGGGCATAAGATAAAGACAAACAACGGTACCAAGATGGCTGGCGCACTGTACTCTAGATATGGCTTTCAAGATGGGAGCTGAGAGCATAGACAAGACACATACAGGCAATAATAAAAGCTCACTTAATGACTTTCGAATTCGTAGTGAAATTTCCCCCTCCCCATCTTAAAATACGAACAGCCCTCGAAAGTCAATCACTCTAGTTTGACTTACCTGACGCCCTGGAAACAAGTGTCATCGCAGGTGTTGCCATAGCTAGGCCAGGGCTACTTCGTACTACGAAGGACTGCACTGTAGGAAGAGCTGCCCCTGCACCTCATACAGTAGTCCAAGACAAGGTTCAGCTCAATTGCAGCCGACCTGCGAGCATCCCCAAAAACGATCACTTATGCCTGCAAGTATTGTGCATCCTGGGAAATCCACATCGCTGTAGAAACCCACCGATTTTCTACCCATGGATCACCTCTTCCAACATCGCATTCCAGTGCGTTCTTTGTCCTGACTCCTGACCCCGCAACAATCCTCGCGAGCCATTCCGCAGCCTTTGTTCCTCAGCCTCGTAAGTCTTTCGCGCTGCAGACTGGACTTGCTCCAGTATTTTGAGCAACCCCTCTCCTGATTTTCGCATGCTTAAAGTTTCATTAGCTAACGAGGGGTTTCTTTGAAGACAGCATTGAGTTGTGCTCAATTGCGGTATAAAGTAGTCACTACTACTTCTTTCTACCTGCGGCAATACCGAACAATTTTCGCACACGCGGCTGTAGGCAAACGACCCCTCAAGCTTTCCCGTGGTCCGCAGACTACGATCATAATGTCTTCGAAGAAGCGCAAGATCAGTGAGGTTGGTGAAAAGGCTGTGAAGTACTACGCAGTAAGGGCCGGCCATTCGCCAGGGGTATACTTGACTTGGGCAGACTGTCAAGAGCAGATTACAGGATTCAGGGGAGCGAATTGTAAGGACGCCATTCTATGTACCCTTTTCATTCATGACATGGAAAAGAGCTAATTTGGGGTTGAACACAGTCAAGTCCTTCCCTAGTAGAAGCGACGCTGAAAAGTATGCGGCCGGTCAACAGGTTCAAGAACCGCCATCGTCAGCAAGGAACAAGCCCGAGAAATTCTATGGAGTGGCTGTTGGAACTGTACCTGGGGTGTATCTGACCTGGGACGAAGCTGAGAAGCAGATCAAGAACGTCAAAGGCCCCAAATACAAGAAATTCGGTAGCAGGGAAGAGGCGGAGGAGTTTGTCAAAAGTGGTGGACCGGCAAAACGTGCACCCAAAAAGAAGAATGTAGTTGCGCAAGAAGAGCCGGATGATTCTGATGAGGTCGTGCCGAGCTCAAAGAAGGCAAAAACGAGCTCAGAGCCGTCGACTCCTTCAGTCTCCCGCCCCGAACAGTAGCAGCTTAGTTGCGAGAGACAAGAAGAAGGGTGAAAGCAAGCTGGTTGTCTACACTGATGGAAGCAGTCTTGGCAATGGGAAGAAGGGAGCACAAGCTGGTGTAGGAGTGTACTTTGGTGATGACGATCCAAGGTATTTATTTGAAGTCCTACGCACATGCAGGCCTAACTAACTGGCTAGAAACGTATCCGAGCCTCTCCAAGGGGATCCGCAAACTAATCAACGTGCAGAGCTGACAGCCGTCTTACGGGCCTTGGAGATTTGCCCACGGAATCGTGATATGATCATCATCACGGACAGTAACTATTCGATTAATTGCTGTTCGTTGTGGTACAAGAGTTGGCAATCCAACAACTGGCGAACCTCAACCGGGGGGCCGGTCATGAACCAAGATCTAGTGGCACCTATCAGAGCTTTGATCGATGACCGAGATGCTAGAGGTACGAGGACTGAATTCAAGTGGATTAAGGGCCATTCAAATGATGCTGGCAACGAGGCCGCTGATAGGCTGGCAGTCAATGGTGCTAGAGCCCTCATCAGATGAAGTGAAAGGTGCTGGCATGAACCTACAAAATCGACCATAATTTGGTTTAGCTATATGATGCTAATAGCAGAGTTACTCTTAGTAACCTGAAATTATCGGAGGAGTTCTTATGGGAGTTTTGAGACATTGGGGATTTTGATAGTCGTTTGTATGATACCGTTGTGTTTTGGTAGATGGACGGTTCCTTTGCAGAATATACCCCCGCAAACAGAAAAGGTAGCGATATCCCATGATGAATGAAATTTACAGTATGACTTTCTTCCCCAAATAGAACACCACGTTACCTACCTCTAGCTTCAGTAGTGAAAGTCCACATATGTAATATCACGTGTTTGCCGGTTTGCCGTTGACGGTATCCACGGGCCAACAGGATGATCAACTTCATCATTCGACAAATCCCAGAGGTTACACAAGAATATCTTAACCAACAACTGATCTCTCTCATTGTCTCTCTATCGAACTTGTAATAGCAAGCTGGCGGTCTTGACAGCTTTACATTGTCCAATTCCTACCTTTCCCAATGCAATAACATTCAACAAATCTGCTCCTTCAAGCCCTCCTACCCGCCGACGACCTCTACTAGCTCTCCGAAGTAGTGAAGACGATACTGGAGTAACCTAACAAGTGGCTACATTACCACGCTTTGAAGATGCCTACTCTCGCTGTTACCAACTTCAATATCGTCTGTTCAGTGCTGGGCGGCTTTATTACCCTCTTTGGCTTGGTTTCTTACTTGTTCAAGGAGAAGTTTTATCTTTCTGAAGCTTGTATGCTACCCCTGGCGCCTTACTAACTCTAAAACTTCCTGAACTAACACTACCGTAAGTGATATCTCTTCTTGCCGGAGTCGTCTTCTCTCCGCACGCCGCGAATCTTGTAAAGCCTCTTGAATATGCCGGTTCTCAGACAAATGTCGACGCTATAACGCTCTACTTTAGCCGCCTTGTTCTTGGTGTACAGTTGGTTCTTGCCGGAGTGCAGTTGCCCAGTCGATATCTTCAGAAAGAATGGAAGCCTCTGGCTCTTCTCTTAGGTCCGATTATGACGGCCATGTGGCTTGCAGGCAGTCTCATTATCTGGGGTATGGTCCCAAATCTTTCTTTCTTGCATGCTCTGGCAATCGGGGCTTGCGTGACGCCCACTGATCCAGTGCTCTCTAATAGCATTGTCAAGGGAAAATTTGCAGATAGGAACGTCCCCAAAGATTTACAGAAGATCATCGTTGCTGAGTCTGGAGCAAATGATGGGCTTGGCTATCCATTCCTATTTCTCGCATTATATCTCATCAAATATACGGGTCAGGATGGGACAGGTCAGATTGGCGGTGCCAGAACTGCTATAGGGCTCTGGTTTGGTGAGACATGGGGATACACCATTCTCCTGAGTGTCGTAAGCAACATATTTCTTTATTCCTATGCCATAGAATCACTATGCCACGATACTGAGAGCATGTCTCAGGGCTTTTAGCTTTCCTCTTTTAGAAGAATATTGATACTAATTTTTCAGATTTATGGTGCTTCAATAGGCTGGATAGCGAAGGAACTTCTGCATTGGGCCGAACAGAGGAAGTTTGTTGACCGAGAAAGTTTCTTGGTCTTTGCTATTACGTTGGCTTTGTTCATTATGGGTACTTGTGGAATGATTGGTAGCGATGATGTTCTCGCTTGCTTTGTACGTGCCTTTCTCTACGCAAAATCTCCAAGCAGAACTGCCCTTCCCAGGTCTTAAATGAAGTTTGAGTTACTGTCGAAAGATTTAGGATAAGCAAACTAACTCCAAATTTTCGACTATATAGGTCGCCGGAAACGCTTTCACTTGGGATGACTGGTTTAGGCTTGAGACACTCGATGACTCTCTTCAGCCTACTATTGATATGCTGCTCAACCTGTCAATTTTCATGTGGTACGGTGCTGTTGCTCCGTGGGAGAGCTTTGCCGAGAATGACATTATTCCAATTTGGCGTCTCGTCTTCCTTGGGATACTTATTCTCCTTCTTAGGTTGGTCACCTTTTGTGTTCTAGATACGTCTACTTACTTGCTACTGCAGACGTCTACCCATAGTTTTCGCGGTACATAAATTCATTCCACAGATCGAAGAGAAACGACAAGCAATCTTCGTAGGTTTCTTTGGCCCAATTGGGGTTTCTGCTGTCTTCTACATCTACATCAGTATCGAGTTTCTTGAGACTATAACCGTTGATGGTCTCCAGAGAGAAGATGCAAGACAACTTGCAGAAATCATCAGAGTGGTCGTCTGGTTTTTGTCCATATGTAGTATTGTGTGTTGCTCCGTCCTTGCTATGAAATTTTGACTGATTGCCACCAGGTTGTCCATGGTTTAAGTATTCCACTTGGAAAACTTGGGTTCTTCCTCCCAAGGACTTTCTCGCGAGCTTTCACTTCGACAGCAACTGAGAACGCCGAGCCATTCAGGGTAGCAGAGCAGCAGCCTAGTGCTGTTCCAGGACTTCTCCGTGAACGCAGAAAAAGACGATCAGCAAATCCTTCTGGGGCCACTACTCCTGATCACTCTCAATCAGCTTCGACGTCAACTCGGCCTATTTATAGGATTGGTGGCTCAGTAATCCGAGACCAGAATACTGAAAGTAGCACACCTCAGCGCCCGTCAACTCCCACTACAGTTCCTGACAGAACCATACGATTCCCGGACGAGCAACCCGTAGCAGCTGCTGAGAGCGTGCCTGACTCGCCAGCGCTTTCTCACCAAATGTGATAACCGCTTTCGGTTTTCCGAGTGTCTTCGGGTAACTTAGTAGGTGAGGGGGAGACCAATGTTACGAGTTTTGGAGGACAGAAGTAATACGTGGAGAAATTGATATTTAAAGATGAGATCGGGAGCCTTGAGTATACTTGGACTCAAGTAGTAGATGATGGTGTGGGTACATCTCGATAGTACCAGATTAATGGATCCTGGGGTTATGTACATTGGCACTTTGAAAAAAATATTGGAGAATGTTTCTTATTCTTTCTAGTTAGGTACTTATTCTTGCAATAGAAGTCGATATATTTAGAAATGCCACTTTTTAGCCCCCTCACACTTGGTGCAGAAGAACAGGAGCATGTTAATAGGAGATGTGATCAGTTCGATACATCATATATATTTGTATTCATTATTTGTACTATCCATACTTCCCTCGAGGATCTACCCGTTGTCTCCTAGATACAGATACACTCATGGAACACCCTTTCCCTCCCTTGTAGCCTTCGCTAACTCGCTCTGCGCGGTGTCATCAGCGTACCGCTGATAAATAGGTAAATAATGCTCTCTCTCCGAAGTGGTCGCTAAAATAGAAGGTCTCTTCTCAACAGCATCCAACCAACTTCCCCACCTAGCCCAGACCTTATCTTCCTTCTTCATCTCCTCCGTAATACCAAGTCCACCCTTGAAATGATCAAACACCCAGAGACGAACTGCCCAGGGAGCAATAATGAGATCAATCATGGCGATATCCTTGCCGAGAAAGAAGGGACCTTCATCATCCATTTCCTGCGTGAATTCCTGGAGTTTGGAGAGGAATTCTTCACGGACTTTTGTCAGGCCGGGATCATGTTCTGTTTTGGATTGATATTGGAGGAATCGATGGAATGATGGGATGATACGTGACGTTACGAAATCTGTCCAGATTCGACTTCTTGCTTTGTCGTAGGGATCACTGGGGAGTAGTTTGGGAGTAGCGTCTGGATATGCATCTTCGAGGAACTCGCAGACTACGGTACTCTCGTAGAGAGGCTTATTGTCATATTCGAGAGTGGGAACTAGGCCTCGGGGGTTGAGTTTGAGTAGAGAGTCGGGTTTGTGGTAGGGGTTTACTTCGATGTATTGGAAGGGGATTTGCTTTTCCAGGAGGACTAGTAGGACGCGTTGGACGAAGGGACAGAACTGTGGTGTGGATGAGTCTTGAGATATTTATTGACAGTAGATATTGGGGTGGATTTGAAAATAAGGACTATGTAATTAATTATTCTACTTCATCCACTGCTGTGACCTAGAAGTCTTTTGGCTTCATAGAGCTACTGTGTATAACCCAGTGATTTTGAAGATATGTGGATGGCACTGGCCTTCCTTTGACGAGGTAGGTATGAATGTATGCACTTGTGTATGCACTTATATGAGCAAAGAATGTAAAACCAAAGACTTAGTCCAGTAATATAGTAAGATGGTACTAACCCAGCCACTGTATAACTTCAGTTGTGCTTCCTTTTCATGCTCCTTGACCATCTTCTCGGCTGCGCCAGTGGCGTGAGGGAAGAGTTTGGAATCTGGATGTTCTGGCATTGTGATAGCTGTTATCTCTTCTGAATTGAAAAAAAGGGACAGGTAATTTCAATCAGATAATGAGATAGATCACTACTCCGACGAAGAGAATTGTAAAATGCGCAAGGAGGAGAGAGGTTAATTGCGATTGATAATCACATCTTCAGAGGACTGACTCCTCTGCAGTGGGGCTTCCCCAGTGACGCCATCATTCTGAGCTTCAGGCTGTAGTAGTAGTAGTAGTAGTTGTAGTAGTAGTGGCAGACTGATAGAGCTTCCATGCAGCCTTGCACTTGCGCTATAGCTGTTTGCAGTAGTCAAAGAAACAACCTAGAGACAAACTAGGCTGTTCTAATTCATGAAAATAGAAAAGAACGGATGACTGCTTCGCACAACTCGCCTTCTCTTCTCCAGGCTGAGCTCAGTGCACAGCCACATAGCCACCGCTGAGACAACCCTTTGTTTGTGAGGGGCGTTGCGACTTTTGCGAACAAGAGGGGCGGGCTGTGTTATGATTACTGTAAAACAACTCCAAACAATATTGACTTTTCTCGCTCACATATCAACTTCACAAACGCTCTTCCTTACTCAACCAAAATCACACAGTTTCTCGAAAGCTTCTGAGACTGCAACTCTGCCAGAATGACAGGCCCCGCAACGTATGCAAGATACAGGTCCCCTCTCAACAATAAGCATCTAATTTTGAGCTGACATCTTACACAGACCTGGCCAAGAAGGTCCATCGTACGGACCACCACAGCTCCCAGAGGGTTGGATCGCACAATGGGATGGTCACAGTCGCAAATACTACTTTGTACAATTGTCCACAGGTCAATCAACTTGGGATACTCCGACCCAGCCCGCTCCTACAGGGCCAACTCCACAGGCGACCCCGCAAGGTGTTGATCATCCCCATGGGCTGCCACAGGATGCGCAGGGAGGCGATACTGATCGAGGCCTTGGTGTAAGTGCTGTTTTGGCTGGGATCACTTTTCATAGCAAATACTGATCTTGTGTGTTATAGTCTTTCGCTATGAATCAGTTGCTCGGTAACAAGAAGCAATCGAATCAGAGCAGTGGAGTGATGGGACTTGCTAGTCAATTTCTTGGTGGTGGTAGCAGCAATAGCAATAGTAGTCACCAAGGCAGTTCGAACTCGGGAACCTCTGGGATAGTTGGAGCACTGGCAGGAAGTTTGCTTAGTGGTGGCAAGAAGCAGGATCATCAACAGGCAAACTATTCCGGAGCACAAACGCAACAAGGCCAGAGTGGCAGCAGTGGATTGATGGGAAGTCTGGGGGGAATGTTCGGCGGGCATTCAGGATCATCTTCTGTATGTTCGGTACCCTGGCCTTTGAGATATCCAACTAACGTCATCTAGGGCAACAATTACGGTTATTCAACAAACAACAACCATCAGGGAGGTTATTCTGGAACAGCACCTCCAAGTTCCTACCAACCAAGTGGTGCCTCATCGTACAATGCATCTCCAGCCCAGCATCAACAACAAGGACAGTCCTACTCCCAGTCGCAACCTCAGACCCAATCCTACAACGCTGCGCAACCCTCTTATGGTACGCCCTCAAACGCTCAACAGCCAGCATACGGCACTCCACAACCTTCGTACGATGCGCATGCAAATGCCCAACAGCCAGCATATGGTTCAACTCCACAACAGCCACCGTATGGAGGTATCCAACACCAAGCTTCCTACGGCGCTGGACACCCACCACCACAGCACCAGGACTACCCACCGCCACCAAACTATGGCGGCCAACAGCACTCAGGAAATCTCCACCAGCCGCAACACAACCACTTCCAGGGAATGCATAATGCTGAGCATTCTGGTGGACTGTACGGCAATGGTGGCCAACAACCTCCGCCTCCGCCAATGAACAGTCACCCCAACTACAGTGGCCAGCAGCGCTGGTAAGGTAGAGTGTAGTTTATCCAGGTAAATTGGTCTATTTGGGCAGTGGGATTTGGGAATCGGATGGCCTTCTTTCTTTCTCCAACTTTAGACGGATACCAGCAGATATGCATCAATGTATGCTTTATAGTCATAATTTGCACTTTTCGCGTCTCAAAAATAAATTGAACTCAATATCAAAGCAAACACCTCATGCTTTCTTCTTCGCTGCCAAGCCGTCTTCTCTAGCAGTCTCCATCACCCACGTCGCAATATATTTAGACAGGAACCAGCTCATAATAGCAAGTGTAGCAATGTAGGCAACTGTAGGAACTAGCGACTGTGGAAGGACGTTTAGTAGGAATGGATCCAGTATGATATCGACATGTACAGGTGGAACATTTTCCATGAGTGTTTGGTTCATGGTATAGTAGTCTGCAGCAGCATAGATTTGTAGTAAAAGAACAGACGATGGTTCGTCTAAGATTTGCTTGTAGACAATTCGTTTCGGGTCTGGCTCGCTTTCTGACAGACGGGATTGGGAGTATTGAGCCAGTGATGTGATCAGTTCTGGTGTTTCGAATACCTTTTGGAGCTCGTAGGTATCAAGTCTGAAGGACGTGGGTTGCTATAGACATCAGCTAGGGCTCAACTCACAAGCTCGACGGGGAGGAGTCATACGGTAGCAGCCCAGCAAGTGCGTACTTCGTATCGTTGCCCTTCCTTTAGTCCTGACAGAATATACCAAGACGATTGGCCATATTCAGAGGCTGTGGTAGGGAACTTGGCCTTTATGTGGGTTCTCAAGGACAGCTGCAGCGGTGAGAGAGCTTCGAGTTGTAGGTCTTCTAGGGTCGGATGTTGTACAGGGATTTGGACGGGGCTCGGACCCAGGAATATGGTCTTCTCAGTATTGGCCAGGACATAGCATATCTGCAGTAGAAGCAAGAAAATTAGTTGTTGCATATTGGGTTTCGTGGATTTATGGTGGACTTTTCTAGAGTTGTTGCGGTTCCTGAGTTAGAGCTACGGTTGAGCTTCCAAAGTGCCGTTACTACCTGGCCGGGTGGTGCATAGCTTGGCGAGCTTGGGCGCGTTCAGAGATTCACGCTAGTGTAAGCGGTCGTCCCTTCCCCTTTCGGTTTGTTTATGCAGAAGGCAGCCGAGTTTCCCACTGCGCTAAAAAGATATCAACCCCCTGTGCCTTCCCCCACCACATCACAAAGTCTCACGACGACCTGTGTTGACCTCTCTACTTCCTCTACCTACCTACTTCTCTCAGTTGTGTCAAACCATCACTTGCTCTGATATCTACACCCTACCTTGACCAACTTTCTTCCATAAACAACGTCAATATGAGAGAAGTCATCAGCATCAACGGTAAGACTCTTCCACGACGCGGTCTACACCGCTTCATCGCGTTTTCAGCGCCCTTACATTTCCTGTACTAACATATTTGCGTCTTCTAGTCGGCCAGGCCGGTTGCCAAATCGCAAACTCTTGCTGGGAGGTGAGCTATAGCCCGGACCCCGGAACTATCCTTGAAAGAGAGAAAAAAAGAGGTATACATGAATTGACTAACATGGACTGTTTTCTAATATAGCTCTACTGCCTGAGCATGAGCATGGTATTCAGGTACGCACATCCATCCAATAAACAAGACTTGCAAGTCTCACCATCAAGAAAAGCCCTATTGACGCGTTATCTTCTACAGCCTGATGGATACTTGACCGAAGAGCGCAAAGCTGCAGACCCTGACCAGGGATTCAGCACTTTCTTCTCTGAGACTGGTAAGCCTGCGCGCCAGATGTTGATCTTCGAAAAGCACCCAACTAATAAGGATTGGAACCATAGGCCAGGGCAAATATGTTCCGCGAACAATCTACGCTGATCTCGAGCCAAACGTTGTTGATGAAGTCCGCACTGGTACCTACCGCGGCTTGTTCCACCCTGAGCTCATGATCACTGGAAAGGAGGATGCGTCAAACAACTATGCTCGCGGTCATTACACTGTTGGCAAGGAATTGATCGACCAGGTGTTGGACAAAGTTCGCCGCGTTGCCGACAACTGCTCTGGTCTCCAGGGTTTCCTCGTCTTCCACTCTTTCGGTGGTGGAACTGGTTCTGGTTTCGGTGCTCTCCTTATGGAGCGTCTGTCGGTGGACTACGGCAAGAAGGTCAAGTTGGAATTCTGTGTTTACCCAGCACCACAAACAGCTACCACCTCCGTCGTCGAGCCATACAACTCTATCCTCACCACCCACACCACTCTCGAGCACTCCGATCCGATTGTTCCTTTATGGTCGATAACGAAGCTATCTACGATATTTGCAGAAAGAACCTTGGTGTTGAGCGGCCCAACTTTGAGAACTTGAACCGTCTCATTGCTCAAGGTACGGCGAATAGATGTATTATCGGTCAAGGACTTGCGCTAATATGACATAGTTGTTTCTTCCATCACTGCCTCTCTCCGATTCGACGGTTCCCTCAACGTTGATCTTAACGAATTCCAAAACCAACCTGGTCCCATACCCACGTATCCATTTCCCTCTTGTCGCATACGCCCCAGTTGTTTCCGCTGCTAAGGCTTCCCACGAGGCCAACTCCGTCCAGGAGATTTCCATGTCTTGCTTTGAGCCCAACAACCAGATGGTTAAGTGCGACCCCCGCAATGGAAAGTACATGGCTACTTGCTTGTTGTACCGCGGTGATGTGTTGTTCCAAATGATGTTCACGCAGCTGTCGCAACTTTGAAGACAAAGCGTACTATCCAATTTGTCGATTGGTGTCCAACTGGTTTCAAGATTGGTATCTGCTACCAGCCACCCCAGATGGTTCCCAACGGCGATTTGGCTAAGGTTAACCGTGCTGTGTAAGTCATCAACTCCTTTGAAGGATTTCTCAGTGCTAATTGTGATATAGATGCATGCTTTCCAACACAACTGCCATTGCCGACGCATGGTCTGCACTTTCCCACAAGTTCGATCTTATGTACTCCAAGCGTGCTTTCGTGCACTGGTATGTCGGTGAGGGTATGGAGGAAGGTGAATTCTCTGAGGCCCGTGAGGATCTTGCTGCTTTGGAGCGTGATTACGAGGAGGTTGCTACCGATTCTCTTGAGGGTGATGAGGGTGCCGAGGCAGAGTACTAGATTCTGTGTCTACTGAGTCGTATGTTTATCTCCTACGAGATTACATACTTACAAGGCGATATTTGGTACTTGATTTAGCTACGAGTGCTTCTTCTGGAGTATTTGGAGCTTAGAGTATTCATGTTCTTTGGTGGCTAATGAGCTGCATTTCCTATTATGCAGGGGTGTTTTTTTTGATCAGAATGATAACCAGACTTTTTGTAATCCAGACAGTGTAGAGTGAGTAACTTGATTGTAATCATTCTTTCACATCCCAGGTGTTTAAGTGTGTCCATTCAGAGGCATCTCTGAGAACTGCCTCTGTGCTACTGTAAACCTAATGATTTGGTGAATGAGTATTAATAACCATTGGGTATAGAGGCAAGTGATGAGATAAAGTAATATTCACCCAATTATGAGGCTGCACGCGTTCATCCCAAAAGCCGGGGTCCATTGTTCGTGGTGCATCCATCCCAGCCCTCCAAAAACGGCTCGCCTGCGGCTGCGCGCTACAGCACCTCAGCTTCCGGGCCAAGGTTACCTTACATTGTCATCATCGACCATCGGAAACGACATACCTCGATTAATAGCTTTGAAGCTTTACGCATCTTCAATAAATATTCCCTCAGCTTCAGCAACGAAAGAACAACCATCCCCGCACTAGATTTGGGGCACAAGAGCTTCAGGAGGTTCCCGCAGCGCGATGGCGGACGACCCCAGTAAGTCCCTGATTTACGTTGCCATATTACGACTGTGGTTTTCTAGTTCCAACTATGCGCATGCAGGAATTGGAAGCTATGGATGAAGAAGCGCATTTTGGTATCGGACGCTGACCTATCTGCAGAGGCGCCGAGTCTCAATCTCACTCCCGAAGAGAAACGTGTATTTGGCCAGCTGTTCAGACAAGCGGACACAGAGAATATCGGGGTTGTCACTGGAGAGGTGGCCGTCAAGTTCTTCGAAAACACAAGACTCAATCCAAATGTTTTGGGAGAAGTGAGTTTACCCTACCCCACTCAACATCAAACATTGGCGGGTGTAGAAACATGCTAATCCATATTCTCTAGATATGGCAAATTGCAGATACTGAAAACCGAGGGCTTCTCACACCCGCAGGTTTCGGTATAGTGCTACGATTGATTGGGCATTACCAGGCTGGTCGAAACCCCACACCCGAACTTGCGCTGCGACCTGGCCCTCTCCCCAAATTCGATGGAGGTCCTGGTGGTCCTAACACAACAATCCAGGCACCTCCTGGACCTCCTCCCAGTGCTCTACAGCCTCAATCAAGCGGGTCTGGACCTATACGAGTTCCGCCGTTGACACCAGATAAGGTCAATCAGTATGCGGGTCTCTTCGAGAAATCAGGTGCGGTCAATGGGGTCCTTCCTGGAGAGCAAGCGAAGCAGATTTTTGAACGTGCTGGGCTCCCGAATGAGATTTTGGGGAGAATATGGATGTTGTCGGATACAGAGGGACGGGGAGCTCTGGTCATTACTGAATTCGTCATTGCAATGCATTTGCTTGCGTCGTTCAAATCGGGTGCCATGCGGACTCTGCCCAACGTTCTTCCCGCTGGTCTCTATGAAGCCGCTGCTCGACGAGCGCCTAGTCGGCAGAGCTCTGGTGGCAATGCTATGTCGGCCATTCCAAGACAATTCAGCGGGGTATCTGGTGGGCGTGCTGCAAGTCCTCTGAGCCGATCCGCGTACGGTCCTCAAGGTGTGGGTATGGGCAACGACTGGGCTATCACTCCTAGCGACAAAGCAAAGTTCGATAACATATTCGCCCAGCAAGATACGACCAACAAAGGCTACATTACAGGCGAGGAGGCGGTAGGCTTTTTCAGCGAGTCAAAACTTCCGGAGGAAGCTCTCGCTCAAATTTGGGATCTCGCGGACATCAACTCTACTGGTCAACTGAGCAGAGATGAGTTTGCGGTTGCTATGTACCTTATTCGACAGCAGCGTGGAAGACGAGATGGACGGGACTCATTACCAGCTACTCTGCCTCCTAACTTGGTTCCACCAAGCATGCGAGGTCAAATCAGAGCTCCACCAAACCAAACAGCACCAGCTTTTGACAACCCCACACCAGCTTTGCCTAAGTCGGCTGCAGATGACTTGTTTGTTTGGTTTGGATGCGTTATCGTCTCCTCCCGTCCCTGCTACACAGGTACCTCAATCTACGGGAGGATCAGGCTCGTTCGCTCCTCGTCAAATAAGCTCAGATCCGTTCGGCAGTGGATCTCCCCTAACCCCGTCATCGCCAGTCCATCATTCACCTCAACATTCAACCATGTTCAAGCCATTTGCGCCATCTTCGTCGTTCGGCCAAAGTTTAACATACAATGCTACTGGTGGGTCTAATAATTCCACCGGCCAGTTTCCTCAGAGGGGTGTACAACCACAGGCTTCTTCTGCTTCTGAAGATCTGCTAGGTGACAACGATCCAGAGATCAGCAAGAAACTCACAAGTGAGACCTCTGAGCTCGCAAATCTGTCAAACCAAGTAGGAACTCTCACGAACCAGATGCAGGAAGTTCAAGGACAACGAGCTACAACGCAGAATGATTTAACTCAGGCCAGTTCTCAGAAGCGTGAGTTCGAAATTCGCCTTGCACAGCTCCGTTCGCATTATGAGCAAGAAGTAAAGGATGTCAAAAGCTTGCAAGAGCGACTTACGGCGTCTCGAAACGAGACCAAAAAGTTACAGACAGAGATTGCCATGATTGAGGCTACCTACCAGGATCTTCAAAACAAACACCAAGAGACCGTCACTGCGTTGCAGGCCGACCAGCAGGAGAACGCCAACCTAAAGGAGCGGATGAGAGTTGTCAACGCCGAAATTGCCCAGATGAAACCATCCCTGGAAAAACTGAGGTCAGACGCTCGCCAACAGAAAGGTCTGGTCGCCATTAACAAGAAACAGCTAGCAACCAATGAGCAGGAACGAGATAAGCTGAAGACAGAAGCTGCTGAGCTAACGAAGAGCATTGAAGAAGACACTCAGACTTTGGCAAATGCTTCGCGAGCAGCCCAAAGTCAACCCATGGTTGCAAGCCCTGCTCTTTCAACTGCTAGCGCGAACAATCCGTTCTTCCGACGACAAGGTAGCACATCTGAGATATCCAACTCACCATATGCTTCCCCTCCTGTCCCACACAAACAATCAGAGCGTTCGTTTGAGGACGTCTTTGGCCCATCTTTTGGCGCCGCGGCGACTAACCATGAAAGTGCACCATCTACCTCCTTTAGACCCGAAGGAATATCATCCCCCGCTCCGAACTCAACAAGAGATATTTCAGGAGCGAGTGTACCACCTCCTCCCCCAGAGTCAAGACAGATGAGTTCTAGTTTTCTGCCTTTCCCCGCAGGCCACGATGAGTCAATTAGTTCCTCGAGGCAGGTTTCAGCACCCAATAGCAGGTTCGGGGAAGGTTCCACCGGTGTTGAAACTCCAACCAACAACATCGGCGCAACCCATACTGGTTCGTCCATAGCAGGTCACGTAGAAGAGCCGAGTGGAGGATCTCCCGATATAGATCGTAACTCTACCGCTTCTCCAGCTGCCAGCGAGTCTCGAAATGCTCCTACTAGTCAAGATTCTATCCCCGGAGCGTTCCCTGGAGACGCTAATTCGCACCTCATGGCAACACCGACAGGCGGAAGCAACTTTAGCGAACATGCAGCTACTGACCCCTTTGCAATGACCAAGGAACCGGTACGTTCCGCAACTGCTAAAGACGACTTTGATGCCGCTTTTGCTGGGTTCGGAGGCGCTGCGAAGAAGCAAGAATCCTCTGCCACTGGGACTTCATCAAATGATGGCTCAGCGTCTGGCGCACCTGCTGGTTTCAGTAAAGAGTTCCCTCCCATAGCAGAATTAGAGCACGATGATGATAGTGACAGCGCCAGCGAAGGTGGCGGCTTTGACGACGACTTCACATCTGCATCTCCTGCTCATACTCGAAAAATCAGCTCCCCGACTGTACCAAGCTTACCACAACAGACAACTGGAGGCACAAGCAATGGCACCAGTGATTTGCTATCCGCCCGACCAGGTACCGCTACAGCTGCATCTGCAACTAGCATAGGAACTGATCCTCCCACACCTGGAGCTCAGGCATCACCGCCTTCTTACGATAAAACCATCTCACCGGGTGATGAGGCTCACGCTGACCTGAATCAGTATTCTGGTCTCATTCCCAAACGAGAAGACCCTACCTCACCACCACCAGCAGATCATGCCATAACATCACCACCTGAAGCGAATCAGCCCCAATTTGTAGCCCCTCAAACTTCTGCACAACCCGTGCCTCCTGCGAAAGTACCGTTTGACAATGACTTTGACGATGAATTTGACGACCTTGAAGATGCTAAAGAGGTGAGGTGACCTTGATGATGACTTTGCGAATCTATCGGTTCATGATCGGTCTGGAATGGATGACTTCAATGCTGTCTTTGATAGTCCTGCTGTGCCACCAAAAAGCACATCGCAAAGCGATGACTTTGGAAGCGGCAATAGTGGCTTTGGAGATTTTACTCAATCACCTCACCCCATGCAGCAACAACCAACAACTTCATCGGCTATCAACGATAACAATGACTGGGATGCCATCTTTGCTGGTCTCGACCAGCCAGCTACAGAGGCCACAGAGGCTGTTCCAGAGGCTCCTCAACCAAGCAACGGCACTGGGCTGGGTGCGGCGAGTGCAGAGAGACCACAACTTGGCAGAGCGCTCACGGAAGCTGGTGAGCACGATGATCCGATTTTGAAGAATCTTACGGGAATGGGATATGCAAGAACGGAGGCTCTAGCGGCTCTAGAGAAATACGATTATAATTTGGAAAGGGTAAGCTCCTCGATTTTCCTGCACGGACCTTGCTAATGTCTCGAAGGCTGCGAATTACCTTGCTAGTCAGTCGTAACCATAATACGAATAAGGAGAATGGTTGTTCTATAGGTGGAAGGGAGAACGTGCATACATAAGCGCCCGTCAATAATTTGTCCTTAGTAGTCAATAAGCAAGCATAGCGTTCGTTAATAACAGAATTAAGAGAACCTCTACGGTCTCTGATTTATTTGTGCGTGTATTACTTTACCAAATTTCATACTAGAATTAGCTGGTAGTGTCATCATTGTCTTCCGAACTACTTATAATTAGTGCCGAACACTTTAATTATGACACATAAGAGCACACAATTTTCTCTTCCCCTACACGAAAGCCCAAAATCAAGTTTCTAACACTGCCAAAACGGGGCAATCATGCTCGAAGCAATACAGCATGCCCACCACACACACTTCCCCACCAAGTAAACTACTCGCATCGAGTAAATTGCTCAAGTCAAGATCATCTGAGCTACTCGAAATGTTTTCTGGTAAACCAGTTCATATGATAAAAATATTCCTGACGCTAAACTGCTGCCGCTTAACTTCTTAAGCTTCTGATTGGTCGACAAGCAACCTCTTGGCACTCTCTTTAACTTCTTACTTCAACAAGCAACCTCTTGGCACTATACTTCAATCCATACTTAGGCCTAACACAGCCAAGTGGAAGAACGTTTTCGTCATGAGTTTAACTTGAGTTCAAATTTCATATTAAGAACTCAAGCTCAAAAGCTTATAGACCATTTATAGCGTTTGACAAACTAGTACACGATGGTCTAGCACTTGCGTGGTTCAACCTCATACTAACTAGTAGTATTGATCTAGGGAAACTTATACGTTGAGTTATTCGATCAAAATTTTTAGCAGACATCCAAGCACATCATGAAGCACGTGGAGTTAAATTATAGCAGCTCTAGCTAACGGCTCCGATAAGTTCCAGTGGCTAAAATGTTGCCCATCTTGACGTTCCGTCCTTACCCTTGATAGATTCTTTTGTGATTCCCGAAACCTAAATGTGAAAGTCAACCTGGATTTTAATAGGGCAGTCCTTAAAATAATCTCATGTGGATAATAACAAAGGATATACTATTTTACATGGCTGCGATCTGCCAAAAGTTGTTACTTCCCTATCTATTATGGTTCAGAGAAGCCCAATTTGTATCGTCTTAATAGGCTCACACGCTAAGTATTAGAGATATGTCAAGATAACGGAGTCTCTAGTTTCTTTCGGACTGAGAATGTACCTACAGCTAGCATTTCTTCCGAGTAAAATATTTCATGTACCTCTGCATTTTTTGCATTGAACTACGAAATCACTACATTGCCCACTTCCTTATTTCTAGGAGCTGAGAGCTCACATTATACTCTAATACATCATTGTTGCACGGAAAAAGGACCAGACTCGAGACCAATAACGCTTCGATCATGGATAACACTTCAGAGATGGAGATGGTCCAGAGCCCAAAGAGGCAACGCGAGGAGGACGATGAGGTCAAAAGAGTCCCAAAGAAACGCAAAGTCAAAAAGTCACAATCAATAGGATTGGAACAAGCATCGCCCTCGCTATCGTCCTCGACATCGCTATCGCCACCACCGAAATCAAGATCAAATGCAAAAACAAGACCTAAAGCAAAAGTATCAGAGGGCAATACGACACCAGAAGAAAATACATCACCAAAGGCCAAAGCTTTACCAAAGGCAAAAAAGAAATCAGACGTAACGATAGGAACAAGTACACGAACAAGAAAAAAGGCACAGAGCCACACAAACATACGATCCTCTTCAGAAGTATCAACACCAACACCAGAACCAGAACCAGAATCAATACCACGAGAATCTCGAGAATCTCCCAAACCTCGAAACCCAGCCCACCTAACAATGATCCCGCTTGAGATCTTCCATAAGATCCTCACAGAAATGACACGCTCCGAATCAAATAAACGAATCAACCTTCGAAGACCCAACACCTTCAACCACTATTTCCACCCACTAAAATCCACATGTTGGAAACTACGTAAAGAAGTAGATCAATACATCGGTATAAAATCATCAATCTGGGAAGATTCGGATCTCTTTATTGATGAACCTCGTAATCACGATAGGAGCGAGAGTATATTCCACCATAAAGATCCTCGATACATGTTACAAGAAGAAGAGAATTATGATCTTGATATCAAGGAACCAATCTTGGTACATAATAAGAAGATCGGGACATTCAATCCAGAATCAACCTGGTTTAGATTCCGATGGGATGATAAGTTCATAAGTGAAGCTTATATGGATCGAGTATTCAGTAATATCATAGATCCGAATAACCTACTCGACAATATACAAAATCTTACCCTTGAGTTTCCTATATCGAGACTCAAGGAAGAGTTATATGCCGGTGGTGGTGGTGTGAGTGTATCTCAAGATCAGGAAATGCCCGTTCAATTTCAAGAAAGGCGTTTACCTCGAAACTTCCCGGAACTAGGACATTTTGCAGATTTGAAGAATCTTGATATTATAATACGACATGATGAAAATCTGTCTAGTTTATGTATGGACCCCCATAGCAGCCACGAAGAGAGAAGAATAAGAGTTTTCGATGCACGTTTCGATATTGCAAGGCGATTATTGGGATGTCTATATGAGTCGTTGGTCCGTAGAAAGTCTGATCGGTTTATGCCTATGCCTCTCGAGCATGTTAAGATTACCGGTACCAATGAGGTTCATATTGGACCTGAGGATAATCGTTGGAGTGTTAAGATTCCTTACATTAAGGTTTTTGAGAAGTTTAAAGAAGGCTCTTTACCTGCTGGGTATAATATTCTTAGGCTTGTGAATCATATGTATAAGGATCCAAACGAGAATTATCATCTGATTTCTATGGATCTGTGTGAAAATCTTCGTTGACAGGGAGGGTCTTGGGGGCTGTTAACATCTCGTCCGACTTGGTTGTCCATTTTTTTTAACGAAGTATGAAGGTTCTAAGTCTGGGTTATTCACGGCATTACTATGGGATTTTAGAAAATACTTGAAAGTTGTTTGGAGTTCAAAGAGGTTTGCTAGGAAAGATTTTAGGAATGTGGGATAGGCTATTGTAGAGTTCTCAAATATATATTCATAACAACGTTGCAAAAAACGTCTTCCCAGAAGGATGCCATGCTTTTGCTTCGGAATAATTCATTTAGCCCTTAATATTGTGCATATGTTGAGAAAATATTTCATTCTTGAAAATACAAAGGGGATATACATGTGTGAAGCTTCAATTTTACAGATCTATAAGGAACGCCCCGTAGAATGAGTAGACTGAGCGTTTTCCATATCAAACAGTTAGCATAAACCTCATCACCAGACAAACATTGCACATTATTCAGCGATCGCCATATGCCAATAGGCGCTAAGCCAAACCCAACCATCTCAAAGCCTTCTTGCTATTTATCGGCCTCTTTCGACCTACACTGCCATCGGTCATTCCACGAGTGACTGGGATTGCATAGCCCGTCACATCCTTCCGGCCATACACAGTCTTTCCAGGAATGATACCCGCACGACCAAGCACCATGCGATCATATGCATCGTCCTCGCTATCATCTTCTCCGATGTAAAAGTTCGCCCAGTCCCTCTCGCTTTGTCGTTCACGCGCCGAGACTGTCGTCCTCGCTGAGCGTAATGACGTGTAAGAGTGATGGCGGTCCCCAGCCTGGAGACGACGATTGGGGACATCTTTCTCGACCCGTGCTTTGCTTTGTCTGTGCTGGACCTTGTTTGGAGCCTCCTGATGTTCTTTCCCGTAGCGGCTTGAGAGATAAGATTCAGGTGTCTGAGGAGGCGTCTTTGGAGATGTGATTTTGGAGAGGGACGATGAAGGTGTGCTCATCGTGGTGGTTGGAGAGTTATGAACGGTTCTTCTTCTGGATTTGGAGATAGCTGGTGATTCTGGTTCGGGGTTATAGAAGGGGTCCGTTTCAATTAGGGATTTCCAGATTACTGAGAGGAAGTTTGTGATTTCCGAGTCGGTTCCAGAGCTTGGCAGTAGATAGTTGGCTTTCGAAAACGATATCGACGATAGTGATTTTGAATGTTTCTGATAAGTGGTCCTGGGAAGTCTTGCTGGCGAGTTAGATCCCTTAGACAATGGGCTACTTGTAGTTGGTGTTTGAGGACGCCTTTTCCCAAATGAAGGCGGGTCGTTGGAAAGACTGTCGAGTATTCCGGCGACTTTGAAGAGGGATGAACCAACGAGGTCTCTAAGGGCGAGGATAATTGGAAGCTGAGTTGACGAATAGTGAAGTATTAAGAAGCGGATTTGGGTATTTGTTACAAGGTATGCCTCTAAATGTGGAATGATAAGCGTGGCAAGAAGAGTTGGGTCAAATAATGGGTCGACGGCTGTCTGTGAATTTACTGGGTGAGCTACAAAGGCCTGTATAGCGTTTCCAATAAGGTATCTTTTAATATATTAGCAATATGAACAGCGGGATGATGTTTTATATGTAAATACCTGAGATCTAGTCTCCCACTTCTGTTGATACCACTCTTCTTTGTACCCAGCTTTTCGACTTGTCCGGACAATTCAGCAAAGAAATCAGCGTTGACACCTTTCTCACATCCAAAGGCAAGAATTTGGTCGACAGTCCGACCTTCATTTTCAGTACGGGGAACGTCAGAACGAAATACTGGCTTCCAAAGCCTGTCCGATTCCGGACTAATGGCAAAATAGTGCTGACTATATTCTCCTTTAGGAAGAAATCTTTCAAGAACTGATCGGAGTGAGTTTTGGATGTCTATGGCAGTGTCTGAGTTGGCTGGAAATTCGTGGAACCTTTGAGACAGCCCATAGGATGAAGGCGGAGGTGTTGAGGCTGGGGTTGGAGGTGTATTAGGTTCATTAACTGACTCCATCATGTATTTTGAAATCCTCAACGACGTGGGGTTGGACCCAAAGGTATTATCATGAACCAAAGATGTTCTGTAGGGATCAAATTCATGGCGTCTGGCATGGCCTTCGTCATCTGTCTCGGCAATACTATGACATTCAGGGCATCGCGGCCCTAAAGAAGAGCTCTCCCTTGGGCGCAGAGATTCCGAGACTGTTTGAGAAGCGTTTGAAGAGTAGTCGTTCTTGCAAGAGCGCATGACAGACTCGAATATCTCGTTCTCGCTATCGTCAGCAAAGTGTATGATGAGATCCTCGAAAACTGTAAATACTGGTTCGAAAGCTCCCGGATCTGCACTTTCCAGAGCTTCACTCGAAGGCTCGATCCGGAAAGCATCAGTTCCACGGTCTACAAAAACACGCGGAGGGCTTGGTGACGCAGATGTGATGGGTGATGCCAAAGTTGGTGTTCGTCTTATTGTCGTCTGGAAAGCACGTACAAACGTGGTCCTCGGTAAAGCTTCAAATTCTGAATGTGATGCCCTCTTTTGCATCTTGCCAGCGAAGGTACTTGGTCGCACGTCCAGAAAGTTGGTAGAATACCGCTGTTGCAGGCCTTGCAGTATGGGATTGGGCTCCCGAACTCTTGAACTGCTCGAATAAAACCTGTCAACTGAAGTTACTCTTCTGATTCTTTTCTCAGCTGGACTGGCTGACTGGACATCAACAAGGCAGGCCTCGCCAAATACGACATTTTGAGGCGTTACTGGAGCTGAAATTGTGGATAAGAGAGAATCAGCTCCTGTAGAAAGAGTTTCGGTGTAATCTTCATAGATTATGAGTGATGGGGTGATGGAAGGTTTTTTCTGATGTTTAGAATGTTTGGGGCGACCAATCCGTGGGATAAATGAACGTCGCCCCTCGCCAGCTGGCAAGGTAATCACAGACCTCACTATCGTCTCGCCATTGGCACTTGTGAACACGTCCTCTCGTATTTCTGTAGGCACCTGTTGAGCTTCGCTTGGTTCATACCGAGAAGCGGCCTCGATAGCTTGCACCGGCATAGTCTCTACCTCTTCAAAAACTTCTTCGGCCTCAGAATATTGTAAGGCTGCAGTTGCTCGGTCGAGGGAATCTGCTGCTTTCATAGCGATTGTACTCGGGTCTTCTTGCCATTCCTGTACTTTCTGGTCGTCCTCATTTCTGCTAGGAGTTTCTTGTACGTTAAGTTTCTGACTTGACTCAACTTCTCGCATCAACCCTGCCACTCCATCTTTTATAATGTCAGTGAACACTGCCTCTGCCTCTCCGATGTGGCCATTGGTAGCCTTTTCGCATATCGTCGATATGCATGTCGCCTGAGCAGTGATGCTTCCTCCATTCATAAAGACTAATCTGGGATGTGAGGGAGTTGATTGCTGGAGAAAGGACCGCGCTAGTTCCCTCCGCTTCCCGCATGCTTCGTGCACGTCTCGGATGAACGCCCGAGCATTGAATAGAGAATCTTCAGAGACGGCTGGGAGATCTTCAAGAATGGAAGGTATAACCAAGATCTTCGACGACGGCGGTAAAAGTCTTACTAGTTCAGGAACTCGATATTAGCAATGCATCTTTTACAAAGTAAAAAGAGATAACACATGATATATAAGCAGCGAGGCGTGTTTCAGAAGCGTGAAAATGTTGAGTGGTATCATAGCACACAAGACAGTCAACAAAAGGATATAAATGAACCAGATTAACGAACACTGCGTTGAGATGGTCTCAATGTTCCCCTCTAAAGCCACCAGCTTCCCCAATTGTTGCCCCGTTTGGGTCGATTTGCCTACCATGATAGGCAGCGGTCAGTATAACGAAACAAATGAAAATCGCTTCGGATAAAATGGATAACGAATGGAAACTCGAGCCTGCGAGTCTAGGATCAACTACTCGCGCATGCAGAGAATCGCTGTAACGGAGGTATAGGCAGGTAAGGTTGGCAAGATGATCGCTGGGAATAGAAAAGTGGGTGAGGGGCAAGCTTCGTCTTTAGAGAGAAATATACGAAGGTAAGAGAGATAGAAGAAGCATAAAAACTGGAGGAGCGACTCCACGATATACTCAGCACCGAGTCTGGATCTGCTCCCACATTACCAAAATTGGTTGAGGTACTCTACGCCAAGCAGGGACAAGCATTGCGGTAAGCAACATAAGCCTAGTTGTTTGACAAGTAGCACAGAGTAGTAGTGCTGAAGAGGCTTCGTAAAGTACAAAGAGTGGAACAAGAGGTGGCGAGGATTAAGGAAGTGGAGTGTAGGCACAGTACCAGAATGCAGCACAAGAGCTTCCGAGTACGCCTCCAGAAGCCAGCTGCGTCAACTATGCCAGCTAGCAATGGCAGCCACGGGCGGCCCACGAAACAGGCCATGCGTTCGTTGTCTGGTTGCCGTTGTTTGGCCAACCAAGCTGGCGGAGGTAATCCGATAACAGGCTGTACTGGTGTGGGTAGCAGTACTTGGAACTCGGAAACTTGGTACCAAGTACGCAAAGTACCTTTGTACGCCCGGCTGCTAGATGTGGCTGGCGCGTGATTGCCCACGAGATGGATTATCAGATTCGCCAATTCGGCCAATCCTGGTGACAAAGGAACCAGTGAGGCGTTTGCTTGGTGAGGAGGAAAGCTTGTCGCATCTCCTATGATGAAGTATAGCGGCAGGAACATCGTCGCCTCGCCGGTCCTTGGCCCAAATGGTGCAGCCTCTACAGCTCGATATGGCAATGGTGGGAAGACTAGTCCAACTCTGAGGAGCTAGAAGAGCTAGAAGAGCTAGACCCAGATTGCTATCTGGTGCAGTGTCGGCGTGCGTGATATGGATCATCGTCCGGCAAAAGTCAATTTTTGAGTCTCAATCCTGTGCTACAAGCCTACAATGTCCATTGAGAAGTAAGTAACCACCATTGTTGCGCTTTGTGTCTTGGCTGAGATCCCAAGCTAGAGCGACGACATAGAGCAGAATGATATGGCGATACTGGTGGCATGGTGGAAGCACGCACGGGGAATAGAAGTGTGTACAGGACAGTAGTCAATGCGCTCTTCTTACAGACAGACAGACAGCCAGAGTACAGCCAGAGTGATGTGGAAGAGAGAGAGAAGTGACAGAAGAAACCCCCTTTTTCTCCACCCGTCTGTGCTCAGCAAAGAAAGGTTCCGAGATCTTCAACAGGCATGCTAACCGAAGCACGGGCAGCAATTCGGCCCCTTCCCTAGGTACTCCATACAGGTAATAGTAATCAAATCCTCCAGCCTCACGACGTCTATTCGTATTTTTGGAGCTTACCGCGGGGAGGAGGTGAATTCTTCACTTCAGCACGTCCCGAAGGGCCAAAGCAGGGTTAATGATAATATATATTACTGATCACCTAGCCGACGGAAATTCCTTCCTTCAGCAAAGAAAATCCAGTCAAGGAGCTAAGCTTGTCACATCAGGCGAGAGGGATCCTTACTCAAGCATGTCAGAGTTGTGGCTGCAGGTCAATCAATTCTTTAGCATTAGAAAGCTGTAGTGGTGGACGAGAATGGCTATGTACAGTGCATGCAGTGGTACCTGAAAGGATTACAAGTACATGCACATGCACGACGTATGCAGATGCGAAATCACCTCGTGTCATGTTCTCGCACGACATCATTCCAAACTTCTCGACCATGCCGTGCAACAGAAGGATTGCTTTTGCAGAACTAGAAGACCAGACACACCTCCCCACCAGCTGCAACGTTTTCAAAGCAGCAGTGTAACCGGGACGAGAAAATCAGCGAAAATGAGTTCGGAAATTTCAAGCCCAACTAAGCCGGTTAGGTAATAGAAGGATGTTACCGATTTTAGAACGAAACGTTAAAGTACAAAGGGCAATACTAATACAGTACCATGGTAACAAAGAGCTTCTTGGACGACCCGGAACTCTCTCTTATCCGGTAAGGTGAAAGCTGAAGCCTATGACCTTAACATAGGCGCTTCGCGGCGGCTACAAGTTCAAGTCCCGACTCTAGTGATTGTCTCAATAGGGGTAACAAAATTTGTCACCTAGAGCTGCAGTGCCATTTGTAACAGTATTGTATAGTTTAGTCATAGGAGAAACACTAGGCCCGTACGAATTTAGGTTTCTGGTGGACTCTAGAATGACTCGAAGTGTCAGACGCGAATTCCCTACTGTAACTTCGACTCAGGTACGCCCACTTGTATGAAACTTAGGTCCAACTGTAATAAATGTGATCCCTCGGAAATAGAACGTTTGTTTCTTCTGACATTCAAATTCTATATGCTGAGTCTACTGCCAGTATGCCCTCTCACCAGCCAGCATTCCGGTAGCCTCACCACCCGTCCTTCCAACCACGACCTTTCCCTTCCCCCGTTTCAAAAACTTACCATCCAAGACATCACCAACGAGTCCGCCATTATCCCTATCCCAAACCTTCTTTCCCCTTAAGAACGTAAACCTCGGCCAATTCTTGACATTCATACCCTCGTAAGGAGTATAATCAACACCATGATGTAACATCTTCTGGCCTATCTCAACACCTTCACTAAGAGCATTCGCCGGATACCAGATCACCAAGTCGGCATCGTATCCCGGTGCAATGCTACCCTTAACTCCGTCTAGCCCGTACAGCTTTGCGGGATCAGTACTTGTTAGCTGCACAAATCGAGGCAGTGATAACCGCGCGTCCTTCTCTTGCCCAGCATGACTGAACAGCAGCGGCAATCTAGTCTCAACACCAGGAACACCATTAGGAATATCTCTGTAACGCATCACACCCCCTTTGATGCCTAGCTTCTTACCACCAACATGATCATAAGTGCTAGGAGCATGGTCAGATGAGAAGGTTGTGAAGGTGCCGTTTGCAATACCCGTCCACATGGCTTCCAGATCTTTGGGGTCATGTCTAAGTGGTGGACTACAAACGCATTTCGCCCCCTCAAAAGAATCTTGTTCGTTTCCCTTCAATCTCTCGCTGAGCAGGAAGAGGTACTGGGGGCATGTCTCGGCGTGGATAGGCAGCATCCTTGTTTGAGCTTTGCGGACATGCTTCATCGCAATTTCGGATGACATGTGGACGATGAGAATGGGTGTGTCTGTCAACTCAGCCAAACTTATAATGCGATATGTAGCCTCGTTCTCAGCAATCTGTGGCCGGGAAATGGCGTGAAAATACGGCTCGGTATGGCCGGCGGCTTCCAAACGAGAAGTGATGAGTGATATTATATCGCTATTTTCGGCATGGACCATAGTTGTAAATCCAAGGCTCCGTGAAGACATCAAGACATCGAGCAGCTGACTATCACCAAGTTTCAAGGGTTCGTAGGTCATGTAAAGTTTTACTGAAGTTATTCCTTCGGTTATGATTTGTGGCATTTCGGTGCCCATGATTGTGGGAGTTGGGTTGGTGAGAATGAGATGGAAGCCATAATCGCAGTACGATTGATCTTTAGCTCTGGTGTGATAATTGGCTAGGCATGGCAAAATGCTCTCCTCAGTTCTCAATTGTGAGGCAAATGCTAGAATGGTAGTCGTTCCTCCTGCGATTGCACTCCGACTTCCGGTTGTGAAATTATCCTATTTATGGTCAGTCTGAATACTCCTCGATAAGTGGATGTTGATACTTACACCTGTGGGACTGTTGTCTTGAGCGAAGTGGACATGGGAATCAACACCTCCCGGTGTTATATAGCCTCCTTTGGCATCGACAATCTCGGTCCTAGAATCTCGAGGGAGAGACGTCCCAAGACATGAGATCTTGCCATCTTTGATGCCAATCTCGATTCCAGCTGGAAGAACTTCAGCGGCTGTGACCTGGTGAAAATTAGCATTGTTATTTCAAGGAAACAGGTATCAACTCAATCTGTGCAATTAATAGAAATGGGATATGAGAGTTGCTAGACAAAAGTACAGCTCATATGATTCCCATCATGACCAAAGCACCTCAATCACATGATTGAGTCACCAGAATATCTAGTCGGAAGTGGTTCAGATAACTTCTGAAGCTATCAAAAGGCTTTAAAAACAAATAACTGTAGGACTCAATTAAGAGCTTTGCAAACTTTCACAAGGCCAGTTCGATATGTCCATCATAGTCATCATACTGCCCAAGCTCAAAATAGTAATCCAACCATCAAGTAATGGCAGAAACAGAGGGGGAGTGGGAAACGTACAATAATGCCATTGGTGACGATTAAATCAAAAGCCATAGTCTTCACCAATCAACCTGACTTTCTATATCTTTCTAAATCTTGACCAGCCTTTTTTCGATTATCTGCAAGATGCCTTTCAAGAATCTAAAAAATCAAAAATCAAAAAATCCAAAGCCACCTTGGATGTCTTCGGAGACTAAAGAGTCAAAAGACTCAGGGCGAGCAAGCACAACATACCACCCCATTGCTGCAACTAATACGTTGGCCATACTATCTATCCACCTCAGAGCGGCGACCAAAAATAAAAAAAGAAAGGTCGATATCTGTGAATTGAATTGAATCATGGTCGGCCCTATCCAGAGTCTCCCTTCTCTCCCTTGCCCGACGGCCAAACAAGGGGGATCGAGACCTAAACGAGATAGCTGCATGCCGATAAGGACTCGGTTAAATGGGTTCCCCTATCTTTGACTTGAGCATGGAGGGGAGGCGAGGGAGGGGAGGGGTACATCTGAGTCTTGATGAAGGCCAACACTACTAACTACTACTGCTCGACTCGCAGGCCAACTTGCCCCGCGATACCACGCGCCGACTTGTAGCTTGCCGGCCGCTTCTTGTCACGGAGTCTTTAGAATTCAGAAATTAGATCACGTAGGCAAAAATGGGGTCTGGTTGTGTGAGAGTTCTTCAGCCTTTCGGCCAGCCTGATCCTAAATCTCTCTGCTATAAGTTTTGTGTTCCATAGTATTAATACATACATTGGTAGCATCAAAGAGAAGCAAACTTTCCTGTTCCTTCGCACGTCTCAGCAATCATGTCGCGAACTCTCAAGATCGCAGCTGCCCAGATGGGTCCAATTCATCTCACCTCAAAAAGAGAAGATACTATCCAACGCATGATCACACTGCTGCAAAGCGCTGGCTCAATGGGGGCTCAGATGGTTCTTTTCCCAGAAACTGCATTCACAACCTTCTTCCCCCGGCACCTTATCAACTCACAGTCTGAACTAGACAGCTACTTCGAGCACGCCGAAACCCTCACTACTTCTCCAAACACAAAACCTCTCTTCGATGAGGCACAGAAACTCGGCATAGATATTTCCGTTGGTTTCGCTGAGCGGACATCTGATGGAAAGGGATATAATACATGTGTATATTACTCTACTAAGGAAGCCAAAATAATTGCGAAATATAGAAAAGTCCATCTGCCAGGTACCAAGGAACCATTTGAGAACCCAGATGCCGTCAATCAACTAGAGAAGCGGTATTTCGAACCTGGGAACCTCGGCTTCCAAGCATTTAGAGCACCAGATCTCGTTCCTGGAGCAGCAAAGAAGGGAGCTGAGAAGAAAGCGGGTTCTGGTGATCCAATTTTTGGAATGATGATTTGTAATGATAGACGCTGGGCCGAAGGGTGGAGATGTTATGGTCTTCAAGGTGTCGAGGTCGTGTTGTGTGGGTATAATACAGCAGGATGGGCGCCAGACCTTTGGGGTACAAGGAAGCCAATGACTCCAGAGGAAGCAGAAATTGATGCTGTGTTCCATCATAAGTTGGTGATGCAGGGGAATTCTTACATGAACTCATGTTTCTCTGTGAGTGCTGCCAAGGCAGGATTGGAGGATGGCAAGTATGACTTGATCGGAGGCAGTTGTATTACTAGTCCTGAGGGTCACGTATTGGCAGAAGCCAAAGGGAAAGGGGACGAGATTGTGTTTGCCGAGATTGATCTGGAGGACTGTAGGCAAGGAAAGGAGAAGGTATGTCTTTGGGTTTGAGTGATAATAGCTTGTGACTAACTCATCCGTGTTGCAGACTTTCGACTTCGACAGACATCGTAGAATTGACCAGTATGGCCCTATTACCACGCAAACTGGAGTTGTAGAACCAGAATACCTATAGATAAGAAAGAGATATCAGCAATGAGAAACATGAGAAATACTAATTTCCCCTAAAAACCATCTCGTTGAGGAGGGGAGATGCAGTAGCTGCCTGGTTAGTTTCGCCAGAATTTAAGACCCATCCTGTAGTCAATACACCAGTCTTCTATTAGACTCGCCGTACAAAGCAAAAACTACGCGCAGGTAACCAGGGGTATATAGATATTTACATCATTAAATCAGTTGGTATTAACATTTCCTACGTCCCTAATTCGACAAGGTGCTGGGGACTACTCAATTCTGCCGCCGGTTTTACCTCTGCCCTATGCATATGCTGCCCCAACTCTACCGGGTCCGATTGATACGGAGAACCATAACCATCATGATAAAGCGGACCTCCAGGAGCATGCGAAGCAGGACCGGGAGAATCCTGCCTCGCCAAAGACCTCCTCCTATGTCTCCAAAATAATAAAGCCATGCTTAACAAGAGTATAACACCAACCACAACCCCAACAGCTATACCGACCTTAGCACCTGTGGTAAGTCGGTTTGAAGATGGTGTTGTGGTTCCAGTAGACGTCGAAGTCGCGCTGGGGATCGTGCTCGTGGATTGTGTGCTAGATGTTGAAGATGCTGTGGAACTTGTACTGGTTGTATATAGGGAGAATTGACTCGATTGTGCAGCGACAATTATGGGAATACCCCACATTTCAAAGGTTCCTGAAATTGAAGTATGGCTCGTGGTATCTGCACTACCAAATCCGCCGGAACGCGCAATGAGACTTGTTGCTCCCTTGTATGTACTCAGACAGCCTGATAATCCATTATTCTGAGTGAATGAGAAATCCCTTCAAAATATGAGCGCATGCCATCTACCCTTGGAAATGGATATACATACGAAGAACAACACGTAGCCGTCGTAGAAAGAAACGCCATTGATCGAATTGAGCTGTGTTACATATCCAAAGGGGCAGGCACCAGGACTAAATATCTGACTAGCAGAGCCTCGTCCTGCATTCGCAAAACCTGGAGGAAAACAATCTGTATCTAAGAAGCCATCAATGGCATTCTGAAGCAGGATCCCGCTTGTTATACTATTGTAAGTTTGCGCCTCGTAGGTCCAGCTTGAAGAACAGGAGGCTGGCGCCGTAAAGACTGTTGAGAGCGGGACTGTCGTAGTGGTCATCGCAGAGATATTTACCCTCCTAAGGTGAGGTATGCGGGACAGCGTATAGCAGATCGCTTGATATATGGTAGTTGATATTTGAATCAAGCAAATAGAAAAACAATTGCGCGAAATAACCAAAAACAGTGACTAGGGGATGAATGGTATCGTGAGACGGAACACAACATCATGATTTCTTCTCCTGTAATTTACCTACGAAGTAGCTGTGCCACATCTCGTTAGCTCCTTCAGGCTACAGCTGAGATGTCAGCCAATTAAACTGGTCAATTTACTGCAGGGCGCTTCCGTGTCAGCATCGACAACCAAAAATATATGCACTTGAGTTGGGGCTGCTTGGGGGCGGTTTGATGGTTGGTTATTTTATTTATTTGATTACCTAACTCGGCAAATTCTTCCAGGTTGCACCAGTTGATGCTTCCCGAGCCTGTGTGTCGCAGTGTCGCTTTTAAATTTTCGACTCGAGTGGGGTCGCCTGGGCCAGCCGCTCGTACCCCGCAACACCATCACAAAAATGAATGTAAAAAGAAAAACGGCATGTCAACGATAGTGGATTTTCGACATCTCCACCGTTTTCTTCCCAGTTGTAAGCATCAAAGAGCTGGGTTTTGACGTACGGGCACACCCACCCGTGCCCTTCTATTATTGTGATCTCAGTCCATGTCTCAATAACGAGCAGTTACGGTCGTAAAATTACAACCACTGAATTCTGTGAGAGAAATGATATTATAATAACAAGTGAGCCTGAGCGAAGTTGCCACTACAGCTGCTGGCATCGTTAACAGTAATTGTTGGGGATAGTAAGGTAGGTATCTATCTTTGTTTGATAGTAAGGCTAAGATAATTTACCTAGTCTCCGTCAACACACAAAAGAAGCAAAAAGCAAAAAAAGAATTTTGACAACTGTGGGACTCGAACCCACGCTCTTTCGAACCAGTAATATCGTATAAGATATGATTTCAAGTGAACCTGAAACTGGCGCCATAACCACTCGGCCAACTAGAAATTTTTGTTAATAATGGAGGGGGACTTGAGAAATGGATGATGTTGCTGGATGAACTTACGTTGCCTTGTTTGACATGATTTGTTGAACTAGTTTGTCCTATGCGAATATATCATAGGTATTTCATTACCTTGTTCCCAGACATTCCAGGAAGTGCATAAAATATTCAATCATTTAGATTATATTGAATCAAGACAGGTGTGAGACTCGTTTTGAAGCATTGAAGTGTGCTTATTGTGCATCTCCTTACGGTTGATCTCCTTCAAGGTTTTCATGATCTTACAATGTGCAGTTTACTTCTCCAGGTGACCAATTCTCGCAGTATTGAAAGCATGATACTTGTACGATTCGTAGAGACACATTATCAGATGCATTGGATTGTATCGAAAAATAGGTACCATCGCTGTTTAAAACATGCGTATGTGACCGCAAGAATTGGGCGCAGTCTTAATTATTTGACTCCATTACGAGTTTTGAGAGTTATCACAACCACTCTTGACCTCTTGCTTGCCTCCCAGCTGCCGAACTCCTGTAAATACCTCCTTTCGCAGTAACATGCCCTTCTCTTACTAACCCAATTAATATCTGTATGCCCACACCTACGCCATCGATAACCTGCGCCGTAGCATCCTTCGCTCCAACTGCCTCCTCGCACTTAATCTTCATCTCCGTCATCCCAGCACAGCCCAAAGCAATACAATCTGCACCCTTCTCTTGCACTAGTCTCTTAGCCGCCTCACCCATAAGCCCAAGGACATGATCTCTGGGCAAGGTCTCAAGCTCCAAAACCCCCAAGCCTGTTACCTCACAACCAGAAGAGAAGCCTTCAAATCCATAATACCTAATCGCGTCTTCATGCATAATTTTACTCCTTCCTCCTGTTGCTACAACACCTAGACGACCTCCCAGCATGCGTGCAGAATAGAGCGCTGCTTCCATAATGCCAATCACAGGTCCTGAAAGCTCTTCGCGGAGAGCATTTATGAGAGGATGTGCGCTAAAACAGGCTACAAGAAAGGCATCGTATTTGGAAGCAATTGGTACGACGGCACGTATTGCCGCAGCTGCAGAAAGCACGCCGTCTAGATGGCCTTCAATGGCTGACGGGGTGGGGTAAGGACTAGTGAAGCCGGTGACAGTACAATATGGCGGAAGTGTATGTTGTTCTAGCGACCGCAGACAGGCTTCCGTCATGGATGATGTGCCATTAGGATTTATGAGGAGGATGTTGATGGTTCTGGTAGAAGAACCCGTGACTGACGGGAGAAGTGTCTCAGACATGGTAAAAATGAAGATATATATGAACTTGAGAGATCTAATACTCAGGGGCTGAAAAGGCGTGGGAAGGAATTAAGAAATGCACAATATACAGACCTGATGGTAACTATTCTAAGTAGTGTGAGTAGTATGGAGTAGTAATAATGGATTCATGACCGGTTGAAAGTCAGAGATAAAGTACGTTACGGCCAAGCAATGCTGAATCAATAGTTGGCTCGGCCGCCAGAAATTTGGCCGTGTTTCTCGAAGAAGTTGTCCGTCGGACAAGCCGCCAGCTCGTAACGTCGTCTCATATCGTATCAAACGTGACAGCAGCAGCTGGGAAACCCCGTTAATCTCCCCCGCATTCGGCACTTTCTGCTCCTGTGCTGTACTTGCTGCCATCACATCATCTGTTCGGCTGGCAGAAAGTAGGCACTGGACTGTAATGGGAGCGCCCAAGAGTCTGGACTGCTAGCAGATGAGACGGGAGACGGAGGAGACTCTTCAAGGCCTCGGGCGTCGCTTCGATACCCTTCGGATACTGATCTGAGTACAGACAGCTTCGTGAAGCTCCATTCTTATCGCCGATAAGCAGGAAATCTGGATAGCAATCAGGGAAAACAAAGCAGACAACCAGAAAGGCACGCCTTCGACATCGCGGACGGCAGTCCTCAATCCAACCATGGAGCCCTATGCGCAATCACCAACCGACTTTTTCAACGGGCTGGAACTGGCTCCACCTCCTGTACAACCGCCTGGGCCTCGCTCTTATAAATCGCGGAAGTACAGACCTTGCGACTTTTGTCGCGCTCGACAAGTAGCTTGCAAGATTGATATTGCACCACCATGCCAGCTGTGTGCCTCTCACGGCCGCGGATGTACGTTTGTTGAGCGGCCAAAGAAAAAGAGGAGGCCGAATGCCTCGAATGACACCAATGGCTCCTCGTCGGTGATATGTAAGTCGAGTGTGGAAATAGAGGTGGCCGTCCAGGGAAAACATACTGAATTGCTATTACCTAGCTCCGACCCAAACCTTCGACCCTTCCGCTTCTCAATTGAGCCCGGGCTTCATCGCGCAGTTCAATGCACATCCCTTCGATAACTTGAACGGACATGATGCGCTCCAGGACCATATGTCTCCTACTCAAGGCCGGCACGGATCCAGCCAGGACAATTCCCCGACATACGTTCAAGAACAATACCAATATCTAAATCAAGGCACCCAGGTCCGGCCGCTCGACTCGCAATTGTCAAGGTCAGCACGGTTTATTGGAGAGACTGGCGAGTCAAATCCGTACCTCCTGCGACATTATAACTACGATGCCAATGATGAGTGCACAATATCAAAATTGACATATCGGCGCATCAAGAGCTCTACAGACCACAATGAAATACCCGGGAAAGGCGAGCCACCGGTGGTGTTTATGTTGGCAGATGATAGTCTTGCATCAAAGGGGGAGCCCCGGGTTGAGGATCATGTCCTGCAGCAGGCGCGAGCAGATATTGAATCAATGTTCACACAAGAGGAAGGAGTGAGACTAGTTGGACTCTTCTCTCGCTTCGTGTGTCCATACTTCCCTATCATCTCTAAGAGCGAGATTTTCTCGGCAGGGTCTATCTCTCCAGCTGTACTGCAAAGCCTGCCTCTCTCCTTACTATCTGCTTTATACGCAACAGCGCTGCCATTCATGTAAGCAAATTGGACTTTTACTTTACTTGTTTATTATTTCAAATTATCCTAGAGTTGTGAGACATGCCTTCATTCGGGCAAGATATGCTAGTCTTGAAATCATCGATATCTTCCACTACTTTCTTGATCATACAATCACTTGCTCACGATTCACAGGCTTTATGATGATCTTCTTGCCACAACTATAGTTCACTCACCACCGCCTGCCCATCAATTGTTTCGTTACTCATGGCTTTCTGTTCAGCATGAGTTGCACACACCTCGTTTGGCCACTTTACAGGCGTGCCTTTTATTGTTGCAAAGAGCCCCAACGAATAGATATACCACGGACACTCCCTGGAAGACTAGTCTCGTAGGATGGACAGTAAGTCTAGCGCAGACTCTAGGTCTAACACGCGAATGCGGGGACTGGACCAGTATACCCCATTGGGAAATAACTCTTCGAAAACGTCTCTGGTATGGCGTTTTCATCATGGATAAATGGGCATCATTAGGTGCAGGGATGCCCAGCCATATACGTTCAGACGACTTTGATGTTTCACCACTTTCCGACAACGACCTGGAAGCTTCTCCTTCAGACTCTAGCTCATCAAACATTGCTGCTCTGATTGAGCCAGAGTCAGGCTCTCATTTTCGCCTATTGACAGAACTTACTTTTATCCTCAGCGATATCATGGACCAGTTCTACTCTCTCCGTGCTACACAGCGAACTTCTAAAGACTTCACCCTATCTCTGGATCTCGCTCGTCCTCTGCGTACACGGTTAAAGGCTTGGAATGATTCACTGCCTCCAGCCCTCTCTTTGCGCCATGCGGAACGAGTAGACTCTCGAGGAATGGCACGTCTTAGTGGCAACCCTTCACTATCTTTAGCATATATAGTTGCAACAATGACTCTATTTAGGGCTTTACTTAGACCACTAGAGAATCTGACTAGTGTTGAAGAGGAGGACCACGGCATTGTCGGTAGTCGATTAGCAGTTCGAGCTGGAGCCAAAGAATGCGCAAAGGAAGTAGTTGAATTTGTAGAAAATCTTGGGCGCGGAGCTTTAGATGCTTTTTGGCATTCATGTGAATATCACCTCCCTTCTCTTCCAGAAGTCACTACTAATAAAGTCGTAGGGTCAAGAGCCAACTTCGCGATCGCCTCATCCTTCCTCATGCAACTCCTCGTCACATCTGAGAGCGAACAAGAATCAAATGAGATCAACGAGCTCGTAGGACGTTGGCGATGGGCTATGAGGATCGGGAGTGGGAGTGCAGGGAGTGGATTGATGAGTTTAGGCTTGTTGCGTTTGGATGGTTTATTGTTAGAAAATGGCGCTATTGTACAATCGAGTAATCAATGAAAATAGGGGATTCTGGAGTTGGTGTTTGGTGGTGGCTGTTTGGTCCGGAAATTTTGGTGCTGAGTATGTTTCAAAAGAGGATGACATGAGTGTAACGAATGATGGATGTGCTTACTTTTATGATAGAATGGCTTGGTGTTCTTAGGAAGGATATCTAAGGTCTGATTTAAGCTTTCTTAGGAAATATTTGTCATACTACCTAGTTCAGTGAACCATAAATGGTTAAAACTGCCCCACAAACAAATTTGGCTTGATTGACACCCAGACGTAGGGATAGTCCATATTCTTGCAAACACCTTAGCTAGCCAGTTGGATAATGCTTGCAGAAGTACCAAGGAGTCCAATTGTATTTTCTTTACTCTCTGTACCCTATTTTATTCTACTTGACTGCTTTTATCGACATGCTATACTTACTCCTCTCTGATCTTTTCTCTAGCTTCAAGTTTACAAGGGATTGAGCTAGGATATGCTAATTCACGGATTTAGACGACATAGACATTTGTGGAAGGTTGTAAGTAGATTGGTACGATTCTTTTTTTCTAGGGTTCTTCTAGGGTTCTTTTGTTTATCTCTGCTTTTGTTTTGAGAATTCTGTTTTGTTGTGTTAGTATAGTATAGTGTACGTAGGTAAGTTAGCGTAGGTATATTTCTAAGAGAGTAGGTTGGGTCTGGTTGCGATTAAATTAAGCGAGGGACTTAGAAAATGGAGGTGGGAGTACAGTTGACATTTAACATTATAGGATAATGTCTTTGACTTTGAATTAATGTCTAAAGCCCTTCTTGATGGTATATTTTCATTAAGGCAATGCTTTAAATCTTTTTAGGTAGCAAGTCAACCTAAAAAAAAACATATCACAGTAGTCGTAGCTAATCGCGCTAATATATAGATGGGTGAGAGGCTTGTCTAACGCGTGTTTCAGAGTCAAAAGGGTGTAGAGTACGTTAAATCGCATCTTCAGGTTGTCATTTGTAGTACCGTTGCTAGGTATGCTCTGGGCAGTGATACCGATCCTAGGTCTAATGATTCTCCTAGTAATGTATGTAGAAGGTGAGGCTTCCATATCTTACCTTAGATATCCACCTGCTTACTTAATAGACAGGTTCAGGAATATTTACCCTTTAAAATTAGGAGCGGCGTCAGCTGCTGGTTTATTGGATAGGGATTCTAGTTGGCGTACTAACATCTTTCCTTGCCTCACTAAGTCTACCTGACGTTGTTAGGACATTTCTAACTGTTCGTTTCTTCTTCGTCTTCTTCTTCGATTACTATTTCTATAAGTATCTTCAGCATCTGTTGATCTCTCTTTTTCTTTCGCCTTCTTTATTCGAGGCTTGTCGGCTGTTTTTATTTGGCTTAGGTTTTTTGTTTTACTTTCTTAGTGTAACTTTTAAGTGTATACTTTAGGGTCAACGAACTAGTAGTCAAAATATAGGATATGCTTCCTAAGATCTAATATTCAATCAAGGTACTGTACTTGTGTACTTGTATACTTGAAGCTATTATAAACAGTAGAAAAAAGTGATTAAATAGCAGAAATATTTGATACACTTATTGTGTTATTATCATCACCTAAAAGAACAAGCAAACGGCAAATGTCAATTTCCTCCCTTCTATGAAAATTATTCCCACAATATTTCAAAAATATTTCAAAAGTACAAAAGTACTTTAGCTACCTTTAGACTTTATACGAGAAAAAAAATTTAGTACGTGATAGTAATACCTTCCTTGCATCAACACCTAATGCATCTAGAACCTCGTTCCTCTTGCTTTTGTTGCACATCTAGTTCTCGGCACACAAATCGAATCGAACAAAAAAATCTAATATTCGTAAGAATTATTGAAAGGTATAATGATGCTAAGTCTTAGCTAAAGTTAAAAGTTGTAGTTTTTTGTTTTGTTGCATAACTGATTCTCGGCACACAAATTGCTATTTTACAGTTATTAAACGCAGTGTTTCGATGCGATAACTGCTGGATTTAGTGGGTTTGGTCGCTGTTTTATACGATTGTCCCAACCTAAGGATCTATATAGAGGCGCAAGTACTTGTACACTTGCTTTATCTACTACCGAAGATAAATAATCTCTAGTATACGTTTTAACAAGACTTTTCAAAAGGCGTTATCTCTTTTTATTTAAAACTAAAGAGTTTATTATATCTATCCATATTATTATAACTGGCATCTGTATTTAATTGGCTGTGAGGAGCTAAAATCATGTAATACGTTTTCAGGTGCTAGAAGTTATGACGGGCTCACACGTACGTTTCAGGCTAATTGTGGGGGTTTTGAGCGGATTTGTATATAAATAGTAAGAGTTTCAAAAATCAAAGAGTAGAATTTAATTTCAAAATATTAAATTATTTACATAATTTGCGTTATTTGTTACAGACCTAGTTTTGTAACTATGCTACACGTGGCTTGGATCCACGGCTAAGCGAGCATTAAGCTTCTTGTATATAGGTCCTCTTCCCTTTGCTCTCCTTCTCTTTTCACTTTATTATTCTAAGTGATAGTAAATCGACTTGAGTTCCGTCCACTTGAGATTAAATCTTGCCCGTGACATCATAATACGGATAACGAGAAGATAGAGAATGATCTGACAACATTCGAAACAATGGATGTCATCGAGAAAGCGACTTATCTTTATGAGGAGGATGAAAATCGTATCCCAATATCCGACGCACCCAATTCCAATTCCAGCGCACCGTCGCACCTCCTATTGACAGGATCACATACTCATCTATACATTGACTCATTATGCATCTTCCTCTTCGTTCTCGTCGACCAGATCTTCACACCAATACCAATAACGCTAACCCCCAAACTACATACAGGAACAATGATTCCGATCATTGCACCCGTGCTGAGGCTGGATGAATTGCTTGATGAGGTCGAGGAAGGGGAAGATACAGATGTACTGCTCGATGAGGTAGTAGATGTACCTACACTTGTTTGTGAGAAACTGATTGACGAAAGTAAAGGTATGTACAGAACTCACCAGCGGTCTGGCTTGGAACAGAGGCACCATTACCAGTCATACTTGTCGCCACACCCGTCGCTGTCGTCGAGGCCACAATAGCAGCAGTATTCACGACAAACCCCGCTGCAGAACAATACCCGTTATACACATTCTCCACAGATGTAACATCCGCCTCCGAATCACCAACCGTACAAAGCGACATCACACACTTGCTAATAGTCTTGACAGCAGCAGCTTGCAGATCCGTCCGACAGTAACAACTATCCATTGCCCAGCCGACCATCTGACATCCCGCATTTAGGTTATTATAGCACCCGATCGCATTTCCAACTGGGTCGGGCACGTTGGGACAACCGAGGTCTTGGCTGTAGATGCACTGCTGTGCACATGTTAGGAGAGAGGAATAGGCTGGGCCGTCGGTGATTGTGACTGTTCCATCACCTAGCACGTTTGGAATCCTACCGAGCAAGGAGGTGAAGATAGAGATGAAAATCAAACGATGCATAGATGCTGAGAGAGAGAGTCTTTCTATCATCTTAAGAGCTTTGGCCGCAGGAATAGATTGCTAGGAGACGGGCTATTTACTTACATATATACCTCTCTAGAGGTGTGATGCTCCAGGAGCTGAAAACGCTCGTCCACTCACTAGAGGGAATATGAAATATTCAAAGCCACCTAGCCGCCTTTCAAGTGCCATACCTACTCTGTACGGAATAGACGCCGACAAACTCAATCTTGGGTCGTCGTGTGCGAATACTGGAGGCTTTCCTCCTCATATCGGCAATAGATGATTATTGCTATTTCAGCTACTAGGTTCTCTACGGAACGGAAAGGCTACTACCCTACCCTAAATTAGGAAATGGAGTGGCTCAGGAGGCTTGCGATATTGCTTAATCGGTAGTTCGTCGATTGGCGTACTAAAGCGAGGATTGTTCAGCTCTTCAGCCACTTGTCAAGGTAATTAGATGAATTGATGATTAGATAGAGCGTGGTTGGACGTTACTTACACCTGAAGTCGCTGCTCAACGTCCTGGTTTGACTTGTAATCGTCGGCTGGCTCAAGGTGGGCCTCTCTATCCCTATCGATCTTAGTCGGTAAAATTAAGTGATCGCAAGTGAGTACGGATTGTAATGTCTCGAGCATGAATTTTTACAAGACTACGCAATGTTGTGATGATGGACCAACCATTTTGGTTAGGGGAGGAGGAGGAGTTCTTATAGACGTCGTCAAAAGCAGCGCCTCGGTACAGTACTGTAAGCGAGGCGCCATCCCCGAAGCAGGTGCGCTAACCCTCAAAAGGCAGTGCACTTGAATGACAGCGATTGATTTCCTTTTCGTAGATGCAGTTTAGGTTAAGGTTTGGTGACTTTAAAGATAAGCTAGTGAAGCAGGGATAGAGTTTATCGTGTAGAACTAGAAAAGGGGCCTGCTAAGAAAGAAAGAAATAAAGTCAAGGACATAGAAATTACGGGGCATTGCACATCATCTACACTTCATGCTGTCAAAGATCGTGAGCCAATTCGCATAGGACTCTATAAGTTCTGTTAAATTCTATTTAATCTATTAAAAGTTCGCTCCCTTCTCCCCTGGATAGACAGTATCCTGCTCATTCCCCACACTCTCGGAGTCAATCCCATCCATTTCCTCTATCTTCTCCTCCATTGGCCAAATCCTACCAAGAATCGTATAAACTACAAAAGTGACAACGGTACCGACCAACCAACTCAAACTATAAACATATGTCGCACCCTTGGGTACATGCTTATTGCCCGTCGCTTTCGCTAATCCAGCTAAATTGGGAGCAATGCCACAAACAAAAGCTGCAAAAGCTCTAAGGTTAAAACCATGGAAGAAAGTATAGATATCATGTCGTCTATATAAACTTCTTAAGTTGATATGACGATTGCGAAGAACCCAGAAATCAGCCATCATTATTCCAGCAATTGGGCCGAGAAACATTGCGTAACCACCTAGGAAAGCGGAGAATGAAGCCGCTGAGTATTGGATATTCCATGGTGTGGCAGCGATAGAGATTATGCAGCAGACATAAGCACCGCGACGAGCGTTTATCCAAGTTGGAAACCAAAGGGCCAAATCGTTCGAGAATGAGACCGAATTGGCTGAGATATTAGTTCCAATCACGGCGAAGGACCAACATAGTGCTGAGAAAAATTGTGCGGCTCGATTTTCCCATAGTACTGAGACTTGTAAGGGGTTCCAGGTTGTGACCCCATAGATTGTTTGGCAGGCGCTTGTCACAGTTACACCTAAGATTCCACATAAAGTTACTAGGATGCAGAGTCCTACTGCCTGGGTCCAGAAGACTTGTTTGGGATATTTTGCATATCTAGTAAAATCTGGCATGTTGAGTGCTAGTGTTGCTTTGGGCCCAATTGCGCTAGTGACACATTGAAAGAAGACCACTGCTGCTGGTGTACCGTCGGTAATGTTTGTGCCTTTTGAGAAAGTTGGTCCGAATCCTTTGGCTGCGACAAGAGCCCAGATAAAAAGTATCAGGCCGAAGATGGGCATGACGATTGTCTTTGCCATAAAGAGGTAGCGAAGTTTGGATACGTGGAGCCAGAGAAGTGGTAGTTGGACAATTATGAAGAGGAAGAAGCAGAGCATTTGGGCTGAGGTGACATGAGCGCTGGCGGGTATGTGATTTGGGAAGTTGGTGAAAGAGGGCCAGATTGCTTGAAGCATTGTTTGAATGCATTGTCCTCCTTGGAAGCTCTGAGTTCCAAACCACTAAGAATTCTCGTTAGAGCTTTTCGTGGTGAAATTTTATTACTTGACTTACAATGCAGGCTACAACACCTCTGACAAACACTGCAAAGTATGCTCCGTAAATTCCAAAGGTCGATCTCATGAGAACGGGAAAGTTAATGCCGTAAATGCAGCCCACGTAGCCATTAGCCATAGCTGGAATACAGACCAGAAGATGTCCAACAAGGACAGCGGTTATTGCCAAGCCAGGACTCAGACCCTTGGTGATCGAAGAAGAAGCTACTTGGTACATGGATATGCTGAACGCTTCTGCGATCCAGAACCCTAGTAGTGAAGGCCACGTCCATTTCCGCTGCTCTGATTCGAAAGGTACGGGGTCGAGGTCTTTGTTGGAAGTCAAGCCTCCAGTTGAATCGGCATATGAGCCTGGTTCAGCATGGAGCTTGAATCGTTCCAGGAGTGCCATTGCGTTGTCGTCTGGCTGCCGACAGTGGCACAGCAATAGAGAAGAATGAAAATTCAGACAACGACAATTAAAGGCACACAAAAGAATAGTTGAATGGGATAGAGTTGGACTTATCAGTGTATTAATTTTCAGAGTCATCTGGCTTACCTTACTTCGTTCGTACGACTTGGCACACGGGCATCAATCTGACCCTCGCTCAATGAGTGTTGTTGTCAGCCTGGCCCTTCTGTTGAATGATACTCGAGTGTAATTATATCTTCTTATCGGTCAAGAGGGCCCAAGCCATGTGAAGGGCCGTCGACCCTTATCGCACATGTTGGCATGTTGCCCGTTAGTGAAGACTTTATTTGACGTGATGGTGTTTGTGTGAAGCCCGTGATAACCATGCACAAGACAAGTACCCACAGCTGGAGTGTTGATAGAGAGGAGGGTGTGCATGGAGACTGAGTATGATTAGAGAAATTGTAACAACTACTCCAAACACACACCTTGCCCTCGCCCGGCACATCAACTCTTTATTTTTTTTTGCCCTTTCGCAACACCAAACCAACTCCAACTCGCCTCGCCTCGCCTCTTGCCCGTCTCCATCGTAGGCTGAACTTGGGGAACGTCCCGGCAATAACGATAACACCTCACATTGCGCGATGGACTGTGGATCTCCTTCTAGTTATCCTTTTCTTGCCCTCTATACTCTGCCCTTTTGCCCTTTCTTTGCCTTTCTTTGCCTTTTTCATGTGCCTCTGCCCCTTCTAACCCCTCATCTTCTCCCCATTCTTATCTCCCGTCCACTCCACTCCTATTCTTGCCACACCTGACCATTTGTCATGTCCACAATACGTGGTGAAGGCCCGAAATGAGGTTGGCTGGACTCTCTGATGGAGAAAAACAAACCATGCTCGTCCATCAGTCATGGCATTGTTAGCCCGCGACTCGCGAGGCGGCTTCCGAGTGACTTATCACATATACAGATCGTCGCCTGCCCATATAATGGTGTAAGTTGGCTCAAACTATCTTCTATTTGTTGCGTTATTAGATCAGCTTGGCTATCCAAACACATTACGATGGCCCCGATGATGCTGGAGTCTGCACCCTCTCCAGAGCTCCTACCGACAAAGGCGGCAACTACACATTCTTATTCATGCTCTGATCCGTCCGTTGTTCCCTCAGAAAATGCTCCAGCAAGAACAAAAGAGCGATGGATGTTACATGGCGGTCCTCACACAAAGCGATATGCCGACAAATCGCTCGTCAGCCTTGCAGAACTTGTACGTTGGGATGGACGTACCTACCAAGAACAGAAAGCTTTCTTATACCCTGCATCTGCAGAAAATGACACCCCTTATGAGTCTATGACATGGAATCATTTTGACAGATTGACTGAACGAATTGCACTACTGTATGCCCGAGACCTTCAGAAAGAGCTGGACGAAGCAAACGTGACCAAGAAGCAGCCAACAATAGGTTTGCTAGGACGAGGTACGACAATTGAGTATTTCTGCACAGAGTTGGCTCTCCAAAAGCTTGGTGTGAGAGTTCTTTTGCTTGCAGAATCAAATGCGGTCAGCGCACTGCATTTTTTGCTTGAGACTTGCAATGCCTCTGTGGTAATAACAGAGGGCAAAAACAATGCTGTAGATACTAAAGATATTCGGAAGTTGCCAATGGTCGAGACTCTACCTAGAGATCTGGACAGCAACCAGGCTCAGATGAATACGGCTGAGGTTGAAAAACTGAAGTTTCAGGACATTGGCGACATTTGGGAAAGGCACACTTTTATTATACATTCGTCAGGCTCCACGGGCATGCCAAAACCAATTATACATACCAACAGGAGCATGATGCAAATTGCGAGAATGTATCGAATTTTTCAGGAGTTTTGTGTAGATAACTGGTTTCTTCTCTTCCCATTGTACGTAATTCATTTCTCTCTTCAATATCTCTTTATTTGCTTACAGCTTGAACCTAGATACCACATTGCTGGCATTTCCATTGCACTTGCGGGGTTACCCCATGGCCAGATTCTTTCTTTTCCGCCACTATCATGGCCACCTTCTTCATCTAAGATTTTTTCTGCTTGGAAGACAATGGCAGAGATGGGACATCCTGTGGATATTATTCACTGTCCGCCTACTTTCATCGAGAACATGTACGACTATATTCAGGATAATGGTGGGGACTTTTCTCCTTTGGTAAATCTGAAAGTTGTGCAACCAGGAGGCGCAGCTCTGTCGGAAGGTCTTGTCACAGAGCTTGTCCGGCAAGGTTGCAATGTGAAAACAACGTATGGCAGTACTGAGATTGGACCTCCAATGCGCCCAATTCCACACACACGAGCCAATCCCAAATGTTACTCTTTCCGAAACTTATACCCTGATGACCCGTTCCTAAAACTAGAGGAGATAGGAGATAACTTGTACGAATGTATTGTGTATAAAGGATTTCCATTTGCTGCTGAGTTATGGGAAGGAAAACCTGAGGGTGAGCCGTACAGGACGAATGACCTTTTTATACAAGAGCCTCCCGGAAGTGGCTTCTATGTTTTGCAAGGAAGGAAAGATGGTACGTGCTCACTCATTTCCTGGTCTGGTAATCCTGAAAAATTACTACTTGCCACCGAAAGTTATACTACTGACGCTAGCTTTTCAAGATATCCTTATCCACACCAACGGTGAGAATACGAGTGCTGGCCCACTTCAATTAGACATACAAACATCCTCAAAACTTATCAGCAAAGCTTTGGCTCTTGGCCACTCAAAACCATGCGTAAGTCTCTTAGTAGAAGTGCATGAGGAGTATGACCCACAGAGTCAAGAAACATTTGGCAGTATTTGGGAGACTGTCCAGAGGATCAACAGCACGTACCCAGGACACTCACGGATCATGAAATCAATGATTTACGTGCTGCCTCGAGGAGCGTCCCTTCCACTCACCCCAAAATTCAACGTTAAACGGAAAGATGCAGAAAAAATGTACTCTGAAGAAATCGCTCAACTTTATTCGGCCATTGAGAATCCTTTACTCACTCTTCCACATTCAGGATCCGAAGAACCTTTAGCAGAGTATCTCCGTGGCCTCTTTGCTAACTTAGCCAACGTACCCCTGACTCAAGTTAAGGATTGGACAACCCTCTATGAACTAGGCATAGACTCAAGACTCGCTCTCTCTCTACGATCCTCGCTCGCCGCAAGACTGGGTCGGTCTGTATCTCTTAGTGCGATCTTCGAAAACCCAAGCATTCTCGCCCTAGTATCCTATTTCGAGAAGAAGTCACCTACCGAATTAGCCCCTAAAGTAGATTCCGCACATATCATAAATCGCATAATCTCAAAACTCGAATCTGAAACCATGACCTGGCCGGTTAGATCCCTGAATTTATACCCAACAACTGAAAAACAGACAATTCTCCTGACAGGGGCCTCTGGATCTTTGGGAACCGCTCTTCTCCAGACTCTATCAACTTCAGAACATGTAGAGAAAATTTACGCTTTGGTCCGCGGTCCAAAGTCGTCAGAAAGGCTAGTGGCCTCTCTCCAAGCCCGAGGAATGGAAACTTCTATTCTCACCTCGGAAAGTAGCAAGATTGAGGTCTTGAACTTCAGTATGCAGGACTCCTTACTCGGGTTAGACATCGAAATGTATCATCACTTAGCCACGAACGTAACAACAGTTGTGCAGAATGCGTGGAAAATGGATTTTAACCAAGGAGTGGAGTACTTTGAGGAGGATTGTATTAGAAGTATGCCATCTTAGCTTGCAATGTTTTGATGAAATGGCGGCTAATAACTACTAGATACGATGCACCTCCTCCGCTTTTGCCACGCAGGAAGACCTAAGACCATAGCCTTCACAAGCAGTATCTCAACCTGCATGGGCAGTGGCGATAGTGCCCCAACCGTGCCCGAAAGCCCCATCGGATCGGAAACCTCTGTGGCACTACCAACAGGATACGCTCAAAGTAAATACATAAGTAAGCGAGGACCCTCTCCATCGCATATCCCACAAACCACTAACACACTTATCAAAGTTGAGCGTCTCCTCCAAAGAACAACCAAAACCCTCTCGATTCCAACTGTCCTCCTTCGCGTAGGACAATTATGCGGCAGCACATCAACAGGCCATTGGAACACCTCCGAGATGTGGCCAATTATGTTCTCAACAGCCGCTCACCCATCTATCTCAGCTCTTCCTATCCTTTCAAGAAAGATTGTAGACTGGATACCCGTTGATATAGCCGCTGCAACTATTACTGACCTCCTAACTACTTCTCCCCCAATTAATCACCAAAGTGAAGAGAGCAAGTACACTGTACACAACATAGTAAACCCAACCTCAATACCCTGGACCACACTACTATCCTATCTCTCCTCTACCCTCATCCCCGGTCAAATACTCTCACATATACCCATGAGAGTATGGGTTCAAAAACTCAATAGCGCAGCCGATAAAGGAGAAAAGGTAGAAGGGTTAAGATTACTACAAATGTTTGAGAGTATGGTCGAAGATGAGGCACCTTCCAAGATATTTGAGACAGAGAAGACGAGGGAGATTTCGAATGCGTTGAGAGAGTGTGGACCGTTTTGTGAAGAGTGGGTTATTAAGAATTTGGAGAGATGGAGGGAGGTTGGGTTTCTAGGATGATGTCGATTCTATTTAGGGAGATTAGGTAGTGAGGGATGCAGTAGAAAGACAATTGGAGAGAGAATACTAGGCTTGTATTGAAATGAACATTATTTAGATTGCTATACATACAAAGGAAGCCATGCCATATTTCTAATGTCTGAACCCTGCTTTTTCACCTACGTAGTCTCATCTATTGGCGACTCTAAATTACCTTGCAATTGCAGAAACATTACCTTTGACAATACGAGTTTTTACGATACCTGATAGATAATGATTCAACGACTTCGGACAGCACTTAGGTATGCTTTTTCAGTGACTGAATTCTCAGCTCGTGTATCGTTGGTGAGCGAAAATCACAGAGCACAATCGAAAAAGGGATATGGAAAATAAGGCGAAATATATCATTACAATACTCCGTATATCCTTCTTCACGTAGGCAAGAAATGAAGAACTCTCTTTTTACCTTCCCCTCGACTCTTTCCCCAGCTTTCTTGTGTCATGTAATATGTGCAATGACCCGAACCAACCCATCCCATATGATGCAGATCCCAGCTCCCCCTTTATCTCCGTATCCACAGATTCATATACGCCGTGTAACGCCCATTTCTATACAGCGCAATCAGTGAGTAATAAGGCACCAGTACCAGTCACAAAACCCAACAAACACTCCCTTCTTTCCTCAAATGGTGCCTCTTCCACCCAATATGCTCATCCAATTCCAATAAAAGAGACTATGTTCATCTCCTGTTCGTCATCATTGTTTCATATCATGCCCAGCAAAAATTAGTCGTTTCTTTCAATTTACTCAGAGACGGCTTGCGTTCTGGTCCTTATCCGGAAGGTGTCTCGTAATCTCCCCGTCAATCGTGTTCTCCTACTGCTTTCATCGACACTCCCCTCTGTCGTTGCTTCATTACCATGCTGTGACTCTAACCTCAGGTTACGTAGCGCTGCAATACGCTCCTCTGGTGGTGCATGTCGCAGTCTGTGCAAGTCAAGGAAGCGACTTGCTCGCCGTCGCTGTGGTTCTGAGCTTTCTTCCTGCTCATGGGCGCCCTCAAGCGGCGGTGGAAGCTCATCGCCTTCTTCTATTGTTGGACTGGTGGGGTCAGCAGCCGGGCGAAGGTCGTAACGACTATGTCAAAGTTAGTTTTGAAACAAGATGTTTTCAGCTATTTTTAGCTTACCATAGTGGGCAAGTTCCCGATACGTTCACCAGCCATGGGTCGATACAAGCGGGATGGTATTTGTGGTTACATGGTAAGACTCGGACATCTTCACCTGTTGTGAAGTCCTCGGTACAGATTGAACAACCCAATTCTCCCTCTCTTGGGGCAGTGTCTGCGCTGTGGGTTGACTCGGCGTGTGTTGCAGGATTCAAGCCTGATTCAACGCCTTCTGTCTCCGATTTATCTTTGTTCGCATTTGCTGTAGTGGCTACAGCTGGTACCGGAGCCTCTTGGGAATGGATTGTAGCGCTTCTCGTACTTCCCTCCTCCATTTCAATATCATGTCCGGGTTTGGCCGGCTCTGGATCCCCAAATTTCACGATTGGTAATGTTTCGAGCATTGCTCTAGCAAGACCCTTTGCACGACTCTGCCTCGGTCTACCTGGGAACCCATTACGAGGCCCATATCTCTCTGGGTGTCGGTGTGCTCGCACAGCTCCGGTAGCAATGATAATTAAGAACAGTAACGTGATGATACCCGTAATACTGTAGAGGATACTCATTGCCACGGCTGTAGTTGGCGCAGGCCCTCCTACATCATTGGTTTGGCTGCTTGAGCTCGACCCGCTCGTTGAAGTGCTATTGCCTCCTATGGTTGCCTGGGGTTGACTCGAGGCAATCACGGCATACAGCGCATTAGAGTCCGCTAAAGCTGTCATCGTGTACAACGTCGTAAAAATATAATCCGAAACATTGCAGCTCTCGGCTGTCAGGCTGTACAAGATCATAGCTTTCGGATTCGCTGCCGCGGCCGACTGCGCAGCCTCGGTGGCATCGATATTCGAGGTCTCGGAGTTGGGATCACAGCACATGTAGACCATATCGGACGACGTCACATTATTGGAATTTGTTGCATCGACGAGTATCAGCTGTCCGTCGTAAGGGCCAATAGCCTAGAATAGAAGCACCGGTTAGAAAGGTGCACGATCAGACTGTTCCTCGCAATTAAGTCGAGAGTGGGAGTATACGAACGGATACAGCAGTTGGACTCTGGCCTATGCCAACATTCCTGGTCAAGGGCGCAAGCGTAAATTGCTGTCCGGCGTCATCTCCGGATTTTATCTCTATCGTCTGCAAAGCTCTCGTTTGTGAGGAGGATAAAGTCGCATTCGTAGGTTCTATCGACTGGCCGGCAGCGACGGCGGCGAGGCATAAGACCGCGGATAAGCAGGTCGCCATGGACCTTGCGACGGTCGACGTCGACATGATAGAAGGGAGGGGGGAGGCGGAAAAAAAGAAGAAAGGAAGAGCGTGGAGGTTGTATTACTCTCACATATCCTGCGCTTGGAGGATAGGAGAGGGACGAGGAGGATTGAGGAAGTTGGTGAGGTTGGAAGTCCGTCGTTGTCGTGGGAATAGTATGAATAACGAGGTGAAACGGGGGTTGCACCAGATGCTTTTTAATAGCGAGCGCGAGCGCTTCGACCGGACTTTTGAGATGCCGACTGCTGGATCAATTGCACTGCCTCGACTGCCCTTTTTGCCCTTATTTTGAAAGTTCTTTTCCAATTCCAAATGCAAATCCAAAGCGGGCAAGCAATTCGGGGCTCGGGCAGACTTGTCGAAAGTTATACGAAAGTCCTTAAGAGTTGTCAAGGTTTGTATTTGTATTCCCAAGATCACAAGAACACAGGAACACACCTCGCCAAATTCCAAAGGCTCGGCTTCTTCCCCCGCCACTACACACTACGCTACGCTTAAATACCTTACCTTACCTTACCTACTACTGTAAGTACCTACTCTATTGTACAGGAACACCTCCTTCTCCTACACTAATTGCCAACATTCCTACTCAATCATTACAATTGTCTTAATCAAAATCAATTCATTCACCAATCCTACAACACTGCTCCCGAGTCTTGCCGTCTCGTGCATTCGAATATTCTCCTGTTCTGCCGGATCCATGACGCCTTGTATTTGGTATTGGTACAGTAGACCACCCACCCCCCTTGTCGATCAGAGCACTCTGGAATCATCCTCAGACTTTCTTTCATCAGCACAACCAAATGTCACTCACTGCTCAGCCTCTGCCATGTCAGATCATCCATCAACTTCCCAAGACCTGACTGGACGCCCAAGAAAAGGCGGGCTCGATAATTCCAATTCTTGCTTCGTATTTGCATCCCATTCGCAGTCTTCGACGCTTCGTCGTCTTGTTTGTTCGGCACGTTCGGATGCTCAGCACAACTACTGCAGCCAGCATACTGTATGCCTTTCCCGTCATACCCGTCCCATATCTTTCCCTTGTTCTTCTATACCCCCGCCGCCCACATATACTCTCTACTGTGATTCCTTATTAGTTCTGCAGGAGGCTGGCTGTCTTTGTACGTACAGAGAGAGAGTACAGTACAAGTGTGCATATGATCATCTACCTTACTTAGCCTGAAACCCTGCGAAATAAAGAAAGAGAGAACGGCTTGGATTTTTGGGGAATTACCTGCAATGAATAGAATATCAAGTGCCGCAGACGCGGCAATTGAGTAAAAAGTTACAGAATGCAAGATGTTCGCTAGGTGGCGTTCATGCTTCGAGATAAGGTTGTCTGGGGCCCCGGCATTGGGACGAGCGCGTTCAGGGGGGGGTCACAGTACCCCCCCTACACGTGACGGTTGTCAAAAGGGTTTTACTGTACTGTGCGAAAGCTAGAAGGTCCCAGTATCATGGTAAGGTTAAGGTTACACACAATAACTTTTTTGCTCCCGTTTTTTCTTTCTTTCTTTTTTGCCTTTTTCCATTGACTTTTTAGGTTATAGTTAGTATACTTACTTACTGTATCGAGGTTTAAATCTACCACATACCTAGGACACTTCTGAAAATATGGAACCAGTCTGAGAAGTAGTCTAGTCTAGTAGATTGTAGACTTAAGCAAACTAAATAAAGTCGAAATGTTATCTATTGGCGAGGAAAGTTACACGAATTTTGAGGAGTTTTGCTGGACAAAACACTAATGCATACCTAGAAAGAAATATCACATTTTGTGAAACCCCTCTTCTTCTACGAAAACGAAAAGAGAGAGAGAGAGATGATTCTTGACATAAAATTTTGACAGCGGAGCGATTTTTTGATTACTTCTCTTCGTAAGCCCCATATCAGATGAACTATATGATATAGATGGATGGGGATTCTATCCAAGATTGGACGGAGGACGAAATGCGATTATTTTTCGGGAAAGGTAATCGATCAATCAATCAGGACTCGGACCTTCCGCAATAGTAAAGGGCTTTATACAATAATCTGAGATGTTATATATCTGTAGACAAGATTATCCCTCTTGTTGTCATCAGTATTGTTCTTGCATGTGAGGTTTTAAGGAATGATTTATACATGTCTAGCTTCTTCTACTAGGAGCCTACAATTTAGACATCTTAGCTTACTGGTTTGTTTCTCCTCACACTTACCATTACTTACAACCCTATAATTATTATCTATTCTTATTTGACAGCTTCCTTGGTACGAATTACTGCATACAGTATTCAAAGTATATATCATACCTTATTAACCTCAACGTATTCAGCTATATAATCTATACAGCAGGAGAATCTACCTATAGATTCTCAAGTTAATACCGAACAACTATTCCTCAATATTACCACAGTAAGTAGAAGGATATAAATCTTCAACACAAGTTCACTTATCAATAGAGATTTCTACTGTCCTATTTCAAATCGCAGCTTCTTATCTCTCGGAATCTTCTATGTCTCTCTCTATATACACTCTCTATAGAGATCTAAGGATAAAACTTAATGATAAAATTTCATTGCTATTACATCTACTGCTGTTATATTTCTTTTGTGAATTTATAATGTGATTACCTAAATTTTATGTGCGAGCTAGGCAAGATTTCAATCTTACTATATGTACTATTTCCAAGGACTTCATAGTTTAGAAGCTGTAGGTATACGTATATAGGAGGACCATCCTTCTTGTACGTCTTTCTCGCCAACTTAAGGATTCCCGGCTACTGTTGTATTATGTTAAGAGAAATTACAAAGTAGGTAATCTCTGTAGATAGAGGAAACTTAAATAATCATTTATCGACTGTTGAATTCATTAAACATAGTATTTATTTTGTTGTATTTTAATCTATACATCTACTAACTAAACAAAAAGAGTTTAAAGGTACAAAGTTAGACTAAAATAGCTAGCAAACTCTAGTAGAGTAATTAGAATCTATATTCTATATAGAATTAAGAAGATTAAGCTTGTATACCTATAAGATAATCGAGGGAATATCCTCTATTATTACATTCCTATCATAAGTTCTTCCTAGTAGATTAGAAGTAATACTACCTTTTAACACATTTTGAAAATACTCTTCAACAATATACACAACTATTACCTACAGAAAAGATTTATCACCTAGAGTAAGACTATACTTTCGAAACCCCAACGTAAAACTAAAGTCTCTCTAACAGCAAAGTTTACAATAACAACAACAGCTTCCAAAGAAATTCTAACAGGAGATAATCTCTATATGAGGCGTAATCACACCCATTCCAAGCAGATTTAATCCCTAGTTCTTCCTATTTTGCTCGGTATTCTTGGAGTCAGACCTAATCCCCTGTGTCCTACCATCCTCTGAAATGTCCAGTGGCACGTGTAATCGTTGCTAATAGCTTCTTCTGTAACTTCTCGTTTTCCTTGAATATTTTTGGGTGTGTTTATACCTCACCGATACTCCCCCCACACTTTTTTGTCGAAACCTACCACCTTATTGCTTGATCTGATTACTTACTATTCCCTTTTCTTAGAGTAGTCTGTTGAAGTGGTGTAGATCTACTATCGGCAGTATATAGTGCTTGTCAGAACAGCACTAGATCTTCTGTAGAGGTATCGTGAGTTGCTAGGTGAGAAATCCGCTTCTCTTCTCCCGTGTTGATGATAAACGATAGTAGGATCTGTATCTTTCATTTACATTTGGTCTAATCTGATTATTCCATACAGTATGATATCTGAAGTCCAGCTTGAAGTTTTCGATATTCAGTTGGTAGTGTGACCTTTGTGTATTACATTGACTTTTAGAATGGAGCTTGACCTTTAAAATCCTTACTACACAAAATCAATACAGTTGGTCTTGTAGCACACAGAAATAGTTGTAGCAATCTAGGACCAAGGTAATAGAGAGAGTAGCACATATATCCCTATCATCTAGGAGTCGGCATTGGAATCGGCATTTTAGAAAACAGGCAGGTAGAGAAATGTTTTAGCATTCAATATAAACCAAGATCAGAAGCTCTCACTCTCCTAGCCGGTTCTTTAGGCATAGAAGCTAAACTCTAAACTCTTCTGCTCATCCCTCGGGAACACAACTTTCTGCTCTTCTGGAGAATCCTCGATCTCTGCACAGTATGTCTAGTCTCCGCCGAAAGCTCAGCAATATCTTCTGGCACTGCTTCAGCCTCCACTAGTTGCAGGGGGCCGTCGTCATCTTCTCAGGATCATTGTCGACGAGCTGTAATGGCGACGAGCTGTCATCGTCGTGATTCCTCGTCGTAGTTTTTCCGGTTTAGTCTCTTCGTCATTAATGTTATGTTTTGTATCCTTCAACTTGTCTTGTCCGCCTCTTGAACTGTCATCCATTCTCAAGAGGTCTTTATCTCCGGAGATACGCTTGTCTTTCAAATTCAACGCTTCCCCCCGACTGGCCAACTGAGCCAATGCCAACTGAGCCAATGCATCATCATCTGTATCAATCAATAATATCTCTTTCTCTACTACCTCGCTTTCGATGTTCGCATTTTCAACCCTAACATCTATACCACCAACCCTCTTTAATATCTTCCCAATTAGGTCTGGATATCGAAGATGTCCACTAATCGAAATCTCGGAGTCAGTCTGCTTCTTCTAGATACATTGGTCACAGCTCGAACATGAGCCAGGACCAGGCTTGCTCTCAGAATCTAACACTTACCTGACATCCTTACTCAGGTCCAGATTTGTGATGCCCTCTACATCTTTGATAGCCTGTAAGCCCGCAACGCCAAATTGGATACTTGTGGCTCGGTACAAGAAAGCGAGGATGTAGTCGTTCTCAGAGTAAACATTGGCCATCACACCCGACACAACGCTTCGCATTACACGCCAGTTATCTGCGTTTGACGGGATAGGTGCACCGATGAAAACTACTGATTCCACAAGACCAAAAGCATTGCGTTCTGCCAGAGACATAAGACATGAGTAGATAACTCGAGCCCCTAATGAATACCCGATGAGAGTGACTGGCCGTTCACCCTGAGCTTTATTGATTAGTGCATCAGCAAGTACTTCGCCTGCTTTCTCTGATCGTGTTCTAGCGAGCCCAAACGGATTGTCGATTGAAGTCGCCATTTTCAGCAGATAGACCGGCCAAAGAGCAGACCAAAGAGATGCAAGTACTGTCCGCTTGAGAATCTCAACTTTAACATATGACCAGGCATAAGAGGAGACCATAGATTTCAGCGAGGTTCCTAACTCAATCAGAGCATCCACCTCATACCTCAGTGCAAAGACCTCCGTAGCTTGACCCATAGATCTCCAGGGCTTAATAACATCATCCTTTTTCGTAAGCCATCCATTGATCCCAATCGTAACTCTCAGCCTGCGATCGTTGTCCTCGTCTTCTTTTTTTGCAATTCCCCATTCGTCTTTAATCGGCAAAAACTTAAAATCCTCGACCTCTTTTGCATAAGCATCTACCATGCTACCTGTCATCTTCCCGCCAAAAGCGCCAAATAGAGTCCCAACAAGTGCTCCATTCATAGCGAATATTCCCAAGAAAGACGCCAAACCTCCTAAGCCAACACCTCCCATCAATGCTCCGATACCACCCGCAACAATCGGGGCTGCTAGCCCGCCAGTAATCCCAATAACAGCGGCACCAGCAACAGAAGCGAGCCCAACTTTCCATCGGCGGGCAGTCTTATTTTCTTCTTGTCGCTTCTGGGTTTCCGCATCGGCGGTAAGCTCTTTTGAAGCGAGGAGAAGAGACCGTGCGATTTCTGTTTCCTCATTTGTCAAGATTGAAAGGGGCAATTCGAATGAAGAAGTAAGGTGTAATAGAAGTACTCTCGAGTGTGCTGAGTAATGGCCTAAAGAAAGAAGCAGAAGTAGTAGCATACTGCTAATAAGAATAACACGGGACGTCCTTTGGTAGAGTCGAGAATTTAGTGGGGAGAGGATAATATAACTCTCGTAGAACCGAAAGATCTTCTGCTTCTCGGATAGAGATCTCTTCGAGCTCTTCGTTAGTTTGTGACTGGGCGGGAACTGGGCGTGGGGTGTACGGTGGCGCCTCTTGAGAATGAACCACTTCACCGAGTCGAGACATTACTTTCCGCTGCCAGTCATCAAAGTACCTCAACGCAGCTCTCTTCAACCTCTCCATTTTAGGCTTCGAAAGTCTGTTCTCAAGGCTCTCAGATATTTGTCGGTCACGCTCATCAGCATCTGAATGGCTTGCACGAGCACTGGGCTCTGTTTCCCATTCATCTTGATGCTGCTGCTGGAAGAGATTGCTACTTTCTGGGTCCGTGGTTTCAAATGAGTGCTCGATGCTTGAACGCATCTGAGCTGTTATATTGTTTACCAAGCGCGGAAGCGCTGTTCTTTGAGGTTTGGTGAGAACGGCTCTAATAGCATTTGGGTCTGAACTTGATGGAGCCATGACTGCTGTTTGGTCAAGGGCAGCTAGTTATTTTGAAGATGAGGATTTACTATGGTAGCACGAAGAGGTGATGTGGATGTGGATGTGGATGAGGTTACATCTTTCGTTTGATGAAGAAGGTGTAGTTTATGTCAAAAGCTGTAGCCTGAAGTAAGTACTGTGTTGTTGTGGCTGGGGCATGCTGTGCCTCACCCATCTTGCCAAGCGAGAGCCCCTTTTTCACGATGGCCTGAGGTGCCATATATGGAGTATGCATGTGATGTGATCATGTTTTTGGCTGCCAGATTCATTGACAAGATGCTTTTGTAGCATGAAGACCTCTCTTATCTGCTGTGATCAACGATATATCCTCAATATTGGAAGTTGATTTACCACTTACGGGTGTTTTTACAGACTTGTTCTAGCTGGTGTTCAATTATTTTTCATTACTTCTTCACATCATCCCCGTTAAGTTGGTCTATGCGGAATATAGAGCATATATGACTGAAGAGCAACAGAGCCGGGAGAGCGCAGAAATACAGTCCTCGACTATTAGGATAATATAGGCAAGTCTGCCAATATCCTTAGATCTCCTCCATATCCTCTAGGTCGTCTAGAACTGGATAGTCACCGATCTCAACTCTCTCAGGTCTTACGAACACTCCATGCTTCAAGCCGCCAGCCTCACCATCTTTGCCCCAGTACCTCTTTCCATTCAGACTGCCATCATTTCTACCTACAGGCTCATCCAGCTTAATTGCAATCCACTTGCCAGCTCCACCTGGAATCTCCGCAACATCGCCGACATACATGACCTCTCCCCTCTTCGCGTCGTCTCCTCCCACCCTACATCTCTTTCCTACCTCAATACCTCGCTCCTTGATTTCGGCATCATAGGCAACAAGTTTGGCTTCCTCTAGGGAAGGGGCTGAGGGATCGAAGCGCCCAAGTTTGTGAGCTTTCTTCCAGGCAAGAACTGAGTCGGTCTTTGTTGCGTACTCCTCCGCAGGCATTTCGTACTTGGGCACAGCTGAGACATCAGTGTAGTTTGTGCGCATTCCTGGTGGTCGGAGATCGGTCACCTGGAGGCATTACATTAGCAAACTGATTTGGCGCACATGAGTGTGAACATAAGATTTCATTGAAGAAGTAAACGAGATTAAGTATTCATAGCAAAGACTCTTGTAGAAATCGCGAGAAAGCACGATCCGTGACAGAGGGCACATTTTCTAGGTATGAGCAGTTCTGCTGACTTCGAGCTCTTGTTCAAGAGGTGAAAGTTGACGCCCTGCAAATGTAGAGAGAAAGGAAAGTGCTCTGCCCGATTCTTGCCTCTATTTTACTTTGCCAAGTAACAGAGATGCCTCAGATGTCAAGGTAAACTTAGGGGAAACTAATGCATTAAGAGAGTTTGGTACTGTGTTGGGCCCCCAGATTGTATCGAATCTCTCGAATCCGGATGCGAGGGATTCAAAAAGCCCACTCTCAAATAAACTCAAAAAACCGCTGGTCTCAGCACCTTGGTGAGACGAATTTGACTTCCGTACAGTACTTGGATAGCCATCACTGGATGTCGCCACAGACTTGATGAAGGAATGCTAGCGCGCCCACTTACGTGTATCTCGGCATATGGTGCCAGCGGGAAGGTTCCCAACTGCGTATTCTCTTCATCGAGAGCTTCGATGGGGATGCTCTGCTGACTCCCCATGCGCAGCGTGAGTTTCTGTGAGAGCGGTGGGACTCCCGTGATGGGCTCAAGTTTGGCCTTGAGCTGGCCGATGGTCCATGCTGGCGTGATGCGACGCTCTGAGGAGGAGTTGTCGGATATGACTTGGATGGGAATATCCCCTGCTGTCTGCATGTTCATCGCCATAAGGGAGGTATTATTGGCAGCGTGTGTGGGTGTTGTTGTAACGTGACGAGGACGTTGGACTTGCAAAAAGACCTCGGTGGGTTGTTGTTGCTGCGTGGTGGCTGGGCTGCCTTGGAGTACTCTGTCCGTTTTTTTCCCTTTTTCGCGTGTACTGTAGGGCTTTGTAACACGACTAAGAATTATTATATTTCCGACTCATTGGATCTATTACCCGGCGCACGAGTATATACCTCTCAGGTTTCACAGAGATAATGCTGTGGTTATGGTGGGCAGAAATATTGTTCTCGATCTCTCGTACAGCGGTATTTGTTCGTTTATTATTACTGCATACAAAGAAAGTATCATCATCATTGTGTTGTCTTGATCTGCAAGACGCCACGCATCACCAGCCACATAAGCAAATCTCAGTGTTCGAGTTCCGTTTGTTCGTTCCAACTCACCCTCACCCACCACCCACTTAGATACTTCCATTTACATTTCTAGATCTGCCTCAACTCTGTTTTTGACATTTTCCCAAGAAAGCACAGATTTGGCATTGGACCCCTACTTGTCTCGTGTCCACCCATGATTGTTCCTATCCCAGACTCCCCCAGGCTCCCAGTTCATCCTTCCTCCATCGTGCAAAACCAGATCTGCTACCAAAGTATCTTGAGCACAGATTTGCTATGCTGATCGGATCTCCAGAGGACCACAACCCATCAATGCTTACCATATTGTTCCTGTTTCAATATCGATCTGAGACCGCGCAGAACAACACATGATGCACATCCGACAGTTCTTGTCCCAACCGCCTCCCCAATTGGTAGATCACCGTTTGTAGATCAGCTTTCGGAGACTTCCTCTATTGGCCCTATGGGAAACAGCATAATTGTGCGGTGCCTGCATCATCCAAGCTTCTTCTCCAACGCTTGACGCTTGACACCGCACCTCGCAAGCCCGACTGGTTTCCAGAATGCCCTCACCGCTCAAACACGCATGGGTCGCTGTCATATCTCCACCCCCAGCAAACTTGACCGATCACGCGAGGCTGCAGCGATTCGACGAACAATCTTCTTGAATGATTCCCTACTCGGAGACTCACAGAGGGTCCGCTGCCATAAAGCCATTGTTGGCGTCCCTGTTGACATTGGACAAACGCGTTGGGAGGTTGACATAGCTCTACACTATGGCTTGCTCGTGCTGCTAAGGCATAACACCGGTCGCCATCCGAACGACACTTGTGATATAGGCTTGCAGATGATGACCTCCGCACACATACACGCGCACGACTCTTGACTGCACAATGTCCTGTACCTGTCCTGTCGCATTGCTCCACCCATTCTTTTTCTTCCATCCCACTCAACAATAGGCATTGTGCTCGGAACAAACGTTGCGCGAGCGGCGCTGCCTCAACAAAGGCTCTCTGCAAAAGATATGATATGATATGTGCATCGTTCGTTGGCCGTTTGTTATCGTTTCCATTAATCAGATATTGATCTAGGTAGGGTAAGTAGCCAATGCAAGTGCAAGGGCACCAAGCACGACAATGGCAATGAAGACAATAATGACAACAAACGAACAAGCCATCTACAGCGGTAGCCACTGTAAGTTAACGACTTACCCTCCCACAGTATCCATAGCCAATACAGTAATGTCCTTCTCATACCCTACGAAGGTAACACCTAGTAACAGTACTGTCTTCGTACTAGGTACTTCCCTTTCGTACCTAGGTATTGCCTGGATACTTGTATCCGAAAGGACTCGCATCGAGTCGCGAGTCGCTAATGCACGCCATCAAGCTAGAACCAAGACCGTGCGACTTCTTCATCCTCTTCACCTCGTCTGATCTGCCACCTAACACTAACTGCACTACTGTAATGACAAACTACTACAAGCCACTTCATATTGAAGTCCAGAGGCAAGTCTCAAAATCCTCCAGGACAGCAGCTTACGCCTTACATCTTACACCTTACACCGCCACTATGGGACCCTATCAACGATGCAAACAGGTTCGCCGAGTAGCCCTTTCTGTTCACTACTGCCCAATGCTCCGATGGCATGGCTGGCCACCTCTCCAACCTGGCAACTCTCCACCTTTCAGTGCTCATCCATACTGTACCTTAGGCTTGCACACTTTTCGACGAGCTGTTCGATTCCGATCCACCAGATCCTGCTGCTCTTCATGGATGCCTTGCGCTCCCAGAGCCAGGCCTGACTCGCCTCTCTATAGTCGCATTGTTATAACTGCTATACTGGCCATACCGCCAAGTGCGGTCTTACATCACGGGTGCGTTCTTTCTTACACCGCCAGCATTGCAGATGTGCGGTCCCGCGTTTCCGCCGCTGTGCCCATGGAAGATAATGGCGAGCAAGCACATAGCCATTGTCCTCATTGTGTTGGTAGGTCAAAAAACAGGTATACAAACGGAGAGACATGCGCAGAGTAAAAATGGTGCCTTATCAACAACGCACCTCATTATTATATTGCTTTTGCCCAGCAATAACAAGCTTGGGCAGCAACCTATCAAGCTAAGTAGTCGGAGAATTTCTTCAGAAAGGGTGTCATCACTAGGCCACAATAGGAGTCGTTCTCAGTGGCTGAAGAACGTGCTCATAAAATGGGCTGACTCGGCTATTGTAAGTTTGTGAGGAAGATCTTGGGTTCATGAGAAGTCGATTGAGAACGATGCAAGCCATGGAGATCAGTATCCTTGATCCCTGGTAAGTGTGCATGCTTGACCGCCAGTTCGTTGACCCTGGAACAAGCAGCCCTGCCTTCGGCCCAATGTGCCAGTTAGCAGCCACAAACCACTAACGACGACTTGGACAACTCAAGCCCAGGCCAGGTCTCTCTAAGGCGCTGGCCCGCCATCCTAACATGCCAACCCAGGCAAACTGACACCCAAAAAGACAATGAGACAATGATACCGTAAAGACGGTCTTCGGTCTTTGTTCTCCACGTCGGCCTGGACAAGCTTTTAGCTCAGAGTTACAATGGGCGGTCCCGTTCCCTACAACCGTGCAGCAAATTTACAGTTAAGTGATGTTCGGATCGTGCACAGACACGAGGCCGAAACGGCTCCTCGAGTCGCACAGCGGTATGAGGAATATAAAAAGAGTTTCAACGCACCCACGGCTGTTTTCGACCGACTTTCCCGGGAAGTTTCCAACTCGGCGCCATGGATTGAAGCAAAAATAATGACAAGCATCACTTCACGTTCTTGGTTATGCATGAATGCGTGGCCATTCCCTAGTCCACCTTCTCCTCCACACTAAGCATAGCACCCCTGCGATTCCCCCACCATGGGTACTAGGAAGGACACTCTATTTGCATCGCGCAGTCTCCCGAGAATCCCTTCAGGCCTTATCCCATGTACCGGCTTTGGAGATCATGAGTTCGAAGAAGTTCCTTGTTCATTCGCCGCGCTCTGCTTCCTGTCCATCCTTCTTCCAAGCGCCGTCAGTCATCAGTCGTCAGTTAGTCAGGGAGTTCAGGGAGTCAAGCACTCAGTCAGTAGTCATTCAGTCACTCAGTCAGGCAGCTTCGACGTATCGACCCGTTGGCGTTGTCTGGCATATTTGCCTCTGCCTGCTCTGCCTCTGCGTTGATCCTCTCTTTCTCGTCTCATCTTCCGCGATTGGCCAGACCAAGGACAACCTGGTGCCAATCAAGTGGTTGGCATTCATGATCTACGCGAGCCACAACCTTCCCTTCTGAAGTTCTGAAATAGGAAGCCTTCCCTCCTCAGTCGTCTCAAGATTTCTTTCGCCGAAAACACCAGCCATCAAGCCCTGAAGCGCACCCGGCTTGTTTCACGTCAATAGTCATCATCCCACCTGTCAGAAAAAGAGCCTCCGTTGCTTTTTGATTATCTTCACCCACAATAGATATCAACAACTGATAACCATCAACCAACCCCATCAACCGCCATCATCCCAACGAGCTTGCTACTAACAAGTCTTGTACGACAATACACGGAGGGATCTACTCGGCAAGGAAATAATCCTTACAGACGGTGTACATCTTCGCATATGATCCGTCAGCCTTAACTGACGGTATCGGCGATCCCAGACCGTCACCGTGGATATCTCCCTCCTTCTAAAGGGTCCTGACTCCAATGAGTCCTCGGGATCACCCACACATAGACATCATACAAGAGCGACTTCTGTGCCATCAACAACCCTCCAGCCGGAGCTTCCCTCCTATGCCATCGCCAGCAGTGGCGCAGGTGGGAAGCGCAATATGCCCCCTCATCCATCGGAATCTCCAGCCAAGAAGCAAAGCAAATGGTCACCAGAAGAAGATGCCTTGATCATTGACTTGAGAGGAAGTGGAATGAAATGGGAGGATATCTCAAAGAGGCTGCCAGGACGTAGTGCAATTAGTTGTCGACTTCATTACCAGAATTACTTGGAAAGAAGGAGTGAGTGGGATGAGGAAAGAAAAAAAAACAAGCTCGCAAGGCTCTATGAAAGGTAGTACCCTTTCTTCTCCACTTGCCTCAGCGAGGCACCTTGAGTTTATGATGCCTTTGTTGTCTTCAGTGCGTTATAGATGGATAAATCCCTGACTTCGTGTAGATTCAAATCCGAGATGTGGGCAAAGGTAGCTGAGGAAATGGCTGTACCCTGGCGTGCTGCAGAAGCGATGCACTGGCAACTTGGAGAAGCTGACATGGCACGACGTGCTGGTGTCGTTCCCTTCTCTCTTTCTAGCGCAACACTGGAAAACCAACAGCAAGCAAGTCATCATAGCTCACCAGCACGAGGTCATCAGCATAGCCAGTCGCTTTCAAGTACAATCAGCAGCGGTTCCGCAAGTGCACCGAATTCTCGTTATGGGCGATCGACGCCTGGAACGAGTCGGCCGATGACTGGAAGCAGCGCAAGTGGTGGTGGCTCAGCTCGATCGATTGCTGCACGGAGAGAGAGCACCCCCAGGTCGGTACCACCACCAGCAAGCCCGATTGATGGTCTAGCGTTGGCGGCGATTCAGGGTGGAATGGGGATGGGACCAGGAATGGGAAGAGGTTCACAGTTATTGCCAAGTGTGGCTGAGATGACAACGGGCGTCAGTCCGTACAGCACTCCCGCTTATGCCATGTCGATGCCCATGGGAGGATCAATGGGAGGATCAATGGGAGGTGGAGCTCCTTATGGTACCTCGAGCCCAGGACCGCTTCTCCCAGCCATCGGCTTTGTGAACACTCGCCAGGACGTCAAAAGGAGAGGCAGTCCAGAGGTTGGACCACGCGAGACGAGTCGACGAAGGCAATGACAGACGGACATTCCGATACGGACACTCACAGCATCAACTATGACGGATTATGGGAGCTGTGCGAAGTGGAAGAACGGTGGGAGCTGACTGATGAGCTCCATTTGGTGCTCCGTGTTGGATAAGTGTGTGGGACCTATGGATTGACGAACTAACGGCCGTTGTATTTTCGAGCATGAGCATTGGCGTGGCATGGGACGGCACGGGATGGACACAAAGATCATTTTGGTTGCTATGGGTTCTGGCGGGGAGTTGGAACAAAACCCTTGGTTCCACGGCGGGCAAAAATGCGGGTGCACTAGCGGCGGTGTTCTGGTGTATTTTTTGCATGTATTTTTGCCTTCTAGACTGTATTAAAAAAGCTTCATCGGATTAGGCCTTGCAGGCTTGCAGGTATCGTCGCACTTGGAGTTGAATTTTGCGTTTACCAGCGCGGACTAGATTTGACAGAGTGAAGCAACCCGCTTGCTATTCAGATTATGACAGCCCTCGCTCCCACTACTTGAATGCAATCTGAGGCATGTATCCAATCCATGAAACCGAAACCAAGGTATGTATATGGTCATTCTAACGAGTTTCAAAAACGACTCCTGCAATGCTAGAGCCTAGGATTTCGCTGCCCTTTGACTAACACGCAGCTGCTCTTTAAGCCTAGCTTTCTGTGTATCTGCTGCTCGCCCGGCGTCTGTGACTTGCCTCAGAAAGCAAGAAACGCCCCGAAGTTCAAGAGGCTACTGGAACTTTTAGCGTGCAACCGATATTATTTGCGAATGGCAGCCGAATTGTTCGTAGGTTGTTTGGGGCTGGCTTTTATAAAGATGGTCCTCAGCCCTCTTTATGTTTTGGTTGACAAATTGCCCACCAATTATCCTTCTCGTAACCAGAATCCAGTAATTCTCCTCCAATTGAGGTAATATCTTTTTCCAGTTCTCCGGACCGATAGAGATGGTAGTACCGGTTGAAGGTTTTCTCAGTTGCTTCTCCACTCGGGCTATCCTTTTTTCCAGTTTTCATGACCCAGGGAACCATCACATCCTGCTCGTGCCCTTCGTCCCAACCCCTCCTACTGGTCTTCTGCTCGAGGGCCCATACATATATCAAAGCCTTGCCGCCGTCCCTCAAACATTCCAAGATGGCTTGTATGGCTTCTCTCCTCCTGTCGGGTGTAGATAAGTGATGAATGACAGCAATGCTAATTGCGAAATCAAACCTTGCAGCTTGGTGCGGAAGGGCAAGAGTATCTGCAACCACGGTAGCATGCGGCTGGTGTTGGGATGCGATCTTGACCAGGTTGGTAGAACGATCGCTGCCTACTATAAAAACATCGTGGTTGACGGCTAGATACTTTCCATTGCCACAGCCTACATCAAGTCCAATCGAGCCTGGCGTGAGCGACTGCAGGAAGGTCTTGACAATTGGCCATGCTTGGTAGCGGGTTGAGGAGAAGTGGGATGCGATCTGCTCGTATACTTCGTGAACATGTTGCTCCTCATATTTCTCCGGCGCTACTTCAGCAGCAGAATCCATTGTGATGTATAGCAATTGAGATACAGGGTTAGCAAGGTGCGGAGATAGAGTACGGTCAACGTTGTTTGCGACAAATGGAGGAAGGGAAGCAGGGAAGGAGTGTGTGTGAGAGAGAGGGGAATAGAGGAAGAGAGAGAGAGAGAGAGAGAGAGAGGGACGTTGGAAGTTCAGCTCAGTCAGCCCTGTGGAATTTTGTCTTGGGTGCACGCGCACGAGAGAGAAAAGAGAGGACGATTTACACAAGCCTTGGCATGCGGTTGCGCTAAAAATCATCGGAGCTACATTTGACGGGCCCGATTGGTTGAGTAGGTAGGTAGTGACCCCTGCCCGCACGCGTCGACGACCTGGAAAACTTTTGACGCTGCCGCCGCTGTTTTCACGACTCTCGTTGCACACTTCACACCATCACACTACCACACTACCACACTATCACTTAACTCTGGCACTCCGAACTTCTCAACGCCAACTAGAGGTAGAAGTACCGTCCTCATATTCGATATCCCATTATTCCTCAGCTCCGTTTTGAGATCCTCAACGTGCAAGGCTTGGGCAGTTGGTGTTGCAATTTGCCACCATCCCCAAAAAGACCGCCCACAGAATAATCACACCACTGAAAGCCCATCTCGATGTCCTATATAGAATTATTGAATGAGCTCCGTCCGGAGCAATTTTTTATTCTGATATATATACCGCAATCTAGTTGATTTTTTGATTTTTTTTTTTTTGAATAACGTAGAACGCGGGGAAAAGCAGTGCTACTTGGGAAATTCTGACAATTCGATTACAATAGGAGACTCTTGCTATTGTCTCCGCCCTAATTCACCTGAATCCGAACATTGTGACGAAAAACAATAGATGGCTACACTGGCTATCCAAGTTAAAGGAAGGGATTCACTTCCAACCCTTTCGAAGTTCTCTCTTCCTCCTTCGACACAAACATCGACCACTTTTACTTTCAAAAATTCAACGTCGAATTATCTGTCGAATACACCATTGAAAACCAATCAACCCTTCAAGGCAATTTCTACCAATAACATGGAGTCTCAAACAGCCATTGCATCACCTACTCTGAAGCGCGCTGTTCCTGACAATGCTACCAGCCCTCGTCCACAGAAGAAGCTAGCATCTGACTTCGGTGAGTTTCCTAGTGAAGAAGTGCACACCTTTCAATAGCTAACTAGATGCCAGGAAACTTCGGAAGCGGGATTGTACTTGAAGAGGAGCCTTATGTTCAAAATGCTCCATTGAATGCCACCAAGAAGGACGAAGGCAGCTACGCCAGGAGAGTCAAAGTCGCTTGGTATGCAGATGACATTCGAAGAAAGCGGGCGTTGGTAAGTCTTGTCAGCGCAGGCCTGTCACAGTCTTAACTATTCTTCATTTCTTCTTTGTCTGACTTTTACACCCAGGCCAGCAAGGTCAGCGGAACCTGGAGAGATATGCCGGCCTCTGCCCGCAAGGGTATGCCCAACCTCACAGGATTTCTTTGCTACCGCAGCAGCCTGCTCCAAGTGCTCCTGCACCAGCCCAAGCTTGTGAACTGGCTCCGGCTTTACCACAAGCTGGAGAATTGTAAGTTTCGAGATTTCATTTCCTTCTCTCTTGTTCTTAAACACCTCCCAATGCAAGCTTGCAACAGTCTCAGTCCAAGAACTCCTCAGTCTCCTAAACAATTTCGTTGATTTGTTGCCATTTCATCTACTCTTGCCAGGCTGTGGCTAAAACGAACTTAGGCATCTCCGACGACAAAAAACAAGTGCGTGTCTTGCACTTTGCACCAGCTTGCCAAGACCTACTGGCAAAGCAGCAAGACCGACTTGACAGATGCCCTGAAGAGGGTTCACATACTCTTCAGGCACCGTAAGTTTACCCTAAATCTCTCCCTCAGGATACGAGAACTGACAGTCAACTAGTTGGCTGGTCCTCGGATGTCTCATCAGGTCAAGCAGACCCTGAAGAACAGGCTTCCTGGCTCTTCAATAAGATGCGTTCCGAGCTCCCAAGCAGCATGTCCGCCTACATTGACTCTCTGCACTATGCCACAATGGCAGCCACAATCAAGTGCAACAAATGTGGCCGAGAATCAAGACGCGACAACCAAGGAGAACGCTCATTGTCCGTACCCATCCAGCCAATCCTCACCAACGGCACACTATCAAGATACGTACAAAAGTATCTAGTAGAGCCCGTAGAAGGTTACCGCTGTGAGAAATGTGGAAGCAAAGCCCCCAAGATCCGGACCCATGAGATTTGTCACGCTCCAGAAATCCTATCAATCCAACTCAAGCGTTTCAACTGGGATGGCAAGAAACTCAACATGAGCATCCCCATTGAGGCAACTTTAGATTTGGATCGTCATCGCAGCAAAGGCAACGAAGACCGTTTGCAATACGAACTCTCCGGAGTTATCAAGCACTCTGGTTCTGCGTCTGGTGGTCATTACATCTCAGTTACCAAGGGACCAGATGGCGCCTGGAACGAGTTCGATGATGCTAGGAGATCGAAATCCGATATCACAGATGCGAGGAGTCAGGAGAAGGGTCGCTCGCCTTTTACACCATATATCTTGTATTATACGAGGAAGGGATGAACGAGTACTGTACAACACACAACACGTCACGATATACTCATGTAGAGTTTTTGTCCTTGCCCGGTTTAGCATTGATCTAGTTTTTGCTTTTTTCTTGTTATGGGATCTTTAGGGTCTTTTAGCGATTGTAGATAGCGCTGGTTAACATTTGACTTATTGGATTGCATAGCACCGGCGCAACAGACACCAATCAACTTGAAGACCATTGAGTAGATAGATAGACATGGAATTGATGAGTACGAACACGAGGTATCCACTGCAATAACATTCAAAACCAGTGACCATTCTGCTCTCAAAAATCAAGCTCTACGTATCCGAAAAAAAGCAAAGTTGTTGACTTGACTATCCTCCAACCACAGAACAGAACTATAGCGGACTCTTTCTAGATGGTACGATACGCCATGGGCCTTCCGCTCCCCAAAAGGGAGCAATATTGCGAGCGATCAGTTATATTAAGAGTAATATTATACCCACCTACTTAACTATAGCATACCTGCTACAAGAAAAAGAAAAAAACACCGTATTAGCGCCCCAATCGTTGCCTACCTAGAACCCGCGATTATCGCTCACCATGAGTCGTACAGTACAGTACAGTGCAGTACCAGCGCTTCCACATTTCCACATTTCCACACCTCCACACCATAATCACAACCATACCATAACCATACCACAACCATGCAACCCCCCCCCCCCCCCCCCCACCCCCCCCCCCCCCCCCCCACCCCCCCCCCCCCCCCCCCCCCCCCCATCTCCCTTAGCACTTAGGTATACTCCTTATCACTATCTCACCATCTCACCATCTCAAACCCAACCCTAAGGCTAAGGCTAAGCCCAAACCCCAAGCCCACTCTTCCTCCCTTCCCTCCCTTCCATCCCCTTCCCTCCATCCCATTTCCCATTTCTCATTTCTCATCACCTATCTCCCATGTCCTATCTCACCAAAACAAAACCTTGTATATAATATAACACAATTCCCATCCCATCCCATCACATCACATCACATACTTCCTTCGAAAAACCACAGACTAGGTAGGTAAGTAAAGAAAACAAGGTATACATCCCGTCCGTCTACTCTACTCCACCATACTTTTTTAAAATTACCTAATAAACTTTAGTTACCTTCCTTAGTTAGATTACCTAGTTAGATTACCTAGTTAGATTACCTAGATAGATTACCTACCTAGGTACTGTAGTAGCTGAGTGGGTGGGTGGTGATTATCAACGAATACCCGGTATTGTATGATTGCTTTTTCTCGATTTTCTATTTTTCTTTTCTTTTTATCCCTTTTTCTACCTTTTCTCTTTTTATGAGTGCTATTGCTTTTTCTTCGTTTTCTATTTCCAAATTTTTGTACATCCACGCAATACAGGAATGCTTAGAAAGCTTTTGTTCTACCTTGCTTGATAAAAATGGAGTGTTATAGTCCTAGCAAGCAAGTCTAAGAGGTCTATGGTTTCGAGGTGTCACGGAAAGAATAGCCATGAAATGGTTTAGTGATCGATGTCGTGGGATCAAGGGAAAAGAATGGTGGTACCTTACAAATAAACTACGAGGCTGGAGAGAGAATTTGATTACTTAGACCTAGGCAACTACATATGATCAAGGCAGACGGGAATTATAAGAGTAAATTAGATATTTCGGCATGTTGCGCTATTGCTCAACTCTAAAGCTCTAAATGCCCTCCTATCTAGCGCTCCTTTAGTCTTTGTACCTGTACTTGGCAATCCCCGCGTATTTTAAAAACCACCTGAACAAATTTGTGCGTAACCACGAAAGGTTGTGCCTACTTGGCGAACCATGCAAAGCAAGTGCATCCAAGTCTAAAGGCCAGAGAGAGCCTAGCCAAAACACACACGATCCATAGTTGACACACCATCCAGCTATACTCAATCCATATTCCTCCTACATTCTCTCCTAAGGAAAATCTTTTGCTCGATTATGCTCAGTCTAATGTATGCAATATTTTAGCCACGTTCCAGTCATTTGTGCGAGTTTGGGTTCATTAAGTACTCACGTTGCTTCTTCGGATGATTCTAAGTATCAAAACTGATTGCCGTCACTGTCGTTCAAGTCTGACAGTTCATCGTCTCCATCTTCATCACTTCCATGGCGATCTAATACAATGGAAAGACCACTCAACGGTTGCTCTCCGTCTCCTGTGGGACCATAGTGGTTTGGTATTGTACTAAGTGGAGAGCGCGACGACGACTGGTCATTGTTTTGGAGTGGAGGTGCAGTATCAGGACTCGTAGAACCGGACATGTTATGGTTTTCATTGTCTGTCTCCGAATTTGTTGAAAGAGTTTGACAGTTTGAGGGATTCGATTTACTGCTGCCAAAGCTATCTGCATTCAGTGATGGTTGAGAGGGGTCAGCAGGAGGGCTTGTAGTAGATAAATTGGGCATATTGCTATAATCATCGTCATCATCTGACGGTGTATTGTCATCGATGGTGGTATCTGTGCTGTATCCGGATGTATTGCCGTCATCGGCCTCTTCGATAGCCGAATTTGTAGCTGGAGCTTCAGTTGCATTGTCAGGTACGGCAGTAGGACTTGCCACAGACGATTCTGGAGTATTGTTTCCATCGTTGTCTGCTAATGACTTAGCATCGAGCCAAGCAAGAATAAGTGACAAATAATGTTGGCGAAGTTCAACGGCATCGACTTCTTTTGCGGGCGTACGGCCATTCAAAATTTCTATCGCGTTGTAGACCGTGATTATTCCACAATCGTATATGTTGTCTTGTTGTGCAGAAGGTTCTTCCTGGAAGTCAAGGTGCTTGGGATTCGGAAACCGTGAAGCACCTTGGACCAGCGTGAATATATCGGGTGTGATGCCACGAGCCGTTGTGTGGCTTTTCGACAGAGTTGCGAATGAATTGTAGTGTTCAGAAGCCCATTGTTCTTCGTCAATTTCTGTTGAAAGAAGTGTCCAATGTATTTGGGTATGATTCCAGAAGAAGACTATTTTCTCCGTCGAAGGAGGAAAGGTGTAAACTTGACCAGTATTCCAGTCCGGATCCCCCTTCCTCATCTCTTCAATAAGATGCTCGAGGTATGAATCCTTCCCAAGCGTGTCTTTGGCCATCACATCCATGTCCTCGCGAGCCATGGATGCCAAACCACGGCCAAATACAATGGGCTGGTCCGGTTGATGAGACAGTAACACGAGAACATCCATGATTTCTTCGGATAGCCAGCTAAATGAGCCAGTATCAGAACGTTCATCATCTACGATCATGATATATGTCTGATAGTGCTCTGGGAATAGCGCAAACACCTGAAGCAGAGTGGCTGTCACTGGGCCTTCGAGAAATTTAATGGCATATCGTGTAGGGTTTTTCCCATCAGCTAGGTGCTGCCAATGTGCAATAATGTTAGACATTGTGTCCGCGAAAGAACGCAGACTGACAAGGCATTCTTCCTGTTCTATCCGACGACACATGGCCTGGAAGTGATTCCACATCCAACATAGTGTCCTCGGATGGAAGTTGAGATTGTCCTTAATGTGGTTCCATAATATGAAGAGACTGTCACTGTCATAATGGCCTGCAGCGATGAACTGTAGAAAAAGCCTGGACACTTCAGCCTGTGATTTCCAGTCGTTATCCTGACGCTGCCTCTCAAGTGATGCCATGGCTACCCTTCCTCGATAGCGATATGCGGAGTTCTGAACTACTGGCTGATAAGAATGGACAGGTTGAGAAGTCACACAACAAGCCGTCTTTCGATCAGGCGTGTTTAGGTTGTGATAGACCGCAGGTCGTGATCTGCGACTCGTGATCTGGTGCGCAGATGGAAGATGGAAGGCGCGATGCGCTCGCAGAAGGTTGTGCAAGCGGAAAAGCTAATTTGGGGTTGTAGTGATTGAAGGGTGGAGCTTTGTTGAAGACGTTGATGTTGTTGTGCTGCAGTGGTTCAATGTGAGTTGAAGGAGATAATGTACCTACTTTGTAAAGGTAGGAAAGGTGGAAAGCTGATATTTGTAGGTAGGTAGGAGGTGTGAAATCATGTGATCTTTCGATTTGGACTGCCCTGGTGTCCAGCGCAATATCAAGGGAAAACTTGCATCAGGCTAAGCATTAGGCAAAGACCGCAATGCTGTGTTGTACACTAGCCTCAAATTGAACTAAGGTAGGTTGTCTGGTCTGAGTCGAGAGGCAACCTGCTCCCCATAGTTTTGTTCATGTTCACAGTACGTACCTAGGAGACTTCTCTTGAATGAACATCTATAGAAGCAAACTTTTTCTTAGAAACCATATTTAACGTTGAGGCCTTGCAGAGAGCCATCTTCTCCCAGACGCAATTTCTTTGTCGCCTGAGACTCAGTATCTGCAAATGCACGGAAAATATCCATGTCAGTCTACCGGCCCTAGTAGCAGTCTAAAACAGACCATATAAAAAAAATTGCGCTTTTTCTGACGTAATATATATAGTGCTCAGAAGTCCTAGCTATTGAAGCGATTGAAGCTACAGAGGAGTTTGGAAGCAAATGTTTGGTGCACTAGCGCTTTGAGCTTTCCGCTTTCCACATATACTTAGCTCCTTTTAATTTTGATTTGATTTTATTGTGAAAAAAATTCTTTCGGCTAGCTTCTAAAGCTCAATACTTATTGAGGTAGGTAGGTATACGGTAGTCTTAATTTTCTTCTGTCGAAAATGATACAATAATAGTTTCGCACTCCAGTGGTTATCAGTCCCTTTGCCATTTATGTCAGTCGACATCTCTTATCGAAACTGTCGTTGTACTGATAGTTGTTAGGATTTGTGACATCTAAAAGTATTGTCAGTATATCTGATTTGCAGAGGAGTGATACTGACTATTCTCTGTTGTTTCTGACTCTACAATGAGCAGGAATAGAGAGATGTTATAGTTTGTGATTATGTGGAAAACTTAAGTCGTTAGTCGAGACCTCCACATTTCTTTCAAATGTGCCTTTCATCACTCCACCCCGTAATCTTACAGAGCCTGAAGGGACTACTGGTCAATGAGACAGATAGATTTCTTGTTTCATGTTGTTGGCAAGAAGATCGCTTCGCGAAGAACGATGCTTTTGGAGATCTGGCTGTTTTTTCTCTCGGATCAATATTCTGCCGTTAAAAGCGGGGTTCAAAAATATAGAAGAGGAGGATTCCTAATTCTTTTAAAGTCTAGCGGAGGAATCAGTAAAACATCTTGTAGCCTATGCTTTCAAATTTCTGAAATGCTTCACAAGCGAGTTTGGAGATTTCATTGATCTAGCTCCCACCGTCAAAACAACTACTACAAACCTTAGCTCAGGCAATCAAGTCAAAGGGAATTGTAGCTTTTCGTTTTCTTGTCGCAATTTTAAACTTTTATATGTTTTTCTTTTCATATCTATGGGAAGATGTAGGGATAAATCAAAGAGTCTGGCTGTGTTGTTTAAAGAAAAGGAAGTCTTTTTCAACTCATCTGACACCAACCAGGGCTAGGACAACAAGACCTCCTGGTGCTCGCTTAGATATCAAGGAATATAGGGGCTTCGTTCTCGCTTGTATTAATTTGCAATATACAATCGTGAGATACAAGTTATCTGAGTCGGAAAAAAAAAATTACTTATAGAAAGGAATTTGGTTACTATGCTCCTATGTAAATATTCACATTGAATGTCGAAGTCCACAGAAGATATTTTAGTTTCTACAGAATCCATTGACTGAAAACATGTCGCCTAAGTTATGCCTTCCCGTTCAATGGGCTCTTTGGATCAAAGATATCTGTCTCGATGAGATCTGCATAAGTCAGACCACCTTGCTTTCTCACCTCATCCATAGTTTCCATAATTGTAATGCTCTCTTCCCAGCTAAGAGTGTCACTTTCAAACTTCCCATCTCGCAAACATCTCGCTACTTCATCGGCTTCCCAAGCCATACCATGACCCCATCCTTCCTTTTCTTCACCTTTGCGGCCCTCCCTCGTGGGATCCTTAGGAATAGGGCAATCCACTTCCTCAACCTTACCAGCAATACCATTCGTAATTACCCGGTATTGAAGCGGTCTATATATAGGACCAATAACTTGTATCTCGCCCTTGGAGCCCTATTCAAAATTCGGTATCAGTAATGTTTCTTTAAGAAGATCTTAGGAGAACTGAGACATAATTTCTAAGTAGCGAGATATGTCTCGGGAGTGTTAAAAGCTCGAGAGATGGCAGAGCACCCGAGATAGTCAACAATAGAACAAAAATGAACCGGAATTACAAACCTGAATTCGTACAGCAGGCCCGGAAGCTGGCGAACCCTCCGCGTCAGGCTGTGTAGCAACTCTCATCGAAGTCAACGCAATCCCCATACTCTTATGTTTAGGGAATTGCAAGATCATGCTCGTCAACTCATCGGCACCCGTCTTCTCATAATGATCCATAGCCGCAACAACCTTTGGTGCTTCGCGTGGCTTCGTCTGGCAAAGGTAGAGAATTTGATAGACCCATGTCAAAGCATATATTCCAAGATCGAGGAGTGCTCCTCCGGCAAGGTCCATATTGACCATGCGATGGGTATCTGGAAATTCATAGCTTCCGTCTGAGTTTGTCAAGTTCACTGAAAGATCTGAGACAACACGGTGTACTTGTCCAATCTTTCCCGAAGTGACCATTTCTCTGATCTTGATACTAAGTGGGAAGTATCGAGTCCATACTGCTTCCATGAGAAACAGATTCTTTGACTTGGCGGTCTCTCGACTAGTTTACGTGCCTGCTTAGCGTTGACTGTAAAGGCCTTTTCACACAGGACGTGCTTCCCAGCTTCAAGTGCTAGCATTGCATTTTGAAAGTGGTGGGAGTGAGGTGTTGCAACGTAGATTACGTCTACGTTGGGATCTTTAACTAGTTCGTGGTATGATCCATAAGCTTTCGGACTGCCTGGTGCCTTTATCTCCTTCAGAAAATCGGCAGCTCTTGACGCAGAAGAGGAAGATGCAGCTGCAACCACTTCGTGGGCTACATCGTGAACGTCTCTTGTGGCCGGATTGCAGAGAATATCTCTACAGAAAGCTGAAGAGGTCAGCAAAGCTGGTGTCTAAAAGATGCCCTAATCAGGGAAACACTCACTGTTTGCAATGCCTCCAGTGGCAAGGATACCCCACTTAATTGTGTAAGGTGCCATTGTATTAGTTTGTGATGCTTGTTGGATAATTTTAATCTATTAGTGTTTTTCGTCGTAGAATACAAGTCATGTAACTACCCACCTTGAGAAAGAGGATGGGAAGACTGGAAGAGGAGACTATATATATATGTATATATACACACAATATTCTGTCTCGACAAGCTGCAAAGTCCTGCTGTAGGTGGGGGTTCTTGGCGGGGTATCGTACTCTACGCACCAACCGGCTAAATCCAATCCGTACCTACCCCCTACACCCTACCCACCTAGCGTCTGTGACGTCGGATCCATCTTCACAAGGGCCGCTGCCGTTACACAATTCCATCAAATCAATTTATTATAAAGCAGACAGACACACTCCTTGCGTGACTCAACCTACCCTAAATCGTACTTATTCCGCTTTCCTTCAGGGCCCGAAACTCCCCGTCAGCAAAAAGCCCTATCAACCCTCAACCCCATTGGATGGCCAGAGGACTGTCTTCCACACTATTATTCTCTCACTTGGCCAACCTCAGCAAGGGTAGAAGGCTATCAATTAGAGTCATGTCGTCGTTATCATCTCCGTCCTTGTCAGAGCCAATGGAGCTCAAATCGTTCGATAAGAGTAAGGCACCAAAACATATGCCGAAACTTGTCTATGGCACAGCATGGAAGAAAGAGCGGACGGCAGATCTGGTCTATCAAGCACTGAAGCAGGGATTCAGAGGCATCGACACAGCAGCTCAGCCTCGTCATTATCAAGAACATTTAGTCGGGGACGGAGTGAGAAAAGCTATCGGTGAGGGGTTCGTCTTGAGAGATGACTTATATGTAAGAAACGAGGCCATGGCTCACCTCACAAAGAAACTTCAGATGAAGTTGAAGCTGAAGTTCTACCTGTTGTGCCTGGGACTTTGTCCAATTCTGTCCTCCATCTACTAGTTCGAGCCTTCTTTGCGTTGTATCAGACATGCGGTCCTCGAGGCCAAAGCTGATCTAGTCCCAGATACAAACCAAGTTCACCCCGCTCTCTGGCCAGGACCCAGACAATATGCCATACAAGCTCAATCAAACCTTAGCCGAGAGAGTTCATAGCTCAGTCGCTTCCTCGTTGGCCAACTTCAAGACCTCTAATAATGCCGATGAAACTTATATCGATTGTTTAGTCCTACACTCTCCGCTCCCTAGCTTGCCAGAGACTTTCGAAGTCTGGCGCACACTAGAGACTTATGTTCCTAGTCGGATTCGAGCCCTAGGTATGGATGCATACTACCTGGACATGTCGATTACCAACTCTAATTCATTGATCCACAGGTATATCCAACACAGATCTCGATACTGTCATATCCCTTAGCTCAGAGATGAAAGTGGCCCCTTCAGTCGTTCAGAACCGTTTTTACCCAGCTACCAGCTGGGAAGTACAGCTTCGGAAATATTGCCACCAGAAGGAGATCATCTATCAGTCTTTCTGGACTCTGTCTGGCAATCCACAGCTGGGTCGGAGGTTCGTATTCTGTGCCTAACAAATTCATGATTTGCTTATCATCATTTTTCTCTTGCTTTGTGTAATTCACTTAAGAGGTTTATGAAATTAAGTAATTCATAGGCTCGTCGGTGCATTTCTTGTTGTCCTTGTAACACTTCCCATATTGTGGATCGACTAACTCCTGAACCTTTGTAGTCCGCCAGTCCTTCAACTGGCAAAAGACGCGGGAGTCGACAAAGAAGTCGCACTATACTTTCTCGTCATCGGCCTGGAGAGAGTTGCAATACTTGATGGAACAACAAACCCTGAACATATGGCAGGTGATCTTAAAGGCATCGAAAAGGTAGCTAAATGGGCCGAAGCTGAGGGTAAAGAGAATTGGGAGTTAGCGCTCCAGGAGTTCAAAAAATCGATCCGACAAGCTGATTGATCGTTATATTTATTGGTTGTATGTGGCTAGATTCTTTGTAATAAATTTGTATTTCTGAGTGCTGAATTGACCAGCCCGCCCATAAAAGAGAATGCTGTTCTTCGCTGTGCTACTTGTTAGCTCTCCTTCTACTTCCTCTAAATGCACTTTTGTAGTTTGCATGTGTATTAAGACTGGGTATGAGCCCAAAACGATTGTCCACGGCATTCTGAGATAAACGTGTCGAATTTCGTTAACTCGACCAAAACATTTTCTTTGTTTAAATAAGTGACGAAGATACTATTTACTGGATAAGTTGTGCGGATATCCTACTCTAGACTACAGTATCGTGCGCTAGTCTCTTTGCGGTGTAAAGATACTTGCGGAAGTCTTCACTACTGAGATATGAGATCTATCATGAACACCAAAATTTTGATAGAATTTTAGAGCGCATGGCTCAAGATACTGTACATCGGCGACTACGTCTATTAAACCCTGCCGAGACCAACAATCACTGTCCGGTCCACTACTCTGTAGCGAACTTGCTCTTCTTCATCCAGTCCGAGAAATTCAGAAGTTCTGGATGTTCCTTTCGTAACGCTGGAATGTCTGCCGCATATCCTGTATGCTCAAAAAACTTGAACATCAACCCAACATCCTTAACGGCCCAGAGCAAACCTGAACCGACAAATCCAAAGGTGGTTGGTACGCCTTTCCCAATAGTCTTTTTGAAAACATCATTGACCTCCTCATAAGTCAATGCATCACCAGCTAAACTAATTGATCTTCCGCTATACTCCTTGGGCTTCAGCAGTGCTTCAGCTGCATACCATCCAATGTCGGCCGTCGATCGATACCAATTGCAACTTCGTGGTAGGTGACAATGCGACATTCCAAGCAGTTGGAAACACCTTCCCCATACTCTCAAAGTTTTCCATGAATGCAACTGGACGAAGGATCGTCCAGCTACGTTCGGGTCCAGTAAATTTCTCTTTAAGGTGCTTTTCGATTCTGGCTTTGGTGATAAAATGAGGTACATCCGTCTCGTTAGAGTCTGAATCAGGTCCGCGATCTACAGACGTGAAGACAAAATGCTTGACCCCATTGGCAAAAGCTGCGTCAACAAGAGCCTTGCCCTGAACCTCTTCGACTTCTGTCTTTGCTCCTATTCCCATCGGCGGGACTGAGACACAAAATACACCACTGATTGGTGTTCTAGCTGCATCGAAGATTTCCTGACAGCGGGTCAAATCGCCTTTGATGAGTCTAATCTGATTTGGCGACTTCGCAACAAGAGCTTTTGCACCTGCTGAGTCGACATTCCGGGTAACTGCGAAAATGGTGGCATTCGAGGAGTCTCGTGAAGCTAATAGGGCGTTGATTACAGCTCCGCCTTGATTACCCGTTGCACCTGTGATAAGAAAGGTCTTATCCGCCATACCGAAGGTCGTTGATATATATGAGGATTATTCCAGTCATTTAAATACTCTCGCGATGGTTAGATTCTTATTCTTATATATGTATTTTTATTTACATTTATCTAAGGTACCTACTGAAACATCAACTAAGGTAGGTTATGTCGAAGCGGCCTAATTAGTCTTCCGAGCGCGAATAGTTTCGGTCGAAGACGGACGAGCCTGCACGGACTACTCTAAAGCTCATGCTGTATTATAAATGGTATGATAAATGTAGTACAGTAGAAGCACTCCACCATTCCATACAGTGGAAATCTCGATGTCACCTTACAAATTCAATCTCCCGTCCCGTCGTAGTCGTAGAGTACTTTACACATGTATCAAGTCTAGGTAGGGTCCAAGACCAAGACCACACCGCACCACACCATACCCCGGATTCGTCTTAGTTTACATTCCTACTGTAGATGCTCTAACGCGTACGAACGCGGCGGGGTAAAACAACTGCTCAAATAAATCATTGGATCAACTTGTGTTTCAAAAATGCTGATCTGATCCTTCTATTGGAAGACACAGTTATGACCTAATTAGTTACTGCACGTTGCAGATGCTACTGTATAGTATGCTTGCTTAGTTGCAAGCCTGCCTGCCTGCCTGCCTGCCTGCATGCATGCATGCACCAGATTCAACTTTATTAAGCGATGCGAGCGAGCGAGCGGGCGTGCCCTCGGCAAAGTTTGCCGGTCTTCATCGTCATCCAAATGTTTATTTACCTAGGTATGATCGACGTACCGTAATAGCTGTTATTCCATTGGAGTCAGGGATTCTCATTTCAGTTCGTCCAAACCCTTTTTTTGTTTTTTTTTTTGCTTTGTTTTCTACAGTAGCTGGAAATGATTCATGCATTGTTCGGACTACATACTGCTTCTATCATATCTTGCTCTCATTTCTGTTTCATGTATCATGAGTACTGTACTGTAGAGTTAAGTAGTACCCTATGGAGGATACCGGACGGTATGTCGTTTTGGGAAGTCGAGTTCATAAAACTATTTTCGTCACTTTCAAATATATCTAGATGATGGGGAAGAAGAGAGGAATAATACGGTACTTATTTAGTAAATCTCACCAGTCTTTTTAGGAGAGGAGGTTTCCTGAGATTAAGGTAGGTAGGTAGTGAGTAATCATTCTGTTTACACATTGCAAGTTTATATACAATTTTATGGGCGCAAAAAATCAACATGTGTATTACCTAGGCAACTTATTTGGTCTAAGTAACTTAGTTCCAGTAAAACACTTGAAATCAACTCTTCCGTACTATTCAACAAGAGACATCAGGTGCTCATGAAATTAAGCAACCTGTGAACCCGTCTATGCAACTGCAATCTAGTTGCCATAGGCTGAGCCCACATCACACACTTCAGTCTTTGGGCGCAGGTTTGGTGATTTGATTAATTTTGAATTTGTATTTATTGCAAGGCTCCTATGATCACCTTTGCTCATTCTGCTTAAGCAGATCTATGTGTTTAATGCAGCCCAATAAGTAATTACTACCTTTATCAACCGCACCACAACGCCGAATGCTAATGCTGTAAAAAGCAGATCCACCAGGGAAATCACCGAAGAACGTTCAAAGTCCCACCATTCATTTACTACAGAAAAAGATCCCATGAAAAGTGCGCCTCTCAGGGCAATCAATAGATTGGCTCCGTCTTAATCTTTGCACGCAATGCGATATGTTCATCCTTCGTAAATTTAGTTTCTCGAAAGAAGACGGACTCTCTTGGATGTAGGAAAACTGACCTCTGCCTTTCTCTTCCCTAAAATCGGACTCTTAACCTGGTGGCTAACATCATCCTTTGACACTTCCGCAAAGCAAGAAGCGTGGTAGATGATCTTTCCAACCTTCTGCGTGTCCATCCACACCCACTCTTGTGCATCATCCAGCCACTTCGTCTCGAAATTCTCCTGGCAGATCGGACAAACTTTATTGGCATTTGGATCATCCGGTACGGGAAGGTATTGAATTCTTGGCTTTGCGGCTGTGGCTGAGTTGGACTCGCTAGAATCTTTGCCGCCATCCGCTGTTTCATTGTGATGACCGTCTTCGTCCTCACGTGTTTTAATCCAGTCCAGTTCATCAACGTACCAGCTTCTATGCTGGCCTCTCTTTTCTGCCTCGGTCATTCGCTGATGAACGCGGAAATGCCAGTCCATGTGAGCAGCCTTTTTCTTTTTGCCTTCTTCATCGGATTGGAAGCGGCGTCCACATTGGGTACATGGTGCACCGAGTCGTTCGTAGAGACTTGAAATGAGATGGGGTCGGGGTCTAGATAATTAGCTGGAATACTATCAATCAGACTCGGATTTCTTTAAAGACGATGCTTTAAGTTCTAAAGACATCATTAAGGAATTTCAGCTAATGGCAGCCTTAGACCTGTCGGTAGTGGTTGAGGAGTGCCTACAAAGGGCATTGAAAACCCGGGAGGTAGAGTGCCAGCGAGAGGAACGGCAGATACAGGGGGTGTGCTATTGGCTGCAGGCGGCCCTTTAAGGATGCCAGCAGCTTTCAATTGCTCGAGCAAAGATGTCGGGTTAGGCACAGGCGTAGATTGGGTGGCAGGGGGTGGAATAAAGGATGGAGCAACTGCTGTTGGCTGTGGAGATCGAATTGTCTGAGGCGGAGGGGTCGCGATCTGTGGAGTGACAGACTGTCTAGCAAGCAAAGCTGCTAAAGCACTGTGAGCGCCGGGACCTAGCACCGACTCTAATGATGGAGTTTGAGCAGGAGGTATAGTAGCGGGGACAGGTGCAGGTTGTGGTACAGGTCTCGCAGGGGTTTGATTTGGAGGGGGTTGTTTAGAAGCTTCAGAAAGGGCTGCAACTTGGTCTCTGATAAGCGCTATTTGATCCGGAGGCAATCTTTGGCTCTGGAGAATAGTTTGGAGATCAAGCAAGGCTTTCAGCCGAGTCTGGATACTCGAATCATAAGGATTTTGTGCAAAGTCTGCCTTGGATGTCAGAATGAGGTTTGCAATATCACTGTTCAATGCATCTATGCTAGTCTCCTGTGCACGATACCCTTGGGACTGTGCTTGCTGCCAATTTGAAGAACTCGCTGATGGGGGGTATTGTTGGCTTGGAGGTTGCTTATTCCAGTCAGCTAGAGTCACACATTGATCAGTTCGATTGCGTACCTGAGGCAGGCCATACACTTGGTTTCCGTTGGCCTGGCTATATTGATGGTCATTCATTGGGGCTGCATATTGCTGTTGACCATAAGGAGGATAGCCCGGAGGCACTTGTTGCGGCTGTCGTACGTTACTGGGGGGAGTTGGTGTATCACGGTGGAATGGTACTGGAGAAGGACGACCACGATTGAAAATCTGTTGCTGGTTCTTGAGATGCTGTTGCTGGGCCTGGACAGCTGACGTCCTAGCTTTGATCAAGGCAGTCTCGATCGGTCTTGTGACTTCAGGTGGGAATACCGGCCGTGTATCGATCGAACCTGGCACGGGTTCTTTCCAAGTCTTCAGCATTTCGTCCATTTTCCTCCGAGTATTGGTGTCTACTAGCGCGTACGCTTCCATAAAGGTCGAAAAAAGTTGACGACCAAAAAAAAGGGTATATGGTGTACCGACATTCTTGACTATAGAATCCAGAACGTAGAAAGCAGGGAGCTTTTTGATGGGTGCTGTCTGGAAAGATGTAAGTAATAGTCCAGAACTTGGCGAAAGCATCACCAGGTATCCGAGGTGCTCAAAGAAACAAGTAAAGCTACTAGACATTCTAGTACAAAAAGAGATTGAGAGATGATTTATTCCTACCTGTTTAATGTGATTCTTCAAGGCCTCTGAAATGGCAAGGGCATGCTCTGTATTTTCCTTTGCAATGACGGTTAGGTTGCTGATCTCATAGCGTGAATTCATATTTAAGTCTTTGAGAGCGTAGAGAAAATCTTCGGCCACTTCATTGGAAGTACCTCCATAAGAAGACATGATGGGCTAAAGCGAGGCCGAGAAGATTGAGATGGAGCTGTTTGTAAGAGGTATCTGGGTCAAAGAGAGGTAGTAGTCCACAATGAAAGTTGTGTCGCAAGAGAACCGCCCAACAATCTGAACCTCGATCTGACAAGAAGCTTTTCAACAGCAGCTAACTAGATCCATGCAAAAAGTATTCAACTCGAAGAGAACTTGAAGTAGGAAGTGTATTTGAGACTGCCAATCCTCCCGATGGCCGCCAGCCCCTCAACTCTTTTGTTCTCTTGTGTTCAATCAGGCCCAGCCTCTCCGCTGATCGCCTCTCTCCTTACACCTCCCAAATCCACAGTATCAGTCTCGAGTCAACGACGATAGTAGCAGGCTGGCCACTAGGAGCTCATATATGGCGTTTTTGTAAAGGGAAAGCTGTCGGTACGTCGTGAGTTGGTGAAGGCGCGATGGTTTGAGGTTGAAGAGCTGTTGGAGGAAGTTGAAGTTGCAGAGAACCTAAAAAGAACCTACTGGCGTCAAAATCCAATCACGTGAAAATAGTATACCTCAGGCCGTAATTTGGAAGCAAATCATCTCATCTCAACTTCAACCGCACGAGCAAAAGTCTCAAAAAGTTTATTGTTGGATTTGGTAGTCAATAAGATGATTAAAGTGCGACAGAACTCTGCGCTTTAAGCTTGAAATAAATTTCTTTTAACTCTAGAGCATTCAGATCGCTTTGTTAGTCCCTGTCGAGCTCTACACCCGACTTAGGCTTACTCGCTCTTGATCACATGATCTCATGTAACTAGGTAATTTCTGGAACTGCCTAGGCAATGACGATCACACGAGTGTTGCGCTGTCGTGCCGCAGAAATTCCTTTATCCTTCCCCATTATTCTCCACATCACGATCCACCACTCTGCTACTTATCATCAACAACCACAGAGCCTTATCAGCTGCGACTACTGTACAACTCCAAGAATAGAGATCATGAAGCTTTCCATACTCTCAATCCTCGCACTTTCCGCCATGGTCCTCGCTGCTCCTAAACCCCAAAAGGCTGTGATTGTCTCCTACCCCGATTCTACCCCACAGAAAGTTGTCGATGAAGCCATGGATGCCATCAAGTTAGTGCTACAAGACCACTTACACAACGAATCTGTCTTTACTAACTCTTTCTACAGATCTGCTGGTGGGATTATTACACATGAATACAAGCTTATCAAAGGGTTCGCAGCAAAGGCACCAGCAAAGGCACTCGAGACTGTCCAGACTTGGGGCAACGACTACCACGCCGTGATAGAGGAAGATCAGATGGTCCAGGTCTCTTCGTAGACAGGGTTTGAATATATGCGAAATTGAGAAATGGAATGGCGTATTGGCAGGAGTTTTATATGGCAACAGCATCATATCAATTCGGGGAATACGTGACTCGAGGTCTCTTGGAGAATCAGTCTGGGATCGGGATATTTGACGATTAGTTGCGTTGGGGAGTTGGGAGTTACATGAGCCCAGAAGTCATTCTGTGGGTTGGATCAATACTCTTCGCTTTACAGCCTCCCGCTAGTCTTTATTAAAGTGCGGGACGGAACGTCTTTGCATGAGGAAGCAAGTCTTTGGTTGATAGCCTACCTATCTACCATCCTATTGAGCTTAAAGGCTGAATTATTCATTGTAAACCTTTGATATTCTGACTACGGTGCAATCCCCAAATTAACATTCTAGTATCGCATCAGCGTAATGCGCCTATCTTGATCTCTCAGTCGTCATACCCGCTTCCACTTCGTGATATTGTAGATTAAAGCGTTCGATAGTCCCAAAGTCAGAGCGACGGGGCGTTACCATAACAATGGATCTTAGCATCATTTTAGTTGTCTCTTTGGCCGAGTCCTTTGATCATCGTCGAGTCCAACAGTCAAGGGAAGATCTCTTTGATGTTTCCCAAAGCGGATTATGCACTTTCACAAAGCCGCCGTGCTTCGTGGACAGGGATTCGCTTTTTGGGCGACATCGCGTCGCCCATGGACTCGCTGGAAAGCGCGAAACAAAGCACTTACCCCAACGCATAAATTTGACTCCAACCCCCTCAGACAATCATGATGTTCAACGACTTTGATCTGCTTCGTACTAAATTCATCCCAGATTTGTCGCCAGCTGCGATTAATTCCTAAATCGGTATCCAAGAACTACATTGGAGCTGCCCATCATGACTGGTAACAGGAAGACGGAAGCAGCTCTGCTCGAATGGGCATGTCTTCATGCTAATGCTCTTGCAGTGCTTTAAACTAATGAATATTTGCAGGTGAATACATTTCCTCTCGATACGGAAGTCGAGTCGCCCTCAGACCTGAGCGATGGCTTCGTCCTGAACCAGATACTACGTGAGTTCTACCCCAGAAACTATCCTTCCCCCTATCCCAAACTCCTGGTCCTCCGTGCCTATACAGCTGCTGACGTTCCTGCAGGAGACTTCGACCCCCAGTATTACGTCGAAAATCTCGAGAAGAACATCGGCCCCTCAAAATGGTTGAGCAAGAAGCAAAGTCTGGAACGCGTGTACAAATCCCTACTCCGATATATCCGCAACCATTGCGATGGCCTTGAAAACATAACTCTCGAGAATACAGTCGATTTCAGTGCTATAGCAGAGCATGATGATACTGAGGAATTAGTGAAGGTAGCGACTTTTGATATACCTTACCCGCACATTCTCAATACACAGTCCCCGAGCCCCTACCGCACAGTTGCCTTAGATTCACACATCACACCATCCTTTAGACAGTTTTTAGACTCTTCTATTACACCATTCCCATCATCGTACTCTATATCACCATGTATTATAAGCACTTTAGCAACCTTGACTAACGTTTCTATGAAGCTCCTCACAATTATGCTAATGGCTGCCGTGACAAGCAACGCGGAAAAGTACGTCCTCAAAATCCAGGATCTCAAGGGAGCGGAAGAAATGATGTATATTATACAGAAGGTGGGTATTGGCTCGAAAGACAGTGCCAGCCAACTAACATACCCATAGATGACCGAATTGGGGAAGCAATCAACTGAAATAAATTCAACCTCATGGGATGATGCTAAGTTGCCCTCAACGTTAATCAAGGATGCTGAACTAGCTGCCGAAGAAGAACGAGCTGCTTTAGAGTCCCAGTACTCAAAGCTAAAGAAAAATTATGCAGATCATATTAGTCGGTTTGAGCGTCTACAAGATAACTACGATGTATTGCTGCAGAAACATGAAGTCGCAGAAACTGAACTACAGAATCTTAGAGAATCACAGAGGGGAGATATGGGTGATTACGTCCGACAATTGGAACTGGAAATCCGAAGCAAAGAAGACCTAATTGCAAGTCAAGAGAATAAGATCGAAGACGACCGTAGGATCATAGACAACCATAAAAGAAGCTTGAAAGAGTTAGGTAATGCTTCCGACCAGCTCTTGACACTTCAAGATGAGGTTACAGAGCTCAAAATCGAGAACGGAAAGCTGTCGAAGAAAGCCAACATGGTCGATAATTTTCAACGAAAGCTCGAATCACAAGCAAGTATTGAGAAGGAGAATGCCAAGCTACGACAGCAGAATGAAACATATGAAGAAAATATGAAGGAGTATGATCAAACTTACTCGCAGAACACCAAGATGAAAGCAACGATCGAAGAGTACCGGAAAAAGTTCTCGGAATATGAAAATGAAGTGGTTATGTTGTCCGGGCAGAAGAAGAGCCTTCAACTTACAGTTGAAGAACGAGACTCAAGAATTGAGAGATACATGAAACAACAGGAACATGACGAGAATTTTATCGCGGAACTACAGAGCCAACTTCAAACCGGCGGGATTCCTTCTGACTTCCCCCAAACCCCGACAGCTCCATCGGGCGGTCTTCTTACCCTGGAACAAGAGTTGGATGAGAGTCGCAGTAACACGAATTATGCGCTAGAAAACTCACGCCTCCTAGCCGAGAACCAACTCTTGAAGGATAACACCGCGGGAACGACCAATGCCACCCTACGAAACGAACTACTTGAAGCCGAAGAGAAATACAAGAGACTTGAACAGAGATTTAACCAGCTTACGGAGGATCATGCTATTGGTCAAGAACAATTGGCGGCGATAATCAGTACTTCAGGCGATAAGTCAGTCAAATATGTCGAAGCGGCGATGAGTATTGGACCATTCAAATTGCTTACCGATGGATATTATAGACACGAAGCCGTAACCAATACACGAAGACTATACCTCGAGGCCAACAAAGAACGAGACTCTCTAAAGCGCAAGGTCGCCGAATTGACTTCCGATATTACGAGCCGAGACCGCGACATAGTCACTGCAAAGGGAGATTGTAAGTTTTGACGCCCCTTACCCATCACTACATGATTCTCTAACATTGAAGCAGTGAAAGCATTGGGCGAAGACGAGCTACACAGCCTCGAGGAACTGAAAGCTACGCACCAACTGATAACATCCTCCTACCAAAACGATTTACTCATGCTACAGAAACAACACAAGATACTGACAGAAGAAAACGAGCAGCAGAAGTCGCACCTCGTAGAGGCGCTATTAGCTAAAGATAAACTACGGCAGGAATTAGCAAATTCCCGCGATGGACAGCCCGCAGAACCTACAGGAAAAGGCTCCGATGCCGCTGCGGCCAGCAAGTCGAAGTCAGAATTGGAAGCTCTCAAAGAGGTAAGCCACGAATCTCCAACGGAGCAACCCCATTCTCCCACCAAGCGCAACTTTTGGTCGAAGTTGGGCATTTCATTCCGTTCAAACAAATCTAAACCCGATGCTCGCCATTCTACGGCAAGAAGTAAAGCAACTGCACGAGAGCTTGCTGCTGAGCGTGTGGCGCATGCCATCGTATCAGCTTCCACAGCACCAGATTCCCTAGCACTAGATTCCCCAGCACCAGATTCCCTACCAATAGATTCCTCAACCCCACAATTATCCCCCGAAAAGCCTGGCTTATCCTCACATCCTCCCCAACTACGCACTTCAAAGAAACGTAGATCATTTTCTCGTCCTTGGAGTAGCTAGTCTCGATTTTCAGCAAACCATGTTACAGAAGCTTTCAATCGGAGACAATTCAGCTAACAAACCGTACTAGAAAACCGAAAAGCAACAATCAGCTCTCTTGGAACTACAAAGAAGGCTCAAAGCAGCGGAGGAAAACAGTGCCGATGGGCAAAAGGTATCGTATCATCTCACTGTCATTGCCTCCAAGAACTACAGTCAATTATTTGCGATTGCGATAATACGCCCATGTCATTCTCTTTTTAAATGCCCACGACGAAACAACCATCGGCAGTAAACAGCGACCTCAAGGTACAAATATATAACTAACGAACACTTTTGAAGGCCATGATGAAGAATGTCCTACGCGAAAATGCTTTGATGTCCACTGCATGGTATGATCTGTCAAGCCGCTTGCAGAGCAACCACGTAGTGCTGCAGCGTCGACAGGAAGCACCAAAGAGCTGGTTGAATAAGCAGAGACAGATGGTGAATGCCACTCCTCGGCGCTGAGGCGGTCGAAGAGTGCTACGAGAGCTTCATTTAGTTGATTTGCATTGCGTGGTTGGATCGGGTTCATTGCATAGAAAGGTCAGCATTTATGTACAGCATGAGCAGTTCGGTGGGAAGTAATTATACTTCACGTTTATACCCTTTTAGAGTTACCTTACTGTCAATTTCAGAGATGTAGCCACTTTTATCACTTACTCTTGCTTATTGCCATGGTTGTGTGTGTCTCTGCCCCTGTGAATTGAAGCTATCCAAAGGCGGAACCGAACATCTTGGACAGAGAATCGAAATCTCATCTGAGTGTGTGAGCCTGGCCTTGAGAATCTCGACCAAGCTCCATGGCCAAGCCACAATGCAAAAGAAATCAAGAAAATCAAAGTGGTCACCGCCTGTGTATGGGAGGCTGAAAGCACAGTCTAACCTTCATGTGGTCTTCGAATTAGGTATATGGTTCTCCATGTTAACCCGAGAAAACAAGCAACTGACTCGCAAAAGCGTACCGTACAAATACAAAGTTAATTATGGGTTCGACGAAATATTGGCGATGAGAGGCTACCACGCGAGCCATGGAGCAAGTACTACATATCGATGAACCAAGTACCTAACCGGCTTGACCAAGCGAGTCAAGATGGTTTAAGTAGGCTTTGTACCTCAAGACAAAAGGCACAGGCCACCAGTCAAAAGTAGTCTCTTGAAGGGCCATCAACATCAAGCATCAGACAAGAGGGCACTTGCACGTTTGTGGATTTAGGTTGTGCAGGACTCGATCCCGATCCATTCGGAATCGAAATCAAGGTCAATCTTTGGCATCGGAGGACATCCGATAGCAAATGCAGATGTGCAACAAAAAAGGGATTCTAGATGGCTTGATGAGACGAGAACAATATTCTGGACGGCAGCATGGTTTACTCCCTTGGGAAGGAGGACTGGGCTCGGGAAATGGGTTGTGAGTTGTTGGAACTAGACTAGTTGGACTGGACTGTTAGTCGGAGGCGGACTCGGTGTGTCTGTAGGGAGGTTGTTTTTTTTTGTGGATAGCACAGGCACTATGTACGGACTCATGCATCGGATTCGCACATTTCTGATATGATGGATGGCGCAGCGTTTGATGCTTTCATGGGGCTTGACCGGTATTTCATCTTGGTTTTTGATAGGGTGGTGTTCGTTGAAGATCTAAGTTTCTAGATTGTACCAATGGGGGAGGGAATGCCCGGCTCCGTTGATGCACGCACAAGGGGCTTTTATGGTGTCTTACCGTTTTTACAGTAGCTTGCTTGGTTTCGTTCATCAGATATCTGGGCTGGTTTGAGGGATAAAGTCTACCAACACGTGGAAGACAGGTATTAGACCCAATATGAGGTAGACTGAATAAAGTGGTAAATCGTCTTTTTGACAAATTCTCTCTATTTACCCCTGACAGTCCATTTTTTACTTGATTGATTGCTCTTCGCTATGAGAGCTCCATGCGAGTTGTGCTTTTGCAATGGAAATCGAGCTACAGAAAATGAGTGAGAAACAAGTCCAGGGAAATCCAGCTCATGCACAACATGCCGGAATGAACGGATGAAAAGCTTAGCGCGAGAACAGGAGCTCCATGTCGTTATAAACATCCGCCCCAACCACACACCTCTTATTAGGGTCAAAGACGTAGGAATAATTAGAGCACTGTATGCACTGGAAGAAAAATCTGCCTATATGTCCTTCCCCCATGGCATGTCTTTGTAATAACCATACTTGACTCTGAAGAAATCGTTCGGCTGCAGCTCCAAGGTATCCAGTCGATTTTGAATGCTTGAAGTTAGAACGGTCTATAATTCGATGTAATATGTTAGTTACCTCATTCTTTGCCATGATCAAGCTGCCAACGATTCAGATCATGCAAAACGGCTGATCATTTTCAAGGTTGGAAGGGTTACGACTCCAATTTGGTGGAGGAGGCGAAACGCAAATGACTTACGTTGCACTTCAAGGTTGGGAATCTTTCTTTCAGCATCCTCGACATCTGCTTGTAGGTGTATCTTTCGCATTGTTCTTCGTTCTTAGGGACTCGTCCTTCGGTAGTCAGAGGAGCATGGGTGGAGAGATAACAAATGAAACGATCATGAGCTATACCCCATCCCAAGGGTAAGTTCGATGACGAAGGTGTTCGAATATCGACATCTGTTTGCTGATAGGTACGATGAGAGTAATTCTTGACTAGTGGGTTTGTCTGCAGAAGGGTTTTAATTCAGCTGTTTGTTTTTTTGTTTTCTTTGTTTTCAAATCGAGGAGGTTATAGGGACACTCACGACAAGTGTTGCGTCTGCTTTAGGTTTGGATAGCTGAAGAAGGGAATTTCGGCGGCGGTCGCGGTCTGGATGCAAATCTCTCATGCGAATTTCCTCTCCGGCAGCTGCATCTGACCCAGATGATGCATGTCGACTACGTCGCTTTGGCTGGGAGCAACCACGTCAGTATTCTACTTTGATGTGGCTTGCTTTGCCAAAATGCAAACTTAGTTCTCAGACCAACCTCGAGCTCCAGAAAACACTTTCAAGCATTAGATTAAACCTAGTTCTCCAATTGTAAGGTGCCACTAACATATCATCAAGATCAAGATCCAATGCTATTGTCTCCATCGAGATTTGTGGAACAAAGTAACCAAAGAGCCCTGAGCCTCAACGACAAAGGGCGATTGAGTTTGACTGAAGGGAAGAAAGACTCACCTCCCGTTTCCCATTTGCTACATTTGCAAGTTCCTGGGGCTCCTTCCTGACAATCTCTTTGGCTTTAGGTGTCTGTCGAGCTGCAGAAGAAGATGCGTAAGCACGACGGGGAGGATCAACACTATTGTCACTGAACTGGTCTTCCACTTTACGTCTTCGTCGATCAGACTTTGCCTTCAGTAACGTGATGGGTTTCTCGGAGTCCAAGGTAGAGGAACGCTTTCGATCGACAGGAGCATTTGTTTTGGTGTTTTCATCGGAGGGTATCTGAGCTTTTTTACTAATGCTAGAGATTTCAGCAGACTGCTCTAGATTACATGTACCGTCGACATTCAAAACTTCAGTGGTGGCATCTTGAGAGTATATAGAAGCAGAGTACTCGGACTCAGTTCTGCCATTATAGAAAGTCTGCGTGGGAGCGGTCGATAGGCCGATAGAACTGATAGACTCCATATTGTCAAGTGCACGAATGGATGATCTCTTTGACCTAGATGACGTGCTAGGATGACTGTTATGGTGTTTTCCAGACGACGAATGACGTGCAGTGCTGAAAGATTCCGGGTTCCAAGAAGCGGGCCTTCTTGAAGTGCGTTGCGTCTGGCTTTCCTTCTGTGTAGATCTCGTGTCCATTGCTGAAGGAGAGCGTGGAGGAAGGACACCGATGGGATTGCTTGGATTTTTCAACTTCTGTGGCATTATGATGGAGGTAATCTTGACTAATTTCGTCGACAAGATGTGTCTGGAGAGTTGGTAAAGTTGAAGTGGTGTTTCGTAGGTTGCCTAGGTACGTTGGGACAACTGTTGACGATAAGTCAATAAACGAGGTCCGCTCCCCTAAGACGATGTTACGTTTGGAGGTAAGGAAGTTGGACTGAGTTGAGTAAAGAACAGCGCTGTATTCTTCATGGAGTGAGGTTACGGGAAATTCGGGGCTTACAATTGATGCCAGCAAATATCAGATCGCATTTGTACAAATTCACTCAATCTCGTCTTGCTTTAACGTCATACAAAACTGCTCGCTCGCTAAAGTTGGTTTTTGGCATTCTGGAAAAGCAGAAGCGTTGAAAATAAATACAAAGAGACGTGATTCCCCACCCACTTATAATCCAGCGCGGCATCCGTGTATCGTAACATCTGTGATGGTATACTGCTCACATGGTACGCTCTTGTGGTTCATAGACCCCCTGAGATAAAGCGCGGTGGTTACACAAACGGTTGTCTGCAGGTGTGACTGCTCTATCAGGCTTGAGATCGAAGGTGTACAGCATACGCCATAATTAGATAATAAGCTATCAGAGGTACCTAAACATAATGGCGAAGAGTTTACTTAGGTGTTTGTCAGAAGCAAAACTCTGGACTTACGTCTTTGGAGTAGATTTCGCCATAGGACTGTCCCAAAGTACGGCGAAGGGGAGATTCATGTAACAAACCGGAGTAGTTTCAAAGCTAAGTAACACGAAAAGTAAATACGATGAGATTAAATAGCACCTATTTCTAGAATTTTCTAGCTTGTTTCGTATTCTAGGAAAGTTGCCATTGGATCAAACCCGTAGAACGTGTCGACGACAATAGGAATTCAATATAGAGTAGGTAGGATTTGAGGCGTATGAATATCTCCGCTAAGCCCAACGGTTGCTATGCAGTGAGTTTCACCACAGATAGGGGTGGATTGTGACACTACTGCAGTTCAGTTCGGTTTCCGATCAGATTTAGGCATTTAGATCTTGGTACAGTATAATTTGTACCAGCCCAAGCCGCCAGATGACCAAACAATTATGAAAAGATTCGTTATGCTAGTAGTCAGAGTTAACCAGGTAGCTAAATATGTAGCCTACCTAGGACTTTTGGATTTGGAAAGAGTTGTGCACATTGCCCTGCTTTCCTGAGAAGGCAGTTAGTTCTATGGTGTGAGATCTTAAATTCTGTAATAGAATAAACACCCTTCAAGTTTCTCCAGCTTCAAAAGAAGACTGTGATCTTTCTGCCCAACGATAATTTGTAATGTTTCACCTGTATCCTGGATTTGATGGTCTATTAATGTAGTATTTTTTGCATGCTTAACGTTCAGAAATAACTAAATAGGAGACAAGTAGTGTTTAGGTCCTCCCAGATGTTGTATTCTGAAAAGAAAAGCGCGAAATAACTAGCGCTAAAGAAGGGCTGTTGGTATAGGAAAGAAGGCACAGGCACAGAAGAAATCACACATGTGAAATGCTGGATTTTGCATACGTCGTAGATGTACACATTCTATAGTACATACAGTGCCTCATTTAGTCATGGCCCCAAGGTTGACAGTGGCTTATTGGCCGCATTACTCCAAGTATTTGCACATACGCTCGCTCGAGCCGCAGCCATGATCATTATAAATCTAAGCATGACTTGGCGAACCCATTACCACACCTAATCCCATATCCACCTCTAATTTAGTGGCCGGTAATCTTGCTGAGAAGACTTCCACTTGTGCTCTTAGGCTTGTCAATAATACTAAGGAGGCTCTTCCAGACCTGACCGGGTTCTTGGCTAGCATCAATGCCCTTCCAGATATTGGTTTTCTGGTAATATCCAACAACTGGAGCTGTCTGCTGGTGGTATGTGACCAGCCGCTTCTTTAGCGCATCGGCATTGTCGTCTGAACGTTGAACCAGAGGTTCGCCAGTAATATCATCCTTCATGTTCTCCTTGGGTGGGTTGAAGACCTTGTGGTATGACCGACCAGATGCAGGATGCACCAGACGCCCTGTTATCCGCGAGACCAAAAGCCCGTCGTCAATTTGAAGCTCTACAGCATGCTGCAACTTCTGGTTTCGTTCTTCCAACATAGAATCTAATCGCTCAGCTTGTACGACCGTTCTTGGGAACCCATCGAGAATGAAGCTGCGTTCCGAGTTAGCCTGGCGAAACGGAGCAAACTCGGAGAGCTGAAAACTTACCCTCCTCTGCACTCCTGGTTGGTCTCGAGCTCTGCCTTGATCATACCGATGACAATCTCATCGCTGACGAGTCCACCTTGGTCCATGATCTTCTTGGCTTCCTTGCCAAGTGGTGTTTTCTTCGCGACTTGTGACCGAAGCATATCTCCGGTGGCCTTTGAAAAGTGTTAGGATGACTGGGATAAAATTTCCGCGGAAGGAGTGTGTATTACCAAGTGACAGCATGAGAACTTCTCCTTGATCTTTGGTGCTTGAGTGCCCTTGCCTGTAAGATGAGTGTAAGCAGTTATCCTGATGTTGCTTAATTGACCTGCGTCAATAAAGAGGATGGCACTCACCAGCGCCAGGAGGGCCCATCAAGATCATCCGGACACTTGCATCTGCTGCGGGTTTGGTGCCATCTGTAGAATGCTGGATCTTGTCTTCGAGTTGCTTGACGCGGTTCTCAAGCTTGTTAACCAAGTCTTGCAGCGTCTGCACAGTGTCGTCGCCAATTGGAGCCATTGTGATATGAATACAGATAGCTTAACCTGACCAAGGTATGGAGAAACTGGAATCACAAGTTGGGGAAGGATTAATGTCAATTGCGACAGCTTCGAGTGTTGAGTTGATGCGGAAGCGTTGAATATTTGAAGCTTCCTGCTTGGCTGGCGCTCGGTTCAGAAAGCAGAAAGCCGGTCCTCTCCTCCGAGGCGTAGGCGTGGGCGTGGGCGTGGAAGCCAGGTTTCCGGATTGACCACGGTCCACGGACAAAAAGAAATGTTATTTTTGATGATGATTATTTCATACTTGACTCTGCACGAAGAGGCTCAATTACACACACCGATATCAGTTACGGCATTTATTATCCGGCATTATGGATATTTTGCGGATATTTTTGGGGAATTTATTTTATTATTCGTCCTTCTTTTCCATCAACAAATAAACGCCCGGTTGCTGTTTTGTGCATTTCAAATGGAAATACACGTGATAAGCGGCGGCTGAGCTAACCGTATATGGTGAGCTTTGGAGAGCCGCGAAACCCAAGGAAGCCTCAAGTTGAATAAACAGCTAGCCATCTGAATAACCTCCCCATCGACGTCTCCTCTCCATCACCTCTTGAACTTCATAATGCCTGCAACTACAGCCGAAACCCTCTCCCTCGTCACTAGAAACGTCTCCGTTGCTCCTCTAGTTCTCCTCTCAGCCGCAGATCATTATGGCCGGTCAGCCAAGGGCACGCGCAAACGAGTAGTTGGAGTTCTCTTAGGACAGAATGATGGAAAGAACGTACGGGTGTCAAACAGTTTTGCTGGTATGTCTGGCCTATGGCTTTCCAGCCTTAGCAGTCTCTGAACGTTAGACGCTGACATGAGATGCCCAGTACCTTTCGAAGAGGATGACAAAGACCCATCAGTATGGTTCCTAGATCACAACTACGTAGAATCGATGAACGACATGTTCAAGAAGGTCAATGCCAGGGAGAAGCTGATAGGATGGTACCACTCGGGGCCCAAGCTGAGAGCGTCGGATCTGGAAATCAACGAGCTGTTCAAGAGATATACGCCCAATCCATTACTGGTCATCATCGATGTTCAGCCGAAGGAAGCTGGTGTGCCAACAGATGCATACTTTGCGGTAGAGGAGATTAAGGATGTAAGATGTGCTACTGTTTAGTTGCACGGGGAGACGCTGACATATTTACTTAGGATGGAACAACTACATCGAAGACCTTCGTACACACCCCCTCCATCATTGAAGCTGAAGAGGCGGAAGAGATTGGAGTAGAACATCTTCTTAGGGATATACGGGATGTTGCAGTTGGAACTCTTTCAACAAGAATTACATCACAGTTACAATCGTTGCAAGGTCTCCACCTACGGTTAAGAGACATTGGGCAGTACCTGCAAAAGGTCCTAGATGGAACTCTGCCTGTCAACCACGCGATTCTAGGCAACCTTCAAGATGTTTTCAACCTACTTCCCAACCTCACAACACCCAAAGCCTCATCACACATTCCCAACGGCGTTGATGCGCCAGTGAAGAACAACAGCGAATTAGCACATGCAATGAGCATCAAAACCAACGATCAACTGATGGCCATCTATCTAAGTAGCTTGATTAGAGCTATCACTGCATTCCACGACTTGATTGAGAACAAAATTCAGAATAGACAGCAGCAAGAGGAGAAAGATGCTAAGAAAGACGAGGTCAAGGACGAGAAGGAGAAGAAGACGAATGCGGTGAATGGCGTTAATGGAGAGATCAACTCGGTCAAGGATGCAGAAAACGAGAAGGCGGACAAAGAATCTCAAAGCAAGGATAAAAAGAAGTGATAGGGCTGGTGGTGGGCGTTTGATTCCTTCGGTGTTCATGGGCATGAGAACGGCATGGCATATTCTCAGATATGAAAGGGGGTTTGTGCCATTGTATCATAAACGCGTAGCTCGCCATAATTGCAGCCTCGCAAAATGTGTCATAAGTTAATCTTTACATGGAGACTGGTGAGCTTGCATTAAGCATCCGAGTGCCCAGAATGCAACTGAGTTCCCGCAACACAACCTTATCAAATTGAGCCTTTTCTTCCTAATATGTAATGCTCACAAGAAACCACTTATGCCCATTCAGTTCTCTTATTGTTCCTGAGTATTACTAGGCGCTACCTTTGTGACCTAATAAAATAAATAGCGCGCGAGCACTTATTGGCCGTCGAGTCGAGTTCCACATTTTGAAAGCAACGAGGCGATCAACCTGACTGTAAGCTCTAATAGAGTTCATAAGATAGTCTATCAAATGTATACTCCAAACATTACCTAAAAGGCCTGATCGAGGGACCCTGAAATCTTTCAAAGATTACCTCCAGAATCCCAAAGCAGAAAATCCTTACCAATACTCCGTACAACTCACCACATCAACTCAACTCTCACCCCCAAAACCAGCCATCTCCTCCCGTCCAACCACCCTCTCCTTAACATAACCACCCAAAACATCCCCCCACCTCTCCGCAAGTAAACATGCCAAAAGATGTTTACATATAGGAACACTACCTTCACCTTCTCCCTTCCTAGTACCATCGAAACTCAAACCTCCATATTCCCATTCCCCTCCCTCTTCTCCGTACCTCTCAGTTCTGTCATAATCATGATTTAAGTCATCAATATCTTCTTCCATAAACGAAGGATCATAATCAAGGCCTCCAGGAAAAGCGGAGAATGTAAAGGCTGCGCAGCTACAGTTCCATGCTTGGAGGTGGACTGTGTAGACTGTTGTTCTTATTGCTGCAGTTGTTGATGCTGCTGAGAACCGGGCTTTAGGTTGTTGTGAAGAACGGACTTGGTAGAGTATATTGTTTCTTTCTCTCTTGGCTGTTGTCTCTGCTGCGCTTTCGACTCCTTCTGATGTACTTGACGAAGGTGAGGGTGATAATGGAGAAAGAGGGATATCTGCTTGTGGAGGCACTATCCTGACTTGTTCTGGGGATTGGCCTTCGGAGGCTGCTGATGAAGATGAGGATGATTGAATGAGACGTGTAATTAGACCGCGATCGAGGAGATCGAGTGCATGCAGAAGTGTTGGCGGTGGAATCAGAACGTGTAGAGTTGAGAGGAGGGCTCTATGGGGTGGTGGGAGGAGCTTCAGCGCGTTTGATGGTGCTTCTGTGTGGTTGAGTGAGGTGGACGCTGGTCTTGGGATCTTGGAGATGGTGTTAAGGAGGGAGGTTAGGAAGTCCCGTGGTGATGGTAGGTCCATTGTGAATCAAGTGATGATCTTGAAGCTCTTGTATACATGTACCAAGCATAGATTCTCAGTCTGGCAACGATACACCAGCATCCTTCGATGACATGATGTGTACACGGGAAGGCCTCACAACAGATCACAACATCTTCACGTCGTTGCAAGTCACCAGCAGAGTAGACAGTATTCAACATCAGCTTCGTTCTATATGGACCCATTTGGCCTCTATTCCAGCGTTACTAAGCTTCCCCATTCATTTTCTTCTTCAAGTCCTGGCAGCAAGGCACAAGATCTCAATGAAAAAAAAGGGAGTCCTCGAAAGGATGGCAATCAAAAATTCCCCCAGCGAAGACCCCGAAGGATATTCGACGATTCTCGACGCCCCGATGTGCAATGGAGGTCTCGTATCGTAGCGAAAGCGATTCATGAGCCGCCCCGCTCTAAGAAGGTAAGTATGAAGAAGAAAAGAAAAAGAAGAGGAATACTGCGGACGACGGCGAGAATATATAGATTCCCAGATGGCCTGTGCGCTGCTAGTTGCCAGCACAATCTAGCTAAATTGGGAATGGCTTTGCGCTTAAATCATCAGGTGACCGATTGATCATGTTTGCTCTGTTTGCTTTGTCAGTGAAGTTGGTACAAACCTTTTCGGCACTCTCCTCTGTACTCCGTGGTGAACACTACAGTTGCTCGCCATAAACATTTAACACACATATATATGTATATAAGTATACGGAAATACTTTTATCATTGACGAAAAATGCTCAATTATCAACTTTTCTTCAAGAGAGATCTTGCTACCCATGCAAATTCTAGCTAAAATACATTCTACCCATGAAAATAGTAGTCTCTACTCAAAATTACCTTTCTATACCTCTACCTAACTCTTTACTGACAAGAGTGTTCTGGTTGACTATGTTGGAATTCTTTCATACCCTAGTCCGAAGTTGGCCGCTTCGTCTAGAGTAAGCTGTCGCTCAACGTTAACGGGCTATGTTGCACACTTATATCAAGTATCTTACTGATACTCCCAAATCGCCAAGCTTATTCAGGCTGAACACCAGCAAATGTGATAAGAGACCATACGAGTATTACAAGGCTACTGAACATAGAAACGGCCTTATGTCTAATAATGGGTTGGATCAGTCCTAAAATCCATGAGAATGGTACGTGCAGTGGATACGTCTTATCAAAGATTGCGAAAATGGGATGAGATGCAAAGATATATCTAGTCGGGTAAAGCCGCACGGTTATCCCAGCTGCTCTTCAGTCTACAGCAAAGCCTTGAGTACATTTTCTACTCATCTCTGAATTTTCAAAGCGTAATCATGGCGACCGAAGCCCTTGAAAAGACAGTTCCTGCATCTGGGGAGGAAATCTTTGATTTAAGCGACGTGGGGAAACAGCTTCCTGATGAAGTGCACGTTGATATCGGCTGGGTTTTGTATAAAGAGGCTTTAGCTCTTGATCCGATCGAGCGCGATGCTATTGCCAAGCGTGTTAAACGTAAATGCGACTGGATACTTCTACCACTGGTACCTTTCTTTTAAAACTCTGTGCTAGAAATTACACAATGCTAATAATCTGTAGATGTGTTTCATATACTTCCTCAGCTTCTTGGATAAACAGACACTAAATTATGCAAATGCATATGGCTTGAAGTCCGATCTGCATCTTGTAGGACAACAGTATGTTTTTCCATTTGGTACTCTTCTTTCCCAATACCAAGGCAAATTTCTGAGGATGATGATACATACGATTGAACTCTTCACTCCATGCTTTTAATCTAATCTGTTATCCTCCCCTAACTTCACAGTCATTAATCACTGCTAACACTAATACCCAAAGGTACTCAAACATTGCCTCAATCACAAATGCAGGGAATGCCATATTTGCATACCCTATGGTATTCGCCCTACAAAAGTTTCCAATCGGAAAGTTCCTAGCTTGCGCTCTGTTAACATGGGGTACTCTCCTGATGTGTACTACGGCCGTACAAAACTTCGCCGGAATTATGGTTCTTCGATTTCTTCTCGGCGGTGCTGAGTCCTGTATAGCTCCTGCATGGATGATGTTGACTGGAATGTTTTGGACACGTCAAGAGCAACCTTTCAGAATGTGCTGGTGGTTAGGTTGTAACGGTATAGCTGTTATGGTGGGAGCTGGACTTTCTTGGGGATTGGGTCATACGAATAGCTCGATTGCTCCTTGGAGACTTGTTTTCTTGGTAAGACTTAATCAACGCCATCACAAAACTGTTTTGTGCACTCATGCAGATTGCTGACCAATTACCTAGGTCGTTGGAATTCTGAGTTTCAGTGCTGGAGTTGTAGCCATGTTTATTCTTCCATCATCTCCTGGGGATTGTGTCTGGTTGAGCCCGGAAGAGAAAAAAGTCGCCGTCTGGCGTGTCTCTGGCAATAAGACTGGAATCAAAAATCCGAAGATCCAATGGTACCAGATCCGCGAGGCTGTTACGGACTTAAAGTTGTATCTGGTTGCTATACTTGCCTTCTGTAATGGTGTTTTGAACGGTTCCATTGCAAACTTTGGCAGTGCATTGCTATCCGGTTTCGGCTTCAGCACCTCGAAGGTTCTCCTGTACCAACTCCCTACCGGTGCAATGGAATTCGCTGCCGTTCTTGGAGGAGGATTGCTTAACTCGTACATACCAGGCTTCGTCTGTATATCCATCTTTCTGGGCTTTATCCCCGGTCTTGCAGGTATGATCGGTATGGCAACTATCTCGCTGAAGCATCAACTTAGTCTAGCTGCCTGCACATGGTTAACTGGCACTCTTGGGGTAACCACCATTCTGATGTGGACAGTCGTGGCAACTAATTTTGCCGGTCATACAAAACGTACATTTGTTAACGGCGTCTTATTCGTCTTTTCATCAGCAGGCAATATCACGGGCCCATTTCTCTTCCTAGCTAAGGAGGAACCGAGATACTTCTCTGCCATCAAGACATTGGCTGGTATGTTTGGCGGGGCTATGTTGATAATTAGTCTTTTGGGTATTATGATGTGGATGGAGAATAGGAAGAGATCGAAGAATGCAGTGCCGGATGTCGTAGGTAACGAGGAGGGTTTCGCGGACAAGACGGATAAAGAGAATAAAGGATTTCGGTACAAACTTTAAAGGATGTATATGTAGAGGCATATAGACTTGTGAATGTTGAAAATGGAAACAAAATGTTGAAATTTCTTCTGGCAAGGTAACCATTAATGTGACTTAACTTTAGATGTGAGTAAGGATTGCATACATTGCTATGTTTCGTTTCAAAGGTGTTAATACTAAGAGTTGCGCAGGTTTTAAGTTGCTAACTTCATTAAGTAACTCACTTGTATACTTATGCAAGGTACTGTGGATGGGTATATATTTGGTGCTCACTTATTTCCTAGGAGTGAGCGATGAATGGTTTCCCAATGATTGGGGCGGATTTAGAAGGAGACCTAGGTGAGTTGGACTTCTGAGATATCAGAAAAAGCCCAATCAAGAGGTGGTAGATTTGACAACGATCCTCCGCCAAATACTCCGCCAAATCCATGGCGTCAACTTAACATTCCAACGATAGGAGTTGGCGGTCCTCGGGATCACAGCAATCTAGGCCCAACTAGCTGGGGTCGAGGAAATCCTGCATCGATGGGTAATAGAGGTTTTCGGAATCGGGGTAACTTGGCTGATATCAGAAAAAGCGGGTTTTAAAGTCTAGCGCATGTATTGTCAAGTTGAATCTTCTTGTCACTAATATGTAGCTCCGATGAATTCTACGAACCTGTGCGAAGTTTTCAAGACAGAAATCTTGCCAGTCTGACTATTATCAAATAGAGAAACATATTTGGTAGACCAACTCCTATTCATTCCGCACGGAATCCAAGGCTTATGACTGCAATTCGACCCTCCTATACATCCATTTTGAGTATGGGTGGCCTACAGGATTTTAAACTAACCATCTTCAAAACGGAATTTAACTATGTAAAATCATCTACGGCCAATTTTTTTTATATTACTCTATGTTCACCTCTAGCTCCGCAGCATTACCTGTGGGTTCAGCTAAGTAAACGCCTTGCCAATCTCCAATCTTGCTCCATATGTACACAGATGGAATATCTCCATTGAAAATAGCACTTCGTGAATGAGAGAGCAACAGAGAAGTCATCATATTATACAAATCTAGGAAGTCTTCAAACCCACTCCTTTGGCGCTTTTAAAACATCCACCAACCCTCTGCTCTCTACTCCCCTTTTCTGGCTCATACATGTACTTCCAGCTGGCAGTCAGAGGTAAACTCATCAAAATGCTCTCCACTCTGGCGCCAGGGGTGTTCAATCCAAATGCCGTGCCTCTGTCGTGCACAAGATTGAACTCCACATATCTCCCTCTTCGAATTTGTTGCCATTCTTTCTCTTGTGGTGTAAATGGCATATCCTTTCGCTTTGTGATGATGGGAATATAAGATGGCAAAAATGCCTTCAGACAGCTCTGGGCAAACGCGAAGGTGTTTTCCTGATCCTTCTCTTCCTCGTCTAAGTCATCAAAGAAAATTCCGCCAACACCTCGGGATTCTCCGCGGTGCTTATTCGAGAAGTATGTGTCGCACCACTTTTTGAACCGTGGATAATATGTTTTATCGTGTTTGTCGCAAGCTTCCTTGATTGTCTTGTGAAAGTGAACAGCATCCTCGTCGAACAGATAACTGGGTGTAAGATCCGTTCCTCCACCAAACCACCAAGCCCCCGGCGGCGTGCCATCTTCATTTGCTGTTTCGAAATATCGGTAATTGAGGTGAACCGTAGGAGCCATGGGATTGACGGGATGAAGAACCATACTGAGTCCGGCAGCGAAGAAGGGCAGAGATTCAACATTCGCATCAATGTTCTTGTGATTCACTCGCATCTTAGCAATGGCCGCTCGCGGAAGATTGCCGTATATGACGCTGATATTGACACCGGCTTTCTCAAAAACATTACCTTCTTGAAGCACACAGGAGATGCCTCCACCTCCATGCTCTCTGTCCCATTTATCAACCTTGAACTTCTTGCCATCAATTTTCTCCAGTTCTCTAACAATTTCTTTCTGCTGTTCCTTTATGAACTCTTCCATGCGCAGCCGCATGGGCGAGTCTTCTGTGACACCAGATTCGCGCTTCATGAGGGAGTCTCGTTCTGCAATTGTAGGGCCGTCAAGTTTATTCGGTTTCTCTTCCTTCCGTGACCTACAAGACATAAGTCAATAACCGGAATAGGTCGGCAGGTGAGTCCTACCATAGAATAGATCAATGCTCCACAGAAGACAATGCCAACGGCTATCCTTGTCTTTGGAGCAATTACGCCTTTGCGCGGGAGGTTGTTAGGATTGGGAGGTTTGTGATGCTCTGCAAAAGTTCGACGGCACTGTAGGGACTGGGGGAATCGATGTGATCGAAGCTTGACTTTTGGCAAGAGCCTGACTAGAGATTGGGTGGATGAAGACATTATAAAGAAAAACTGCGCGCTGCAGCGGGGTGATGAGACTATTGCACAGGGGGAAACATAAGGCCACTGTCGGGTGGAGGAGGAAGAGAAGGAGAGTACGACTTGTGGAATGATTTATGATTTCGCAGAGCTTGCCGTCGCGTGAAGCTTTCGCTCTCGCTCGCGATCAGCATTAGAGAGGAGAGAAAAGCGGCGCCGATACTTTAGTTCTAAGGGATGAATACCTTTACGAGTAGCAATGGCAATGCAGACAATTCTCCTAGCTTGACGTAAGAATTATTATTACTCTCGATTGTTTCTTGGCCTGTCTAGTTGTTATTTACGAAGTATCATTCTTATTCTTATTATTCATACTCGAAGTATTTTATTTGCAGTTGGACTATGCCTATGGCTTATTACGCTATTTTGCTATCGGCTGTCGCCTTCTTGATGGCCGCCCCAAGCCGCCGCCATTAGTGAGCTGTGGAGGATTTACGCCAAGGCATCAGTCCAGGCGTCACTACTACAGTACACTACAGTACACTACAGTACGGTACGCAAGATACAAGATTCGGTACCTGGCTTGTCTTGTCGTACATTGAGACAAAGACAAGTCATAAAGAAGTGCTCGTGAGTAATCCTTTTTTTTTATTTATCTTTCTCGTGGTCATTCACAGTGACCCTTGGAAGGTTCCAGCGTTCATTCAGCAGCTGTCGTGCTTTGAGGTGTACTTTGTTGACAAATCACGAGGCCGGTGTATGTATCAGTGTGTGAGTGAAAAGTGAAGGACGACTGCAAGGCACTAGCGCCATCTCCGGCCCTGACCGACTCTCTATCAGTCACACCCCGCTTCGTCAGAAGCTCTCTGCCTACTTCACCACCCAACCTCTTCAATCCTCCACCAACAACTCCCAAAACCCACTCCTGAACATCCCCATCGTACAACACCAACCCATCCAAACCATACTCATTTATCATCACCCCATATTCCAACATGAGATCCAAGTTTAAGGACGAGCACCCCTTTGAGAAGCGCAAGGCTGAGGCCGAACGCATTGTACGTTCCCCCCCCCCATTCCTTCTGGATTGCCTCATCGCCAGCCAACCAGTATCTCATTACTAACCGCATCTCCATCACAGCGTCAAAAGTACTCCGACCGTATCCCAGTTATCTGCGAGAAGGTCGAGAAATCCGACATCGCGACCATCGACAAGAAGAAGTATCTCGTTCCAGCCGACCTCACCGTCGGTCAGTTCGTCTACGTAATCCGCAAGCGCATCAAGTTGTCCCCCGAGAAGGCCATTTTCATCTTCGTTGATGAGGTCCTACCACCCACCGCTGCGCTGATGAGCAGCATCTATGAGGAGCATAAGGATGAGGATGGGTATGTGACTTCCCGACCCCTTCCTCCTCCGTCATCGTCATAGTAGCATAAAGAAGCAAAACTAACAACTAATCAAAAATTAGGTTCCTTTACATCTCCTATTCCGGCGAGAACACTTTCGGTTTCGAGTCGGTTTAAAGGACGACATCCTCATGCACTTTCCTTATCGTTAGGGGTACTCTAGGCGTTTTCGGATCATGGTGCGGCGATGCTTTTGGGTGATCTTTTTGACCACGGCACAGACCAGAGACCCATACCCATGGCATTTTTAACTTTGCTTTTTCGCAGGCTGGGGAGATTGGATCAGGGTATGGATAAATGGAGGGATCGCGCATCCAGATTGTTTTTATTGCCATCATCGATGGGCTTACTTGAATCGACAGGCAAAGCGATGGTTGTGTTTGAAGGGGAATAGGGCTTTGTACGACTGTTCTCTTTGAGATCTCTCTGGGCTTAGAAATAGGCACAATCAATATTGGTTTCTGCCGTATATGTAGTTTTTTTGCACAGCGAGTTATGTGATCTCAATTTGCAAATCGTCACAGCCTCAAGATCTGCATTTGACCTACGAAGTATCCTAAGATTTCAAAGCAAATCGACAACTCCTAGAATCTGTTTGGTTTGCCTATGGTAACCTATTTTGGCAGCTGATAACGATATCTACCACTTCCTCCTTACAGCTTACTACAGTTCTCTTACCTTGCTTACTATGCTGCCTAGTTCGAATCTAAGCCCCCATGATATTCATTTCCTTGCTTATGGCTTTTCAAAGCGTTAGCATTGAGCAAGTCAAAGCTTCGAGCTAAGTGTAGAATGAAGCTTCGCCACTTGCAAACTTCGCATGCGAAGAAGTATATGAAAGAGCTTGGAGCTTGACTTGGTCATCATATTGTCAAAGGAACCAGAAATTTGGGTCTAGCAAAGAAACCCTATGACTAGGTAGTGATCGAATAATATAGGTAATCGCTTCCAGGTCTTCCCTGACAACACCCACCCGCACTTTACGCTTTCCATTTCTATTTGTTGCAAACCGAACCATAAATACATACCTACCAAATCCAAAAGTACCTAGAATGGTCTTGATGAGAGCAAAAGCCTTTTTTTAAAAATAACAAATCACTCTATAGGTAGCCAAGTGGAGTAACTGCCTACCTATGTTGTTCTCGAAATATAAGAAAGCTTTTCTTTTGGTTGTGATAGTGTAGTGGAGGTAATCAAGTTTGGTATCTCAAGATTAAATACACTGTTTTACTGTTTTACCGCCAAGTAAGTTTCCGAGTTCAAAGATATTTGAGAATATAGTACACAACATGAACTAAGGAAGTAACTGTTTGATTTCCAAAAGTAGTAGAGTCAAGTGAGCAAACTCCTGGCGTACTCCTTATCCATCCCACAATAGCCCTTACTTAAGGCACGAATAATGAACAACCTCCTAGCAGCCATAGAAATGACAATGAATTATTAATATTGATATAAAGATATTCCCCACCAATACATCATGTTATCACATCAATTCTAAAAGTACACATGAAAAGGCTAATGGAATGTCAAACACATGACATTCACAACGCTACGCTACCAAAAGTCTCAGCTTTCCCTATCCCAGCAATTTGCTTCTCAATGGCTCCTAACCACGTGTTTTCTTACAGAATTCGGACCCAATAGGAGGCCCCTTATAAGGGATTTTCTCGCCGATGTCCGGAACACTGCCTTCTAATAAACAAGCAGAACCCAATCCAGTTCTCGACTTGAATCTATGTGCTAGTCTTGTAGTCTCTTCTCTTCGCCACGCCCATGAATTATACCTCAACCCCGAATCTAGCGATGGATGTCAGCATAGCTCATGGATTCGGTCTTAAGAAATGACTCGGTTATACCTTTCACGACCGCCAGTGTATCGTGTCGGTGCACTTCTCCATTTTTAGACGGAGTCCCTGACGATCGAGGTCAGAATAGTTAAAGGTATTTCACAAGGGAAAGTGTTCCAAACATTTTGGCATCGTAGAAGACGTATCCGGGTCCTTCAGATGCGGTGGAACATTCTTGGAAGCCTGCGGATTCAAGTTGCTAACATTTTCCTTGCTAAGATCTGTTGGGACAAACTTGGCAGCCTCCGGATTCAACTTGCTAGTATTTCCTTTGCTAGCACCTTTCTCGCCATCATCTCTCTCAGCAGCATCTTTCTGGATAGAATATTTTTTCTTGGCGTACGTAACTGGGAGTCTTGATTCCATGATTATGGTATATAAAGTTGTTGTCCAGAAAGAATGTTGTGAATAACCATACAATTAAAAGTATTGATCTTGAAGAAGAAATGAAGAGTTGGAGACGACAGAATGAAAGCACAAAATAAAAAGAGAGAGGTAGCCCTGCCAAAAATGAAGATAAGGGACTTGCTCTTTCCTACCGCAGGAAGAAAACACCCTAAGGAGGAACACAATGGAAGGAAGTTAGGAAATTGAGAAGGACCGGAGCAAGATTCCCTAACAAGAGTACCAGCTCGCGAAGCTGCTTCTGTATCCCCATGTAAGGTCATCTCTCATCTTTCTTTCGGAGACCCTCCTAATTATATCTTGCTGAACTGAAGTACCTACCTCGAAATGTGTTTACTTAGTTCGAGTTTGTAAATTCTATTGAGTCAGAATGTCGAAATGGTAACCACTACTCCAACACACTAGGAGTTTCAATGGCTTCTTTTCCAAACTCATTCACAAATTTGATTGTACTGTGACAGCAATACATCAACCTCCGACCAATTGGGTATTATGAGATTTTTATAGCACTTCCTGGGCTGACCCACGGAGCTCGTTGCTTGACCAGCGCTCTAAAAGCTCCTTGGTGTTGAGGTAACTCAAGCAAGCTTCTGGCTAATTCTACGACCCGGTATTCGCTCTTCTCAGGACCTGGAACTCGGTCGTCTTAAGGAGGGGGGGCCACAAAGGTGAGATACGGCGGAGGGACAACAGTTGTGCTAATTCCATAGAAAAATCGTCAAGAAGATGTGTTCTCTAGTATCCCAGATATTCCAACAGAACGCCCACTCTCTACCTTCCCGTTCATACTCTAGCTGTCGTAGTAGAGCTCGCGTCGCCTTTGTTTGCCCTCTCGGTCACCCTGCATATTCTCATCTCCCCAATGGCGACTGTGGAAGGGGGGAAAGGCAACTAGTGAGGCTTTACCGGGAGTCGTATCAATTCCCCAAATAAACACTGATAAAGCCCCCAAAACTCCCAGCCAGAACTGCCTCTTAACTCCTCATAGCCTCATCACCTTGTCTCGGAAACCCCAGTCTTCTGAAAAAGAAAGATCCCAAATTAGCCATAATTGCATCCCTGACGTTCACTCGAAGGTAAATAAAATAGCATACATACCTAAACCCAGCATCAATACTCTCTTTCGTGCTCCTACCTTGCTCTTTCTCCTCCCGATTGATTCGTACCGCAGCCGCTGAAAGACCAACAAACAGGGCGAATATTGGATCGCCGATCTTAGAAATTAGATGAGTAGGTGTGTAGGAGGCATTGTGATGCGTTTGAGCGGATTGAACGCGGTATGTGAGCAGTTCGTAGTTTGAGAGCTTTGCGCTTGCTTGCGCTGCCAATCCTTGGAGCTTGGGCTGTCGTTGAAATAAAAGTGGAGATGTCGCCAAATCACATGGCACTTGGCTTTCGACGGCAGCGGGATCGACCTTCTCTCCACGATTGAGAAGTGGTCCTCATTGCAGTATCGTTATTAGGGAAGTAAAACAGTTCACATTAGCAAGTCATTCATTGTGAGTTGTAGATTGTCATGCCAGCCCATTGCACCAACACTGGCTGGCCTTGGCTTAAGACTCCGAAATCGCTGTAGTGCGGAGAGGTGATGTACATAATTGTTGCACGCTAGTATTCTTGTTTTACGCCTTGCTAGAGTCGAGTATTGTTATTTTCTTCATCTATCATGCTTGCTTGTTTTTTACAGTTAGAGAACCAAAATATTATATCTTTTTGCGCCTTGGGAAAACGCCGATTTTTCCGTATCCAAGGCACCATGACCGTCCCAGTACACAGCCGTCCGTCGTTTACATATCTATCCGTATCCTTGCAACGATACAATTATCTATTTCTTAGAGAGAGCAATATCAAATGCTGGAATCAAAGTCTGTGCAAGCCAGAAAGAGAAGACCAACTTTGGTCCGGTCATGAGAAGCTAGGAGGAATTAGCTAGCCATATTTCAAGCAAGTTTAAACGACAAGACATACCTTCGGTACCAAGCCCTTAAAAAAACTAGTTATGCCTTCATTCTTCATCATACTACCCACGATCTTGAAGCCACTCTCTGGGTTCTCAAAGTTTCGGTTCTGAATACGGGTCTTGATGACATCGAGAGGAGCGGAGACGACAAGGGAGGCGGAGGCACCAGCAATAGATGCTACAAAGTTCTGGAACCATGATGCCTTGTTGTAATCTGTGAGACCGAAGAAATAACCCTTGGTGAATGCAGATCCACCGAAAAGCTATGTTGCATTAGTGTATGCACGAAATTTTCTGTGGTGGAGATTTTGTGGTGGGGAATACTTACAGCAAATGATCCAGGAGCATTTCTTGCTGCAGTCCATTGCCACCCTCTGTACAAACCGAATCCCTCATCTTTCACAATTTGTACAACACCACGTCCACGGAAAGCCTCGGGGTTTGTCTGTCTCTTGATCTTGAGAACATCGAGGGGAAGGAGAACGATTTCTCCGATACCGATAATACTAACAACTCGTCAGAACCGTACGCTCGGAGGGAACTAATGATTATCATACCTTCCTGCCAGCGAGTGCATGATGGCCTTTCCTGTCTTCTTGCCGAAAGCTGCGTCGAATTGGGTGCCATGATTCTTTGCTAGGTAGTCTCGTACGAATGGCTGTCCTCCGTACTTGTATACTCTTTGTAGAACCTGCCATAGCCCGTCAGCAAGAATTCTTGTTTTCAAAACTACCATTTGACTTACTTTGTATCCTGCTGCATATCCAAGACCCGGAAACAGCGAGAAGAATTTCTTGCCCGCTGTTACAGATGCCTTGTCCTTGAAGATCACCTGGTTCAGTTGTGCAGCTGATGTGATCTGGCCAGAATGTCAGCACGCTGTCCCATTCCTACGGCAGTAGCTTTTATCTGACCCTTCCCTGGTTGCTCATCAACCGCTTGGCAATCGTATCGACCTACGAGAGGTTAGTCGTGTGTTATCATCACGAAAGTGTTGATTTGCACATACGGGATGGAACACGGCAAGCTCAGCAATACCAGCAGATCCTGTAAGAACTTTAGCAGCTGCCAAAAGCTCGAATTCATGGAGAAGGTCATACCTGAGCCCAGTAATCGTGCTAGAGTAGATTCTGTCTTGTAGTCCTTTGCGGCGGAGCCTGGCGCTGCTGCGATGGCAGCAATTGGGGGAGACATTGCAGGCGGAAGTTATGGAAATTGTACAATATTCGGACTTCCTATGGACGCGAGGACGAATCTACAGCTGGCGAGTCTGCGGCGACTGTATACTTGTAATGAACGTGGATGAGAAAAATTTGGAGTTGGCGTTCATAAATTTCTCGAGCTGCATTTCCCTTCCTCGGCCACTGGGGAAAGGGTCAGACCCACTTTTGGCGCTAGAACAGACAAGCAACAGATGCGAACTCGCAGTCCAGCTCCTACAGTATAAGGTACTGTTATCACCAGGTCAACTTCCTAATTTTTATCAGATATTCTATAAAAAAATTGTGGAATCCACCCAACTCCCGAGATCTCTATATTGTGTATGCACTGAAATGTATCACTTGACCAAGCGTATTCTCGAGTCTGTAGTACGGATCAATCAATTAATTGTACGCCGCCAAAAGTCAAGAGAAGCTGTCATGCGAGGTTGGAAACTTTCAGCAATTTAGACAAGGGTTGTATTGCGTCAACTAAGTGTGAAGTATCTCATTACTATTGTTCATCTTCCTTTGAACAATTGACTTTGCCAGAGCTTGTCTCCTCTACTCGCTTTACAGCGTCTCTGCAAGCAAGTTGGAGAGGAATTTGGGAAGCATTGCTCATTCTAGGTTCCCCCAAGACGCCCTACTACCTTTTGTCACACTCGGAGAGTAAGTCAAGAAGCACTACCAAATGGATAGATAGCAATGGTACCCCGCAAATGTTACCTCTGCAGGTGCCACGGCCTCTAGATCTGGGCGACCATCATCGACTATTTACTATACACGTATGGAGTACACAATTACAAAATCTTTTTCATGCCACGTCGCTTCTGCCTATTCTAGGCTCCTTGTATCCTTACAAACACTAGTATGTTTACCTGGAGTACCTAGTGATGAGGATTTGACGAGCTGTCGAGTCTTGCCGTTTAGCAAGGCATCAACGGAGGGAAACGTGATGGGAAAGAGGAATTTCCTGCCATTGCTCGGCACCCTTCTACTTATTTTGACGCTCTATTTTGAGCATCTAAAGCCAAAATCTATCAAAGTATGGTATCACAATAAAGACCCCTTTTCATACCAAGCGGGAAGATATATCTATCCATCCATCGCTAGTGAAATTTAGATAAACGCCGTCGCCATATGCAGCCAAATATCGTGACGCCATCCCAATGCGAATGCCAGCTGTTCTCAGCTATCCCTATATCCTAACAATGTCTTCACTTGACATAAACCATGCAGTTTTCGCAGCTTCAGAAGTCTCGGAAGATGCCCACTAATTCGTCAAGTCTCGCAACCTGTGCTAAGAGCTTTTCTTCCTTGATTAGGATTTCTCGTAATCTGTTCATCTGCTCCGCTGAAAGCACTTCCTCTTCTTTACCTCTGACATCGCTACGTTCAACCAATGAGAGAATTTCATGCGCCTTACGCTTCTCGACCTCGAGCCGCTGCATACATCTTGACATTGCCTTGTAAATATTATCCAACACGATAGTTGTGACTCTCGGCGTGTCGAAATACCAGAGGAAAATGGTTCGATTGGGTACATGATTGTTGTCTTTCGGGACTTCCTGAATGTCGGCATATCCAGCCATCTGCATCTGCACCAGAATTTTCCGCACATCTTCTTTCTTCATCATGGCCAAAATCGGTAACTGCTTTTCTTCCAGCTTTCCTAGCTTTCTCATGATACGTGCAAGACGGTGGCCATGCTTGCCAAAGTTCTCCATGATGAGCGCATCAAGCTCTGACTCCCTCAGAAAATCTACTAAAGCCTCATAATCGACGGTCCATTCTCCTTGTTGACCAGTACCACACTTGCGTATAAACCGGCGATCATCACCCGCCAGAAGCAGGAGGTGGTTTCGGACGTGAAGTAAGCGGTTTTGCCGTTCCTCGGGCTTTTCCTGTTCTTGGAAAGTAACTTTCACTTGTTTACTCTTGGGTTTAGGTCCTTCTCGGAAAGGATCATCCTCTTCATCAAAATTCCCATTTATGCCTTCAAGGTGGCCGTTACCGTTCATCTTCTCATCTTCAGATTCACCTTCATCTGATTCGTAGTCATCAGCCCCTCGCTTCCTTCCGCTCGTGGCTTCGAGCCTCCTGGTGTTGATATGCTCGCTTGACGCTTTTCCGATACCCAGAGCAGGATTAATCGATTCGCTCAATGCCTGGGAGAGTTCGGCAGTCGAAAGTGAGGGTCCGTCCGTAGGCCCATCGTCTTCTTTGTTAACACCATCAATTCGGGGATCTGGCCGGCAACGTGGAATAGATGGTTCTAATAGTCTTAGAAGCTCGGCATAGATGTGTGATGTAGTTTCGCCAATCCGATTGCTTGCAAGGTTGACCAACGACTGATTGCGTAGCGCAACATTGAACTTCTCATAGTTGATGCGTAAGATCAACTCTGGCTTTATAGAAGTTAGCATGCATCCTTAGCCATAGAGGCCGAGAAACCCACGTCAAGTGTGATACCGTCATCTCTGTAGCTAGTATCGCCATTGACCATGCCATTAGATAATTTCCTGCGCTTGCTACCTCCATTGACACCATTGGGGCCGTCTCCATTGTGTGGTCTCTTTTTATCTTCCTTGGATCTCCAGTCTGGACGTTCAGCCCTCATTTCTCGCAAGCGGCTGGCAATGTTTCTGTCTAGCTCAGCCTTTTGCTTTGCGCCTTTTGTGCCAGCGCCATGTTGCGGCCCACCGAGCAGCTCATTTTCGACCATTTTATAGGTATCCGAGGGACTAAGAAACATATTCTTGGTGACCGGTTCTATAAAACCAGCACGTAATAAATCGCGCAGGATGGTATGGAGTTGACCAGTTGAACTAACCTCGGCATCATGATAACCATTTGTTGCATGTACCGTACCGTTGGACGTAGAATGTCCGTTGGAATTGCCATTGATCTGAGGTTTATTCACAGACTTATAGGCTGCCTCAAGATCGGAAACCTTCGTGTGGCCCAACAGCAAAAGGTTCTGAACGACGTCTCGGGCGCGGGGTCCAAATCGATCTTCCACAATGTTCATGATCTTCCCAGAACGAACCAAAGCATAGGCACCATCGTCGTTGGCTTCATAATGGGTCACGCCGCCAGTGCCATCGTCAGTATGGTGGAAAGCGAGGTTTTGTTGGACAAGGACTGCTAGACCATGCCGCAATTGACGAGTGGTCAGCCGTGTATGATCGGCAAGTTGTTTTATGTTGAGTTGTCCTCGTCGAAGGAGAACAGTGAATATGCGCTATGTCATGTCAGATTCTGAGGAGTCAAATGTGAATCACACAAACTCAGCGGAGCCAGAGCCTGCAAAAAGTCTGCTGGAAATATTTGCGATTCATAGATTAGAAATTCGGTGCACATACGGAGGTTAATTCGCCATAGGTCTCGTCCACCAAAAGCGCGCAGAGCTCCATGGCGTGCTTTGACTAGAAGAGTTGTGTTAGTACCTTGAGATTCGCGATGAGCAGCAACGTGCAACTAAGATAGCAAAAAAATTGCGACGAAGCGCAGCGCAGACTTACTTTGGACATTTTTATTGCTGCTAGAGAATCTCTCACAATCCCTAGAGCTTAACACAGGTGCTACCGGTGCTTCATTGAAGGTTCTGAGGGCTCCGTGGTGGTGGTGGTGAACAATCAAGGTGGTTGTATAATTTTTATATGGGAGGGGTACATAAACTCAGGGCCAAGCGCCAAAGCGATCTCGAATTGGACTGGCCCAGGATGGCCTGATAAACGAGAGCCAAAAGCCGCTAAAGAGACTCTCTGCTGTAGCGGCTCCCGAAATTTGGAAGATCCAATCGATGCACTTCAATTGAAGCTTATGAACCTCAACCACCATTAATTCCTCTCAACCTGCTCCTCGACCCATCTCCTCCGAACAATGATCTCACGGTCGGCGATTGGAAGAACTGCGCAGCTTGCCCTTCGTCGGCAATGCTGCGCCCAGCCGGCTAACCGTCGTGGTCTTGCTGCTGTGGCATCCGGATCAACATCATTCTCATACGAATCTGCGGACGTGGCTGGTGTCAAAGTTGCGAGCAGAGATGTTGCTGGGCCTACCACAAAGCTTGCTGTTGTTGCGAAGGCTGGAACTAGATATGAGACCCTTCCGGGTCTGACAACAGGATTGGAGGAGTTCGCATTCAAGGTAGGCTTTGCACCCGGCGTACACTCCGTCAACAAGAAAAGGAATGGACATATGCTGACATCCTGTCACAGAATACCCAGAGGCGATCTGCACTACGAATTACAAGAGAATCCGAACTTTTGGGAGGTCAATTGATCGCATACCATACAAGAGAGGCCCTGGTTCTAGAAGCTAAGTTCTTGAGAGAGGACCTGCCATACTTCGCCGAACTTTTGGGTGAAGTTGTCTCTCAGACTAAGTATACTGGTAAGTAGGAGAGAGGGCCAATTAGTAGTTCTCGATGCTGATTTAGTCATGTAGCCCATGAATACCACGAGGAGGTCGAGCACGTTATCAAGCTTTCCCAGCAGAAGTTACTCGGCGATGTTTCTGGGATGGCAATCAACTCAGCACACGGCCTTGCCTTTCACAGAGGTCTTGGAAACTCACTCTACCCAACATCATCGACCCCTCTGAACAAGTACCTGAACGAAGAAACCATTCAGCAGTTTGCCAACAGCGCCTACGCTAAACCAAATATCGCGATTGTTGCTAATGGTGCTAGCCAGTCAGAATTAACCAAATGGGTTGGTGAATTCTTTACTGGTGCCCCAAGCTCTGGATCTGCACTATCGACCGAATCTACGAAATACTACGGAGGAGAGGAACGCATTGCTCATGGTTCCGGCAATGCGCTCGTTATTGCCTTCCCCGGCTCTAGCTCTTTTACCTCTGGAAGTGCATACAAGCCAGAGACTGCGGTCCTTGCAGCACTCCTAGGAGGAAAGTCAACTATTAAATGGTCACCAGGTTTCTCACTGCTTTCAAAAGCCGTATCATCTTTCCCTGGAGCTAGTGCAGTCACAACTCATTTCTCCTACTCTGATGCAGGTCTCTTATCAATCCAATTCAGCGGCTCGGCAAAGGCTATTCGTGGTGCGTCTACGGAGGCGGTTAAGGCTCTCAAGAGCATTGCCGACGGCACCATTAGCAAGGAGGATTTCACCAAGGCTGTATCACTCGCCAAGTTCCGCACGTTGGAGGAGGGACAAAACATTGAGGCTGGTCTTGTAGCAACCGGTGCAGGCCTGGTTCATGGTGGACAGCCTTTCCAAATTGAACAAGTTGGCAAGGCTGTTGAGTCAGTGAGCATTGAAAAGCTTAAGGCGGTAAGTACTCAATTTCGAATTTGTTACGAGACAATTTCTAATACCATAATAGGTTGCAAAGGCACTTTTGGATGGAAAGGCCACTGTTTCAGCTGTTGGGGATCTTCATGTACTCCCATACGCAGAGGAGCTTGGTCTCAATGTATAGAGGAATCGGACGCAGGGCTGAGGATACGAAAAACGGCGTGTATCAACATTTTCTTAGAGTGTACTGTAGACGTGATACTCTTTGCCAACATACAAGCATTTCCATTAACTTCAATTTATCTCCTGATCCGTAATGAAAATTAAATCTCGTAAAATATTTGGCTTCTGAACCGGCAATGAAAGACTCAAGTCGGGTCGGGAACACTCGGGCGGGCGGTTTCTATTCTCCCACGTGATCGCAAGCCAGATTTGCCGGGCAACTTCAATCCGCCGAGCTCGAGTTTAGGACGACAACATCAAAACCGATCAAATTGCCCAACTACCACCCCAGTACCTCTCATCACAATGGCATTCGCGTGGAAAGCTTCAGGTCTCACGTATGTTTCCATCAACTGCCAGAAACCCCTAATTGATGAGGCAATTGAGTTGGCGATCGTCTTGGAGCTTCTACTGACAAGCTTTGGACAGCTACAACAAATACCTGTCCGTCGCGGCTCGAGTCGTCCGCCGCAGCTTGAAGGATGATAAGCGTTTGGCAGCTGAGCGAAGAGGAGAGATGGAGCTAAGAATGGCAAAGTGGAACGTGAGTGCTCTAGGGGACGAAGGGGTGGAGAGAATCTGACTGACGGAATTGGATCTTATAGAACGGCAAGCAAGGCGAGAACAAGAGTGTTGCAGAGGCAAACGCGGCTGCAATTGCAGAGCACAACGCACCATCGTCGTAGATGTGAAGATATGAGTGGAGGTCATGGTTGTGTGTGAGTTTGTGAGGGGAATTGGACAGCAGTGAGGCATGGATGGCTGGATGGTTGTTGATGGCTGTTGATGGCTTGTACATTTGTATCAATGAGGATCTGTTGGTCCAGCAGTTTATGCAAATACCAACACTTTCAATCTACTGGAGCTGCACATAGTCAGCTTGTGAGTCTGCGCATAACCCCTTCGCACCTCATTTTTGGTGTTTAGCACTTCAAATTCTAGCAGATGATGCGGCGTCACATAATATTCTATAGAAGAATACTTTAGTTCGCTGTCCCAACTCAGTAATACTAGCCACCAGCTCATAAATTGAACAAAGCCGACGTTGTCGTTCATGTGTAGATACCTTACCAGTATTCTATTTCCACGTGACGAAAACTCTTTATGGGGCTCTTTTTTGAGCTTGGGAACCCTTGGAATTTGTGTCATGAAACCGACAAGTAGCTTTATGAATCAAACTTAGTCTCTTGGAGAAGCACGCACATTATGCTATTTTTGTTGTCGAGTGAACAGACTTGAGTCTCAAAATTTTGGAAGCGCAATCTTTGAAAGAAAGACCAGGCCAAGCGAAACCCGATAATCTCAACAGTTCAAAAGTCCAAAAGTCAGTACAGCTGCAACGGCCAAGTTTCAAGACACAACACTAATCTCACGGTGAATGAATATGCCTAATGATGGTGTTGGAGCTATTATAAACCGTACGGTGATCATATATACGTCCATAGAGATAAGCTAACCCTCACTTCCAGAGGTATCCGGTCTTGATATCGACGATGGTCCGGGTAATCCAAATGCTTTTGCGGCCTTTGATTCTGCGCCACCTGTTGCTCCCAAGCTGCAAAGTAATGGAATCATAGCAATGGATATCACTCAGCAATTTACCACCGCTGCTCAGCGTATGTCTTGACTCTCTCCGGACCATGTTCATGCTGATTCCCTTCAGAGTTGGACATGGGACAGCTTATCAAAGATCCTTATTTTACGCTTTTTGAGTCAGTTGGTGCTTTGGAGGTAAGTTGCTCACCTCTGAATATGAGGCCATTGAACTGATATAATTAGATCATGGATTCCAAAATGGACAGCGGGTTTCTGCAACCTGGCGAGACCATGGAGGACGAATATGACTTTAGTACATCCTTGTTACCCGAAGAAGTTTTAGGTATAATCGACCAGCTTCTATGTCATGAGGTGAGAATACATCCTTGGAAGAAAGGGCTAAAGACTGATTATGTCTAGATGGCTTGGCATATGGGCCACCCACTCTCTCAAACTATCTTTACAAGTTTGTATATTGATAGGATTTTGTCACCTTATCCAACAAGCCTTGAGCATACAATCTTCGACCGGGGCGAAGGCTCTGCTGATCAGGAACCTCTGATGCTCCAAGTCCTCAGAGCCTACTGTGTGGGTTTGATCAAGACGTGCGACTGTGTCAATAATCGTGTCAAGTCCGAACACTTTTACGAGGTGAGCACTTGTACTACTTATCTACATCGTTCATCTAGAAGAAGAAACTTACGTTTGTCAACAGGAAGAAGACTTTGTCACTCATACTACAATAGAGCTTTATTAGAAAACTTCAGACCACGACTCAATCATTGACCTGCTAAACTCGACGACAGGCCTCTTATCTGACTCTGAAGAAATAAAACCACAGTTGAGAGATTCAAGACTCAACAGATTGACAGTTTCGACTCTGAAGAAATAAAACCACAGTTGAGAGATTCCCTTGTCAACAGATTGCAGTTTCGTGCTGTCTTTCTCAAAACTGTTGAAGGTGCTGAATCGAGAACTGCCGAGCCAACCAAGTCTCTCTGGAAGGAGTTGCTTTCTTTCTTACCTAGACTTAAATCGTCAAACCAGCTTGGGAAAGATGTTCCGACGTCATTCAGCGTTAAGCTCCAACGGAAATTAGCAAGCACAATTCCACCTCGTCCTATTGTGCAAGTCAGCCTGGAGGCAGCGTATGCTCATTTGGAAAGGCTCTGCCAAGATGGAGCTCTTGTTCTCGACGTGCTCAACTATCATAACAGTCATAGTCTCATAGTAGGTTAACCCAGTGGTCTCCTTGTCACATTTGCTGATTCCAGCTTCAGACGTTTGTGGAATTATTCCAAGCACAGAAACCACAACCTTCTGTGTATATCCGGACATTACTTCAGCATCATCTCTTTGGAGATATGATCGTTTTAGGCAACAAGTCTATCCGACAAATGTTAGATGACGATCTAGCAAGCACAGTGTTGCCAGCAAATGTGCTTCTGGACCGAGACAATGACGAGGTTGAAGTGCCAATTGACCCTCGCTTTAATATGTCCGCTCGAATGGAGATATTCCGACAACGCGCTGCACAATCGTACCTGGATATCTTACGTACTATCTGCCAAAACAGATGTCGCATAAGGCGTACAATGTGTCATACCATAACCGATTGGGACAATTTGCAGCTTGATGCCGAGGAGCTTGATCTCGAGTTGCGAGCATTCACAAATGAGGAGCCAATAATCGACTCTTCCATCTCAGCAGACCCAATATACTCCTTTCCCTTGTCTTCTTGGGCATATTTCTACAAACTCCGACAAATGGCATGGATCATACAGATGGGCTTTGAACTAGAAGTTTACCAGCCAGACGAGTTATCAGGGATGTACTGGTACTTGAATCAGCTCTCCAAGGTCCGAAATAGTCATTTGGAACGTATGCGAGGCTTTGTGATGCGGAGTTTTTCTGCTTTCTCTCGATCTAATTCAACAGACGCACAAAAGCCTAGCCCAAAAGACGCACAAAAGCAGCATGAATACAGCCAAGCAATCTCTTTCATCAACTTCTCGATGCTAGAAGCAACGACCACCTACGGATTTGCGGATGCCTTATCCTGCCTATTTGAAGTCCTTGGTCGACTCAAAGCTATACCCATACAACCTCGTCCCTATGGCGATGACATAATGCGGTACGAACTCCGCATGAAGCCTTTCCTTTCTATCAGCCTTCCAGAACCACAGTCCTACGAAGTTTTTGCCGAGCAAGTCCATCAGCCCAACGAAAGCACGCTCGATATGCTACTCTATGCAAGTCAAGCGGCAGCTGGAGCCAAGAAAGGGTTCGAGGTGCTTAGCAAGTTGAAGGCGGAGGATTCCTTCTCTGAGGGCTCTCATGAGAGCTGGCTGAAGAATGTTAAGGAGTGCTTGAAGGCTTGTATCTTCACGAGTATCACGATTGCTGCCGTCAAGAAGGCTGTGGAAGCTGCAGGTGAGAAGGGTGAGGTGAAGATCAAGGCTGAGATACCGGTTATTGGGAAAGGATATCATGACTGGTGGATTGTTCCGAAAGTCACAACCTCATAACTACCTTACATGTTGTAATCGCGGCTTAGAAATTAAATTGTATAGACGTTCCTCGGTAAATCCGACGAAGTGGACATCACACATGGCGCTTATTGGCTCTCTAATTATCATGTGAAATTTGTCGACATAGCTTGGATTCGTAGGTCTAACTCTCTCCAATGTATAGTATCTAGGGAGATTTTCTCTTAGATCCTAAAGCATTTCGTCTACTTTCTCGAGTGAGGTATCAAATTGTATACAACTACGCAGTTCGCCTACCGATCCAGGGCCCTGGAAAACATGCCAATCCCAAATGCAATGCGTTCCGCTCCACTCCATTTTGCCCCTGTGTCCATACCCCAATGATATATCATTTACAGAACAGCAACTCGTTTCCAGGTCTCCAAATCCTAACTTAACATAGATGTACATTGACTACGCGACGGCCTTTGCAAGTGCCTTTCTACGTAGTTTGACTGTCTGTTCGTACAGAACATCTTTGAATGCGAACAAGAAGGCGGCTGTGAGCACACTCTGGGTCACCTTGGGTCCGATACCTTAATAGACCAGTTAGCAAGGACGAACAAGTGATGTGACAGAACAGTAGCTTACCCTTGTAAAACCCAACCACTCCCTCTTCTCTCTTAATTCTCTTCATACCATCGACCATATTCTCCTTCCCACCCTCTCTGCCCGCAACATGCATACGGCTCTTGACAGTAATATATGGGTATGTAATAGTCGTGGCGAACAGCTTCCCTAACGCACCTAACAAGAACGCCACTGTAGGTGTGATCCTCTTCTTCTTCTCTAGTACTTGCTTCAACTGCTCGAAGATTGTGTATTGCAATATGGGGTTGATAACGAGTACCAATGCCGGTACAACTCCAGCAAACAGTGCTTGAGGTCCTTCCTCTTTAATCAGCGCCAACAAAGTTCCAATTGTCGTAGGCGCTTTCTGGGCTTTAGCACCAGGTAGCACTTCCGTCTCGTTATTCTTCTTGCGCGTCGTCATGCGCGTGTTAACCACCCAGATTGGATTCGTAAGTAGGACCGTTGCAGACCCCGCAATCGCGCCAGCGATCATAGATTCGACGGTTGTAAGTCGTTTGGAAGCACGACCAGCCTTCACAGCCGCCTTCTCGAAGCCCGCACGGGTCCATTCATACCAGTAATAGTAGACAAAGTTGGTAACGCTAATGCCGAACAATGCCGAGTCAAGTCCTGCGTAGAGACCTGTGATGCCCTCGCGAGCTACAATGCGTTTGACAGCATCGAGAAATCCCGAGTCAGCACGCTTGGATTCTACTTGTGCGCGGGTTGAGAGGGTTATAAGTGGGTAGCTGGGATAAGATTAGATATGTTTGGGAAAGTAGAGGTGGAAGTCGTACGTGAGGGCCATAGACAGGATGCCCCCGCCCGCTCCTGAGATGGCATGGGCAATGTTGTCGGACTGCTGAGCTGCTGCTGCCGATGTCATTGTGAGTATATGTTTAGTCGGGACTGCAAGGTGTTTTTGAAGAATGCGGGGTGGGGGGAGGTAAGGTGGTAATAAGTACAGTAGAAGGGAAATGAAGGTAAGGGGTTGTGAAGGTTGAAAAAGCTCGTGATAGTTAATCTGGGGTTGTCAATGCCAGAAACGTCCGATAGACGCGATCGACGTCAGAATTCAACCTCGGCAACTGCACTTTCGATAGCAGTAGTTACTATGACCACAGCTCGAAATGGACATATTTGCCGTCATTTTCTCTCTTCACAAGTCATTTGCAAAGCACCTTTATGCGGGAAAAGTAGGAGGCTTGAGTCGAACACATGCTCTTGATTTGGAACACACCTCATCCTCTTCGAGATGCATGATTTATTCATCTCCTTTTCCCCAGCCCTACCTGTACAGTAGGGTACTTTCGTACGGAGTATTGTACAGAGTAGGAACAAACCTCGGTCGGGTCTTGTACCCTCCTACTTCGTACTGAGGGCACTGTAGGTGTTGATTTAGAAAATAGGCGGGGCATTTTCTATTCTTATCCCGCCTTATCCTTCTTTTTATCCCTTCTGACCCTTTCACGATGCGACAAATCATCACAAATTAGCAACATTTCATCAAAAACGCTATCCACAACTAAATCAGTCGCATTCCCACCACTTCTAATGATTCGCAGGTCACGTTACTGAGGCGTAGAAGGACGGGACCTGATGTATTACTTCCCATTTTCTTCATCCCGATGTTGATATCTCTTCGTGAACGGTAATCAATGCAAATCATGTTGCTAACCGATACGGCGTGGAAGATTAGTATCCTGCGCCTTCAGGTATAGTACAGTGCCTGGACGGCGGCGATGCCCTTTTCTCATATATAACTATACGCGCGCGATTAGTTGTCTTGTTGTTCAGCAAATTGTCGATTTGATCGATACCCTCTCGTTTCTGCATTGTTTCTATCTTTATACTCTATTTGTAATACTGTACGGGCAAAAAGAAGATGCCACCCCGGGTTATTGATGAAGCTACCAGACGGCAGCTTGAACAACGGTACCATCCAACAACACCGCTCCTACCAAATGAATCCGCTTCGAGCATGGCGTCTCAATTGCTACGCGGGAGGCAGAGCGATTCGTCAGCTCCAATGTCGCAACAAGAACCACAAGAGCGGTTTGGGGAACGACGAAGCCCATATCAGAACCAGGACCGAATTAGTCCTCATTCTACATCGTCAACTATGAGTGGAAGTCACCAAGACCGCCGAAGCTTGCCTTCGAGGGCTGTAACAGATGAGACTTTCGATGATGCTTATGTTTCTTTTATATTATACTGCAATCCTACTGTTCCTCTGAACACTGATACAGCAGAATTAAGGAAGACCTTACGAAACCCTCCAAAGAGCGATGGCAAGAACTTCAGCACCTTCACGTTGTTCGAACTGATTCGAAAACTGGAGCTCAAGGAGATCAAAACGTGGGCACAGCTTGCATTAGACCTTGGCGTTGAACCACCGGCACTGGACAAAGGCCAAAGTGCACAGAAGGTCCAGCAGTATGCTGTGAGGCTGAAGGTAGCGATTCTTGCAACATTTCAAAGGAACGAGCTAACCTTGGATAGCGGTGGATGCACGCGATGCATGTGGATGCCTTCTTCGAGTATCTCCTGAACAAGACTCATGTGTACTGGACCCACGTTCCTTCTGTTCATGAACCGCCGTCAGAGTCAGGCCGTGACGGTGTTACAGCTGAAGAAGATCTAGCTTTGCGTGCTCTTCTACCAGAGACTAAACCCAAGCGAGGTCGTCGTAAGGCCGGAGAGATTGAGGATGATGATAGCGAGATGGGAAAGTCTCCTGCACAGCGCCCTCGTTTGCAGCATTCTCCTACACTATCAGAAGATTTCATGATAGCTAGGGCATCCTTGGACCATGAGCACCCTACACCGGCCTCTGCCCATCCAGCCTTTCAGTCTTTCGATGACAGAATAGTTCCCTGGTCTGCAGCAGATGTTAGGGCACCACTACCTAGCACTTTTCGTTGGGGAACACCCAGAGACAATGTTCAAACTCCCTTTTCAGCCTATCCCCAATCAGCAATAACGCCCACGACAAAAAACATGTGGCATGATGTGAACGAACCTCGCTCTGCCATAACACCCAGCAAATTCCGATCCAAACGTCGACATGGCCCAGCTGTTTCTTCAGCATGGCCTAGCAATGGGAGTGCTTCGACAGGGAAGCTACGTGGTCGACCTCCTAGCAATCGCTCAGTTCAAGACGGTCCCTTCTCAACATTTCCAGCAAATCCCCACGTAAGAGAAGGGCCCACTATCAACGTTCGAGATGATACTCCAGCAGCTACTCCTATTGTGGAAGAATCTCAGGTCCCTCAGTTCTTTCCACCAGCGGGAATAAGAGCGAACCCAGCAAACCCCCCGAACCCAGCAAACCCCCCAAATCCCCCAAATCGGTCAAATCCGCCAACTGTACAAGGTACCAAGCCAAGTCGCCTACAGCTTCAAGTCCCTCAACGGCAAGGCGGTGCTGTCAGACTCGCGACTCCACCCCCAGTTCTTTTGGTTAATGGTGGAAGCGGACCAAGTGTAGATGGCCCTGCTACACAAAGCGGACCCATGGTGAACTATTATGGCGCTTCAGATGAACATCATGCAGGATTTCAACCCTTCGTAAACATTACCTTTAGGCAGAACGAAGATAGCGATCGTACAAACGTTGACTCACTAGAATCTCATTTCATTTGTGAGATTCTAGCAGCAGAATGGCTTGACGCAGCGGGCCTTCGTATAGAGAAGTGTAGTATCGATGAGGCATCCAAGATTTGCAAGCAGGTGATCAGGAACCTACAAGATGAGTCTGGTACCCCAGAAGCTTTCTTAATGAGCGTTACAGCCCTAGCTGGCGGGCCACTAAGGACGCATGTGAGGATGACACGGCTAGAAGAAAAAACGACTCCAAAACAGACTATGAGTGTCACTGGCGAATGAGATTCGGATCTATAGAGGGAGATTTCACAATCCGGGCTTCAGTTCAACATTCCGTCGCTACAGCTACTGGACCAGATGAAGAAGAGCTACAGCTCTCGTGGAAGAAAAGGTACTTGGATTTGCAGAAGAGGATTCGAGAGAGGGATGAGAAGGTGGGGAGGTTGAAGAAGAATATACTTGACGCTCTAGTCGCTTCCAACCAGATGATGCGTGATGTTGGAGGAGAATCGGCTTACTTAGGGACATGTTAAGATGCTGGGATATTTCAGCGCTTGAGCTTATACTCAGCCATAGTGGCGCGAAAGGCTTTCAGGCAACAGCACTACATCGTCCGCGTGGTTTCAAGAAATGTTCATGACTCCTAAGCCCAGAGCAGTGGCATTGAGTTGAATGAGGCCCGCGAAAGAAGCTACAGGCAACAGCAACTGGACTCTTTGTCAACGTGTCTCCGTCCTTCCGTCCTTCCGGCTTTAACTTTCCTCCTACCACCTTCATGACTCTGCTGCTCTGGGAGCTTTGAAATTGAGTTCACCAGGATTCACCAGAGGTTTCATGAAACATTTAGTTGTAGGATTTGAGTACCAATATCCGTATAAGAGCCGCTGGCTTTTTTGCCTCTGGTATTTCAAAGCCGAGGAATGGGCAACTACTTGCAGCGTCCGCGATGCAAGCGTGCCTTTCTAACATGCCGCTTCTGGAAGTTCGCTCAAGAAGTATGCATTTTCAGAATGCGGTAGGCATCGAAACCTGTTCTGACCTTCAAGTTTTGTCTCGGGAGTCCACTGTCATCGTCAGCAGTACTAGCAATCAATGGGCTACAAATATAAGCACTCAAAACTGATTGCAGTTTGCCCGTGGGTTCACAACGCCATCAGAGTCTCTACGATATGCACAGTACTTGGGAACGACCAAAGGCAGTAGCGAGCACTTAGGATTCCCCAATCTTCCCCATTATGTTACTCTAGGGAGGTGGCCAGAAATCCCCAAAGAGGAGTTCCGAAGCCTTGCATGTCCTACGATGCTCCACTGTTGGCCTCACCTTCCCACTGTTAGTCACAGAACAAACAAAGTCAGCAGATTACCTGGCTTTTCTTCGCCCTACTCCGTAACATCCATCTTAATTCTCAACTTCCAAACCCACACAAAATTATGGAGATGGGAGATACCTAGAACTGGAGAATAATGGAGAACCCCCAGCTTTTACTCCTCTCCACGATCGATCTAGCAGCACTCTCACAGTAGCGCTTCAGAGAATCTCGTGAAAGAGCTGGGTACAAGTAATGCTGCCTTGTACATATTGTTCTATCGGCCATATCTTCAAGCCTTCCGCCCGTGAGGAGGCTTCTTTTGTTCGGGCTTTTTTTATGGCTCAAGCTGTGGCCGCCGCATACTGTACGAGCTCTCTGATCCTGACGTGATTGAATCTCTGGAATTGCAGGGTCTTGGATAACGAGATCTAAACTTCTCAAGGCAACGATACAGACTGTCACTGGCACATATTCGGACCGAAATCTGTCCCTCGAGACTTCGGCCTGTCACGAGGAAGTCGTTGTAGTCGTTCACGCCATCTGCACAAAAACGAGACTTTTGGCTCTCTTGAAGATTGAAGCGATCCACTTTTGTAGAGTGATGGTTGTGGAGGCCAGGGGTACGGGAAGACGGGGTACTCTGTACAGGGGCCGATTTGCAAGGGGCATGCAGTTTTACGGTGCTTGGGCTTCTGGGGCTCCCATTTTTTCTCGCCCGAGCTGTGGCACTAGCGCAATTTTGCTAGAGGTCGTGCAATTTGAGACGCATTTTTCACTTTGGTCTGAGGGCTCATTTGTAGGGGTAAACATCGTTTTACGGTAACGATCCGCGGCGAGACAGCTTGTTCCAAGGCTTCGGGTACTTTGACGTCCTCGGCGTCTACAGGACTCGAGGGTTTACCCTGCTCGGCAAACAAAACAAGATGACCGCTTACTTGGGACGATATCTAAGTGGATATCAGACTTCAGATATTCTAGACTTTCCTGGCCGCGTCGTGTTTTTATGCAACAATATAACGCGGTCCAGCTGTTGAAAGACGTTTTTCAGCCGCACCAAAAATATTCATTGTTGATGTTCCGTACTGTATCACAGAGCATGGTACGAAAGTACAAGCTGAGATCTGGTGCAGCATGCTCCCTCCCGGCCAGTCAAGACGGTGGCCTAGCCAGGGCGTGCGGATTTCGAGTTGCTAGCCATTTGTTTTTTCCTTTTTTTTTTCATCAGGCCAAGCACATTCAAGAGTATTCAAGTCCATACAAGCCTCATCAAGCCCGCGGCAATCAAAATTGGCAGCTGCTTATTTGAACAGTCCCCGCCTCCCAAAGCTCCAAAACCAGAGGCTGAATTTTTGCTGTACTTTCGTACTGTGCGGCACAAGACTCGCTTTAAATCACTTTCAAGTTACTAGGAACATTGCTGTTACCCCACTATATCTTAACGGTACATTTGTTATGTGTACCATGAGTGGGGACCTTTACTCCTTCGTGGGCTTCCTGTGGCATGCGTGTGTCTTGATTTTCTTGCTAAAACATTTCTAAGCTGGTGTTCAAAAGTATGCTCGGCTCACTTACGAAGGTCTGACTGCATGCGGGCTTGACAACCACCAGCTGCTCAACCATGCAACATTCCGGACTACATTGCTAGGTTGTGTAACTTACGGTGATCGTACCATATTGATTGCTGTTATTGGTCAGGTTCTCATTAAGACCCAATTTCGAAGATATCTCGCAGGATCTGTCTTATAACTGCTAGTGGCGCCTTGCAAGGACAATAATAATATATATCAGCTCCCCATCTCCCCCAGATATTCTTCTAGGGAATATGCAGCTGTAGTGTCTGGCCAATTTGGAATCTTGATACACTGTCATCATGGCCAACCTGAAAGGCGATACCTCTCACAGCGAGGTAGAAGCTACTTCTTCACCTCCAAGGTATGTTGCCACGTGCTTTGAATACTTGAAATTGCTTCCTGAGAGACTAATGATAAACTCCAGATCTATCAACCACAATGAGAAGCAATTTGATAGTCTTGAGGCACATAAAGAACATGTCAACCTAAACGAGAACTTAGACGCCAAGTAAGCATAACCACATCGCGAAATTAACATTCACTTGTGCCAATTGCTGACTCAATGGAACAGAATCCAGAATCCTTTAGCCGGCATTCCTAAACACCAACTTTTCGGACAGGTGGAAGAGTTTGCGAATCTCAAGGGTCTCAGCGACTTAGTCCCTATTCTAAAAAAGGGCGCTCTTGTGGCACAAGATCCTACAAATTATGAGGATATCTCCGGCGAAGAGGCTCTTAATGAACAAGAAATTGAAGCTCTAAGGAATGAGGTTCTACACAAATGGCGCCAACCTTTTGCTCTGTACTTCACCATTATTACTTGTTCAATTGGTAGGTCCTCAGCGAAAATCCTCTCCGTGAGCAGGGGTCTAACGTGATATAGGCGCGGCTGTTCAGGGATGGGATCAGACTGGTTCAAATGGTGCCAATCTGTCTTTCCCAGATGTCTATGGTATCGGTTCGAATTCTGACCACGACACCTTTCTTGTTGGATTGGTCAATTCCGCTCCGTACATAGGAAGTGCATTTGTTGGCTGCTGGCTCTCTGATCCTCTCAATTACTACATCGGTCGCCGCGGAACGATTTTCTTCTCTGCAAATTTCTGTCTTTGGTCGGTTATTGGCTCAGCTTTCTGTCAAACATGGCCTCAACTATTCATCTGCCGTATCTTGCTTGGTTTTGGTATGGGTGCAAAAGCCTCTACGGTCCCTATCTACGCTGCAGAAAATTCTCCTGCCGCTATCAGAGGGGCGTTAGTCATGAGTTGGCAATTGTGGACTGCTTTTGGTATTTTCTTGGGTACTACTGCCAATCTAGCAGTCGCTAATGTCCCCAAAATCTCTTGGAGATTGCAGCTTGGATCTGCCTTCATTCCTGCAGTACCTCTCGTTATCGGAGTTTACTTCTGCCCCGAATCGCCTAGATGGTACATGAAAAAAGGCAACTACGTGAAAGCATACAAGTCTCTCCTCCGACTACGAAATAATCCCATCCAGGCTGCTCGTGATCTGTACTATATCAACGCTCAACTAGAGATTGAAGCAGAGATCATTGGACGAAACAACTACATTACTCGATTCATCCAACTTTTCACAATTCCTAGAGTCCGCCGTGCAACCCTCGCGTCTTTCACGGTCATGATTGCCCAGCAAATGTGTGGTATCAACATCATCGCATTCTACAGTTCGACTGTCTTCTCTGAGGCTGGTGCAAATCGTCTCCACTCTCTTCTGGCCACTTGGGGATTCGGTCTCATCAACTTTGTTTTTGCATTTCCAGCAATCTGGACAATTGATACATATGGCCGTCGGACTCTTCTTTTGTTTACTTTTCCCAATATGGCATGGAGTTTGCTTGTTGTTGGGCTTTGCTCACTTATTCCCAAAGACAGTACTGCTCATCTCGGCCTCATGGCGTAGGTTCCACTTTCTGTGTCTCTTGAGTAGATTACTAATATTGTGATAGTTTTTTCATCTATGTTTTTGCCGCCTTCTATTCTCCTGGAGAAGGTCCAGGTTCGTACATCTTATTTATTTTGTATCTTGTTGATTATTGTCTACTTTCTCCTGAAGGATACCTCGCTACAAACTTTTTCAAACGAAGCATTACTAATACTGAAATCAACAGTTCCCTTCACCTACAGTGCTGAGGTTTTCCCTCTGTCCCATCGTGAAGTTGGTATGGGTTGGGCTGTGGCCACATGTCTTTTCTGGGCTGCAGTCCTCAGTATCACCTTCCCCAAAATGCTAGTTGCACTCGGCATCGTCGGCTCGTTCGGCTTCTACGCTGGGCTCAACGTCATCGCTTTGTGCATGATATTCTTATTCGTCCCAGAAACAAAACAACGCACTCTAGAAGAATTGGATTATGTCTTTGCCGTACCAACCCGGACTCACGTCCACTACCAGGTTACTAAGGCTCTCCCATGGTGGTTCAAGCGCTACATCCTATTCCAGAAGGGGGCAGTTCTCGAACCTCTTTATCACTTTGACAACGCAACTGGAAAGTCTGAAATCGATAATCTGTATGCAAACGACGAGAAGCGTGCAGCGGCCAAGCATGAAGCGAGCACGCTTCCTCCAGATGCTGGCGAAGTCGAGATTTCGAGTGCCGGCAGGTAAAGATGTTGCCGGTCAATTAAAGCATCCATGAGTAAACCTATACAAAATATATAGCTATCCCTTTACTCGTCAAGATGGAGGGGTTGAAGATGATTTCAAACGGTATTCGATTATGAGCTTGTCTACGTGTACGCACTTAGATCTTTCCTTTTCTATTTAGTCTCACATAAAATTATCTATATATAAGACAGATATTACTGCGTTCTCTGGACTCGGGAGGCTGTTTATTTGGCTTAATTGATTGCTTACATACCTATCATTTCAATCTTGCCGAACACTACGATACATTCGGTATGTGCAAGTACGAGGACCTAGGTAATCGGTATTCTGTATACTGGGTAAATAGCCGAAGGTCGCATTAATGATCTCATGGTCTCTCCAATGACATTCCTCGTAAAATAGAAAGAATACTTTGGAATGATGGATTCCGAGACATCTCCGGTATACTGCTGAGCTACATTTCCATACTTACCATAAGTGCTATACGAACGAAAGTAAGCTTATTGTACACATAACTACCGTACAACTACCGTTACTTTACGTACCATAGCTTTCCCCGCAATGTTTACTTGGTGGGGATGAGGGGATATCCTTTTGCCAAAGATGTAGCAAATCTATATAAGATCAGCTTACACGAAGTTCCCGTAGTAGTCAGGTAAAGGAAAGACACGAGAGATACTACTAATTTTATCACCATGCTACTCAATATATCCTTCTTGACTCTAACAGTCATTGGTCTATCCCTTTCCATTCTTTACAAGCTCTTCCAGGCCTTCACCGACCCTCTACGCCACATACCCGGGCCATTCCTCGCACGATTCTCACGTCTATGGTACCTTCTCGAGGTCTACAAAGGCACTTTCGAACTCACGAACATCGAGCTGCATAAGAAGCATGGCTCGGTTGTACGGATAGCTCCGAATGAGTATTCTATTGATGATGTGGATGCTGCTAAGACAATATATGGACACGGAAATGCTTTTATCAAGGTGGATAACTCGTGCTTTGACTATTAATTAAAGAACAAATCAAGCTCATGATTTTAATCAGGCATCATGGTACGCACCATGGAGTCCACCAGACCCGAGCAAAGCCTCCCTCTTCTCAGATCTAGATCCCTACCATCATGGCTCCCAACGCCGCAAGTTTGCTGCAGCATACAGCATGAGCTCACTGGTCGGATACGAGTGTTTCGTCAATGATTGTTCCGCACTCATTACACAACGATTCCGCGAGATAGCCAAGTTAGGTCAAACGATTGACATGGCACATTGGCTCCAATGTTATGCCTTTGAGGTAATCGGACATATAACTTTTGCAAACCGCTTTGGGCTTCTGGATATGGGCATAGATAAAGAAGGAATATTCTCAGCTATCGACGGTCGAACATATTATGGTACATTCGTTGGTATATATCCCTGGATACACAACAAGTTCATCTATCCAATACTCCTAAAATTCGGAAGCCTAGGACCTGGTTATCTCTTGAAATACACTCTAAAACAAATCGAAACCCGACAAGCTTCATTGAAAGATCCTAGGAATTCGGGATATGAAGGACCAACCGATATAATGACCAAAATTCTCACGTCCCACGAAACAAATCCGGAAAAAGTGACAAAAACAGATATTGTCATCATGTGTCAATCCAACATTGGAGCAGGTAGCGATACAACCGCTATTTCCCTAAGCAGTATCTTCTATCACCTCCTCAAAAATCCCCAAAAGATGCAACGTCTACGATCCGAAATCGACACAGCAGCAAAAGAAGGAAGACTTTCAGATCCGATTACTTTCAAGGAGAGCCAGGATCATCTACCTTACTTACAAGCTGTTATCAAAGAGGGTCTTCGTATGCATCCCGCTACAGGTTTGGGACTTCAACGTGTTGTTCCCACAACAGGTGCTACTATTTCCGGGTTTGAGTTTCCTCCTGGTGCTACGGTTGGGATTAACCCCTGGGTTGCTCATCAGAATACATCTGTTTTTGGAGCTGATGCCTCATCATTCCGTCCAGAACGTTGGCTTGAATCTCCGACTCCTAATCCAAACGAAAACAACGCTTCAAAACCGCAAGTCGAAGCTATGGATAGATATTTCTTGTCTTTTGGATTGGGTAGTAGAACCTGTATTGGTAAGAACATCAGTCTTTTGGAAATGTGTAAACTTGTACCGCAGGTTCTTAGGAAGTTTGATTTTGGATTGGATGAGGGATTGGAGGCGAGGGAGTGGAAGACTTTGAATCGTTGGTTTGTTAAACAGACGGATTTTAGGGTTAGGGTTTTCGAGAGGAGGTCTGGGGTTCAAGAGAAGATGTAAAATTGGATGACGGTTGGTTTTAAGGATGAAGAAGATTTAGGGTTCGGTATATGATGACTTTGCAATACTTCCAGGGAGAGCTTGTGTGTGAGCTTTGTTATGTGGAATTTTTGAGATTTGGTTCGGAACTATTTTGTGTGAAATTGTACTTTGGGGTTTACTAGTCCTTGAGGGAGTATGCAAAATGACAATACCTGAAACAGGAAGGCTCAGCTAAATTTATCTTATTTTGTTATATGTGTTTCTTCTGAGGCCTAGGGTTTACTTTGTAAACTTGAAACAACAGATAGACAAGCTGCTATCACTGTATCTGATTAGGCTGCTACACAGGCATCTCTATATCTCCATATTTAAAATTATTCGATGTCGTTAGGCAGGAAACTTCTATTTCTAACCCACTTAAGCTACGCAGTTGACAGATAGAAAGTTGAATATTGAAGCAAAGTAATGTACACCTGATATATGGATCAGTACGTGGTTAACATGGTATTGTTTCTGAGCGATGTACAGGGGCACAACGCTCTTAGGTCTCAGAGGCATATCAACAGCATGACTTTAAGCTCCTAGACAAAACAATGCTATTCTTAAGGAAGCCACATTTGAGACGGAGTCAAATTTATTGGACTCCTAGAGTTTGAATTTCGTAATAGGGTGTACTTGTATGTCGTGTACACGTATGAACCATCTAGATATCCAACCCTACAATGACCGATACAACCAAACACCTCATTATGCCCAACCTAACCTGTGTGAATTAATCCTCGTCCATCCCATTAAGCAACCTAGCTTCCCCCACCTCCCTAATCTTCTCGCCCAGTACTGACCGCCCATATCTCTCCGCCAACTTCCCTGCTGCCTCCAGCATTCTGCCACTTTGATCTCTAAGCAATGTTACTAATTCTAGTGCTCTCATGCCTCTTTCTTCGCCCTCTCGGCACTCCGCAGCCAACATCTGAAGTAATGTCTTATCGATGTCTACTTCCATTCTCGCAAGTGCTGAACGTTGAGCCAGTGATGAAGTTGTAGAGTCTATCAAATCTTGTTGTTGTGCTACCAGAAGGCTCTTAAGCACATAGTCTCCTTCTAACTTCGCTGTTTCATTGGCCTCATCCATAGACTCTTCTTCGTCGCCCTCTGGCTTGGGCTTGGAAGTGAGCGGTATCTGGAAGTCAAACTCAGATAGCAGGGGGCGTGGGAAGTAAGGATACTTGTCCCCGCCTTTGAGAATGATGCAGTGAAACTTGTTATCGGCTACAGCGACGGGAAAGTATGATTCCGTCTTGCGACCCGAGGCGAGACGGGAGAGCAGTTTGGTGTCAAGGAGGGGAATCCAGCTAGCCTGCGATGGTGTCCGCCAGTGAATGAGAGTGAGAAGAGTTCCCGTTGAATCATATATGCAAGGGTCCTACATATTCATTAGTTATAAGGTTTGGGCGGGAGTTGAAGAGAAGAGCTTGCCCCATTGTCCGTAAAGAAGACACTCTTCACTGATTCGCCCTCCGGTAGAGCTACAATATCTTCGCTTTGGCATATTTCGTCTCGCTTGATATTTTGAATGGTGTATAAGAGCTTTGTGTTTCCATCAGCTCCTACCGGCCCATTCCCTAATGTGAGAACATAATCTCGCCAGCTTGCACAAGACACCGTGGGACTGCTTTTTTGCCTATACACCCTATAAGGAACACCAAAAAGCGTAAATATTCGCACGTAATTTTTTGTTGTAGTTACAACAACAAATGATTCGCTCAATGATATCGCCGTTACTTCTTCTCCTTTTGGCAGTTGTGTTCTCCAATCAGCCCGGGTAGTCCATGTTTCGTGAGGTCGGTAGAAAATAGTTGCTGGGCTGCCGTCATTCGAAGGACAAGAGAACAAAGCACCATTCTCGTTCAGACATGCCTTATCGTACATGAAAGTATCCGTAAAATGGAAGTCGCGGTGGAACTCGTGGTCGTAAAATTCAACTGTTACGGTGTTATGGGTGTCTTGATCGACAGTCCAGACAAAGCCTATAAGGTTGAGACAGAGATATTTTCTGTTGCCTCTCCAAGGGGTAGCACCTGGTTGAAAAGATTCGTGGTATTGCGGCTCCCATGTAGCTTGGGCACGTCGTTTATTGGGTATAACTGAAAATGGGTCGTCCTCGTCCCCAGGTCGCTTGCCATTGCCATTGAGTCCGAGAGCATATCCGGCACCGTCATCATCAACTACAAAGTCGTCCTCATCATCCATGATATCTGGGCCTAGCAGATCATCCAGGCTGTCCATAGATCCACGCCGCGCTCGAAGGGGAACCTCCTTGGTCCCGTTAGTAACAGGCCTTCGAGCATTGGCTGAGATTTCAGAGAGAGGATCGTGAATGAACGGAGCAGGCTGTAAGCCTAGTTTGAGGAGAGGTGTATAGTCATCTGGGACGAAGCCATTGAAGATGAAAACTTGGCCATCTGTGTTTGTAAATGATACAATGTTCTTCGTAGGATGCCAGGCCAAATCAATGACATTTGCAAAGTCATGTGTCGCAATTACTTTTTGAGTTTTTGTCTCCCAGAGAAGTACTTTCTGATCCTTCCCAGCAGATGCCAACATTGCTCCATTCGGGGACCAAGCCAGTGCAGTTATGTGGCTAGTATGTCCACTAGTAAAAATCCTCTGGTTTTCCCAATCGCTTCTTGACATAACCTGGATGTCTCTTGTCGCTGTCTGTCGGTGCTGCAAACGCTCTCCCGTCGGGATGCCATACTACTTTCGCGCTGATCTCGGAGTCCGTTTCCAATGTTTGGATGAGACTATCAATCTTCCTTATGCACTCTGGCTCGTCCTTGCTAAGAGAATAGATGTAAACCAATCCATCTGTGCAAGATAGTGCTATGTATTTGGAGCTCGGGTCGAAAGCAAGGTGTTTGACGGGCTTTGGAAGGTCCCGAAGGTGCATCACCGTAGTAGTATCTATAGGATTAACAATCTTGATCGTGAGTTCGTCACTTGCAATCGCACACCATTTTCCGTCTGGGGAGAGAGCAACATCGCGGATTGGAAGGGAACAACGCATGAGGAACTTGTCGAACTCCATGGTATCAAGCATATATTTGCTGACAGCTCCATCGTCCGAACCTGCAACAAAAAACTCATTCTACAACACATGTTAGGAGTCATCTGGTAGGAAAATAGAGGAAACAAACAGTTGAGGCCAGTGCCAGATTCTCCTCTTGACAATCGTCAATATTCCTAGGTTCTCCATCAGAGCCGGTGAGGTAGACTCGAGCTGTATTATTCGATCCCACCGTAACCAGCTTCGTTCCATCAGGCGTATATGAGAGATGTGTAGGGCCTGCTGTATGAGCTGGGCGACCACGAGGTCGATTTTGGGTTGTTGTCGCCATTGTTGTTACGGTCAATGGCAAAGCAAATGGTGGTGGTGGTGGTGGTGGTGGTGAGGTTTAACCTTTTGATAAGGTCCCTGGAAAACACAAACGCGTAGAAAGGAGACGCGATTCCACTTAACGCGAACCCTTGTCCGATTAGCCGACGAGCCCCTGAAAGTACGACTAATCGATTATGAGTGAGTACCTTAACCCCACCATCCCACCACTAGGCATCAGAGCAGAGCATAGGTACCTACCTATTTTCTATCCCCTTCAAAAAAAAAAAACAATCAACAACACCAACAATCACATTATGTCTCGATCTACAGATCCAGGTCACTTCTTCCAGACAGACGCCTCTGATGCGATACGTGCCCGCAAAGCAGCAAAGTCTGGGAATAAGAATGGCAACCCCATTATTCTTCAGTCGAAGATCTTAAACGTGGTACAGGACCCGTTCTCTGCGGCATGCATTTACGTTGCGGAGAGTGCTGGTTGTGTGCGAAAAGTCAATGTAGAAGTAGGTATGATTACTATGGTATTCTGCTCTTCCACGAACATAAAGTGCTGATAATTCTATCTAGACTAGAGATATGAAGACAGTCTACAAAGGTCCAACAGCACCCGTTACTTCTGTCGCAATAGGCGGCCAACGAGGAGAAATCATCTTTGCGGGATGTTGGGATAAAGAAATCTGGAGCTGGGGTCGAGACACCAAGATTGCGGGACGACGATACAAGGGACATTCCGACTTCGTAAAAGCAATAATTTGCGCAAAGATAGGAGGGAAAGACGTATGTCATCTCTGCGCACAAAACGCACCCGCTAAGCTGAACATTCTTTTCTAGTGCCTCATATCCGGCGGTGCTGATTCCAAGATTATGATCTGGGATACTGCGACCGGTGAACGTATTCATACTCTCCGTGATAAATCCGAATCTATGATGGCAATTCAAGATCTTACCCTTGATCCAGAAGACTCTACTGATACCGAGGCTGTTCTGATATCTGCAAGCAGCGACCCTCATATCCGTAGATGGCGAATAAGTCTCGATTCTGCATCACAGATTCTCGATTCTCCCGAAGCAGTCTCAACGAAGGACAAGACACCAAGGACCACGATCCTCGCGCATGAGACAAGTGTATACAAGGTTTTATTCTCAGGCGAGGACGAGGATACAGACCTATGGACAGCAAGTGCAGATGGCACCGCAAAGTGCTTGACTAGGGCCAGAAATTGGGCAGCCGAAGATACCTATGAGCATGGAGATTATGTTAGAGCTGTTGCTGTCACTACCGATTGGGTTATCACAGCTGGGAGAAATGAGGATGTAAAAATTTGGGATCGGAACTCTGGAAAGTTGTACCATGTTTATGAAGGTCACTATGAGGAGGTTACAGGCCTAGTGGTGTTGGAAGGGGAGAAGAAAGTCGTCAGTGTAAGCATCGACGGAACAGTAAGATGTTGGGAATTGGGGAAGAAAGAGCTAGAAGCGGCAATAAAAGAGCGAGAAGAAAAAGAGAAGGGTGTTGCGAAGGATGCCAAAGCTGAGCCTAAGAAAACGAGCCTTCTAACAGCGGAGGAAGAAGCTGAGTTGGCTGAGCTCATGGACTCGGATGATGAATAGGAATTTTCGATAGTACTTCAGATTCGTCTTTCAAGAAACCTTGTCATCCGTGGAACCTCAATTTTGTATCGCCAATTTTCGAGGTGACCTCCTATCAAACGTCCATGGGATTACAGAAGGCATGATCTTCGAGCCGTTCAAACCAACTCATACAGCTCAACAATTATGCCACTGATTAGACCATTAGTGCAGTCATGGTTCAAAATTTCTGTTTTTGAATGGTTAACAAACACGGGTAGGTAATTATTTTTACGTCTATAATCGCGGGTGGAATTTCCCAGTGCCAGTGCCTGAGCCGTGTCGGATACAGGGTTCCAGAAAAGGAGGCGTAGGCTATCTTTCAGCTCATGCAGCCTCCTCAGGGTGGTGGCCATTCTTGATACCCAGACTCCATAGCCCAACCAACTGGACTGGTTTAACGGGACAATAGCACAGTGACTATATACAATAACAAGGTTGTTGTGGACAGCATTGGCCACTTTCGCAAAAGTTTCGCCAATGGTGTCTCTCGGAAGCTTCAAAGATAAGTGAACTGGCAATACATGGTTGTTTTATGGACTAGAGACAGAACTCAACGAAGTGGAAGATGCAATAATAGAACTGACCGCAAGCCCTTGAGATACATTGATGGACAACTCATGTTAAATCCTTCTCAATCTCTATCGGGCAAAGTTTTTGTATCTTCAATTATGCTCCTTACCACTTGATTCTCTATTAACGTGTAGGACTCTCTCGACTCTAGATTCTCTACTTTCTAGAATTCTACCATAAAAGTACCAGTCATGATTTTAACCATATTTTTCTTCTTGGTAATTATTTCCTCGTTCATCTCAGCTCTCGCTCTTGAGCAACAGCCAGTAACTATACCCATCACCAAAACCGACCAAGAATCAGCGCCATATGCCATTACAGCTCAACCGACTCCAACACAAGCACCAGATCCCCAAGAGCTGCTCAAAAGACAACAAGCTTCACAGCAGACACTCCTCGCCGCACCTGACAGTACTTGTGGCTATTTTGGAGGATCCTCTGGTATGTGATTTAGTACTCTCATTGAGTCATAGACACAGAGTTTGACTTCCAATAGATAGTCCTTGGGGTTGCACGGCGGGCGGAAACTGTGTCCTTGCTACTGCATCTGTAAACGCTACGAAGTCACCAGGCAGTGTTTTATGCTGTGATCCTACTAGCGGATGCCCATCGGAACCTGCACCAACTACTTGTGTTGATAATGGTCGATACGCCTACTCTACTGCTTGCACAGGATCTTGTCGTGATGATCCAATGACCCTGAAGTGGTACGTCTATCATAATGACTTGACGGTTTTGCTAGACCTCAGCACTTTCACTTTTATGGGGAATAAGGCCAGTAATGATAGCATTCTGAACTTTCTTTGGTCTTCTCTCCATCCAAATCTTATGCTAGATCAAAATTGTGCGGTTAATTGACGCGATTAATTGACAAATGTATTGAATAGTACATCAGGAATAATGATATATTGCAACCTCATTACCTTCGCTACTCCCGCCATCTCCAACTACTTCTGCAACTACCTATCAACCTACTCTCCAATACTAGCAGAAACCACTTATTCCGGACAATCAGGGAGGTCTCTTACACCTACTCTCGCTAAATTCGCTACCTCTACCTCTCTGACCACATCCTCTGTTTCTATATCCACTTCGTTGGCCAAAACTACAGAAAGTAGCTCTCGACCTACATCTACATCAGCCTCAAAATCGAAGGTAGTTGCGAATAAAGGAGCCATCATCGGGGGTGTAGTTGGTGGTTTCTTTGGGTTGATATTGATTGTTGGATTGATATTGCTCTGTGTGAGGCGGAGAAAAGGTGATGGGAAAGAGGATGGTACGAAGGAAATTCCCAGAGAGAGAGGCCATACTGTCAAGGCTTCTAAGTGATCATGTTTGATGATGATTATAGATAGCTTGTACGAGCCCCAAAGTATTCATAGCGAGCATATAATTGACTTGAGGCTGCAAGAAAACCTTCCACCCCGTGATCACATTTTAGCAAAAGAGTGGCGCGTACAATGGCTTAGCAACGGTGTGTGACTGCACCGCTGTTAAAATGCCTTTAAGAGGGTGCTAAACTCATCCTATTATATTTTTTAGGATTACCTATACCAACAATAGCAACAGGAACTCTGAATTTTGTGAGAGTTGGTTAGTTCCACGCTGGTCCCCCCTTTCTTTCTTAGAAAAGAAGTGACGCAGAGCTATATTCAGTTGTGCGCACCTACCAAAGCAGATTATAGATTAGGTGTACATGAGGATAGTTACTGAAAGGCAGGAAATAAATATACCTCAACTTCCGCTCTTGCCACTAAATCTAGTTATGAACCAGCCAAAAGCATGTCTGACTGTACATCTAACACTAATCGTTAACAAGTGAATGGTAGCAATCAGCCATGTGTTCACATAGCTACTGAGTAGAACTGTGTAGGACGATTCAGAGTAAGATTCAGACTCCTACTTCTGAGACTCGCAAAGAAATTACACTAGAATATGAATGGTCTTTCAAAATTCATCCCAGCAGTCAAATTCAATCATCATCATTCACCACTAAGCTAATGTACCCAAAATGAACTACAGATTCTGTGTCTGGATAGAGACAGTTAATCATTATCACAATAAGTCCAAGTATTTCCCATTCCCATAACCTTTTTTCCCCCTACTATAAATTCTCCCATGTGTCCCACAGCCAACTCCTCTTCTATTCAACAACACACAAGAACAAACCACTCACTACACACACGAAAACAAATCTAAAGCTTCAGCCACGAAATTCGATAATCAACTTCTTATCTTCTCACCAAACAAAACAAAACACAAACTACAACAGTCCAAATTAAAATGCCAGCCTGGACATGTTGTTTCTACACCCTGGGAGCTCACATGAGAGTAAGTCCTCTACTCTCTCGTTCTTCTTCTTCTGTTTTTCATAATTGCCATATAATACACAATTCAATGACCCCCTCCTCGATCTAACTAACATATACACCTCCCCAAAAAATAGACAAAGACATCTGGTAACCAACTGGTTTGCTCGGTCCCTGGATGTGGCCATCGGAGATGCCAAAACTGCATCGTTGATTCCATTGAGCCGAATGATGATAATCGTCGGGGTTCTCCGTATGGTAGGAGATGGTGAGGGAGGAAGGGAGGGTTTGTTGGTTTGACAGATGTGGGTGTAGAGTGAAGAGTTTAGGGTGATTACGGGGAGGGATGGATAGATGTGGATTGCTATGTCTGTACTATTAGATAGATAAATGAATCGATGTTTTTCAAAGATGATACTTGTTATTGTGTTGAAAGCTGTGAGAAGGACTTTGGTTTTGGAAGTAAGGTCTGTGAGGAGAGAACTTTCCTTGTCGATTTTTAAATGTAAGCTGAGTATTATAGATGCTTTCTTCAGTGTTTATGGCAATTCAAATCAGAGTATATTGATAGATTTGATTCAGAAATTAAAACAACCACTAATGAAGTGTAATACTTTCTATTTATCTCATGCTATCAAAATTTACTAGATAGCTCGCTTAACTGCAAACAATCTTATACTATTTCAACTCATGTCCACTTGTTCATTTGACTTGTGACATTGAAGAATAGACTAATAATCATAAACTCTATTTGAACTTCTATTCTAAACCACAAACTATCTCTTAAAAGATTCCTTTAATCCAATCTACTTTACACAATAGCACACACGTCTCACTCGAAGCTAAGCAAGACGGAAACTCCAACGTCAACCAGCTAATCTAAGCATTGAATCTCCTCTCCTTCTTAGTACTCAAGCTATCACAAGGAATACTAGAAGGAACATCCGTAGGCCAGACCTCATAATCATGATACCAATAAACCTGACCCTGAGCTTTCGTGCTTAGATTCGGATCAACATCACCGGTCTGATTCTTTAAGATTGTATATTTCGTTGTGTAACTATTTTTACTCTTGGTTAGTAAACGCTCTAACTTATTTTGTAATCTTGTGTTCTTCTTTATACTTTTGTGAGCGGGTTGTTAGGGAAGAGAATAACTTACTAGATCTGAGAACAATTCCCACCTACGAAAGTATTTTCGATTCTTCCTTGGCTATTGTAGACGGTAGCCGTAGAGTTATCCTCCGCGATAGAAGTGACATTTGGGAAATGCTATGTAGATAATTGAATTAGTGAACCATTTCTACACACACGTCTCAACTACCTCTTCTTCTGCCAGGAGTGTTCAAAAATATATATGTCCAACAAGAGGAAAAAGAAGTGGTGAAGAAACTTACAATCAAAGTCTTACTCCCATCAGTAGGTAAGAAATACTGTTTACAACCCAGAATTTTGGCCGCACCAACACAATGTAAACTAAGTGTCGTTTGCATTCCATCAGCAGGAAAGTAATCCGTATATGCAGTTGTGGCCGCTGGATCTTCTGCGGCCGTTACAAGACTTTTTGTTTGGATAATGTGTTAGTATTGTAGTATATAAAGCACGGGAATGAGTGGGTTGAATTTGGGGGGGAAAGGTAGATTCTTACGCTTGAAGAAATGGTTTGAATTCTGCTTGAACTCCAGTTTGGGGGTCATAGGAAGTGAAGTCGATGGCGGTGGTGAGGGAGAAGAGGAGAGTGGAGATTGGTAGGATGATAGTTTTGGGATGCATTTTGAGTGATTGGTGATTGTGTAAGAAAGATATCGATATAGTAAGGTAAGGTGAGATGAGGTGTGAGATAAGTGAGTGAGTGAAAAGAGTGAACTATCTTAGAGAAGATGAGAAGATAAAACGAAGAAGCGAAAACGAATGTAGCTTGTCTTGTCGTGATCTCATTTCTTTCAGACTGTTTAGCTATTATATATATACAATTTCACCCCTTTAATTCTAGAGCCGAATAAATCCATCTTCTGGAACATCGCATGGTTTGCTTGGCTGGTGGTTTTTGACTTTAGGCTGTGCTCACCAAAAGAAGAAGCCTCGCTTATTAAACGCACTCCTTCTTAAAGCGACAGTACTCTTTAATACTGGAGTCCCCTGGATTGGAAATAAAGGTACCAGTAGAATACTCATATTTACTAGATAGCATAAGATCAGAGCAAATTCATGCTGAGGCAACTTGAGAATTGGAGGAATGTACATCATGTTTTATGGAATCCCTCTGTATACTCGCCTAATCCTCTGAAACTCACGTCTTCGGAGACTGCGGAATTGCGACTTGTCCTCCCTATTTTAGCCTTTTCTTTGTAATTGATCGAATACAAGAATACAGGATTCGGTGGGATTCTCATTTGGGGCTGCTAATTCTCGTAACTTTCAATTTTAGGTTAGCAGCATTTTACGGATTGCTTAGAATTAACGATTTTTGGCTAGAAAACTAAATGTGCATGATAACATGTCGGATTCTAATTCATGGTAGGAGGACAATACATTAGACACAAAATTAGATCGAAGCCCCTAGCATTTATCCTGTTTACAATAGATAGTAATCTTTCGCTGGAAATTACTTATCATCATGGACATCGCCTTTCATGATCCATCTCCCGAACTTCTATGTAGTCTTATCAACGCCACCAGAACCCTTCGTCAAGTTCCCAAGCCGCCAATAAACCAAAGCGCCTAACACCGGCCAACCAGGGGTATATATCATAATATTTCTTCAGCTCATTCGATAAGCCATTCTAGTCATACGCATGCCAGCCACGTTGCGTCCTCACTCTTCCGAGCAGACTTGGAATTAATCGTCCGCCCTTTTGTATCTGCCTCGTCTCCTGAAAGGGCTGGGAAAGGAATCTGGTGTTTGAGCCTATGGACTAGGTAGCTGCCTTCGAGGCATGTCAACATCCAGACCTTCCTCTCACATCTGCTACTACGCTGGTAGACTTTTGTGACTAATAGTATTAATATGCCTAACAGTTCCTCCCGCAAAAGCTGTGGCGTTGCCTGAGGATGGCTGCCGATGGGTAAAAGCTAGAGAGGAACACAATGGCAACATTCATCCATTCGAAGTCCGTATCTTCGGGCTTTTCGTCGGTGCTGGATGGGTTATGGCACCTGAAAGAACTATCGTTCCGAGTTCTTGTTGGCCACCATAAATGGTGTACGCTGGCGGAGAAAGTGAGGATGTTTGGCTTGACTTCCGTGGAGCCTGCGTTCCCCTCTTCCGACAGAAAAAGAAGATCACCAAACTGAGGAGAGTGATAGCGACAGCACCACCTACGACACCTCCGATTATGATGGTGGTCGGGTGCTTTGTACTTGGTCCTTCTGAGATGATCGTGGTTGTGGAACCATGATGAATTGTTTCGGAGGCAGAAGCAGCTGCACTGGAGGTCGTACTAGAGCCGGCGACAGCAGTAGATGCACTATGAAGAGAGAAGGGTAAAGAGTCGGAAACTATCATAGTTGAGACGGTTCGGCCTGTTTCCGCATCATACGTAGTCAAGGCCTCTTGAATTGTTGATGCTGAGAGTGTGCCGCAAAAGTAATCTTGGACCCCTTCCAGAGGGAATCTTACTGTATTACAGTATGGAGTTTCTGCATCAGTACTATTTGATTATTAGTTGTGTACACTTTGATAATATAGAAAGGTAGAGAGGCCTACCATTTTTGAATTGCGGTGTCTAGTTCACAATCGATGTCGCAAAGACTTGAAGTGGAATATTGATCAAAGTCAACACAGGCTAGCCTGGAACCACAGCTCTCGCTATTGCAACATCCCACAGAACCCCAGCCGGTTCCGGTGGTAGGAAACAAGACGCAGCTGTCAGTTTCAGGGCAGCGAAATTCAGCTTCTAGTATCTGTTAGAGGCCTCGTTGGTATAGAAAATACAAGTACACGACATCACATACCCGGGAGTCCACTGATAAATCCGCATGTACGGTCTGGCGCTACGAAAACGGTTTGTCCGGCGATCTGGCGCTTGAGCAGTTCGTGCGGTAGCTTTGGGCCAGGAGTGGGCCTAGGGGTCCATCCAGAATGCAGCATTCCCTCATTCTTCTCGGAGACAGACGTTGCAAGCGGCCCTGGAAATGCTAAGGCGTAGATTGAAGTACTGAAGACAGCAATCGACAGAATTATTATTGAGAAGGCCATGTCGAGGAAATCATATGTGATGGCGTTGATGAGGACGGAGAATCCTTTGAATCGAAGGAGTGAAGGTTCCTTTTAAGAATGTCCATTAGAGTTGCATGACGAGAATGGTTAACTGCTCCAAGACTGCCCAGTGGAAGAGTCAAGTCGGCAAGAAGACAAACTGGTGAAGACAAGGAGACTGAGCCTCTTTGTATTGCACCTCGTGTCAATAGCCTCAAGAAAATGCGCTTCTTGGAAAGAATGATTACTCTGGGCTACTCGGGCATGGCACACCAATGACACAGAAAGCAGTGCTAGCTGCGGAGAAGACAAGACAACGGATACTTATTATTGCGCTGGCCTCTCATATTCTTAATCGCTTGGCCGCTTGAACCCCATTTACATGACTGTTCTGGGCTAACTGTAGACCAATGATCGTGCAACAGCGAGGAGAAAGGAGGTCGGCAAACGGCATGTTTCTTCATGTTCTGTATTCTTAGCCTCTTGATCTTGGGTAGTAGACGTCGTAGACCAAGCCGCCAAGGTCTTGCCCGACAATTTAAGATGGCCAAGATCTGATTTGTGTAATAGAGTGATGACCTGGGCGGTGATCGGGACGACTCGTAGTCTTCAGCGGCTGCTCTCGACGCAGCCAAGAAGAAAAGTAGGACGCCAAGCGGCTTGGAAAGACTTGGGAGCCTCCTTCCTTTGCCTCTTCATGAGACAAACAGCCCATAAGGCATGACGAACCAAGGGCGAGACGGGGCTTCGGGCTGCCCAGGACAGCTGAGAGTCTGCCCTCAGCGACGGTATTTGAAGGGCTCAAGAGTCCAAGACATGAAGTTGGAACACTCGTGTGCGAGCGACGAACATCACGAAAAGGATGACAAGATGACAAGACCTAAATACGAGTAAAACGCCAATCATGTGATCTTGGTCATCAAACGCGTCCTCTGGTGCTCCTGGCGCACCTTGGATTTCTTGTTCGTATTCTTGTCGTCGCGAACTCACTGACCCCCTCACCACCACACCACCTCTACTACCAGCGTCACCAGCAGACTTTCCAGATGCCTCCATGACAGACCTCACTGTCGTCTTGCCCGGCTTTCCAACCCACCAATACATCCGACTGCTACCTTCGCTCGAGAAGCACTTGCTCACAACTGCCGATCTCATCACTCTCGACCATGTGGAAATAGCAAAGCGCGCTCAGCTACCTGTTCTCGATGTGAAGAGACTGTGCAATGCTGTACTCGAGGCACTGCAGACGAACCTTGGTATCACGGGGACCGGCGCAGAGACACAAGGAAACTCAGTACAATTAAAGAGGACGGGAGAAGAGGTTGTGAACGCATGGAGTACCATCAGCACTCTCGACGAGAAGTTTGATCTCGCACTCGGCGGCGGAGTTCCTACTGGCTATATCACAGAGGTCACTGGTGAGAGGTAACGCGTGCCTCTATATAGCTTCATTAATTCCAATCCCTAACATCTTCCAGTGGAGTAGGCAAAACTCAATTCCTCTTAACGCTACTTCTCGCTGTCCAGCTTCCCTTTCCTCAAGGTCTTGCAGGCTCAGCTCTGTACATATCGACGGAAAGTGCGCTTCCTACGACACGGCTATCCCAACTGCTGAGGATGCACCCACTCCTTAACTCTACTGATCCAAAGCCTACCCTCAATGCGGTCCACAGCATTGTCACACCGGATCTTGAATCCCAAGACCACATTCTACGTTTTCAAGTCCCTGTTGCCGTCCGACAGTATGGCATTCGTCTTATAATCTTGGATTCCGTTGCTGCAAATTACCGCGCCGAGTTCGACGACCGACCCGGAGGCGCATCAACAGGCCAGAAACCAGGAGCGAACATGGCGCAAAGAAGCTCGGAACTAGTGAAGCTTGGTCAACTGTTAAGGGATATAGCACGCGAGCACAATATTGCAATTGTAGTAGCCAATCAAGTCGCTGATCGATTCTCGATTGGCGGAGGTGGAAATAACAGCCTGTTAGCTCCGAGAGCGACACAGAGTAGTCCTCTCGCTCATCGAAGTGGTGGGGGTATTGGAAATTTGCCATCAAGTTCGACTACCGCACCGCCTCCAACTCAACTTGAAGCAACTTCCGAGTTTGGTGATCCAATGTCACTTGACCACCAACAGCGCTGGTTTACAGGCTGGGGCGACTCACCTCGCAATCTCTCATCCAAGAACATGAAAACGCCGAGCTTAGGCCTTATATGGACGACACAAATAGCGTGTCGTATCGCTTTGATCAAGAGGCCCGTATATGGGCCTGGGTTAATGGCCGATGAGGAGAATGAGCGAGGCGAGCTGGTGTTGAAAAGATGGAGGAGATGGATGAAGGTTGTGTTCGCGCCACATGCTGCACCTAGTGGAGCTGGCTTAGAGGGTGCTGTGGAGTTTGAGATCCTAGGGAGAGGCATTGCGGCTACTGAAAAGAAAAGTAATGAGGATATCGAAGATGAGGTGCTTTTTAGCTGAGGCACATCTAAAACGTAACGAATAATGAAATACGAAATTACATACCATTCAGCTTTGATTCCCTTTCGTATTTTAGGTTCGTTCCATCCTGGAAAATCAAAAAACCCCCCAAGCTTTCATTATCAAGACTGATTGCCTTTCTAAGGCACTACTAGTTACACATTTTTACACGTCCAGCAATCGCGCAATAACGCTCGCGTGTTTACTAGGTAATACGATGTGCAACAAAAAACATTCTCTGCTTGGAAACTACGCACGTTAACTACTTTAGTGCTTTCCTAGCACTTACTTTCCTATTTTTGTTACATATCGAAGCCCCTAGCATCTCTCTAAACACCAATAAAGACTCGACAATTTCCCAATACAGAAATTTACATCTATCGCCTACTTACCTAGGTACCTATACTAAGTCGCAAATACTACCTAGCGAATGCTAAATGATATTTTAGAGAAATGCTACATAGATTTCAGATGTGCAACAACAGATGTGCTGATGTGCAACAAATTGTCGAGATGTATGTACTTGGCTTGGCTAAGTGTAGGTTAGGTTAGGTAGGTAGGTAACCATTGCGACTAAGCGAGTGTTGGTGTCGCTTCGCTCTTGAGCTACTTACTACTTCATGGGGTTTCTTTAGGTCAATGGGAACGAATTATTATTATAAGTGCAGTACTTGAATGCTTTAAATAATTAATAAATGGGGTATAAGTGCTTATCTACAGGCCTAATGAGGCTATGCTTGTACAGACAAAAGGAAAAATCGAATAAATAGAGGAATTCGTGTCTCCAAATAACAACAATGTTCACCTGTCTGGCTCCTTCCCTTAAACGCAAACAAAGATTTGCAAAGCAACTAACTTCCTAAGAAGTTGGATTAAAAGAAAAATCAAACCTCTTGCCTTTCACCACTAGCCCTCACATTCTTCTTCCTCTTCAAAAACAAACCTAACAGGTATGGCCCCTCCTCAACACTTTCACTATAATCCACCTCTCCAGTCTCCGCAACTACTCTTTTCGTCGAAATTCTCACATTTCCTAATCCCATAGCTGCAAGCACACATATCCACATAAAAGGTATGATACCCACAAAAGCCCACACAACCCCCATTTTCACACTCTCCACGTCTGTATCAGCGGTCTGAATAGTTGCGCTGGCGACCTGACCGGATTTATTGTTAAAAATTGCGCCCATGACTGTCATCGCAATGGCGCCACCAGCAGGAATAGCAAACGCCATCATGCTAATGACACTTGCGATGTGATTCGGGAAAAAAGCAATGCCATGGAGTGTACCTGGCATAAAACGGAGACCGGTTCCCGCGCCTGTGAGACCCATCATTCCATAGATCGTAGGATTATGGCCTTTCCAGAGCGCCCAGGTCAGTACACTGATTCCTACTGCTTCAATTATGGAGCCAAGAAAAAGGGGAAAGAAGGTTTGCTTGGGCCAGGATTTGCACATGAACATTGCCGAGTAGACACCAACTCCAATGCCAGGTGTGTAGTAGAGGAGTTGAACACCCGCTTTGCTCGCATCAAATCCTTTTACTAAGGTAAAGTATATGTCGACGAAGTAAAGGACCGCTATCATTGCTATTCGAAAGTATTAGCGAGATGTCTTCTCGTATAGGGTTGACAGCCAATAACATACCAAACCCCGTAGCAAAATTGATGTAGAAAAGCAGGCCCATATTTCTTTGTCGTATAAGATCCCAGGGAATCGTCGGCCTTTGAGCTGGTAGTCTGCGGGCCATGGAACCTCCTGGCGCCATCGAGGACTCATAAAAGCCAAACGCCACCAGAAGGATGCCTCCGATGACTAGTGGTGCTAGAACATTTGCTGAAGACCAACTATAGGTTGCGCCTCCCCAAGTCAAAGCGAGGATTAGAAGTACAGAACCAGACAGAAATAATAACTGCCCACCATAATCGATTGTTGCCAGTCGCGCTTTTAGTGTATTACGCTCACTAGGAGACTCGGAAAGGCTAACGGAAGCATCGAAAATAGCCGGTAGGGGCTGAGGACCTAAAATGTGTTTTCGAAGGATGAAGAAGACCAAGAGGATTCCGATGATTGCGACAGGTATGTTAATCCCAAAACACCAGCGCCAACTCTTGTCAGTCAAATAGCCTCCAATAACTGGTCCAAGACCATAGCTTATTCCCTCGAAATAGTCAGTAGCGGGCTTAATCATGGTTCTGCTTGACTTACTGCAAAGACTGAGAAAATGCTGGTGTTCTTCGCATTTTCTTCTAGGGACACGTTATCCGCAAGAATAACCTTGGTAATGACATTAATGCCAGCAACAGACAATCCCTGAAAACCACGTCCAAGTAGTAGAACTGCGAATGCATTTGTAGGAGCACCAGTGGCAAGAGCACTGCCGACTAGCATTAAAGCTAAGCACGCCTGCATAGCCGTGTTTCTACCAAAGATGTCGGCCATTTGTCCCCAGAACGGGATGAAAGCAGCAGATGTAAGGTTAAAGGCCGAAATAATCCAGTTCATTTGAGAGATCTGATGGAAGTCGGATGCAATCCATGGTAACGCGCTTGCAATGATTGTGGAGTCCAGGGCTTGTAGTGCGAAAGGAAAGAGAAGACCAGCGATGATTCGAATGCGATAGATGGTTGCTGCTTTTCGTTGCTCTGGAGAGATTGCAGGTCCATCATTTTCTGTTCCAACTTGGGAGGTGCCAGTCTTTTCAGCTGCGTCTTCAGGACCCACGATGCCGCCGGCACTGTCTTGGTGTCCTGCCTTCTGACCATGTTCTGCGTTCTGTTTCTTGGATTTTATATGCTTGTACAAGAGTACTATAGCTCCAATGGGGCCCACGAAGCGCATGGCGAGGTTCGTGTGATGGAACTTGGGATTCTCCTAACCGAAGCAACGGTCAGGCAGCGAAGTTGGTAGCAGAGCCTAGCCCAGTAACCGTGTCGTACACTTTGTGCAGAATGAGGGAAGAAGAGTTGAGGATTTGAAGCAAGTGCTAGGAATGAAGGTAAGAGAAAGACGGAAAGAGAGTGCTCTTAAGAGCAGAGGAATGCTCAGGTTCGACTGAGGCGGTGCGTTCAAAACGTATACTCTTGACCTTCAGATGTGGAAATCCCCACAATTCGCACGATTGCATTCGATTAAGTAGAATGGTCGCCAGCCTAGATGGCTGTTGAAGTTTGATTGGCATTTTTGACCTAGCTTTGTTCTATTGGTCGTTGAGAAGAACAGCAGCAGCAAGCTGAAAGGCAATGCTGTAAGAGAATGCAAAAACGCCCGTTACGGCGCAGCATGGTGGCTACGCACTAGGCCCGATGCGGTCTCCAGGTGCTCAATTAGCGCCAAAACTCGGGACGGTTGAAGGCTCCAGCTTGAAAGAACGAAGGGGTCGACTGTTGACCACGAAGTATACGGTTGACTACCTATACTATTGAGATTATTCAGGCGCTGTTCATCGTTTCGAGGCTTAGATTGCGAGATGAGACGACATGGATTATAGGTCGATATAGACAGATGGTGAAGAGGTGAAGAGTTGACGAAGACAGAAAAGCAAACATGACAGCCGAAGTGACAAAGATGTTAGGATGAGTAAGCGAGAGTCAGGCATTGGGTGTATGCAAATCAAGCACCAAGCACGTGATGCATCTGGAGCATGTCCGTGCTTCCAGGTTCTTCTTTACTGTACCCCAGATTCAGATTCTCGGTCGACGGGTTTAATAATGGAGAGAGAGAACTGACGGGACCACGTACACGTACCCTATCTTCCTCTACCACTCCCACATCTCTCTCTTCAGTAGTTCAGTGCTTCCAGACGGTGAGACCAGCAGCAGTCAGTCACTAACTATTCCAACACTCACTTCCACTTGGAGCCAGCTTGTTTGACATATTCTATCACTTGACCTTCTGCCACTTACCTCCTTCCTACACCCCCCAGCAACTGCGACTGCGACTCTGCCGACAGTGAAATACAGGCACGCGCCCCTCTCGGTCCAAGTGTGCCAGCTCTCGTCTCTTTATACGTCACAACTCTCCCCTGGGCTCTTATAGTTTCTCTTACCCAGGTCTCCTTCGACCCGTATCACAAGCAAAAGGCTGTTCCAGAAAGGCAAGTCGAACGTGGAGTGTCCGTGGCCATCATCATCACACATCAGTATCATCTGGGGTTTGAATTCCCGGCGAACTGCCAAAAGGCGTTGCCCAACCACGACATCCTCTTGACCGAGGAAGCGGGTTTCGAATTCCACTCTTGTCCTTGGAGCCCCGACTTCCGACGACATCTGGAGTGTGGACGCAACTCAAAAAAGCAGAACAAACCAGATCTCTGGATTTTTCATGTGTCAACGCTTTGAGTCGTGGGCCACCCGGCTCTAGCTTTCCGCAGTTCCTGAGGGACAGAAACGTCGAAAGGGGACCAACTTCTTATACGACGGACACACGGAGCTTTCGAGACCAGCAGCTGCAGCAGCAACAGTATCTAGATCTAGCACGGCCTTATTGCGGAGAATTACTTGTAGCTTACGAGTACCTATTATATTACCATAATTCTTATTGTTTAGGTATGTTCATTTTATTTGTTTGTGTCATTTGTGGTGGTTGTCGTTACTGTACGGTAGTGCCAAGCCATCGATGTGGTTTTCGGTGCTACGGATACTTCGTCTAGAGTAGTAGTTCAGCAGACACGCCCCATCTCAGCTAGTTGCGGGAGTAGTGGGAGCAAGTGAGAGCAGTGGTCAATAATACGACACAAATTGAGTTGCATGAGACACATGGAGATGAGGGGCAGGACCCCCACATGTCCTCCACCCCTCCGAACCCCAGATAACCACGGTACACGGCGGTTATCTAGGTACCCTTTTCCTCTCTTCATCACATTTTAGCTACATATCATCACTCACCTCGCATGCATGGTGACTCTGTCTGCACACATCCCTCCCTACCAGTTCAGGTGTAATGCCGTCTTACTATCTTCAAGACTGCCACTATTTCTACCGCACTGCTTTGCGCGGCTTAAATATTAGCACCTCGATATCTCCTTTATACACATAAGACATCCTGCTGACCAAGATGCCCTCGTCAATCAGTTCCAATAGTTCCGTGGAGACGGTGCGTCTCTTCACGATGCCAAAATCTTTGAATGAATCTTTAGCCGAGCCAGGCAAGCCGAAGATAGCATCTGAAGAAGGAAGGGGAGTAGAGAAGGCAAAGATTGTTGAAGATGGATTCTCCGACGAGCAGAAGGATCCTCTATCCAGCCATCAGCCTAACCACAAGCAAGGGATTACCTTCGCCGCTCAAGACAAGTTGCCCAAGTTACCGATACCAGAACTCGAACATAGTATGGCCAGATACTTAGCGGCGTTAAAACCATTACAATCACCAAGAGAACATGCAGAAAGTCAGCAGGCAACCGAAGAGTTCCTTCGAGCTGAAGGACCGGAGTTACAGGAGAGGTTGAAGAAATATGCAAACGGTAAGACAAGTTATATCGAACAGTTCTGTACGTTGCCCCATAAGCAGCCTTCGAATTAAGCTAACGAAGAAACTAGGGTATGATTCCTATTTAAATTACGACAATCCAGTGGTTTTAAATTTAAATCCCTTCTTCCTCCTAGAGGACGATCCTACACCGGCTAGAAACAATCAGGTTACCCGGGCAGCATCGCTCGTGGTGTCAGCCTTATCATTTGTGCGAGCTGTGAGGAGAGAAGAACTTCCGCCAGACAATATTAAAGGTACACCACTATGCATGTACCAGTACTCAAGGCTATTTGGTACCGCTCGGGTTCCCACAGAGAACGGGTGTATTATTGGTCAAGACCCAGACGCAAAGCATATCGTTGTTCTCTGTCATGGCCAGTTCTACTGGTTTGACGTTCTGGACGACAATTCCGATCTCATCATGACCGAAAAAGACGTTTCGATTAATTTGCAAACGATTGTTGACGACGCAACACAAACACCAATTCAAGAAGCAGCGAAAGGGGCCCTTGGCGTACTTAGTACCGAGAACAGGAAGGTTTGGTCAGGTTTGAGAGATGTCATGACCAGAGATGAAGGATCAAACAATGCAGACTGTCTTGGGATAGTAGATACTGCTCTCTTCATTCTTTGCTTGGATTACACGGCACCAACCTCTGGAGCAGACCTGTGCCAGAATATGCTGTGCGGGACAAGTCAGGTGGAGAAAGGGGTTCAGATCGGGACTTGCACTAATCGATGGTATGACAAACTCCAGATAATCGTCTGTCAGAACGGGAGTGCAGGGATCAACTTCGAACACACAGGTGTAGACGGGCATACTGTTCTTCGATTTGCTAGTGATGTTTATACCGATACGATACTTCGATTTGCTCGTACCATCAACGGACAAGCACCTAGTCTTTGGGCATCTACTTCGCCAGATCCATCGAAACGCGATCCGTCTACCTTTGGCGATGTGACCACTACACCTCACAAGTTGGAATGGGATATGATACCTGAACTAAGCATAGCCGTTAGGTTTGCTGAGACACGCCTCGCAGATTTGATTCAACAGAATGAATTTGAGGTTTTGGATTTCGCAGCTTATGGTAAAAACTTTATGACCTCCATGGGCTTTTCACCCGATGCTTTTGTACAGATGGCTTTCCAAGCTGCTTATTATGGACTTTATGGGCGTGTAGAGTGCACATACGAGCCAGCAATGACGAAAGTGTACCTCCATGGTCGCACTGAAGCCGTTCGGTCGGTCACTCCAGAATCAGTCGATTTTGTGCAGACATTCTGGGCTGAGAATCCCGCACAGCAAAAGGTAGAAACGTTGAAAAAGGCATGCCAAAAGCATACAGCCAACACGAAAGAATGCGCAAAAGCACAAGGTTGCGATAGACATCTGTACGCATTATACAGTGTTTGGCAGAGAGCACTTGATGAAGATGGAGCCGAGGCTGCAAGTACTAATGGCACAAGCGATGGCTACTCCAGCCCTATAGATGGAGGATCAGTAGTTGGAAGTCCAGGCCGTAATTCACTGATTTCATCCGCTGCTTCTGACGGAGCTTACTCACCCCGACCTCGAGGAAATTCGTCTCCTTCTCGGCATCAACAGAACCATATGCCAACCCTGTTTTCAGATCCGGGGTGGGATAAACTGAACAACACTATATTGTCTACCTCAAACTGTGGTAATCCATCACTTCGTCATTTTGGATTCGGGCCTACGGCTGGCGATGGTTTTGGAATTGGTTACATTATCAAAGATGAGGGTATCAGTATATGTGCAAGCAGTAAGCACAGACAGACGAGACGGTTTGTAGATGCCCTTGAAAGCTATCTCTTGGAGATAAGGAGGATATTACGTAGCACACAGAAGAGAGGAGCAAGTCCAAAGGCATCTAGAGCGAGGGAGGCGAGTGAAATGAGGCCGCAACCCGCACACCGACTCAAGTCTCGAGGGAGAATCATCAAAGCCGGCGAACCACCGGTGAAGGGCAAGACAGGCACGCATGGAACGACGACGCCTGCTGAGAGTGAGCTGCAAAGTGATGACGAAGGACTAGGTGGCTGTAAGTCTTCTATCACGATGTCTTCGTGGCTACAGAGTAGAGTTTTGCTGACGTGGAATATAGATGGGTTTTTTGACGCTGGGATGCTTCTCCAAGCTCTCAAAGCAAGAGGCGAGGGCTTCGAAGACAACGCGAAGCCTTCTGAACAGGCCGCTGTTAATGCGAGGAGAACACAGATCGGAAAGAAACTGAGACTGAGCGAGTACTGATAGGGAGATTTAGAGGATTGATTCATGACTGACTATTTACGAAGGGAGTATGTAACGTGTATGTAACTCAGTGATAGCGACGGCGATGGCGGCGAGTCTACCAATATTTATCTTTTTGTAGTACCTAACACAATAATCTACACTGTATCTCAAGAAAAAGGACTGGATGAAATAATTGCGCTGTATTCAGCCCTGCTGTCGTGCAACAAAACATTCAGTCAGCCTCAAAGTCAACCTACCTTGACACGATTAATACTAGCCAGCTGAATCGCCGCGTCATCTCTGCGTGGTGCCCAGCTAGTCGAATCCCAATACTACGAGGCCATCGTTGCTACTATTCCGACGGGACGATCTAGTTTGTACCAATTCGCGCGCAATTGACTTTTTCGCTTTCTGCTTTCGGTGATGCGCAGCTGTCATTGAACTAAATAATACAAAAAATAACTCTACGTACTTTACCGATAGACTGGAATAACCTCCTGCACTCTACGAAAGTACTGTGCGCCTTGATATTTTTAAGTAAGCAGCCGTTGGAACTCATCTATCTCATCTGCAAAGACCAGGTTCATTATTATTGAAGATAAAAGAAAATAAAGTCTCGTCCGATGTTTTAAATTAAAGAATTAATTAATGGTTTGATGTTCATCTCTTCATCATTTTAAAAAAAAAAGATGGGATGAACTCAGAAACTGGATCCAACCCGCTCAGCCTCTACTCTAAATTTAAAGACTAGCTAGCAATGGACGGACGAATCCACCATGATCATGCTGTTGCCGTGTTCACGGCTTTCGGCGTGAGGCTGAGCTTGAGCTTGAGCGTGGGGACTTCCGTAATGTCTTTGGATTTAGAGAGCTGCTTCGCCACCTCCAACATGTTCATCTCAAGTCAGCAAGTCATGAATAATAATGAAAGCAGTGTCTGAGCCTGAAAGTCGGGGACAGACAGTGGGACTTTGTCAAAATGCTTGACTTCGAATAATCCCTCCTTCCCTCGGTATTTTGTCTTATGCGTTCTAGATGGAGGAGGAGTGAGACTTATTGTGGACGAACACGAGGGCTTGGTCTTGGTCGTACTCGGCTGGTGTTGGTATGGCTGGGAGTATGGAGGAGCACTTGTGACTTTGCGAGGGGGGGTTCATACGGCGGTGAATCAGGAATGTCTTGATTCTCGTGATAGTTAGTACAGAGTTGAGACTTGGTGTTGTCTCCCCCCTTGAATGCATCATGATCCAATCAATCACATGATTCTCGCCCTCATTTCCCAGCTCGTGATTGATTGATTACATACTCGTACACACCTGCTTACCACGCTTACTCTTGTAGAACAAACTCAACCCAACCCCCTGGTTCCGGCTCCAAGGGAAAAAAAAAAAGGTGTATCTTCCCGGCCACCGTCCGCGGAAGCCAGTCGCCAGCCAGGAACAAGTGGAAACCTTGTCAACCTTGCAGCCTGTTGGACCTGTCTTGTCAGTTGCAGAGGTGGTAAGCCCAGAATCCTTTGAAAGGGAAATTCCAACCAGTCTTCTCGCCTGCTCTGCGCTCCCCTCCGCTTCCAAAATGCCAGCACCACTCTCGTGATTCTCGGCCTTCCGCATCAAGTCATACAAGCCGTGATGCGAAAGCTAGATTCACATGAGGGCAACGTAAGCAGACTGGGCACTTTGGCCAGCAAGCAAAAATCTCCGCCTAAGGTGTTGGCTATGGAAGGTCGTGACGTGGATAGCGCGAAGAGTGGTTCTAGGGCTAAAGACTGTTTTCCCTTCGAAGCCTTGTTGATAGCACTAGCCTACTGAAAGCAACGACGCTAGTGGTCTTTTTTTGCCCCTTACATACGCATGCTACCTCGTGGTGGCTATCTAAGCATTGCCATTTTTTGTTTTGTTTTTTGTTTTTGTTTTGAGTTTCACAAGTCCAACTCCTCGCAAGCCCTAAGTGCTTCTGATTAAGGGCTGGGAGAACGCCTCTTGTTTGCTTATCCGGCGGATGCATGGCACTTCGGAGTTGGTGATGGGATGGGAGTTGTGATCAGTGAGGGAAACAACGCATAAAGATCAAACGCGCTAGGGCCAATAATTAGCGCTCGTTTATCAGAGCGATGCGCCTTCTGCAGGATCAGGGGGAGCCAGTGGGTGAGGTTGATGAACTGGGGGCCCTGAATGCCCTGGACGCCCTAGACGCCATCGTAAACTCATCGGCAGCTCCCCTGCACTAATCTCGTTTAAGCAGCACTTGGGGGGTAGAGGGGAGCAGAAGTTGGGATGGATTGTTTCAGTGACTTTGACGCGGGACTTGCTCGCCAATGAGGCCATCAAATATTCACTGTTTATGGAGACCGCAGGGACACGGCTTGGGATGAACGGTCGGAAAGTCTTAAGTGCGTGCATAAGATGCATGGATTGAAAAAGCTTGGTTTTGTTCCTAGAAGTTTGTTGGCGTGTGTTTGCCATCATCAGGTATGGATGGCCATGGCCCTCTTCCCTAGATAATCCCTTCCCTCTCCTCTCGTGCCTCTCTCTTTTTCAGTTGCTCGTACAGTAAGTGCGGTTAAGATGATCTCGTCTGTGGGTTGTTGAAACTAACAGGACTACTTTGAGATGGTGAGGCACACCAACCAGATCACGTATTCGTCCCAAGCCTTGAATGCAGGTCCCAAAAGCCCCCGAATGCTGCTGGATGGACGAAAGCGACAGGGCTAGAAGTGTGTTCAGTGTGTTCCCCTGTGCAGAGTGCGCATTTGTGAATTTTAGTGAAGTGATTAGGCCTGCTTGAGTCTTGACCCTGGTGGTATAGGACGGTACGGTAGTAATAGCTCGGGCTAGATTCCCGTCCCCACTCCAGAGCACAACCCCAGCCAAGAAAGATTTGGGATCCTCTATATAGACGCGTAAGGATCCGCAGGCCCTTCCGATTCCCTCTCCTCTTCACCACCGTCGTCGGGTACACACTCTCTTTTTCGTCACCTTCAGATCTCTAAATAGCTTCAGCGTCTTTGAAAGATTGCGCCGTTCTATCTCTGCGGTCTATTTACATTCATTTTACATTCACCACTGCGCCCTGTTTGCCTCGATAAGAATCACTGTCAATCCCATTCATTCTTCATCAGCCACAGGTTCATACCAGACGCTCACATTCATTCATTGATTGAATCGATTCCAATTCAACCCCCGCACATACATTCTCTTCCAAACCCTCCCGTCGACCTAGATACCCGATCAACATTCCTTCAAGACAAACTTACTTCGAAGACTACTTCAAAATGCGCTCCTCCACCATTGCAAGCACCACCTTTTTGGCTGCATCTTTGCTGGTCAAGGATGTCCTCGCTGGACCTCCTCACCAATTGAGACACAAGCACCGCCGCGACGTCGTTACTGATGTGGTCGTTGACGAGGTTGTCGAGACTGTTTGGTCTACCATTTTCGTCACAGGCGACGAGCCTGCCACTGAGGCTGCCCCAGCGCCAGCACCAACTACGGTCGAGACTACGCCAGCTGCTGTAGTTGTTACTGTTACCCCAAGCAGCGTCGCCCCAGTCGAGACTCCAAGCACTACATCAACCACTCCAGTGCCAACCACCTCGACCACACCAGCCGCTCAAGTCGTCGCTGAAGTAGCCACCAGTGCCGCTGCAGTTATTCCAACCACATTGGCAACCGTCGCATCCTCTTCGAAGGCAACCACATCCACAACCGCAGCCACCTCGACAGCATCTTCTTCCTCATCTGGAAAGCGTGGTCTTGCATACAACTCTGCCGATCTCCTCTCAGGATTCTCCGGATACTCTGAAATTTCATGGGCCTACAACTGGGCATCGTCATCCGATGGACTCGACCTGAGCGGTGTCGAATACGTTCCTCTTCTCTGGGGTCTCGCAGAAGAGTTCACCTCTGTCTGGTCCACCGCTGCTCAATCCGCTATCGACAGCGGCTCCCAATACCTTATGTCCTTCAACGAGCCCGATCTCTCTTCTCAATCCAACATTGGATACGCTGATGCCGCCACCAACTGGATCACCTACATGGAGCCATTCGCTGACAAGGCCAAGCTCCTGTCCCCAGCTGTTACCAACGGTGGTGCTCCAATGGGACTTACTTACCTCGAGAACTTCCTCACTGCCTGCTCCACCTGCACTATCCACGCCACTAACATCCATTGGTACGATTCTGCCACCAACATCGACTACTTCAAGACCTACGTCGCAGAGGCTTACACCGCAGGTGGTAACCGCCCGGTCTGGATCTCTGAGTTTGGTGCGTCTGGATCTGATGATGAGATCAACACCTTCCTCGAGACTGTTATCCCTTGGTTGGATGAGCAAGATTACGTTGAGAAGTATGCCTACTTCATGGCATCCGATGGTGTCCTCCTCAGCAGTGGAACCACCCTCTCAACTATCGGAAACACCTACGCTTCCACCACTTAAAAAAAATCATAACATCACAATCAATCTAGCTCCTTCCTCGAAGGAAAACAATACTTCTACCACCACAATTTTATCTCTTTGTGTAGAATGTATGGAGCCAGGGATTTTTGGAGTCGTTGGATATTCGGATCATTTGGATACAGGATATCTTCAGGTGCTTCTGGACCGGAGCTGGACTGACTGAACAGGATTAAACAAACAAAACCACTAAGTCGTGTTTCAACCTTTTTTGTTGAAACATGCACTTTTACCTTCAAACTTGTACATAGTTTTTAAAGACTTTTTTGATGACATAGCATAGATCGCTGGATTTGGACAAATGGGCTCTTTCCTTTGTGTGTGGTGGGTGTTCTTTGGAGACAGTCAAAAACGGGGAAGGACGGTGGAGTACGCGATGCGATTTAAGTATTGTACTCGATTAAATTTTAAAACCAAAAATTCCAATCGGGATTTTCACAATCTGTCTCTCCTTGCATTGAATCAGTGCCATTGTGATGACCGCAGCTCTCTCTCCTCTGTTCTAACTTATCTTTTGCTTCAACTACCTTGCTGCATAGCAACTAGCAAAAGACGAATTACATCACAGAAGACAAACCCCTAGGGCAATCAATGTACAGCTTCGGCACTACTTCTCATGCTGACAGAAAAAAAAACACGGTGCATCTTCCTCGAAAAACTTTTCCAAATTTTACTCGTTCCTTGTTCCCCGAGTATGTTCCTTGTCAACTTTCGTGAAATGGTGTGGTAGTGAAGTGTAAAGTGGCAAACTACTGCAACGCTTACGCAGGTTCAATCACCACATCACTTGCACTTGCGCAGGTACAAACAATCAATCAATTAACAGTGTACCTACGAAAGTACTTCGTAAAATAACGGGATCCTTGGCTTGGCTTGGACAGCCCAACTATACCTCTGTAAGCTTGATAAGGTATCTACCTACCTACCTCCTTGGCGATGCGAGAAAGGAGAAGGAAATGACTATGCTGCTGCTGGTAGTGGTAGTGGTGCTGGTAGTGAGGGTGGTCAAATGATTGGGAGGGAAAATGGCCACGATATAAGCAACTACAGTAGTAGAGTAGATATGAAGCCAAGAGTGTTTGTTGTTGTTGTACAGCATAGTGAATAATGATAGTGATAAGATGAAAGCAGTGTACTGTACAGTCTTGAGCGTTTGTTATTAATGCATCATGCATACATAATAGAAAGAGGGGGGTGGGTGTGTGTGTGTGTGTTGACTTCGGGATTTGATTGTTCTTATTGAAGGGATTGGTCATGGAGAGCGAAAGGTGAATGGTTAGGGAATGTGAATGTACGAAGTGTTGAAGCGCTGGGGACTTGAGCTGGTGGTGGTGGTAGGTGTGGAGAAGGCTCGGAGACATACCGAGGTTTGTACAGTACCGTAATCGTCATGTGCTGAGTGAGTTCTTTTAATGGAACAGTTCTGAGCTTCCATTCCAAAAGTATTGTAACTTCAACTAGCCGGTCAACTTCACTGTCTCTTAGTTTTCCCGCAAGCACGAATTTCACTGCAAAGAGTATTTCCTAATGATTATGTGAGAAGGGGTGCTCTCTGTCCCGGTATTCAGTTGAGTCCTACGGTAGAGCAGGACATCTGCCAGAGAAAATGCAGTCAAGTGCTCGAGATGCAGATGCAGATGCGGTGGCATGATACGACCAATAGACACAACTACATCAGTGAGGTTGCAGAGCTGCATGTGTCGCGTGTCAATGGGGAAGGTCAACCAATACAAATTCGAGAAGTCCGCACTGTCGAAATGGATACATGGAGGCGTGATCTTGATTCGACACTAGAAAACAAACAGAAACGGGTCAATTCCTTCCATTTATCTATATATTACCAAAACTAAGTGAGCCTTGCTACCCAAATCAGGTTACATAGTTCAAGTCAATTATCGATTTAATTATGTGCGACGAGGTCTATTGAACAGCCATAAAATCACCGCATGGGAATCGAAGAAAGAAGAACGAATCCGTGATAATTTGGAAGGAGAAATTATTCAGATATCACGGCATCCAGACATCCCTTCCTCCAACATAGGATAACCATGTTCAGCATCGAGACTCACTTCATAGACTGCTCATCATACGAAACATTGATTGCTGTAGAGGTCACGATGCCATCCTTTAGGATGATGCATTCTATGCTGCTTCCATCCATCTCATCGAGCTCACTCGTTGAGATGTGTGAGCAATAGTTGTCTACCGAATTATACAACTCGATGGGCTTCACTCGAGCCTTGCGATCACCAGGCCATACAAAGAGTGACAAATATTTGCTCTTTGGACGATCGCTTCCAGTGAGTTGTCCAAGAAACTGTCATGCCACGTCAGTAACAAATGCAGTTCTCAAAATTCAGGCCCACGGTACTGGCGATGTACAGCCGGTAGCCGATAGATGGCACAATGACTAAGTTTGAAGTCATACTTTTGGCGATACCATTGCTGGCAATGGTCTAGAAACGATATGACGAGCAGAGGGTGTTGCAATGAGAAAAATCAACTAATACTCCGCGACTAATACGGACTGCTTCATGAAATCAGTTGGTGAGAGGAATAATGGATTAACATACCCTCTTCTAGGACTCTTTTGCCCTTTCTTTTTCCAGAATAATGCAGCATCGTGACAACCACTTTTTCAACTATACCATCTTCTAAAATAATAGCCCCCATAGTATCGCCGACTAAGCTATCTAGTCAAGGACGGTCTAAAAGCAAATCTTGCACGTTGGCACGTTCCCACGGGCATTAGCTAGGCTTTCTGGGCTTTGTTAATTTGGCCCTTGAATCTTGCTTGCGCTTTCAAAACAAGACTGCCGCATCCTATCGATAGAATTGCGGGGTCTTGGAATCAATATTTATTTCCAGCATCACGAACAGAGTCATTGTAGCTCAGGGTCTCATTGCCAAGATCAAATGATGGAGGCGCCATACAGTAGAACGTGCTTAGATCGATGCTGAAGCTTGTTTTGACTGTCTGCATCGTGCCCTCTCTCCACCTTTGCTTTGGCCACGAAGTGATCAATCGCCTCCAGACAAGCGATGTGATTCCAACATGAAGTGGTGGAGCTTCACGACAAGGCTAAGCGATCATACAGTAGAGGCATTGTGCTGAATGTGCTCCCTGTTTAGGCAGGCATGAATGACTCAATATTGCAATTTGACAATGGCTCTCCCACAAATGCCACTCTTCTGGTCCAAGTAACTATATTCAAAGGAATCACTCACTTGCAATTGATTACGTGGCAAAGAAAGCTGAAAGCACTAGGGCTAGACTGACAGTTCATTACTCATGATAATGAATTTCTTGGCAATGCCATTCATTTACAGGCTCTCAACCCACACAATACTAAATTAGCCGTCCAGATCAGCAATGTACTAACTAGTATCTTCCACCAATGGTAACTCAAGTAATTGGAAGGTATATTCACTTTGAACAGAATTACTATGAAGTCATATCCAAGAATACCAATCGCGCAGTAGCTGCGACGATAAGCAAAGATCAAAACTACTCTTGCAAGAGAAGATCCATACAAAACAGCCTTCACTTCCTAGAAACCAAACTTCTCTCGACCAATAGATATAACAGGTACATTATTTGACTCCTACACCTCCTCTTCTCGACAACGTTACAAACAGACGCAGATATTTTTATGGTACTACTGAAACTGGATCATAGCCGCTGCATTGTCCGTTCTTCCGACTAAACCTTAGTTAACAACGGACAGGTAGCACGAGGTACTCCTAGACACAGATCACATCCATACCTACTTACCTAGTAACTAGGTATTCCAAAACTTCCTTGAGGTTAATGTGCAATAACTAAAACCTTAGGGTTTCGCAATGGCGAAACCGTGAGACTAATTATTCAAGGCCACGACGACTTTCGTCAATATAGGTATACTAGTACGAGTTTTACCAAGGGCAAACATGAAATTTAACTAAATCAGAGTCTCTTGAATGACTAGCGCATAGAAGCTCTATAAAGCAATGCGTTATAGTAGCCTTATCACACGTCTTAGAGAAATGGATTTATTTCGTTAAGCAGCTACAGCACTTAGTCCTCCTTTAGCCTCGCTTAGCCTCTTCTTCCGCTAGCGCACTGAAAAAAGGGCATTTCCTTTCTCCATTTCAACCTTCATATCTTTCAATCATACAACCCAGCATCCTAAACAGATACCTGGGCATCCCATCATCCATACCGGCAATGAAAAGCCACGAGGACAGTAGAGCAAGGAGAAGAGCTTGTAGTAAAGCTCTTCACTCTCCCAGACATTAAGAATGTTTCTTTACCCTTTCTGCGCACAGAAACATACATGATCAGGATCAGTGATGACGAAGCATTGAATGGAGATCTCACCACATCTCCGAAAGTTTTGTAGACGTGTGTGAGAACGAACTTCTTTGGCTGGTGCTGAGATCAAACTCGTCCCGGACTTAAGTCCTTGAATCTGTGGTTTCAGTGGCCCATATAAACTCAAGACTGGCCCAGGTCAGCAGTATCAAACACGATTCTTGAGATATCAAACTTTAAATATGTTAACCTTTGTTTGTTTTTTAATGGCAATACTTTGGATTGGACTGCACCCCACTGTGCCACATGATTTTTTGGGACTTGAATCCGATCTGTGATGAAGAACCTGAGTGATGACTTCCAGCCGTGTTGTAATGATGCGTGTCAGGGTAGCATTTAGGGATATACTGAGATCGTCACTGTCAGTTTGAGAATAGCAGTTCGCTCGGTTCTAGCACTTGTTCTGAATCTAGGGTCCGGGTCAGCAATCCTTCCTCAGCTCAAACTTTAAATATACTTATTCAGCCTTCATCACCCACTGGTGGAATTAGGCATTGCAAAAGATTTTCTTCACTGGAAGGATTGCACCACAAGGGTCCCGGACCTTTTTGTTCGCCTGTGTTTGGTGTGTATGATCTGTGATGATGTTTCAAGATAGCGAGCTCCTTCTGTTGTACCGATACGTGAAGTTGCCATCTCTTGATCGATACTGAGATCATGATAGGAGTACCTAAGGGCTCGCCGGTACTGTGAGACTAGGTTCTTGATCTGGGGTCCGAGTCAGCAGCTTTCCTCAGCTCAAACTTTAAATATGTATTGTCGACCTTCATCACCCATCGGTGGAATCAGGTACTGAAGTAGATTTTCTTCACCAGAAGTGCACCACGAGGGCCTCGGACCTTTTACCTAGTTTCCCTCCCACAATCTATGATGATATTCCGAGGTACTCGAACGAATGACTATGAATCGTTGAGTAGTCTTCTGTGTACTTCTGAGATTGGGAGAAGGATTCTATAAAGTATAGGTCAGACATAATCAAATGGATCTGCGTAGTAGGCAACACGGGCACGGTAACTCACTTAACTGTAGAAGTATACTCGGACTGCTCGTCACAATACGTTTTGGAGCAGGGAAAAGGAGGCACTCATTAGTGAAGCTGCACCGAGGACGTGTTTTCTGGAAAAGGATGAAATGTTAACAACATGCATGGCTTTGACAAGCTGTCGAGTTCTGCTTCGGAGCTCCTTGTGCTGCAGAGTGCTTCTCTCTGGACTGAGTAAGGACAGACTACCTACCTATAAGGTACCTTCCGTGAAGTTTTTGGGAAGAGAAGTCGAAGTGTTCAGCTTGGGTCACTTGAAGACTCATGAAGTGATGTGAGTGAGTGCGTGCCACGATGAGAAGATTGAGAATCAGGTATGAACATCATAAAAAAGATATGACTCTCGCGTTGTTGGGATGTTGGAATGATGTGGTGATAGAAGTAGGAGACGGGGATGGAGAGGATACGAAGAGAGAGAATTGCTGCGTTTGCTAGTCATAGTTCATGTCATAGTTGGCAAGTGCCATCGTTGTTGCCATCGAGTGACATCGTGATAAGGAAAGTGTATTGATAGTAGTTTCCTTGTTTGAATATCTTTCCCGTTATGTCAGGAACACTACACAGCACAACTTCGACTTTTGGATAATTCGAACTAATTGCTCATCAGCACCAGTGTAGTACTTGAGATTCTCCACCAGATGATGTTCTTCTAGCATGGATGTTCAAGGTTTCGAATCGGCTGAGTCTCCTATGCAACTTCGCTGGAAATTAATAATAACTAAAGAACATATAATCTATCCAGATCCCACAAAATATTTCCCATCTCAGACTTACCTCTCACGAATTTGTTCTCGAACAACTTAGTATATCGCGAAACGTAGCTGAATGATAAGCTTACTTACTTCCGTTATACATTTATGTAATTATCATCTTGTAATTCTATTGTATAGAATCAAATTGGCAGTTAAACTGCAGAAGTATCATGGGTAGTTAAGAAAGTTATTACACTGAGGCAAAGACTGTAACCAGGAATTTATCGGTTTAGGAAAAGTCTTGGGTACTAGTTTTCAACATTCATTTTTGGCATTGCTTTTTTAATTAGCAATAGTAATAGTGGTTGTGTCAAGAATCCAGTTGTATCTATACTTGTGGTAGAACGTTTCGCTCGCTTGATCCAAATAGTATAAGTAGATTTGTGGCGGAGAGTGTGTGATGAGACTTTCTCGCTTGTAAGCGACCAACTAAATGACTGGAGACAAGCAGACTTAGTTTACATTCCACGGAGGAATAGATAAGATTAGAAGTGAATTGATTTTGGAATACTTACCTAGTTAGTCGTTATGGAGATGTATTTGAGTAGCTGTACTGGTAGACGCTTGTACCACTTTTGGCGCCATAATTACGACCAGATTTTCTGTTAGAACATGTTAGAATACAAGACAATAGTTGTAAGCAATAACTTGGAGCTTATTTCAAAATAAAGCCAACTACTATTCATTTCTGAGCTACGTTACAAATTTTAGTGTATATTGTGGTCACGTAGTAAGAATCAAGCACTATGAATTGGGTATGTATATACGACAAATTAAGTGATATTATGAAACGATATATGTTAGATTGAGTACATCTAGCTATTCTTTTACTGTGAGAAGCACCCTCATTCTCATCTTCCTTATCACCTTCTTCCCTAGTATTAATCATCAACTAGACTCGAAACAGATTTTGAATATGAGTGAAGGATTTCGCACCACTTTTTATGAGCCAAGTCTGGCGAAGGTGGCTATAGAATTAATAGGGTGTGCGTTTAGGGTTCACTACAGCATATCCACTGCCCGCGAGGCTGCAGGTGGTAGGCAGGCTACAGCACCATAGAGAACTTACCACCTCGCCCATTGACTCCACGATCGAGGCAACAGTCGCCTAGCAAGTTGTCGATCCAAATCCTGATGTAGTATAACCAATCCTTGGTCCAGGCGGCATGGCGCCCCCGAGTAAACGTCGAAAGCGCAATGTCATCCCATCGTCACCCAGCGACTCCGATGGTGATTATGGTGAACCAAGCACCAAGTCGAATGCGCAGATAATGGACCTTGTATCCTCATCGCCGCCTCCTGTACCGCAGACCGTGGACAAAGTGCCGAAGAAAGAAAGATTCGCTGCAGTCTAACACCGCATCTACGAAACTTCAGCCTCGGGCAAAAACCGTGAATCGCCCCCAAAACGCGGCTCCTATACGCCTCCCAAGTACTCGAGGAAGCAAAGCCGTTAGTAAGAGTGCAAGCAGTAGTCCGGAAAAACGGAAACGCAAAAGCAAAGTAGAAGAGAAGGGCAAGAGTGGAGACATATTTACGTTTTTCACGAAGCAAGCACAAAGGCAACAGGCTGCGAGTAGTACCAACGGAAGCTCAGCACCAACGCGACCTTCTATACCAAGCTCAACAGCCTCAAAGCTTGAGGACTTTGATGGAATATCCGATGGCGACGAAATTGATGACATTATAGGAAACAAGGCACAACCGGCAAGTTTCATTGGGGATGCGGTTAGAAAGCGTGCTAGGGGAGCAGATACCCTTAAAAATGGCGATGGAGACGCACCCAGTGCAAGCCAAAAATTTATAAAGAAGCCACGGACGTTAGAAGACAAGAAACCTGTCGAAGATCTAAGGCCGTGGGCCGAACGTTTTGCCCCATCGACTCTAGAAGACCTTGCGGTACACAAGAAAAAAGTGACAGATGTGCGGGCATGGCTTGAAGCAGTCACTGAAGGTAGGATGAGGCAACGCCTCCTGATATTGAAGGGAGGAGCAGGTACAGGGAAAACAACTACTGTCCAACTTATTGCGAAAGCAATGGACTGTGATGTCCTGGAATGGCGAAATCCAGTTGGGTCGGTTGCTACTGCTGATGGTTATCAATCTATGGCAGCGCAATTTGAGGAATTTATGGGCCGCGGAGGGAAATTTGGCCAACTCGAAGTTTTCTCGGGGAATGAGACCGCAACTTTAAAACCAGAGATCAAGCCATTGGACCGTCGGAAACGGCTGATCCTAGTGGAAGAATTCCCCAATACATTTACACGCTCTTCGACCGCTTTACAGTCATTTCGTTCTGCTATTATCCAATACCTTGCGGCGAACACGCCACCTCTATCTGTCATGTATAATAACAACCAAAAGAAAGACCCTGTTGTCCCTGTGGTAATGATTATATCTGAGACATTGCTCACTACAACTTCAGCCTCAGCAGATAGCTTCACAGCACACAGGCTTCTTGGACCGGAGATCCTTCAGCACCCAGGAGTCTTTAGTATTGAGTTCAATGCTATTGCGCCAACGTTCTTAGCAAAAGCCCTGGAAAGAATCGTCCAGAAAGAATCAAAGATATCGGGTAGGAGGAAAACTCCTGGACCTCTTGTTTTAAAGAAACTTGGCGAAATAGGTGATATCAGAAGTGCTATTGGCTCTCTCGAGTTTCTCTGCCTGAGAGGGGATACCGATGGCGATTGGGGTTCGAAGGTTGCATTCAGCAAGGTTAAGAAGAGCAGTAAAGACAGTGTAGCATTGACGAAAATGGAAGAAGAAAGCCTAGAGTTGATCACCCGGCGAGAAGCAAGTCTTGGTATCTTTCATGCTGTGGGCAAAGTTGTCTATAACAAGCGTGATGAAACGCCACCAGCAGTATCTACAAGAGATGTGGAAAAGCTACCAGAATTCATTTCACAGCATGCACGTCCTAGAAGATCAGAAGTCGCCGTAGACACACTTATAGATGAAACTGGGACCGATACGCAGACCTTCATCTCCGCGCTTCATGAGAATTACCTTCTATCATGCGATGCTTCTTCATCCTCATTCGAATTTTCTTCTCTAGATCATGTCAATGGCTGCATTGATGCAATGTCTGACAGTGACCTTCTCTGCCCATCTTGGGATGGCTCTTTCAACTCAAGTGGTTTCGGAGGCGGGACAGGGGGACGGGGATCTGGTGGTGATATTCTTCGGCAGGACGAGATTAGCTTTCAGATAGCCGTTCGAGGTATTCTCTTCTCCCTACCGTCTCCGGTTAAGCGAAAAGCGCCAGCCGCAACAGGACTCAGAACGGGAAGGCAGGGAGACGCATTCAAGATGTTTTACCCTACTAGTTTGAAGTTATGGAGGATGAAAGAGGAGATCGAGAGTACGATTGATCTCTGGGTAACGCGAATGATGAAAGGAGAAGTTTCAAACCTTGGTACGATTACAGCAGGAGCTGCCGCCTTCGCGAGACCGAAGACTGGGACAGTTGAGTCTTGGAAGCATAGGAGTAGCAATAGCCACTCGAGTCCGAAGAAAGCAGCCGAGAAAGAGGCAGACACCAATCCTCTAATGTCAATTGGGACGTCTGCACGCAAAGAAATGTTACTTGAACGCCTTCCATACATGCTGCAGATAGCGCGTGCTCGCAGATCATCATCTTCCACCCTTGCTATAAGGGACATGGAAAAGGTAACAATTTTCCGTGGTATTGGAGGCCCATCAGAAGAGTCCCCCGATGATGGCGATGATACTGTGGCTGTGGCGGAGGAATGGGCGACTGATAAACCTGTTGAAGGTGTATCACCGAAAAAGAACGGTAGAGGGCTAGTGATCCGTGGTGGAAGGGGGTGTAGCAAATGGCTTGGCTTTACAACAACCAGAGCAAAAGTTGGTGTTGAGTGATGATGATATCGAGGATGACTAATGTTTATCAGCATGCTGGGAACGAATGTAAAATACACTTGTAATTAGAACTGGGACCGGAGCAGTCATTCGGCAAAAAAATTGACTGGTAGTGGAGCAAGGGGGAATGGCTTGCCTAAATTAGCATTGGAGTTTTTGAAACGTTACTTCATATACATATTACTCATACAATCATAAGGCACCTAACGCCGTATGTGATACAATTTGATCGTACAATATTTCAATCCACGTAAAGAATCTCAGTCCATATCAAGGCTCGAGAACCCGGTCCATCCCTCAAAGTCGTCAGCAAATTTTACTGCGGCAGCTAGGTATCGCTCGTGGACATCTCCCCAAGTAAAAGCCGCTTCTTTCATAGCACGAATTGCTTGAGATTTGTTAGCTTTTGAAGTCATGGATTGGGATCAATCTCGACTTACCTTTCACATAATGAGCATCTGTAGACCATGCCCCATTGACCGCCTTATCTTCAACATATTTCCACGGCTTCGTTGGTTTCTCCTCAATATCATCATTGATCTTGGGTCTCAACTGGGAAATGTACACCGCCAGTGTGAGCAGCCACCATTGCCTAACTACTGAAACATGGAAATGACTTGGTATCATCGGAAGTAAAATTCGCACGGCATGACTAGTCGTGAGAATATGTACCATGAAGAAATCATAGGCATGTGTTCCCGGTTCCACAGTGCGAACCAGAAGTGCGACTGCAGCTTCTTGAGAATCGCAAAATTGTTTCTTTGGATCTGTAATGCTCCAGGCGTTCCAATGCTCGAGGACTAGGTCTTCGTGTTTCTTGAAGAGTGGTTCAATGTTTCCAGCTCCCTTGGACTCGAAGAGTCCGTCAAATCGTTTGTCCGATGATATTTTGTGCAGAATGTCGAGGGGTGAGGTTGTCGAGTAAGTAGAGGGCTTGGTGTAGGAAGTTTCATCGATATATTTGTGGAGGAAGTTGTAGGCTGTCGAGGCCATGCCCAGGGCTTCCATACCAAGTTCTCGACTAGAGAGTTCGTATGCATAGCCCAGGTGTATTAAGGGGTGGCCGAGTCCTCCTATCAAGCCATTTATCAACGGCTGCTTTCCACTGAATAAGTATTCCTCTGCCACTCTCTTCCAGTCATACCCAAACTTCAAAGCTAATTCATCCTCGTAGAAATCCACATACGCCCTCTGATACCTCTTATCGCCCAAGAAATCCCTCCAATCTGTATCGCATATCTCGGCTGGCGAGTCCTCCCAACCCTCGAGCTCTTTTGACTCTTCATCATAGATCTTATGTAGTCGTTCTGTACTTGCGCCTAGCAGGTACGCAGAGCCAAGGAGGTGCGGCATGTGGTTGTGAAATTGTAGATTATGATATAATATCGAATGGTTTACGTGGTTTGCTCGTAGTAGATGCTTTAGTGTTCGAGGTCTCTTTTCTGGTGCAGTTTCGACATCGTGGATTTCGACTGATGGTAAATCAATGGATTGGGTTGAGTGGATGGTGCTGCTGGTTAGATACTTGTAAACTCTGTCGACGACCGGCACCCATGCTATCATAGGGGCAGACATATTGCGATTGCTGAGGACGGAAAGATGTACAAAGTAGGATCGGAGCAACTTTGGTAGCTTTGTTGGAGAACAATGGAACAAAGGAAGAGAAGGAAAGAAAGAAAAAGAAAGTTGTTGGGAAGCTCGCGAATCCATGAGCTGATCGTGCCGACTATCCACAATCCAAAATGCGGGGTAACAGGGATTCGCGGCGAAATAGTTAATACGGCCCTAGTGTCTTTCCAGCAACTTCTTTCTCTCGTCTCTCGTCTCTCGTCTCTTTTCTCTCTTCTCTGTTCCCTAAACACCACACCAATAATCCAATCATTATCCTACCGGTGTCTTTTCACTCGTGAATCAGGACTTCAGCAACCCGAGGAGTAGAGTCAGTCTATGATATACCAATTACTGGCATGCCCATCGTCACAGCATCGGGATGAAGTAAAAGGACAGACACCAGCGAAGGAGGACTGGAAGCAGGAGCAGGTGCCATACTACCACCATGTCTATTTCGACCCCTCTTATTTATGCCGAGCTTCTATCCAACATCCGCCAAATTTCTGTTATTGCAGCACTTAATTCACCATGTGACACGAACACCAAGGCGGAGTTGTCTAAGGATGGCAAACAGTTCACATTGCATCATGATGGAGTAGTGACCACTCTGAGTCTGCCCGGACAAGTTATTGCCAGCACTCCACTTCAAAAAGCTGCCATTGGAAGCGAGGAGCTTTCATGGAGGTTGCCTGTGGTTGGTCTGGTCCAACGGCACAATGCCGAAGACTATGACCGTGAAGGGCCTTGGCCTGCAAAGACAATGAATGGAGACTTCGAGTTTTGCTGCCGATATTGTGGCTCTATGATCATTAGACAAGGGGCTATCAAGACCTGGAAAGACTTGCCTAGTGATAATTGGGCAGAAATGATGGATTTCTGGCATTGTCACAAGCCATCTGATCACGAACATAACAGTTCAAATGGGCAAGCAGATAGTTCTGAGTCTGTGTGCACCGAGAAGCTTGTTGCCAGCAAAGGTTACGGAGCCAATACCAAATTTGTAGCGCAGGCTGGAGTTGCATTTGTTGACATTACAACCTTTCTATTATCAGAAACAGACACTATTGGCATTGAGCAAATGCAACTCAGAGCTACTAAATCCTCATCTTTCTTAGAAACAAATCTCACCGGTAATGAAGCGAATCAAATTGCAATTGCAAACGCTTCGCCAGCTCCGCCAGAGACAGATCTCGCTAGTGCAAAGCAGCTATTTCCCGAGATGACAAGTAGATGACAAGTATTTCTGATGAAACTGAGGTAAGAAACGTCATTTTTCCTATTATATCTATCTGCTTCTTCACGGGTATCAAGAAGGCGGCCAAACTACTTCAATAGTGTGGTCACCGATACAAATACCCTATATTAACACTCTGTCACCAACCATTCTGCTCCGGCAGCGGTCTATCTTGCATACCCTCTTCTTTGGATTACGGGTTACTTGAATGACTGGAGGTTAACCGCCTCGGCATTTCACTCCGTATCTTCCTCAAGATCTTGGAAGGCCATGGGATTAGCACGAGGGACATGCATCGCTGATGCGCATGGTGTTGTCCACTTATTGGCGACCCGACAAGCGCAGCAGCTCTCAAATATTAAGTTAGTTGAGTAGATCAAAGCAACAACTTTTTACTAATGGTTTCTCAGCCTGAAAGCTCGCGAGGTCGCTTTTGCAACACTTGTCGCCAGGAAATCGGGTATTACGATCTCCAAGCGGAAGGTGTCAAACTCTGGAAATGGGCTTTGCAAAGATGCTTACTAGATGACAAGTTAGATAAAGACAAACAGAACGATAGCAAGAAGCCGAGCTATTCATTCTTACAGCCTTCTATAACAGTTATTATCTCGTCTCTTGTCTCCGCGATCATCTCATCTCAGGCATGTTCGCGTTTGATTCTTTCATCCCAACCCTTACCATTGTCTTCAAAGCCATTGATTCTGGACCAAACGACAACGAGGCCCGCCACTGATTCTCTATCATCAGACCCAATATGTTTGAACTTCTGGGTCCTTTTCCCGTCCGTGAGATACTCAACTACGAGGCTCTCCTCCATACCAGATGACAGAACGCAGAGGATTGGCGTGCCAGCAATGAAGGTCTTCTATAAGCAAGTCTCAGCTGATGCAGCGAAAGCGCTAGCGGACGAACCAAATGTTGAGGAAGTCACGTTGCCAACCAATGCTATGGTAGAGATACGGAAGGCTTTAGATGAGAGCTGTCTTGTGTTGCCCGAGAGCGGCAGGAAGTTTCAAGGATGGGAGGTAGGGCTGCTTGAGCGGCATGAGGAAGAGACTTGATTCAATTTGATACAGCGTATCAGATTTCATAAAAAGAAATAAAATACCCAAATCAACCAGTTTATTATTAACTATCTGATGACTTATTTACTGTTGCCAGTGAAAATAACGGCGGTGTTTTAAGTTACATACAGTGGAAGAAACGGTATTTTCACCCTTTAAGTAGCACTTTTCTCCACAACCTGAACTTTAATCTCCGCCATCTTCTCGACTGTCACCTTCTCCCTAAATTCAACATTAACATCTTTCTGCACACCATCCCCGAACTTCCCATCGTTAGCAGACTCCCAAGCCTTCTTGATCATGGCCTTCCGAGCTTCACTTCACTTCTACACCTCATATCGAACTCGAACGTCTCGGGCTTTGCAATCAAGAGACTCGTATAATCCAATAAAGGAACATCGACCTCCCTTCCATCCACACCTATCTTCTTACTAATATTAAAAGCCCATGCGATACCTCCCATAACGAGAAAGAGTTCCTGTTCGACAATGTCGACGCCTTGGCAGACGCGACGGCCATGTCCGAACTGGTGGTAGTTTTTGAGAGAGAGGTTGTTGTAAGTAGGGTAAGCTATGTATCAGAAAGCTGGTGTTAGTGCACTTGTTCTGGATAATATTGGGTTGGAGTAGCTTAAACATGATTTAGGGTAAGAGCGAGTTATTCAAAGCAAAATGGAGTAATAGAACCGAAAGGTTGAAATTTGCTCTGGGAAATTGAATACGTACATGGGGATAGCCAGCGAGAAGGGAGAAATTTCTCGGGTTCGGGGTAGATTGCTTGATCGCGGGTTATTCCCCTGGATGATGTGTTAGCGTATTTGGCTATCTAGAAGGATTTGGGTTGTAAGTACTAACCATTCAAAAGCGTGTATTGTTGCGCCAGCTGGTATGAGGTAGCCGTTGTAGATCTGGGCAAAAAAAGGTGGGGAGTTAGCAAGTACTTCTTTTGTAGGGGATCTAGAGTTGTTGCACCCGAGACATATCTAGAGAGAAAACGTCTTGAAAGGGTATATCTTAAGAGGAACTCCTCTTAGAATACTCGCGAATAGGAATGAAAGTGCTCCCCTAATACGTACATCATCCTTCTCCAAGCGATGGGGAATACCTAAGAATCTGTTAGCGAGCATAATAGTAAACACAAGGGTATTTGACCATACCAGTCGGAACAGGTGGCCTCCATCTCAAAACCTCCTTCATAACTGCTCTTAAAAGAGGCAAGCTTTCCTTATCTTCCCACCTCGGGCAACGTCCATCAAGCACCGTCTCAATCTCGTCCTGCAGTTTAACCTGCCATTCAGGATAATGACACATGGCAAGTATAAAACTCATCAACGGACTCGCCATTGTCAGTGCACCAGCAATCGCCAGCATCCCTACACAGTAATCACCTTCATCATCTCTCACCCACCCATTAGCCCTTGTCTTTCCGTCTTTTTCTAAAAACATCTGCATGTAGGAAGGGTTTGCTGTGCCTGCAGCGACTGAATTCTCGACGCTGCGGCGCGCTCTAGAGAAGAATTCTTTCTCAGCATCGTGTCGTGCTTTTTCGGCTCGCTTCCAGGGAGACAGCCAGGTGGGGAGTATCGCGAGCCAAGAAATAACATTGGGGACGGCACCACTAGGACTGATAGCAGAAAGGAGACCATGTGTAACAATTTTCAGCTCTGCTGCGAATTCGGAAGATCCCCAAGCGAGCTTGGAGATTGTGCGGCCTGTCTGTTCTTCGAGGAGGTTTTGGAAATTGGTAGAATCGTTGGAGAGGAGGTACAGGAGTCTTTTCAGCTCGACAGTTGGGTATGAGTGTTGAGATGCAGCAGCAGAGCGTGACATCGCATGGTGCGCGAATTTACGTTGGCGTTTCCACGTTTCTGTTCGTCTGTGTAAGCGACGGCCTTCTCGCGTGGAGGCGAGCAACATACCATTGCGCCCTAGAAGCGGAAGATAGTCACCACTATACCTGTTGTCTGGCAGATTGGGAATCATAGGTCGGTCGGAGTAAATAGCTCCTCGATTTGCCAACAAGTCATTGGCAATCTGATTCGATGAGATCCAAACATGGACAGAACCGAAGATTTCCATCTGATATATTGGCCCATACTCTTCCGCGAATTGCCAAAGCTTCAACCAAGTCCTCTTACTTGGTAAATCATGAACGCGACCGATGAAAGGCAAGCCTAGAAATTATCAATCAAGTCAGCAGACGTTTGTGACTGATTTGCTTCTGCTATTTGCGAAGGATATCAAACGTACCCTTCGGACCAGGAAGTTTACTTATGCCTGGAGGTAGCAGGTTCCTCTGACATTTCTGTTTGTAGGACACAAACGCAACGATTAAAATTATTACAAAAAGAAATGTGCAGGCAGTCATTTTGCTCAGAATATTCCAGATTCGCATGAGCCCAGGAAACTAAAGTGTTCACATGCTGCGTTCTTATATCTACGTCTTCAACATAGACTAAACAAAATACTAAGAACGGTCTCGCCCTTCCTCGCCCAATACTCTCGAGCGATGTCAGCAGTCTGGAAATATCCCAAACGGTACATGCCCATGAAACGAAAGAGGCATGGAGTGAAGCACGGCAAAGGACGAGAGTGGAGCTGCTAGATACTGCTCAGTGGTGCCATAGTACGAAGTACTTACTGCAGTGAGGCGATATTGTGTGCTCGGATCTCGGATGGAGTTATCTTGCAGACGGAGAGATCTTCGACACTCTTGACCGCTTGCTTCATGATTGGACGCTGACAAACCTTGACAGTACGGATGAGAACACGGCAGAGAGGTCGCTGAAGAGAGATATACAACATACAAGATGCGCAAAACTAACCGTCTTGAGGATCTTAGTCAGAAGAAAGTTCTTGTATTGGCTGGGCGAGCAAGAAAAGAGTCTGCGATTTAGAAGAATCCCATGGATTGCCGAGCACAAGGTGAATAGCATCCTAGCACAAGTTCGCAGTAACCAACTCAATACCAGAATTTACGCTCGAGCAGATGTGCAGCATAGAGTACATATACGATGGAACACTTCTACAGCCCCTAACAGCGCTGAACTCCGAACGAGTGTGGTTAACTGTTCCATCTACCTTAACACCGGTACGCGCAAGTTACTCGTGTACACGACGAAGATATCTCCTGGAGGCCGAGGCCGAGAAAAAACGTAGCGCCAAGGAAGAAAGAGTGAGCGAGTACGGGGTACATTATTGTACCGCCGTCAGAGCGATAGTTTGAGCCACACATATTACTCTTTCTGGCATTTTGTTTTACTATTGCTCATCACTCTGGCAGCTGCAACATGATGCCACTAGAGCCCATTACAGGATAAGCTGATACCAAAAAGACAGTATGCAGTTTTTTCTGATGTATCAAGTGGCTGAAGCTATTGTACTAACATTGAACTAATGTATAGTTGGAACCATATACCCCCATAGAAGCCCTTGTCAGAACTCAATGCGGACATGCCTTTGCAGCCGCACCAGCTTGGACTGTGGCAATGGGGCTCTAAACCAAACATTAGAGGTCTGTCCGTCTGGAAAGACGGAGGAAGATTCCCGCAAAGAAAAGATCCTTGGTGCTGGGAACATGATGGGATTTCTCCGAAAAACTGTTGTGACCCGAGGCTTTGGGAGGCAAAACGCCACTCCTTTGACACCTGAGAGCTTTCAATGATCGACGTCTTACATCGGCCATCTGAAGATTCTCAGCATTTCTCCCCTCATGCCCAGAGGACTACGCCCGCACTAGCACGCGCCAATGCAATGAATATTTCGTACTCTGTATAATGCTGGCCAAATGATAGAATTGGGCAACAGAGACAATATCCCAGCTGCCGATGTGCCAACTTGGTCTTTCCTATGGATATGCGGACTCGATGAAGACCAATGATGAAAACAGCTCGCGGAGTGCGCAGGAATGCTATAAGTAAGCCTGTAACAGTCGTCGGCTTACAAGTCGTAAAGTCTGAGCATTGCTTATGTGGACGCCAGAGCAAAAGAAGGTAGGCGTAGTAAGTGCTCGGAGATTAAACTTGAAAATGCTTTGGTGGCTATAATAGCGTATGTGGCGATCTGGCCTGGCGGTAACGGTAAGCGGGAGCTGAAACGTGTATCTTCTGTACCTCGTGTCTGTTATCCTAACTAAATGCGTTTCGTCTCGTGTTCTTAAGTCTAAGCGTCGTTGAATAGACATGCTGTGAGCATGGTGTGGCTCAAGTCAACTTGTCATGCAGATTCGAGTAGATTCAAGCTTGTTTGCAACGAGGCTGTAGACATATCGACATTTCTTATCAACAACCATTTCGTAACTTGATGGTCTTTGTTAATGTCATGTTTCGAGTTAGCAGTCACCTCTAGATAGTCGGATAAGACTAGCAAAGAGTATCATTTGTACTGTTTTCTGCAGCTGTACTAAATATTGTTTAAACGACGGGAATCCGGACCATTTGCTCCTCATCTCACTCACGCGTCAACGTTGCTAGTGCTGTGAGTGAGATGTCGGGTCGTATCGAAAGACGCAAACTAACCTAGTGACTTATGCAAAGCCATTCACCTTCAACCATTCCAAGATAACTTGTGCATCTCTTTCCTTATAAGCAGCGCGACCAATAATCTTCTCGCTTACATTGCTCAAGGTTCTCGTATATCCTCGGTTGTCTTTTTCTTCAAAGAAGCTGGCGATTTCCTTTTCAATGTCTCTGTCTGCAAACTTTTGCAAGCTCACTACGCAGAAACTCGAAATTAGTACTATGTACAGGAAGGAGGAAAAAAGGTACCGCCATAGAGACTTAGGTACAAGCGAGTAATATTGTTCGGATATATCCTCTCAAAAATGGTCACCGCGGAAGTAGAAGCCGATAAAATTAGGAAGGGACCGTTGATGAAAATACGCACCTCTCAAAAAGCGATCCAAAACCACCGGATTTCCACCAATTCTTTCCTTAATCGCGGTGAAGTTTTCTTGGATATATTTCCAGAGCCCATATGTCCAGAGCCCATTTGGCATTTGCTGCAAGAGTCATAGCACCGGTATGGACATCCTGGATAGCGACTTCCGAAAACAGGAAGGTAAGATAATCAGAGAGTAAGTCGGGGCTTTGCAAGCGGCCGAGAGCCCGAAGAGCGATCTCTTTGCCATCGACGGAGGTTGTTGCTTGCCATTCCTTTTTGAGGGCTGCATACTCGGTGGAGCTGCCTTCACGTACTGCGATCTATAGTCAACAAGTTCAATGTCAGTTTGCCCCGTACAGAGATTCTAGAAGCCACTCAAACAATATTCAGGATCACAAAGCAACTGTCCTAGAATGAATGGATCTCCTGCTACAAGGGTCTTGCTTACCTGAAAGATGGCTGATCGAAGGTTTTGGTGAATGACAGACTACAATATTGTCAGCTACATTCTAAGCTATCAGATGGTCTACCCCTCGCGATCATCATGATATTTTGACGGAAATTAGAATGCTTAGTAGTCACCTTGTGACGACGATAATGACATCGATAATTGGTAAAGGGAGACAAAACTCTTTAGGATGGCGGCAATTTTGAAACCTCGAGACCCTTGAAATATCTCATTGACTGGATACATGAGTATACATACCTTATCTTTGCCACTGGTGTAGAGCTCGAAGCGACGCTTCGCCTCAGAGATTATACCTTCGTGTCCATTAGATCCAGCACTGAGGATCAAGAGCGCTCGAAGTTGTCCAGTCAAATAATCAAATAATCCTCGTCTGGTCCCTCTTCCCACCCTATCTTTTCAACTGCAGGACCAACCAAAGTTAGGATGAACTTCTTTAGTCCATTAATGATCTCCGTCTCCGAAGAGAAAACTGATGATTTTACAGTTCCGAGTGAGCTCAAAATTTGTGACCATACAAGGTAATTGGTTTCTGATTGGAAACCTTTGACGAAAGAAAGCCTTTGACCTGGGGTAGAAGCCTGGGGTAGAAGCAGAAACCCAGCAGAAGCAGCCAGCCTCTGCGTCTGCAATAAGCCCGATTTGCAATAAGCCCGATTTTGTCCGATTCTGTAAGCCGGTCGGTTTGAGTGCCAAGTTTAGCAAGTCTTGCTGGTGGATAATTGACTCTATAGAAACCAGAGTTATCGGTATTTAGCTTATAAAATGTATCATCGATATCCCGAATTGTATCTTCCTTTATTTTAAAGGCAACAGGGCTGACACCTTTGGTTCCAGTTTTTCCTTGGAGTCCAAGAGGCGTCCACCATGTTGTCTCATCATCCTCAGGCTTAACATCGCCGGTAGATAAGTATCGTGACTGCTTAATACTGATCTGGCCTGGCTCTTCTGCAACCGTAAGCACAGGGAAACCAATTTTTCGAATCCAAGGATCAATCAGGCTAGGAATGTCTTGGTCAGAAGCCTTGCTTAGAGCGAACCACAGGTCGTTCGTTGTGGCGTTGCCATAGGCATGAGATTTGAGATACAGCGATACTCCTTTGAAGAACGTCTCGTTACCCAGATGATTTGCCAGCATTCTAATGGTGGAACTGCCTTTGAGATAGCTAATCAAAAAATTAGTGTGATGTTTTTCTCAAAGAGCAAGAGCAAGAACAAGAGTGAGAGTCATGAGAGATGTTCTCGGAATGGTAAGATAATGCTCCAGAGGCACGAAACAAGGGATTATGTTCACCTGATTGCGTCAAAAACCTGATCAACATCGAGCGCGTCTTTAACGGGAACCTCAATAGGATGAGAGCTACGAAGTGAGTCAAGTTGAAATGCAGTTTGCATTCCTTCCGACACAAATTGAGACCAGACATTCCAATCAGGATGAATTTTATCAGCTATACATCCAAGCTCGGAGTCAGTTTACTTCTTGAAATTCGAAAGCAACTCAAATGTGACTGAGTGATAATAAAAGAGATAACTGACTCGCAAGCCATCCCACCCAAGTCGCGAACCCTTCATTCAGCCAAAGTTCGTTCCTATAAAAAAGGGAATTAGATTACTCATTCTAGGTAGCTGGGCGAAGCAAAAATATTTTAAGAACGATGTGTATTGAGCGCCTAAAAGGGGACTGTGCACCGAGAACTCCAGACTTACCACCAGTCCATGGTAACAAGATTGCCGAACCATTGATGGGCAAGCTCATGCGCCACGACATAAGCCACTCTGTTCTTAAACTTTGCGTCGGAAGATTTTGGATCGTATAGAACAGCCGTGGTTCTATATGTTACCAAGCCCCAATTTTCCCTTCAACAAATTAGCACCATGTACATTTTTTGAAAGCAAGCGTGAGTGAGAGCCATGAGATATACTCTCGAATTCGTGAGAGAGTGTCGCAAGGGTATGTGGATAACGAAAGGTGTTGCTTACATGGCTCCATGAGAAAATTCATGGACTGCAAGGAGATCTGCCTTCGGTAGAGGGTAGTCAATATCAAAGACCTCAGAGAAGTAGTCGATGATTTGTGGAGCGTGATCGAGGGCATATTGGCCTTGTTCCTTCAAACCTCGGGTTGTGTATACACGGCATGGTAGAGGTTTCCCATTATACTTCCGCTTTGTGAAGTCCTCAATGTATTCAAAATCTCCAATCGCCCAGGCCAAGAGATACGTAGACATAATTGGCGTCTTTTCAAAACATACTACTTGCAAGCCATCTTTACCCTTGGTAGTACTCTTAACTGGCATGTTGCTCAACGCAACCTGGTCGTCTGGTAATTCAAGTGTCACATCAAAAGTGGCTGCCAGTAGGTAAGAAGTCAGCTTAACTTGAACTAAAGGTAGGCTAACAAAAGATGAAAATTGGAGAAAATGGTGAGAGCATTTCATCACTGCTTAGCGGCAATTAACATGCCGCTTGAGCGAATCTGAGATGTATATTCCGGCCACCATTATTACGGTGAAAAGTGAAGAGAATAACACGGTGGGTTCGGGCTGGGAAAAGCCTCTTGACGCCTTTCCAAAGATGATCATCCTTTTCTTGTCATGCTGGTGATAGTGCATTGAATATTTTAGCCTCCTTTTGGTCATTGGGTTGGTCCCGTTAACTAGAGGAGAATCATACGCAAAGAAAGCTTGGGATATGGTCTCAACTAAAATGAGAGAATACGTGCCTTTTAGATTGGGCTCATCAAAACAAGGAAAAGCTCTGCGAGCATCACATGATTCAAATTGTGTGCTAAACATGTAATGGAACTGGTCATCTTTGGGGACGGACGCCGCCGGTGTGACAGGAGGTTTGTACTTTGAGCGATAGAACCCGGCCATGTCGCTGTTCATGATTCCCGAGAACTTGATGACAATGGTGGCCTTCGCAGATACTGGGATCTCATCTGGAAAGATCAAAGTGGCACGTTGACGAGCCTCCTCATAGGAAACATTGGTCGTCTTTAGCGAGGTTTGGGTCTTTGTGTGTTCTGCAAAGACCTCGGCACTGTGTATCTTGAGCTGTAGAGAATTCAAGGTGATTTCTTTCGTGGCTGTGGTAATCTTTGACCATCTACTTAGCATGGGTGACTCGAAAGATTCAAGTCGGACTTACTGTCGCAAGAATGCTGACGCTACCTTCATAGGTAAAAGCATTGAGCTTTAGGTCGTAGAGGGAAAGGTCATAGTTGATGGGTTTGACAGTGTCCGGGAGGATGTCTCGATCTTCTCTTGGCGAGATGGAAGGCATCGTAGTAAGGAACCTCGGGTATGCTTGTCTATTTGGCTAGGGTTGAGCAATTAGTTTGGGTACCTCAAGCTGGTGAAGACTCACGCCAGCGGAGAGGATATTGGAGCGTTGGTAGATTTTGGAGATTGGAGAGTCGCGTGATCGTAGCCACAACTTTCGTGTCTGGTTAGAAGCGAATTTACAGCCTCCTTGGCTTCGGAGGAAAGATGACAGAGAGGATATTGCGAGCCTAGAGAAAAGATTGGCTCTTATGAGAAGCATGAGAAGAAAAGGTGTTGTCAACAGAAAGCTCTTCTCAAGGTTGGTATGATCATCGTGGCTAGGCACGCACAAGGCATGGCGGGGTCGTTCTCAGTGGGGCAATTACCTATCGATGCTAAAGTCGCCATCATTCGTACGCTAGGCTAGAAGCTACCTAAACCGTGCACCCCTGAACCGGACAAGGCTGTGAGACTTTGATCAATCAACAACATCTGTACTGCACTGTATATCGACGCCAAGAACGCAGCATCTTACTTTCAAACCACCTAACATGGCTACTGGACAGAAGCTGTATCCGAGGGCGACGGTCAAGAAGATCGTGAAGGCACATTCCAAGCGCAATGTTAGCAAGAATGTTGATGTTCTGGTACGTCTTACACGACGCGTCGCCTGATGTCCTGCTGAACTCTACCGCTAGATATTCCTCGATTATACTCTTTTTTTGCAGGAGTACGCGACAATTCCCTTCCTTCGTACGGCTCATATAAGGGGGTGATGGTTGGACGCGGACTGACCTAAAAATTGCTACAGCTTGATGAAGGAAGCGGTTCTCGATGCAAAGCAACATAGCGAGAAGGGCATTAGCGCGAAGAGCATAAAGAAGGTCACGGAGGTGAGTCTTTTGTGTAACTTTGGGTGCTTGCCTGTACTCACTCATTCAATCTAGAAATCGTTGTCGAAGTTCAAGGGTTGAAGCACGAAGATATTTAGGCCACGTATTGGAAGACCAATAGTAAAGACTATGAAACCCGCCAAGGGCAAATAGAGCCAAGGGGAAATAGAGCTCTAGCAAATGATCGGTTGGAGGAAGTACTGTAGACATATGAGGGCAACCAGAAACTAGATGACTACTTCAGTCAGTTGGTGGAAACACATGTCCAGTAGGCTATCTGGCAGATGTAGATTAGGGAAGGACAACAATGGACTACAACACTAAGTAAGCATGAGCTTGCAATTGTCAATCAATTGGTTGCATTCATAAATATCTATTCCGTTGACTCGACGTGAGAAAATTTCTTAAAATGAAGTAAGGTATCATTGACCTGTTGGCGCGTGCGTACCATGGTTTACGATAGACCTGGGGAAGCTCTTGATTAAGCGAGAGAGAAGGCGGAAGAAACCTGAAGGCCGCGGAGCCTTTTTGCAAAACACAACACCAACTCTTTCTAACAATACTGCGATCACACACCCTACACTTTATCTCATTACTCTTGAGGCTCCTCATTGAACATTACATACTCTGCAGCTTCTCTCTGAGATCTCTGCATACACAACACCACCACGTAAACCTAAAAGACAGCAAAACATCAAGAAATTCTTACACTCTCACCATGGCTGCCTCCGCGACACAAAACCCTTCATCCAAGTCGGACTCGAAGGTTGCGAAGAAGAAGTCCAAGTCCAAGGCCGAGAAGTCCTCTGAGACGCCTGTCCAAGCTGCACCACCTGCTGTCGCAGAGGAAAGCACGCCAGCACAGAGCAACAACGGAGATGGTGCCTACGAGAGCCCCTACATCAAGGAGCTTTACAAGTGAGCTAAACCACCCTCTGGCAGCACATATTCTACGATGCAGCTGTCACGGTACGTCCAATTGGCGCAGTCCAGCAGTTAACAGTGGTATCTAGGAGCATCCGTAATGTCAACAAGAAGATTGTGAGTCAGACAGCAAAACATAGATCACACGCAAGGCTGACTTTTTCCACCTACAGACCAATGCTTCCAAAGTCGATAACATCCTCGCCGAGAACCCTGGCAAGACGCTCGATGAGCTCGTAGCTTCCCGCAAGATCAACGCCGACCAAAAAGCACAAATCTTGAAGAAGCCATCCCTCCAAGCCTCATTGTCTCAACTTGAGGAACAAATTGCACAATACAAGAAGTTTGACTCCGAATACAAGGCTAAGTCGCAAGCTGAGAAGGCTGAGTTTGAGAAGTTGTTGAATGAGCGCTCTGCTAAAGATTTGGAGGAGGCTGTTGCCAGCGCTAAGGCGGAGGCTGCTCTCAAGGCCACGAAGGATCTGAACGATAGTTTGCTAGCTCTCACACACAGTTCCTTAAGCTGGCTGCCGTCCGCAGAACAGAAGAGGAGACTAATATGGAGTTAGACGAGAACAAGGCATTTGAGGGTATTTTGGCCAAGCTTTACACTGGTGATGAGGTTGCTGTGCAGTTCATGCTAAAGCTAATTGAGGGCTCTAACGAACCAACCGTTTCAGTTAGTGACGAGACTCTCCAAACAACATGTCAGTACACCCCGAAAGAGAGAATAGGAAAGAATTTTCTAATGATTCCCAGATGCGAGCTTGAAAGATTCCTCGGTCGAATACTACAAGCTAACACGCCCAGCTACCTCAGAGACTGAGGCAAGCAGCGAACCTCCGTTGGCCAGCGATCCAACACTTGTCAATGCTGGTCTTACTGAAATTGATGAGCCCACTGTAGCTGCTATGTCCAATGGACACGAGGAGCCAACAACCCCTACACAGGGCGTTCCCCAGAATTCAGGTTTTGGCGAGGGTGCAAATGCTGCGGCTGAGGCAAACTGGGACAATAACAACGATCTCTCCACATCGCAGGAATGGGTTGAGGTCCCTCGAGATGCTGCAGAGACTGACACCGGCATCACTGCGACACCTGCTGCTCCATCAAACGTCCAGAGCTGGGCCGACGATCAACCAGACAGCCCTGTCGAAGTAAGTATTACCCATTGCTCGAACACGAGCAAGTATTTTGACCACATCGTCTTGAGACCTTGAACTAAATATTCTATAGGCGGCAACTGCAGCTCCAGCTAACGCTAACGATGGCTTCCACGAGGTTCAAGGTCGATCTCGCGGTGGGCAAGGACGTGGCCGTGGTGGACGTGGAGATGGTCACAGAGGCCGTGGAGGGTTCCGAGGTGACGGCTACCGTGGTCGAGGCCGAGGTGGCCCTCGTGGTGGAGCGGCCCGCGGACGTCCAACAACAGAGTCGTAGTCACGCCTTAATCCGGTTCAGCACTCGGATACGCCTCTGCGTCACTGTGATCTTGAACCGTATTGACACACAACTGTAATTTCTCCTTGCTTGTTTTCAGCACAGCGGTCTTGCATTTGTGTTTCAAAAGTTTAATGGCAAGCATGGAACCAGGGCGTTCAATTCTGCATTGTCTTGCATTAGCAGTCTCTTTTTTTCTTGCTTGCCATTTCCTTCTTGCTGGGTAAAGTCCGGGGTGGGGGAGTAATGAGCAAACCTGGAGATGAGCATGGCATCGGTTGTACGGTATAAGGGGGCTTCAAAAGATACCATTCACGCAGCAATGACACATGTTTCTCAACACTTCTTTTTTCTCTGGCATTTGAATCAGAAATAGCATAAATTGGTAGCTCTAAAAGTATGCGTGTGCATAGATCAAAAATGTGCGACAGAACTAGCGGGGCCATTCCATCTCTTATCGTGAACTTGTACGCAAAATATGGAACTGTCGGATTCCCCAACCGTCGACACATGTAACAACGATGAGAGATGCATGGGCAGGTATTTTAGCATCTCATATATTATGCCATCAGCTACCTCCTCAACTTCCATGTCTTTCTATAAGGCTGACTCTGCAACTGCCTAATTAAGATGCACTTTATCTCTTTTACACTTCCGGTAGGGCAATATATGACTGGCGAGTCCGTATTGAACTGTACGGCTTTTCTTTGGAAGCCGCCGAAGGCAATCGTCAGGTCCACCTAAGGTAGCCTCCCCTAGTGGCTTCAGTTCATCCAGTTTATCTCAGTCATTGAAGCTGTGTGTGTATTCGAGATCCATAGGAAGAGATGTACAGCCAACCGAACGTCATCAGAGGTAAGATCTTGCTGGGCCCCGAGTGATAGAGACCCATGATCCCACAACACAGGCTCGCGTAATATTGGATTGGGTACTGATGGGTGCTCACTGCTTAGAGCTGTGGGGTGGCATGTAAGCCCAAGCTTCCGGGAGGATGGGGTGTAAGGTACAATACCAAGCACGCACGGTAGATACGCTTCGTAGAACAGAAAAGAAGCTTAATACGGCAGATGGTGGGCTTTGGCTTGCAGTACCTTCCCACAATGCAAGGCTGAGGTCAAAACTGGGGATCAAAGGAAAACACGAGAGGTTTGCCTCAATTCTGCCGAGGCTGCGTGCGCATTATCCTTACTCACAGCGCTTCGTCGACAACCTGCTGATAACAAAACGAAATATAAACAGGAACGCACAGATTTACTGTTGAAGCCTATGATGATTCTTATCATGACTATCGTATGCCCACCGACGAAGAGGGGGGGGCACAACGTCAACTGGGTAAAATCCTGGCTAGGTTCTGTAGGGCTTCAAACCACGCGGAAGGCTGGACAATCAGCGCCGCCGCGAGCACGGGTACCTTTCGTGCACCCAAACTCAGTTACGCAACCAACTTGGCCGCTCAAATATGAGATGGAAAACACAACAACAGAAAGAACAATAGAGAAATAGCTATTGTCTTCTGACCTGAATAGCATTGACGCGTCAGAGAGCAACCTTCTTAACAACAATGAAAAAATTTCTAAAAAGATTCACTTGAACACTTGCGCAACATACAGACACACAAGATTTGCAAACGACAGTGCGATAAAAATACAAAGACGTGCTCTGCGTTATCAGGACTGGATTTCGATTCTTGATCCGCAAGATCTGATAACAAAAGGAGGTGCAGGCGCAGGTGCAGGTGATCACTTCCAATCGATCCCTCCTTTAGCTTTCCGCTAACCTCCGCTAACCCTGTTTTGGACCGCTAAGGCTAGCACCTAACCTCAGCGGAGGCAAATAGCCTCGACATCGGGATAAATCATACGACAGTAGAACCACGACCCATCCACGACCTCTCTCGACAACTTTCGACGGACTCCTGTTCGCAGCAGCTTGAACTACATTCAATCACTGCCACCTGCTTTTGCTTTGTATTGTCTGCGGACTCTCCTCGAGTTCTGCGACCAGGGTCAAAGTCAAAGCCCCTACGAATCATCCCCGCCCTTGTCGCAATTCTAGTCCACGATACCGACCCACGATCCGTCGATCGCATGTTCTTCAACAATGGCTAGTGAGATGATTGAGGTTGCCCCTCTGGAGAACGTCGTTGCTCCAGAGGTGGCGGATGGCGGTCTTCGTTCCCCCCCACCCCCCAGATTCAAATACTGCCATGCACGACGGCTCCGATTCAGAACTTAGCGATTTAGGAGAGGACCCAGAGGAAGACATTGGCGACGTGGTCCCTGATCATTATGAAGATGGCGTTCCTGTTTTTATACCTCCAATGGCTCAGTGTATGTCCGCCTACTTACCGTCCTACTAGCTGCGCGTTGCTTTCCTACTCCGAGGCTCAGACTAACCTTCTACACAGTCAAGAGCTTCAAGCTTTACATGAACAAGATAAACAAATATGGCATGCAATCCGGAATTGTCAAAGTCATACCTCCCCCAGAATGGCACGCTGAGCGCCCGTCTCTTGATGAAGCGATAAAGACAATTAGAGTCAAGGAACCAATTATGCAGGAGATTGCGGGCACCGGTGGCAGATATCGACAGACAAATCTGGTCCATCAACGATCATACAACCTTCCACAATGGCGTCAATTGTGCGAACAGAGCGAGCATCAACCCCCAGCAAAGAGAGGTGAGCGTCGTGCAAATCAGGAAAAGGCGGCTAGACCTGCACCCAGATCAAAAGCCCGTAGTACGCCAGTGCCAGGGAAGAAGAAAGCTGGTCGGCCCCAGAAAGGTTCTGCAAAAACTAGGGCAAAGGTTGCGACTGCTGCTGCTGAGGAAAGTGAAGGGACCCCAGACCGTCTTCCGACTCCGGTGTCCCCAGCCATGAAACCGCAGACTGATATGGATTCTGTTAAGCTTGAAACGGACGATGACGGAGCTATAAGTACACCCAAACGTATGGGTGGACGCCAGCCAAAAGCAACAACGGTTGGTGCTCGTCGAAAGTTTAACCGCCAAGAAGCTGCAGGCAAGGTCGATGAGGAAGCCTTCAAAGACTTCAAGTACGAGTTGGAAGGCGAAGATTTCTCGAAGGAGCGCTGAAGGAGCGCTGCGACTTTCTAGAGGAAAGATACTGGAAGATGCTCACATACAGTTCTCCTCTCTATGGAGCAGATATGCCTGGAACATTATTTGACGATCGGACAACTTCTTGGAACCTTGGCAAGCTTGAAAACTTACTTGATGTTATGGGCACTACGATTCCTGGCGTCAACACAGCGTATCTGTATCTTGGGATGTGGAAAGCTACCTTCGCATGGCATCTTGAAGATGTGGATCTTTATAGCATCAACATTGTTCACTTTGGTGCCCCGAAGCAATGGTATAGCATATCCCAAAGAGATGCACGTCGATTCGAAGCAGCCATGAAGAACATTTTCCCCACAGATGCCAAAGACTGCGATCAATTCCTTCGACACAAGACCTTCCTCATCTCCCCAGCAAAACTTCTTCAAGATTATGGCATCAAGGTCAACAAAATAGTTGCCTACCCTGGCGAATTTGTTATTACCTTTCCCTACGGTTATCACTCCGGTTATAATCTGGGCTACAACTGTGCTGAAGCAGTAAACTTCGCTCTCGACTCCTGGCTTGAATTCGGACGTGTTGCTAAAAGATGCGAGTGTGCACAAGCACAAGACAGTGTTTGGATTGATGTACGTGAGATCGAACGCAAGATGAGGGGAGAGGAAACGGAGTACGAGGAAACAGAAGACGAAGAGGATGAGGATGAGGAGGAACCAACAGACCTTCCCACACCCTCCTCAGAGCATTGGGGACAGCAAGGTTAAAGCACCTATCAAGAAGCGCAAGCGGCCGACAATCGATAAAGATGGCAAGTCTAGTGTTAAGAAGATTCGCCTCCGCTTGAAATTTCCGTCTAGGGAACCTTGCTGTCTCTGCCCCCCAACGATATCCCATCCGAGCCTTTGTTGGATACAGATGATGGCCGGAAAGCGCATCGTAGATGTGCGTTATACATTCCAGAAACAACCATCGAGTCAAGCGAACCCGGGAAAGCAGAAAAAGCCGTTGATTTCAAATATATTGACAAAGCTCGCCTGGGACTTAAGTGTAACTACTGTCGTTCTAAGAAGGGTGCCTGCTTCCAATGTACAGTCAAGAAATGCACGAGAGCTTACCATGGAACTTGTGCAGCCGCTGCTGGAGTTCTAGTCGAAGAAGGCGAGATTCCAGTATATGGCGAGGACGGAACAGAGTACAAGGAGGATGCTATCGCCTTCCACTGCCGCTTCCACCGCTTCCACCGTGTCAAGCGTGACAAGAAACTTGATCGTAGAGAGCTTCGCGAAGACATGCGGCTCCGAAAGGCAGCGTGCGAATTAGCTGTCGGAACAATTTGTCAATTCCAGTTCTTCCGAGGCGACATATTTGCCGGTGTGCTTGTTGAGAATCGCATGGATGAAGACTTTTTACTCGTGGATATTCTTCCCAAAGGGTACGTAGCTTCGATTCGATTATTTTATTGTATGTCCCTACTGCGTGAACTGTACTGATTAAGCTGCAGTGGCCGTTTGGAGATTGAATTTATGTGGCTCCTAGTTGCAGCGAAGGAGGAGCGAGATAAAATGCTCATTAGACCATCCTCGAACGCTATTCCAATGCCGAAGACCCGCAAAGAGAAGTTGGATCTCAACACTTCTAAGCGGATGGCTGATGATATGCCAAGAACCGACGATGTGTTCATGGAGGGCTACACCTGGGCAGAGTTCAAAACAGAACAGTTACCAAAGAACCCAGCGCAAGCTAAGATTGATCTCATGAAAGATAACCAGATTTGGTATTACCTTGGTAAAAACTCCACTGAAGCCAAGGCACAGTTCACCGAAGACTTAGCAAACCCTCGACACAATCCCAAAGGACATTTCTTAGATACCATTGCGAAAGCAGTCATTGTGGCACCAAGACAATCGTATGCCGCGTCGTATCCTACCAAGGTCAAGGTCAATCAGCACGCTCTAAATGCTGCCAGCAGAGCCTCGCAGGCATCCCCATTAGCAAACTCTACTCGGCCAGAGAAGCCATACGTATACAAGCCTCGCCTTAGCAATGACGCGTATCGTGTTGATCCACAAGCTTACCATTCACAGCAGAAATTCCTGCAACAGTCAACACCATCCTTCAGCGTACCGAGGCCAACTAGTTACAGCTTTGGCACTGATCCTAGATACAACCAACCCGCTTCACACTCTACAGCCTCATATACTACTAGCAGCCAATTATTTGCTAAGAACAATGCTCTGATGGCCCCTCCTACTCAATATCATAACTCACAATTGCCGAAGTCAAATAATCCTTTCAGTGGTAAACAGCCAAGTCCAAGCATTGGAACTGGAAGGCAGTCTTTCACACGAGCCTCTACGAATGTGTTTGTGAAATATAAATATTTTCAATTTGAGCACAACAAATCACCGTTGGAATACAAGAGTCCTTATAGACCTGGGGGTGGATTCATGAATGGATACCAAGGAGATCTTGGCACCCATCTGAAACAGACTCTATTCAGAACAAGTGCTAGCTCATCTAGCAGCTCATCGTCCAACTCGTTGTTGTCCTACACAAATGGCCAACAAATTCCATATTCTTCGAACCAATCATCACCAACAGGGACAACTCCCAGCTCCGCTTCTTATTTGCCAAAGTTTAATGGATCATCTTTAAGCACCACAGTCAATCATGGTGTTCAGTCTTCACAAGCTTCAAAATCCTCTGGTCAACAGGGATGGGAGAAAAAAGATACCGCATCGCTGCACCCTGCTATTCGGCAGGAATATAATCCCATGTTCCATCAACAATTTCAAGCTTCTCAAAGCTCCCAGTCATCACAGCCTCAACAAACTTTACATGCCCCAAGCCCTAGAGCAGCTCAACGAACGCCAGAGGTTTTGATGGCACCGAATTCTCGACTTGGCCAGTCAGGTCAGGACACCAGGCTCTACGCTCCACAACCTAGATACACTGGACCATTAGCTCCGCCTGGACCATATGCACCACCATACCAGCCAGGCCTTCTCTCAAACCCTCCACCCACAAACCACTATCCTTACCCATATCCTCTTATGAGAGAACCACCTATTCCGACACTCACACCTCAGCCTAAGCCTCAGTACAAGCCTCCGCAACAGCCAGGAAAACAGGAGACAGATTCATCAGCAGACCAGAACAGCTCCACGTCTCAGTCACGACCTGAGTCTTCATCGCACGAGAGCAGGTCTACATGGGTACCACCTTCACAGCGATACCAGCAATATACGGCAGAGCAGGAATCTATGCCCACGGAACAGGAGCCGAGACCCGTGTACGCTCATCAACAATATTTCCAAAAACCCCACGTTGCTCTACCCCACCCCAACCACGAGATTTTCCAGATGTCCCTGCTGACTCGACTTCGTTGGTTGAGAGGATGATCAGGAATCTCAAGAGAACTACGGGCGTTTCTCCAGGGTGAGGTGACTGTGGAAAAGGTTTTAAATGATACTGGCTAGATGAATTAAGGACGATGGCGTTTGTTTATAGGGGGCGGAAACGGGTATAGACTGAAGATACGGGATAAGTATTACGTTTTGGGCCAACGGACACACGGCGCATGGGGCTTGTACAAATACACACTTGCAATTTTTTGGGTGGATTCATTTGGGGGGCGTTCAGGAGGTGACTCGCTTCGGCTCATTTTGAAAGATCGCCTTTTACTAATTTTGATATGTTCCTTTTTTTCCAATTTTTATTTGGATGACCTCTCAGAGAGTTTCATCATGGGATATGGGAGAAGAGGAGAGTGGTACCTTAAAGAGGGCGATACTGTCCACGTTAGAGTGTTGTTTTTGTCTTCCTGCCGCCGGGATTCCAGCACGGCATGTTTCTTCTATGACAAGAAACAGTAGCGCAGGAGCTACCAGTTCAGATGGTGGTTGTAACTAGTCCAACCTCAGAAATAAGCTTTGGTTTCCTCTTACTGCATTCATGTATTTATGCGTGTCAGCCTGATTCTCCGCCTCGGCATTGGACACGTCAGTCAACGGGCACTACCTACAGAGTGTAGAGGTTCCATCTTTAAGTACAATCGTTTGCCGCAAAGCTTAGTAAGAATTAGATGTTCTCTCTTTTTTTTTTTAGCATTATTTAGGTAGACACGCACAGCAAGTACAATGAAGAAAGTCAAAGCAACAGCTTGACTCCTAAATACACGAATCAGTTCGCCCTTTCGCTATTTGCTTAACCTCTGCGGGCCATTTCCGCATCTAGTGCCTCGGCGTCCCCAATGATCTATCTACTTTGGCCTTCCCTCTCAACCGAGCGAGGACAGCGTCCCGCGACAGTTGTACTCCGTACGTTTACCCCGCAAACCATATCTAGAGAAGTCAAGGGCCTATGTAGTTCTCCTACCTATGTAGACGGACGCTCTAACCTAGAAACTCTGCAAAATGATCACCAACTACTCTTTTCAGTTAGCATATTTTGTAACGTGAGGAGGGGATTGGATATGAGGTTGGCGGGACCAGGTTGTGGAGTCTTACTGTACTCGTCGGCCGCAGCTTAGGCTAAGGTATGTCGGTGATGCAGTGCTGTGCGCAGTAAGGCGTTACTCAACACACAATGGCTTGCCTTACACTGCATTTTGGACCCTACCTTGAGCTACACTTACCCGGTTCAGAGATAAGTATGTACTACTAGTCGGAAAGCGTATGGGAAGGTACATGGATGGCTTGTCTTTGCTAATTATGACTGATGTTAAGAAGAGGGGGTTCGTCCCTTTTAGCTATCTTACTTTAACTTTCTTTTCTTATTTTCTTCTCGTATATCAATCATCGCAAGCAATTGAAGCTTTGGGTCAAGAGATAGTTCCACAATGACAACCTACACCGAATCGGTCGGTGATGTCGATATCATTTTTGCAGGCGGTGGAACGGCTGCTTGTGTAGCTGCTGGTCGACTTGCTAAATATAATCCTGATTTGAAGATCTTGTTGGTGGAGGGTGGTAGGAATAACTTCAATGATCCGACTGTTGTTAATCCTGCACCTTACCTGAGCCATCTGGCTCCAGATAGCAAGACCGCACTCGTAAGAATCTCATGCGTGCTCAGAATTAACTTGCTGATGTTATGATGTAGTTCTACAAGGCCAAGGCGTCTGAGCATCTTGGTGGCCGAGAAGCAATTGTTCCCTGCGGCGGTATTCTGGGAGGTGGATCCTCAATCAACTTCATGATGTACACCCGGGCACAGGGGATTGATTTTGATAGCTGGAATACACCTGGCTGGACGGCGAAGGACATGCTGCCGCTCTGCAAGAAGCTCGAGACTTATCATCCCACTGACCCTATCATCGACCAGAATTTACATGGACATGATGGACCCGTCCATATCTCGGATGGTGGGTTTAGAGGGAAGAGTGAGCAGCAGTTCATGGATACTGTGACTAGGATGGGATATAAGGAGATTGTGGATTTGCAGGATTTAGAACAGTGTGGAGGTTTCTCCGTAAGCGATATTCTCCCTTGTTATTAGTGATGTAGACTGACAGTTGTAGAAATGGCAACGTTATGTCTCGCCAGATGGTAAGCGTCAGGACTCTGCTCATCGCTACGTCCATCCACTTCTCGAAGATGGAAAACACCCAAATCTCCACCTACTTCTCGAATCCAAGGTTATCCGTGTACTCTTCGACGAATCTTCGCCGCCACGAGCCATTGGAATCGAGTACAAGCCTAACTCAGATGCTCAACCTAGCATTTCTCTTTCAAAGCCCGTTCACAGCATTGTCAAAGCAAAGAAGCTTGTCGTTGTAACAGCTGGTGCCCTTGGAACACCACAGATCCTCGAGCGTTCCGGTGTTGGAAACCCAGAGATCTTGAAGAAGCTAGGGATTCCTGTTGTCGCAGACCTACCGGGAGTTGGAGAGAATTACCAAGATCATCACTTGCTCTTGTATCCTTACAAGTCCGATCTCAATTCGGAAGAGACTATTGATGGTATACTTAGTGGTAGGAAAGACTTTGTCAAGGCACTTAATGATAAAGATCCGATGTTAGGTTGGAATGCAATAGGTAATCTATCCTCTATCTCTTTACCACAACCTTTACTAATATAGAATCGTCCAGACGTGTGTTCCAAACTTCGCCCATCAGATTCTGAAGTGGCTAGTCTTGGGCCTGACTTCCACAAAGATTGGAATCGCGACTTCGCTTCTTCTCCAAGTAAGCCTCTTATGCTATGCGGTGTAGTAAATGCCTTCCTAGCAGACCCAGCACTCGTTGAGCCAGGCCAATACTTTACCATGGGGACTTATACTGCCTACCCCTACTCACGAGGAAGTATCCATGTAACTGACAAAGAAAACGTCATTGATGGGTACGACTTTGACACTGGATTCCTCAACCATCCATCTGATATCAAGAAACAACTCTGGGCCTACAAGATGTCTCGAGAAATAGCTCGTCGTCTACCTTACTACAGAGGAGAGCTTGAGCTTGGTCATCCTAAGTTTAACGAGGACAGTAAGGTGGCCTTGGTAGATGGTGTCGATACTAACACGGATAAAGATTTTGAGTATAGCAAAGAAGATGATGAGGCAATTTTGGATTGGATCAGAGCGAACTTGAATACCACCTGGCACTCTTGTGGCACATGCGCTATGAGAGAGAAGGAGAAGGGTGGTGTTCTGGATGCTGACTTGAATGTGTACGGGACTGTTGGGTTGAAGGTTGCTGATCTCTCTCTGTTGCCAGAGAACGTCGGGTCCAATACAAACAATACAGCTCTGGTAATAGGTGAAAAGGCTGCCGTCATCATTGGTGGTGAGCTGGGTATTAAGGTGTAGTTGCTATAAACTCACTTCTTGCTGTACGATATACCTTAAGCGATGGAGTTAGCGTTTGCGATATCATTCCCACAAGGACTGTTCGTTTTTGACAGATACTTGCACAGTTCTAACATGACTCATAGATCAAGCAAATGCAAGGAGAGGTTGTGATATTTTACGGTGTCTTGCCTACAAGAATATTAGCTCGGGTAATTTAGCATGTCGAAGTGGGCAAACAATTGCTTACAGTTGCTCCTGCACTTAGTCACTGCAGCCTCTCTGATGACTGTGCTTCCTAAATTGGTGCCGGCCGGCTCAAATTAATAGGAGCATCACACCCATCTCGTCACTTTAGATATCCTTATGAAGATAAGTGCTGGCCGCATGAGCAGTAACACTAGCGTAACGATGAGAAGGATGCACTCACACCAGGTTATGTAGGCTTTACAAGCAGTTCGGGTTTCTCTCAATTCCTAAACCAAGACGATGGCAACAGTTGTCATTAAGTCTACTTTAGAACTTATATACAAACACAGCTGTTGTCTCTCAGAGTGGCGAGTATGTCCATGCATCTCTCTTGTACTTTACAGTTTGCAATTCTCCATCCAGTAACGCCGAATCCCGTTTTGGTGTATTTCACAGATCTGCTGATGTATTGTATCAATTCCTTCCATCGCTCAGTTGATCTCTTCCTCTGTAATCCTTACTAACAAATGCTGGGCAAGGAAGGACTGCCTCCCCCCTCCCTCCCATTACCTTTCATGCCACCCAAGAGCCAATCTGTCAGTCCTACCACTCTCGCTCCGACGCCCTTCTCCCAGTTCCCCCCTTCTTCAACATGTTCAATAGTATGGCTGACTATTCTTCCTTCTCCATCAAACTCAAAGATGAACAATCCGGTAAACTCCTTGCTATCGTCTTCACCCTTCCCTCCACCCAGCCACTCTGTGATCTTATCTACATTTTCATGTCCCCCAATACCCTTGTAGAAAGGGCCTGTTCCTTTACCGCGGGTTTTTCCAATTGTGCGCCATCTTACAAGAAGCTGTTCGGGACGAGTATCGAATCGAGATGTATGCTTGGAATTCGTCGACTTGATCATCCGCTCAGACAAGATCTCGAGCTTGACATTGCCCACGATGGGGACACGGCCCCATGCGATACAAGAGGTCCATAATGCAGCATTGTATGCCACTCGACCGGAGACAGTGGGAAGATGAGGATGCGTTGAAGGGAACAGGTGTAGCGTTATCTGCGGAGATAAAATCTCTTGTGGCAGAGGCGACTGTAGGAGTGTAGGCAGACGTTCTTGAAGAATTCGAAGTGCTATATTACAAGTTAGTGGGGCGACTTTTGGGAGAAGAGAGGATTGCTTGCTCTTCCCCAGCTTTACTGTTCGTTCATCTGTGGGTTTGCGGGGTAGATCATTTGGGCTTGGAGATGTATTGCGCTGTGGAGTGGTCCCGGTGAACCATACATCTGGTAAGGTTCTGGGGCCTGTATGCACCGTAGCCAGAGATCGCGAGCTATTGATTACCACCAGGTGGGTTGAAGGATGTTCTCGGGCATAGCTCCGGATGATAAGAGAGAGATTTGAAGCATTGCGAGGGCGAGCGCGGAAAACGCTACAAGGCATCGACATCAGCCTCAATAGGTAGGTGTGGAGTGGAAAGACATCAAGAACTGAAGCATGAGGTGGAGGATTCTGGGAAAGATGTTACTCGAAGCTAAGATTGTAGAAGTCGTACGTAGCGATTACACCAGCGCGCGGGAACAAAGAAGGGAACAAGCACAGCGTACAGTACAGGACTCTATACCACGGCAACAGAAACTACAGTGCAAACGACACAACCAACAGCTTACACATTTAATCATGACACACCCATATCAGTGACAGTGTGAGTCAATATCATATACTATGTTACAGTACAGCAACTAGAAAAAAGAAATAAAAGAATTACGCTGCCAATTTGTCTCACATCCTTTCTTTGTCCATCTGCCCTGGCCTGGTCAAAAAGAATATCGATACCAGTCACGTGTCGGGCCTATCGCTTAGCTCCGCCCCAGCCAGGCCTGCCTAACCTAACCTAACATCTGACTTGCGACGTTGATCCCGTAGGACTTCTTTGGTACTCTATCACCGACTTGCTCTACATCTCCACGACAGAATCCCCTTTTCACCTACAGCCCCCAGTGATTTTCTACTACCTTTGCATATTCAGGCTCAACACCATCGATCGCAATCATGAATCCAGAGTAGTACGTCAGTTCCAAGCACTGTCTCCAGTCTGAAAGGATCCCCAGACAAAGCTACACCGAGAATACGAGACTGACTGCTGGTGTTATAGAGTTCCAAACCCCTTCATCATTGTTTTTCCTCCCGACTAGAGAAACATGCGCGCAGACGCTTCAAATATCACTCCGAGAATTCACCGCCCAGATGGCTTACGAACTTAACAGATACGATTACCTCTTCAAGCTCCTTCTTATCGGTGATTCCGGTGTAGGAAAGTCCTGCTTGCTGTTGCGGTTTGCGGATGACACATACACTGAGAGCTACATCTCAACTATCGGTGTTGATTTCGTATGTCCACACCTCGTTAGTATTGGCAAGAATGGTTATTGATGGCATGGCAGAAAATCCGGACGATCGAGCTAGATGGCAAGACTGTGAAGCTACAAATCGTAAGGGCACAGCATATATGTGGAAAACTAGGCAGCTGCTGATATTACAATCTAGTGGGACACAGCTGGACAGGAGCGTTTCAGAACAATCACTTCTTCCTACTACCGGGGAGCCCATGGTATCTGCGTTGTTTACGATGTCACCGATATGGACTCGTTCAACAATGTCAAGCAGTGGTTGCAGGAAATCGACAGATACGCCACAGAGGGTGTCAACAAGCTGCTTGTAGGAAACAAGAGCGATATGTCCGACAAGAAGGTCGTCGAATACACAGTTGCAAAGGTACATTCTGCCACATGGCCCCGTCACGAGGTGGCATCACCTGCTTTGTCCCTCGTGAGTCAAATTTATCGGCAACTTAGCAACTAACCACTGTTTCATAGGAATTCGCTGACAGCCTTGGTATTCCATTCCTCGAGACCTCCGCAAAGAACGCCAGCAACGTCGAGCAAGCTTTCTTGACCATGGCCCGCCAAATCAAGGAACGCATGGGTACGACAACCTCGAACAACAAGCCCACAGTGAACGTTGGGCCAGGACAGGGCGTACAACCAGGGTCTGCTGGCGGCTGCTGTTAGATGTGTCCTCTGTGTTTCTGGTAAGGACGGAACGGAAATCACGAGCAAACGGCTTCTTTTCTTTCCACTGCTTGCATTAGAACGACTGCCATTTGGATCGGCCTCTCCTAAATTCCAACTACCTACACCACTGCAATTCTCTGAACTCTGCGATGTTGGGGGATAAGGGGAGTAGATACTCATAATGGAATGGGCTTTGATGGGAAGGAGACTCAATCGATGGGTGTTCAGCTCTTTGGCGTGTGAAGGTGAATTTTTCGGGGTCGGATTCGGATATTATGTTCTTTCACTTTTCGCGCCTCTGCCTGGTTTCCTCCTTTCAATTTGATGCTTTACTGCGCGTTTGTCATTCTGGGATGATGGGGTTGGTTCAATCAAATCAATCATGTCATACCTCAAGCTTCTTTGATTCTACGACAGACCAGAGAATTACTCAAATAATATGTACAGTATAGGATAAACCTACTTATGGGCTCTCATCCCTTACTCGCCATCTTGGCTGCCGAGATGGTGTCCTTCTATCTTTTGTATAACCCTCTTCACCTGTCTCTTCAGAGGAGACTTTTTAATTTGTATATCTGTCTTATCCCCTAGCGGTTTTTCCGAAGTTCTATGGCAAACCTCCACTAGCTTTTGCTTACTTGCCGCGTGGGCTAATCCTCGTGGCAAAGCATCGCTACAAAATTCGAGGCAGTTTCATCTGCAATGGGAAATGGAAGCTACGAGGCAAGAGCTCCTCAGGCTAGTGCTAAATTGTGAAAAGAGCAGTCGTTTTCAAGAGAAATCGAGTTGCAGAACACCTTTTCTACCTGGCAAATATAAATCATTACATTCAATATTCTGTTTAGATTGTGCATGTGTCCTCTTCAACGAGCTGCTCGCCTTGTTGGACCTCATTTTGTTTATGTGCCTTTCTTAATTCTTATGGACCATCTCCAAAGCAAGGGTATACATACTTTTAGAGGCTTAATCTCCAATACCGCAGCTACGTCTGAGATGTTTGACTGAATGGCTAGATAACCCATCTTATGATTCTTTTTGTAGAGCCCTGATATTCCATAACCATCAGCCGTTAATCGAGGACAAATGCAAAGCCTAAATCCACATACCTTGATGCAATATCTTTCCTATAGAACATATTCCTGAAACTTATTGATCGAACCCCGTTGTAAGCAGATGTAACAGCCGCTTCTAAGGAATCTCGAACAGCCACAACTGCTAAAACACGACCGCCGGCTGTTACAACATTGCCATCGACTAGTTTCGTTCCAGCGTGAAAGATGAGAATATCTGTAAATCAAGCTATTAGTAAATTGACTTAAGTACCTATGATAGAAAGAGTAGCAATGAAAACTTACCTTCTGTTGAGCCAAGCTCAATTTTATCTCCTTGAGCATAGGAGTCTGGGTAGCCGCCAGCCGCAATAACGACATTACAGGCAAAACGTGGTTGAATTTCAAGCACTACTTGGTCTAATTTCCCTTGTGTACAGGCAAGGAGAACGACTGCCAAATCAGTGGCTTCACTTAACAAAGGAATCACCGACTGTGTCTCAGGGTCTCCAAATCTCGTGTTGTACTCGAGGACTTTTGGACCAGAAGCTGTTAGCATGACGCCTGTAAACAGCATTCCCACAAAGGTTCGACCTATTATGATGTTAACGTCGAATCCCTAAATAAATCGTCATCCATAAAATCATTACCTTCCGATTTGAGACCCTCGAAAGTCGGCTTTAGAATAATCTCCTCGATCTGTGCCATAACATCCGCAGAAGCAAATGGAGTTGGTGCATAGACACCCATACCACCAGTGTTAGGACCCTTGTCACCATCGAAAATCCTCTTGTGATCCTGACCAGGTGAGAGTGTCTTTGTAGTAACGCCGTCGCTTAAAGTCAAAACACAAAACACTAATCTCATGCCCTTCGAGATATTCCTCGATGACGATAGAATTTCCGGCATCTCCAAATCTAGCTTCTATCATCATGTCCCTCAAAGCTTCCTGTGCTTCCTCTTGATTCGCAGGTAATACGACACCTTTCCCGGCAGCCAGGCCGGAGACTTTGATCACTACTCGATGGGTTATTGAAGCGAGATATTCTCTGGCTAATTCATAGTCACTGAAGTTGCGATATTCTGCTGTTGGAACACCATGTCTTTGCATAAAATCCTTTGCATAGGTCTTCGACCCTTCAAGTTCTGCGGCTTCTTTGGTAGGTGCGAAACACGGGATACCACCTTTAATGACTTATTAGCAATGTTTTTATACTCAAAAGGGTACAATTATCGGAACGCTGTTTTTACTTTCTCGAAAATATCCTTCAATCCCGTCGCAAACAGCATCGTCTGGTCCTACAACAACTAATCCGACACCCAATTTCTGTGCTACCTTTACCATGCTGGGGTAATCGTTCGCTGGTATACTGTCGATATTGGACACTTTAGCCATTCCTTGAGCTGTGCCGCCATTCCCTGGAAGGACGAATATGTGTTTTACGGTGGGTGATTGGTTTAGCTTCCATGCTAGAGCATGTTCTCTTGCACCTTTTCCAATAAGCAGTATAATTAGATTATTCATTTTAACAACACTAGCTTAATATGTGTAGTTGTATGCTGTTGTTGAAGTTCTAGATTTGGTGAGTTCGTAAGGGTTGCAGAGATCCTTATGTTTAAGAGCTAGGTTAGAGAAGATTCAGGGTATTGGGCGTGAAATATTTTAAAGAACGCTACTCGCGTAGCACAAACTTGTTACCGAGCTAGTAAGAAGACCGTTTTGTTTAGTTGTGGGACTAGTTTGAGTAGAGCATTGTACAGAAAGAAAGCTAAAATTATATAGCTAAAAGGCGAAAAGTTATCGGATGCTAGAGATCAAAAGTTAGCTCAAGTCTAATAATAACTTCTTCAAGCACTGGATGTTTCCAACTACGAGACATGGCGATTGTCGAGATTTCTAGAGCGAACTTCCTGAACGAGTTGATGATTGCTAATAGCTCTAATTTTCTCTAGAGAATGCTACTCGGAGTTTTTTTGGATATGAATCTCATATAAATAAGATCTTCAACTTCATTCAAGACAATTCAACCTTCTCAACACCTTGAGCCAAGTGAGTCTGAGCCCTACTCTTCATTAAAGGCTGAATTCTCTTTCCAAAATTGTCTACTCCCGTCATAAAGTCATCGAAAGTCATCATAATCCCCTTAATAGGCTGAGCAGCAACCTCATCCAACATTCCAGCAATCTTCTCATAACTTCCAATCAGTGTCCCAGCATTGAAGTTAACTTGTCCGCCAAGATCCTTATTCTGATGTCTCTTCACTGTGGCTGTTGCAGCGGCATTTGTGTCTTTGCTCCCTTGATCGACTAACCACGACACAGCATCTACATCGATGCCATCTTTATATTGCTGCCATTTTGCTTCTGCTGCTTCATCCGTTTCGTCGGCTATTATCATGAACAGAACAATTGCACCAACGTCACGTCCTGCTGTCTTTGATGCCTCGACTAAGTTTAAATTGTTTGCTGCAAAAGCGGTAGGTGTATTGTGCCCGGTGCCAGCGCAGAAATTATAGTCACAATGCTCAGCAGCAAATTTCGTACCAGTAGGACTTTGCCCAGCTGCAACGACCTTGATGTCACTCGAGGGTTTCGGTAACATCTTACAATCATTCATAGTAAAATGTTTTCCCTTAAAATTCGAAACACCTGTACTCCAGAGATCGTGCATCACTTGGACATATTCTGTCGCATATTCGTATCTATAGCCAAAATAAGCGTTTCCAGGCCATAGAGACATCTGCTCGTATTCTGCTGCTTGCCATCCTGTGACTATATTAACTCCAAAGCGTCCTGGTGCGATGGAATCAATGGTCGTTGCCATTCGTGCGCATAGTGCCGGAGGTAAGGTGAGGATAGCGGTTGAAGCGAAGAGTTTGATCTTTGAGGTTACTGCTGCCAGACCTGCCATTAGGGTGAAAGATTCTAGCTGAATGCTACCTATTAGCAACTCCCAAGGAATAAGCAAGAGAGAAGTGTACTGTACATTGTAATCCCAATATTCTGTCTTTCCACCAAAACCACGTAATTTGATCATTGAAAGAGCAAAATTGAAGCCGTAACTCTCAGCTTTTTGCACTATCTCCTTGTTCATTTGAAACGAGGGTTTATACTGGGGAGCATTGGTTGACATGAGCCAGCCATTGTTCCCGATAGGAATAAAGACGCCGATTTCGATATCTTTGGAAGCCATTGTTGGTGGGAACCTTCGTTCTTGATTGATAAAGGAGTCTCTACACTGTAAATACACTGATGCCTATGTTTTCGTCATGAAAGCTGACGCGAAGTAGAAGTAGATATATCTTTTTGCTGGCTATAGTTGGCCTTACACGGCCAACTTACTAGATACCCCACCCTCAAAATACCGAAGCTCTTATCGATGTCGGGATTCCGATGTACAGAGAGTACCATTCAGCCTTGACTGCCATATCGCTCGAGTCGATCGCCCTGTCGTAGCAGTAGCGTGTATAGCAGGAAGATGCATGGTTCAGAACTAAGAATCCAAAGGGGCCGAGGCCAACAAGCGTTCATAAGCGAGTGGAATAGGAGTAAATAAGCGACCACAATAAGCTGCTCGTTTTCACGACACAGGGTCGTTCGTCTTTGAAAATTGCACAAATGTACCAGGTGTATGTTCTGTTGTGAATAGGTATCGTGATGAATAAGTGATAGAATCTGTCAGTTTGGAAATGACTGAAGATGATCTTGAGACCCTTTGTAATGAAATAGCCGTTGGTTAAAGGTGTTCCTGCCTTGAACCTAGTGTCGTCTGTTTGAGCACCACCACACCGAGTCGCTAGAGATCATAAAGATGTGTCGGATATCGGCTTACACTGCCAAACCAGGGACATTGTGAAAAAAGGAGTGTGAATAGTAGGGTAGAACCAAGATTCACGTGATAATGCAAAAATACAACACTAAAGAGACACCTTAAGATGCTAGAGCTAATTGCGGGGTGTTTATTTAGTTGTGCAACGCGCTGAGCTTCCTTTTTTCGACAAGCCTCATGATGTCTTCGAACGCCCTTCCACTACCCCGTCCTACCATGAACCATGTATCTCAACAGCTTCCTTCGTATTGGAAGCTGGAGATGCTCCGCAAGATTCAACCACCACTTCCGTAAGTATTTCTACACCTTTCTTGGCCTACCTGCCAGGTTCAACTATCTGCAACTGCTCATACTCTTTCCTCTAGTAGTAGTACCTACAACTTCCCCACTCTCGAGCATTACTGCCCTACAAGTAGCAAGAATAATTACCCCGCCATATAAACAGCACAGTAGACCATCTTCAACAATGGCAGAAATCGAATCCCAGGACCTCAAGGGCCTCAATGGCACAACGGGTCTTCCACCTGCTCAAGAAACTCATAAGGTCAATGCATGGTCCGGTCCTGGTCAAGCAGCATTCGATTTCCGCAGCGATGTGGTAACAACCCCAACAGCATCTATGCTCACTGCCATCCAAAACACAACCTTACTCGACGATGTCTTTGTCGAAGATCCTACCACGATCTCTCTCGAAGCCTATCTGGCTGAGATTACACACCACGAAGCTGCCCTCTTTGTCACATCGGGCACAATGGGAAACCAGATAGCTCTACGCTCTCATTTGACGCAGCCACCCTATTCGGTTTTGTGCGACTATCGAGCACACATCCTGGAATGGGAAGCTGGAGGAGTCGCAACACTGTGCGGTGCCTTGGTCAAAGGCGTTGTTCCTACTAATGGAGTATACTTGACGCTAGAGGACATCAAAAAGAATGTTGTGATTTCCGATGATGTTCATTGTGCTCCAACCCGAGTCATTAGCCTTGAAAATACATTGGGTGGAACCATCATGCCTTTGGCAGAAGTACGCAGGATCTCTGCCTTTGCAAAAGAGCACGACATCAGACTGCATTTAGATGGGGCAAGAATCTGGGAGGCAGTCGTTGCAGGTGCAGGTAGTCTACCGGAATACACAAGTGAGTTTGATAGCGTCAGTTTATGTTTCTCGAAAGGCCTAGGTGCACCAGTCGGAAGTATGTTGGTGGGAAAGAAGAAGTTTATCAAGCATGCCAGGTGGGTGCGCAAGAGTATTGGAGGTGGCCTGAGACAACAACCTGGAGTCGTCACTGCGGCTGCGAGAGTTGCTGTCGACGAAACATTCGGCAAGGGCCCAAATGGCGAAGGTGGAAAGTTGAAGCAGAGCCATGTCACAGCAAAGAATATCGCTGGGCTCTGGACAGGCCTAGGTGGCAAGCTGGACAAACCAACCGAGACGAACATGGTTTGGTTTGATCTAGAGGATGCCGGAATTAGCGATGAAGACTTCGCTAAACTGGGCCAAGAGAAAGGACTCAGAGTTCTAGGAGGACGCCTAGTGATCCACTACCAAATCAGCGATGAAGCAGTTGCAAAGCTTGAAGAAGTAATAATGAAAGAAGTTTTGGTGAGAAAGGCATCATCGCATGCCAACGAGTCAAGTACGAAGAAAGTCGGCGAGAAGACTTATGGATGAGACCTCCCACGGGTATTTCAGCAATCTGCGAGGATGTCGAAGATTATGATACTTGTCGGATCAAGCGATAGTAGAATGATTTATGGTTTGCTACATGAGGAACCTTGATTCGTATTTTAGACACACAAACTTCGTGGGATGGTGGCACAGGTCGTCTCTACAGGATGCAGTGTCATGGCAAGAGTGTCCTTTTTTCTCATGCCTATTATTGCTTCTAATTTGCTTTACACTAGTCGTTCAAGAGTCAAGCCTTAGTTTAACAGTCGGAGATCTACAAGGTAGACAGCCTGATGGCGTTGCTCTAAATACATCTTTCTAGACCTGAGAGCATGTCTTCAGATAGAATATAAATTCTTATCAACATGCCATATCTTAACTGACCACTCACTGGCTCTCCAATGTGAAGTTTCAAAGAATAGCTCCATATAGCTCTGACCCACACCACCCTGTAGCAATCGAAACCAACCATTATTATGATGATCATCCCGATCACTAGTAACTTCAATCCCAATCACTAAACGATCACCCGAATTACCAAACTGAAGTTTCTCCTTCTGAACAATCCCATCAGCGTCTGAAGTTCTATCCTTTGAGAAGTACCAAGTAAAGACTTCCACTTCGGAGTTCAAAGAGCCGAATAAGGATGATTCTGTTATCCCATTCCGGAATTCGGTAATCTGACCTGGGTACATTTTTGTGTTCCTATACACACCATGTATGAGTTTGAGATTTTAATGGGATTTAAGTACTGCAACTTACAATGGCCAAGAACATATTCTCTGCGACTCCTGCACAGTTTGAAACAGTGCTCTGCGCAGTTCAATCGGTTGAAACAAGCAATCGGATTCTCTCTCTAATAAAGAAAACTCAATCTTCCACTCCCTCAATCTCTCTTCCCAACTAGGATCCGAAACCTCAATGCCCTTCAACCTCCTCTCAAGATTCAGAGCCTTATTCAGACAATCTTGAACTTCTTCAAAACGTTTTGCAGATCTAGCTTTCAGTTCTAGAACCAGAAGATCTGAATACGCATCTGCGAGTTCGGTATGGATCTTCCATCTTATATTAGGCCGTGGAATCTCATCTAGGATCAAAGAATAGTGCTTCAAGAGTGCGATATATGGTTCTGGTCTCGACATCTCTTTCCACCCTTCGAAGATGGATATTATATCATCGAGTTTTGGTACGACTTTTATATTCGTGGATTGAGACCCAGTTAGGGCAAATTCAATACGTGTATCTACACCTGATTTCTTTAAGCTCTCTTTCAAAGAAGTCAAGGTTTTCGCATCGGATAGGGCATTATAATTTTTGGTGAGAGTCTCAGTTAGATTTGAGATTTGGCGTGTATCTGAGCTGGTGTGTCTTATCAAGATGTAGAATTCTGAATGTGAGATATGGCCTGAGATGAAATGGGTGCCGTATCTCTTCAGGAATCCGTCCACTCCTTCTTTCTCAAGACAAACTATTGCTTTCTCCGTGAGTTGTGGAGGCGTATCGAGGAGTTTTGGAGTAGTAGTTATGGTACAGCGAATAATCGACGCAATATTCCTCGGATTGCACTCGATATCTTTCAAGAACTTGATAGCTGGTAAAGCGTCTATGATCGAAATTGAAGTTGAAGTATCCATGAATTTATCTATTGCCTTCTTGAAATCTGTAGGGGTCTGAAAGAATTGATGTTGGAATTCTATTCTTGAAGTCGATAGAGTTTCTTCAAGGGGGTTTTGAAGGTTTCTTTGGTCCTGGAGAAGTTGGAAGGGTGACATTGCTGGTTGCTTTTCTTGTGCATCATAGCCATCGCCTGGGTTCATGCCATGGCTCCAAGCTATCTGTCCCTCGGTACCGATGCGTGTGCTAAATACGTTGGACATCTTTTAGTTGTGGAAGGAAGATGGTATGGTTATTTGATAGTGTTTGAGACGACATGCATCTTTTAGGAATTCTTGAGGATATATTTGGAGGGTTGAGATTTAGATTTGTCGATAAAGGGTGGCGGTGCTGCACGTCATTCTTAGGCACATGTGACATTGCAGTAGAGCGTATTTAAGCGAGCAAAGTCATTCAAGAGAACCACAAGACACCAGTGAATGACCACGTTTGAACTCACACTGCACTTCGTGTTGACTTAATGGTTGACTTCTATCAATACTATACAACACTCCATATTAAAACCACATGTTTGCATCCTCTAGCAGACCATGGAAATTTGTAATGTAGGCTGGCTCCATTAGCACGCAAAATACAATGTAGTACATGAGGCAAATAGGATAGAAGATCACGCAGCTGCAAATTGAACCTCTTCCGAGGCTAGTTTTACGCTACTATCGCACATTACACGAGCCTCTCGCGCTTTCATCCACTTCAAAGCCCTTCGTCATTGTCTTGACCCTCTACCAAAATCACTACGTTGACGCAAGCTGCATATGCTTCTCTTATGGCACACGACATGCTGAAATGTGTTAGTTAACTCAGAGCAGAATCGCGAGTAAAGGTTGACTTACCAAGTCCTTTCAACATCCGCAACGACGGCACTCAAGCCCCAATGGCTGCACCAGGCCCGCGCAAGAACCTCATTATCTTTGACTCCAAAACTCTCAATGACTAGTACCTTTTCCTCATCATCTGCGGACTTTATAGGATCCACTGGAGTAGGGCTCGTATCAGATTGGCTCGCTGCTACACTGTGGTTGGAACTTCCGTATAGACCACCCCAATCCTTGATTGTGAGGATTTCGTCTGCGCGAGCTGCTTTGTAAACGTAATCGAAGAATATTGGATGTGGTCCACGTGAGCAAGGGTAGGCGTTAATAAACGAAACATCATAAGAGAGACGAAGAGGCCATGATCGACCATCAATGGCAAACTGAATGGCAGCGTCGAAGAACAGCGGACGGTCTTTGCTTTGGGGACTGGCAGCGGGAGTTGGATTTCGGGAAGGCGAAACCGGTTTTAGTGCTAACTTCTCTATGCGTACGGTATCGACTATATCATCTGCATCCGGTAGGAGGAGCTGATATTCGGCTACGGGATAAGTGTCTGACGGCGGACCAAGCGGATCAGAGCGTATCGTCATGCTATCTACGTCACCTATTGAGAGATGCTGTTTTGGCTGTCGTTGTCGTATTCTTGCAATTTGTACTCTTTCGAGGTCTGGTGCTGGTCTTGCAGGCCCAATCCAACCACCAATTTCCTGACAAGTAGGCCCTAGAACCTTGCCGACTATAGAAGTTGAAGACCAATACGTGGTGGATTTGTATTGAAAGCCTGTGTTTGGATGCATATGAGTTAAGGCTGCTAAAGAGTTGGCTCCCACATCCCCATCACAATCGATAAGAGAATTCATGAGCAACCATGGGAGTGTTGGCCCTGGAAGTATCATGCCGGTAAAGAATGACATAGTATCTGAACTACGATCCTCTAGCGGCTTAGCATCAGGATCCCTATCTTTCAGGACGTTGTCAACTGAGACGAGGTTGGGCCATTTCATTGCTCGAGCAAATTTCCGTAGAGCTTTAACTTGGGATCTCTTCTCCCGAAGATGGAACTTGACTGGGATGTGGTCAGCTTCGATTACAAACCGGGCCGTTATCAACTGGAGCTGGTTTAATAACTGAGAGCTGCATTATGACTTCAGTGGCCTGTAACTATACCAATGACCAAAAGGACAATGAACAAGGGACTAATGACAGAAGGAGGAAAACACTGAAGTCGTGTGTACTCACTCTGCTCAGGATCACCACCAGTCTTAAACCTTTCGATTGACATACACTCGCGCCATTTACGAGCTAGGACTAGATCCCATGCAATACAAGGTGGCAATTGCGCCAGCAACTTGCTTTTTGGTATATCCGCGTGGTGTCTCGAGTGTATTCTGAGATCGAGCTCTGTGCTCAAAAGTAACTGATGAAAGAAGGTCTTGTACCGTCCGTGATCAGTGTACGTGGCATTTGCAAAGAACTTAGCAACTACTTGGTTCTCTGGCCTGCTAAAGTCGATCCATTCGGGTCTTGATAGGACAACAATCAAGTCCGCGATCTGTTTCTCCATACCCTTGTGTGGGTCGAGATATCGATCTGGGTCCCGCAAAAGGGTTTTGTAGAGGTTTTTATACATTAGGTCCTCATAATCCTCCTCGAAACCACCTTCAAGGTAGATTAATCTATCCAGAATGGTCGACAGTTCCACATCGCGAGGCTTTATGCCGGGATCTCTGAGCTCCAAGGCCGGGCTTGGTTTCCCTGAGAGACTTACCCAATGGTTTAAGGTGACTGTCCCAGGCCTACTCCCATAGCAAAATGCTAAGCTGGGGTTTTCGAGAGTATCCCATGGGTGCTTGGCAACTCCAGCTCCAGATATCCGAAAAGAAGAGGCAGCAAAAGCCGGGCAATATGGATCTGCGCGATCATCATCGGGCTGCCCTGTACCCTCGCAAGTTGCGTAAAAGAGATAGTACTCCTCGGATGTGTGAGGGATGGCATGTCTGAAGCCTTTGAAGACCGGGGCTCCAACAGCAATCAGTTCCATCGCCTTGCCCTGGGACAGATTGTCTTCGATTGAAATGCCTGGAGGAGGCCATGTCGTTAGCCCGAGTGGTGCTGGAGGCTCGCGAGGAGGAGAATAGACGGATGTTGATCTTCTTGGGCCAGCGCTGGATGTTGGAGATTGTGATCTTTCTGGTCGTCTTCGTGGCGAGCCTACAGAGTGCGGGTGGTCGTCTCTTCGTCGTCGTCGAGGGCGGTCGGGGTCCTAAGGGATGATTATCAGCCAGGAAAGGGAGTCTTTGGTGGGCGCATCTTTACGTGTCTTGAACCCCGGGAGGATTTGTCAGAGGTGCTTTTGCTACGGAATAGGCCGAGGAGCTTCTTCTTTGCTTCGCTCATGACGATGGCGGTTGTGCACGCACTTCAGATCTGCGTCGCGGCATTTGTTGGTGGGGTTGTCGCTACGAGGCTGAGAAGGCGCCGACGTCTCGATATACGGCTGATGGATCTTTATGCAAAGCTGTTAGAGGCCAAAAAGCGGGTCGTGATTTATTGCAGTGATGATTTTATTGAGATGGTTGGTGCAGATTGGGCATCTTCCAAGAGTAGTTGGCATACTTTCCACTGGCTTCTTCTGCGTGTGATGTGGCGCTTTGTCGTCGTTCCTGTGATGCGACGAGCGAGAGAGAGAGAGAGATCAGACGAGACTGCGCTATGCTGATGTACTGTACTGTAGCCTCGCCAGCGAGGTGGGGGAGGGTTCAGGGGTCTGCGAGTGCCGACAGGGCCTCAATTCATGATTTACTGGAACCAACTCAGCAATAATGGAGAATTCAGTGTGCATCCTCCCACTTCACTGGCGCTCAGTATTTACATTTCAATTTCCCCATCTTCTGTCTTTTACACGGCGTGATCCCTAACGTACTGTACTGCTACATCTTAGCTAAGACTTTTATACAAAACCTTAATGTACAAAGCACTTCACATTCCCTTTTTTGTTTGTACCACACCTGTTTGTTGTACTTGCTTGACGTTCGACCAGTTACTAACCATTTTCTCTGTAACTCTATCTCATGATCATATTAGCTCAACTTTCCATGACTCGGCAAATGCTGAGTCTGTATTTGACAGAGTCGAGTTCGTTTTATGGTCGTCCAACTTTGATATCGCTGCTTGATACTAGGAAAATGTTAGCTAGATGAAAGCTCGAGCACATAGAAATATACAACTTACAGAAAATATGAAATTCAGAATCAGAGCAATCATCAAAGCAAAGCTAACTACCATGGGCCCAATCATGTTATCAAAGTCCTTGCCACTCCGGGCCACAATCATGTTTCTGCGAGTGAAATGCATGTAGTACCCCCATAGACCAGCAAAGATAGCAATGACAATGTAAGCAATACCCATAAACTCAGCAACAATGTTCTCTCCAGCCGCTGTGTAAAGACCGACAGCAAGTCCACCAAGCAAGATACAGATATGCTGCCACTTCAAGAATGTTCTTTCATTAGCAAGCCAGACCTTGGGCTCAACTTGTAACGGGCCAGAATCCTTGATGAGCTCTCCTGGCTTGGTAACGCCAGGGGGTAACTGCACAATAACTGCACCGCATTTTGGTTCCCCGCCATGCTCGCCGTGAGGAAAGACAAAGATCGGAGCTAGGAGGACTTGAGGGATCTTTCCGCCTTTCCCGTCCCCTTCGCATTCTTTTTTCCCATTCGCAGCACGGGAACTCCTTTCTGCTTGCGCTTCTTCCGCAGCCATCCGTTCGGCCATGTATGACTTGCCCAGTGGTGAGCTGACAGCTGGCTTGAAACTATGGCTACGTCTGGATGTCCCGAGCAGACTACCAACAACTTCTTCATCATGTGCATTTTGCGCCTTCCTCTGCTCCTCTTCCTCAAAGGCAGTTTGCGGGTCCTTGCGAATATCTGTCTCGATATCACTCAACCAGAAGGGCAAATTGTTGACATGGTCTTCAAACAGAGACGCCACACCGTGAACAAATTTTGAAAATCGAGGTGCTTTGTGGACGAGATGTGAGGCCATCAGATCTTCAACCCACTGTGGATATTTCTTACCCCCCTCCTCCTCTTTGACCTTAATCTCCAAGACTGCAAATGGAAACCTGGAAATCTCGCCTTGGTTAACGTTTGGAAACGGATATACAGACTTGCTGTTATCAATGTCGTGTCTGTGCCATTGTGCTGGGTCTCGGCATGGTCGGTCAACATCGAGAGAATCCTCACGGATGAATGCCAATGAGGTGTCGAGAGATATTCTGACTTTATCATCGGCCGGCTTCTGGAATGCAGTGCGGGTGTAATTAGCTCGGAGCACAGGCTGCAGGTCCTTTTCAAGAATTAACTTTTGAATGGCGTCAACTGTAGCTTTGAATTCCTCGATCTTCGCTGCGGGTTGATGCTGGCGTTCCATCTTTGCCACAGACTTCTCCATCTTGTAGTCCCCTTTGATGAATGGTTGGATATACTTCTCCTTAATTGGGAAACGTTTCTCCTCGCTACTGCCATTAATGTGAATGGTTTTCAGCTCCAAGAACAGTTCTGGATCTTTGTCGAGTTCTCCATACCATCTCACCCTCACTGATGAGGCGTCGACTTGGCGATCGACCTTCTGACTATATAAAGAAAATTGCTGGTTATCAAAGTAGAGGGAGTTCAGGGTAGGATCGCTGGGTGCCTCAAGGTTTTTGGCAGACTGTTGACTATATACAAGGACTGGAAGCCTCCTAAGTATATATACGTTTTGACTTCGAGGAGATTATCAGGATGAACCCAGACTGTAGACATGTTAGCTCGGTGATACATCTATGGATGGATGCGACGTACATTTGTATGCTGTATACTTCTCTCCATTCTGGGTCTGCGATTCCACTTCCGAAGTGGAAGCGACTGCTGTGTCAGGAGATTCGTCAAGCTGCTGGCGGACGGCAAAGTACATCATGGACAGCTTGTTGAGTAGTGGGGTATATACTTGTTCAGAATTGAAAGGCCGTTTGGATAGGCTCATCTGTAACATAGGTCGCATCTTGTAGTTGTTCCCTCTTTTCCGGTCATGTTTCTTGACAATCTTCAAGAAGCCAGTATAGTTGATGTTACTATATTTCTTCAAATCCTTGGTCTCGGTGCTGATAGAATCAAGCTCTTTCTCGATCTCCTTGAACCTCGCACTGGTTATATCACCCTTCACAACGCCTTCTTCCGGAGCAAGATCGCGCAGCTGCTCCCCAGCCTTCTGTGCCCGTTCTTCCAAGGCCTTGAAAGTCGCTGCTTGGAAGGTTGCAACCTTTTCCAATTGAACGTTCAGAATCTCTTCGGAAAACCTGGTCTCGTCCTCCTCGGTCCATGGCGTATCGTCATCGCGCGCATCCTCACGCAATATGCTCTTGAGCTTTGCATAGTCGATGTATTGATCCTTCCACGCGGGATTGACCGAATTGCGCAGCGTCTTTCCAAAACGCATGTTGAAGGGTGTGGACCAATTTGGCTCTGAGGCTCGCCGCTGTGGTATGAGGTTCTAGCCGGACCGAAGCTACTCTACCTATGTCGAGGCTTATCGATGGGACGGATAATCTGGAGGATTTGGTTTGGAATGGTAATTTCGCACTAATGACCACAGATCGTAGATGGGTAGGATTTAGCTTGGGATTGACAACGAAGTAACGCTGAACATCTCTGATGGAACTTAGATAGCACAGAATCACGGCCAATACCAATTGAACAATTGCTTGCTATTATTGTCGAGGAAAAACAAACAAAAAAAAAAATTGTTTTTGCTGTAGTATATAGTGGTGGTGTTCAGACACAAGAAGCTTTACTCGTTGGTATGGCAAACACCGTCCCTCATCTCTGCTCCACTTTCGGCGCCAAGAGTCCACTCGACGCCCAGCCTTGTCCTAGTTCATCGACGAGCACATGCTCACGAGCCTTCTTTTGATTGGTTTGCTTACATAATCCCAAATTTCTTTCTTTCGACCCTCTGACGTATCCAAGTGGACTACGTGTATAGACACACCATCGTGGTGATATATTGACCCCCTTTATCCTGCTCGCTTAGTACCGAGGCGTGGAGAGTCGTCCGTCACCTAATGAGGTGGTGCGTTGAGGTTCAGTCCATCGAACTTCCAACTCACCAAGCTGTCTATCAATCACTTTTCTTCGAGGTACCTTCTTGGTAAACTATGTACTTTGCTAAAGTCTCCTGATCTATGTACAATGAAGGGACTGGAAATAATGCCATTGCAACTCCGGATTTTCGCTGGTATCGTAAAACAGATCAAGCACCAAACGCAAACCCCGAATTGTATTCTCCTTTGAAAAGCATATGTATGTATGCCTTTGTTTGATTGTTGAAATAAGTGGGAATTATTATTTCCCATCAACCAAGTGCTTCCGCCCACGAATTTCGGCATGCTCCCCGTTAATGCTTCCATGACATCTAACTTGCGGCAGCGCTTACTGTGATGGGAACTGTGGCCTTACCAAGAACCTCAGCAGCGGTGCGCTTAATAATTCCACCAGTAACTGGTAGATTGGATGATTTCTCAAGGTAGAGATCAACCTCACGGGCTGATTGGCGGCCCTCGTTGATACCCCTACGCGTTATTAGTACATGCATCAAGAATACACCCGGTCGGTGAACTTACCAGACGATCAAAGACTGGCCACGACGGCAATCACCCGCGGCAAAAATACCTTCGACATTAGTGCTGTACTTCCCAGGAGCAGTCTTGACGTTCTTGCGCGCATCTTTCTCAATATCCTCGCCAAGAACACGGTCTTCGGGACCCAAGAAGCCCATGGACAAGAGGACGAGATCGGCAGGGAAGAATTGCTGTGAGCCTTCAATCTTCTTCATATCCCAGCCGCCAGTGACAGACTTGGTCCATTCAACACGAATGGTATTGATACCCTTGACATTGCCAGCACCGTCGTCGACGAAGCCTTCAGACATGACACAGTACTCCCGAGGATCTTTACCCATGTGCTGCTTGACCTCAGTGTGACCATAATCCACACGGTAGACTCTTGGCCATTGCGGCCATGGGTTATCACGGGCGCGCTCATTTGGCGGCTGAGGAAGCAGTTCGAAATTCGTCACTGACTTAGCTCCATGTCGCACGGAAGTTCCAATACAATCGTTTCCAGTGTCACCTCCTCCAATGACAATTACGTCCTTGCCCTTGGCTGAGATGTACGCCCCATCCTCAAGTTCGGAGTCCAAGAGGGACTTTGTGTTGAGACGCAAGAATTGCATGGCGAAGTGAATACCTTCAAGGTTACGATTCTTGATGGGAAGATCACGAGCAACGGTCGCACCTGTGGCAATGATGACGGCATCGTGCTCGGCTTTTAGGTCCATAAGTTTGACATCTTCTCCAATAGCGACGCCAAGCTTGAACTTAATACCCTCAGAGGCCATGAAATCTGTCCGGCGCTTCACTATCTTCTTGTCCAGTTTCATGTTGGGGATACCATACATGAGGAGACCACCGGGGCGGTCAGCTCGCTCGTACACAGTGACCAAGTGGCCGGCCTTGTTGAGTTGATCAGCAGCAGCGAGACCAGCCGGTCCGGATCCAATGACAGCCACAGTCTTGCCAGTGCGGACCTGTGGCACTTGAGGCACCATCCAACCCATGTCGAAGCCTCGATCAATGATGGCACATTCGATGGATTTGATGCCAACCGGGTCTTCGTTGATGCCAAGAACGCAAGCACCCTCGCAAGGAGCAGGGCAGACACGTCCCGTGAACTCAGGAAAGTTGTTGGTCATGAGAAGACGATTAAGAGCATCCTTCCATTGATTTTGAAACACCAATTCGTTCCATTTGGGGATGATGTTTGAGATTGGACAACCAGAATCAGACTGGCAGAAAGGAACACCACAATCCATGCAACGTGCTGCTTGATACTTCAGTTCATCCTCATCAAGGCGCTTCGAAAGCTCCGCCCAGTCACGAGTACGTGTTTTGGCGCTGCGGTACTTCTCAGATCGGCGTTGATATTTCATGAAACCCTTAGTTTTGTCTAACACCAACGATCTTTTCTTCTCAACAGCAGCATCGCCGATTGTCTCTTCAATGTCCTGGAGATCTGACTTCTTCTCATGAGCGTGCTTCTGTTTTAAGTCGTTCTCGTGTAAATTGCGGACAGGGTTCCCAGGAAGCAACGGGAGTTGGTACTCGGCACGCTTGGCTTCAGCAGCCTTTGCAGCCTCCTCCTCTAAGACACGCTTGTAATCCACTGGTAAGACCTTGACGAATCGAGGAAGCGCGCGATTGAAGTCGAGCAAGATTCGAGCCGCAAGCTCAGAGCCGGTGTAGTGATGGTGGTCCTCAATGAGACCGCGCACGTACGCAATCTCAGCGGGGTCATCGATGCCAGACGCTTCAACCATCTCAGGGTTCAACTTAGACATAAAGTCTTGCTGAATGTCGAGAATGTAAGCAATTCCTCCAGACATACCCGCAGCAAAATTGCGGCCTGTGCTTCCAAGAATGAGCACACGTCCACCAGTCATGTACTCACAACCATGGTCACCAACACCCTCCACGACAGCAATTGCACCAGAGTTTCTCACGGCAAATCGCTCCGCAGCAACTCCACGGAAGAAGACAGTTCCACTAGTGGCTCCATAGAGACAAACGTTTCCAACAAGGACATTCTCTTCTGCTTTGAAGACAGCTGAGCGGGGAGGGTAGATGATCAAGCGACCACCAGAGAGACCCTTTCCAACATAGTCGTTGGCATCACCTTCAAGCTCCAACGTAATACCAGGGGCAAGGAATGCACCGAAGGATTGTCCTGCGGAGCCTTTGATGTTGACGTGGACAGTATCCATGGGGAGACCTTTCTCCCCGTATCTCTTGGAAACTTGGTATGACAGAGAAGTACCCATAGCGCGATCAGTGTTGACAACATCGCACTCAATACGGGATGGCAACCCTTTATCGAGAGTCAACTCTGCCTCGGAAATGAGCTTATTATCGAGTCTAACATATAGACGATGATCTTGCTTCCGCACGTTGAATGTAGCAACGCCAGGTCGGAGTTTGTGGGCAGGAGTTAGGATTAGAGATAAGTCAATGTTGGCAGTCTTCGGAGTACGAAGATCTTCACGAACTCGAAGAGCCTCTGCATGGCCAACCATTTCGTTGATAGTTCTGAAACCAAGCTTTGCCATGATTGCTCTAAGTTCGTTCGCGATGTAGTAGAAGCTGTATTAAAATATTGAAGTCAGTTTACTTATTCTGGATAACTCAAGGATTACTTTTGTCAAGCGAGGAACTCAAACGAGTAAAAGAAGTCAAAAGGGCCCAAAAGAAATAGAGTAGAGTACGCACAAGTTAATAACATGCTCTGGTGTGCCTTGGAATTTCTTCCGCAGCTCGGGGTCCTGAGTAGCAATACCGACAGGGCAAGTGTTCAAGTGGCTAAGAAATTGAAGTCAGCGAAATTATTTCAGACATCTTAGTAGTACTGGCGACAAACCATTTGCGCATCATAATGCAGCCCATAGCAATGAGGGGAGTTGTAGCGAATCCCCATTCTTCGGCACCAAGCAGACAAGCAATGGCTACATCACGACCAGTGCGCAATTGTCCATCTGTCTGAACAACTACACGTCCACGAAGATCGTTCAATACTAGGGTCTGGTGAGTCTCGGCAAGACCAAGCTCCCACGGCAGGCCGGCATATTTGATACCAGTCCATCGAGAAGCGCCAGTTCCTCCATCGTGGCCGGAAATCAGAATGTGATCGGCCTTGGCCTTCGCGACTCCAGAAGCGACAATACCGACACCGGTCTCAGAGACAAGTTTTACGGATACTCGAGCACGAGGGTTTGAACACTTCAAATCGTAGATCAATTGCTTCAGATCCTCGATAGAATAGATATCGTGATGTGGAGGAGGCGAAATTAGACCGACACCGGGTGTGGAATGGCGAGTTCTAGCAATGGATTTAGAGACCTTGTGTCCAGGCAGTTCGCCTCCCTCTCCAGGCTTGGCACCTTGTGCCATCTTGATTTGCAGCTCGTCGGAGTCAGCAAGATAGTTTGAAGTAACACCAAAACGTCCGGATGCAACCTGCTTGATCGCTGATCTCATAGTGTCTCCATTTGCCATTCTCTCAGAACGCTCAGGGTCTTCTCCACCTTCACCAGTGTTGGATTTTCCGCCTAGGCGGTTCATTGCAACAGCGAGTGTAGAGTGTGATTCCATGGAAATAGAGCCGTACGACATGGCTCCTGTGCAGAATCTGCGCACAATTTCTGTCCAAGGCTCGACTTGGTCAATTGGAACGGGGGTGCATTCGTCAAATTTAAAGTCCAAAAGACCTCGAAGGGTGCAGTTCTTAATCTGCTCATATTCGGATAGCGAGTAGGCCTCATAGGATTTATCATTCTTGGTACGAACAGCATCTTGGATATTGGCAATCGATGAAGGGTCGTTAATATGTGGTTCACCGCCGTCACGCCAATGGTACTCTCCGGACTCGACAAGACCGGGAATGCTAACCGTGTAGCGTGACGGGAAACCCTTCTCGTGGAATCTGAAGGCATCCTCTGCAATGAGTTCGAAGGTAATACCCTTGATTCTGGTCGCAGTTCCCTTGAAGCAACGGTCTACGACCGTATCATCAACACCAAGTGCCTCAAAGATCTGGGCACCCTTGTAACTCGCAAGAGTGGAGATTCCCATCTTGCTCATGACTTTAAGAATACCACCATCCGCGGAGTACTTGTAATTGCGGATGAGAGCATCGTCACTAAGGGTTTTCCTAATGAGGCCCTCGCGGTTCAGCTTGAGGATGCACTCCATAGCGAGGTATGGGTTTACAGCATCAACACCGTATCCAACAAGCACGCACATGTGGTGAACCTCACGGGCTTCGGCAGTTTCGACGACTAAGGCAGCCAAGGATCTCCATTTGTTGTTGACCAAATGATGATGGACCATACCGGAAGCCAGTAAAGCAGAGACTGGGACACGGTCGGCTGAGGTTGCACGATCGGAGAGAATAATGATACGATCTTTGTTCTCAATAGCCGCAGTTGCTTCGTTGCAAATGTGGTCCAAGTGATTAATATATCCAGCGACGCCCTCGGACTTTGGGAAAGTCAAGTCGATTACTTTGACAGTCCACGTGGGTTGGAGCTTATTGATGTTCTTCAGTGCGTTGAATTCGGGAATCGACAAGATGGGAGTTGGGAGAAGCAGACGGCCACACTGAGAGGCGTCCATTTCGAGCAAGTTACCCTGAGGACCAACATAACATTCCAGTGACATAACAATTGCTTCTCTGATGGGATCGATGGGAGGATTCGTAACTTGAGCAAAAAGTTGTCGGAAGTACTCATAAAGCAGGCGAGGGGCTTGAGCCAGACACGCCAGCGGGGCATCGTTACCCATGGAACCAAGGGCCTCTTTCTCATCCGAAGCCATAGGACCAAGGAGTAGACTGACTTGCTCGAAAGAGTAGCCAAAAGCCTTCAATAGAGCATCTTCCTGAATGGCTGAGCTATCTGGCTTTGCAGCCAAATCAACAGTGGGAGACGCATTGAGTTCTTCGTAGATCTTTGGCAGGCTGACGAGCTCTTTGTCGAGCCACGTTCTGAAGTCGTGGCGATTTGCTACTGTACTCTTGAGCTCGGCATCATCAATGATGCGTCCAGCCAAAGTATCCACGAGAAGCATCTTTCCTGGCTGTAATCGGCCTTTCAGCACGACGCGCTCAGGCTCCACTGCAATAGTTCCAACTTCAGAAGCACAGATAATTCTGTCATCATCCATGACATAGTAACGGCAAGGGCGAAGACCATTTCTGTCAAGGTTGGCACCGCAGTACCGACCATCAGCAAAGGTGAACAACGCCGGACCATCCCAAGGCTCCATTTGGCATGCAGCCCACTCATAGAATGCAGCCTTGGCAGGGTCCATGGCAGCATTGTCCTGCCAGGCCTCTGGTACCATTAGCATGACTGCTTCTGGTAAGGAAAGGACACCGTTGACAGTTAACAACTCAAGAACGTTGTCAAAAGCAGCAGCAGAATCAGATCCACCATCTTCAATGATAGGGTAAAGCATTTCAAGCTCTTCGCCAAAAACATCAGACTGCATGATACCCTCTCGGGCGCGCATCCAGTTTTTGTTTCCTCGCAATGTGTTAATTTCACCTGGCACGATAGTTAGAACAGGCTTTGCTAATAAACGAGAACAACGATGGATCTGACGATGTATTTCACAGAAGTCTTTGTCTTACCATTGTGAGCGGCCCACCTAAGTGGTTGAGCACGATCCCATGAAGGGAAGGTGTTAGTAGAAAAACGAGAATGAACAAGGGCAAAATGGGCTTCGTAATCTGCGTTGACCAAATCATAGAAGTACTGATAAACCTGGACGGGGGCAAGCTGGCCTTTGTAAACAATATTTTTGTTTGAAAGGGAACATAGGTAAAACCAGTTGTGCAGGCCAATGGTATGGGTCGCACGCTTTCGCAGTACGTAAAGCTGCTTCTCGAAATATTTCTCATCAAAGTGATCTGGGTCTGTTGTCTCTGGCGAGTTACTGTAACCGTACGCAGAGGCTAGCACAACAAATGGTTGCAAGATAATTGGCTCACGAGAAGCAGCAGCAGGGCCAAGAAGAGTAGAATCTTTAGGAGGCTCTCGCCAGCCTAATACTCGCAAGCCCAACGACTCTGCAATATCCTCCAATTGTTTTTTTGATTCTTGAACTGTCTCCTCATCTGGCTTGAAGAAGAGATTGCCCACTGCATATTGTCCCTGAGGGGGTAGCTTGATATCCGTCTCGCGTTCGAAGTTCTTAATAAAGAACTTGTGAGGAATCGAGGTCATGACACCGGCGCCATCTCCATCTCGTGCATCTGAGCCTACCGCTCCACGATGGGTCATATTACAAAGTAGATTCCGCGCTGAAAGGGAAGGGAGAGGTCAGTACAATCATGCAGATTTACGGGTCTGGAGACATACCATCGCTAACAATTTTGTGACTTGGCTTGCCCTTAATGTGGCTAGATAATGGGTTAGTTTCCATTCGAGTCCGTTTGCTTGCTCCTTCGAGCAGATACTTACCATGCAAAGCCTACACCGCAGGCATCCTTCTCTAAGCTTGGATCATAAAGTCCTCTATTTCGTTTGTCAGTTCAGATTCCTCCTCAAGGGATATTTTGTACGGCGCGGCAACTTACTGCTTCACCGGAAGAGCTCCTGCCCACGACTCATTCTGCTCGGTATCGTACTCGTATTGGTGGTACGGTTCGTTCTCAGCATCGATCTGGGTTTTTCTATCGTCGAAATCCGCGACTCCGCCCATATTAAGGCGTGCGTGGAGGGGGCAATTGAATTTGTTTGGGTACGCGGTTGCAGGCGCCGATTGAGAGAGGGCCTCTCCAGGGATCTGGTTTTGGATTGTCGCAGATGCGGCGGATTTGAGGGTATCTGGCAATGGTTCTCAGCGTTAGTTACAATAGCAGGTGGCAAAGGGAAATTTTTATGAAGTTGTGAAGTGTATTGAAAGAGGGAGTAAGAAGAAGGGCGAGAGGAGGAGATAAACTAAAAAGCTCCGGCTGGTCGCGCACTTGATTGGAGTGAATGCAGAAGAAGAATATCACTTCTCTATCAGAAACTTCTTTGGGACAGCTGCAGCACTACCACATTTGTATGGTGGTGGATGATGTATGATGATGCGCCGCAATATTCAGCCTCTGATAGGTAGATTGGCGATTTGACAGCGTGGGGAAGATGGCGATAGGTGAGATGAGGTGGGGTCAGAAAGGGAAAAGGGAAGATGCTCTCACCTGGATCTATAGCTTTTTTTTGGTAGTCGACGACGAGACACGAGCAGCAATGGGGGAGAGAAGTGTCACGGCGTGCTGGGAGAAGGAGAGAAAGTTTGGAAAATGGGCAGGATGTGTGGGCTTTTAAGGGCTCTGGAAGATTGCGACTTGCGAGACGAAACGAGACGAAAGAGCGCGGGGTGGATTTTCTTTCGAGGACGCTAGGAAGATGCAGCAAGCTCCCATTGTTGGCTGGCTTCTGCGGCCCTCTCCGACTCACACGATAATCAATATTGGAATTTCACAGTCCTGCGCCGAGAGCGGCGAATCTGGGAGTGACTAGGAACGAGTTCATGCGGCGGTTATGTACTGTATGTACGCAAGGACTTTATTACCAGGTAGAGGACAAAGACTGAGAGGAAGAAAAGTTGGCTGCCTTCAGTACCCAGTGAGTGATTCCTCGCCCTCCAGCGTGTTAGTTGTTACCCTCGCACAGCCAAGCACCCCTCCATCAGTTGCACGGCATATCATCTCTTAACCATATCTCTTGACATGTTACACGTCAAGGTGAAAAGAAAGAAGGAAAGAAAGAGAAAAAAAGAAACATGTGCAATGTTCGCCCCAAATTTGTGACGACGTATGATTTCAGCATGCGTGTGCTGTTCATCATCGCTGCGACAGGTAGACTCCCTCCTTCACAAGTTCGCCCGGCCCCGGCCATTCCATGCCAGCCAGACACGACGACCAGAGCTTCTGGTTCTTACTCTCTTCTCCTCCAACAAGACCAAGACTAGTACCAGGGTTCAAGAAGCACCCCACATTCATGGCCCTGCATACGGTGCATTGGAGCCAGCAGGCTGCATCAGCAAAACATCTCAGAGGCCGTCGCACATGCATGGCTCGTCGAATCAGCATCGCCACATTTCACCGTTTGCAGAAAAAAAAATTCAGAAAAAAATAAGAAAAAGAAGGATGTCCGAGGCAGATGTTGCCATCATCGTCAAGCCTGGTCCTAACCTTATTACTCTGGGAAGCTGCTCATTGGCTCGAGCTCATCTACCAGTCTAGCAGGGCTCGCCGAGGGTCAGCATGGTTCAAGGGTGGCCCTTGTTGGTCCATCTGGCGTTTTGGCGCGGAGTCGTCGTCCAGGCCTCCGATCTCGCAGCGAAATGATGATCCACCTAGTGCAAAAGGAGTAATGGCAGGTGCTTGAGTGGCTAGAAACAGACGGGATATGATGTCCCCGCCAAGTGCTCGTGTCCTTGGGGCGGATGTGTTTCGCCGTATGGACAAAAACGTAGAGAAAATGACAAACTGTTTCTGCTCAAGATATGAAAAACCTGTGTTCAGATTGGCCACGATTAAGGGACAAAGAGAGGGGGTAAAGGGTAAAGGGTAAAAAGTAAGCTCCCCCTGCCAAAGCCAAATCGCACGTTCAGTGCCCCGGCAGGCAATGGCTTTTTTTCTTCTTCTTCTTCTTCTTTGGATAAAGCCACACCTCGGGTGTCCAAGTACGCAAGTACTGTCGTAAATACGGTAAGCAGGCCAAATTTTCTCTCAGCCGCCGGAAGAGGCCTGGTTGGTTTCGGGAAAAGTCGTGTGCTCATTTAACATGTGTTACGTAGCACAAAATTCTGATGTATGAAATGCGAAGTCGATGAAGGAGAAGGCGAAAGGTTGGAAGATCCAATGATCCAAATTAAATACATCCTAAGGTCACTACTTCGTGCAGTAAGTATTTGTATTACTAAGATACGCAAAGAAAGAAAAACCGTTTGTTTTGCTGATGTCCAGTAAAAAACCACGGCTTTCTAAGCTTAAGGAAGGCGGTGTCGAGGTGCAGAAAGCTTGGTAAAGCCGTAAGCCAAGCCTATCATTGGCAAGTGGTAAAATATATGCATGCGTATGATTCAAGCGCCAGAAGTTAAAAGTTACACTTTGTGCATATACATTATTCAGAGCAGACCTTTCTCGTATGTGCCATACCTTTGCTACTTGGCAACTTAGGGTCCCAATGAGTTTTACTCATACTTACTTTGAATTAAGTGACTTACCCTAATCAACCAAGTCGCCCAATTTAAGTGAGTTCTAGACAGGTTCTGTAGAAACCATGGGTGCATAGGTAGATGCCTGTAATCTCCATGCTCAATTGCGTCTTTCTATTAACCAAATATTAAAAATACTAATTACTAGCAGATCTCACGTGGCACAGATCACGTATCAGCCTGACCCCGCAAGTTGGGCATTTTGTTTCCTATTCCCCGTGTGAGTTGTGACAGGTTAGTTAACTAGGTACCTAATTTCAAACAAAACTCGATAGGCAATTGCAGACTCTCTAATCCCTACACACCAAAACACCAAATTTTTGTGGATGGTTTGAAGGAATACGAATTACTTTAAGCCTCATGGGAATGAAAGTTTTGACAATGCATTTGTTGCAAAGGATGATGTTTGGACGCATATCTCGATGTCAACTGGCGAGGCTGAAGCCTCGTGGAATTTAACGACGAGGGTCCCCACGAAGACTTTCCAGCAAAGACAGCAACTACCTACTCATGAGACAACAAAGACGAATATCTTGACCAAATAACGCCAGAACGTATACATATACATATAGTAAGCTGGAACATAACGGGCAAAAATGGATATTCTCCCCTCCCTCGCACCCCGAGAGATGTATGATGAGCTCAACTATCTTCCTCTTAACGCGCCCCGCTAATGTCAACAAACAGTCTCATTCATTGTGGTACACATCAACACACAACTCAAACAATCCATCTCACCACATTGAGCCATCAAATCATGCCTTTGATCACCTCGCACATAACAACAATGGGCAAAACGCAAACCCACAATCTCAGCGTAGAACTCACCAGAACGCCTCATTTCGCTCACCATTAGCACGTCTACGACTGGATGAAGAATACATAGAACGTCGGAAATTGAATGTTCAGAACTATGGCAATTCTTGGATCAAGCCACCGGGAGTATCTATCTAAATCTCTATACCAACAGAGGGAAGAGCAACGCGAAAGAGCAGAACAAGAAGAAGCGGAGAGACGAGAAGAGGAATTGGCTCGGAATCTTGCAGCGGCGGAGGCAGAGGGTGCAATGGATGACTTGTTGCAGGGTGATGGTGCTGATGGGGAGGTGGAAGAACCGCGAGATTTGGACGATGATGTTCCAGATGCGGATGCAGATGCTACTGCTTTAGACGAGGACGAGGACGAGGACGATGAAGATTCAGAAGAAGAGGCAGAGAATGATTCTACTGAGGAGGTTCCACGAGGGGTTCTGGCGGCTCGATTACCTGATGATGTTTATAGGGAAGCTATCGCTCGTGGAGATGAGATACGAGCGGCGCGATTTGGAGACGAAGCTGGTTCGACCATCGATGAGGAAGACCAGGCACAGATGCTACAGGAAGAGGATTTGGTTCATGAGACAGGACCTGGACCACTGTCTATGGGCGAGGATATGGATATGGATCTAGATGCAGACCTGGATGATGATATTCCAGAGGCGGAGAGTCCCGGAGGTTACGAACATACTGATACGGAAGAAGAATTAACTAGCAGTGAGGAAGAAAGCGTGTTGCCGCAACATGGCTCGCAGAGAATACAAGGCGCTTCAAGCATGGTTCGAAGCGATGGTACTCAGAGTAGTTTAGACTTAGGCCAGCGACGGGTTCATCTGGGTAGCATGATAGAGCGTGCCCATGAGGGTAGCAGCAGCCAGACCGATAGCAGCCCTGGCAATAGCAGAGGGCTACGCGGACATCGTGGTGGCCAGTAGATAAGCAACGTTTAAATTCAGCAACCTATCTTGTACGATAAACAAGATCCCAGAAAGAAAAGTAATATTAACAAGCGCAGCCACAGTAGTGCTACGTTCAATAAAGCGTCTATAGCACAAGTCTTCCAAAACTCCAGCCCGAATGATAATGCATATGCTTCGTGATCCAATGTATAATACACCCGGAGCGATTAACGACAAGCTTTCAATCTTGTCTGCTTCAAAAAACCCATACGTAGAAGAATAGAAAGCCAACAGCTGCAAAGAAAGCCAGCCAGACCTTCCATCCGACACCAGTTCGTTCAGCCATAACCAACATCCTGTTCATCGTCCCACGAAGTCGGTGTCTCGTATTGTCGAAAGAATCATTCATCTTCTCAGCCAAGGCAGAAGACTCTCGGATTTCATCACCGATAGCCATAGTCATCTGTATAACTGGTCAGCGTCTTCATCCAAATTCAAGGAAGACCTTTGCCTATTCAGAAAGAGAATTTACTCACATCCTTCAACTGTCTAACCTTCCCCATAATTCCCTCGACCTGTCCATCATTCTGACTCTCCAACTCATTGAGAACGGCGTCACTATACTGGCCCCTAATGCACAAGATTCAAGTCAGCCATTCTGCCTTCGTCTAGCCCAACAAATCCTCCATTAAACACAAGACATACCTCGAATTTGGAGTAGCAGGCAGGTCTATAAGCAGGTCTCTCCCCACCTAATCCGCTCCCTAAACCATTTCCACCGATTGCATTCCCATTCCCGGCATATCCATACCCACCGCCGTAACCACTCCCTGGTCTACCACCACTCGGACTCGAACTCTGGTTTCGCGCAGCGCCACCGTTATAATTCTCGAAGAGCGCACTCCGCGGATCTCGCTGATGGAGTGAGGAACCTCCAAATCTGCTTGAGATCAAATTAGCGGAGACTCTTTTGTGTGACGTTGGGGGTGATTGAAACATCTGGTTGTGCCATCCATAGATGGCTGGGTTTAGGATAGGGGCGGTGTATCTGCAACTTCCTAGAGTTGCAAACGGCCTGTAGTTATCTTTGGGCAAAATTGTAATAACGAACTAGCTAAAAGGTAGAGGATCAGCTATCTTACCTTGATGCCATGGTTGTTGCGAGCGCGCGGAAGGTTGCGCCCAAGAGAGAGATGCGTTGTTAGAGTTTCGTTTGATGAGAGGCTGTTTGTTCGCTTCCGAAAAGCCAACAAATCGCTACATCAGCAGACAAAGAAATTCCAATTTAAAATCTGCATTTTGGTATGAACAGGCTAAAGTCTTTACCAACCTGTCATCTAGAGGATGAACATAATACGTGGTCAGACAGGCTAGGGCAGTTTCCAGGGCGTTGGTTTCACATTACGATGGTTCGGCGCACAACTAGTTTGTTGGTTCAGCCTTGCGATTGAAGACGCCGCCGCTCTTTTTTGGTATCTAGTTTACAGGCGCATGCATCAAAAGAGCCTCTCCCATAACCAGTCTCCGCAATTCATCCATGAATCGTATGCCCAATCCTCGTAATGCATGTCATAAGAAAGCTTCGAAACAAATTTTGTCCATGATCGAAAAATGCCTCGCTAGGGTGTTGTGATGCAAAAAAGAAAAGAATATCCAGTCGAAGATAGTGTTCCACTCTGCCTATCAATTGACTGACAAAGTCCAGCGAATGTGTATTGCTCAAGGTTCGCAGCTGCCAGCACATCCAGACAGATTTATCTTCAGCCAGCTTATTCCTCCATCGCATCATCATTAGGAGCTACGAAGTCATCGTCTTCATCCTCCTCATCGTCCTCCTCTGGGAGATCCTGGGCAGCCTTAGCGAAGTCAATCTGACGACCACGAGTGCGTCGGCCATCTTGGATGATGTTGTCGGTGTCGTCGATCTCCTCCATGTTATCCTCATCAGGCTCATCGGCTATCAATCATGTCAATAACACTTCGTTGTGTTTGCTGTAGAGATTGGTTCTTACCTGTTGGCTCATCCTAAGGAATTTGTTAGCCTAAAGCGCATGACAAAAAGATCAAGCTCCTATCAGTGCTTTTAAGCGCAACATACCTCGTTGATTTCCTCATCACTAGAGCTATCGCCCTCGTCCATGCTTACATCTTGCGCCTCAGTGGCCTTGCCCTTTCCCTTGTCGGCAGCAGTCTCAACGGCGGCACCGTTGTCCTGCTTGAGAGTAGATGTGTTTGAGTCAGACATCGTCGCTTGGATTTGAAACAGAGCGGTAGAGAGTTCTTGTGTGGGAGTGTTTTGTGAAAAGTGGTTGCGGAAAAAAGGTGGTTACTTTTGACCTTTGAGATTGAGGTTGAAAAGTAAAGAGAGCCTTCTGAGTCGCGATGGTTGCGCGAAGCAACCACCAAACGGCGCGTAAAATCAGTTCCGACCTTCGCACGTTCCAAAATTGCCTCTGGCCAATCATCATTCGCAGAGATTGGTGAAAGACGTGTGCTAGTAGTTGTTGACGCCTTGTATTTCAGGACTAGGTGCAGCGCATCGCACCAACGACTCCTTAACAGGCCTGGGCCTTAGAGGGGCTAAAGTCTAGGCTTGTTTTATCGAAGACAAGTACAAAATGAATTGTGAAATAGTGCATAAGTGAGTAAGGTAAGGTATCTATGTAATGCTGAAAGAAAATGGTAAAGCAAGCTATGACATGACATGCTACATATCATATGATAATGCCTAGTCCTCACAGTATATCACTTGGGAATGCTTTAAACAAGCAAGATTGTCTACTCAATGGGTGCGGAATGTGTTCTTCAAGAAGTTGATTGAACTACATCTTACGAACACGAAGAGTTTTGTTTGGTCTGCACACAACTATTCACCACCACCTCCTGAAGTCATAACCAACATAAGAAGTCCTAGAGCAACCCACCAATACCTGTTGTTGTGTCAGTAGTTGTTCAGAATACTAAAACGCGGAGACTTACTTCTGTAACATCGTCTTCTCTGGTACAGGCTGCTCCAACTTTCCTTCGGGGCTCAGTACAACAGGTCTATTTAGCTCTGGTAGCTTGCCCTTGCCACTCTTCAACACCTTGACCTTTGGCCCGAAATCCCTTGTCTGCCCAGCATCAATCTTCCCACTCTTACAAGCAACTCCTAAAATCGCTCCTTGCGGATCCAAGGATAAGACAAATGTTGGCGCATAACCCTTGCTGAAGCTCTCCACTGAGGTAACCGTTGTCGAGGATTTCCATGTCGAGGTTGAAGCATCACTGCAGCTAATCAGTGTCTATTCTGCAACGCCAAGCCCTCTATGCAAATTGACTTACTATATACCTATGCGCACAAGCTCATTCTCTGGCGAGAGTTCAGGTGCTTCGAATGATACGAGTTCCGCTTGCAGTGTAGAAGGGTTGTATTCTATCTCAACAAGAGGGCTTGCAGGCGTTTCTGAAGTACTGACTGGTTGGATATAAACCGTCGCACGATCGATTAGCTCAGATGATGCCTGAACTGCGACTAATTGAACCCAGAGGGCGAAGAAGAGGCCGAGAAGCTTCATTTCGGGGTATGGGGTTGTGATAGCACCTACTTCGTAAAGCACTCAGTGAAGCGCGGTCTTGAGGCCAGCAATCACGCTAATGACGAGGCTGAAGGCGTCAGCCTCGTTGGTGAGCTCAACCTGAACAACACAACAGTGTACTCGATATTTGGACCAAGAGACGTCATTTCAGAATTTGAGGTTTTTATTTAAGATAGCCAAAATACCTTATGTACTGACTGACATTAACTTGTAGTACCACTATCGACTTTCCGTTGCCTGTATTGAGTACCTTCCGTAGTTTCGTACTTGGTGCTCCAACTTCTGCAAGGCTGTACTCTATCATAGGTATTCCATAGCCCTTCAACTCCATGAGCATTTATGCGTGATGCCAACTCTCCTTGGCCTATATCATGCTTGTTGGGTATCCCACAGATGCCTGCAAGGCAACGCGCCTCTGAATATCGCTTACATACTCTTCATAGCCGTATAATCTTTCCCCAATGGACCCCAACGCCATAGCTTTTACCAGTGCTGCCATGCATACATAAGTAAGTATAAAATATGCCCAGACCCAGGGTATAATTCTCTCTTAATCTTGCTGATCCATCGTAACGCGTGCTGTCTCAAGGCGGGGCGTTCTGCGGCTTTTTAGAAAGCTTCGCCTTCGCTTCTTGATCTTCGCCCTTCTCTGCGGATTGCATCGAAACATCAGCCATCCACGCCTTCCATTTTTCCTTGGTGTCAGTGGCACCATCCTTTAGATCCTCTAGGCTTTGAGCAGAACTTCTGTCATCCATATCATCTTCGTCAGATAACCCCTCACTCTCTAGTCCATAGCCATCACAGCGGTCAACCAGGGCTCTGTAATAATCAACCAAAGTTTCTGGATTTGGAACTATCTTCCAGTCGACCCGGTACAAGAAATCAAGTTCTAGAAGACCCAGTTCTGCTAATTTGACTCCACCTACCCGAGCATACGTTGCATTATTCCAAAATAGATCCGAAAGTCCTTTTGCTGCTACAGTTGCTGCAGTGATAAGGAAACGATGGACAGTCAAGGTAGTGATTGAAAAGGCGGGATAGAGTAAGCAGAGCCGATCAATATAGTAGACCATTGACAGTAATAATGGAGGTGTGAGCGTTGCATGCTTCGCAAGTCTTTGAAGGTAATCCTTCACTGAAATTCCTGGAGGCGTTCTGCATAACTCTTTAGTTCATAGATATACCACTCAGAAACACAAACAAGTACCTTGAGTGAAAACGTGTTAAAGACCCCGTCCGTGGAGGAAGTGCGTCATTCGTCTCTATGAGTTCTGAAATCATATTTGCGATCAGAATAACCATATCCTCCACTTCGCAATGCTCGTACTTGGCTGGTAAAATTTTAACTGGCCCGGATGCTGATCTCGCACGTTTCGGCCTCGTCTCTTGCCTCCCACCAGCAACTGAAGACTCTTCATCTGCCGTAGCCCTAGACTGTCGCCGTTTCATCGTGGGTGACTCCGTATCCAAGAGGGGTTGCGCTACAGGATGAGGCCCGCTTACCATGGGAGCGGTGGCCATGACGGGTTTTTCTGTTTCCGATATCTTCTCCGCCATCTCCCTCTCCAGCTTCGCCTCAGGGCCTTGAAGAAGAGTGCACTGAATCCCTACGTCCACATAGTTTGTCACTCGCGGGCGTGGACTTTGAGATTTCGAGTTCGAGTTCGAGTTCGAGCTTTGCCGTCGGCGCGAAAGATAAGAAATTCGAGGCGATGGTTCAGCATAGTGCCAGTTAGGAGAGGACTGAGAGGACCTGGACAACGGCGAGTTTAACATGATCTTCTTGAACTCATGAGCATCATGGTTAACTCGACGAGAGTGGGATTTGGATGGTGTGTGGGGTCGCTTTTCAGCCTCGAAAGAATTTATTCCTTGGAGGATCACAACTCGCCAGTGCCAGTGCCAGTATCGGCGCTTACAGAAATCCCAAGGCTGTCTTGAAGTAAGCCGAGTACAGGAGGTAATGAATGACAAGGTATAGAAAAAAAAATATGGCGTGCGATGTATTTAAACTTCGGGCGTTGAGATTCTTTCCCTGCTACGATCCAAGATAGCGGGTAGCTAGAGCTAGTACAGCGCAGCGGCGTGGGTAGATGTGTGAATCTGGAGCGGGAAAGAGCGAGAAGCAAGCGTGATGCGTACCTCAGAAGGTACCCATGTGTAACAACTGTGAGCGCTACTCTCTATGGGTATGGGTAATTACCAAAATATGGTTGGGAGACGATGTAGACGCTGTGGCGCAGTATTTCATGGTACTCACAACACACTTGCACTGCATCCAAGGACGACGGATGTCATCTCATCTTTTTGGTTTGAATGCCCATGTCCTCGTACCCCCGTACCTACGGGTTCTGATACGTGCACGAGGCCGCAATTGATATTGAACAATACTATCTGAGTTCTGCCAGTATAATTTGAATAACTCAGTTGAAGGTGACTTGATTGTTATAAATAACTGACTTGCGTTAGGCAGCTTACTTAACCTAGAACATATATAAATCACTTTTTCTCGACTTGAGTACTCACATATCTAATTTCGGCCACGTAATTAATGTAAGGCGCCCTGAACAACTTACTTCACCTAGGTAGCTAGCTACCTAACAGAGCGGTAAGCCCAAAGCGCTACACTATACATGAAATATCAACTATAGCCCTGTGTACATATCAGGACCTTTCCTACCTCTACCTACCAACCACCTTATCCTCTTGCGGTCGTGGGCAAATGGCAAGGCTGACCCGGCCAGCCTGAATTGCAAGGCATTACTATGAACGGAGTGAACTCTTTGACTACCTATCATAAACCCATCATCTAGGTATGGTCTACATAGAGCTTCATTTAGAGCTTGTCTTTTCAGTTTTGTAACTACTAGCTACTACCTTTCTATTTCATTGCTTAGTGATAGTCGCCACCCTCGATCCTTCCACCAATCCATCTGCCGCAAATCATATTCTCCAGTCGACCAAAGCTTGTTCAACACTCTCTGTCCATGCACAGCGAGCCTCGTGGCTCTACGAAATAGACAAGTTCATCTCTACCATCCTTCACTATCGCAATCATACAAGCAAGTCGACGGACCCGCCACGATGGATAAACAGCCGTGGCTGATGCAACTTCAAAAAGCAAGGAGTTCCGCAGACCAAATTGTTGTGTTGAGAGCGCTCAAGAATGATATCATTGGCCATCCTCCAAAGAAGGCTGCGGTGGTGGACCAGGGAGTTCTAGAGCCTGTCGTACGTATGAGCTCTAGTAGATGTGCCAGCAAACAAGATGGCAAGTCTCATGATCACAGCTTTGCATCTCTACCTCTGTCCGAAGAGGAGACGGTTAGGTTACAAGCATTGAATGTAACAAGCATTGAATGTAATAGCCAGTATTGCACTGGGTTAGTCAGCTTATTCTTCTCTCCTTTGCTTCATAATTCTCATCATGAATAACAGGTGGACCATCCTTTCTTGCTCCTCTTCATGCGATCTCGGCGCTACCAGCGATTCTTTCGAACCTCTGTCCGTTGAATAATCCTTCGCAGATAGTGTTAGCATCTCTACGGGCTCTTTCGAACCTCACCGAGTCTGCTGCTCGAGCTACAACCCCAAATACTTCTAGTACAATTGCTCTTGCAGAAAGCCTCTTTTCCCGTCCACATATCACCTCTCTCTGCCGCATCTTATCGCAGACATCCTCCTCTTCAAACATACAATGTCAGATTTCCATAGCCGCTTCACTTATAAGTCGACTTTGTCGTGAAGAGCGTCACCGGGGAGCTCTTGCAAGCTCTGGCATTCTCGATGCTCTCGCGACGAAGTTGGCGAGCTTTGTGGTAGCAGATCAAGTTGTCTTACCCGGCGCTGAACAACTAGCTCAACGTGATGGCATTGGAGAATACTTTCCTCGGCCAGCACCCAATAACGCCAGCTTTTCTGATATACTCGAATCAATTGCAGTCATAATCGTGGATTCGAAATTCAGAGCATCACAGCTGTTGTATTCTGCATCCATACAAGCTGTTTACCCACAGCCCCCACCCACTGAGGTTCCTGCAAGTCGGCATGCAAGAGCTGCTTGGAATGCATTTAACTCAGCTGGGCTGAGCGCCCGCCAGAGCCAGCTTAACGCTGTGGATTATCTATTGCCTTTTGTGCCTCTTCACCAGCCGAGAAGTACATCTGCACAAGCATCAGCTTTCCCTCCACTTGGCACTTCTGAGTCCAGGGAAAATCTAGCACAAAATGGGCGCTCGGGGACGAACAAGCTCAGTAGTTCCTCTCTGCCAAAATGGCCTGATTCTCCTAGCCTTGATGCTGTAGTGACGCCTGAGCAAATCTCTGACTCCGATCAAGAGGAAGGAGAAAGTCCGCTCATTGCGTACCTTATACTATCCCTAAGATCTCGCAGTGGCATGGATCGATTAATGGCGGCATCTGTCTTGACGGTCTTGTTTCGCACTGGCTTAACAAACAAATCCCGGGAAACAGCTATCGGGTCATTGGTTGTACCAGTCCTAGTACGCATGCTCGATGAGACTCCTACGTCAAACACAGATTTGACTCAACATTGGGCTATCGAAGAACGTGCCCCTGCTGTCTTAGCCATGCTAATCACAGATAGTGAATATCTTCAAAAGGCTGCCTTCGATGCCGGTCTTGTTGATAAACTATCCAAAATGATAAAAGTGTCTTACAATCCTGTTCCCGAGAATTCCCTTCCACGGCCATGGTTACCTGTCAATGGTGGCGACGGAGATGATCTTAAAAGTGCTTACGATGCTCGGCTTGGAGAGGATGGACAGTCTCCCCTGCTATCTCATTACATCAAGGTAAGGGAGGGCACGCTCAAGGCTATTGCAGCACTCGTGCCTTTCAAGGACGAGTACCGCAAGGCTATTGTAGATCAAGGCATTATTCCATACATTGTTGAATCTATGAACTCGCATCCTGGTAAACCTTCTCCAAAAGCTGGGGATAAGAATGAGAAAGGTGTGAATGGGTCATCTGAGGTCGAATCAAACAGACAAAGTTATGGTATCAATCCGATCAGCGTTCTCATTGCAGCTTGCGGCTTGCGGCGCTGTACGGGCTTTGTCTCGATCTGTTAGCATCTTGCGAACCACTCTAATCGATAATGGGGTAGCTATGCCTGTATTTAAACTTCTTCGACATACAGAGATCGAGGTGCAAATTGCTGCCACAGCCACCGTGTGCAATCTGGTCACTGATGTCAGTCCTATGCGAGAGGTAAGTCATATCCATTTTAAAAACTCGAAGGCTCTGGCATTGACCTCTAAACTACAGGTTATCACAGAGGCTGGTCTTTTGAAGATTCTATGTGAGCATGCACATTCTATGAATGCAAAACTGCGGCTTAATGCTGTTTGGGCACTGAAGCACTTCGTGCAGGGTGTCAGCAATGATATGAAAAGGATGTGCTTAGACGAGCTGGGACAAGGGTGGCTAGTACAGTTAATATGCGATGATACCGAAGACGAAGCATTACTCTCTTCAAAGGGGAAAGCTTCTGAGAGATCTGCGGTCAGTGACGAAATGGACGAAGATGTCGAGATGGACCAATTTGAGGACGAAGCAGAGCCCTCCTTTGGCCGACCATTCGGGCGGTCGAATATTTCGAGACCCAGCAGCAGTCGCAGCAAATCTTTCCAGCGGGCCGAGCTCCGACTTGCTGCGTTGCGTGATGCTGAAACCAACCCGGCAAGGAAGGCCAGAAAAGATGATATTGCGGTACAAGAACAAGGATTGGACTTCATCCGAAATCTCATCGGTGGAGCCGGACAAGGCGGCACCAGTGATACAACGGAGATGATAGATTTCTTGTTCAATGCTTTAGGTCAAGACCGAGTGTTCGAGATCCTAGCATCGAAGCTGCGATCGAAGGTTATCAACCCATTCAATAGGAGAAGTTCTTCTGCAACGGAGACCAGAGTTATCCCTCCTCAGTCCGAGATAATTGCTGCCGTTGCATACATCCTTGTTCATATGGCAGCCAGTGTTCCACGACACCGACAGATTGTCATCTCACAGACAGAGCTACTCAAGTTACTTGTACCGCAGTTCAATCACCCCAGTATCGAAGTCCGACTACCACTTTGCTGGTTGGTGACCAATCTTACGTGGATGGAAGATGCAAATGATGGACAAGCATGCGTACAGCGCGCCAAAGAGCTCAGAAATTTAGGCTTCCAGGCGAAGTTAGAGAAGCTGGAACAGGATCCTGAACTGAATGTCAGGGAACGTGCAAAGACAGCACTATGGCAGATGAAACAGGGGTTTTAGGAGTTTGGAAAGTGTGATTTTGGCATGAATTAACAGCTGTTGTAGGAACAATGAGGCGTTTTGGGCGGGAAGCCCTTGGAAATGGGTGTTGGTGTTTGTAGCAACATATTTCTACCTGTTCATTACAACCACGGAGCGTTGAAGAGCGGAAAGACAAATTATATTCGCAGGCTTGTAAATTGTTAGGGCACTCGTTACACTTATATCTCAATAATCCTATACTTAGGATATTGTTGTTCACATTAAAGACCTTTTTGATCATGAGGTCAATCTTCCTCTAGTAGAGCCTTCAAGGTGTGAGGTCTGTTGTTAGTCAGTGGGACAGATACACAACTTTCCTTGCTGATTCAGTTGTTCCACACAGATACGAAAGAAACTAAGTCTTCCATCTTACCACAGGTAGCACGGACAGATGTCTTCAATAAAAGCAAGCATCATGGTGTAGAGATATTTTACGGTCTGATATGGTCATCTTACGAAAGTTTAGGTACTGTACCTGGTGATTCAATGAAATATAACCTATGAGAAGTCGACAAGCCGCAAGAGGGGTCTGGGTTTGGGTTCGTTTCTCAATTCAAGGTTTATCAACGTACACTGGTTGATAATTCTTCGTCGCTTAATTATTTAGCCCCTAACCCATGCCTCACTTCCCCTCCCTCTTCTCCAATTGCTGACAGTCTGTTTTAGATGGATAGAGTTATCATCTTTTGGCTTTAAGTCTTCCATTAATCTAGAGCCTAGGGCTGAAAGGTTTTTAAGGCTCTGAGGGTACTTGGTTATGACTTCGATACCCTTAACTACATATTAAATACTGAACCAATACTTTGGGGCAGCTGACACATGTTGGCTTCTAAATCTTTCTGCTTCAAAGAATGATACTGCTTAGGGTAGAGGTCTAGTTAACCAGATGAGGAATTCCTTCGGTCCAAATCCATCCTCCCTTTTCTCGTAGCTCTCGGTATATTCTCACGCGCAATCCAGTGAAGAATAACCAACACTACCCATGCAACCTCTGGCGCAAATAAGCTATACTGGACATGGCCACCACTGACCTCGCTCCTCTTAAATGCCCTAATCAGCAACCATCTCGCGTACATGAGCGCTTCTATGCTAACGCCGAGTAGAAAGAGGAGAGGCCAAATATGAAGATAAAACCTAAGGGAGGTCCATTCAGAGAAGGGTAGATAGATATCCGTGATTCGAGGGCTTAACCACTGGAGCAAGAGCCAGCGGATCGAGAGACTTAGTGACTGGAGTAGGATGCATGCCGTAGGTAGGTAGACAGCGAGGTTACAGCTGGACAAGAAGTAAATAATAATACACGCGGGGATGGGTGGTAATAGCGGCTCTGCTTCTGATGTTGGCATTTTGGCGGCGGAAAGAGGTAGGTGTGAGGGGAAGAGAAGGAGGATACAGTAGTAAGAGAAGGATGGACGAAAGGTACGAAGTATCGTTAGGGAACGTTAGATACCTAAGCGCGTCTAGTACAAAATTTAACTTTCCCTGCCTCTGCCTGGCTATCCTTTGGATGTATTTTGATCCGATTTAGAGTAAGATTGTCGTAGTTTAGGTTTTGGATATGCCTCTCAAAGGGCATGTTACTCTGAAGTTAGAAACAATTAGTCATGGTCTATCAGTGCTTCTAGTATATTTGATTTAAGCATTCTTTAATGCCTTCTCCCCATTTTTATCCTTCTTATTCTCAAACAATAAGACAACGCATTACTATGCTATTTCACTGCCTTCGCTTTCCTTAAAAGTCCTAGGACCCATCGCTCGAGGTAAACGTGTTATATGTAGTTTTGTTGATGGTGAAGAGTTGATACGTGATAGTTCTGACTAGGAAAGAAGAAAGGCGTTAAATTGACTAATTACACGAAGTGTAGTGGGAGATAGTTTAGGTTCTTTAGTAGGTAGAACCCTATATCCATAGATAATGTAAATATGCCAGGACCATCTTCTACAAATAATATCTAAAACTCCGGTTTTCCCAGTCTGTATAAACGATCCTTTCGCTCACCAAATCCACCTCGTCAACATCCTCGACCTGACGCGGCTCGGGATCAATATAAACACCTTGTTCTCGATCCCGTTTCTTATTTTCCCAATCCATGTATTGTCGTAGCGCTACAGATAAGGCTATTGATACGACGAGGCAGCCAATCATTCCATTGTATGCAGTCTGTTTGGTAATTAGTTAGACTACAGTGCTATTGCAAAAAAGCTAGGCATGAACTTACGTGGTATTTGGGAGCTTCTGTAGATTTGAAAAGTTGAGGTCCTCCGATATTACCAGCGCAGTATCCGATGAAGAAAATAGCGTTCACAGTTGCTTTTTTGGTGAAGCCGGCAGTGTCTTTAGTTTGGATATTAGTAACTGAAAACTAGTACCCGTAGCAGCGAGACTAAGTAAAACGTGATACGTACTGCTTGCCATAAGAGAAAGTAGAAGGGGGAATGCAGAGGAGAACAGGATCATAATCCAGTAGCCGAATAAGCGTCCAATTTTGTTCGAAGCTGGGAGCTCTTTTACAAGGAGAATACCTAGGAGGGCGAGAACATATCCAATGATTACGATGATGAGACGTGAGCGGCGGATCCTCGAGGCTGAATATGTCGCAACAATCACAGCAACGACTTGAAACCCACCTGATGGCATGCCCAGAAGAATGGTGTCAAATTCGTTGTAGCCGAAAGATTTCACAATGAGGGAACCGAACTGAGAAGTTGTTAGCCATAAGAACGCCATCTACTTACTGTATGTCGGATAGGATGACATACGTTGCTGACAACTCCGTTGGTGATGGAAGCAACTCCAATCATTAATGATATAAGCCAGGTCTTTGGGTCCACCAGAGCTTCGATACATTGAGCTCTTGACCATTCGTTAGTCTTAAAGCTATGTTGTGTTTTTTGTGGGCGGCGGTCTGCAATCTCTCGCTCGCGTTGTGTGAGGAAACGAGCTGTCAGGGGAGCATCTGGAAGCATGAAAAAGAGAAAGATTCCCCATGAAACTGTGACTAGACCGAAGATTATGAAAAGCCACTATTCGGATTATCGTTAGTTAACACTCTATGTCAAAATTTTAGGATTTTATTTTGTGGACTTACTCTCCAAGGCTGTAAGCTTCCGTTGATGTTTGCGATACCATACGCGAGTAAACCACCAAATGTATTGGCTATTCCATTACCCAAGAACCAAATTCCATGCCTCCACGCATGTTCTGATGGCTTATACCAGATACCAGTCAATAGACTGAACCCTGGGCTAACGGTGCTCTCAGTAATACCAAGGAGTACACGAAGCACACACAGCCCAACAAAGGTACTTGCAGCACCATGACATGCAAGGACAATGGCCCAAACGACTCTGTGACTAGTGAGTAACAGTTCGCGGGATATTACTGGCTTGAAAACTTACATTGATGCTGATAGGAACTTTGCTAATGGGAATTTAACAAATCCCAAAGACGCCGGATAATTGGCGATTAGGTAGCCAAAATAAAAGGCGCTACCTAGCCAGGAGTATTGTTGTCCAACAAGACTCTGCACGCCGTAGGCTTAGCTGCTGTCCTGATATATTTGCCTCGTCATTTGAATTCTTACCGTGTCTTTGATGATTCCCATTACAGAGGCATAATTTAGACCGCTTTTGTCGAGGAACTGAAGGAAATATGAGAAGGTCATCAGTGGCATCAGGCTATTCTTGTCAACGATGTATTTTCACCCAGACCTTTGGAGACTTACTGCCGATCGATCTTCCTTAACAAAGATTTCTCTTCTGCAGCGGAAGGATGTGCATAAACTTCACCGACAGTTAGATTTTCAGAATCGTTGACCTGAGCCGCGGACGATTTTGTGTCAACGACCAATTCATTATTGAATGTGTCCTTCTCTGTGAGTGAAGATTCCATTATAAGTAGGCGCAAAGAGGCGATTACAGAAGTCCCTTGCTGCAATTTGCTGGCCTGGGTTGGAGATATCCTTATGAAATCGTCGACGACTTGTAAACTGGTATTGGGCACAACGTCTTGTTATTGCGGTGGCTGTAAGTAAAGGAGAACAAATACAATACAAATAAAACTTGGTTGCAGCATGTCCTCTTCTCCTCATCATCGGGCACACTGCATCGTGAGAGGTGAGCTGCAGCTAGCGAGCCTTGATGACAGGGGACTGTCGCCAGACTCTCGCATTGGTCAGAATTGACGACGCAGGAACTTTACACAGTAGTCCTGTATATTTGCCAAGTTCTCTTATCTATCGTCGGATTTGATTCCGTACTGAGTACCGAGCATTGAGTACACGGGCTTCGACCTATCGTGGCGGGATTGTCTGAAGTGTATACGATATGATGTTGTGGGGCCGACTCACTCAACTCCATTACATTACATTACATTACATTGACGGCGGGACAAAAGACACAACCTTGAGAGCATCTGGAGAATAAGAGATCAGGAGACGCGGTAATGTATCGCGATCCTTGCTGTGGTTCGTGCCATGGATGACGCACTGGATCCCTCGAGTTCAAGTTCGAGTTCAAATACAATCGTCAAGCAAAGGAGATCTGGTTCTGGGCGGTCCAAGTCTGGTGAGATTTCGTACCCTGCCGTCACAGATCCAGAATCGTGAGTCTGGGACCCAGCGTTTACTAACCTTTCTACATAAAGGTTGCTTGACTTGCCGCGCCAAAAAGGTCAAGTGTGATGAGGCTATTCCCTTGTGTGGTAGGTGCGATCGCCTTAAACTGGTCTGCCAACAGCCTTATTCGCGAATAATTCCGAGTCTAAGGGATCGGCGACGTGGTGCTGGTCCATGGAGAACGCGAGACCAGGAACTATGGCCCCAAAAGCCATTGTCGCCATCGCCATCTTCACCACAACTTGTCGGAGGCCTAGAGCCAGAAGATCAACGACGACCAGAGTCTGACACTCTATTGCTCACCCATTACATGTCAGGCTACGACCATGGTGTGGCTGCTGCTTCTGGATATGGTGGACAGAATGCATCCGGCAATGATCCTTTTATTTTGCAAAATCCAATGGATGTTTCCTTCGGAATGCAGCCATATCATGAAAGACCGCCAATGAATAACGTTCAGACTCTCGAGCCAGACTCCATAGCAGGCCCGAATTCTACATGGTTACTTCCCCATCCGCAGGAATTCAATTCTCTGCTCCGACGAGACGTAGAGCTTGAACATTTTGAGCAGTTTTCTTTACCCACGGTGTGCCTGACGCAGCACAAGATACCAGGGTCAGGAATTAAGCTCTCAGAAGATGAAGAAAGAGCGGTTACGCACTTCCGTACCGCATTCTCTCTTTCACAAACTACACGAGACCCAGAATGGTCTGTTCCTGCTCTACTCTTGAATCATGCTCTGGAACGATCAGTCATGCTGCTCCATCTCATCCTAGCAATCGCACTCTACGATTTATCTTCCTCAAGAAGTACTGCAAATCCAACGTATGTAGCTGCGCACAAACACTACGAGTTAGGAACGCAAGGTCTCATGAAAACTCTGCAGAACGAAGATTGCTCGGATCATCTTGGTGTTCTAGGCTCATTTTATTGTATATATGTCTACATGGCAGGGCAGAAAGTTTTCAGCGTATCGAAGCTGGAACGATTAAGCCTCACATCCATTGATCATATTATAAAGCATAGATTGGACGTTATTCCAGTGGATTCCAGCTCAACCTCATCGCAGCTGGAAGTCAATCGAAGCGAACGCAGTTTGTCTGCTCGTCTCATTATGTGGCTTTTAAAGTTAGATGCTCAGTGTAGCTTCTTAGGTTGCAAGGCGAGTGTAATTGAATATTTTCGTGCACAGCCTGCTAAGCTGAGTGGGATTCAAGCAGAATCACGCTTAGCGTTGCAACTAAACTGGGGTGCGGAATATCCCATCAGTCAGAGTATCAGAGATATTGAGAGCTGCCCTGCCCGTGGACATGATGACAGATTTATTAGTGATTTGCCACGGGATTAGCGAATTTAGCAAGAATTTCGTAGAGGATAAAAATGGGGCCGTATTAGAAAATCTCAGTGGGCAGCTTGATGCTCTACAAGTAGTAGGCTCTTCTGGAAATGATCCCTTATATAGACGCTTACGCTCTTTTACAGAAATATTCTGCGGTCCTTTTCTATGGCTCATCAGCCTTGACCTTACAGCCAGCCATGAAGCTCAACTGTGCTAACTCAGCCACGATGTTGTATGCATTGAGAATATACCTTCTAAGGTGTGGGTCGAACCCATTCGGGGCCGATGAGTGTCCAGCAGCATCACACGCACTCGCCCAATTATTACTGTTCGCAAGACACATATGCCCCGCTGGAGCCCATCAACCCGTCTATGAGTTCCAGTGGTCTTTGTTCATTGCCGCTATTGAGACTAACGATATGATACATCAAGAGTGGCTCCAATCAAGGATATCAGAAGTACGATTCAGTGCAGCATTACGGCGGATCTCAGCGCTCAAGACAGCCGGACGAGGCATCAAACTTTGCACAGTAAGGGAGATATTACAAGGTACTTTATGAACCTAACTAATGTCACCATGATCAATGTATATGCCTCGCCATTAAGGATAATTTTGCAGTTGACAGAATAGGATGGATTTTAATGCTAATCAGTTATCGAGAGGAATGTCACTAAGTCTCAATTAGCACATAAAACGCGCAGGCATCAATGTCAATGCCATAATATATAAGCATAGGAGTAAGGAACAAAGGCCTTGACTTACGAGCAGCGCCTGGCTTTTCGAATTGGTCATATTGACACAATTATTGGACTTTGTAGTTGAGGGGCTAACCAATATACATACTTAAGCCGAAAGACAACCTTAACTTAAAGTTAACCGTGCAAAACAACATCCTATTTCTCATGGGAATGTATGGGTACGAGGTGTCCTACCTAGAAAATCTATGGCAATAACATGTGCAGGCCGGCGATCTTTGAGTCAACCCGAGAACTAAGCGTGCCATGAGAGCTGGCTTTTTTTTGGATACACGCGTCTCCATGAGATAAGAAGGCAAAAGTACTGTTCCGTCGGTATGGACAAACTGCGCTACAAGGATATCTTGGTTCGAGGACGAAGATGGGGGAAATCAGACGGGGTTGTCGCTAACCCGTCGAAAGTATTGGCTTAAACAGGCGGTGCCGACATCACCCCGGAAGCCCGCCACTATTTTCAACACTTCATGCCATTATATTGGTTCTCGAGTGCTTTTTTATTAGAAAGATCTCTTCCGTACAGCAGCCGTCTTTCTTATCATTCCATGTTATAAACGGCAGGAACATCTTGTGATAAGCTAGCTTACTATTTGGCCGTCTATTACGAAAAAAATCTAGACCCAAGGAAGACAAAGTCAAGCAAGGCTTAGAGATATCCCTTGTTGCAACTCCCACTCCCACGGCGCTAAGATTTGTTCCTGCTTGAAATTCAACGTTTTTTTTTCCATCGAGAACGATTATCTTGAATTTGGAGTTCCTAAATTGACCTTGTTTTGACTGTAGGACGGATAACACGTTACGGCCAAGATTAGGTACGAAAGGGGGAATCTAGCGAAATAGACCTGGATGTTCAGCAGTCAAAGGTACACACAGTATTAGCTAACATGGGTAACACATTATCCTACAAAGTCACTGAACACCAGCTCGACCTAGGTGATACCAGAGGCTCTATCGTTGGATTTCAGTACGATTCCAAAGCACGGCGATATGCAGGTATTCCATATGCCCTACCACCCATTGGAGATTACAGATGGAGAAAACCTCGTCCACTCCCGGAAAACTTTACATATTCAAATCAAGACGGGAAGCCATTTAACGCAACGAAATTCGGCCCAATCTGTCCCCAAGCTCTCAACTACACGTCAGCCAATAAACATGTCCCCCCAGACAACGTTTATGGCGAGGATTGCTTAAGGCTCAACATTTGGACACCAGTAGAGTCGGCGAGTAATGATGCGAAAAGGAAATGGCCAGTCATGCTCTGGCTTCATGGAGGTTGGTTCCAAATGGGTGATCCTAGTCATGAACCTGGAATGGATCCAACAGAAATGATCTCAACTGGCAAGCTAAACGCCATCGTGGTTGCCATCGGATATAGACTTAACTTGTTCGGATTCTTGGCTGGAGATGCTTTGCAATCAGAGTCTGAGACCGGTGAAGCGGGTAATTATGGACTTTGGGATCAACGACTTGCCATTGAATGGGTACGAGATAACATTGAAAGATTCGGCGGTGATCCCGAGAATGTGACGTTGGCAGGAAGGAGTGCTGGTGCGTATGCTGTGCATACTCATTCAATGTTTGAGTTTCAGAACGCTGCTGGAAAGAGTATGCCACAGGCTTTTCACCGGATTGCTATGATATCCAATGCTATTCCTGCGCAACCCAAGACCCCGGAAGAGTGCCAAGATCAGTTTGATGAGCTTTGTGGGTTCTTCGAGATTTCAGAGAATCTCTCTAGTGCTGAAAAAATGTCCCTGTTAAGGAAGGTCGATGCAGGTGCTCTTGTTGATGTTATTATGAAGATGAAACATCATACATTTCGTCCCGTTACTGACTCCTCATTTATCCTCCCGAACATGATGGATTATCACCGTAGTGGAGCCTTTGCATCCGAATTCATGAAAAGAGGCCTGAAACTTTTAATTGGTGAGATGCTTAATGAGGTATGTTTATATTTCTAAGAAGTTCATTCTCCGCTACAAATAGTACTCGCTACAAAAGTTCTACAGGTTTTTAGAACTCTTCGCTGCTTAACAAAGAATCATGCTGAGACGAAAATCTTTAGGAAACTCTCTACGCAGCAACCAACGGTCCCTCACCAAACCTCTCCTCTCTCCAACACCAAGTATCCAACTACTACGCACCAGAAACAACTAAGCGAGCCCTTCAACATTATGCTCTCCCCACCACTAATAATGCAAATGACTGGACAACGCTATACGGAAATATCATCTCAGACGGTCAAGTGCGAGCACCTTCGCGCTTTCTAGCAAACAGTCTTTTCGCGCATGGCGTCTCTGTGGACGATATTTGGAGATATCGAATCTCGTATCGCTTGTCATTTATAGATGAGAAAGTTGCGCCGAAGAGCTTTGGCGTAGCTCATGCTATGGATAAACCATTTTGGAAGTAAGCTTACGTTTCTTCTCTCTCTTAAATCTTCTCTTTCCAAGTCCAACAAACTCTAATCTGAGCTTCCATCATGTAGTTTTTCTATCATGCATGGACCAACGGCGAAAGAACTCGTCCTGATGAAAGATTGGATCCAAGATCTGGCTGCCTTTGTTGGTAATGTGCAGGGCTATAAGTATGGGACGGAGAAGATTGATCAATTCAAAGTTGCTACACCAGAGGGTAGCATTGAGATCCAGCAGGATAAGCGATGGCAGGAACTTTTGGATCTTGCTGAGGTGTTTTCTGGGTAATGGTAGATACTATGAAATTTGACGGCATTATCTTAGCGAGCCGTGTGTACCACTGCATGTAGACGTGCTTTGAGTCATTGGATAATTCGTGTTTCTTGAGAAGATTGAGCAGAGTTGGGCTGTATCCCAAGACCAATGCGCCCAAACATGCCTTCTCAAGATGTTTCTTCCCAATAACAGGCTATCCACAATACATGAAATGCAAGGGCAACTTACAGATGCAGCCAAGCACTACGTAACCAAGTAAATGTAAATCTACCTAACCATTGGAACAGCCGAGTTAGATTCCAGATTAACGAATTCGGAAAGCTTGTCGTCACAATATGCATCTCTCGGTAGCATTACCCCAATTGGTCTTTGACTCATCTGGTGCATCTGGTGCATCTGGTGATTGGTCAAGCGTCGGAACAGAAGCGAAAGAATGTATTTCCTCCGTGCTTCGATCAAAAAAGGTCACCATCCACCCTCATCCACATGCAGTCATCCTCGCAGGACGTCATTGTAACTGGTGTGTGGGCATGCAAGCCCTGCAGCGATCAGAATGAGTCGAAATGATAATTATTTAGAACCTGACCAGGTCCTATCAACCTTGACAATTGCACGAGCAAATATGCTGGCTCCAGTGTTACTACCAGTGTAGCCAGCAATCAATGTAGCTATGAGAGGATATAAAGGAGATCCAAGTCTCCTAGGTAAGTCAACATTGTCAACAAAGATAAGCAACTCCTCCTCCTTTCCTACTTACACAACTAAGCCTTCGCCCAAAACTTCAAGCTTTATCCTCTTCCTCAACCACCTCGAAGCAATTGAAGGAAGCTGCTTTTAATGCTACAACAGAACCACACAACTTCAGACCAAGTACAACAGCACGCAATCATGGAATCCCAAAACTACCCACGCCCAGCAGGGCTCCATGACATCCCCGATCATCTCCTCGACTTGCGCCCGGATTCTGAAGTCGATTACGATCTCCTTCATCCCATGCCAATCTCAGATGATGAGAAGAACATCTGGTTCTTCTGGCATTCTGGCTTCGCGAATATGCACCCCTACACCCAGCGCAACATCCGTGCTTGGCACCGGCGCTTCTCAAAGCAAGGCTGGACGATCCGCGTTATCGACCGCCTACCCTCATCGCCCCTCAACATCGCAAACTTCCTCGATATCACAGACCCTGGAACTTTCCCTCGCGCCTTCCTCGATGGCACCATTGGTGGTGACTATGCGCCCCAGCATACCTCCGACCTCGTGCGGTGGCCGCTCCTTCTAAAGTATGGCGGGGTCTATGCCGACGTGGGGTTGATTCAAATTGGCGACTTGAACCGCCTGTGGCACGAAACGGTTGGCAATCCTGCCTCACGGTTTGAACTCCTATCGTACAGCGTAGGTCCCGTCGAGGAACGCGGTTTGGCAAATTACTTTTTAGTATCTGGCCGGAATAACCCACTCTTTGCAAGAGCCCACAAATTATTTCTGGCCTTGTGGGCTGCGGATGGTGGCAAGACGAGCACCGAGGGAATGCATAGTAGTCCATTATTGAAAGGAGTTCCGTTGCTAGGAGATTCGACGTTGAAGATTGAGGAGGATGGGAAAACGATAGGACCAGATGAGGTAAAAAAAATGTTGACGGATTATATTATTCAGGGACAGGCGATGTCGATGGTCATGGGCCTTATTGACGAAGAGGATGGCTGGAATGGACCAAAATACGTTGCTGAGCACCTCTACGCGCCGGATTTTATGGTGAATTCACAGCTCATCAACGTCTTTACTGCGTGGGACGGGCAGAAAGCATTCGATTTGATGTCGCTTCCGCTTCCGAAAGAAGGCGAGGTGGAAAGTGCAGAACAAAAGCAAGCGAGGGAGATTGTTGAGGCCTGCTTGCAGCAGAGTTTTGCGTTCAAGCTGGCTCATGGGTTGATTATAAGAGTACATGGACAGACACTGGGGTCATTATGGAGGAGACATGAAGGCTCAGATAATGTGCCAGGGACATATGCGCATTGGCTGAGGTATGGAACTATACATTGGATTCAGGATACGGTCCCGCCCACGCTTGATTTCCAGGAGCTTGAGCCTATCAAGAGGGGTCCTTTATTAAGAGCAGAATAGATTTACGAGAGGAGTGGTTTCCGTGTTGAGATAGGACCTTGTCTTAAGACACTGTTCAAGTGATCTAGAGGATGTATAGAATTATAGACCTTAGAATAGCTCAACAATTAATAAACACACTATTTGTATATACGCACATATCCTTTGTATACCCCGACTAAGTCAGCTATAATCGGTTCGTGATGGAACCTTCTTATAACCTCATCTTCAACTCTAGACCCCAAGTCCAAAGGAATCTCTCGCTTTAATTTCGACTTTCAAGCCCCGCGAGATGGCGGCACTAATCAACCTTGAACATCAGCGATAGCCAAGGCCACAACTACTATTAGACAGCGAAATCATAGGCGCTTGAAACCGAAGCCTTATCTAGGATAAATATAAACTTTATATCAAAGGATTGAAGTATGTTCCCCGGGAAACACGTTCCTACAGTTGTTATACGATACCCTGGCTAGCGAAAATGTAGAAAGTACTACTTGGTACCTATAATTAGATAGGTAGCCAAGACAAATTATTCTGATAGTTTCTTTTGTTTAAAGGACGTGATGTTGGTACGCTAGGACTGTTCGGAGGTGGATTTATTGGATATTTACTCTTTAGGGATTAAAAAGTGATCATTGAATATTTGCCATTTACTCAGTAATAGTTAGTTGGTATAAGTAATGGTAGCCTTCCATGCCCTTAATCTGATGTTGGTCGTCGTGTTTGAATACAAGGCTTCAGCAAGATCAGCTTGTCATTCGTTTTAATGCGAAAACTAAAGCTTATATTTACTAAGGCTAAGTTCTCAGTAATCAACCCTTTTTGGTCACAAGCAACTTATTGTCGTTGTTGAAATGATACATTTCTCTCTACCTTATACAAAACACACCTCGCTTAATTGTCGTCGGCTATGCTCGCTAGATACTGTAGTACTTCCTCCACGACTTTACCATCTGGATATGGCCGATATCAGAACTCCTGCATTAGCAATGGGCCATCGTTGTGGTACATTCTGTGATATTGTACCCTAACAGTTAACCTCGTTCAGTATCCTAAGATGCCTCTTCCACAACACACCTGAACGAGTCTCGGCTCCATTTGAACCACTTGTGAAGTCTCTTGCCCATAGACTGAAGCATGACTGGATGAATCTTTGGGACTGGATGTGGTTTATGAAAAACAATTCGTCCCTCACCTGCTTTTGTAAACGTTGTGGCAGATCCGCCAGAGTGCGCAACTGAGAAACCAGCATCCTGCATAGCTCCAACGAATCTTATCCAGTCAAGTGGCTTCTGATTATGCTCCTCCACAGTGGTTGGATACATACTCAGGAGTATGCACACACTTTCTGGATGCTTAACTTCGACTAGAGCTCTAGGCATTGCCTCCTGCGAGACGACTGAAGGTCTAATCTCACCTTGTGCTGAAGCTGTTGCTTCCGGGCGTGTCTTGATTTTTGCTTTTGGATGTGAAGGTAAAATAGATTCTTGCTCTGGTAAGAATATTGTGTCAAAATGCTCATCCAGTTTTTCATTTAGTCGTATGGTAGGCTTCGGTGCCAAGATAAAGTCTCGCTCAACTTTTAATGCAGCAAGATGCTCGGGAGCACTATCAAATGACATCAATCCAAGACTTTCTTTATAGTCCTCTTCTATCGTCTCCTTGATTAGGCGAAGGTATCTTTGTTGCATCTTGCTTGCATGGGCCCAATATCTCTTTGAAATATGTCTGGTTTTCTCAGCACGTTGAATCCAATCCTTATCGCGTTTCCCCTTTGGAAACGGATTTGACTCGAATTCCTTGAAAATCTCCCCGAGAGTCTGTCTATCAGACTCCAAGTGCCGTGGCCTTGTCTCGAATTTTACCGTACACCGCCAGGCGGAACGACCTGTAGCTTCGGCTTGGATCTCGGTGGTTGGCGCGCATAAAGGACGGTGTTGTCTAACGGCAGCAAGCAGTTCATGTAGCACTGCGAGGTCTGAAACCGAGTCAAGGAGTGCCGGATCCATTCGGGCCTTGTCAGCTTTGGTAGTTGCATCGTCCTCGAGCCAACTTTCCAAGAATGAGAAAAGCGTTGCACTCTCAATTCCATCCTGGAATTCGGGGTCCTCGGTAAACATACGCACACACCACCAGTGTAATGGATCTTCAGAATACATCTTAGCCATATTACCAGTAAACGAAACAATATAGGCCATATCTTCTGGTCTGGAAGCAGTCTCTGAAAGCTTCGCTGTATAGGAGCCTCGAAAAGCTGAAAGCTTCGGTAGAAGGTTCAGCAAATTAAATCTTTTCCCATGGATGAGGTTGATAAGCATTAATTCCAAACATGCAAGTGAAAATTCGACTTTTGGTGGAAGCCTCTCACCCAAAGAGATGTTGTCGTAGAATTTCTGATATTGTGTTTGTACGTTGCGAACCTCTTCTAACACCCAACGCCACGATAGGACTCTCCAGACACATTCCTGATAAAAGTCTTGAGCTGCATACTGATGCCAGTTGCTGCCCATGTCCTCTGACATCCGTCCCTGGGTGATATTCTTCACGTGAAGTTGAAAGTACGATGGGTCTGTTTGTAAGAGCCAAAGATGGTCCTCTGACTCTGCAATCCGATCGCAGGTTATCTTCCGGAGTCGCTCTATGTTGAATATAGGTGGTGAAAATGCCTGATTTGTGAATAGCGACCTGGCCACTGTTCCACCTTTTTGGGGAAAGCTACTCTCAACAAGTTGATTCCATTTGACCGATGAACCTTCACCATAGGCCCCATCTAACAAATCCTCTACTGTGCTCCTCAAGAATTTCATTAGAAGGGCTTGGGCTTCCAGTATCAGTCTGCCCCTCGGGTATCCAGCTATATCCCAGCGGTGAGCCTGATTCATGTTCCATGGAACAACTTGTCCATAATTTAGTCCATATAGAACGACGCAGCAACTCGCGAACTCGGTCTCGAAAATCCCTAGATTCCATGCTCTTCTTGTTTGACGCTCGTCAAAGGCAACCCACTGGTCTGGATCATAACGTGTACGGCTGGCTAAGAGTCCTAGTAATTTCATTGGCTCCTTTGCAAACATCTCCAGATTAATGTATGGGAGTAAATTAGCTTCCCGGAGCTTTCTTCCTGTTTGCCGGTTTCCTTTAGGATCTAGGACAATCCAAGGAACGGGGTAGATATGTGGAAAGGCTTTCTTGAGGATAGTGGCGCGTTTGTCTCGGGTCTTTTTGTTCCATCGCTTCAGGATTGTGTCTCCTCTGGCAGTGATTTTGTCTCGTAGAAATCTCAGATCTTCCATGATACTGACTGTGAAAGCTCGCGCGACTTCTGCCCGCCGTTGCGTTGCTTACAGCACCCGCATAGCTCATGAACATATGTAACTGCCTTGCCTCACCATGAAACTGGCTATGGCAGTCCGCGCAGCAGTCATCTCCTAACTGGCAAGATCCTGGTGGCGCGTAGATTGATGTGGTTGTCTTTGTGTTAGGATTGAAGACCTTCTGAAAAGGTAAGGGCTTCTTGCTGCTCATTATGCGCAAAGATAGCGGCGATGTATTAGCTAATTCTGCAAAATCAATCAAGAGTAGAGTACAAATCTTGGATATATGTAGCTGCTAGTGTGAAGGAAGGGAGTGCAATTACGATTGTTGTACTTGACCGGTAGGTAATTTTGTTGTTGAACGTGACCAGAGTTTGAGAAAATGAAGTGAAATCGCCAGCAAATATTCGAAGGTGACATTGTTTGCGGAACCACGCAGACCAATTTTTTGATCTAACTAGATTGAACTTCGGATTAATTTAGTCAAATGAGTGAAGCTTTGGAAATTCTTGATCCAATTATTCTCTGTCTCCCGGTCTCTGGTTGTTTGTGGTGACTTTCTTGTACATTAGTGTCTGTAAGATATTGAACCATCAAGACCAAACTTAGTCACCCCAACTCTTGGTGCTAGGCTGTTGACCCTTTGGCATTTTCGCTAAAAAAAGTAGCTGCACAATAGCAGAATCCCCTCTTCCCACTGCCTTCTGCAAGCAACTTTCCCCGGAAAGACCTTTACACTCGGGATCTGCACCTTTAGCCAGCAGAAGTGAACATATGCTGGTGTCCCCTCTTGATACAGCTTTATAAAGACAGCTCTCTCCCGAAACACTAACCGCGTCTGCAGAGGCTCCAGCGTTAAGAAGGAGAGAACAGATACCGGTGTTGCCCTTAGATACGGCCGTGTATAAACAGCTTTCCCCGGAAACACTTTTGGATTCGGGATCAGAGCCAGCGTTGAGCAACATGGAAACTACAGACGTATTGCCTTTGCTGACAGATTTATAAAGCGCTGACTCTCCACCAGCGAAATTTATATCTGGATTGGCTGATTTTTGGAGAAGAAGTGTTATGATTGATGTGTGTCCTTTACTGACAGCTACTGCGAGTGGCGTTTGCCCAGACGAATCTGGAATATCTGGGCTTTGGTTGTTGAATTAGTTTTGTCTTTTTGAAACTAAGGAAAGATGCAGACTTACTCGACACCAGCCTCTAGTAGAAGATGTACTACAGAAGTATTTCCCTTCAAAACTGCTTGGCTTAGCATAGTGTCTGCGCCGTCTGGACGCGCAGCAGCATTGGCATTCTTCTTCAGAAGCATCGAGACGATAGATGTTTCTCCTCGAACTGAGGCAACATATAATGGAGTAAGACCACTTGAGTTCGGCTTTTCGACATTGATGTCATCACGAGCTAGTAGCAATGATGTTATAGAAGTTTCTCCTCGAGAAACAGCTGTTGATATAGGTGAATCGCCTTTACCAGATGTTACAGAAGTTTTAGAACCGTATTGCAAGAGAATCTTCACAGTCGATGTAAGGCCTTTGCTTACCGCAACACATAAAGGGGTATCGCCATCTCTATTCTTCTCTTCAAGGTCGGCTCCACGTTCAAGAAGAGACTTTGTGATGGACTTCTCGCTCTTGGCTACAGCCAAATGCAACGCACTGTCTGCATTTGCAGGTCTCAAGGCTGGATTCGCACCATGTTCCAAGAGAAGTTCAGCTGAAGTGGAGTAACCTCGCTTTACGGCCTTGTATAATGGAGTCTCTCCGGTAGAGGCTCTCTCATTGACTGCAATATTACCATTCCGCAGAAGTATTTTGACGATTGAATTATTGCCTTTTGATGCCGAAATAAAAAGCGGTGACTCTGAGCCTTTTGGTCGGGCATTAGGATTTGCATTCTTTTGGAGCAGCATTTCAATTCAATGATTGACTTCTCTTCTCGCGATACGGCCATAAAAAGGGCCGTCTCTCCTTTCTTGTTCGGAGCCTCAATGTCTTCGTCTCCTTTCTCCAACAGCATGCGTACTATGGACTTGTTGCCCTTTGCCACAGCCTTATGCAGAAGCGTTTCTTCCACGACAGCATTCGCTGAACTAGAGGTGCTAGATTCTCCTTGCTCGTTACTGAACCAATTGCTTAAGCGTGAGGTCCATGCCGTTGGGAGCAGTCCTAGTCCAGGAGATGCCTGTCCATCTGTATCCAGGGATCTGCGAGCTTCAATAGTAGCAAATACTTTCAACCCTCTTGGTTCAAAGAATCCTGCATTCCACTGAGCTACAGTTGCATGGACTCTTAGTTGCCTCAAACGCCATTTCTCGCTTGAGTCGGACCGTTCTGGTTGTTCACTTCCTAGTTGCGAAGGATACATATCATTAGGTTGTGATCTTTCCGATCGAGCCTCAAGCTCTTTTGGGTTTATAGGCGTATCCGTCTCAACAATGTGGTTAGGGATTAGGTGGTTGACGAATGTCATCCAGTCCTGATGATCGACATCTCTCTGTATCCATACTTGGTCAGGCTCGGGAAATGGGAGGCTTGCAGGAACAGAATCAGGCCGGATAACGACATAACCAGAGACCTGTTGAGAAGGTCTAGGTTGGCTCGGTGGGCGTAGTTCAAAGTATGGGGCTGCTGAAACAAATCCTGCTTGTTCAAGATCGGCATTATTGAAAGTACGTTGTAATGTGACCTGTGGAGGTGTAGGATCAGGCTTCAGTCACTGAGTTAGTTTGAGTCACTCGAGTTAAATAAGTGTTGATGAAGACTTACCCTGGCCGTCAGAGGTGGTCCAGGGCGTGAAGCGCGTTCGTCAAAAGCTGGAGGATCAAGGTCTACGCGAGCAATCAAAGGTGATTGCTCTGTGTTAGCGAAGGCTCTGGGATTCGAGTCGTGTACGGAGTATGGAGGAGGCGGTCCTAAGTCGTCCATGTTGAGGCAGGCTGTTCTTGTTTATGGGGGGGGGGGGGGGGGGGGGGGGGGGGGGGGGGTGGTATATATGGTATGGTAAGGTAAAGAAAAAAGAGGAATCAAGAGACTCGTGTATGTGAATCAGCTAGAGGGGATAAGCATGATTGAGTTACTTCGTACATTAAATTATGAATCTGGGAAGCATTGGGGGTGGAATTAAGCTTATATGAAAACATATGAAAAGACAACGGAAGAAGTGACATGTTGAAAGTGGCAGCCTTACAGGGTGGAGCACGTCAAGAGCTGGCGCGTCATGGCATGGAGGCGGGGGCTTATCGACGCCAGCCAGGGATCAGAGACAGAAGGACAGAAGGTGCTACGCCCGTAGCTAAGAAACAGTGTGCTGCTGTCTACGCTGCCCAGGCTGCTTTGTGCCAATAGTAATGGGAGACCGGTCAGCCCAACTTTCAGCCTGGCAGCCACGGCAGCGTAGAGGCTGTGGTGTGGGTTGGGGAGGAGGAGGGGTGGTGAGGTGTGATGATGTACGGATGAGCCAATTGTAATCAACAATGCCCTCGCTTAGTCACGTATCACCATATTACCACCAGTTACCATATCCGATCCCCGAGAGCTAGTCTACTTGTGATACGTGCATCGTGTAACCTACCTACCTTAGTGAACTGCTCTTGCACTCTTCCCCTCTTCCATTCTTCTTCCCTTCACTTCATCTCAACATCCTTTGATTTCACCCTCAAGAATCCAACAACATGTCCTCGGAAGTCTCCTTCCCCATTCGTACCGCTCAGCTTTTGGGCATCACTACATCTGCCGTCTATAGTGGCTCCGTCTTCTATCAATATTTCTTTCTTGTACCATCATACATCTCTCTACCACCTAAAGAAGCTGTTTCAAGATGGTATCGCATGCACATGTTGAGCAAAAACAATCTTGCGCCCGCTGCACTTCTCGGTATCATCTCGTACGCATTTCTCGCTCTTCAGCATTATACTAAACCTGCTACCTACCTGTCCATCGGGAGCACAAGGCTTGTGAAATGGAAGGCATATGCATCAGCTACAGTTTTGATGATGGCTTTTATCCCATGGACCGCAAAAGTCATGCTGCCAATTAATTACGTTCTAGAGGACTATCATGATGGAAAGAAGGAGCTAGCCAATAGAGAAGCAAATGCTTTGTTGGTCAAGTGGAGGGCGAGGAGCGTTGTCCGGGGGTTTCCCGTTGGCGCTGCTGCATTGATTGGAACACTCACAGTGCTTGCATAATGATGGAGCGGATCTCGAAAGCTAGATGGAATTTCTGGTCTTTCAAATCAACATTACAGATGTGGAGGCTTCTCCAATCCAGGTTTGCTTGCATGTACCGATGGTGTTGCACAATATCCTTGTGGACAACGCCGACCAAGTTGCTCAAGTATTACACTGTCACAGTTGACTCTGTGCATAGCTAGACTGATTCGTGGCTATCTCATGTGTGCCTTCCCGTCAAACCACTTTATTTGTGTTCCGCAGGAAGCGAGCCTTCCATAGAAGTTCCAGAATAGGAGTGGAAGCATACTTCACATTGCTGTAGTGTAAGTGATACGGAGCTGATTCAAGTGGACTGAGTCGTTCTACGAAGTATACTCCCGAGCCGAGACGTGGTTCGCCGCCAGGCAGTCGACCACTGCCATGTCTTTGCAAAGGCCTTCCAGAAATGGATGGATGGATAGGAACCCTGAATATTTTAGGAGAGATCATTATCTCCATCCCCTTCTTTGTCTTTTACTATCGACAAGACTTCAGTGTTCCCTTTGATCTCGTAACCAATGCCACAGCTTCGTAGTCTAGCCACCCGCCGTCTTCGCAGAAATGCATCGGGTCTTTTGGACAGTTGGAACTATACCGGCGACCGACATCAAGACAACATTCGCCAAACTCATTTTTTGGCAAAAACTCAATTCGGTCCTTTCCACCCGAGAAAATATCCAATTGTTCCTGGAGCCTAGAGGGTTTGGCCCCGAAAACGTACCAGGGCATATGCTGTGTTTTAGAATATTCATAAACATGGTAACCATGCTGTAACTCACCTAACGGACCGCGATATTATGCTATCTTCGTACTGAGCAGGTACACATGGAAGATGTTATCCAAACGGTCCTGTCTTTTGACTCCCGGTCACTAGAACGCTGAACAATGATAAAGGAACGAAATCCCGCGGCACAGATGCAATGGCCAACCCACCAATTGATAGTTAACAGCAAGAAATTTCTTCCATAACATCCACGCTTCACCCTGCCTTTGTTTCTTCAATCTTCACCGATAAGATGGCACCATTGCGAAGATGGCTTACACGACACTTTGGCTCAAGCTTTTGCCGTCGAGAGACTGCATCAAGGGAGAGTAGAACCAGCCAACGGCTCAACCCAACCACCCGAAAAAGTCATTCTGTCTGCCCCTGCGCTGGTTGCTTCTCCCGGCCGAGATCAGGTTATGATCCACTGCCTAGGGAATCCGAGGACCCAACAGAAGGCTCACCTCCACCTCCAAGATACAGTCTCGTTTTCGCCTGAGCGTGGCTTACTTCTCAACATTGCTCCTATTTCGGTCTTCGCTTCTCATAAGTTCGTCTCCTATAGGACGACAAACATGGACCTAGTCTATTTCCACTGCCACGGATACCCGATGATGCCAGCTTCAGTGCCTATTCGACAAGCAAACGCTCTCCTTGACTTGCCACAACTCAAAGTATCAACCACGCCCTGATAGTTTCCACAACTTGCTCAAGCCATACTGCATTGGAAGGGACGAAACTCTATTGAAAGAAGTCACCTAAACCTGCCCTGCTGCAATCTCCGTCATTCATCTCGGCTCAAACACAACCAACAAAGCTACTCCCGAGACCCGAGACAACATTCCCGGTATTAAGAATGTATCGGGATGCCGAGATAGCGGCTACGTGCCATACTGGTGCATTCCAAGCGGTCACAAATTTAGCGATAATGGATGGCCCCGTGGTTTATGAAGTAGCCTTTCGAAATCGTGCCTTCCTTAAGCGATATGGTACCGGATAGAGAGCAGGCAGCTATAGCTTCTATAGAAGTTTTTCTAGCTTTTCTTAAGCTAGGGATAGGCAAGAACTAAAGACCTTCAGAAATAGCAAGCAAGCAAGCAAGACAATACATACAACACTGTACACTCAAATCTTTGCATATAAGTTACACAACTCGTATTCAGCCTTGCTTCATAAATTCCTTACAGAGAAGCTTATCAGCGACCCCGTATCTTAGCAAATGATAACCCAGTAGTCCCCTTCACAAGCCACACTTTCCACAAACCGCAATCCTTACATCCCCACTCCTCCCTTACGTAGAACTTTCTGTACCACTAGTATGCCATGTGCCAACAACCACCAGATTTCATTTTTACTCACATATCAACTCTCAACGATCACGCCACGCGGTGGCCTAGAATAAGTGACGCAAGGGAGATAAAATCGTATGGAACGTACCAAGGATTTCTAGACTTACTTGACTTACTTTTTCGCGTAGAAGATCGTGTAGATGATGAAGATTTAGAGGTTTACATGAGATGTGTAAAATAGATGTTTATCTAGCTTAGTACACACTACCAACTAGAATATTAGTGTACGCTGTTGGATTGAACACCCACCTACCTACCAGCAACTCCACATCTCTCATCACCTACAGTACCTACTTCCATATCTCCAAAAACCATTCTTCAATAAATCACCCAAAATTTCCTTTCCGTTCTAATAACTTTTTATGTTCCATTTCGCTATGTAGCTGCTGCTACCTAACAAGTGATTCTAGACTTTTCCGCTGCAACGATGCCTTGCGCTGTTCTGCTAGATCGGTAGGTAGTGCAGATGGATAATGTTAGATAAGATCAGGTAATAAAACGACATTTAGAACAGAAGAACAATACAATACAACAGACAGACAGACACATAGGGGTATTACCAAAACCAAATCCTCCGAAGAAAAAAGCCCCTTATCCACATATTTCTTTCCTCTCTCTCGCTCCTTTTTTTTAAACGACGACTATCCAGCCACATGTCTGTTCTGTTCTGTTTTGTTTAGTGCCAGCCAGCCACCCACTCCTCTTTCTGATTTACTGTCATCCATACCCCAGTTTATCAGAGCCAATGCCAAAAGACAAAATAGTCTCAAGCTTTGTAGATAAAAGTTGAGAGGTCATAACCTAAGCGTAGCCTTTCGTTCGTCCCTTGTCGTCACCATACCCAAAGCCACTCCAGATGCAAAAATAACCCTACCCCTACACATTATAATCAAAACTAAAAGCAATCTTTGCCACCCCCGTGATATGCACAAATGATACCCAAAACGAGACCAATAAAAACTCTCCCGCCTGTACAATGATTAAAAAATCCTCTTTTTCCTTTGTACTCTTCATAATACAGCGTAAATGCCAAGGCTAAGAATATGCATCCGAATCATCCTCAATTGCACCTTTGATAAATCAAGTTTATTCCCACAGACAAATGACGTGTCGCCAATGTGTCCAGCCTTATAAATTTCCAATCGTCCGGCTCCGAAGGGATAGAGTCATTTGAAACCTTCAAGGTTCTTTGGTGCAGATCATCCAGCCGGCAATAATATCCTTTCAAATTTCAACTCATACATGAAGTCGTTTCCGTTTCCGGTCGTCCTCTCGCATTTCCTCTTCGTGTTCTTCCTCTCTTTCTGCCGTCTCGGCGGGGTTCAGAATATGTGCCATGCTCCCTCTCCGTGTTGGTGGCCCCGAGTTATCTTTGAATGAAGACCCACTTCTATTTTGCGAACCCCATGACCAGGTATTTAGGTTATTTTGATCCACTGAGAGATTGCCATTGGAAAATGGAGGCGGACTGGCAGGTCGAGATCCGTCGTTGCGGCCACCGGACGATGATGCACTCTGGAGGGAATAAGAGCTAAAACTCTCACGGATTCGTTGCTGTTCTTCATTCATGGTGCCAAGGGATCGCTTTGGCGACGATGGCCATTGCGTTGATGATTGACCAGAAGCGAAAGGGGAAGCATTGCTTTGCCAGCCTTGAGCAGAATGGATATCGGCTGATGTGTGGCGGCGTGCAAGATTTCCTGGCGGAGAAGATACACTAGCAGCTAAAGGATGAGTTGGGGGATGTGATGGGGGAGGGGGCACTTGTGAGCGTAGAGAACTTGGCGAGGACTGAGAGGTGTTGGCTCCGATTGAGCCATATCGACGTGGTGTAAGGTTCAGATGGGGAGGCATGGGAGGGCGATGGAAGTTGTTGTGGGGTGGTGGACCACCCATTTGCAGGCGCCGGGGATCGTCGTGAGGTACTTGACGCGGAGATACAGGAGCGGGATTGAGTGAAAGGTTTGAGAAATACGGCCTACTGCTGGAAAAAGGAGGCTCTGGTTCAGGCTCAGTCCTCATAGCCTCTTCCTGCCGTGCAATTTCCGCTTGTATTTGCAGCACTAAAATAAACTTAGTAATAGGTCTACAGGTCAAGTGATCTTCCAACTTACTATCGCGTATATATGGTGATCCTTCGGGAAGGAGCGAAAGAAGCATCTTTGACATGTCATAATTAAGCTGCATTAGACAATTAGCAATTACCGAGACCACGAGACTACTAAATCGATTGCAATAATTGAGTAGAATACAATCGACTTACTTGGAATGAACGTGCTAAAGCATCCATGAGGAATTTATCCCTGCTGTGTGATTCACTCTCGCTCCTCTGGAGCCTATTCCGCAACTCCCCTACATTCCACTCCAGTGAAGCCATCCGAGATTCAGTGGATTCAGGCATTGGTTGCATCATCGCCATTGGCTCTGCAGGTGTACCAGGCTGGGATGGTGGAGGCTTGGGAGCAGAATAAGAATCACGGTGCACAAGAGCGTGGCGTGACGCACGACGTTTGATCTCACGTAAACCAATTAAATCTCCTTTTTTAAAGCTGCCCATGCCGTGTTTGAATTCCCACAAAGGGGTTTCTGGAGAGCCAGTGTGAAATACATCACTGACTGTGCGGTGATTAGTGAAGGTTATAAGCTGTTTGTAACTTGGCCTTGCGAACCTTTATGAAACCCATACATGTTCAATTGGCGTACAAATGAGGATATATTGGTGTGTTTGAAATATTGCCTGCAATATGTGAGCTGTAGGTTTTGCTAAACTGAGGTTTTTGTAAACATACGAGAGAACTCTTGAAAAGTCGGAGGAAGGAGACATGAGAAAGCTCTCGTGTGAAGGTGCCCAGGATATTAAATGCTGTATAGTTTGGTCCTCCAGCATACTATATCTCGTGTCAGCCGGGCCCCATCGAAGTCCAATTCCCAGAGTATCGGATGCTTCTTACTTATATAGCTTATGAATAAATGCTGTTTGCACCACCTTAGGTGTACCAGCTGCTGCTGCCGCCGCCGCTGCATTCGGTCCTGCCAGACTGCCAGTGCTTGGTTGATCCCCCATACCTGAATGCTCATGAGTGCCGTTTGTATCGGTCTCCATACTGCCTTGACCTTGCGGAGGTCCCATACCTGTGCCCGGCGGAGAAGTGTCCATTGGGTCTCCGGGCGACGGCGCTGAGGTCTGCACTCTTGGAGATTGCGGGCCACGAACCGTCAGGGTCGTCGATTGACTCTGGTCTGCAGGGCTCAAGAAGGGACTCCGCTGCTGCGCTCGTTCGTGAGATGGCTCCATCTTCGCATTACCTAGAGAGAGGTCAACATGTGTTCAATCCATCAATGGCCCGCCCGGTTGGAGCTCAGGCGCAGATGGCAACCGATAGCAGATTTTCCGTAGACGTACCTCATTGCATTGAGATTGAAGAGATAGATCCAAGACGTGCGACTTATGCTCCAAACTCCTTCTTTGTCCCCCGACGCAACTGCTGCTATGCACCTTTCCGCGACAAGGGTCTCAGTCGCGCTCAGCCTCGCAAACCGAAGCGATTTTCCAGGAGGTCGAATGGGCAATTGAGAATGCGAATGTGGTCGGAGAAGCGACTGCGTGTCATGTGGCAGTTGAAGTTAGACTGTCAGAGGTTTCCAGGAGAATCTATGGGGCTGGCACTACGGAGGTTTACTGTACGGTAAGGGTAAGTCAAAATGCTATCGGTGGGAAGAAGCGCAAGTAGTCGTCGTAGTGGAAGTAGTGGAAGTAGTGGAAGTGGCTCTTTTGGGGTGGGGAATAATGGGGGATAGCCTAGGTACTGTAAGGTAAGGTAGGGTAGGGGGAGGGTAGGTCCAGTAAAGTGTAAGTAAGGTATCTGGACCTGTGGAATCGTTGATGCGCTGCAGCGAGCGCGAGAGCAGCAAGCAGCTGTACCGAGATAGAGAGCTCGAGCTAGCTCACAAATAGATAGGTAGCCCCGCGTGTGATAATCGCCGTGCAGACGAAGGATGATGACGAAGAGGAAAAAGAAGAGGCCAAGGTCATCACTGGGTGGACGAGGAGATGGGAGATTATGGATTAGGGATACCGTGATACCGTGATACCGTAATACCTTAGCAATGCGATTAATAGTGACGGTATTAAGAAGGGGGTTGGCATTCGCAGCGAGCGAGAAAGAGCGAGGAGGTAGGAGGTGAGAGAGAGAGTGACAGAGAGAGACAGAGAGCTGCAGTGCGCACAGGACAGACAGACAGGAGAACAGGTACGGTAAGTGCTCGAGTAAGTACGGTACTGTAAGGCAAGGTATAAGGCAAAAGGTATGTATGCAAGATGCGATGCGTGCACGCATTAACTCTTATTACTAGGTACCTATAATAGTATGGCATTATGGCTCCTTGGTCTTTCTTCCTGCCTTCTAAATTCTGTTTCCCTTTTTTTTTTTTTTTTTTTTTGGTCTTGCAGGTCTCTACTTCTCCGTCGTTCATGTAATGTAGCACATCTGCGGGAACTAGGACAGCTGCTACTATCTGCTACTGCTGTCGTTCTGCAAGCACGTCCTGCAAAGCGACCCGTCCTCGCCCTCGCCTTGCCTCTTCGTCATCAGGCCAGTTAATGCTTAATGGCAGTGCTGACTGTAATAATAAACTTCGAGAACGGACGTCAAGTTCTTCGCTGCACTAACAAACTGTGTCCAAGGGCTTACCCCCTCTATGCCGTTTTAGGCGCTGCCGAAATCAGACGGCGGCCAGTTCCCATAAGTACCAGGCTTCCCAAGTGGACATGCTGAAACAAACAAACCCATACCGCAATCCACCAGGTCTGTGTTATTACGGTTCTTGCTCTACTACGTGCTGATCAGGGTGGGTACGGCTGAAAAAGTTAATCTTGTGCTGCGCAGCTTCGTCGAAGTTTCCTCAACAATACAGTAGTAGTAGCTTGGCCCCCCTTCTGCCCCCTGCCGCCCTCGGCTGCTACAGCTACTCCTCCAGCTCCATCCAGGTCCAGCTTCAGGCGCGTCTGCGCAATAATAATATGACCGAGAAAAATAATCCAAGATGCACCGATGTGCTCGCCTCAGAGATACTGTAGGAGCTTTATTTCATGTTGAAGATCGAGACCCATTCGGCCCCCACCGCATTTCTCGCGCCGAACCGTTGGTGCTACGCGAGCATGCGAGGAGTTACAGTTGTTCTAATCGGGACCGTTGAAGCCCCCCCCCCCCCTTGAAGAAGTAAACAGCATTCCAGTACGCCACAAGAAAGATGTTGCTCAAGTACCGTACGAAGCGGAAAGTCTTACTGTTTCAGTAGTGTAGCTGGAGGTAGGTACGAAGTAGGTACCTCTCTATTGTTGCTGCTTTGCCTTGCCTCCAACCGCAGCTAGGTTTAGGTGCTGGCGACGCAGGTACGGAGCGTTCATGAGGCATCATCATACAGCATCATAGTGCTCCAAGTCAGACCCTATTATTTACACGATTCCAGAATGTGATAGAATGATGAAGGCTCGTTACAGCTCAGCTTCCAACAGGTTCGAGAAGCTGACGACTCTCAGCCTTGCAGCAAGACGGGATGGATAATTGACAAGTAACTGCTGAGGTGAGGTGATGGGTTACTTACTGGCGATCACGTGGAAATAGAGGGGGATAGGGGGATGATCACCGATCAGGGGGCGGTACGTACCTTTGGCACGAAGTACGAAAGGTACGAGATATAGGGTCCAAGTTGAAGTCTTGAACTTGAAGTCGAACATGTCATGTCTACACCAGGGTGACCTTATCATGCACGCTCAGGCCAGCCGTTGTTTTCTCCAAGCCGGGGCAGACTGAATTCCCCGCCTTCAATTGGTCATGATCGTCGGAGTAGCTTAGAGTCTGGAGAACGCTCAAACGTGCTTTGTGAAGACTGTTGGTAACTGTAGTTGTCGGCTTCTAGAACACCCGACTTGGGAAAAGGGGGGTCTAGCGAACACACGATTGGGAGCTGGTCAGTGACGGAATATCAAAGTTTGATGATGAAATAATGTATCGAGTTCGACCCTCAAATCGAAAAGCTTCCATTGGGAGAGTTCAAGCATTTACTAAAGACTTAATCTTAGTAGATCTTAGTGCATCGGTGGTACCCTCATGCTTCACTCAAGAAGCTTTTTGCGAAAAAGGAAAAAAAATCCACTACTCGAGATAAGTAGACTTATCTTGCGAGTTTTACTATAGTAGTAGTAGCCTTATGGACGAACGTATAATTATTCTAATTTAATATTAAGAATAATGCTACCCGAGAAAGAGAAAGTATCAAGCATCTCGATGTTGTTATAGTCAAGCTAGCACATGTCAACCACCTAACTTCTAAGACAGTCTACCCAGCCAGACCTTCCTTTGATTTCCTTGTTTTCTTGAACAAGTCATTGGGCAGACTACCATAAGTGAGTAGAACAACTAAATCCCAGTTTGACGGCGATGTAGGCATGTCACCTTTCACAATTAGAATTTCTACTCAGGCTGAACTTCCCTACATACTGTAAAAATATGGGAGGTAACGAGTCTGCCATTGATGTCTGTCTGTCATCAATGATGTTCTAAAGGAGCAGGAGTGCCGCTTTTGCGCAAGCAGGCTGCGTGACTACCTATCAGCATCAACGGCCTCAGATTTTCATGACGCATTTTCCTCCTTCACTCTCTGAGTACTATCTACCCCACCGTAGGAATGCAGCGACAATACTATGGAGTCTGACACCAGTCCCGATGCCACCACTATTCTCACACAATCTCTGGACTCCCTGGGACTTGATGCCGGAAATTTCGATGCGCCAGCAGCACGGAGAAGAGCGTAAATTGCCTACCCTACCTGTTCAATGATGAACCGTGTTTATTGCTTTTGAAAAGACTATTTTAAATCCCTACCTATTGATATGTACAGGATGGACATGAGTCGCTCACTAGAGTTGAGTAATCCGCTTGAGTCGAGTGAACCATACCCTGTATATCAAGATGGCCCCGATCAAATTGATATCCTGCAAAAGCAATTTACACGGGACTTCTTTACCACATGACCTTCTAACATATGACTAGGCTCGATAACCTCCTACATTCATTATCAAAAGATGAGCTCTTTTATCTGCGACGACAGATTGAGAAAATTCCAACTACTCGAGACCCATGCAAGCACCTGAATGAACACATCCTTGTTATCATCGCCAAGTTCATAGATCTAGAAGACTTTATCAACCTCCCACACGTATCCCGCACCTGGAAAAAAGTGTGGAAATCCGAGAAGATTGCTCTTGTAATCATCGAAAGGGAATTTCCAGTCAAGTTCGCGAAATATCGTGATTTGATGGGAATTGAGAAGGAAAGTTATGCGGCGAACCTATGCAAACAGCTCCGAACAGATATCAAACAGCTCCGAACAGATATCGAATGTCGCCTCTCTAGGCGACGAGGATATTACTATTCAAGGTACTTATCTTCCAATCTCGTCATCTCAATTTGGTCTCCTTGCTAATAACCTACCAGGATGGACTTGAGCAGTTATTTAGACACCTTACCAGCAGAACAAAATCCGTTATATCGGAGTTCTTACTTACCAATATCACAACGGAAGATTGGCTCGACCTATCACAGAAAAGAAATCCATGAAAGTCGATTCACTATTCACAGGCGTCTCCACGATTTACGCCGACCCAGACAGACAGTACATCGAAGAATGCGTTCTGGGTGACCAACTTCTCGTAGGCTTTGTTGGATACCGTAGGTACGTAATACCCTATTGATTGCTTTGTAAGAGGTTATTCGGAATAATTATCTATGGAGACAAAATACATGCAGTTGAGTGACTCGGGCAATAGAGTAACTCACTTAAGTAACATAGTTAATTCAACAAATCTTCTCCTCTGGCTTCTATTGATATTCTCCTAGCCAGAATAACCTCTTACAAAGAAATTCTGACAATAGCCCTTCCTCAAATATCATTACATGACCACTGCACCAAAATTAATCAAGCGCTAATCAGCTGTTTACCAGAAACAAACTTCGTATGTGGTCTCTTGACAGTGATTATACTGAGGCTATTACACTTCCCTCTGCCCACTCTAATCGCTATCCTACCTTTTCGGTCTATCGAAACTCCGTCGGCTTCTCCAAAGGTTCAACATTCCATATCTGGACCAAGCGAAAGCCGGTGAAGACTTTCGAATACCCATGGTCTGAATCCCTCAATGCGGATCCAGTCGAATCTTTACAACCCCCACCATTCTTCCACCCTATCAACGATGAGCACTTCTTCCTTCCTCACTTTGATTGGGAAAAGAATGAAGCTACTGGTACTGATAACGTATTGCGGCTCACTGTTCTTGAATACGTAAGGAATGAACGGAAAAGCGAATATTGTTTTGACCTGCTCATGCAGCCTGAGCCCGGTTACAGACCTTATACACCCACTCACTGGTCCATCACAGGTGATGGTGACTACACTATTATTTGGGCTCACAGAACTTCATGTGGACCAGTACTCTGTCCAACTCACTTTGACGGTGTATCAGCTCCAGATAACTGGGTCAGCGAGTTGGCGTTCAATATGTTCAACAAGAAATTTTCGCTTCGTCACTACTTGTGTGGACTCAACGATCGACTAAATCAATGGGACGAAGTGATTCCATACGTATGGCGAGGTCAGATGATACTCCACAACAGTGCAGAATCAGAGCGTGGGATAGAATTTAATAGCTTAAGAGCGGTTGCATATTGCGAGAATACTCATGAGCACACAGGTGTCTCTTACACCTACGAAACACGTGGGGATTCCGTGGTACGACAAAAGAAACCTCGTGGGAATTCTTTTATCGACTACGAATGGTTTCGTGATCCAAACAGTCGAATGGAACTATACCGGATACAGGGAGATGACGACTTCGTTGTTGTATGTGGCGGAGAGTTGCCCGTAATCTACTCATTCTTGACATCCGACGACGAATTTAATGCGCGGCGTGCAATTGAGATGGAGAGAATCCAAATGCTTAGTGAGGATGGCGTTGGTTGGGCATAATGTCTACATAAGAGTAAAACGAGTTCTCTGAAGAAAGTCGGTTCTTCAAAGCTTGCAACTTGCAACTTAGTCACCAAGATAAGTGAGCTACCAGACTTGTATTAGTACATACCCACACCTAGAAACAAAGTAATCAAGTACAAATCAACCGACTCTTACTATTAAGTTAAGTGAGTGAATTACCAAAAAAAATCAGCTAAGTGGATAAACAAGTACGGTATGTAGACTCAGACATGAGACAGAAAGGAAAGCATAATTAATTAATCAACTCAATTAAACTAGTACTTAAGACTCACTCTTATATTCCCTACTCTCAATACAAACCACAGACTACTACTCTTTTATCAGAGCAGTAACCTATACCTACTTACCTCTTCTTATTTCTCTCTGATATCTAAATTCATTTCATCACTTGCTTAGAAATCACTATCAGAGAAGTACAGTACATACTAAACAATATTCCAAAACCAAAAACCACTCCAGAACAAATGCACATCAATATAATAACTATAACTATAATTAATCCAGGTACAGTACAAGTTCACTATCAACTACTTTATATAAAAAAGAAAAAGCGTAACAATCTACCTTAGTCAAGTAGAGTTATCCAAGTTAAAAGTAATAGATGTACAATACAATACAACAACATCCTCATATATCTACCTCATTAACGATTCAACCTTCACATACGACCACAGACTAAGGAGAACTGGGCATCCCGTCCGCTCTGCCATATATAAGCCCTATATATCATAAGGCAGATGCTCTTATCACTTCTTTATCGAAATATATACCTTATTGTTCTAAGGAGGCTGAACGAGGGCGAGCAAGGGTGTTAGCTACCTATAAAAATATAGGTGCCTGCTTTAAAGGTAGCTGCGAAGGAAAGAGTGCCCTTAACATTAATTACGCCTATTACAATAGGTACCTATAAAATTAAAGGTACATCTTTCGTAGAAGTTGGCTATGGGGGAAAGTATTAATGGAAGAGAAGATACCCTTTCCATGACTGTAAGGAAGACTCCTCCCCTACTAAACAAGGTAGGCCATCTGAAAACAGCGGTACAATACAGCTCTTTAATTCAGCAAAGACGAACACAGTGGTCTAGTGGTGCGACCTGTTGCACCCTAGCAATAAAGTTACAATTTCATGGATAGGGACTAATATTTCTTCTTTAAGGCTATTGTGGGGTCTGCCGTCTTGCGAAACAAGACAGATTATTAGCCGGAGAAAAGAACAAGACAACAACGAATGTTCTCCATATTTAAGTACAATATAATATAAAATAAGACGAATTACGGCAGAAAAAATCCTATTAATCAAGAAAAGACTAAACATAAGTAAAAGGATTTAAGTTATATTTCTGAAGCATTTGTGTCCTACCTGCCTACCTTACACAAGGTAAACTTCTAAACATCAAAATTCATACATGAAAACTCGCTCTCGGCAAAATACCAGAGCTAAACAATGGACCAAACAATTATTTTCATTATTCGACAAAGATAATTTGTTGTATAAGGAACCTTTCTCCTATCTAAGTTCTATTGCCTAAAAAGCTGAATAGTTCTTAGTCATACTATAAAATATAGGAAGCTTCTGACATAAGCTATTCTTATATTATATCTGCGCACCGACTCAAAGCCCACATTCATAAATATCGACCAGGGGGTGAGAAAATCTCCTTTCCCTATCAACTCAGATTCAATCTACTTGATAAATCCACATAGGTTTGAATACTATTTTGAGATACTAAGTAGTTATATTTACTAACTAGTCAGTTGTAAATTCTCATTCTTTCCATACCACTTAAAAATTCGTCTTTCTCACTCTCATCATTACAGTCTATCTTCAGATTAAGTGGAACATCTATTCCCCACTTAGACACCGATCGGTGGGCATCAGATAGCCCCTTCTCTCGTCTTCTTCTAACAACGCAAGCATATATCACCTCCCAGTTTGCCATAAAGGATTCAACTTGGCTCAAAGTTAGAAATCCTGTGGAATTTGGATCCTGGGGGTTTGAATTCTTGAATCCATTGATCAAGGGATGTGCATCTCCCCTGATGGAATAGTTTTTGTTAGTAATCCATGGCAATGTTGCTCAGAGTCTCATGGGACTCTTGCCAGGACGAGAAGATTGTCGGAAAATTGAGACAGAACCTGCGAACTACTGCATAGTACTCCTGTTACGCTTCTGCTTTGATTGTTTCCTCATGTTCAACCCAAATAATTATGTGAGATAAAATATTCGATCCTTGAGCTAGAGTTATGTTGTGAATCCAGATGAGTAGAATCTCTCTTGATGACTGAAAACCGACATATGAATAGGAATATGGAGGAACAATACCGGTTTGAGCGGAGTGAGAACTCGACGCGTGTTTGGGGATAATTGGCGGGCAGGCTGGACCCGTAATGATGAGTGTTTGCAATTGGTTCATGTCACATACTTTAAGAGTAGCAAATATCATATGGCCTTGGAAATGTTCTGAGATAAACCATGATAAGTGGTCTATTACGTTCTTATTCACCACTAGCAGGTTATTGGAGTTTAAACATCCTGGCCCTGTAGTTTACATTGTTCTATCGATCTAAATCAGGCATCAAAATATCGAAAATTTTAGTGCTTAGTAAATATCTATTTTGCTCTATTCTAATGTAAAGTTAGTACCCTTACAGAGGTCTACTTTACAAGATGCTCTAGAACAGGATTAAATATATAGAATCGCTGAAATAGTTTATTAAATAAAAAGTATAGAAGTATAAAAAATAAAGTATTATTAATAATTAGTTTACTTTTCTAATTATAATTAATTTTCTTCTTCTTTTAATTTTATAATACAGTTTATTTATAGTTAATCATTAACTAAGTAGTAAGATTATAATTAAAATATACTTATTTTACAAATTAAGCTATTTTAAATTAAACTAGTTTATTATTAAAATATAAACTTTAATTAATTCAGAATGTTTATAAGTAATTTACTTAGTCTAGTAACAATATACTAACATTAATTTATTTGCAGATTATATAATAGTAAGCAATAAAGGTCTCTATAATAAAATTAATATAAATACCTAATATTGCTCTACATTAAAGATATTAGTATAAAGCTATATATCTTTCTAACGAAACACAGCGTTGAGAAATACAACCACTAAGGGAAAATGCAGTCGAACCGAATTAAATACTGAAAGGGTGAAGGCGCTCATAGCAAATCTATAAATGGCTGTTACTAGTTCTGATTAGAACACAATTCAAGACCTGAAAGTCACATAATGGATGTGTGTTATCCATTATTTTTGGACTACCTTACCACTGCTCAGATCTAGACCGTCTGCTAAATCTTTGCGCCACCAACATCTTCATCGTCGCTCTCTGCTGCCAAAACATCACCCGTGTTAAACGGTGCTGTTGAGCTAGAATGAGAAATTGCCCTGTCTCCCGAGTATCCAATATCAAATTCTGCAAACCCTATTCTTAGTTGCTCTATATCTTCGGATTCTCGATCTGGAATGCTGTCAATCGGGTAGGTCGGCTCCGTGTTTGAGTCATGATGCTTTCTCTCCGACAACTTTTCCGTCAGAGTTCTAAATGTGTCTTCCCTTATCCGAATCAGGATCTTATTCAAAAGACTCTCCCTCTTCTTTGAAGCCATAAGACCCTGATTATCATACACATCGGGCACCCTCCATTTTATGTATAGATTTCGATGCGTCGGTCGAACTTCAACACCACTCGCATGAGATGAAAAGTAGTAATCACACAAGCGACAGGTCGGTTTGCTGCAGCCGATATATTTGTAACCATTGAAGAAAACGGAGGGATGAGTACCGCCATCCCACTCGAGGGATTCTAGGAGGAGAATCTCGGCGTGGACAATGGGCCGAAAGGTTTGTTTCCGTATATTATCGTGCAGCCCAAATTTCTCTAATTCTTGTGCGTGAGCTTTGTACCTATCCATTGCTTCAGGATCAGAAGTCATGCGACCTATGATGCGGTATACAGAAAGTCCTTCTCTGTTTTTCTTTCTTTCTTAAAGGGCATTCGTTGGGGATACTGGATTTGATAAAGCGAACCTCGAAGTTTTCGAAGAGTTCTGGCCATCGCTTGTGCGTCGAGATAAGAACTTTAGCGGCTTGTAGGTAGGAGAGCAATCGCCCTGCTGCGTGGCGAAGTTCGCACCAGCGCTCAGATTCATCCATTCTACCTTCTTTTGTTCGATTCCGAATGAGTCCATCAACCTCAGACTGGTATAGTCGATCAATAGCGTTTATCAGAATCTCGCAGTGTCTGGAAACTAGCTAGGTACTCAGCACAGAAAGGCATAGAGGAAAGAAGTACTTGCAGGCAATGCTATCTAACCCCGCATCGTTTGAGAAATGCAGTAGGCCCCTTAACTCCTCAAGTTTCTCGAGTATGGATATTGCTAGGAAAGAGTTAGTGCTGTGAATTCTGAACATGGTTTTCAAACCCACATTCCTCGGTGCTTTCACTTGCACATACGCTGATGCAGAGGGCAGCGTGCTTCTTCAGCGACTTGACATAAGCCTCCACCCTAAGTCGGCAGAACGAAAGCGATTCTCGCAAGATATGTGATTTTCTGTCCTGCTGTTCATCACTATCCGCCTTACCTAGGGTTCTGATTACGTGAGATATGAATGTTTGGGTATGGATTAAGTCCTCCTCTTGTCGCTGGTTTGATGCAAAACGATACTGGAGACGGTCAGGAAACTTCAAAACAACAAAGGCCGTCACCGTGTTTCCGCCTTGTCTACTATCGCACAGCTGGCTGAGCTTGTTGACGAAGCAGTGAAAAGCATGCTCGGGAGATTGCGCCACGTCTAATGATAGGTCTGGAGCTTTCGACGTTAAATTAGATTTCAATGTCATGTTAAGGCCATCGAGTAGAACGATGGGCTCATAGAAACGATTGGCAACTTTGGTGCGCAATGGAATAATGCTACGAGGGTTGACACCGGTGGAAGATTGTCCTGTGGACTTATGTTTAGCTCCAATAAATATTATGATTGATCTGTTCTCTTGTACTCACCTGAAGATAATGGCATATTTTCAGGGGAAGTGAAATCCAGTAAATTTGTATGCTGCAACTGGCGATATGAGATCAGAATTGGGACAACTTAATCGATTTGATTCTAGGAAATAATTCTAATACGTAGATTTCTAAGATCAAAATTCACCAGCCATGGTGACGGAGAACGCCGTTTATAAGCAGACTCGGGACAAGCTGAGAGGAGCCTAAAATGTTCTGCAAAGTTCTATCTTCATCTGTTGACCTTTCATAATCAGCCTAATATTTTGCGGTAGGTATCCGGGCGGGTTTTGCGCTATGGAACATATGTGGCTCACAAAAGCCTCAAAGCAAATCTATTGCTGCATAGTGTAAGTAGACTGCAGGAGGCCTCACCACAGATGGAAGGCTGTCTAGTTTGATAGGCCCACAGGAGGCCTCACCGTAGATTTGCCAACTCGTATGATACCTACGTGGCTTATCCCTCGGGCTACCTAAGGCCTCTCATGCAGCCAGCCTCACGATAAGCTCCAGCAAGGCATATAGCAATTACTTAGTGAATATACGAATACAGACTACCTAGAGCCGCAGAATTTTCACTTAAGAAAGCATGACAACACAATACTATAATTTTTAATAGAGCATTCATTGCTATTTCGAAGTCCGACGATCCTAGAATGTGAAGATTTATTGTCAAGTCACTCTGCAGCCTATATTGCACTTTAAAACCAGTCTCACCAGTTCATAGATCCCGGAGTCAGAATTGAAAGTAACAAGAGACAGTATGTATGACTTTCACTAGCAAACAATAAGTCTGGCGATTTCTGTGAGATTGACCCCAGGAAAGCAGTTTTCCCCGTCTTCATCTCTCGGACGCGAGCAACTCTGAGGTTTTGCATCGAGCTTTTTGCAACATACGACTGGCTTAAATCAATTCCTGAAGTACAGAATAAAAGCATACCTAATCATGTCAAATTGGCCTCTCGGCTCTTGGGGGGACCAATGCGCTACTTTCGGATCTACCAACGAGTCAGAACATACCAGCGTTGTAGACTCAACATATCCAAGCTATTACGAGCAACAAATACCCTGGCACCTGGATTCCTCCTCGGGGACTTTTAGCGTTGATAGCACTAATACAGCATTCCTGGCTCCAGATAATCCCTCAATCGATGTTGATTTTGGTGTCGAAACAAATTGGGAATCGAGTCCTGCGATGGTTTCGTCGATTCACACTCCAATCTTGAGCCATTAGGTCTCAAGTGATATACGTCCTCTCGAGGGAACACAGATTAGCTACGGACAGCAGAGCCTAGCACTCACGTCAGACTCAGATTTGAATTTCTATCAAGGGTTCCCAGAAAGTAAGTATAAACATTGGCATCCCCATCCACTAGCGCTTCAGGCTCTCATAGCTTACTTTCAAGATCCATGGTCACCATTGCCTTCCTATACACCTAGTTTGGAGCTTCAGTCAACTGTGCATGTAGCAATTGTGCCAGAGCAAGGCCTTGATCCTTTGAAAAGTGGGTTGTCAAGCGAATTGTGCCAATGTGAGCATTGCGGAAAGATGTTTTGCAAGCAATTTGAACTCACGTGAGCACTTACTCCCAATACTACAAATACAAGGAACTTACCAATCGTCAGAAAACACAGAAAAACCCACACAAAGCCATACATATGTCAGGTCTGTCCTAAGGAGAGTTATAGAGCAGGCCAACCAAAAGATCTGAATCGGCATTACTGGTCCCACCATGAAGATTATGCAAGCGCAAACAACGTACCAAATGATTTGAAGGCTTGCTCTGAGTGCCAATATAAGGGAAGAAGTGACAATCTCAAGAGGCATCGTCAGAGACAGCATAATACATAACAGGGCGCATGGTTTGAGAGTGTTGGAAGGGTTATGGTTCACTCATGTTATTAACAAGGAGGGCCTTTGATAGTTATTCTTTTTTTGCATCTATCTTTTTTATTCCCTTAAATCTTTGAATCACAAAAGTCCCTTTGTCTTCGCATAAATTACTACAGCCTTATTTTTCACATTATTTCTCCTTGACTTTATTACTTAGTTTTGAAGATAATTACCTTAAATTTGAAATCGGGAGATATTATAAGGATATAATTTAGAATAAATATTCAATTCATTCTCCTTCAGATAAATAACACAGCACTATAGTAAAATGTATTTACTTAATCTGTAAATTCGACCAATAGATATAATTATATCTAAATACTATGAGCCTTATAATTAATGAGGCCACCTGCGCTAATGAGGCCTTCTGCATTGGTGAGGCCTTCTGCATTAGTGAGGCCTTCTGCATTAGTGAGGCCTTCTGCATTATTGAGGCCACCTGTATGTGTGGGATCCATTCGGTCATTATGCGGGGAGAACTTTGAGCTTTTTGAGAACCTTAATCCATATAACTATCTTAGATTTGTGGGGTTTACTACGCTCTCGGGTTTCCCGAAGTCGGCAGCTGAGTAGGTGGCAACTGTGAACTGCCAGAAATACTTGATGAAATACTAGTATGCCTGGCTTTTTGAAATACAGCTCATACAAGACCAAATTAAAGATAAACTGTAGCCAAGCTAACTAGGATCAAAATCTCTGATACCGAGATTCCCATTCGAATGCGTTCGAATTCATATAAGACTATCCAGAAACCGTTCCTTTCCATTACTGTCAACCCTTCAGAATATCCATACGATTAACATGACCAATGACGGCGAATGCCTTACCGTCTCTCGCTCTCGGTCAATGGTGCAAAGTAAATTCACGAAAGAGGCTGTCCTTTGCCGAGAAAGTTCACAACCCACAGCCGTTGACACAATCAAGCCTACAGACATTCAGGGAAATATGACTGTCAATTCGAGAGCCTACCAATTGGAGATGTTAGAGGAAAGTCTCCAAAGAAATATTATTGTTGCGGTAAATCTTCTCTGGCTCTTTGCTGTTCCACTAAACTAACAGTCCAACATATTAGATGGACACTGGTAGCGGCAAAACACATGTGTAAGCTACAGTCTTTTCTGAAATCTCATCTCCACAACTTACTCAGACCTGCTTATATCTTGGGATCAGTGCTGTACTTCGTATCAAAAAGGAACTTGAAATTATTCCAAATCAGCAGGTTAGCATCGACCAAAAACAGCTCCTTTGTGAAATTAACCTCTCTCAGCTCATATGGTTTTTGGTTCCCACTGTGGCACTTTGCTCACAGCAGTTTCATGTGCTTCAATCGCAGATATGCTCAGTTCAGATCAAATCATTCACGTCAGTCGATAATGTTGACAGATGGACAGAGAAGGCAGATTGGGATGCTGTGTTAACCAATGTTAATATTGTTGTCTCAACATATGCGGTCTTACGCGACGCGCTTTGTCATGGATTTGTTACTATGGAGTCGCTGGCTTTACTTATCTTTGATGAAGGTCAGTCATGAGTTGTTCCAGTTTAACTTCTTGATTATTCATTACATCCCCAGCACATAATTGCATCGGACGCAGTCCTGGTAGCCAAATTATGCGGGACTTCTATTGGCCCAGAAAGGACGAGAAACGTCCCGTGCCACATATCCTCGGACTGACAGCAAGTCCAATTATGGGCTCTAAAGTTGATGCCTTGGAAACACTCGAAACACTCTTAGACTCAACTTGCAGGAGTCCCCGTTTGCAGAAAGAGGAGCTGCTAGTGCATGTGAAGCGACCAAACTTGATGTATGTCCATTTTGAGGGACCAGAAATCCTTTCAAACGCATGCAACCGTACGTACACCATGGAAAGCCTAGCCTCTGTCTACAAGAGTCTCAACATCTATGACGATCCAGAGATTATACGTCTAAGGACCAGAAATACCGAAGCAAGCAGAAATCAAATGGAAAGAGCTATTATGAAAAGCAAAACCTTTATACAAGACCAGATGAAATCATTCTATCGAAGATCAAATGAGATACATCAAGCCCTTGGACATTGGGCTGCGGACTTCTATATCTCTCAGATTGTCTCAAGCTGCATACACTCTGCCGATTTGAATAGCACAGGGATCATGGAATGGGACAATTCTGAGAAACGATATCTTGCAAACGCTTTAAAGTTTGTGGATATAGCTCCTCAGGCTTTGTCGGTTCTGTCTGAAAATTCAATCTCCAGTAAGGTTCGCGCCCTTATCAAGTTTCTTTGTTCTTGTGACGAAAACACCATTGGCATTATGTTTGTCAAAGAAAGAGCAACCGCTTATATGCTCCATCGCCTCCTTTCAACACATCCAGAGACCTGCCACCGACTTTGTTTCGAGACTGTAGTCGGAATGTCCCATCGCCCACGAGGAAAACGGGATATTTTTGAAATGCCCCATCCTTTGAATACCATCGCTAATTTCCGGTCTGGTAAAACTAATCTTCTTATAGCAACAAACGTGCTTGAAGAGGGGATTGACGTACCACAGTGTAAACTGGTTATCTGCTTTGATAAACCGGCTAATCTCAAGTCATACATTCAATGCAGAGGCAGAGCTCGGTTGCCAGAGTCGGAATGGGTCATGCTGCATGACACAATTTCAAAAGATGGAATAACGCAATGGGAAGAATTGGAGCGTGAGATGAAGTTACTATACGAGGACCAAGAAAGAAACGTCCAGAGGCTCACAGAAATAGAAGGGAGTGAAAAGGGGCAATTCTTGAGCCGTCAGTTTAGGGTACAAGGTACCGGTGCCCTGTTGGATTTGGACAACGCAAAGGGTCATCTCGAATGCTTTTGCTCCCGCCTATCTTCGAATCCTTCTGTGGAGATGCGACCGCAGTACATAATTCAAGAGGAAGAGGAGGAAGACCGCGGCCACAATAAGCAGCCACTGCTCAGTGCAAAAGTCATATTACCTGTCTCTCTGGATTATAACTTGCGAATACATAAGAGCCGACTTTCATGGCGCTCTGAAAAGAATGCAACTAAGGATGCGGCATTCGAAGCTTATATTGCTTTGTATCACGCAGGACTAATTAACGAGCATCTCCTACCACTTAGTTTCCCAGAGTCTTCAAGATATATGGGCAAGCAAGAACCTATCGTTGAGGTTCACGAACGAATCAATCCTTGGCCAAGAGTGGCACGATCTTGGGAGAGCAGGGAAAGATTACAGCGACGTGAGTTGACTTTGAAAGACCAGTATGGTTTGATAAAATGCAAGGTCGAAATTTTAGCCCCTGTCGATCTGCCGGATATGGAGCCAATTTCAATATACTGGGACGCTTCAAATGAGTGGAAAATTGAGATTGGATTACCTACGAGTGTCCAACACTCGGACTCGGCAACAGACCATACTACCACTCTGCTTATACTTGCTTACGGACACCGCTTTGAAGTCGAGGAGATGTACCATGCTATTCTTTTCAAGGCTGCAGATATGGATATCAGTCAAAGACAGCGTCAGACTATACCGTTAATTTCGAAGGAGCGTATGGACGACTCAGTTGGTCTCCTTAGGCACACAGGAAATTGTGGCCATCCATACTTATTCCACAGATGGCTATTAACAAAACCGCCAATAGAATCTATACAAGCCCCCCACAAGGATTACGAAAGTTTCCCTGAAGATCAGCCTTTTATGGCTCTGAAGAAGTGGCCTCATCGCTCAGACTTTCTTCATCCCGTCGCCTCAGCCTCAGGACCAGATGAAAAAAAATATTTCAGTGTGCTTCCGCAGTCATCACTTAGATTAGATCTTGTATCAACAATCTATTCTCAGTTTGGCTTGCTGATTCCCTCCATCTTGCACAAATTCGAAGTTCAGCTTGTCGTTAAAGAACTTTGCGCGACAGTACTTGCCACTGTGGAAATTCCAAATACTGAACTCATTCTTGAAGCCATTAGCACACCTGTAGCACGAGAAAAAGATGACTATCAAAAACTGGAGTTTCTAGGAGATTCTATTCTTAAGTTCCTAGTTTCTGTATTTGTAGCGTCCAAGTGTAAGTGATCATATCCTGTCTTCCTTTTCTTACGTTATCCTGAGAGCACTTGAACAGGCTAGAAAATGAACATTCAAAAGCTAACAATTAATCTTAACAGATGCACATTGGCCAGAGGGTTACTTATCTTCTGAAAAAGATTCACTTGTGTCGAACTCAAGACTGTGTAAAGCTGCCATAGAACGTGGCATCGACAAGTTTATTTTGACGGAAGTATTCACTGGTAAGAAGTGGCGTCCACTATACGTGGCTACGGCACAGGAAGATCAAAAGGACAAAACTAGGAAAATTTCTAGGAAGACGATTGCCGATGTCACCGAGTCCCTCATTGGTGCTGGATGGAAAATGGGGGGGTTCACAACATCACTGTCACTTGTCAAAACATTCTTACCAGAGCTTGACTTGCCAAGTCTCGAAGTTGGAAGGGACAGACTATATGATCTAGCTCCTGTTGATATGCCATTACCGTTAGATCTTCACCACCTGGAGACACTTGCGGGTTATTCTTTCAAGAAAAAGTCTTTATTGGTCCAAGCTATGTCACATAGCTCGAGCAGTACCGCCATTGCTAGCTATGAGAGGTTGGAATTTATAGGTGATACTATCCTTGAGACTATCATTGTCACTGAGCTCTTGCGATATGAGGACAAACTTACTCATTCCCTGATGCATCTTTACAAGACAGCTTTGGTTAATGGCGACTACCTCAGCTTCATCGCTTTGGAATGGAAAACTACTCAGAAGAGAATAGACCTGAAGAAATATCTGGAGTCCGGGCATATGAAAGAAGTCGAATCACAGTTTCATTTGCCTCTGTGGCGGTTTATGAGACACGAGTTACCTGGCGTTGGCATTGGACAGCGTGAGGTGGAACTTCGGCATGCGTTAGTCCGCCGCGATATCCTGTATGCTATATCATGCAGCACGAATTATCCTTGGGCGTTATTGGCCAAGATACATGCGAACAAGTTCTATTCTGACATAGTTGAGAGCCTACTGGGAGCAGTCTGGATCGACTCAGGTTCGATAGACGTCTGCAAACAAGTCGTCAGCCGGATGGGCATCTTGCAGTATCTTCACAGAATTGTCAAGGATCAAGTTCATGTTGTGCATCCTAGGGAGGAACTAGGCATTCTGGCCGATGACAAGAAGGTGAAATATAACGTACATGTACAGAAGATGGAAGACGGGAGCGATGAATGGACTTGCACTATATTTGTTGGGGAGACCCAGATTATCGATGTGGCACAAGGGGTGAGTGATGATGAAGTAAGAACTAGGGCAGCTGACAGGGCGGTATCTATGCTGAGGTCTGCAAATGGGAGGTCAGGATCACCAATAGCTTATGGTGAACGAATTCTTCGGCGGCGAGACATGTAGAGCGTTAAAAGGTCATATCCCTGTAGCAATCAGCTTCCCAGCACATAGGAACCTATGTGAAAGGGTACCAACTGTGGCGGCTAAGCACAATAGACTTACTCTTCTAGCGCTTTACCGAATTTATTAACTAGGAAAAATGATTTTATAGTATAGAAATTTCTTATATATAAAAGCTTATTCACTCCTTAGAACCAAATCCATTACATATAAATTTTAATTAACCATGTTATTCAACCTTTCCTGTCCTGCTTTACCTAGGCCGAATTATATAATTCTACTAGAGTATTAATCTGTACTATTGCGGCTCTATAGCTATCGTATATTTTAATAGTATTGTAACACGGATCTCCTATCCTGCAGTAATGCCACATATATAGTGGCAAATATCACAATTTAACATCGCTACATATACCTTGCGATCATTAGCGAGGCCGGGTGATTTGATCTGGAATTACAAGTGTCATGCACATATCAGCTTATGAGACCATAGATATACTTCTCTTTGATATACATCAGTATATAGCTCACCTACTCGCTGAAATCCCTTTACCCTTACCCACTGTTTAGACATGTTGGCTGGATTTGTAAGGCGGCGTTTGCACTTTCTTAGCAATGAGGAGCCGACATGAGTATTGATCTTATGAAAGCCTCAGATCGGTAGATTAGTAATTGGGTGGGTGACCACCAGCGAATACCTACTGTTGTATGTTTTTGTCCGTTCTGTTTTGTTCTTCCCCCTTCTACATTTTTGCACCATTTCAAAATGCGCCTGTCATTTCTTTCCTTCATTTTTTTAAGCTACCTATCTAGGTAGGTAAGAAGGTAAAATCTAAACCTAAAGATATCTTTGCAGAAAAGAAAGGTAGGCATTCGAAGGTTAATTGGTTACGGGCTATAGTAACCTAGGTAGTAACTAGAAGATAAATTCAAATTTTGAATTTAATCATGTCTTACCTAACTTGCTAATGTTTACTTACATTACACAATAATATTTTACCTCCTTTATCTCTCATCTCCATACACACATTAGACTGAACCAATGCTTTAAGCTTAGATTTAAAATCTATTATAGTATTATCTAATAGAAGAAATCGTTAGTTTATTAAGAAAAGATTCTACATAGTTACAACGCATTGATACTTAGCAGCTTAACAGAGAATTTTGCCTAGTAAAGTTAAATTCTATCTTGGGTATGTACTTGTTAGGAAGGAAATTACTAAGTGTCTCATTCTCCCCTGAAATCACTATTGCAAATATAAGCGAGCTATTAAGTACTTTACTAGCCTCAATTTATCTGTACATTGCAAGCCTTCTGTCCACTGCGAGAACTCATTGTACCATTATACTCTCTTTTTATTCAATATGATCAATGGTCCGGATCATCTATGTATCTCTAAAGGTCCCACCCAATCCCCGTCTTGGGTGCCAATACCAGACGACGGCACTCATATCGTACCTATGTATTTGTGTATGCCCAAGCCGACAACCTATTTGATTCCCACCTTGTCCTGTCAGACCCAAAGACTATAAACTAATAAAGACAACAAGAAACCTAGTAGACTCCATTACAATGCAATGCTACCCACCACCATAAACCCAGTCCTGAAGGAATTAACAACAGAGAAGAAACAATAATCCAATGTACCACGCTATGCTAGAATGCAAAACGGAATCCTCATCTTTGTCGCCGTAACACTATGCTGTCCTCATCATATTCAATCAGTACGGTCGTTACTCGTCGCTCTATTATGCCCCCAGATCGCTACCGCTTCTATCCCTTCCTGTCTTCCCAGTACCGGATTGTTGTTGGCTAATCCATTCCAAAATCGTCTCATAGCAGAGCACATATTGTCGGAGAGTTTGCACCATGCTCAACCTCTGATTTCTGAAATCGTCAACGGTCTTTTCGACCAAGTCCAGATCTCCATCAAACAACCAGTCATCTTTAATCTCGGGAGACTTGACACCTTGGTTCATATAATCAGAATCCGCGTTGCTAGATGTCATACCCTCCATGGGAGTCACACCGGATTTAAATTCCTTACGTTGACGCTTGAGCATGTCTATAACGGAGTCGACGGTACAGAATGTTCCAGTGCGACCACAACCAGCGCTGCAATGGACAAGCATTGGACGAGCACTGCTTTCTGGTTCAGGATCACCAGATCTAGGCGACGTTGTGGATGAAGAAGCGGCACGTTGCATAATATTGGTGAGCTCAACTAAGCCAAGAAGCTGGCTTGGCTTCTGTGGAGCGCCAAAATCGGGCCAGGAAGAGTAGTGAACTTGTGTTATCTCGCGCATAGGCGAAAATGGGTGCGCAGCATGCGAGAGAGTAAACTTCCTGACAATGACGTGTGGTTGCTCTGCAGGCAATGGAGTTGGTGCTGACTCGGCGCTAGTATTAGCTCTTCGCCGCCCTGCATCTCGACGTTCTTTTTCCGCTGCCGTGCGGTGTTTATGCGGTTCGAGAGAAACTTTCTTTTCAGAAAGGCTTTTCAATTTAAGAGGCCCAAACTCTCTACTCTACTCGCCCAGTAGGGGTGGCATTTGAGCTGGCCACCTTCTGATTCGGCTGTCAGCATAACAATAACACGCACATCTTGATCCCAGATTACACTCCAGAAGTCCTATGAACGAGACGTTAGTAGTGAGACGAGACCAAGATTGAGGGCACATCACATCAGTGTTCTCTTACCTCGAAAGTAGAGGGCAGTGGGCCCTGCGATGCAATGTATCGCTTATTGCTTCGCGATGCCTTAATATGACTTGCGTTGACATAATCACATGCACCTTCTGGACGTCCTTGTAACCTGACTCTGGCGTGTTCAAAAGGCCAGATATTATTATACCTGTTCTTTCCACCCTTCTCGATACCTGCGATCTGGACCTCCTTTGAGTCTACTGGCTTTGTCCCGTACGACACACCGCTGGAAAGAGCCTGCTGCATTCTAGATAATTCTTCCTGCTCCAAACGCAAGTATTTATCCGAAACCTTCTTGCCATGATCTTCTTTAGCGGCTGCATTTGCTAACCAGCTTGGCACAGTGGACTTAAAATTTGAATGGGCCATTTCTTCCGGGACTTTGATGTCTAGCTGTCCAACTCCTCCAATCAAGTCCTGATTCTGTCGAATGTTGCTGAAGAATGGATTTGCAGCATTCTTGGTCGCTGGCATTTCACAGCCTCCAGCAACGGGGGCCACATCAGGCATATTTGTCCCAAGGGAGAGATTAATCTTGGTTGAAGATTGAGCCTCTTTACTTGATCGTTGGTCAATCATGTCAGGATAAGTCTTGGCAAACTCGGCGAAACCGCCTTTGATGATGTAGCAGTGGCCTTTCCAGCCCTCGTTAGTGAACTTCTTTAAAGTATTGATGGCCGAAATTGCATCCTTCTTGTCCGATGAGAAAGCGTCGTAAACTATAATATACTTTGCATCTCTCCACTTGGCGAACCTTCCCTTCTCCTCCTCGTCTGTGAAGGTATCCTGAAGTTTCTGTAAATTGAATGATGGCCGTTTTAACAGGGTTGTAGGAATACAGAGGTTCAAAGCGTTTTGTATCCTCGACTGTGAGAATTGTGGGAAAACACGAAGATCCAATAATAAGTAATCTGACGTGGGAAAATTCTTCAGCATATCTTTCAACTCGGCTGGTTGAACCATAGCTGGGCCCTCATCAAGGGTCGAAGGTAGGGTATTAGCACGCTGATGTTTTTCAGGATGTCCACGCTCGACCTTGCTGCGAGGAGAGGGGGGGTCTGCTCTGTTTTGTGGCAAGGAAAGACGAGGGTGCCTATCATCTACTCGAGACAATACATTTCGCTGAATTGGGGGATTTAAAGGTGTTATATTTTGCTGGTGATTGTTGGCGAGGTATGTCAAAGAAAGAAGGGGCGTTCATTGATGCTTCGGAAGAGCGTTTCGAATTGGAAGAGAAGAATCCTGAATCGCGTTGACTGTCAGTCTCTATGGACTGCGTTTGGTGGAAATCTCTAGACTTTGTCTTTGGACTCAGAGGACTGTCCAAAGTATCTGATTTCGTCGGTCTTCGCTCAGGCCTTGGACGCATTATTGACCCGCCAGGCGTCTGGGCAAAATGCGAAAGGTTACCGTGACCAAGACTGAAGGCATGATTTGATTCCGTCTGTCTTCTGAAGGCCTCAAAATCTGGATTCGCGTCTAAAGGTAGATGCTGCGGTGTATTGCCCCCAAAAGATACAATCGAGGAAGTTGGAGGGCTCCAATTGTCCTTGGGGCCAGCGCCAGAATCTCGAGGGTCCGTTGCTGGATCGACAATGAGACCGAAGTAGTTGGGACTCGGCGTGCGAACATCTGTCGCCCCTGGTGTTCTTAAAGCGGTCATATTGTTATTGGGAGCAAGAGGTTGCCCAACGGAAGGGGGGATTCGTGCAGATGTGGCGAGGGGCGTAGTCGAGAGTTTCGAGGGGGAGTGATGGGACTGCGAATTAGAACTCTTGTGCGAGTGCGACGACCTCGAGGTCGGAGTAGGCCTCGGCATAGTGAGCATGATGTGTCTGTCGAGGGACTTTGGGGGAGGGAGTCGCTGTCGAGGGGAAGCGTGTATATTGAGGTAATGTTTATACTTCTGAACCCATTATGACTAAATGCGTGGTTGTGCGACAGAAAGGTCGAATTTGCAGTGTTGCACGATAGTTGTATTTCTCAAGAAAGGAGACGACGACGGCCTAGACGTTGTTGTTATCTTGTGTCTAGGCGATGATGACTCGAGGCTGTCTCTCGTCTCTCGGTATGCAATGCAAGTAAGTGTAAGAGAAGGGGTTGCCTCGCAGGAGCGAGAGGATTGAGGAGGTGAGCAAAAGTGGTGAGTGCGTGAAATGCTCATCAACTTCCGCAACGGGCGAGCGATTCAGGGATGTGCTTGGCTTGGCCTATGATGTATGGTGACGCGAGACGATCGACAACGGTGGCAGAGGGGGGGGGCGATGGGTAAGGAAGAATAAGCAACGCTAGATTGTATGTGGTGTGTGTGCGGTGCGTTTTCAAGTCGAGTGTGTCGGTTGTTGTAGTTCAACTTGCAGAATATCAAATTCTGGGTGTTTTGGGGATGAAGAATACTCACAGTATTGCACCGTACAGTACAGTAATAATAATGGCTCAGGAGACAGCTACCTTTTGCCGTCGCGTGCTTTTGACATCATACGTCGGCCCCAAGTAGGTATGGTTATTAATAATACCTACCTTTGGCTCCTTTCAGCTGCGACATCTATCAGCCTCAGCCACGAGATTCCCGCCTGCGAAAGTAGGTTTTGCCCTCTAGCGCCGACGTCATTGGGTAATCCATGTGACGTTGATAATTGTGGGCTGAAGCAGACTCGTTATCAACCGCCATTCTTCTAGAAGTGCCCTTACTGTATGTATGTAAATAGAGAGAACAAAAAAAGCACTGAAAATGAATTACCTACGCGGGATTCTCTCTCACCATACTATAAACAAAGATGAATTCTCTACTGCTTTGTTCTCGCATTACCGTCTCCATTATCTTCGATTCCCTCTTGCACCCTTTCGTGCTCGACCCCCTGGCTTTTTAAGGGTCCTCGCAATCTAAACGTAAAGCGGCACGGCGGAGCGGTCTAGATCTAATCTCCTGTTCCTCTCTGTAACCCCTCAAGACCGGCTGATGAAATAATACGAAGTTCAAAGAGAGAAACTCGGTGGTCATTGTGTAATTATTGATGGCAGCATTTCATCTATGGTATTCAGATACACCGAGCCCTTTACTTGCTAAGATGGGCTTGTTCAGAATTGGGTGCCGATTTCACCATGCCGGACTACTGGGCCCTTTTAGTGTCGCTTTTTCTAAGCTACCTACCGCCAGAAGCCGAAAGTTGCAGTTCCAGGCCAGCGCCGTTCTTGTCACCATACCGTATCTCAACTCACTCCCATTAGTCTCCGAAGGGTTGCATTGGTACAGTCTTTAGTCGCAACACCATCACCACCAATAATACTCATACAATAGCAAAGAAAAAGAGTCGTGACTGACACTCTGACCGGTCACTACTCATCCAAAGAACCCAAGCTTCTTCAACAGGTTCACCCCTTTTCATCCTCTTCTCAATGTTGGTGGTGGATCCGAGATAACTTGATTCTGGAATCAAAAACCAGCCAAAAACCAACCCAATCGACCGATTGCCTTGAAAAATGGTACGATTTTTGTTCTTGTCTTACCGCGGTATGCTGACCTATAATCAACTAAATGAACGCGGTATATCCAGCACTTGCCCAACATTTCACCGGGATAACCTTCGAAACTTGGAACTGTGGTAATTAGATGATGACCAAGAATGGGTCAGGTGACCACTTGCCACAGGCACGCGCTGTTGCTGTGCTGCGTAAAGCAGAAGTTGTACTTCCTTCTCTCGCTACTATTCGTTGAGATTCAGTTTCGCCTCAAGCTTGGAATGGAGCTACCGTTACACAACATGGCATCCCATCATTGTGAATCGTAGATCATAAAACCGGAAGCCTCCTCCGCTGATTCGGGCAAACCTTCATCTTAATCTTCTTGTTTACTTACATTAGACAAGCCTTTTTAGGTGGCCTGGCTTACAAGTAAGTATCCTTTGGAAACAGTTTTTCTTCACTAAAGAATCTGAACTCTACGCCAGTGTTTTGGGCTGAGCTGTAGTGGCTCGGCGGACCCCCTATTCTTCAACCAGCATTGCGGAGTTACGCTCGCTACAATTCTCGATGTTTTATTACTTGGTTATTGAATGACTGAAAAATAGTTGGCAGTTGTCTTGTAGTGGGTCACGTCGCCCATTGCGCCTTGCAAGAATATAATTCAAGATAGGAAGTCCACCGAATATTAATGACAATGCGTAAAAGTTGGAAGCAAAAAGGTAGAAGTGTTCAGGTCAAGTAGTAAAGGTCATTGCTCAAGTTACCTATCAAGGAATTTTACCCACTTGCATAGTTCTGAATTTAAGAAGGAAATCCACAAAAAATCAAGAAGCATTGAAGTCAAGCAGCTAATGTTACCTTCAAGGAAATGGGTTATCAAGGAAGGGTATCTACTTAAATGGATATTATTTTCTAAGTCATCCTTGACTTCTATTTGTAAAGGAAAAGATTTAGCAAGGGAGGAGCAGAATTCGAGCCCCATAAAGCCCATTCTTGGAACATATTTTGAAGTCATGGCTTAACTTCGATTTATATATTGTCGTAACTTGAGGGTATGTACAACGTCGAATTTTTGTTTTCCTTGTTATAGACAGACTAAGGTCCATCAAAAACGACCGCTGCAGTTACAAGCAGACGGACTAGAACTCGTTTACAACCCTCTCTATAATGGTAAACAGGTACTAAATTTGGTACAGACTACCTAAATAAAATACATACTTTCTATTGCAGATATCTTACAGTAATTCAAGGGGTTCTTGCGTGTTGTGCTTCAAAATAGGAAAGCTACAAAATAAGTCTTATAATTACAAGATTTGCCGGGGAAAGTAAACAAAAATAGGAGGGTTATGCTAAGTAGCCAAAGTTATCATGCTTAAGGAATCACTTTTTACTTACATATTCAGAGTTTAAGAGAGAAGGTACGTTCCAATTCGCCTAGGGATATTATTTTCGAAGTCATATTTGATTTCTATATACAGAAAGAGAGAGCGTGTATAGCAAACGTCCTCGTAGGTAGTAGGCCTATTTAAGGTATTCCCTCCGAAGTCAAAGTTGACTTTTGTTTGTAAAAAAGATAGATTTGGCTGTTTGACTCCTGCCCAGTGTTTATTTAGGAAAGGATGTCTTGGGGCATACATCCTCTCTGGGTAGGTAGGTACGGATTACAGCTGAAAGAAACAGGCCGAGATCAGCATAGTTCACTCTACCAAAACATTACAGACCAAAACATCACCTATCAAAACTTACGCTTTCTATTACGAAAGTCTCGTAGTAAATAAATCTTCTATGGCGTTATTATACCGTCCTTGCCAAATTAGAATGGCTAGAAATTAATCTTACAATACATAAAAGCTACAGGCCAAAAAAGGTACATTCAAGCAGCCAGCATCATATTCAAAGATAAGGTCCTATAGAAATATTTTCTACTTACCTAACATATTTTTTTTTTCGAAGTTAAGCTAGGTAAGACTCCCGTTTGTAAAGAGAGATAGATGAAGTACGCCCGTGTGCAGGGTTGCGATTAGAAACGTCCTTATTCCTTCCGAGGCCATCAATTGGCGGCAGCCACCTTGACTTCCTGTTTTGGAGGAAAGAATTTAAGGGAATATTCCAAGTTGGGTGTTATATTTGTTTTCGAAGTCATATACTTTAGACTTCCATTTGTAGTTGCCGTAACCCGAAGAAGATATGTGTAATGTCGAATAATCTTTTTTTTTTTTCAATCCAAGTTAATAACAGACTAAAGCCCGTTAAGAACGAGTGTAAGCAGATGGATCTGGGAATTGTTAGTTATATATCCATTAACTTGGTTGACGGGATGACTTTGGCTGCTTGACTTGTAATAAGTGATGTTTGTTTAGGAAAGTGGGTCTTGGGGTATATATTATAGATTAGCGAGGCGGGGAAAAGGGGTGGTTTTTAAAGGGTGAGTGATGTTGCCCGATGTCTTGAATTGCACTGTAAGGTAGCTAGCTTATTTTGAAGATGGAGTACTTTGTGGAATTATGGTTGATATTTGTGGTTCATCTTTTGGAATTTGTAGTTGGTATGTTCTATTGAAGCAGGACTTATGGCTGGCTGTACATGCGGAGTATGGATAGATTTCCCTTTTCAAAACAAAACATTCATTGCCAAATCATTACAACTTGATATATTTGCAGCTTCCTCCCAACAGTCTCAAGAGTCTAGAAAACTTTTACGAAGTAGGTAGAGAACTACGAGAATTCGAAATCTTAAGAGCAGGAGAAAATGAATCTTTCCAACTCTGATGTCCTACAACACTTGATCTTGTCACTACTTCTCTTGTTGTCATTTCAATTACAAGTGAATACCCAAGATTCCCTTTTAGAAGATATAGCAACACCTTAAACATAATATCCGCGTCGCATACTCCTCTCCGAGGCTCTCTGCCACGGGCCTACACTCCATAGCATTTATCTCCCTCTTGAGCAGCTTCTCACCAGCTCCAACTCGTGTTCAGATTCGGGAGTCTTTTGATGGAACTGGTGGGCTATATGTGTTACGAGAGGGGCGACAGTAATAATGCAAGTTTCTTCAAATAAGTCGATGTTTCCAGGGACGTGTGTGAAAAGAGGGGGGAATTTGACTGAGAGTGTCCTTTGATGGAGACGCAGGTTAACATGAACACCAAAGTAGGTAAGGACGTTTCTAGGGATTCGGTCTTTTATAGTTTTGTACCTAGTACCATCAAATGTTGATGTCGTTTTTGCCGTAGAACTATAACTCATGAAAAGTGAAAACGAAATGGAAATGTCAAAGGTAGTCACTGCACAATACTTGTAGAAACCGAGTAAAGTACAACAGTATCAACCGGAGACGGCGGAAGCAAAAAAAACGAAAATGTTCTTCAGTGCAGACACACAGCTGATCCAATTCCAGTCCGAGAAAAAAGAGAAAAGTCTTTGACGCGTCAACACGGTACAGTGCCGCCAAGTGTACAGCCCAGTAAAAGTTTTCAGCGGTTAAGCACTATACTACCTTACCCCGTACGTAGTACAAGAATAAGAAGCAGGAAGCTTCGGAGCTTCGAGGCTTCGAGGCTTCGAGGCTTCGAGGCTTCGCAATCCCAACCTTGGCACTGCAAGCGTGCAAGCATCTACTGCACTACTTTGCCAAAAATCCACAGACCTGGGTGGACACTTTTTTTTTAATAGTCAGCCAATAGCTGTTATCTTTTAAGGTCATGACCTTTTATTATTGGTGTATCTGATACTCTAAATTCTCCGTTGAAGTTTGCTGTTTAATGGTCTTGTGAAATAGGTAGGGAGAAATTGGATATACTTCCGTATACCATGTATAAATAGCCTAAGTATGACTTTGATAATGATCTATTGATGTTTCTTACTGTATGTGAAACTCTTATGCTGTCACTTTATACTTGATAGATCACTTTCAGATGAAGCCAAGAGTCTACTTTCTGAACATGTCAGATCGTACCTAGGTAGATAGAGAGTAAGTTTTTACTGCTGAGCCCGCTGCGGCTCGCTTAAGGGAATGTACCATCCGTACCGCGAGGTACGCGTCGACCATTCCTTACATCCTGTAGTAAAGCCATAGAATCTTCCCTGAAGCAGGAAACTATGCTACCCTAGCCAGCTATTTCCGGCCTTTCACACACTGTAGATGATTTCATCAACCAACAGTTTCTTCTTCTTTCTTCCCTTTTGTTCCCACAATGTTCCCCACCGGAAGAAACCGTTCAAGTCCGTACATCGGAATTACAAAAAGACCCTTACTCGTAGACGCCCAGGCGTTCTACCTAGGGTAAAGTAGTCTAATATGAATAAGAGTAGATGAACCCATGTGAAATGATGATTCGAATGCATACTTCACTACCTGGTTACTTTCCAATACGTGAAAACTCATTGGTTCAGTTCTTCGGTAGGACAACCGTTTCCCAAGCTTCATGGGGATCTCCGTTTCCAGGTTTGCAGAATGGAGACGAAACTGACGACGATAAAAGCTTCTTCGTCCTTCAATCTCCTTCGAGGTAGAAGATCCACCGGGTCTAAGATCTACTTAACCAATGATGGTGGAGGTATTCGTTGTTTGCTTATAATGCCAAGACTGTGTATGGTTAAAGTCGGTGCTTGTAGGTACCGGTACTCCGGGATAGGGTTAGCGAGGACGATGGTTGGCTTCTTGTTCACCAATTGCAAATTATCACTAGAAAGGTTTACGGATTCTTCTTCTGGTCTTTCTATAAGTAGGTAGGTATCTGCAGAAGCCTAACTTGACGTTGGTATTACCTTTTTGCTGTGCTCGCGTAAATGTGTTCCCGCCCAAAGTTCTTTCGACTACCTACATGCGATGAACACCTCCAACCCATATTTTCACCGACCACCGTGGATATTTTGCACAATTAACAGTTCGTCCAGCCCCAAAATAGGATACAAGGGCCGCGAACAACTCATCCGTCTTGGCACCCCGCGATTCGGCTGGCGATTCCTAACACATAGTCTCTGACTGGCTGGTTCCTGGAGACTCTGCGGAGTTCTCCAAGGTAGGTTCAGCCAGTCATTAAAGATGCTTACGCAAGTCACCTTCTCAACGTCCATTCTTCCTTCTCCCCACGTTCCTCTGTGCTGGGTAGGCTGTGAAATGTTTCTATGGGCATGCTCGATAGTATTGCTCCTATGACGAATCTACAGTCCTTTCATGAATTTTGCCATCTGTCTCGGCCGCGTAAGTCTTTCTTTCTCCTACGCACCTTGACTGATAGAGGAGGAGAGGTATCTCCAGATCAGAGTATATAGGCTCATGTGTAGGTCACTGTCTTTTTCTCTTGCCTTTTCTCTTTACCCTCATCCTCCACTTTCATTCTTTCCTTTCCCATTTTTCAGACCGCACACAGTCTTTCTTTCACGAAATCGATACCAAAAGCTTCCGTAACCATGCGTTTTGCATCTCTTTCTAGCCTTGCCTTGGTCAGCGTTGCTGCGTTGACCAATGCCCACCCTGGTGAAGAGCATGTGCATAACGAAGCTGCGGCTTTGCAGACCAGAGAGTACAAAGCCATGGCACGCCGTGGGCTTGAGAACTGTCAGAGCAAGATGAAGCGTAGTGGACTCACTGCTCGCGCTGAAGCTCGTCGTGCGGCAACGGTCGAGATGCACCGCCAGAGACTCGCTATTCGGGACACAGACACAGTTCTAAACACAACCCATAACGCTACTGACAGTGGGATAACTCTCACCACGCCCGAAACTACATTATTTGCTTCGAACACTACCTGTGTTCTCAACCCTGAAGGAGAAACTGGCCCCTACTACGTTTTGGGAGAGAATATTCGTAGTGATCTTCGTGAGGACCAGCCAGGTGTGCCCATCGTTCTTGACGGTCAATTTGTCGATGTTGAAACATGCGAGCCTATCGCGAACTTGTACTGGGATATCTGGAATTGCAACTCAACAGGTGTTTATTCGGGAGTAATTGCAACCGGAAATGGAAATACCGATGGTACGTATTTTCTGATAACGTTTGCACCTATGGACAATTCTGCTCCGACTACAAAGCATATGAAGCCTCCTTTTTGAGTAATGTGACTAACTCCAACCAGACGCATCCAACATCAACGCTACCTTCTTGCGTGGAGTCCAACAAACAGATGCTGATGGAGTTGTGCAATTCCAATCCATCTTCCCAGGACATTACAGTGGCCGTACAGTATGTATCCAAGAACGAAAAAGCATAGATTTCATAATCCAGGCAAACTGTAGCCTCGATTTGTCTTGGCTGCAGGAACTTTCCAGGTTTCCAATGCTAACAGTGTTTTGTTTAGAACCATCACCACTTGGTTGCACACTTCAATGCCTCAGTACTCTCCAACAACACTCTCAGCGGAGGAACTGTCGCCCACATCGGTCAGCTCTTCTGGGATCAAGATCTTGTCTACCAAGTCGAGGCCACTTATCCATACAACACCAATAATATTACCCTCACTACCAATGCAGAAGACAGAGTTTTCAGCGACGAGACCTCTGATACCACTTCTGATCCCGTTTTCGAGTATGTTCAGTTGGGTGATGATGATTTGAGTGATGGTCTCTTTGGATGGGTTACTATCGCCGTTAATGTATCAGCGACTTATGACCCCAACTACAGCTTTGTCTACACTTCCAGTGGTGGCGTTGCTGAGTCTGGTGGTGGAGACGATAATGTAGATGGGGGCTCTCCATCTGGGTCCATGTCTGGAGCTATTCCTTCTGGTACTGCTGTTCCATCTGGACTTTAAGCTGTATGTGTTTTCGAAGAACGTTGTTTGCTTTGGGAATAGGGAGGTCATTGGTCAGGAGGATAGTGGAGGGACAGTCAGTCGTTACCGGATCTGAAAGCAGCTTTTTCTTGCGTCTTGTAGGCCAATAACATGTTGGACAACTCCTTTGCTTCAAATCGTGATATAGGATTTAGGTAACTATTTTCGCAAGGCTTTGTCGAGGTTAATGATTTGCTTGAGATTCTATGCTGATATTTTGGCCTTGAGGTGGAGTTGGTTCACTATGTGAGGAGGGAAGGCGGGGAAATGTTTGATAAGAGAGGCATCAAGTACTTCGTATATGGCTACCATTTGCACAATAGAAGCCTCGGCGTTACAACAGCATCTGATTCTGAAGAAAAGTGATGTTGCTGCGGTGCAAGCTACAGTTGCCAAGCTGCGTGGCAGTCGTTGTTAAGAAAAGGGGTACCTAGCTTTATAAACTCGCTTAAGCGCGTAAGTACCGGTCCGGTTTAAAATGGGACGGTGCCCGTTGCCGTCGAGTTGATGAGGAGTGACCCTGATTCTATTCTATTCTATTCCCTTTTACCAACATAACACAGCATCTTCTCATTCGATTCTTCTCCCACATCATTCATCATTCTTCAGCCTCAAATCCAAAGAGATTACAAGCCTGCATATGAAAATCAATTAAAGATACCCATTTCTTTACATGATAGGCGAGTTACGGGCAATCCAAGGGGAAAGGGAAAGCCAAGGGTCTACCATCCCTCCCCCGTCTCCCCGTCCCCACGATTTCAATTCTGCCACCTGAAAGAAACACCTGATAGCGTCCTTTCTTATCTCTGCCTCCCGCCGCGCACTACTCAACACCCGGCAATTCAACTTTATCACGACGGAATGATTGGTTCTGGAAGGCATGCGGAGCCCAGTCGACAAGATTAAGTTTCCCGCTCGAGGGTTACAGTTGCGGTGTCGGTAAACGTTCCTCTACAGTTCCTCTCGTACAATTACAACTTTCTCATCGTCAGACGAAAATCTCTGCGATAAGCCAAGGCATCTCCCTATGAGTGGCCATCTGAGCTTGTGTATAAGTATTTGCCTCTGCGCTTTATTTCCTTTAACTGCTTTTTCGCTGTTGCCCAATCGTTGAATTTCTGTCCGCGAACTGTCCGTTTGGTTTGGGTCTTCGTTGTTGGCCTCGGGGTGTTCCTAGTTGAGAGCCCATTGCTCGTACAGTAGTACCACGCATCCAAGCCTCACCTCAGCGATGTCTGTCGATAAGACTCACTCTTCGAGCTCTGCCTCGCTCAGAGACGAGATAAACAACTCAAAGGCTACCCATGACCCTGAGGCAGTAACCCGTGTCGACAGCATCAACGAGCCTGCTTATGTTGTCGATCATAAGGCTGAGCAGGCACTATGTCGGAAATTCGACTTTCGACTACTCCCAGTCCTTGCAATCATGTACCTGTTCAATGCGCTCGACAAGGGAAACTTGGGAAATGCAAAGACCGATGGCATGGAAAAGGACTTGCACTTCAAGAGCAATCAGTATAACATCCTGCTCTCGGTCTTCTATGTGCCATATGTTTTGTGTGCGCCCCCATTAGTAAGTTGCTCTGTCTACAACGATAGTTTAACCTGTATTCTAATTAGACTAGGGAATGCTTGGAAAACGCTATGGACCGGCAAGAGTATTACCTCTCATGATGGCATCATTCGGAGCGATGACCATTCTTGCTGGTAAGAAAGCAGACAGACCTCAAAGGTGATCCTAGAATGCTGACAAAAATTAGTTGCTGCTCAAAACTTTGCTGGAATGATGACCTTGCGATGGTTTCTCGGTAAGTTGGTTTGCTTGCAAAATTCTAGATCACTGATACTGATCTCAATAGGCATGGCCGAGTCTGCCTTCTTCCCACTTGTCATTTACTACCTCACTACCTTCTACCGAAGAGGAGAGTTGGCTCGCCGCTTAGCTATTTTCTATGCTGCCAGCAATATTGCAAACGCTTTCTCTGGTCTTTTGGCTTATGGAGTCTTCCATATCAAAAATACCTCCCTTTACCCCTGGCGATACCTTTTCTTGATCGAAGGGTCCCTAACATTTCTATTCGCCATATTCGTCTTCTTTTATCTCCCAGCAAACGCAGAGGCAGCTACATTTCTTACCGCAGACGAGAAGGCCCTTGCACATCATCGCATTCAAGTTGACAGCTCCTCAGTTGTGAACGAAAAGTTCAACCTCCGAGACTCTCTTCAGATCTTCAAGCAGCCTTCCACCTACGCATTTCTTGGCATCGAGATATGCCTTGGTGTTCCTTTACAATCCGTCTCGCTATTCCTACCTCAAATCATCGCTCGCCTCAATTACTCTACAGTTAAAACCAACCTCTACACAGTCGCACCGAATGTCACCGGCGCAGCAATGCTACTTCTCCTTGCTTTCTCATCCGATTTCACCCGTCTCCGAAGTCCCTTCATCGTATTAGGATTCCTATTCACATTCATCGGATTCATCATCTACGCTACAATAGATGTTTCAAATCAAATCCACGTCGCTTATTTCGCAACATTCATGATGTGCTGGGGGACTTCTGCACCATCTGTTCTGCTTTCAACATGGTACAACAACAACGTAGCTCACGAAGGACGAAGAGTGGTCCTCACATCCGTTGGAGTCCCCTTAGCAAATGTGATGGGACTCGTAAGTAGTAACATCTTTACGCCTGGCACCGCACCGAAATATATTCCTGCGTTAATTACAACAGCGGCTTTTGGTGCTACGGGGGCTTTATTAGCTGCTCTCTTGGGACTATACATGATTTATGATAACAAGAGACGCGATGCTAAGCTTGGAAGGAAATTAGATTGTAGGGAGGTACCTACTGAGTTGTTAAGAGATGGACCTAACTCTCCTGATTTTCGCTGGTTCCTTTGATCTCAATTTTGAGATTGGAATTCAGGACTTGTCCTGTTATATTATAATGCATTCGAATAAGAGATTCTAACTTTGTAAATAGTATGTATGATTTATGAAAACTGAAAGTTTTTATTTTTAAGAATTGATTCTGTGTACTATATTTGTACAGTACCTTACCAGTATCTGGCTAAAAGGTTACTTTGCTTCAAGCTCGCTTAAATTCCCCTCTAAAAAAAAGATATGACAGTTGCTAGTAAATAGGTGGAGGTAGGCATACTTACTTATATCTTGCTCCACTTAAAGACTACCTTAGCTACTTTATAAAATATTGAGGATAGATATAGTAGGGAGGATATCCTGGTAACTTGTTGAAATTGTTGTCTCTTTGTTCCTTTGCCTTTTTTTAGGGGAGGGGGTGAATGAGTGAGTGTAGGTGTAGTTGTGGTTGATTACAGGTGCGGTGCTATGTTATGGTGTATTGATGGGATTTTTGATATTGCTCTTTTGCGTCTCCTTTGGAGTGATACTGATAGTGATAGTGATGGTGGTGGTGATGTGATGTGATATAGGTATTATGGTATTTGGGGGTAGATATGTTGAGGGAGGGAGTGAGTGAGTGAGTGATTCCTTTCGGGAGTGGTTATGTATGTAATGCTTCCTTCAGTGAGTGATACTAAACAAGAGAGAAAAGAATTGAGTTTTCCTGATTCGGAGATACAGGATAGGTGATTGGGGGAAGGACATCGCTGTAGAGACTTATAAGTAATTTATCATCTACACGAAAAAGCTTTCTACTAAAAGGTCTTAATATTGTACAACTAAAAAGTATTTTATCTCTACAAAAACTAAGTTCACACATCCATTGTTCCTACAGCTCAAATATCCCAATTTCTCCTACGGGTTATTCTGGGAGGATTTCTCTTCGCCTTCGACGTAGTAGCACTAGTGGAATTCAGGCTTTGAACACCCTTCTGAATAGCCAACAGATGACTATTATCATAAGTATCCTCACCCAGACTCCAAGCCATGACACCACCAAGACCCTTGGCCGAGACAATCTTGGTGAATTTCTCGGCTATGAATGTAGGTGTGTCCCAGGTCCAGAAGATGTTGACTTCGGAGTCCCAGAAGTATTCTCCGCCGCGTTCCGTGTCGGAGATGGCTCCGGCTTGTGCGCGTGCCCATGAGTCGGTTATGGAGATTCCGGTGCAGTTTCCGTAGCCTTCTTGACAGCCTGTGGAGCAGTATGCGTCGGTTGATCCACTGGGGAATGTTAGCTTGGGTGTGTTGTGGAGTTTGATAGAGAGGAGAGCTTACCAGTATCCGCCTGAGCTGCAGCAGTTTCCATCAGTGCATTGGTAGTTTGTGTTTGCACCACAGGATCCGTCGGGTGAGTCAGTCAAATTGGTTGGGGTTGTAGGGGCCATGTTTTGAGGCTCGAAAGTGAGAGCACCGGAAGTGCCGAGGTCGTTTCCTTCGGCGTCTTCCATCAATACGGTAGCACATCCTAGAGGTTGGGTGGCACAGTCTGAAGTAGAGTTGGTGGTGAACCATTTGGCGTAGAATGCGAAGCCGAGAACAGCTTTGCTTGCTGGTAGGCCCATGGAAATGTAAGCGTCGACTGCTGTCTCTGAGCCAGTAACATCGGAGTGGTGCTTGGTGATGTTATCTCTTCTGTTCATCAAGTCGTATGTCATGATCTGTATTATTGAGTAAGCAATCTGGTATTGCGGAGTTCTTGGATAAGTACTGACGTTGAAATAGTCTACCGCCGCCGCAATTCTAGGAACCGTAGCATTGGTGTAGCACATCATGTCTGTCAACTTGCCTGGCACAGCAATGGAGAGTTCTTTGTCTGTACCAATAGCGGATCGGATTGCCTCCAGTAGAGCAGGGAAGGTCTCGGCTTCTCCAGTCTTCTCCGAGTTAGGAACCTGCTTATAGTCGATTCCATTGCCGCAAGGATACTCCCAATCGATATCAACTCCATCAGCTCCCGTGTCGTCAAGCATTGTTGCCACGTTCTTTGCAAAGAGCTCTCGTCCAGTAGCATTTGCAGATGCATTTGCAAAAGGTGGCGTCCAGGTCCATCCTCCCACGGAAATGATTATCTTGCTGTCATTTCCGAACTGTTCTCTCATGGAATCCACGGATACGAAAGGAGTATAGTTTCCAACTGGATCAGTAGCGAGAACAGTGGGATCTGTGAAGGACAGATAGACGTGGTTGATGCCTGCTGTGACGTTTGCGCCTGGGAGGTTAGACGTATGCCATCTATTGTGGATTTATTAGTCCGTTGTCCGACTCGAGGTGCACAAGTGACTTGGAACTTACGCATCATAGTAAACACCATTGACAAACTCAGCCGAGGCGTGAGCCGCAGCAAGGCTCAGAACTGCGATTGAACTCTTCATTGTGAAATACCGAATAAGTTAATAGAAGAAGAATAGTATGAAAGAGAGGTAGCGTAGATTTAAGTAAAAGATCGTGGTCAACAAAGTGTTGGAAAAGAAAGTGGACGATCACCCTTTGACTGGATGTCTGGAGAGGGAGTGCATCAGCCCAAGTGACAAGAACGGAAGTACTTATATATATTATTTGATACAGTCTTTCGCACTTTCGCACTTTTGCAAGGCCCCCACCATCCGTCCAAGCTCAAAGGATATAAACCGGGGTGGCAAGGCGGCGACGCGCTCAGCTCATGTTGCCAAAGTGGTATATTAGGGATCATCGGAAGGATCACCAAGGGACCTCAAGTTGTGGGGTGCTCTCGTCTAAATAGACTTTGTTTCTGGGAAACGACTTTTATGCCTTGGATGATGGAGTGCCACTGACTGGACTGCGATGCTTTTTTTTTTTGCTGCCCAGAGCACGGCCTCGATGAAGTGCGCACTCGGTTTGTTATTTCTTGTATTGTATTGCACTTGACGCTGGTAGACTATACATTTCTGTACCCTACTGAACTTCAATTCTGCTAACATCATAAACATCATGAGAATTGTGACAGCAAAAGTTGAGACGAACACATAAATGCTGACCCTCTAAGCGAGCTTGAAGAGCTTTGCAGTATTACTGTATTAATTATTAGGGGTTCATCTGTCATACCGGCAGTCCAAGCAGCCTAAGAGTTCCAGCAACGAGCTCCCTGAAGGAAAGCTTCCTACAGCGCGCCTTGCCACGCTTGGTACTCTTAAATGTGTACAGCACAACGTCGCCTTCGGAGAGATCGGAAGTTTGTTTAATGAGTAACCATGACGGCCTGGACGACCCTGAAGGGAGTAGTCAAATAGACTTTTCCCAACCCTAACCCCAGCGACTTCGCCCAAACTTAGAGCCCCTGAACATGCCATACTGGCGATGAGGTGCAGGTGGTCCCAGAATATTCGGTGCACGTGAGCAGAGGAATGCCGAAGCTCTCCCTTAGGGGGATGCTAGGTAGATGTGATATAGACCTTTATCTTAGGCTTCGGGTCAAATGTATAGGATGTGAGGATATAATTTTGCGGGCAGATATCCTGATGCAAATTAGTGCAGTCGCCAAAAAATAGCATGGAGACAAATGAGTGGAGTGTGGTGGAGTGGAGTATCACCACGGTGTGGTGGTGCACTGCAAACAGAGACAGGCAGCTTAAGTAAGGTAGGTTACCCAGGCACTAGGCCCAAGATGGGGGCGGTGAGCTGGCAGCTCTGCAAATGGTAATAGCGCGTCGATTGTCAACATCTCAAGCTCCCAAATTTGTTTGGACATTGTTGCGCGCTGTCTTTCGAGCTCAAACCACCCCACACACTCATTCTTCGCCATGTCGTCGCTCTTTGGCAACACGCAGAGTACTACGAAGCCCTCTTTATTCTCAACTCCAGCGGCATCTTCTTCTCCTTTTGGTGGGCTCAATAATACTACGCAACCTGCGCAGCAGACCGGGTCATCTCTGTTTGGCACTCTTGGGACAGCGTCATCACAACCGCAGCAAGGTGGCTTGTTTGCCCCAAAGACTACCCAACCGCAAACACCAGGCAGCTTGTTTGGCAATAGCACTCAAGCGCCTGCGCAGAGTAGCCTGTTTGGCTCTACTACCACTACTCAGCCGCAGCAAAGTAGTCTCTTTGGATCAACGACGCAAGCTCCACAACAGACTGGAACGAGCCTTTTTGGGCAGACAGCTACTACCACACAACCCCAACAACAACCTGGGTCTAGTCTGTTTGGCGCAACAGTCTCCACCACACAACCTCAGCAACCGTCCTTGTTCCAGTCTACATCACAGGGACCCAACCAGCAGAATGGAGGGCAGAGCGCAGCATATTTTGACACGATACTGGAGAGGAGCAGGAAGAGAGCGCATGCTGATTCTACATCAGAGGACCTTCCAGCATTGCAGCTCGGGTTGGGGGACCTGCGGCAGCGTATAAAGAGACTTGGAACTGGCACTGGCACTAGTTCTGGAACTGGAACACCAGAGCGAGCACATGATGGCAAGGCGCATTATCTGTTGGCTGCGTCTGGCGTGGACCCGGGGGCTGCAATTAGGGACCTCAATCTTCTGACGTCTCAGGCAACTCGGACAGAACGAACGCAAACTGTCGAGCCTGATGACACTGACGTCGAAGCATATTTGGCAAATCTAGAGACACAAACTACACTTAGCATGATTTCGGATGGACTGGCACGATCTGTTAAAGACTTTGATACTTTTCTGGAAGACAAGATGACGATGGAATGGGACGCCCAAAGAAAACGCATATATGAGCACTTTGGAATCAAGGCAAAGGAAGGCTTAGACAACACTAGAGCAAATGCAAGCTTTGCGGCATCTGCTTCAGAATCCCAGGGTGGGTTCGGAAGGTCGAGAAGAGGTAAAGGTGCTGCCTTGAATGGTTCCCGAGCTGCTGGGACCCCAGGAGCTAGTACTTTTGGACGATCTGCTATGTCAAAATCTGTTATTGGATCTGCCGCACCAATTGGCACTGCCAGCCAGCCTTTGTTTGCTGACATCGAGAAGAAGGTAGAGGCCAATCCGAATGCCGTTGGGCCCAGTGATCGATTCTTGCGGGAGAAGCAAGGGAGGTTCATCGCCAAGGTACAGAAATTGAACGAAGCCAGAATCCAAAAGACAAGTTATCCTGTACTAGCCGAGCTCTCAAGCGTTGTTGGCCAAACGGGCGAATCGTACACAAGTGAAGTCATCAAGGCTTACCGAGCTGTGATCGAAATGGTGGGCGAGGATCCTGATGTAGTCTCGCTGGGGGATCCAAGGGCTGTGAAAGAACGACAGTTTGCGCTTGCGTATCTAGATGAGTTGCCAGGTTCGGCCAACAGCATTGCGACTAAGAAGAGAATCCTCAATGGGTCGACGAGGTTCCTGGAAAAGTTATTTTTCGAAGAACTGGAAGCTTATGTCGAGAAGAATCCTCGGGAGGCTAATCTAGGAGGTGTGCCGAATGTGCTAAGTAAGGTCAAGGCTTGGATTCGGATCAAGGCTGCTAGGAAAGATCTTACGCCAGATAATGCCGACCAGCTGCAGACGGTTAATGGTGATTATATGTGGGCTCTAGTATTCTACCTACTACGATCCGGTCATGTGAAAGAAGCTGTCGATTATGTTACTGCAAATGCAGTCGCTTTCCGTGCTATCGATCGGAACTTTGCAGCTTACCTTGCAGCATACTACAACAGCCCAGACCGTAGACTGCGACGTGATCTCCAAGATCGAATGCATAACGAATACAATCAGCGCACCCGAATAGCGCCCGAAAACTCGCTGGATCCATTTAGGATGTGTTGCTACAAGGTTATCGGCCGTTGTGATATAGAAAATCGGACCTTGAATGGCATCATTCAGTCCATGGAGGACTATATCTGGCTTCAGTTTGTGCTTGCAAGGGAAGTCAGCAAGGTGGATGAGACGGCCAGTGAGGTGTACGGACTCTCAGATGTGCAAGCTACAATTCAGGAAATAGGGAGCAAACATTTCACGAAAGCTGGTGCCGATGGTAGTGATGCATTCGGTGTTTACTTCTTCTTGCAAGTTCTCGCAGGGTTATTCGAGTCGGCTGTCGAATATCTTTACGCCCTTCGACATATCGATGCAGTTCATTTCGCCATTGCTTTGCTTTGGACTTCTATGGCCTGCTTCGAGTTTCCGATCCGAATGTGGCTGAGAGTGACTTCCTGAGTTTCACCACGAGAGGTTCACCCCAGGTTAATTTCGGCCGGATGATTGGATATTATACTCGGGATTTCCGGTCTGCTAACGCAACGGCCGCAGTTGATTATCTTAGTCTCATATGCCTCAACCACGATCTCCCAGGGGATATTGGCCGAAAGCAGGTTGCACTATGCCACGAAGCTCTACGTGAGTTGGTCTTAGAAAGCAGAGAGTTTGCATTGCTCGTTGGCGATATCAAAGCCGATGGACAACGCATCAAGGGCGTCATTGAGGAGCGACTACCCTTGCTGCGCCTGGAGGATGAAGACGACTTCATGCGTACAATCACAATACAAGCTGCCAGTGTTGCCGACGACAATGGACGCACAACAGATGCTGTTCTCTTGTACCAGCTGGCGGGAGAATATAACAATGTCACTGTAATCATCACACGAGCATTGAGCGAAGCTGTTGCAGTACCAATCGGACACGATCCCGTGCATCTCCAACCATTGAAGCCACGTGCTCCTGAGGAGAAGGAAGCTTCCTCAAGCAGTCTCAGTCTCGCAACTATCGATGAGCCTGTCGCGTTGGCGAAAGCTATGATAGGTTTATGGGCTGGTAAAAGATCGTACCTCGACAAAATTAAACAGGAAAATAAGGCTGCCTGCGAAGTGCTCTTGAGAATGAGCGATGCAAAGACTTTGGTGGAGCAGGAGCAATGGGCAAGAGCTATGGATGTAGGTGATCCCCTTCAGACATTTACTGAGAAATTTGCTAAAACTTTTGAACAGATCATCATAGCTCTTGATATTCTTCCACTCAAGGCTGGTGGAAATCCCAGTGAAATTCGAAGTTACGCTAGCAAGTTCTCGTCGCTACCTCAGACAGTAGCAAACAACGTGCCAAATCTGCTCATGTGGACACTCCTGTGTTGCGAACGGCAACGTACCCATCTTGTGAACGGCCAATTCGGTGGAAACGAGGGAACTAGACGATTGATGATAGAGGACTTAAGGCAGAAGAATGTGGATTTGGCGACCTACACGAGTCAATTACGATTTAGGCTTCCAGGAAGTTTACACGACCTTTTGGCAAAAGCGGTGACGGAGTAGAGGCAAAAGTGTGTTGGACAGTGCATATTTATGAATGGAAAAACTGGGCCCTAGATCGTATACCGAGTAATATGACCAGAATCTCTCAGGGGAGGGAAGAAGAAGTCTGTAACAAAGTGTACTACTACTACGTGATGACTGTGAAGGATATTATTGTATGTACAACGTGTACAAAAAGGCAGCCTACAAAATACAAGTGCACAACTATACTGTGCTCTTAGCGCCATGGGAACGGGAAATGCCCATCATACCGGTGGGTTGGTTAGTACAGTCAGATAATCTTCGTGACCCTTGCTTATAACCTCATGAACTCCTGCCGGTGTTGTCACCCCAAAATGCTACCCGGTTTCGTCGACAACCAGTCGGTGTTCGGCGGGCCGAGGAAGAAGGCCAGAAGTGGTGGAATATTCACACCTCACTGAGTCAAGTTGGCAGCCTCACATACATGAACATGACTTAAATCCAGTCATCTTCTCCTTACTACCCGTCTCTCGTTCTCTCGTATCGCACAGGGCTGTTACATGTGGATTATCATTATTGATGACCATTCCAAGACGGTAGACGTTCCCCCACGCCCACGCCCCAACCCATGCAATTGGTACAGTTGGTAGTCAAAGCGGATCCCATCTGTACTATCCCGTACCCTTTGTTCCCAGCGCTGTGGTCTTGACCCGCCAACATGCCACCAACCTCCGACGCTGTCACGAACCCCGACCCAGCCAAGCGCGATGTATCTGAAGAAGATGCTGCGTCCCCCGATCCAAGTTCTGCCGACAGTAAGAAGCGTCGCGTTGGTGGTTCTAGTTCGAGGGGTGTAGCAAATCTCACACCAGATCAATTGGCGAAGAAGAGGTGAGTTGTCATCTCAACACCCATCGCTTCGGCCGCATATTGGACCATGAGCATGACGAACATGAGCATGGGCCGACACTGCAAAGGTACTACCAGGCACATTATAGGGCTGACTTATCATCTTCACACAGGGCCAATGATCGGGAAGCGCAACGTGCGATTCGAGAGCGGACGAAGAACCAGATTGAAACGTTGGAAAGGAGGATAAAGGATCTTACCTCACAACAGCCTTACCAGGAATTGCAGCATGTAATTCGCCAGAAGGAGGCCGTAGAGGCTGAGAATGCTGAGATCAAGAAGAGATTATCATCGGTGTTGGCTTTGATAACGCCAATTCTTGGGCACCAAGGCCCCGGTCCTTTGGGACATGAAATTCGTCAATATGCTTCTCCTCAGCCGTATATGCCAAATGTTCCCAATTGCCCCCGGCCTACCTCCTCCTCAAACCTCAATGCTTCGACGCCGACTAGCATGAACTCTCCCACAGCAGGAACTACGCCTGGTCACTGGCAAGCACCCCAAGCACATATGGGCAATGACAATCGAGGCTATCCAGCAAACCCAGCACAACAGATTTTCCTCCAGCAGAAGCACGATATGACGCATGGCCTAGATATGGGACCCGAAAGACTAGCATTGGATTTCTTACTTACTGGATGGTAACCAACGGATAAATAGAGTACCTAATAGTATGAATGGAGGTGCTCCAGAGCAGAATTACTCCCAACACCTTGCCAAACCCCACGAAGATAGCCCAGTGCACCACAGAACCAACTCCAGTTCCAGCTCTCAGCACCCACTCCCAGTCCCAAGGACACAGCCCCATTACGCAGCGCCAGTTCAAAATGGTCCTCCAACTTGTCCCTTGGACCATATCCTCCTAGACTTTCTTCAAGAACGCCAGCAAAAAGCAGCTGAAGGTGTGGGGAGGCCTGAATTGGTAGGGCCGGCATATCCAAGCGTATCGTCACTCCTTAACCCAGCACGAAGCGCTCTATCACATCCCCTTTCAAAAGTTTTTACGGATATTCTTGGCACTTTCCCAGACCTCTCGACTCTACCTGAGCAAATAGCAGTCCTCTATATCATGTTTCTCATTATGCGTTGGCAAATAGCTCCAACGCAGGAAAACTACGATAGGTTACCGGACTGGGTTACACCTCGTGCTTCTCAGCTCTTCACGCCTCATCCAGCCTGGATTGATCATCTCCCCTTTCCACACATGCGAGATCGATTGGTACGAGATTATAACCCTAGGGATTATCTGTTTGACAATTTCTTCATCCCATTCACGACAACACTTAGTCTAAATTGGCCATATGAACCAACAGACACTTTACTTAGTGGTTCCGATACACAGGAACTGATGATAAATCCCATTTTTGAACGGCATTTAAGGAAGCTAGAAAACTGGAGTCTAGGACCGGGCGTTTGCGAGGGCGTTTCCTGGGTTGGAAGGAACTTATAGATTGAAATCTGAAGGAGATAGGAGGTGAGAAAGCGAGGGTTTTGTACTGTACTTCATGTAATTGATGGGCTGGTTGGGAATTAGGGCGTACTGTATCTTATGAAAGGGTTAAAAAAAGGACTTTTGGTTTACATCAGGGAGGTCGGGGAAACGGGCGGGACATTTTGGTATAAGGTTATTGTATATAATCTGCGTGGAAAGCTATTAGTTATTGAATTCGCTTCACAAAGACGTTCTTTGAATCTGTAATGACTATCTACCTATCATCCACCCCTTCGATTGCATCGTGAAATACTTGACTTCTACTTGATAAAGAAAGCTTCTCTAATCAACTTCGAAAAGTCACTAAAGTTTATTACCAAAATACAGTACTAGCTCCTATAAAACCATATTCTGCATGCTTAATTCCATATTGGCTCTCTTATGCCCCTTACTAAAGCAAAGCAAAATTTCAAAGGCCTTTCCCCACCAACCATTTCACATCAGTGAAAAATAGGCAAGAAAGAAAACATATTATTGTCGAGATCGAAGAAAGTACGTACAACTAGGTGTAGCATTGAGAGTACCCAGTACGCATAAGACAAATCATCAGGAGGAACGTCGAAACTTGCTATCGGAGCTCTTGAATTCTGCTAATATACTTCGTATCTTAAATTATGAGGGTAATAAGTATCTCTAGAATACAACTTGATTTTTGTATTTATAATTTTTTATATACCTTAGCAATAGAAGGAACATTGACAATAATTTCCTAAGGTCTATCTCAATAGTTGAAATTTTTTTTAAGACGTCCTTAATATTTTAAACCGTAGACTCCAAGACTTGCTCTACAGTAGTGCTTTCCTAGCTAAGTTACTTATAAAATGTCATCTAAAAGCCTGTATTGGCATTTCTTCTAGAGGTTGATTTGAAATTAGTTGTAGGTACGTAACTTAGTAAGCTTTATCACCTGTCTTAACATCCTCCTGTCTTTTAGAGAGACTCAGAGGAGGAAATGCATTGAACAAATAAAGAAGAAGTAGTCACGAAAGAAAAGCCGGCAGATACCTAGGCACTTCGTGCATAAACAATACTTGGTGGAGTGTACAAGACTGAGAGGTGGTCCGACTAGACGCCAGAGCTTTTTTGAAATGGAGAAAAGAAGAGTCCGCACAGAAAAGAAGGCGTGTCACACCGAATCGACAAAGGTCAAGGCATTAGATCCTAAATCTAGTTTTACTACTCGGCAACACAATAGCTAAGAGTTCGTGCTTAGGATCTCATGGATAACCTCACTTTTAATTTATACAAGAGGATATCGATCGTCGGGAATTTTTCATCCAACAAACAGCCTTTCCAACTCAAGAGGGCACTTTTTGTGAAAGTAGACTTGTTGAACAACGAATGATCTAATTACGAAAGGGTCTAGACTTTTGTAGTGAAGATGTAAAGTAGTGAGAATTTTTGGTTTTCTTTAGAATGGTAATTTGTTCGTTTACATATAGCAACACGATGTAGCTTGACAATAGATTTTTAGGGAGTACTTTTTGAAATTGATATATGGTTTAGTTTAATTGGAAGGGTTTTGGTTCTAGTCTTTGAGATGCGGTTGGTGCATGGTGGGGACTTGAGCCTCAGAGTTGTAGATTTTCTTCAAATACTTTCTTCTCTTTGAAGCGTTTGTTTGTTGTTGTATGCCGTTTAAATATACTTAAAGATAGAATACTATAACAAGGGTATCGAACGATGTTTAGTGTGGTCTTTTATACTACGCAGAGATTGCGGTTAGCACAAAGTTTACGTTACAGCAATGGCTCAGATAATAAATGATGGTGGTTGGTTGGCAGAATAATCAAACGTTCTATTGTCTAACTCTTCTTTCTACCTTCTCCAAGACCGAAAGTCAAAGAAATCTGATCTAAGCACCAACAGCCTTAAGACTCTTAACCAAATCAACAATACTCTTCTCCAGCGGTGTAAACTCAATACCCAGAACCTCCTTAACTCTCGAGTTGTTAAACTTATATAAGCCTCCCTCGGGATAATCACCTCCCTTAACATCCTTGCCTGGCAGCTCACTCTCATACTCAGGGAAGTTCTTGCGGATGATTTCGATGACTTCCCTATTGCTGAAGTATCCAGCCGTGACGAAGAATCTCTTGTTATCTGCTGCATCTGATTCAATGGACTTGACGTGAGCGAGTGCAAGATCTCGAACATCGACCCACAGGTAGGTTCCAGTGTCAGGGATCTCGGTCTTAGCTTGTCCAGTTATGAAGTTTCTGACGCGAGCGTTGGAGGTGTTAAGACCATCGAGACTGTTCAGGTAATGTACGACGGGGCCAAAGACGAGTGGTGGACACATAGTAGCGATGGTGAAGTTTGGCTTTTCTTTCTCGACGAATTCCCATGCTGCTTTTTCAGCGAAGGTCTTCGAGGCTCGGTAACCGTTTGAGGGGTTTTGGACTGCTTCTTCGAGAGTCACTGGATTCCAGTCGGCTTCTGAGTATGTGTGGCCTGGAGCGTTTCCTTTGGCTGCTGAGACAATACTGGCGAAGGAGGAGGTTATGACAACCTTCTTGACGGATGGAGCATTTTTCTTGATGGCCTTTAGAACACCTGTAGCATCTTTCTTAATACCTGTTGCTAGTTATCTCGCTGCTTGAGAACATACCGGTAGTACCGATGATCGCTGGGTCAAGTAGGTCCTTCTTTGTGTCTGTTACGTTACTGTACAAATTATAAAATTAGCACTGCGATACAAAGAGATAGGGACGGACTATAAGATGTGTTTTGGGTGTTGCATGCTTGTCTTGGAGACAGAAACAAGCAGCAGAACTCCACAATTTACCCTCAAGCAGAAGGTCCCATAGATACGTACAAATGGAACGGAGAAGCAGTATGAATCACAGCCTCTAATCCGTCAATCTTCACAGCCTCGTCAAAAGCTCCTTCAATGGCAATATCCTCGACAATCTTGAAGTCGATCTTGGCATTCGGGTGCGCATCGCGGATCTTCTGAGCCTTGGCCTCTGACCGGACGGTAGTAGTGACAGTGTGGCCGTGTTGGAGGAGAATATCCAGAACGTGAGCAGCGATGAAGCCACTACCTCCTGGTTGAAATCAGCTTTGGTCTTTAGAGGTTACTTGGAAACTTGAGTGAGTGCTGGGAGAAGGTATGGTGTAAACGAGCACTAAAACACTGGATTCTAGCCATTGAGTTAAGAACAACACAGGGTCTTGTCAGGCAAGTGGTCTCTCTTCGTCACAGATGCATGGATACTGCTTAAAGCAGACTTTTGCATGTTTTGAAGCCCCCAAAGCTTGTGATGAGGCTGTGATAGTGGGGTGGATAGCGGGGTCAAATGTGAGCAAAGAGGGCACGACAAGGCTTACCAGTAAGAAGAACTTTGGTCATTGTGTTGGAGTTGATTGAAGTTTTGTGAAGTGGATTGAGTCTGGTGAAGAGTGGAATTGTACGATGGAGCATTGAAGTGCTCTAGGTCCTGCCCTTATATATCAAACAAAGCTAGTAAGTAAATTAATAAAGCTGTGTATGACGCTGGTCCTTGGATAACACAAACTCCGATAAACCCCACTTGCCATCGGCTTTTGGCGCGAATGCCGCCTTAAGACCCGGCTCTGGTCTGGGCCATTGGGACGGTAGCACCAGGGAGCAAACAGCACCTTTGTGGGGCCAGTTTAAAAATTCGAAGGATCACCATTGCGACTTATGATTGTCAAAGTAGGCAAGAGATGGCGACATGGCGACATGGGGACATAGCTCCCCTCGCCTTTTAGCGAGATGCTTAGAAACGGGATATACTACTGTACTAGGCCCTCATACTAACAGACCCGGGCAGGCTGATCGGAGCATAGCCCTACTACACCTGCGGTCAGCATTTTAATAAAAAAATGGCACTTTGGCACAACAGTTGCTGCTGATTCTCGGACACGCGTTACTACAATTATATGCAAATGCCCATAGATAACATACCAATGCTACCCCGTCTAAAATACAGATCCTCAATCATATAATATTTTCTTAAAAAGAGTGCAGTATGTTGCGCGGCAACTGGTATATCTAACAGCCGCAACAACTGCAATATGAGCATACACAGACGCTCTCCTCAACGCCGTCGCTTCGATTATAGGAGATACAAACGAAAAGATGAACAAAAACATTTTCAAATCATTGCTGAAATGCCATACCGGCCTTGCCTCTACCAATCGTTTTGAAACTGCCACCAGCAGTCATGACATCAAAACGGCTGGCGCCCATGGCTTTGAGGTCTGTCATTCCGGAAAACCAGAAGCCGACAATGACGACGAGATAGCTAAGAAGCAGGATAGATCCTTTGAAGTAGTTGCTCTTTCCTTCGCCGTACATGTAACTGAGCAGGAACACGCACAGAATGACCGTGATCATATCCCATTGAGGGAAGATGAGGCTGAAGGTGCTTTTGACGAGTTCCTCGCCTTCGAACCATTGTCCATTGATAGCACTGAACAACACGAGAGCTGGTATCTGAAGTAAACATACTTGCAGCGCATAGGCCGATCCAATTTCCATGGAAAGAGCAATGTTTCCATTCATGGCGAATGATATGGCATTCTATTCATTTGTGGTTAGTGTAGCCATACAAACCAGGGGCCGAGGCAACTTACCAAAAACTCAGTAGTATTTGGCACAAGAGCAAACAGGGTGATACCCAAGAACTTCTCATCGATCGCCACACCTTCGAGGACTACATCTACAGTGTTGACTAAAATCTCGGCGATCATCGCATAGAGTACAGTAGCGCCACACAAAATTATAGAACTTTTCGTTCTACTCCAGTTCGGGGCATCATGACCACCGCCACCTGCAGCTAGAGCTTCTGCAACCACTGCCTCCTCAGTCTCAGCGAGTGCAGGAGTGCTTCTAATGGTCGGTGGCTTGTGAGAGTGAGTATGGGGAGTATGAGACTGTAGGTTACCAGCGACGGAAGACTTGCGGGGTGCACGTGTAGCATCTCGGGCTGCGATAGTAGCTGCGGTTGCTGCCATCTCAGCTACTTCACGCACAAGGTTCACATTTTGCTCTTCTGTAAAGCCTGGAATCTGTACATCAGACCTAATGCTATCTCCACCACTGCTCTTTGGAGGCACTAAGTGAGGCGTTTGGGCCGAACCATTAGGCCCAGGTGCTGTAGGGTCACTAGATAAGGGTTGGCCATCAATTCGAGGTCCAAGGCCAACTTGCTTCAAAGATTGTCCTAGGATTCGCTTATAGAGCTGTGATTCCCGAATTTCTGCTCCACGTGCAGCTTCGGTACTGTTATGAGTACCTTGTCTCTGAAGTCGGCCGTGCGGAGCCCCACCGAATGGCTGCTGAGATCCAGAAGCATGCTTTGTCTCTTCTGTCCTTTTTTCGTCAACCTCATTATTCCATATAACAGCGGCATGCGTGCGTAATGTGAACCAGAGCCCAATGGCATACGAAAGAAACAGGAGCACAGCAGCGAACCAACAGTATGGCCTGACTGCCTCTAGATAGAACCTATCATCGAGAGCGGGCACCTGGGAGAAATAGCAACGACGGCAGTCACGGCTTGGGTTTGTAGCGTCATCTGTGTCAACGCAAGACAAGCAATTGAGTTCGTGCTGATCAACAATTAGCAGATGTCAGGAGAGAAAAAGATTTCGAACTTACTGTTCCATATATTTGGTAGAACAAGGTAGGACTAAATGCTGCGATGACTGCGAATAGTAGCATGGTTGATGTGACACCAGCTGATTTAGCATTGAAGCGCTGCGTTTTCCGCTTGATAGCGCCAAAGCACATTGATAAACCGGGTAAGAATAATATACCAGCAAAGACGCTGCCGATGATACTACCCTCAACTAGTTGACCTTTGCCCTGATTTAATGCCACGCAGTACAGGAAAACCTCAACAAGGGTGGAAAAGAAGGCGTTGATAGCGGCGCCGAGACCCATTGAAGATTGGGCAGAGATAGACGCAACTGCTTGTCCGATGAAGTAGGCTAGTGGGATGATAGAGAACAACGCCGCTACGAAGAGGAATGCTGGATGAGTAATTGGAAGTTCTAAGCCGAGGGACTCATCAAGAATCCAGTAGTCAAATATAACAAACAAGACGACACCCATTAAATTGATGAGGAATATGTTTGTCCCATCCACGGTGTACTTCCAGTACTTCGACCCTACTGCTCGGTATGTGCAGAGAAGAATTGACGAGTTTGGGATGTTGGAGCCACGAGAGTAATCGGTATCAGATTGAAATGACAGTGCCAAAGGATGCCTTCGCAAATGGTAGAAGAGCATTTGTGTGACCTTGCCCATTGGTATCCAAAAGACCATGAACCAACATATCCCAGACACAATGAACAGAAGCGGGGTGATCAAGCCGTAAAAGAATAGGAAGAATATCACACGTCCTGTGTTCCATTGCCCTCTTCCAAACAATCTTCTCTTCAACGGACGCTCTGAGTTGTCTCGGCGTTGTCCACCTCTGGAACCGCGGCCTAAGAGGCTGTCAGTTTCACTGGGTACTTCTGAGTCTATGCTGCGTCTTGATCGACCAACAATTGAACGACTGCCCTGCGGTCCGAAGAACAAACGGCCGTCCTCAATGTCACCATTTTGCCATTGTTCATATTCAGTAATGCTGCGACCTTCACCTTCATCCTCCTCGGCGTAAGCTTCGTCTTGTTCGAGTCGTACAAATTTTCCGAATGGGTAGAAAAGATAGCCAGCTAGACCCCAAAGTACTCGACCATATTCAATAGCACTGGGTGCAGCGGCAAAAATGAAACATACCACAGCACCAACGAATGCGACGAGGCCCAGCCACCAACCAAAGCAGACTGTCCAGAGAATATTGAAGAACAATAGCCAGTTGCTAACCCTGCCACCAGGAGACGAGTGGATATCACCCTCGGCGGTCTTCTGAACTGATCTACTCTTCTTATAAAGCGCAGGTTTCCAGATTCGAATACCGAACGGATGAGTTTCATTTATGGCTTCCTGCCGGTCCTTCAAAGTAAAACTTTCTGCGTCACTCAAGTCGTCGTCGTCATCGTCGTCTGCCAAACCCCCATCATCAGCTCCGCGAAGTGTCCCTTCTTCGCCAGATTCGTGCGTACTCTCCGTATCAACTTCAGCGCTGGATCCGGGAGCACCGTCAGTTTGCGCCTCGGCCTCTGCTTCGCCGTCGCCAGATGAGAGAACTCTAGGTAGTGTGGGAACCTGCGTAGGACGGCGTCGTAGCGTTGAACCTTGATTTCTAACAGAACCAAACCCAGATGCAGCACCCGACTGCCTAGTAACAATATCACCCTCTATTTCCGTCACATCATCATCCACAGAAAACTCTTGGCCGCGATGAGGACCCTGTACATTTGAAGAAGCTCGGCGAGCCATTCCTGGTTTCTTGGGGCGTTGTCCACCGCGTCCGCGCTCAGGTCCTAGTCGTGGTGATCGCGTGGGCAACGTTGAACGAGACGATTCCAAGCTCTGAGGTTGCGGTCGTTCGGTATAAGAGGATTCAGGTGTTCGAAATTCTGAAGCTTGAGTCGAGGAATGGGGTAGGATCGATCCTGGAGAGCGCAAAGTTAGCCTTTTGTCTGCAATGTTAATTTGCGACTTGTAAACAATACAACGCCGTCGTTTCGCACTAGAAGGAGTAAACAAACCATATGATTGCGGTTCGGGGCGACGGCGGACGGTGTCTGTAGACTGGTAGCTTTCTGATAGTCCCAGTCCTTCATCTTGACTGTTGGCCGTCTCATATCTTGACAGCGGATGTCTAGTCTCTGTAGGAGAAGTGGGAGTCGACATGTCCTCGCGACTCTGCTCCCTAGAGAGTGCCGGGCTTCGTTCTGTTCCTGGAGGCATGATAACTATCGGGTCCTTGACCTTCTCATATCCCACGTTTGAAGAATGGCGACAGCAGGTAAGGTTGATAAAGTAGCGTAAGGTAGCAAAGTTGATTATTTGCGTTAGGCACGGCCGTGCAGCGTGATGGTCACCGGGAGACGAAAGGAATTAGAAAAGTGTACAAGAAGTTAAGGAGAGGTGCCAGAACATTCTGCCATATCTGGGAGAAGAGGTGAGGCTTGTTTGCTGGGAGAAAAGAGTAGATTGATCGGAGATACCCAAGTTTAAGTGAATCCCGATCGGGTCATCTGCAAGCAAGTTCAGACAACCGCGATTGCCTGCCAAGGATATTTTGTTTATTATACGGCAGCGGCAGCAACCGAGAACACCAGAGAACCAACGGCCGCGAAAGATAGATAGCAATTGGCGGGGAATAATGCTCGTATACCACTCTCGACTGCTGGCGGTAGGTAAGTGTAAAAATACAGTGGTAATAAAGGATTGGGCAAAGCAAGAGTGCTTGACATACAGTGCGGATGTAATTGTGATGATCAAGCAGACTCTTCTGACTCGGTATTATTCCAAGGTCCAAGACACCACCCGCATGCAAGCAATCATCTGAGGCATCTGAGAGTCATCCACACTGCTTTGCTGCTGATGCTGCATCTCATCTCAGAGCGTGGAGCTAACTGACCGACTCCACCATTTCTGTTTCTCCGTTTCCAACCTAACCTACGAAGCTTTTAGAGTCTTGGGCGTGGCTCTAGGTACTACCGAGACGCGGCCTGAGGTTGCCTTAGCTTCCATCGCGCGTATTGCATCAACCGCTGCGAGCTTCAAAGACAACATCAAGCTTGCCATTCCCAGCACAACATCTCATCATCAGCACCATCTCTCTCCTCATCAGAACCCTCCTCCGCAAACGATCGTCAACATGGCGCTGGATAGCTTTTTCCACAATAAGATCGAGAGCATGAAGCTCGAGATCATCCAAGGACAGGCAGTCTTGAGAAGATTGGAAGCTCAGAGGAACGATTATAACTCCAGAGGTAGGTAGCATTGTAGGGCATTCTTGCGCTCACCGGCAATAACTGATCATATCATAGTGCGACTACTGCGCGAGGAACTTGGCTTATTACAACAGCCGGGCTCATACGTAGGTGAGGTAGTCAAGGTTATGGGCACCAAGAAAGTCCTGGTCAAGGTGCACCCAGAAGGCAAATATGGTAAGAAAATTAGTGGACAATTCAACGAACAGTACTAATTAGAATACAGTTGTCGATATTTCTGATAACGTCGATATTACCAAGCTCACCGTGGGCAAACGAGTCACTCTTCTATCCGATTCCTACAAGCTCGAAAAGATGCTCCCTTCCTCTGTTGACCCTCTTGTTTCTCTCATGATGGTGGAGAAGGTTCCTGATAGTACATACGATATGATTGGAGGTTTGGACCAGCAGATCAAGGAAATTAAGGAGGTTATTGAGCTTGGTCTTAAGCACCCCGAACTCTTCGAATCTCTCGGAATAGCGCAGCCTAAAGGTGTCCTTTTATACGGCCCTCCCGGAACAGGAAAAACTCTCCTGGCAAGAGCTGTAGCGCATCACACCGACTGTAAATTCATCAGAGTGTCTGGTTCCGAGCTGGTGCAGAAATATATCGGAGAAGGTTCAAGAATGGTGCGAGAGCTTTTCGTAATGGCTAGAGAACATGCCCCCTCCATCATTTTCATGGATGAAATCGATTCTATTGGATCATCTCGTGTTGAGGGATCTTCAGGCGGTGATTCTGAGGTCCAGAGAACTATGCTGGAGTTGTTGAATCAGCTTGATGGTTTTGAACCTACCAAGAACATCAAGGTCATCATGGCTACGAATCGTCTAGATATCTTGGATCCGGCATTGCTGCGACCTGGACGCATAGACCGAAAGATCGAGTTCCCACCGCCAACAGTAGAGGCAAGAGCCGACATTCTTCGAATTCATAGTCGAAGCATGAACCTGACCCGTGGTATTAATCTGACGAAGATTGCGGAGAAGATGAATGGATGTTCAGGGGCTGAACTGAAGGGTGTCTGCACAGAAGCAGGAATGTACGCTTTGAGAGAGAGAAGAGTGCATGTAACTCAGGAGGACTTTGACCTGGCGACGGCCAAGGTTCTCAACAAGCACGATGACAAGGAAGTCAGTCTTGGAAAGTTATGGAAGTAGATGCGATAATAGACAAGCAAGATTTGTACAACAGCATAACAGAAATGGAAATATTGCTCGAAGCATGCAGACTTGAGAGATAAATTTAGTTGAGAGGAGGAGGCAAGCGTGCGTGTTTCCTGAATGTTGGCATTTCATGCAGCCACGGTGAGACTCTTCCATACCTACCTATTATGCGCACCATTAAGACTTTTTGGTCGGGCATCCATTCCTCTGCAGGTAGTCCACCTGCAAGAGAAGTCACGATAATGATCAGAATCTGGAGCTGGCTCTTGCCTCCACGCTGGGAAATTTTGTTGACCGCCTCGCTTTTGCCCCACGCTTCTTCCCCTTCCCCTTCCCCCTGATTCCGGAAGGCTGTAAATGGTATCCGGAAGCGCTGTCTCGAACTTTCTCTCTCGCACAACTTGCAAGCTGCTTCCTCGTCTCTCTGCCACCCAGCCCAGCAGCAATAAGCAAGTATTATTCATTACGGCGTAGGTACGTACTTTGCTTTGCTTCGTGCCGTGCTTCCAGTTGCAAGTGCAAGTGCTAGTTAATGTAACCTTTCACACACCGACTTGGAGGGGGTGACGATAAGGGTGATCAACGATTGTAAAAGACCTGGACGGAAGATACCAAGTAGCACGCACGAGTCGCTAGGCGTTCATCCGTTGGGAGTGGTGGGAAGGCGAGGATTTATGGAGAATGGGGAGGCAACTGCTGCTGCAACTGGGAGCAATGCGATTACCTATGGGATCACTAGATCACTACAGTACTGAAGAGTGGGGACTTGCCCGCGTTTCTACGTCAGAGGGTCCTGCAAGAGCTCAAGCTCTAAATTTTTTGGTAACACCACCCTTTCGATAAAAGAGCTGTCGAGCCCCCCGCGGAACTCACGATCCTGAAAAATAATACGACGGTGCTCTGTCATTGCTTCTTCTACTCCTACTCTCTCTCTCTCTCCCGCCCGCCACTCACTCACTCACTCTTGCCTTACGTCGAAGTAAGCAAGTAGCACCCCACCACACACATCGGATTGACCATTAGGGAAACCGAGAGACTGCTGTGTGTAACCCCTCAATCCCCTCTGACCCCTCACTGCTGCCCTTGCCTTTGATCAAGACTTTTGCTGCATTTGCTTCTGTTGCTCCTGTTGCTACATTTGGGTGCTTTTGCTATTGTTCAATACCTCAACAACAACATCATCATCATCATTGGAGCCAACGAGTGACATTACTCTGCCAATTCAACCTGTACTGACGTAAAAAATGGCAGGCACCACGCCAGACATAGTGCCAGAAACCATAGTAGACGTCGTAGACGATAAATCCATCAAGCCAGTCGAATCAGAAAAGTTAGAGAAAATAGACCAGTCGGGCATTTCAGACCAGTCGGACATTGCAACTACATTTGGCGATTCAAACAATATACCAAACATGGCCCAAATTCCGTTCAGACAAAACTATAGGAAGCCCTCGCGGCAAGCCTCTGTGGAGTGAGTGAAAGACCGCACTTTCAAACTTCCTCTCCCCCTCCTCCCCTCCTCGGCTGCAAATCGCCTCAGCGCTACAACAACAACTCAACAAACTCATGGAATCTTTTTACTGACCATTCTCAGCCCTTACAACGACTTTACCCCACAGATGGATCACTACATTGGCATTGATGTCGGAACCGGTAGTGCTAGAGCCTGTATCATTGACAGCTCCGGTGACATCAAGGCTTGTAAGTCACACACACACACGCTCTAGTCAGCACAGCTAGACTAACTCTACCAAGTGGCCACAGAGAACATCCAGCTATGGCAACCCCAGACTGGATACTATGAGCAATCAACTACAAATATCTGGAGCTGCATTTGCAACTGTGTGCAACGAGCAATCAGCCAGCACAATATTGATCCCGAAACTATTCGTGGAATTGGATTCGACGCAACCTGCTCTCTTTCAGTCTTCTCCACCGACACCGATGAGCCCGTTCCTGTTACAGGACCAAACTTCGACAACGATGGCAATGACCGCAACGTTATTCTATGGCTCGATCACAGACCAGAGGCAGAGACTGAGAAGATCAACGCCACAGAACACAACTTGTTGCGCTATGTAGGAGGCAAGATGAGCATTGAGATGGAAATTCCCAAGGTTCTTTGGCTGAAGAACAACATGCCACCGGAGCTCTTCGATCGTTGCAAGTTCTATGATTTGGCAGATGCTCTGACCCATTTGGCTACTGGTAACGAGACTAGGAGTTTCTGTAGCACCGTTTGCAAACAAGGCTTTGTCCCAGTCGGTGTTGATGGAAGTGTAAAGGGATGGCAAGAAGATTTTTACGAGGAAATTGGGTTAGGAGATCTCACAAAGGACAACTTCAAGAGAATGGGAGGAGTTGATGGGGTGGTGAGCCTTTTCTTTGCCATTAGTCTCTTTTTTGGGATACCATGCTAACTAAACCCAGAATGGAAAGTACATGAGCGCGGGTGAATTGGTAGGTACCCTAAGCGAGAAAGCCGGTAGACAACTTGGCCTTCCAGCTGGCATTGCCGTAGGAAGCGGTGTCATTGATGCTTATGCCGGTTGGGTTGGTACCGTAGGAGCCAAGGTTCACCTAGGATCTGAGCAACTTGATACCGATGTCCCGAAGAATGACATGTCCCAAGCTTTCAGTCGTCTGGCAGCTGTAGCGGGAACATCAACTTGCCATCTTGCTATGTCCAAGGATCCCGTTTTTGTTGATGGAGTTTGGGGACCATACCGAGATGTACTTCTCCCAGACTTTTGGATGGCCGAGGGTGGACAATCTGCCACTGGTGAATTGCTTAAGCACGTGCTTGAAACACACCCGTCATACAACGAGCTCCTGTCGATGGCTGAGTCATTCAACACCAGTGTCTACGACTATCTCAATGAGCATCTTTCTGAGCTTCAGGCCAAGGTTAACGCTCCCACCATTTCCTATCTCGGACGCCACTTCTTCTTCTACGGCGATCTCTGGGGCAACCGTTCTCCAATTGCCAATGCCAGCATGACTGGTTCAATCATTGGACTCACCAGTGATAGAAGTTTGGATGGCCTCGCAATACACTACTACGCAACCATGGAATTCATTGCTATGCAAACCCGCCACATTATCGAAACTATGAACAAGGCTGGACACTCCATTACCTCCATCTTCATGTCAGGTTCACAGTGTCAAAACAAGATCTTGATGGAATTGATTGCTACCACCTGTGGTATGCCTGTATTGATTCCAAAGTATGTGCACGCGGCAGTAGTTCACGGCGCTGCTATGTTGGGTGCAAAAGCTGCTAGTGCTGATAAGGAGGGCAAGACCGAAGACTTGTGGAGCATCATGGATCGGATGAGCAAGCCCGGAAAGTTGACCAAGCCTGGGACGGATGCGAACGAGAAGAAGTTACTAGATTCTAAGTATGCTGTCTTCTTGGAGCAGTGTGTGACACAACAAACTTATAGAAAGAGTGTTGATGATGCTATCAAGGGTTGGGTCTCCTAAACGAAAAACATTGTAGTGTTGTCTGTGGGTACCCTGGAAAAAGGAAAATAGAATTACATAGACTACGGAATTAAAGTGACATTCATTTCATTCTCTAAATGAACCACTAGGCCATGTTTGAAGGTCGAAGGAGAATAAGAGAGTGTTTCGATATTATGGAGCATTAGGTAGACACAATAGAGCAGGTAGTGTCAATATCCTCGATTTACAATATGATTATAATTTGTAGTGAGACTTGTAGATCTCGCTTATTCAATCCTAGAGATGCTTAGCTCTCTTCGCTATTAATGATGAGAGGCATTATTGAAAAGTCAGATTTGATTTCAAGCTTATTTTTTTTTTATAATGGCAATTAATTCGGATTTATCATTTGTTGTCTTTCGTAGAGAGTGTAGCGTGGAAGAATTTTTTTGGTTACGGTTGCGGTTGCGGTTGCGGTTGTGGTTAGTTGCTAAGCGAGCGCTGTGCGCGTTTGGATGGAGTACCTGCTTATGTAGGGTAGATAGTTGACTTTGCTAGTGAGCTTTACTGCTGTTGGTAACTGGGGGCTAGTGTGTGTATTTAGGTCTAACTTGGAGATGACTTCCTGAAGGGAAAGCAAGGGAAATGGGAAGTGTGTTTTGATCTGCTTTAGTTTTGACTTATGGTTTGTTGTACTTTTTGAATGAGAAATGGCTTGAATTAGTGCGTGACTGGTGTGTGGAAATTCATAATTATAGATCTGTAGCTATTTGATGTACTGGAGTGTAGACTAATCACTTGAACTTGAAATTAAGTTAGCGTTCAGCGTTGGAGATCTTTCAAGTTCATAGCTTGCTGATGGTTCTAAGGAACAATTATTGAATAGAACAAGCAGTTCCTAACCGAGTATTCAGTTCAGTTGGTGCTTACTTACAACTAGAGAATAGCGAACATAAATTTGAAAATAGTTGGCCAGGTAGGCTGAGGAGGTAGGGTATTTGGTGGCTTTTCCGCTATGGTAGATAGCTTAGTGTGTTATTTTATCTGGTAGGTACCTAGTGCGGCAGTTGTGGGCACGTGAGAGTATGAAGCGTGTTTCGAGGTTAACCTTATAATCAAATTTAATAACTTTGGTAATCAAAACAAAGCAAACATCCGACTGAGCCTGGTGGCGCTAGTGGCTTGGTGGGAAGTTCTATGTGATTTGGCCTTTGGAGCGATCCGGCTGCGCATAGACAGGGGGTGTCTCATCACATTAGTGGCGGGGTGAGGAAAGATGTTTCTAACAACTTGTGGGCCTGGGGGTAAATCTCTTTTTTTTTTGATATTTTTGATTTTTTGGGCTCTTTTTTTGGGGATATCTGGAGTATGTTCCTTACCTAATTAGTCTAGTGTAACTTTGTTAATTAAGCGAATTAGCGTTAGTGACCTTGATTAATAAATAAATTTTATAACTTTGATATCAAACAAAGCAAACATTCAACTGAATCTGGTGGCGCTAGTGGCTTGATGGGAAGTTCTATATGATTTGGCCTTTGGAGCGATCCGGCTGCGTATAGACAGGGGGTGTCTCATCACATTAGTAGCGGGATGAGGAAGAATATATTGCAACAAATTGTGGGTATTGGGGGAAGTTTCTTTTTTTTGGGCCTCTTTTTTGGCTTTTAATTTGTACATTGAAGTAGATAGGTAATCAGGTAAAATTTCGGTAGAATAGACGAATCAGCATTTTTAGTTGTACTCTAAAAGAGTACTTTTGTTGATACCTAGGTAATCATTTTTGAAAGGCTCGCTAAATCACGCGTTCTCATATTCACTACCTAGGTACCTGTGCCAAAAGAGCGCCTTTGGCTTTCTATAAATTCTAGGGTATATTCAAGTCTCTTATCACCCTTCTCATCATGTCAAAATACAAAGAAAAACTTATCTTTTTGGCTAATATGATTTCTATATTCGTAATTTGGTACGTATGCTGAATTTTGTTCAAGAAGAGATTCCCAAGCTTCCCCGTGAGATCGCTTGTGGTGTCCGCTACGATAGCTTGAAGTAAGTCAGCGATGGTAATAAGCTGACTACTGCCTGATTTGAATCATGATGCAAAGTCAAAGCTGAGTCTGATGTTGTGTTTGTAAATGGTAAGAATATACCTGGTACTCTAGCTAGGTGGAAAACGAGGCCAGATTAAGCGAGGCTCGCTTAGACCACGAGGGCAAAGGTCTCCCCCATGCCAAGATTACATTCACCAAAACCTCGCGATATCATTAGGCTAGAGTGTTCGTACTGAGCATTAAACCTTCTTTTTTCTGTGCATCCTCTGCCCTAACTACAACCACCAACGACGAAAGATTTGCTCAATCCAATTCCATAAAGGAGGCCAGCGAGGTTGGCGTCACAGCTAATGTCAACTAGAAATCTAGGACCAAAAGCATATCTTTTACAATGATACACTGGTTACCGAGAGTCTTCCATTCAAATCGCGAAGACTACAATCCAAGTTCATCATATCATGAAGGAAAACGCACCTAAGCGACAAGTCACCACTACACATACCAAAACAGGAGAAAATCGCCGAATCTCAGAAGAGACACGGCGCCTTGCCCACCAAACAAGACGCCCCCGAAAACCCACAAAAGCACTAGGCGGCAGACGCCGACGCCTCACCCGGCAGCCGCCGTTTCTCTTCTCAATACCACTCGACATCGTTACGAGCTTAAGGCACGGCAATTTCTTCTTGAGCACAAGTTTCGACTGTCAACTTCAACATAAATTTTCCTATTCAAGAAAATCTGGGTAATAAGAATACACGTGTTGAGACCAAATATGGTAGCAGAATATCCTGACGGAGAGTGAAGCTTTGACGTCAAACTCCAGAAGCCCAGCTACAGTACCTGTTGTTTCTGAGGATAGCGCGAACACTGAGGGAAGTGGCCGGAGGTAACGTGCAAAGGATGGTGTGAATTAATTACGTGTGGGAAGTAGGATGTTACTGGATTGCTAGACTATTTGAAATCACTCTGATATTAGTTTCGGGTTTGTATCAAATTCATAACATGAAGAGGCTCTCATTGTAGGTAGGTAGTGACGAAAATTACCGACAAAATTGATCTCATGCATGTACTAGAACTAGTTTGATCTGGGTAACTCACTTATCCTGGGTAACCAATTTGATTTCGGTAACCAAGCTGATTTCGGTAACCAAGTTGATTTCGGTAACCAAGTTGATTTTGGTAACCAAGTTGATTTTGGTAACCAAGTTGAATTGAGTAACTCTCTTAAATTGACTCTACACAATGTACAATATCTTTGCCCATATCTCTAATTACACCTGAGAATTTCATTTCTCCTTGGGCTCCATCAATAGCTAATTCTTTAGGGTTCATCTACGACCTTGGAACGTTTGGCAGGGCATGGTCGCTCCTCAAGCGTTAGGCTTTCCATTTGCTTATATGTACTGTGGAGGTTGATAAGCTTCCTCTTCTTTGTAGCCGACTTCATTTCATGACCCTTTGTATATCGCCTCTTTTCGGCCTTGTAAGCTCTGATGAGTTCTTTCGCTAGATCCACCAAAGACTGAGTCACTCGATGATCGTTGATAACTTTTGGGTCCGACCTTTCAACTGCGAGTAGGAGATTGTACGATCGAGTGGCAATCTTCTTCATGTTATCATAGATAGAAGTTATGAGCATGCTTTCCTCAGGAAATTCCTCTCTATGTGTTGGACTAATGCGCTCCCTATTCTGCGCTCGATCAGCCTTGCAGGCAAGGTGTCTCAGTCCTGGGCTGTTCAACTTCCGGGCTCTCTTCTCGAAAAGAAGTCCTCTTAACATCGGGTGACCACCAATTTCTTCGATAAAACCGAGAATTCTGCGATAGAGACTCATGTTTGCGGTCAAATTCTGGAGGTCGCACCTGCGGAGTAGAGGGCTGACCCAGTCCAAGAGAAGACTGAAGCGGAAAAGTGCCATGATGCCATGAGGGTACGGGTCAGATATCTTAGCCGATGCTCGGGACCGAGGAATTTCATGGGGAATGAAGCAACGCAAAGTGACGAGAATCTTCTCTATCAAGGCGCTATCATCTGGTAGTAAGACCTGGAATCCAACGCCCTCTTCTTCTGCTGACCGTCTCTGTACCTCTACGTCGTCATATCGAACAAGCAAAGACCATATGCAGAATAGCAGCCCGCGATAGCAACAAGGCGTAAAGATACGGTTTAAAGACGCAGCTGCATTGAAGTACTCGCTCGGTGTATCGCGACAGCCAACACAAGTCATTGCTCCACACATGACGCACTTGATTCCTGTTAAGCTGCAACCATTGTAGGTGCGCTTTTCGACTGCATCAAACCACAAATTCGTACGTTGCACATTGTCGATAATCGGAAGATAACTGTTACACTTTCGGCAACGAAGAGAGTTGAAGTGGCCATCTAACTTTTCAAGTTGCTTCAAGCTAGCGTCAACGTCGAAAGGGGGCTTGTCCGCATTAAGACAATTTTCCAAAAGCTCTCTAGACTTCTCCTTTATTACACTACCAGATGTGTTAAAAGTGAAGTCAGAATCAATGCTGACTATGTCGCTCTCGTCGAGTTCCAAGTCGATTTCTTCAAGTAGAGCATTGCTATTCTTGCTGACGGGGAAATGCAGAGGGCTCTTGTTCGGTGCGCTGAAATCCATTTCATTAGATGAAAACCAAGTGTTATGGGAGATGATCATACCTTGAACCATGAAATCCATCAAACTCTCCGCTGCCTTGTGCGCTGAAATTGAAGTCTATGTGAGCGGTCGCTGAGAGACCTTCATCTTTATCATTCTGACTGTCGGAAGCTACGCCATCGTTGAGAGTGGTTTTCTTCCACGGTGGTAAAGAGCTAGGTTCGCTGTAGTTATCGTTATTAGTAAATTAGGTAGTAAGCAATGGAGAAGGCGACGCCTACCTTGTGGATTGTGATCTGCGTGACAGCCCAGATGAATCTTCCGCGCTCATGCCTGTTGTGGGAGGAGCAATCGGCAAAGAATCTTCTCTTCGATCATAGATACCGATATTAGAAAGATCCCGAGTTACCCCTCTGACCTCTGGGTCATCCACCATGCTTTGGAGACGTGGTTGCGTTGTGGGAGCAGCCATCGTCGAACTCTCATCCACCTGATCGTTGATGGTTACTCTGGAGATACCCCGAGTTACTTTTCTGATCTCTCTGTCTTCAGCCATGTTTGTGGAGATGTAGTTGTTGTGTCTGGATTTCAAGAGAAGAGGTTCTGGAGAAGAAATTGAGGAGGGTGCGCGATGGAAATTTGTGCGTGAATTCACCTATGGTTCTCGTGGTGTTCAGGCGTGGAAATTCTGCTCGCCCTCGCTTATCATTCACCATCTGGTTGACACTGAAATTGGTGCCGTATATAATCTTTCCTCCGCCCGCCGCTTTTCAGCACCTGACCGGTAGAGAAAGGTTGCCATCAGCCCAAGCCTGGTCAACCAGCCCTACTTGAGCAGTTATCTGGCCTCAATGTATTGAGCATCCTAGAACCAGCTCCATACGTTCGCTCATTTCCTATACACCAGCTCATAGCTCTCATTTCAGTGTTCGATACTAATTGAGGCACAGGTAGTTTTCATGCTAAATAGGCTCAATTGGCAAACCTTACACCTGCCGAGAAAGGGACTTCTTTCAAGTTTTGGTAATATTCGAGAGAGAAGAAATAGAAGTATTATTTAGTGATAGTAGTTGAGTCTTCTTGTGGCTAAAACAGGAAAGACAGCATGGTAGCAGAGGCTGAAGGAAAGCAATTCGAAATCCACATAGAACCCAACGTTCTAGGTACCATGACCTTTCTTTAAATTCTCTAAGCAAATGATAACACTGTTACCAACTCGTTTTCAATTGGATATATGAAATAAAAGGGGGGACATTTCTATTTCAAATATCTTGTATCTATACAATTATTATTACATACTCGCAAAGTGCAGTCTGGGAGAGCAAGGCGAGTTACTCATCTCAATTGAGCTGTCCCAATTCATATCTAACCAAGTTACGTCGATCAAGTAGACTACTTGAATCCAAGTCTAAATAGGTTACTAAATCAAGTGACTTGACTAAGTCAAATGGGTAAGTCAATTGGAACGATTCACTTGAATTGAGTAAGCATACTTCTACATGCCTATTAACTTGGACTTTTACACCTAATCCCATGGCTGGTATTGCACAAAGAATATCCGTATATATATACAGAGATTTCTGTTCACATCCTGGGAAAAAAGACACAGACACTTGTTCAAAAATTCAAGCAGTCAGTGGTGCTCTCGGACAAACAGGGCAAGAAAATTACCTTTTCCATCCAAGGAAAGAGTCAACCAAGGAGGATATCCATGTGCCAAAACTTATCACTCACTTGTGATGATTTCCATGGGAACGCCACATCTTTAGTACTTACTAGTTCTAAACTCTACCCGGGATACTATCTCTAATGGATAACGATCTTTGTAGAAGCTCTCAGCTTGGGCTAATTTTCTAAGTGGATTAGTTATCGCAGACAAGGAATAAGATCTTCATGATCTTCCCTTGATGCGAATTTGATCTGAGATGAACCGATGGGTTGGGCTGCAAGCTGCGTCGCCTATGGGGGACAAGAGGCGTCGCTTCCGGGAATTGACTAGATCTAGTTTGATCTAGCCGAGCAAGCTAGAAATGATCTGGCTCGGATACTGGACATTACAACTTGACTACTGTATACGACCCGTTCGGACTTTCAATCCTGGCTAGAAGACGGCTAGAAAAGCAAAATCCCGCGCTGCAATTTCTCCTAACTTTTCTCCCGGAAACCTAGCTGACGGTTTTACGTCGTGTCCCGTCTCAGATGCCCCAAGCTAAGGTCGTAGAAAAGACTTGCGACGAACTTAACTGAACTAGTACCCAGTGAAAAGCCAGCCAGAAAGTCAATAATGTATTGTAGGCGCTGGTGGTGCAAAAGGTTGGGTGTTTGGAGCGGCGTCAATGCCGTAGGGTGTTGTCGGAGGTTCTAAGCTCACTTTGTCACGGGGCAACTGCGGGTGGCTGAAGAAAGGCTCTACTTCAGAAGCTTCTGCAATCTCAGGAACGTGTTTAGAAGCATGCCACGTTTCCTGCCAACTTCTCACGCTACTCCAACTACTGTAGATACTGCATACTATCTATACTCAAGAATAATGGACCCCGTATGGTTCGAACGAGTCGCTTATTCACATAGCTTTTACCTCGAGCTCGATTGGGTCCAAGGTCCTTGTAGATCTTCCACGATTCATGACCTCCATTGCTCGAGCGTTTCATAGATTCGAAGTCTTGGCTGACAGGCGTGATAGGGCCTTCTCGTGCCTTAGCTGGCTGGATTCTAGATAAGGACTGCTCGTCCTGGGATCTGTTATACATGGATATCCTGTCAAACGCAGCAGCATGTCTGTGGCGATCATGGTAGTCTACCAGCGATTTTTAAATCCACATGGCAATTCCCGTCAGAGAATATGGGGAGAACAATCTCCATAGGGTGCTAAGTTCCTCCATACCCACTCCATCAAACCGGATCTAGAAGAGGCTCGTGGACGTTTCCCGTGTCCTCCACTAAGGGCATTCTAGCACGATTCCTCTTCTTGTTTTCAGTTGAGACTTGCAACAAGCATTGCGCCAAAGGCCCTTCGACGGATGTCGAAGGAACATCCGGTTGGGGTTCTTCCATGCTCTCCTTCTATGCGAATCATTTCCCCCCTTTTCAATATTGTGTAGCGCAAAAGCTGTGCGTTGTATCTTTGGCTCCAGCTCATTGTTCTACTCATTCGAAAGGACGACGACTAACAATCTAATCTGAATAATAACTATTATCTTATATCCTAAAGCTTCCCTCGTTTCTCAGGTGCCGTCCGAAAGTTGGTTTTCTATCCGAGTAGTCATTCATTCTTGCAGGGCGCACCTTTTCGACCTCATTCACCATGTTTACACTCTTATCTCCAAATTTTGTTCTTCAAGAAGTTACTGAAAATGACATGGTACTTGCCTCAATATGCTGGGGCTTCACACTTGGCTTTGGGTTTCTCACTACCTGGACTGCTATCAAGCAGACCATGCATATTTTCAAGAGACATCGGTCTGCCATATTCCGTAATTCATACGTATGGATGATTTGGCTAGAGATTCTTGTTTGTCTCTCTTTTAGTATAATATGCTGGATGTTCTTAAAAGGAATTATAAAACCTTGGTAAGTGCGAATTCAAATTTCTGCTGAATATTAGAGACTTAAGTGCTGACATGTTTACTATATAGTTTTGCATTCTACTTCTGCATTCGTAAGTCAAATTGAAATTTTTAATGCATTAAACTCTAACCTTCTCTAGTCACTCTATGGGCACTTCAAGTACGATTTCATCACATCCAAAAGCAAATAAAGAGAAAGCTAAACGAAACAGGTTCAATTTCTCCTCCAAATCATCATCAATCGTGTATCAATTCTCCTCTTACATCGGAAGCAAGGAACACAGCTCAAATATGGAGTTGCAGCCCTAATTACGGCGATTAACATATCAGTATACTGCATTTGGATACCAGCACGCCTTCAGATCTCAGAACAATATATCCACATTAATAACGTATGGGACCGTTGCGAGAAAATTATATACCTCCTAGTCGATGCAGCGATTAACTTTTATTTCATGCGCATCGTGCAAGAGAACTTAGTCTCGAACGGTTTGACGAAGTATGGGAGTCTTGTGAGATTTAATCGGTCGATCATAATCTTGTCTCTCAGTATGGATGTTCTTATCATTGCTATGATGAGTTTACATAACTCCTTCGTGTAAGTATACCATCAAAAATGCTCTCAAAGAAAAAGAAAATTGACATTTTCTCCAGCTACATGCAATTCCACCCCCTCGCCTACATCGTCAAACTCAATATCGAGATGTCAATGGCCGACCTAATCGGCAAAGTAGCACGACAAGATCAAAACGGCGTCCACAGTTCGGAACACCAGTATGTCTACTCGGAAGGAACATTTAAAGGAAAAGAAGAGAAGGGCACACAGAAGAACGTGATGACTTCAAGTCAAGCCAGGAGAACAACCATGCCACCCAAAACGGGAACAGGCGATGAAATATCCGACGACGGACTTTCCCTCGAGTTACAAGAGATTACAAAGGGTAGAGGTGGTGGTGGTACTCATCAACGAGATATGAGAACGGATGGGACTGTTACAAATGAACATTACCCTTCTTCAAGTTCTAATATCGATATGGCTGTTTATACTACCCAAGAAGTACGTATTGAGGTCGAGAGTGCGCCGCATACTGGCGGTGGAGGTAGGTAGTAGTATTGGGGATGGTTTTGATAATGAAGGATCTAGAAAGGGGGATGATGATACGAGGCCTTTGAGAAATAACAATAATGCTTCAGAGGGTGGGAAGAAGGCGATGGGAATTTATACCAAGGTTTGGGGCGTTTGATGGAACCTACTGTAGAATGATTGTAAGTAGGTCCGGTTTCGAAAAAGTATCTTGTGTATGAAATGTGTATAGATTGTAATTAGACATGATTAATTGGTTGGATACCCTCCAAACCCTACTTTTAATGAAGTCCAGACAGAGAGTAATCCCGAACTAATAATCCACTACTTGTTCTTAACAAGCTTCCATGAAGCTTTAATAAACATTGTTCCTAATCCAGAGCTCGATACTCGCCAGAATCTGAGCAACATCAGCTAACTCCCCAGGATCTCTTAGATCTCCAGGCTTGTCCAGCCCGGAAAACTTCCCCGTCAAACCTCCGTGAATGGGCTCTAATCGTCTCTGCGTGTTCGACCCATCATTTTGTAGAATTGCGTATAACGGGCCAGCTGCGAGAACACCGAAGGCATATCCTTGTCGCACTACATCAGTATTTCTCTCTTTTCTCGCTCGCTACTAAATAGTCCAAGGATCACACACATAGAGAAGAAAAGAAATGGCTCTCATCTCTTGAAGAGAGAGAAAAACATAGATAGGTACCTAAGAAATGATAATAATAATAATAATAATAATAATAATAATAATAAATCCATACCTCTGGTACCATGTTTAGTAATATCCTTCAAATACCCAATAACCTGCGGAGCATCATTTTTGAAAGCCAGCCTTCGTCCCAGCCTTCTTACCCTCAAGAGCGAAAACGGCTTTATTTCCCTGAACGCGAATTACGAAGAGGTCACCGCGTCGAGAGGTGCTGCTGCGGTATTCCGGTGCTATGATATAGGTGGGGAAGGGGAAGGCTTGAGAGAGTAGATGGAACCAGACGCCGTTTGTTAGGGATTCTTCGATCATTAACTCGATTGCTTGGGCTGCCATTTTTGCGCGGGGGGTATGGGGTAGTTGTGGTTTGGGGGATGGTGTTTGAGGGGGGTTGTCTATTTGGAATTTAGTTGAATTGTGGATTTAGATGTGAATTGGAGGTAGGAATGGGGTTATAAGATTTGTTGTGCATGTCGTTTATTATAGCGAGGGAGGGGAGTAGAGTGGCAGGTGAGTGAGAGTGAACAGGTAGGTAAGCGGGCTGCATATTCATGTGATTTCAGCTTACAGTAGTACCTAGGTACTTCGTATTAAGTGAGTGAGTGAGTGATGTGATAGAATTTATTGAAGATGACAGAAATCATTGATGACCCGGAAGTAACCGAATGTGTGACATGAACACTCATTATTACAATATTTTCTTCTCTTCTCCTGGAACTTTGTTTATCTTTCTCCTTTTGGGCATTCAAATGGCCTTGTATCGTGAGGCTACAGGAAATTCTTGGTATATTATAACTAGACATTGATTCACTGTTGGTTGGGCCAATCAGAGCCCACGCTCTGGCACCCGGCTGGCCTAATTGGGCATAGTCTTTGTACGTGGACAACTATATCAAGGACTACGACCCAGTTAGGAACCACCTAATCAACTACAATAATACCGAATAAAAGTACCCTATTAGTGACATATCACTTGGTTTGCCCATCGGTTGTAGTCAACCGACAGAAATGTTCAAGTTAAGCGAGCTGTTGGATTTAACAATGCTTTAACATTTCGATACTTCGAAGTACCTGCGTACATATCTCGCTATACATCTTGGGTACCTTTAATTCCGACCATTAAATGATAAATATAACGTTAGCAGGAGACAAAAGTAACGAACTTTGATAATCGACGTTTAAGATCGAGTACGAAGTACTGACAGGACTGAAATTATTGTCTCGAAATCTCTTGTGATGCTTCCAGTACCTCACCTCATCTCACGATTCTTCCTATAACTATTCCGAGGCCATAGTGCCTTAGAACCGAACACTTTTACCCTTGTAAAACTACAGATTCCGCGAATGAATTAAAAAGCGACCTAAATTTTGCCTTCTCTAGCACAAGAGATGGAAAACAATGGGCAAGAAGGGGATCTTAGGACTGGCGTTGCGCTTTCCCAGTGGAACAAAACGAATAAGGGTTCATTAACCATGACATATTAACACCTCAACTACACGATATTTCCATTAACCCGTAAATTCCCCAAATCTAAACCCCACTCACTCTTCTAAATACTCCAGCAAGAAATCTAATCACCGATTACCTCCAATATCCATCGTCTACCAAGCAGCTCTACCGACCAGGTAATTCACTAATCATAGTTACGTTCGTGTCTTTAGTACCCATCTCTGTAAGTGATCCAGAAGGCTGCTGCGCCAATTGTGGTGGCTGTACTGTACATGATTTATATAAGGCGGTAGACTCGCGGTTCTAGATTCGTAATTCTGTTGTTTGGCTTTCGATATTCGCTTCTGCTGGATCCAGATGATTGCAACGAGGCCACCAACTACGATTAGAGCTAGTGGGATTCCCACGCCGACACACCAACCTTTGCGGCATCCGTCAGGCCCGAAGATGCGGTTTCTGTAGCTGCACTTGAAGAGGTAGTTGCTGCTGCTGCTTGACTTATTGTGGCGGCCGCGGTGCTAGCAGCAGCAATGCTCTCATTGGGTGTGGCTGTAGACAATGAGCTGGTCGGGTTGAAAGAAGAAGTCGAAGAAGATGTAGAACTGGCTGTACTGGTCGTAGTTGTAGGGCTGGCGATAAGTAATCCTTCATCGTCCAAAAACTGGCCAGTTCCATCTCCACAGCAACTCGGGTCATTGTTACAACAAAAGCTTCCATCCTCACAGACCGTCACCCGTGGTAAGATACCCTTTGATACAGCAGTCTCATCTGCGAATTTTTAGCCCACAAACGAACGATACAAATGAGGATTTAAAGGTCTTACTATAGACACAGATTTGGGCACAGGTCTTTTCGTCGTAAGGATCTACAGCACAAGGTCCTCGAACAAACGTGGAGTTGTTGTCCCCCTCGTTATGACACAATCGATTCGAGAGACAGGTGGCTGTAGTTCCACAACATGCGTTCGATCCAGGACATACGACGTTGTCTGGATATAGGCAAGACCGTTGACTCCATAACAACTAGTAGTAGTCGTAACCGCGTCCGCTGGAACGAAAAAGAGGCCGAAAGATGAGAAGAGGAGGATAAAGATTATGATATGCCGAGCCATGATATAATAATAATGATATTGTTCTGCTTCGAGCCAGTCGGAGAGAACAGAAGGGGAGGAAAGCCAACAAGCGAAACTAAAGACTTTCTGAACAAGAAAAGCTAAAGACTGCAGAAAGGCAAGTCAGGAATGAGGGATCATGAAAATAGGCATCTCACCCACACCACTTCGTGCAAGAGGGCCATATGAACAAGAGGAGAATCACAGCGTACTGTAACTTTCGTACTGCACCACCATACGATAACGGATCAAACAACAGACTGTGCCGCTCAACGTCGAACACAAAGTGCTGTCCCTTGAAGCCATTGAGTGCACAACGTGCAGAAAAAATCCAACAATTTTCATGGGGTTTGCGGCGAAGGGCATGTCGAGATATATATATTTTGTTGGTCAAGGGTATAGAATCACAATCGACCACTCAGGAAATCAAGCATTGTGCACAGCGCCTGCAACCCCCAGCAACCCCCAGCAACCGAGCTGTCGGGCCCGCAAGTGTTAATCTGGCGCCCGGAGCAACCGCGGCAGCCAACGAAGTCCCCTGAAGAGGCTTCCTTTCTTCAGGCCTTCAGGCGCTTAAGTGGCGCATGAAACGCTTAACATACCCCAAAAATGGACAAATGCAGGCCTGTAGCACACGATCACCCTTTACCCCCCCCAGCTCGCCAGCTCGCAAATTTGTTCGGATCCTCTCCAACAACAGGCCACATCCTCTTTGTTTCTTTGTGTGCACACTGTACTACATGTACTACATGTACTACATGTAAGGTAGTACAGTATTTTCAGCACAGTTCTTCGTGCCTCGCAACCTGGTCTGCCAATCATGACCTAGATAGCCCAGTAATTCTACTACCTAGTAGCAATCTGGGTAAGACAGCCGTCATGAGCCGCTGTAGTCCGGTGGTCCACACTACTGTAAGTAGTCGTAATCAGACGAGGAACAAGGTCTTCTTACCCTGCTCTTGGCCCTGGGGTTTGGGGGGTAGGGATGGTCACAGCCTTACTATTATTGGTATTTAGTAGGATAGGAGCATGTCACTTAAAAGAGGACGAATGCCCTACGAATAACCTACTACTACCTACCTACTTGCCTGCCTTATGAATGCCCTGTTGGATTTTAACCGCTAGGCTTCGTCTTCTTCTTCCACCGTCGTTTTGTCGTACCTGACCTCTTCTCTCCTCTCCTTGAATATCCTTCTCTTCCGTCATTCTTGTCGATATACTCCATACAGCCGCGTATTTCTTGGCATCGACCTGTTTCTTGCGCGTCCTTTTTTTTTCCATATCTCTCCTTTCCTCTTGTTTGTATATTATAAAGACCTCTGCGATGATGGGAACAGCTGCCCCGGGGAAGAGGCAGTTCGCTGCTTGGGGGACGATGGGCATACTGGGCATACTCCTCATTTTCTACTATATGTTAGTAGTTCTGTGCCCATTTCATTTCATCTCCTAGGCCCCACGAACCATCCTAATTGTAATCCCACAGTTCCTGGACAGCTCTACAAACCTCCCTACCTGAGAATTACGGCTACGGCACACAAACTCTTCATTTCGCAGACAAACCGACTACCCCGGAATGTCCTCCTCCGCCAGAATGCCCTCCACCTCCACCACCACCATCACCATACGATGAAACAAAAGTCGCATTTCTCGTCGAGACAAGACCACTTCCTCACCTTCCCGCGCTCTTCGTACATATGACCAGCGTGATACCACCAGAATGGACATTCAGATTTATGGGATCCCAAGTAGCAATTGATTTCATGCGGTCATCGAAACCCATCCAACGACTAGAAGAATCAGGAAAACTTCAACTCCTCCCAGTGCCCCAAAAATATTCTGTTACGAGCCGCGAATCCATAAGCCAAATGTTTACAGATCCCCACCTCTACGGAGACGTCCTCGCACCAGCCGAACATTTGTTAGTTTTCCAACCAGATAGCATCTTCTGTACGAATGCGCCAACATCCCTCAACGATTACCTCGCATGGGATTGGATTGGTGCGCCGTGGTCGGTAGATGCAAAATATGGCGGCAATGGAGGTTTGAGTTTGCGGAAAGTGAGCAAGGTGTTGAACGTGCTGAGGAACGAAACCAGACGTATTAGAGATCCGGAGTTAGAAGATTAGAAGATCTCTGGCTAAGTAGGAGAATGTCGCTTCGGAATGGCGCGATTATTCCTCATGCGAATCAGAGCAAGACCTTCAGCGTGGAAAGTGTTTGGTACGATAGGCCTTTAGGATATCACATCGGTTGGTTGGGCGTGCACCACGAACAGGTAAGTTTTCTCGTGTCATGTCTTGATGCGCATGAGCGAAATAATTTAAGACTTGGCACTGACTTCTCGACTAGATTTGGGATGATAAGAAGCAGGTTGATCATATCATGAAATATTGTCCAGAGGTGAAAATGATTCTTGGGATGAAGTTAGCAAACGACAAGCCAAGCGGCGTTACCCGCTGAACGTCCTATTTATATCCTATATGATCAACCGCGCCAAGGAATCCATCGGATGGACCGAAACTCTCCTTGGCAAGCATTCGAGAAGAGAAGGATGATGGACGAGGCAGAATTTGGTAGGCTTCCCATAAAATGGAGCCGCGCTCCTCGATTTCGAAGAGTATACATTAGAGGCGAACAGAAGGATCAGTGCTGTTGCCGGTATTGTTCAACCTCGACCCATTTTCTGCTGGCGGAGGAAGCAACAGAAGCAACCAAAGCAACGGCAGCGAAGTCGAGTCGAGTTGCCAAAGGCATATTGAGCCATGTTTTCGTTAAAAATCTGTCCCGTCTGGACAGCACTCCATAGAGATGCTTGTATATAACGGTGGAAATGTAAGAAAAAGAACAGTTTGTGTTAGATGAAGAGATCATCTAAACATGTATCAACTATCATGCTGGGCTGTTGGCATAGAAGAACTTCCAATCAACGAGAATCGATGACACGTTGAACTTGACCCGTACTGGGGATGTGACCAATATATTATTTTGAAAGTGTTGTGGCGATTGCTTGAGATGATACTGCGCACACCAAAGGATAGATATTAGATACAAAACACCATACAAGAGAGAACACATTGGTATCATAAAATAGAACGCTAACTCCTCTGCCCATGATGTGTTATCCTTGATCCTTAGCTGAATGGATGATCCAACACAGACTTTTACAATAAATTCGCAACCAACTGCTCGGCGTAGTCTGTTGCGACTTCCTGGCCTTGGTTGTCCAAAGCGGAGGAGGCTTACTCATGTTGGTCATTATCTAAAACTTCAAAACTAATTGTCATCGGTGTGTACTATTTCGTAAGTTCAACTCACGCCGATGCTTCCGAGGTACCGGCTTCAACTTCATTGCCCTGGGAGAAGAATATCCTCGCTGGCTTGTCGTAATCATTTGTAATACTGTAAAAATTTCCTGGAATTGTCGAGTTAGTTCCGAATTAGATTCACATACAACAATCCGAAGGAAACATACCTCGAGGAACCTGCCACATCCCGCCTTTTCCAATCCGGAAGACATTGTCATTGACGCTGACCTCCACTCTGCCATAGTGCACGAAGAATGCCATCTGCATCTTTCTGGAGTTCTTTGGCTTTTTAACAGCCCCCGGAGGTAGATCTACCATGCCAGATCCAAAGAATGGTAGAGTCAATGTCTTCGCAAACTTGAAGGTTGCGCCTGCAATTTCTCTAGTAATGATGGCTGCAGACGACAGAGCAAGCTCTTCTTCCTGGTCCATTGTTTCTTGCCCTAGAGGATCCTGAGGATCCCATTCTCGAACTTCACCAACGATTCTCCCAGGTTCAACTTCCCATGGCTCTATCTCATCGTCATCTTCCGAATCAGACTCCACAGCTCGCTTCTTGCCTTTCTTTCCTCGTTTGTGACTTTTCTTTCCTGCAGCATTGGCCACTGATTCTTCAGTCCGAACAACTTCCTTGATAGCTGGCAACAGGAATTTTGAATAGCCATCGGTGGCTTCTTCTGCCTCATCCCACTCAACTCTTTCGCCTCTCCAGTATGCAAGTGGTTTAATCGAGTTACGTCCTGAACGGGTTTGCTGGAATCCACCAGCAACACCTGGTGTCTCACGTCGAAGAATGACCAAACCACGATTGTTCTTTGGCATAGGGGGGCCACGTGTAACCTCAGGAGAGTCCACCTCTGAAATGACAGGTAACTTTTGTTTCCGGCCTGCTGGTTTCGTGGGCTTCTGTTTAGACGCTTCTGACACGCTCGCCGCCTTTTTGATAACATTGTCTGATTTCTTTGGTCTCCCGGGCTTGCTCTTATTAGGGGCCTTCGCAGTCTCCAGAGTTTCTGCGGGCCCTTCAAGAGAGTGCCGACCAGATCTTCGCCTTTTTGTTGGCCTATCCTCCTCATCCTGCTCTTCGTCCTGGGTCTCAACTTGCTCTTCGACCTCATTTACAATAGTCTTCTGCTTTGCTGCGGGCCGGCCTCGGCCTCGTTTTGGGACAGATTCGGCGGGCTCGGATGCTGTTGTTTTTCTCTTTCGACTTGCTTTTGTAGGAAGCTCTGGCTCAAGTTCAGATCCATCTGCTACTTCTGGTTCCTCACTTGGTTCCTCGGGGCCCTCGTTGTACTCGACTTGCTGCAACGAATTATCTCCAATTTCAATGTCTCCATAGCTCTCCAATTGACCAGTTTCATCATCCTCATTGTCATTGGCAGGAGGAGATAACCGTGTTCCATTGACCGGGTGTGAATGAAAGCGCCCTTCCACCCCTGGCACTCGAATCTGGCAGAGACTCCTCGTGAGAATTCTGATCGTAATCATCCCCATTGACTGAAAAATCAAGTCTTCGGACAACAGATGGCCGAGTAGGGGAGGACCGAGGATCATAACCTGGATTTCGGCGAGCTGGGGATTGAAGATATGTCTTGATCGGAGATTTGGAACGCGGGGGTGGTGGTAATCGCATATTCGCTCGTTTTCGTTCGGTAAGCAGATCTTGAGGCTCTGGGACAGTACCTGGTTACACGGTTAGTCCAGTTCATGAACAGAAACAGCTATGATGTATGCGACATACTGTCATTTATATCCATGTCTTCGGAACTTGACAGCGTCGCATTGCCATTGGCACCATTGGTCTTATGCGTAGATCTGCTGCTCTTTGGTGCGGGCTTTGCGGGTGAGGAAAAGAGACCGTCTATGGGTTCCAAGCCATGTTCATCTCGAACTCCATTATCTGGAACTGTAACCCCGGTTTTCCTGAATGGCGTCAACTTCTATAGCAACTCTTTCTATCATGGTACTCACCTTCCCTTAACTCCAAGATCAAACAAATATTGGTTTTCGCGTGGCTGGCGCCTTGCTGCTGCGTCTGCTGGTGCCATTTTCTCCTAAAAGCGATGCGCGACAGAGGTCAAGCGCGACAGAGGTATTTGTCGCAAAGTACGTGAATGGTGTCGAGATGATTTTCTGCACTTGATGTTGTTGCAATGGGAAATGCTCTGGGTGACTGAGTCAACTTCAGGAAGGATAACGCGAAAAGAGAAAGAGCCATATGCTGAGGTTACGCGTTGAGGGTGTGGGGTCATGGGTTCGTGGAAAGTCCAACGGGGATGGAAATTCAAAGACCACAACAACAGGATGACTAAGCGACCTCGCAATACGAAGTATCGCTCAACGCGTCCAGGATTGCCTACAAAGTTCATACTTGTAATGAACTGTTCACCTTTACAAAGTCCCTATTTGAATACCTACCTTCACAAAGAATATTAGCTATACATTTTGAAGGCATTAGACTAGATTTCACATGGTAGTGTTATCTAGACATTCACTCTCTACGATGTCTTTGCTTTGGCCAGTTGTCAATGCTTTGTATATACTCCGGTTACATTAGTCTCTGGAAATTTTCTGACAATCTTTTTGATATGGTTCATGTTTGTTTTTTTTCATATCTGGTTCTATTACACAGGTATATATGATAAAGACGCAAATGGTCTCTCAACGCTTCACGTTATGAGGCCTGTTGCTGTATCAAGGCTCATGGTGTAGCCTTTTTTTTTTTGGGAAGTAGTACACCAATTAGAAATTGTGAGAACATGGCTTTCAAATAGTACAAATCCTCAGTGAGCTTTTAAGCCTCCGGGGATTGAGTTCCATGACGGTTGACGCCACACATAATTCTAGCCTTTGTCATATGTCGAACTAGTTCAAGTCAAGTTAAATTACTTGATTTGGGTAACTCGAGTAAGGTGCTTGACTTGAACACCTTAGTATAGTAGGTATGCCTAACGAAAGTAAGTTCGAAGCTTTCACCTTGTGTCAAATCTCATTTCTAGCATTGATATATATCATGACTTAAGTGTAGATATTTGGGAAGAGTTACCTATATATTCAAGAAACCCCTTCGAGGACCCCTATCTAAATTAAGCGAGCAGCCGGAGCTTAAATCCACTTTAACCTAGTCGCGTCTCCAAACACCACGACGCGTTTTCCTCGCGACCATATCGTAATACACATCCAACTAGATAACTCAACACTCAAACAATAAACCCATACAGCCTCGAAAATGGACGACTCCCAAATAGAAGAAGAAAACATAAACCTCGAAACACCCTCCGAAAACGTCTTCATCGCCCCCTCAATCGACTCTCAAAAACTCTTCTCAGGCGCATCCTACACATACTACTCTGCAGTCCCACCAACACTCCTACCCACCACGACTACCAAACCGCCAACACCAGGTCCACCATGTTGCCTCGGCGTAGATGAAGCAGGACGAGGACCAGTCCTAGGACCCATGGTATACGGACTATTTTACCTCCCAATCCCACTATCCGATCCTCTCCTAAAAAGCACCCATCACTTCGACGACAGCAAAGTACTCACCCCAGCCGTCCGATCCTCACTTATGGAAACCCTCTGTACATCAAGCCCACCCTCTGATCTCTATAGCCAATGTGGTTGGGCTGTCGAAGTAATGTCAGCGCGAGACATCGGATCAAATATGTTAAAACCAGCCGGTACGGTACATATAATTTGAATGCACAAGCTATGGATGCTACCATCGCATTAATTGAAGGAGTTTTCAAGAAAGGTGTGAACGTCAAGGAAATTTATATCGATACGATTGGCCGCCCAGATATATATCAGAAGAAGTTAGAGAAGATCTTCCCAACAGCCAAAGTGACAGTCGCAAAAAAGGCAGATAGTTTATATCCTTGCGTTAGTGCAGCAAGTGTCTGCGCAAAAGTCACTCGGGACGCTGCGCTTGAAGTACTCTATGAATCATACTTACCTAAGTCGAAAGCGGGAGATGAGGATACGGAGATGAGTGATGCGAAAGAGGAGGATTCATGGGGCAGTGGTTATCCTTCTGATGCACGTTGTACGTCTTGGTTGAAACGGAATATGGACCCTGTGTTTGGATGGGGGAGTGAGACGAGATTCAGTTGGGGAACGGCAAAGGACATGTTGGATGTCAAGGGTGCGGCTGCAAAAGTCGAGTGGCCGGTTGAAGAAGATGATGAGAATTCGAGGTTAACGCAATTCTTTAGCGCGGAGAAGGATAAAGGAAATGATGAACTGGGAGGATGGTTTGGTAATCCCGTAGGAACAGAAATATTCTAATCATGTGAATCTGTATTTCGTGGCGTTGTGTTGGCGTAATGTGGCCCGTTACGTATAGATTCCCACATGGGCAATTCGAACATCTTAATTCATAAACAGTGGCAAAAGTCAAAGAGGAAATCATGAGAGTCATATTACACCATTACTGCATATCCACAGTGTTTTTGTACAAATTGTACAAGTCCAAGCCTCCAGCCTATATATCATCGTCAGACTCAACAGTCGTCTTCCTCCTGCCTCTACTATCCAAAGTGGCGAGGCTATATCCGTCGCTATCTGCATCTTTCCTTCCGCTGACGACCATAGCTTGACGTCCTGTGTCAGAGCTCTCAAGAAATTCTCTCAGTTTCTCCTTGCCTATGTCAATAGCCTGCGCGGATGCTGCATTAGCCATACGTAGCATTGGGCCCCAAAGGTTGAGGGTGTATGTAATATACGCGCCAGCAACAGCGAGGATAAGGAAGATGAAGTAGACAGGGTTTCGGAGAACTGTATTGGTCATTAGTATAGTTACGATATCTGGATTTTATAAACTTACCCGCCCAGATCTCGTTCCACCCCAGCGCTAAAAGTAGTCCATAGAAATACAAGGGAACTTGGGCGACACCGCCAATGGCGCTACGCTTTGCTTCCACATATACGCCATCTGCTGCTTTCTTGAATCTAACAACGAGGTCTTGGCGTTTGGCCTCACTCAATATTGTCATCTCTTCCTCCAAACTCTTCCCTTCTTCTTCATCCACGCCTCCGATTGGCGTCAAATCCTCTTCGTCTTTTGGATCCACGCTAGCTGGGGCGCTGCCAATCCACTCTGGTAGCTCTGGGGGCGAAAGAGTCGCTGAAAGTTTGAATCGTGATAAGAGGGGAATGAGTGTCGACGTCGACTCTTTAGCTTTCGAATAAAGCCCCTCAATATCATCTGTAGGACGCCATATCCTAGGAACTCCATCTTCATCGTAGCGGAACTTGTCCTCAAAATTTTCCCGAAGTTTCAGCAAAATGTTGCCTTCCATGACTTCCTCGTCAATTCTTCCTCTGAGGACTCCCCAACTCTTCCGCCTTAGCCTCCATAGTCCAACCTCGATTTCATCTTCGCTAGCATCGAAGCTCTTTGCCCTCTGGACGAATCTAATCTCCGCTTCTTTCACAGTAGAGACAAAGAGTTTCCAGATCCTGTCCCACAGATCCTTTTCTGTCGAGGGTTTCTCGCCTTCCTCAGGGGCGCCACCTCCACCTCGACCAGAGCCAAGTTTGTTAAATTCAAGGCCTACTGACTCACCCAGGCGTGAGCGGACCCATCTTTCAACACGAGTAGCAAGGCGACGCATTTCTTCCTTTCGTAAGCGAGCGCTAACTTCGTCGAGGTCTTTCTCATAGAGGTTGTACTGTTGCTTGAAGTTGCTCCATGAAACACCTTCAATGGCAAGGCTCATTGCCTCCTTCTTGAATTGTTTAAGAGCAGCGGCTTTTTCACGGTCAACAATGTCAGCAAAATCATAAGAGTTTCCTTTCTTTTGGCCTGCCTTGACAGCATTTGTAACCGAGTCACTGAATGAGGTAACTCCTGATTTGTGTGCAGCAGATAGCTGGCCGAGATACAAGGCCTTCATTCGGACATCAATCTTGCTTTCGAGCTCGAGCTTCTTCCGTGTATAGACACCTTTGTGATATCTACTAGCTTCCGTCTCAAAAGCTTTGATAGTCTTCGTCCGAGTTGCCTTTCCAGTCACGCCTAGATCCACTAATACGGTAGGCTTTCCAGTTCTAACACCCTCGGCTTGTTTCTCTTCAAGTGGCGCAATGGCTTCATCGAAAGCGACCAAAACTTCTCGTGCAATCTCATCGCACCTGAACTGGGCGAGTAACTCTTGCTGCGTTGGAAGATCAAGATCCTTGTTGTGAACAATCTGGTCCCAGACACCTTCTGCGTATGCAGAGAAACCATCGGCAGGTATGCGACGATGGTATTCCGGGAGGAATACGCCACCATTAAATTCTTCGTCTACGGGGGCACCGCTGGGCTTCGACGTCCTGTGCCCAACGCGGAACCGCGTACCAAGTTTCCCAATCTCTGTTATGAACTTTTCTGGTTGTAGGATCTTGTGGGGTAGAGCAGCAAATGCGAAATCGAAATAGTCTTCAATACGTGAGTTCTCGAGACCTTTGGGTTTTGAAAGTGTCGACCAAATTTTTGTCAAATCAGCAATCAGAGTATTCCGTAAGTTCGCCAGAGGTGTAGTTCCTAAATGATCACGGATGACAAAGAATAGAAGTGATCGAGGGTTAGACCTGGTAACGTTAGCTTTGGTGTGTGATGTGCAAAACAGCCGACTTACTGTTTGTCCTTTAGGAAGAGTTGCAAGTTGACTTCGAATACCGTTTTGAGAAGCCCCATATTTGCGCCTTGGTACAAACCAACCTGATGTTCCCAAATGTTGACGATCAGAACTTCGCTGGTAGCCAATGCAAAAAGGGCACTTTTCCGCTCGAAGTCTTGATCCTCTCCTCTCTCGCGGCCATCAGTACCTTCCACATCCATGACTAGGATATTATCTGCCATCTTTTCGGCGCCTGATCCTTCCGTCTTGTTCTTGGACATCCATATTCCCTTTGTGGTCTGCCGCCTTTCCGACTCTGACATTACGCCGAACTGAGTGCCAAATAAATGGTTAAGCAGGGTGGATTTGCCAGTTGACTGGGAGCCAAAGACTGAGATCAGATGGTAGTTGAAGCCAGACTGGGCGACCTTGGTGAGTTGGAGATAGCCATTGAGAGAAGGACTGGCAGAACTATTAGTACGAGGTCTTATGCGCATGTGAGAGGACGAGAGCCTACTTGAACTCCTTCTCATCGTCGATAACCTGTATGCCATGCTCATACTGCTCCTTTGTCGCCGCCTCACCAACAGAGGCAAAGTGGCCGTTCATGGTCATCACAGATGGAGCTGTTGGATATCTTGAAGCTACCGAAGGTCTGCGGGAGGTGTTGTATAAACTCTGGCCATTTGTAGAACTCGGCGTCGACATGATAGCGAAAGGGGTGGTGGTGGCTGCAGTGGCCCCAAATAATCTGGGTTGGGGCTTGTGACGTTGAGCAATGCTAAGGTAATGCGAACCCTGGTATTTTTCTGGAATTGCTCCAATGCGAGTGGACGTAGGACAACGGTCTATCCTCCTGTCATCGACATGTATTGGGGAATATTGGGAGGAAGGTTTTACGGAAGGTTCAACCGAATAATGTGGAAGAGAAGACGACTGGCCTCAGTGGCCTTAAGCCTGCCTACAGTACACGCCGCCCACCAGGAGGTCAAGCCGCCCAAGCCTCTTGAACATGTGACCAGAGCTTCCCACGCGCGTGTTCCAAAGGGAAAATCATTTTAGACATCAGACGAACATCGAAAAAAGATGAAAACCGCGTCTGGACAGGCAATATGCATGCTGCACCCAGCTGTCTCATCTGTTCGCCTACTCTTTCTGCATCATCTCGTCGCTGCACATGATTTCCTTTCCTATGGTTGTTGGTAGTCCTCCTGTTATTATCATTGTTGTTATTATTATTCAAGTTATTCCTGGCGACTTGTAATCAGCACTTTTTTGCATGGTTCTCTTCCGTGGTCCAATCTCTGCATATCGTATCGCCTATCGCCTCTGGCCTCCTTTCTCCTCTCTGGGAATCTGAGTCCCCGAAAGTCCCCCCCAAAAACATCACCACAACATACTTCCCTCTTATCGAAATATATGCCTACCTCTCGTTTCGATAGCAGCACGTTTCACAATATGTCGCCAACCATAGTACAATTGCACAAGTCTTTCTCCAGTGAGACCACGGAGGCTTGGTTGATCCGTCGTCATAAGATGCCAAGGCCAGCCGGTAGCGCTGCTGTCGGGCAATGCTTGACACATTGAGTTTGTAAAGACCTGATTTTGGCATTCGAAAACACCGAGGGATCGCCCCTCCGATGTTTACGCGTTACCCGTTATCTAAGGTGGTTTCGTTGTTTGAGGAGGAGTCTACTGTTTTCGTGGTTGCATATATATTCTTACCCTGCCCCTTCTGGTGACTGGTCGTGTGCTAGATTATCGAGTCATTTGAGCATCATCGACGCAGTGTGCTGCTGGAAAAAAAAAAATTCGTCTCCAGACCCCTCACATTCGACAATCATGGAGCGAACCAAATCCCAGGAGAATGCCGATGCCGCACTGGCCGGTATGGGGTACAAGAGCGAACTTCCTCGATCTTTGAGTATGATGAGCATCTTAGGACTGTGAGTTACTCTGTAATCTGAAATACGTCACTTAGGTAGCAAATTCTGACATTAGTTGGCAGGTCGTTTGCTATTATGGCCGTACCCTTCGGCTTAAGCACGACGTTTTACATTTCACTCACTGATGGCCAATCCGTAACTGTGCTCTATGGATGGATTTTTGTCTCAATAATTTCACTCAGCATTGCTGCTTCGCTCGCCGAGATTTGCGCCGTCTATCCCACGGCAGGCGGAGTTTATTACTGGTCTGCAATGTTAAGCACGAAGAAATGGGCTCCATTAGTCTCTTGGACAACAGGATGGCTCACGCTGGTTGGTAATTGGACGGTTACTTTGAGCATCAATTTCTCAGGAGCCCAATTAATCCTCAGCGCTATCTCACTCTGGAAAGAAGACTTTGCGGCCACCCAATGGCAAACGGTCCTCATGTTTTGGGCTGTTATGTTTGTCGTGTTCTCAGTCAATGTCTTCGGCGCAAAACATCTTGATCTTTTGAACAAGCTTTGTATTTACTGGACTGCAGCATCCGTCATTATCATCATTATTATTACAGTTCTTGTAATGACACCCACAAGGCGAAGTGCGAAATTTGTCTTCAGTCATTTTGATGCTTCAGCGAGTGGCTGGCCTTCTGGTTGGGCATTCTTCGTAGGACTTCTCCAAGCAGCTTGTAGGTCTTTCCCAGTAGCATTAATAACTCTGTGAAGTGCTAATACATGAAAATATAGACACTCTGACTGGTTACGGAATGGTAGCGTCTATGTGCGAAGAAGTACAAATGCCTGAGCGTGAGGTGCCTCGAGCTATGGTTTTGTCTGTTGCTGCAGCCGGAATTACCGGTGTCATCTACCTCATTCCAATTCTTTTCGTGCTCCCGGAAATCGATTTACTTCTAGCTGTCGCTAATGGCCAACCAATTGGCCTTATTTTCAAAACAGCAACCGGTTCTGCTGGTGGCGGTTTTGGTCTTCTTTTCCTGATCCTTGGAATTTTATTCTTCGCAGGCGTTGGCTCCCTGACAGCAGCAAGTCGTTGTACATACGCCTTCGCTAGAGACGGAGCCATTCCTGGATCAAAGCTGTGGGCACGAGTTGACAAACGCTTCGAGATCCCTCTCTGGGCTTTAGTGCTCTCGACCGTAGTGGATATGGTTCTCGGATGTATATATTTCGGGTCAACCAGTGCTTTCAACGCTTTCACCGGAGTAGCTACCATCTGCTTATCTTGTTCCTATGGTATCCCTATTCTGGTATCTCTTATCCGTGGTCGCAGAGCTGTCAGGCACTCCTCTTATTCCCTTGGACGATTTGGCTTCTTCATCAACGCTTGCACTACTGTCTGGATTGTCTTAGCCATTGTGCTCTTCTGTATGCCTGTCTCGATACCCGTTACCCCTGTGTCAATGAATTATGCCAGTGCTGTTTTCATGGGCTTCGCACTGATCAGTGTCGGATGGTATATCGTCAGCGGAAGGAAACACTTTACCGGACCTCCAGTGCCTGCAGATGTTGAGCCGGCGGAGGATGGGGAGATCGTTGGTGGACCGTTAGGTAGAGTTACGACCGGTGACGATACTCTGAACGGTAGCGGTGAAGATAAGACTACTCCCAAGGCGGAGAGTGTAAAATAGATATCCTGTTCGCATAGTTTGTAAAATACTGGGTTGGGAAATAAAAATGTGGTCACGGAAAATAGAAGCCTTTCATGAAGTTAACTCGGAATATTCTTTGACTCCCTTGAATTATAACTTCCTCGCTTACAGCCCAGCTTTTTTGTTACTGTTAGAGTGTCACTGATGATGATTGATGGCAGTGGTAAACTCGCTGGGGCGATTTAACGGCCGAAGCTGGATTAAGCCAATTGACAACAACCTCCAGAACGCACCCACTGTAAGTGCATCTTTCGTCTTTGTTCTACCGATCATTGATCATCATGAAGCATCAATTAATTATATTGAGCTAAACGCGAATTGCTATCTCCATATGTAAGTATATTTATCCGATCAGTCCAAGCAAGTCTAGCCCTGGCCTTAAGGTCCTTTTGTACAAACGATCGACGTCATGACTAGCGAATATCATGACGAAAGTAAACAGAAGCCCTTCTGGTGCTTCGTCTTCTTCCCCGCATAAATATAAGTATTAATTTGATCATGCTCCAATCACTTTCAAGATCAATGACAATTTGCAGGCCAATCCGCAGAAGTTTCCTCAGATCAACAATTCCAACGCTTACAAAAAGAACTATGGTTTCAGGCACAGGCGCAGCTGATAATTCCGACCTCAAGGTAGAGAAACTTTTCGATGTCTCTAATTTTTCGACTGTTGTAACAGGTGGAGGGACAGGTATTGGGCTTATGATGGCCCAGACATTGTGTGCGAATGGAGCCAAGGTCTACATCACAGGTCGGAGGAAGGAAGCTTTGGATACTGTTGTCGAGAAATACAGCACAGGGCCAGGCAAAATCATTGCTTTGCCTGGAGATATCACTAGCAAAGATGAAATCAAACGGCTTGTGAAAGTTGTTGAAGAGCAGGAGCCCAAGGGAATCCACTTATTGGTCAACAATGCTGGTATCGCAAGGGATGACAACACAAAGTACTCCAAGAGCAAGCCAGATTTCAAGGTAGATAAAAGCCATACGCAAAGGTTGATATAGACTAATAGGCTCTCAGTCTGCACAGTCGATCTCAGATCATATGTTCAAAAGCGATCCCTCAGCTTGGGCCGAGACTTTCGAGACAAATGTCACATCACAATTCTTCGTCGCAGCCGGCTTTCTACCTCTCCTGTCCAAGTCTCTCAATAGCACCCCAGGCTTTTCGCCAAGCATAATAAACACTACGAGCATCTCAGGCGTCATGGTACTATTTCCATCCTATTTCTCTATATCTTATTCTCGCTAACTATAAACTAGAAAGGCAGTAGTAATGGACAATTCGCCTATGCTTCCTCAAAAGCTGCCTTTATCCACCTCACGAGGATGATGGCCACCACTTTCTTAGAAACAAAAATTCGCGTCAACTCGATTGCACCTGGAGTTTTCCCTAGTGAGATGACGGCAGGAGATTCGAATAAGGAACAGAAGAGTGAGATGAGTTCTGAAGCCTCGAACCCTACTGGAAGATATGGGCATGATGCAGTAAGTAAACTCAACTACCATGTCACTTCTGAGTTGCTTAGAGTGTTTTGAATTGCTATGGGTGTCTACTCGCCCTTTTCAACCCTTATCCGTACAATCCTAATAAGGTCAACGCCTTCAAGTCTCCCACTTCGTGGTATGCACATTAGTAATAGGTCCTCGCAATTTTTAATTTTTGGAATAGTCTAATTTCCTCAAATTATGACAGACGGCTAAGAATTCGTCTTGAAATGGCAATTTACTAACTACCTCGTTTAGGATATGGGAGCAGCTCTGCTCTACCTTGCCGGGCCCGGGGGGTGTTTTCCTAAATGGTCAAATCATCTACCCCGAAGGAGGCAACCTCCTCACGAATCCAGCATGTACCTGATCCACTAAAGAGAAATACCACGTAATGAGTCATGATAAGTTGTTTTCAAGAGCAACAATCCATGACCTACAAAAAGTATCACATGACTGATGGACGAGGCCCGTGACTAGGCAACCTCTCTGTAGGCACCCACAGGTATACATTGAGATGACTAATGAAAAGATCTGCTTCACATCAGAAACAGGATATAAAGAAAGAATCTCTTCTAGAGATGAATGTATAAGTATGTGTTGTGGGAAAATTGTTGTTCTTTTGTTCTGTTCTGCATCATTCGTTATTCACATCGTCTCACAGACAGACAATAAACAAAACTACCTACCTACACACCTCACACATCCACAAACGTGAAACAATCATCAGAAATAAAGCACCCATTCATTCATCGTCAATTAACAAATAATGAGCAACCCAATCCCCCAATCACCAACATGTCACTTCCAGAAATCCCAACCTTCCCAAACTTCACCTCCTTCTCCTTCTCAATCCTCCCAACCTTCTTCCTTTCAACCCCATCTACCCCAAACCCTCACAACAATCTGGATAACCAACATAACAAACCTCTACCACATCTACCAAATCAACTGGATAACAAAAGTCACGCCCAAACTAACACACAATCCTCCAAACCCAATCAATCCCCCAACAATGCCATCAAACCCGCCACAACCCCCCTTCAACTGGGCCTACCAAAGCAACAACAACCCCCTCCCGCCACTCCAATACCCACTCCCACCCCGTCCATGGATGTTACCACCAAGACGCCCAATACCCACAGCCTTCTACCTCCAACAAATACGCTTCTACCGCCCAGGAATACCTCCGGATCCCTACGAACATGAATTCGAACCCGACGAACATCCCCCCAACATCTACCGGGATCAAATCTCCCAATTCTTAGTCAGGATCTCGAACGAAATCTTTCCAATTTTAGGTGTTTTATTCGTGGGTTTTGGGAGGGCTTTTTGGTTTTTGATGGAGTGGTTAGTTTTTAGACCTCTTAGGGGGATTGTGTGGGTGGTTGGGAAGGTGGAATGGGAATTCGTTTTTGCTTTGTTGGTCGCTGCTAGGTTGGCTGGCTTTATGCCTAGACCTAATGGTGGAAGGGCTTTGGAATCAGAGGGTGGTATGGAGGTTGATGGGCCGGTTTATATGCTTGTGCCGGAGTTTAGGAGATGGGGTAAGTGCTGCTTTTGTTCGGGAGATTGTTGGATGGTTGTCGCGTATATGAGGATTGATGCTGACAGTGTTAATAGCAACGGGTTCGTGCTTTCAGGCTTCGAGAAGTTAAGTGTTCATTGTTAGTGGGCTAATCATTAAGTTGGAAAGGAGTCGAGGGGTTTGAAGGCTTCAATGGAAATTGGATTGGCCTATGGCGTTTTTGATAACGATACCAGGCCGGCGAGCCAATATCTTTTCAGTCATACACCAACTAGTTGATATTCACAGATGTATCTTTTTGCTTCGTGAGAGAAACTTCTATCATTCGTGACATCTCGCTTAAAAGTGACTGTTGACACAGGAATGAGAATGCATTATACATAAGCCAACCAACCGCCTCCAACTGGGAATCAATACACAGGGACAAGGATCAATGCACCACAAAGCCGCTTAAATCAAATACCCAAGCTGAACTCAACACCGAGGTCACTAGCTCTTGCTGTTTTTGATGTCAGTTACAGTTTCCAGCTACGGTGGACTGAGGTGTTGTGACTTACCCATCTTTACAACCTTCGAGAACTGCACAGACTTCTCTGCAGCAGTTTGTAGATCATCAATAGAGAAAATCTTCAATCCAGAATCGTTGATCAACTTGTGTGCAGCCTCCATGTTAGTTCCCTGTAATCTTGCGATGATTGGGATTCTAAGGTTCATGCTCTCAACAGTGCTGATGAGACCCTGGGCAATAGCATCGCATCTGACAATACCACCAAAGATGTTAACAAAGATAGCAGTAACCTTAGGGTCGCTTGTAATAAGAGTGAAAGCCTCCTTGATAGCCGCTGGGGTAGCTCCACCACCGACATCCAAGAAGTTAGCAGGCTCGCCTCCGTTAAGCTTAATGATATCCATGGTAGCCATGGCGAGACCAGCACCGTTGACCAAGCATCCAATATCACCTCCAAGCTTGATGAAGTTAAGACCAGACTCTGCAGCGCGGACTTCCTCGGCATCTTCTTGAGTGGTATCGCGCCACGAGAAGACCTCCTTTTGACGGAACTCAGCGTTGTCATCAAATCCAAGCTTAGCGTCCATAGCCAGGACCTTGTGATCCGAGGTTTCTGAGAGAGGGTTAATCTCAATTTGGGTAGCATCCTTCTCCATGAAGACTTTGTACAACTTCTGGATAGTATCCTTTGCGTCGTCGATGCATTGCTCGCTGAAGCCAAGGTCAACAGCAATCTTGGTGGCGATCTCGTCTGTAACTCCCTTGTGGATATCGATATATGTTGTGGTAATTGCGTCTGGCTGCTCCTTTGCAACTGTCTCAATATCCATGCCACCCTGTGATGAGGAGACAATAACTGGTCCCTGAGAGCCACGGTCCATCAAGATGGCCAGGTAGAACTCGCGACGTGCAAATTTGCGCTCACAAATGTAAACAGAGTTGCAGAGACGTCCCTGAGCACCGGTTTGTTTGGTAACAAGCTTGTGTCCGATCATCTGGTCTGCGAACATCTTTGCCTCGGTGGGAGAATAGATTACGCGAACACCTCCTTTCAGTCCATTGTCGAAAGTACCCTTTCCTCGTCCACCAGCTAACACCTGTGCCTTGATAACCATATCATCACCACCAATCTTCTTTGCGATTGCCTCTGCCTCAGCACCAGTGGTTGCAACAGACCCTTGTGGAACACCAATGCCATACTATCCCAATGTAAGCTTTGTAACGATCAATGCCATGCTCATGTATCTACCTGTTTCAAAAGATCCGCAGAGAGGTACTCGTGTATGCTCAAAGCTCTCTTCTGTTGTGCAACACCAGCTAATCTCGAGGGAGAGGCCTAGGTCTTGTTAGCTTCTCAAGTTTCGATTAAGATCCAAATTGGGGAGTATTTACGTTAGCGGCCTTGAAGGCAGCCGTGAAAGGCCGGCTACGAGCTAGTTTGAACATTTTGATGGAAGAAATGGAGGTAAATTTAGGTCTTTTGAGGTTGTTGTCGACACTTTTCGGGATCGTTAGGGAACAGATAGCTCACTCCGGTTAACGAGACGTGCCAAAGCCGCAAGACATCAAATCAAGCACGTGGAAAATATATTTTGAATGTGACCACAAACTTGACTACAAGCACAATAGGAACTCAAAGAGAACCTCGGCCAGGCCAATTGCGGGATACTACAACGTTTGGTCAAAATGGCACCAGAACACCCAGGCAAAGCATCTCAAGCTGAGTTTGATGTTATTCAAAACCGTATTGCCCTTGCGCTCGCAAAGCGCGAAAGTCTTGTCAAGTCATGGACCGCATCCTCGTCCAGAGCTCAAGAACCAACGAAGACCGAAGCAGAACTCGACGCTGAAGACGCACTCCACTTCCGAAATGAACCACCACGACTGGGAGTTGGAGCGCCAATTCCCTCGCACTTCCTTGTCAGTGAAGCACAGCAAAACAACAAGTCATTACGAGCCAAGTTTTTCCCCACCAAAGGCCTTAAAGCCAGTAAGGCTCGAGATGCGGATGAGAAGGCAGCAAGTGCAAAAAGAGCAAAACAGGACGAGAGTAGTGACGAGGAGGAGGGAAGGTCTGGGCTGGGGAAGGCCAAGAAGCATAAAATCAGCAAACACATTGCAACCGTTGTTTCGGACGTGGAGATACAAGCACCTGTTATTTCACAGCAAGAACCAGAGCAACAATTTAACCAAACAAATGACACTGGCGAAGGAACGTCGATAGAGGTTGAAAAGGCCATGAAAGTGGGCGTTGAGAACGAGGAATTACCAGAAGACCCCATTACGAAGCCAGCTACGGATGCCTCCCCATCTAGCAGTACTATTACTTCCTCAGCGATTACGAATAATACTATCCAGAAGGAGACTGATCCCAAAGAAACGCAAGACTCGAATTCTTCTAAATCTGAACCTAAAGCTGCCGCTACACTCCCGCAAGACACTCTCCTCTCAACACAATCTGTCGTTGATGCGAGAAAGGCTAAGCTGAAGTTAAAGAAGAGAAAGGAGAAGCGAGAAAGGAAGCAGAGAAAGAAGGCTATGAAAGGGAAATCTTGAAATTTGGACGATGAAGAGATTTGACATTTATTTAGACTTGGTACTGTGCCACAGTGCCACTGCAAGCCTGGCATGACCAACAATGTAATGACAGTCCCATACTTTCCCAATGGCAGTCATTGACAACGAACGATGCAGGGCTGTACGAATTGAGTTACAAGGGATCATTTTGAATCGCTATTCAGATATAAGAGATGGACTTGAGTAGTCTGAGTAATTCAGTTGACTTAGTCCGTAGGTAACTCACTCGTCTTGATAACTATGATCTCTTATGAACCACTTAGTGCAGTATAGTGATACTCGATTGTTCTCTAATGACAAATAACTCCAGCATCACGTCCCTTACCTTCTCCGTTCGGGGTTAAAGAGTCCTTCGGTCTTTCCAAGTACTGTTGTTAGTCTTATTTCGGGTGGTGGGAGGATGAGAATACTAAACCCATGAGTTGTCTCAGATATTTTGAGCAAATCGCATTCCTCCCCGGACAAACCTCCTCATTCCTTATTGACCAAGTACTTATGCGGGTTTACTGTCACCCGCTAATATCTCCATCTTCCCCAATCCTTGCCTACCCAAAAGCCGATACGATTTTCGGAAATAAGCCTCCCGCGTATTAGTTTCGACCGAAGGCCATCCCAAGTATACATGAGTACTACTAGGTTGCACATATTATAAAATTGTACTTCAACTCGCACTTTCCTGTGAATGAAAACATGTACTTTGCATTTTAGGCAATTCTCTTCCTCTAGCGAGCAGATTGAGCCATTACCTTCCTCTTCACTTACATATTCTTTTGAAACGACTGGGACCGGCCACGCCTATTACAATAGCCACTCATTAGCCAAAACATAATATTATCATATCACCACCATCTGCCTTTCACACAAGTTGAGATGGCAACATCAAATGCAACGCCTGTATGGCTTATCACAGGGGCTTCTTCAGGCTTAGGTGCAGCTCTAGCAATGCACTGCATCAAAGCTGGTCACAGAGTAATTGGCACAGCACGTAATGTCAAGAAGGCATCTCAGGATGCTCCTGATTTTGCGAAACTTGGAGGGACATGGATAGAACTCGACGTGACAGCCAGTGATGTTGAGAGGAAGACTAAGGAGGCTGCAGAAATATATGGAAGTCTGGACGTGGTTGTTAACAATGCTGGGTATTCACTACTTGGAGCACTTGAAGATATTAGGTATATTTGATCTCCCTTTGTAAAGAACATTTCTACTTTAATTCTAGTATGTTTGTGTATTTCTTGAATGTTGACTGACTGACTTCTAACTTTAGCGACGAAGAAGCCCACGCTCAGATGGAAACAAATTTCTTTGGTCCTCTCAAAGTCATTCGTGGTGCTTTACCAAGCATGCGGAAGCAAAAGTCTGGCACCATAGTTAATATCACAAGTGTAGCTGCCTTTGATGGCCTACCAACTTGCAGTCTCTACGCTGGTAGTAAATTCGGTCTAGAAGGTAATACCTACTCTCCTCTGCTCTTCAGAAATAATTGCTAAGTTACCCAAAAAGGGGCTTCAGAGAGTCTTGCACGCGAAGTAGCCAAGTTCAACATCAAAGTCCTTCTCGTTGAACCTGGAGCCTTCCGTACCAATTTCCTCTCAGCTTTTGTCCCAACCAAAACTGGTATCAGCGAGTCCTATCAACAAAGCCCAGTTGCTGATGTAATGAAAGCATTTGAAGGAATGAATGGCAAGCAAAAGGGCGACACTGACAAAGGAGTTGCAAGGATTTTCGAGGTTGTGACTCGTACTGGTCAGGCGGTTGGATTGGGTGAGATTTTACGATTACCTCTGGGAAGTGATTGCGTGGAGAGGTTGGAGAAGAAAATTGAGAGTTTTAAGGCGGATTTGGAGAAGACTAGGAAGATTGCTCTTAGTACTGCTTATGTAGAGGGTTGAGTGATGAGGGAAAACAGTTTTGTGTATCGCTCTTTCCTAAGCCTTCTACTTAAGTCACCTTGCCAATAGCGAACTTACAGACAGAAAGAGAAGCAAAATGTAGTTGTGTTTCATGGCTGTCTCTTATAACTAAATCAATTCAGTGATGCTAAATGTATGCTGGGGGGGCAATAAAGTATAATACCATTGGGTTGTGGGATTGCCTAGCTCACACAGACAAAATTTTCATTAACTATTTTCTCACGGGTACAAGATTTCATTAATTCTATCTGAATGTTATTTACAATGTTGACAAAACAGTACCCACGACCCATCCCCAACGAACATTTTATATCCTCAGCACCTTTTATCTCTACGGAATCAACAATCCATCCTCAACAAAGTCTTTTGAACTTCTTCATAACCCTGGCAAAAGCCGAGGGCTATGAAAAGGTTCGGCTTATCCCACGGGGGCATGTCCTACATCCTTATTTGAAGTGCGCCCGTTAAAGCTAACACTAGGTTTTACATCCTCGAAGCATGGATGGGTAGCTCTTTTAACATAGGAGCACACGGCGTTTTCCTGGTGACAGACAGGGCAATTGAATTTTACATCATGAGCTAGATGGGTAGCAGTTTTAAGCCGATCTGACAGGAGGCTCGGATTGAAGAAGGAAGAAGGAAGAAGTTTTAGGTAAGAGGGAGATGCGGAGCGGAGCGGTAAAATCAGGAAGTCCCCTACAAGTCTCGACACCAAGGCAAGCCGAGGCGGAGAACTCTTAGGATAGAAGACTGAGAACTGAAGTGAGAGTGATGTGTAGAAGGAAGAAAGGAAAATCGAAAATCTGGGGGGAGGCTCCCATTATGTAGATTTCTAGGACACTAGAAATTAGTTTCTGGGCTACCTACATACGGTTAATGTGTGACTCACATTGGAAAGAGTTACATTTCAGTGAGTAACATTACTAGTTAACCACTTAGTCAAGCACTTGAACCATACTTTCAGGTACTTAAGGATGACGGTCGTAAGTAGTGTACACCAATATGACACGCACTTGCAACCTACATCTATCTGTCATTTTGTTGACCCACATTGCAAGAAAAAACCCACTTAGGAGGACGCTTAGTGACGCCAGTTGTAGATAGTAAACACCAGAAGCCTAGCTTTTGAGTGTTCGTTAATTTCTAACTCATAACGCAAGAAATCGTGCACTTTTAAGGAAGACGCCATTGAACCTTAGATAGAGCTTCAAACTTGTTAGTTTTGTACTTGAGGCCACCAATCTTTTGGGTTGTATTACAAAGAAAACACTCACTTAGGACACTGTTGAACCTTACCTAGTTACTCGTAGACATTGAAGTCATTAGCCTTATGGTATTGTCATCCCACCAGGTTTCGCTTGGCGGTGGTCTCCTACGAAGTAAGGTTGTGGCGTGGATACCGGTTGTCTTTCTTAGTTGTCACACTTGTCAAAGCCTAATTTATCTACCTACCCTACCTACCTACTGTACGAATTGCTTTGATATCTAATTAGGGCTATGTCAAAATATAAGGGATGGCTTACTCAAAGCTAATAAGCTACTCAAAACAAGCCAATTACTTTAAAAATAAGTGAGATTAACTAAAAATTTGTCTCTTGTATAATGGGACAAAAGATGGCCATTGAGAATACTCTTCTGGAAAGCAATTGATACAAGAAATGTATCTCTTGTATCATTAATGTCTTGAGAATTGTTCCAGTAATGATTGTCTGAGTAGGACAAAGGCAAACAAGCAATAGGGGGGCTGAAGTGAGGAGAGAGACCCCTGGCACGGCTAGTCTGTTTTGAGCAACGATCTGTCTGTGCTCGCGATTGTGCAACGCGACTCCAGATTCAAGCAGAATGTGCCTATCGTTGGTCTCCAACCAAGTCTCGCAATTGCCTTTCTCCACATTCACTTCTGTCTTTACCTTTTGCTGTTGCGAATGAGCACGATTACAATCGTTTCCTCCCTCCATCCTCCATGATTGCTATTACGCGCCCTCGAGCCGCCTCACAACCGTACGACGAGATGATGGAGGAACAGGACATCCCAGTGCTCATGCAGCGTCTTCAGAGCGATGAAGATGCCATGCGGAAAATGGCAGTCTTTAAACTACAATCTGCAATCAACGATCCCTCTTTTGCAGACCGTTTCATTTCCTCGCGTGGTCTCGATGTCCTCCGCCGCCTCATTTTAAGCACAGGCGGCAACACACTCGCATACTCCCTACAGAGTCTTAGTCGCCTTCTGGAAGTTGATATGGGATGGCAGGTGTTTGAAGAGAAAGGTGCGACAGACTTAGTCGAGCGTCTTGTCGAGCTCATTGTCACACACCCTCTTGTCAACATTCTGCGCGGGGCAATGTCTATACTGGTAGCGATTGTAAGCCACCCACAATCTGCGAGAGGGGCCAGCTTAGCATCGCCAGGTTCTTTCGGATTTCGAGCTCTCAAACCCGCCATTGCCGTGTATCCTCAGTTCTTTGAAATGGTTGTATCGCAACTGAACTCAGCAGACCATGCGTTATGCGCCAATGCGCTCATGTTACTCAATGCTCTTATGCGAGATTCGATCACCAACGATACTGGAAACGGCAAAGATGGGCCTGGCAAGAGTAGTGGGACTGGCGAGGAGTGGCCGAAATTCATAAAAAGGTTGCAAGACCTCGGCGTTATAAAATCCGTCTATGGCTTGATGCAAAGCTCAGCAATGCAAGATTTGGCACATCCATTACTCGAATTCCAGGCTTTAACTAAGGTATTATTGAGAAAATGGAGAGAGGTGAAAGTAGATACGGAAAGACCAGAACATAGAAGAGCATTGAAGGGATTGCACCTGTCCAGTGCCCCAGACCGGAGAGAACAAGGCACCCCTAGGGTCGAGGAAGTCACAAAAAGTGGAAGGAAAGGTAGTCAGCGACATAATCCAGAAAAATGGCGCAGGCTAGGTTTTGAATCTGAAAGTCCTGCGTGGGAGTTCGGTCGAACAGGATTCTTAGGAATGATGGATTTGACAGATTTTGTAAGGAAGCAAGAAGATGGATTTCAGAAACTTCTCTTGGAACAATCATCCAAGCCGATGCACGAGAGATGTCCGATCGCAAGAGCAAGTTTAGCTGTCACAGCAATTCTTTATGAGCATTTTGAAGTTGATAAGTCGGATGTGGAAGATGCTAAGAGCTATTTGGTCTTGGATGGGATGAAGAACTATGACAAAATATTTCGTCCTTTGCTCCTGCAGTGGTCGCGATTGCATACAGCGAGCTTGCAATCGTTTTTTTTCGTTTATGGAAAGCTACTGGAGCCACGCAGGACGATTTCGACAAGGTTGCTGAGCTTGTACGAATTCTTATTGAGCAGGTGGTTGGGCAGGCATCAAGAACAAAGGATGTGCAGGAGGTAGAGGAAGAACTTTTTGAATTCGATTACCAGAGACTACGTGAGTTACAGATGGAATTACTCGAATTGACCTTTGAGGACGAATGGGGTCAACACCTTCTTCAAGTAAGGGACGAGCTCAAACATGAGGCATTACAGTTTATCAAAGAGCAACGCATTAGGTGTTTATTGGAAGGAGCTTGGTTTCCAAGGACAGTAAATCAGAAGAACAGCATCGATGAGGTGTATCCAACAAATAATGGGACGAGAAAGCAGCCGGCTTCTTGGCGATATGTCAAGCTCTCTCATAACCGTCGATATCTTCATTATTCGGATTTCGAGGCTCAAACTACGCTTGACCCTACATTAGACCAATTAAATGAGAAGATCGACCTCAGCACCATCAGCTCCGTCATCTCAAATGTCTCTGCTTCGCATGACGATACCTCAAGCATATCAACGCTGTCGACGCTGAAGACACTATCACATGCGCCAAAACCTACATCGACTACGAAAATTACCATAAACAGCTTTGTAGGGCCCTCAGATACGAAGTCACAGTCCTCGAATGGAGAACCAGCAGAACGTGCGATATTAACGCTCATGCCCCCAACGCACAGCTTAGCGTCAGAATGGCTAGATGGCCTTCTTATGCTATTAAATCAAGCTCCTATAACGGCCGAAACAAACAAATTGGTAGGGTTGGTCAGCGATTATGGTTTGAAAATTCGATTATTGAATGTCAGGTTGGATGAAGGGTATGGAGGACCACCAGAAGATGCTGGGATTGTTCCCAGTAGGGAAGGGTTGGATGATGATTACTATTATGAAGTTTGATGAGCATTTTGGCATGTTCGGCGTAAATTTCTGTGTATTTTGCTGTTTTGATACCCCATCTTTGTATGATTACATATATGTCAATATTCTAGATCTACATATGTATAGATAATGGAAAGGATTCGGTTCGTTATGTCTTCAATAGCTTGCTAGATTTGAGTTCCTTTACTGGATTTGAGCAACTCACTGGATTGGAGTAACTTCATTTGAGTAGCCCAGCTTAAGTAACTAACTCACTTATCTTAATCGGAATGACCTCTTGTAAACTAGTTAGTACAATATAAAAAACAAAGGACATTTCCCTTCCAACGACATTACCTCTATTATATCATCACTAAGCTAACGTTTCTGTAAGCACCTCAACATCCAAGTAGACAGACTGATACAAATATCTAACTTATGTATGTACTATCTATCCCCTTGTGTGTCCAAGGGCCCTCTCTCTATACAAAGGATTCAACATCTAGAGAATCAAATTCCACCACCAAAAAACTGTATGTATGTATGTATGTTACCATGCACGTCCTAGGGATACAACACCACACCACAGAACAGAACAGAACAGAACAGAACAGAACAAAAAAAAAATATCCAGTATTTTGAATTTTCAGGATTTCGAGACGGAATTAATCAGGTAGTTAGTCTACGGGCGGCGCTGAACATAATCGTTGTTTGTCACTGTACTTTGTCTTGTTATTTATTATATTTGTAAAGAAATTACCTACCTTGGAAATTTAAATATTATACTATACTACATAGTTCTACAATAATTCCTAGATACCTTTTATAATAAACAATGGTTGTTTGTGTTTTAGTGTAGAAAATTAAATGTATAGAATTTTTGTTTAATTTCTCCTCTCTTCTATGATGGATAAAGGATCTCTGTTTGTTGGAGATTCTATTCTGATTCTCATTTTCATTCTATTCTTTAGTTGAGGTATTATATGTAGTAGAGTTTGTTGTATGTAAGCTTATAATCTGGATTGGATTAGATTTAAGGTAGTGGGTAAATTTAAGTGGGGTTTGGGATTGATGGTAAGGAGTTTGTATGTGATTAAAGAAGGGGGAATGTTGTTTTGGGATTGTTGTACTGTGAATAAAGGCGAAATTAAAGAGTCCTTTTGTGTATTTTTGAGAAACTATAGGTCGGGAAGATTTTTGCTTTCTTTTGTCAAAGTATAAGGCTATAGCGATTCTATATACTACTTCACTGTGACCTTTGAGGCCGAGGCGTTAGAATTTGATTGATACTAGTGAGAAGAGCTAATTTGTCTTGTTAGAGAATAACGCTAACGTAAGCTTAGCTCTTTTAGAAATAGGTATTTAAGGTATGTAATTAACCAACGCTTCGTACCTTCAACTAAGGTACATCAGCTTACTATTGCATTGACGTACTGTACTCACTTACTATCCAAAGCTTCCACTGCTGTTACACCTACACCATTAATGCCCTCGTCGAGACAATCAACGGACCTTATCCTTTTCTCCAGCGCTGTCTAAATGTAATATACTCGTACTTCGTATTTCTAACCCCCAAATGAATTCCTGGATTTGTTTCAATAGTAGTGACAGCTAATCTCTACTTAAAACAACAGTAAAAAGTCACAAGCTTCCTTCCACTAGGTAGGTAGGTAAATATAAAGTTCCTACCTAAGCGAGCCCCCTTTCCACAAGCGGGCAACACCCGCTTAGTAGCAAAGCGAAAACCCCACAACACAGCATTGTGCAATCCACACATAAAATGCACCTTAACCAAAAAAAAACTCAACTCGAAACTTCCCTTCTCTCCAAATGATATCAAGTCTCCTAGCTCAGAATGTAAGAAAAGTTCAAAAAAAGTGAAGTCCCTCAGGGGAGAGTCGAACCCTTTGAAATTTGTTAGTGCAAATTCCTGAGTGAGAACTTCTTCTAATAGTAGAATGGTTTACATACCCCGACATTCGGATGAATCTGATTCAAGTTACAGTCCGACGCCATAAACCAACTAGACGACCGAGGGTTGAATTGTTGTTTTGACACAACAGGTCTTCTTTTGTTTGTTTTGTTTTGATTCCAACCTTGTTATTGTGGTACTTGTCTATGGGATTTGGACGGTGTTGCTTTTTGGGGAGTGGGAGGTTTTGGTGTTGGTTTAGTGCGGGATTTTGGGCCAATGAGAAGATGGTTTACTCGCTTAGCTGGCAACCTATTGAAAGTTGAGAGGTATTCGATACAACTAAACTGGAATGAGCAGTTAATGATGATATGACGATACTTAATAACTATATCTAATTTTGACTAGCTATATACATAGATTTCATATTATTGTATACGTTTTCTAGGAGAGTTTTGTGTACTATACTATACAAATTGATTCCATAAGAGGTTATTTTGAATAAATGTCTTAATTATTCTAACAAAAACGATCCCTTCTAAACTAATTCCTATAGTACACTACCTATACAACACAGACCAAATCTATACCAAATTACCAAAGACAATCCCATTTTTTCTTCTTCATTTAAAACTGGAATCATTCCTACCACCCCTACATACAAAAAACTTTAGTTTCTAGATCCTACATCTAGCTAACAAAAAACTAATCTTCAAAGCTCAGTTGATGTGTCTCTTTCTTCGTTTGAACACTTATATTAGACGGAGTTATCATGATCACAAGTAAACTTGGTCCTTTTTGTTATTTTGAGGCGATAGTCTTCCGGAAGCTATACGAGACTGATTTAGAAGCATGCATCTATATGTACTACAAAGGTTCCTCTAGATTGATGCAATCACAATAGGAATACGTGTGTTGGCATAAGGCATTTTACTTAACTTGAGTAACTCGTTCAACTTACTTTACCAACCCTGGAAGATAATTCTCACCTGACAGTAATTTGCAACTACATATTCAACTGTCTTAGTCCTGAATAGTTTCAAAGAAGTGTGAACACGAATGAGGCTTGCTATAAAAAAGACCCTATTGCACTCGTTTCACTGGGCACAGCACACTGCTTATATAAAATCGATTTTTATTTATTCATTGCTATCCACCTAAAAGTGAACGACATGTTCATCAAGAAAAGCATAGAGCGTAGTATTCTCCAAAGCATCAGCGCCACAGAAACAAATCACATCCTTTCCCGCTCGCTCCTCCAGGATATATTCCGCGCAAAGGGACCAAAGCACAATGCTACTCATAAGATAGCCATCTAATATTCAGCCTCGGCTTCCTCAGGATCGAAGCTGTCAGCAGCAACTTCCTCGTAATCTTTCTCCAGGGCAGCCAAATCCTCTCTAGCTTCGCTGAACTCACCCTCCTCCATACCCTCACCAACGTACCAGTGGACGAAGGCTCTCTTACTGTACATAAGATCGAACTTGTGATCCAGGCGAGACCAGGCTTCTGCAATAGCAGTTGTGTTGGAGAGCATAGAAACTGAACGATCGACTGAGGCGAGAGCACCATCATTGGGAGATGTGGATGGAACGGACATGGGCTTCTGGTAGTTAATACCAAGCTTGAATCCAGTAGGGCACCACTCCACGAGGTTGAAGGAGTTCTTGGCTTTGAGCGAGGCAACGGCTGCGTTGCAGTCACGAGGGACCACATCACCACGGTACAGCAAGCAGACAGCCATATATTTGCCGTTTCGTGGATCACAAACCACCATTTGGTTGTTTGGCTCGAAGCATCTGTGGACGATTAGAAGAGGCTTAGCCGAAGACGGAATAGGACTTACTGAAGAGTCAAGTCCTGAGTCTTGAAGCTTTCGTGAGAGCTCTTGGCAGCAGAAATGACTGGAGCGTAACTGATCAAGGGATAATGAATTCTAGGGTATGGAACCAAGTTGGTCTGGAACTCGTTCAAATCAACGTTCAAGGCACCGTCAAAACGAAGAGACGAAGTAATAGAGCTGACGACCTGGGCAATCAAGCGGTTGAGATGCTCGAAAGAAGGACGAGGGATATCAAGGTTGCGGCGGCAGATATCGTAGACAGCCTCGTTATCAACTAAGAAGGTACAGTCCGAGTTCTCAATGGTGCTGTGGGTGCTCAAAACAGCGTTGTAGGGTTCTACAACAGCAGTTGAAACCCGAGGTGCTGGGTAAACAGCGAATTCGAGCTTACACTTCTTGCCGTAATCGGTAGACAGGCGCTCCAAAAGTAAAGAACCGAATCCAGATCCAGTTCCTCCTCCGAATGAGTGGAAGATCAAGAAACCTTGGAGCGAGGAACAGTTGTCCTAACAGCACGATTAGCTGATGCCCGTCTTTCGACACCATACCCATAAACCTACCAAGACGCGGCGAATCTTATCAAGGGTACCATCCAAAATTTCCTTTCCAATTGTGTAGTGACCACGAGCATAGTTGTTTGCAGCATCCTCCTTACCGCTGATCAACAGTTCGGGGTGGAAGAGCTGTCGGTAGTCGCCAGTTCGGATTTCATCGATGGGGGAGGGGTCGAGATCGACGAAGATAGAACGAGGGACATATTTGCCGCTGCTGGTCTCGGTGAATACAGTGTCAAGCTCGCCAGATTCGTGGATGGCCTGTGCCTCGGGATCAGGGCGACCGTCTTGCTTTAGACCATGCTCAAGAAGATAGCTAGCGAGCAGTCAGAAGCAGATTCTCTATTGCGATTGATGTATGGGTCTTACAGTTCCCAAGCACTATTACCAAGTTGCGTACCAGCCTGGCCGATATGGAGATGGAGAATCTGGCATAAGCAGCGTCAACATGCATTGTTTTGAACTCCTTTTCCACACCCCGCGACGCGCTCCAAAGCGGTGAGGGGCTTGTTGAGGGCGCAATTGCAGCTTTGGTTTACTTACCTCGCCTCGAGTCATTTTGAAAGGATAACAGCAAGATGCGCTGGAGCCAAGAAGGAATTTATTGAATGTCGCTGCGTCGAACCCAGGAATGAAGTTGACAGGTTTAGAGGGGGGGATGTTCTTTAACAGGACGTGGGGCTCGCTTGTTCACTTCAGGTTCAGTAATGTCGGTCAGGGAAGGCCAAACGACAGGGGAGGGGGAAACTCCGGAGTAGGGCGCTCGGCTGCTACTGGCCGAATCTCGTCTCATCACACGTTCAGGGGCTAAGGTAGGTACTCTTGGGCTGTACTGTAACTGTACTGGACTGGACTGTACACCACCACGCACCAGACGCGTGCTAAGCAAGGTAAGGTATAAGATGCATCAGTATCAAAACAAAAACAAAAACAAGAAGAGACGAAACACTTCAAGACTTTTCTAATGTTGATGAAATTCGTCTACGACCGCGCTGCTGCTATGATACATTTTTGAAATGCAGCCAGAGGTGCAACTAACTGCTGCAAATGGAAATAAGAAAGACGCTGAAGCTATCCGAAGCAACAATGTTAACGCGTTAGTAAAGCCTTCGTTCATAGGTACATTTTTAAAATAGCCGTCACAGAAAGAAATCCTTTTGCACGACTGCACATCCAGACTTAGTAGTTGAGCTCGCCCGATCCACCACCAGCAACGGCATCAAGATCTTCATATGATTTGATGCTTCTGCCCTGGACGGCCTCACGAGGACCAACAGCTGCACCGCCAGCGGCTCCATCGCCCCATCTACCGCCTCCTCCGCCGAGTGCACCACCACGACGTCCTCCTGGCGGGCTCAATCTACCAGTCTCTCTACCCCATCGTGGGTTACTTGGTTGGCGATCATACGGACCAGCTCGGGGGTTGGTCTGGTACGATCCACCACGTCTTCGGATAGGTCCTACACCTCGGCTATCAGCTGTGCCAGCCCATCCAGATGGTGCTTGGACAGCATGTCCCGCGAAGAATGGTGGGAAACCACCAGGCGCTCCAAATCCTGCCATAGGTGGCATTCCATTCATCATGTTCAGATTGAAGCCGCGAGGAGTTCCAGCTGGCTGGCCTCCGTTGGGCTGAGGGAAATGGCCGTTGCTGTTGGAATCTGACCGAGACGGGGCGATATGTGCTGGATCAGTGACATACGTATTAACAAGATCAAACTAAAGAGGGTTAGTATTTTTCACTTGGTGAGATTGGTAGTAGACCTACATCTTTCTTCAAACCTTCCAACCATTCAGGATGACGCTTTTCAACATGCTTCTTCCAAAAATGTTCCTCTTTGAATAGCTTCTGACATTCTGGAACTCGACATCTGAATTTATGCTCATCCTCCTGCTTAACATATTTAGGTAACTCTTCCTGGAGAGCCTCCTCAGTGGGCTTGCCTCCAAGTTTGCGGACATCAACGGAATCTGGCTCAAGAACTTGGAGAATCTTGTCCTCCATAGTTTTGACCCAATTGAAAGCACGCTGGAGTTGTTGCTCAGCCTTCGAAGCCGCATTACGATTGGACTTCCGTTCTCCTTCAGGCGAGCCCACCATTTCCATATCGTCATCTACACGCTTCTTGCCCGGGAAAGGTTCACCCGCAGCGCTGGCTCGCGCAGCAGCCTTGCCTGATGTGGTCAAAGTACTGCGTGGTCTTCGTAGATGGCCCCCTGGACACTTTCGAGTAAGTTCGTGAATAGAATCGCTTTCAAACACGCAAAAGAAACAAAAGTTGAAGACACGACGAAGGTATTCAATCATGAGATCGAGCTGCTTCTTCTTCACAAGAAGATCCTCGTCGTCAACTTCGTCATCCACAGCACCTTCCTCTTCTTCTTCATCAGCCATTTCCATTTCTTCTCCTTCCTCTTCATCCATAGCCTCATCAAGACCGAGTTCACGGGTTTGTTTGGGCTTCTTCGTGACAGGAGATGTGATTGGTGGTTGGAGGCGACCTTGGTTCTTCAAGTCGTCAACTCTCTCCTCTATCTTAAGAACAGCATTGAAGTCCGAACCAAAGTCCTCTTCAAATTTGCTGACCAAACGCGATGCTAATTCGAGATCCTTATCAATTCGCTCTGGAGCAGAGAACAAGTCCCACAATGCCTTCTTTCGTGGCAGACTAGGTGGAACATGCACACCAACATGACATGTGAAGTCTCCACGTACTTCATCTTTGACTGTCTTTCCATTGATTGCTTCCAGAGCCTTCTCAGCAGTAGAAAGAATGGGTGCGGCTACCTCCAAAGAATCTTCATCTTTGGGTTCTGGACGATCAAGAATAGCAGAGGTTTCAGCAGCCGGATGCAACATAACCCACCCAATGCGATGGTAACGCTTGCTTGGATTGGGATCACTAAGACTGAGCCATTTGAAGCCACCTTCATCCTCACCAAGATGCTCTTTACAAAAAGCCTCTAGGTTCTGACGACTGACGTGTGGAGCGATGGTCTTGATCAAAAGTGTGGGTTGGAAGGCGTTCTCATCTCTAATGTCACCTCCACGGGACGGGACTAGATCACCAACACCAAGAACCTCGTTTGCTGCGGTTGTCTCGCCTTCTTCCTTGTCAATCACACCACCTGCACCATTGCTTTCGCTCTTAGGAATACCTTCCAATGAATATTCATCAAATGTACCAGCTTCGAGATCCTGCTCCCATTGACTGTAATTACCACGGCGAAATTCATTGAGTTGTTGATGTAAGGGATCTCGTACGTCGGCAATGTATCGTTCCTTGAACCACTCTTCGGACTTGTGATCTGCAACAAAACTACGTGCCATCTTCGCTTGTAGTTCTTCTTTGTATGCATCATACGCCGCCTGTATCTGTGCCTTCTCCCTATCTCGTTCCTCTTGGGACTCGTTACGTCCACGAATTGAAGGGCGTCTACCGGTTCTCTTAAACTCCTTTTCTGCCTTTATCTTTTCGTTTGTACGCCACCATTCTCCAAAATATGAAAAACCAACTTGAAATTGAAGTTGCGATGGATCTTGCATAGGATTAATAGTAATAGCTGCATTATCCTGGCCAGGAATGTATCGATCAATATTTGACGGACCTGGCGATGGACGTCTGCGACGGTCTTCCCGATCTCCTCGTCCATAATCGTCTCTTGATCGAGCTGGCTCGTAACGGTCGACGCCTGGTGAGCGCGAACGCCCGTCTCTAGAATCTCGAGTACGGCGCGGTCTATCACCACCTATGAAAGTAAAATGTAAGCAAGTGGACTGAATATAGAAATGATAAACAGAGCATAGAACAAAATGCTACAACGGTGCCTTGAAATATTGAAGGGCGCCCGAAGAAGGGAATTCGTATGGCTCAATGTGTAGATGCAGGTAGCCTCGAGAAAATTGAAAGGCGCTGAGTCGCGTCCATCAACACGCGCATCATGTAAAGCTTGAACATACTGGGAGAGCGACCACGGTAGCGATCTGATACCTCAGTAGACCTAAATCCTTCATCGCGTCCACCCCAGTTTGATCTCTCGACAGGCGATCGTACGGCAACCGGCTCTCGGTATGCTGCTGAAGAATATGAGTCGCTCATCTTGGAGGTTCGCTTTCGAAAGTGAGGAAGGGCCGAGGCAGGAGGAATTGCACCCGACAGAGGCTGCGCAGAATTGACCGTGAGGGCGCCAACAGCTTGAGGCTGTAATACAGCTAGGTTTTGAAGGAACTCTACGACGATCGGTACTGGGGTTTGCGATTGCTTGTCAAGTGACGCCCGGTGATTGTCGACCGGTAATGAGGGTAATGGAGCTACAACTGCTGTTTGATGCCATGATTGCCTGTCAGAGTAGGGTTCTAAATGGAGGGAAGAAGAGCAGAATGCGTGCGAATTGGAGAGGGCAGGTAGTAGAAAAGAGAGGTAGAAAGCGGAGTCGAAGCGCCTATCAATGGCTATACGAAGTATACAATGGGTTTGAAGAAGATCTTGCAACAAGGAAGGGGGAATATGATAATAATGTTTTGTGACGAGATGAGGTGAAAAGGATTGACGAACAAGTTTGAGTGTGAGGAGGCTGCGTTGAATGCAGCAAACGCTCCTCTTCGTGATGGGGAAGATGTTGCTTGTCGTCAAGAGAGGCGTCGCGATGGCACTCCATGTCTGGGCCCGTGCTGTGTGTAGGGACTACTAGAGCGACGTTGGGCCTCGATAGAGGGACATCTAGCGAAGGTGGAAGCGAAGGTGCGACGGTGGATTGGTCGATGGAGGTTGATTGATGCTGCACGCCGAGGTTGAGCTGTGTGATTGGGTCGATGGCTTCAGCACGACGTAATCATGGCTCTACGCGAATGTGATGCTCTCCAGGGTTCTGGCCAACCTGCTTCCTTGTATTGCACATAGCTACAGGCACTTAAAAACCACTGGTCTCCTGCTTCCACCACCACTTCAACATCGGAAGATAACTTCTTATCAAATACGTGAGTGTCTCCTGTCCAAGCCATTCCACATCTTGCATATATTGTCTGTCTTAACGTCTTCTATTGTGAGGAAGACTTTAGCTCAGGGAAGTACTACTATCGCTACTTCAAGGGCGGGGCAGCACAGCTCTCAGCTCACTCACTGAGAGAGCTGGGAAAGGAGGAACTGGTGAACATGCCACTTCGCCAGCAGCTCAATTCTCCCTTTTGTTGGACCTAGCACTTGTTGTCTCGAACTCAGATGGACTTCCTTGTTAATAAAAGTTCTCTGCTAATACCCTCTTTATAGATCGCAATCATGACGACCTTCGTCCCAGCTCTCACTTTGCCTGCTGCGGTCTTTGCACACCCAGCGGCATCAATCCTGCTTCCAGTTGCTCTTGGATCAGCGGTTGGATTCTCATGCCGACGTGAGTACCATTGATCTCCTACGTCCAAACAATCCTAACATTTCTCCAGCCAAGGAAACACAAAAGACCTACATGGCACTCAAGCAACCACCCTACAGACCACCTCCTCAAGTCTTTGGCCCTGCCTGGACTGCTCTCTATGGTTTGATGGGATTTGCAGCCTACCGTGCCTACAGCACCGGAATGGCACCAACTGCATCAGTCGAGAAGCACCTCCTCACTAAGCAAGGAGCCACCCTTTACACCATCCAGCTCGGTCTCAACCTCGTCTGGATGCCGCTTTTCTTTGTCGCAAAGCGTCCCATCGAAGCTACTGTTGATATTGTAGCTCTCAGCGGCGTTACGGGGTACCTCGCATATGTTTGGGGCCAAGTTGATCCTGTTGCTGGCTGGGCTCTCGCACCATACCTCGCCTGGTTGGGATTTGCTACCTACCTATCCGCTGGCGTTGGATACTTGAACGACTGGAACATTGCCAACAAGGAGGTTGATTTCCCACCATCTGCCAAGTCGACTAGCACCAAGTACGTTGACGAGAAGTGAGTGGGACGATCGAGTGCTTCTTTTGCTGAGCTTTTGCGCGTTAGACCTGTGAGATTAAGGAGTTGAATGGATGGAAATGGATTCGGAAGGGATGAGGGTGTATTATACTTGTGGCATCTCTCATTTTTAGGCAATTACCAGCATGTACACAAATAGCCTCCTGTTTGGGGTTATCGTTACTGCAAACTTCATGACTGTGATGTTTGACTACCATATAACATATGCAGCAGCAAAAGAAAAAAGATCTCATGGTTGTGCCTTCCCCACCTGTTGAACCATTTACAATTCGTTCTTCGCGGAAGCGCATTAGCCTCAGGCTATGATGATGCATGCACGGCACTAAGGATGGTCAATTTGTAGCTCATTGCGAAATCCAGTAATTGTTATTGCCACTATTGATACTTTTCCCCCGTACCGCAATGCATTTCCCCTGGTATCCTGGTTCACCACTCTCTCGAAGAAAAGCACTTTTCATATTGTCATGATTTTCGTCCTGCCTGTCTTGAAAACGCCCGCTTGCTTCTCCGCTCACTAGCAGTATGTAACCCAAAGTCTATATGCAAGAATGCAACAAATGTCTCAAATGGCGCCTAATAAATGCCCTCACCAAACAAATTCCCTCGATTAATCCAAATGGAAATGGCGCTTCAAGCCATCAAAAATAATAAAGATAAATGCCGAACTAGGCGCCGATCTTGCTACTGTGATACCGCAGCCTCTGTATAGCCCTTTCAAACCATACTGACTATAGAGTTTGCGCCCGACATCCCAAAATTTCTGTCGTGGGCCTTTGTCCTCGACAGATGTGGTCTGCATGCGAGATTTGATCGTGTCTGCTGGAAAGAATAAGAAATTATAAGACATGCCTGCTGAAGCTCCAGCTAAGGCTTGCTGCCAGAGTGGAAGTGGTGCTAATTCGGCGGATTGTTCGGATATGCCTTGGGTTACGTTCTCTGTAGGTTTCTGTGCCACTGAGGGGTATTTGGCGTTTAGCCGTCTGAATAGGAGTGTGACTGTTTCTTTGCTACCGAACCACGCCGCACATCCTCCAGTCTCCCTGATCAAAGTACCTAGTTGGCCATGCCAGAAGCCGCGGACACCTTGGTGATGAAATACATCTCGAACCACAGCTAAGGGTGTTGGTGCTCTTCGAATCATGCCATCGGTAGATGTGGTAATTGGGACTTGTATTTTGCACTTTACAAGCTCGACTGGAGTTAGGACGAGTGAGGTAAATGCCCCGGAGATTGCTCCGGTGAGCCAGAGTGCTGATAGCGGGAGAGGTCTCTCTCGGTGGTATATACCCGACGTGAAAAGTGCTTCTCTGCCAACACGTTCCCAAAAGAACAAACTGCTCGTTTCCAATGCTGCTCCTACTAAAGGTGCACTGATCCCTCTGTATAAGCCAAATAACCCGTCGCTTCGAAGAGATTGTTTGAAACAATCAAGCGGTCCTTTGTAGCGTAGAGGCTGGTGATCGGGCTGAGATTGTAGCCGGACCTTCACCGTGTCGAAGGGGTACTCAATGTATTTGCCAGCTACACCAGCTATCTAGGGAATAGTTAGCTGGGACTTTTTGAATGGGGGGAATCTGGACATACCGAACCAAAAACAATATCTTCAATAGCGTCCATTATGGCTTCTCCTCCCTTCACAGTTATTGCTGCTGGTGTGTCCGCGCGAAATTCGGCTGTAGCAGCTGTAGCCATCTTGAGGAGAGGATCGACAGAGTACAATACGAGGACTGAAGTTGATTATGAGGTGTAAAATCTGGGTGAAATATGGGGTGCAAAAGGACAAGTTCGAAGGTGAGGAATTCCTGGAGCGAGTGTGCAAGCAATTGAGCGGTGGGGTCGTCAGATTTGCTTCTTCGAGGTTACCGTTGGATCTGAGTAAGTCCAACCAAGGGTATGCCAGGTCAGCGAATGTGTAACGACACAAACACCCAAACACACACGCGCAAGTTGCGGTAAGGAATGGAGAATCAAGCAGCAATTCCTATGCGCTCATCATGTGCTGTGTTGGTTGGTTGGTAACGGGAGGGCTCGAGGAAATAATATATCTCTTATCGCTAAATGCGCTGGTGCTATCGAGGAGCATTATTGTGCGACAGCGGCGAGCGGTCTGGAGGGGGGAATGGCTGCGTGTGATCCTCAGACCAGGTCCACCAAGTCCTCCAGCTTTAGCATTGGCAGGAGTGGATTTTTATGACTACGAGCAAGCTAGAATCGCGGATTTCGTCGACGTATTTGGAATGGCTGAGTCAATTTCGTGCCCAAGCAGCATAGTCACGCAAAAAAGCAAGCAAAAGGATCAGATAAAAAAACGATTTCCGGGGGCTAAAGTGGGACGGAAAAAGGCTAATCCCCTTATCAGATCCGCGAAAAGAGGGGCCGTCCAGCTTTTTTTTTTAGCCAGAGGCAAAATAATCTGCGGTGCTCCAGGAAAGCGCATTTTCGTCGGCAGCTTTCGTACCTCACATTCCGAGCCCATTTATTAGAAATAGTTTTGAACACGAAATCCCTTCCAAGTCTACCAGTCGCAATAATGTCAACAACAGTAGCAGCTCCGTTGCCTGCCCCCACTCCCACATCTGGTGCCCCGCAGGGCATGCGCAAGAATGGTCCGTTTTGCGCCTACTTCGTATACCTCTGAATTCATGAGTGAAGGCTCTAACGATGGGTCTCATTAGGAAAGCAATGGCACGCCCCAAGAACCGCCTTCCGACCCAAGGCTGGAAATCAAACATTTGAGAAGCGTCAGGAAGAGCGAGCAGCCATGGCCGCGGTGAAGGCTAAGGAGAAAGAAATGAAGGACGAAAAAGAGGCTGAGAGACAGGTGGGCAGGTTTCAACGTTTGGCATTCGTGCATGACGTTCTAACTTTTTAAATTAGAGAAGGATCCAAGCTTTAAAAGAGAAGCGCGCTGCGAAGGAGGAGAAGGCTCGATATGAAAAGTTGGCAGAGACCATGCACCGAAAGAGAGTCGATAGGTTAAAAAGAAAAGAGAAGAGAAACAAGATGTTGAAGTCATAATGCACGAATGGGTATGGATCTACTTGGAGTATGGCATGGAAAATGGCGTTGGGGAACCCTTTATTGTTCTGATGTAGCACTATTCAAATTCTCGAATTTGACATACTAACTATACCCTAGCTCCTTTGCTAGGGTGTTGTGTTTACTTTTTTATTGACTGTTTATTCTCTCGTCACACTCATGTGCTCTTGAAATATGACACAATTGTAGCAATTTTTTAGACGGCATATTATTTTGAGGCCCATTAAACTTCCGTAGCTACTTGATGCGTTATTCTTGTGTGATACTTCATTTCTAAAGGGTGCAAAGCATCACACTTCATTGGAGTAACTCGTTTGGGGTCATAAAATTGCTTTGAGTAACTGGTTTTTGAAGTTCTGTGACCGTTCTCTCATTCCTGCAAACTGAAATGGTGTGGATGTTCCTATTCTTGTAGCCTTGAATGTAGAGCAAGCTAGCCAAGCCTATTGTGCGTACAGTACCTAGCTTGCTGACTACGTTTTAAAACTTCTTGTTTCATATCTGCAATTTGATCGAAATTGAAAAAAATATATATACCGTATATTCTATATAGCTGGCAAGACAGACGTGAAAATTCGAGGCTAGGTACGCCGAGGAGTTGGGCTGTTGCACGTGCAAAAATCCAATGCGGTCGCTAGCGGCAACCGTATTAGATCCTAAGAGCTATGGAACTTGCACAATAGAACAATGCGAGTCTCCCAACTTTTGTCACTTGTGAAAGTATAATGTCTAACAATGGAGTTGAAGTCTCCAGACAGATGTCACCCACAAGCTCTCGCCATCAAGTGAACAGATCAATCACCGACGTCTCAGGGGGAAAACTTCACCGAAACCACCATCACCACCATCCACACATTCATCGCAAGGACAAGGACAAGGACAAAGACAAAGACGACAGGGTCACACAGTCAGCGCATCCCAATCTGCAACCAAATGGATTTGCAGAAGGTATCAAAAGTGAAGGCATCACTCCAGACCAGAGTAGGAATGCCAGCAGGACGGCCAGTATTATGCCAGAAGGTGCAGATGGTTTGTTTGGGAGCAATGAGAGGCGGGAGGTGAGGGAGGGGGAGGTCAAGGAGGAGCGGGAGAAGGGTGTACAAAGAGCGACGTTCGTTGCTCCTGTATCTCACGGTAAAAATTTACTGACTACTCGATAGAGAGCTGCGCAATGTCTTGACGGGTCTAAATACTCTCTCGAACAATACGACTAGAAAGTTGGACAACACATACTACTCTGTCTTGGAAAAGCTGAGCATGTTGCAGAACACAATTCAAAACCTCAAGGAATTGGCTACGATGGCAAAACAAGTAAACGAGGATTTTAAAACCGAGTCGGAAGACATTGCCAAGGATGTCGAGACACAACTCGATGCGTTCGGAGGATTCGAAGAACAGCAAAAGAAGATTGAATCCCTTGATGAAAGGGTACAAAAAGGGAGGCAGAAGATTAAGATCCTGTCACAAAGGGTTGATGTGGTCAAGGAGCGTGTGGAAGATTGGGAACGAGGAGAACTAGAATGGCAAGAAAGGACAAGGAAACGGCTGAGGATGTTATGGATTGTCATGTCCATATGTGCGGCAGTGCTTATTGCAGTAGTACTTTTTCAGTATACGCCAGCGAGGACACAAAGTCCTGGAGTTCTTAGAGGGATAAACACTTCTCTGTCCGGAAAGATTCCTGACCTCGAGGATATACAAAACGGGACTTGGAACTTGAAGAGGAGGCCGACCATGGATGCACAGGACGAACTGCGGAATAAGACCAAGGACGAGAAAGCAACTGAGGAGGATCCAAGACTAAGGATATTTGATGAATTGTAAGGCTGACATGCCGCAGTGCGAACTACTACGGTGGATCGTGAATCTAGAAGCAGAGTTAGAATTGGTCAACCATGGCAGCTGTTGGACGACTTCAAGAGAGGAAATACGTCAGCTGCTCAAGCCCACTGTGGAGGTGTGCTTCGGGCGCAGCGGCACGCCGGCAAGCCACAGAAGAAGTCCAAGACATGAGTGAAGGCATCCTCAGAAGTAGTTCTGATTGCAACGACTTAGGTAGAATACAGTGCTGTGTAGCTCAAGGAAGGCAGGTCGGCACTTGCAGCCGAATTTACGAAGTAATTGCTGTATCAAGTCGTTCCAAGACCCCTTCGCCAGCTTTGCGCTGAGATACGAATAGTGGGGCACTGGGGTTGCGAAGATCGTCCTCGCAAGGCCGCAGAGCGTCATTGCGGTGATGGGCGACCGACAAGCCACAATGAAGTGCAGGGGGCTCTAAAGACTTTCGCAAGACAATCACCAATAATCCTGGCAAAATCAGCACATTTGCCTGTGACCTTGCCTTGATCTTTAAATACATTTGTTGTCATTCGTATAAATAAAATAATAATCCTGTTAATATGCTTGTTGCTTCCCGCAATCAAAAACACATCACTTGAGGTTTGTTTCCTACCTACGTACAGCATCTAACTAGCACTTGTACATTCGTTCAGAGCTTCTGCCCTTAGGTAGAGTCAACGAACCCCGCTTACGTAGCTGCTGCTTGGTGCCGCCAGCAGAAAACTCAAGTTGACTGGAACCATCAACACATTATTGTAGTCAGCAAAACATCCTGGTCGCCATCCATTCAGGTTTGCCTATTAGAGTCATCACCAAATCCTACTTATTTGGTGCCCCTGACGACCCAAAATATACACCACGCAGGACAATTCAAACCCGAATTTTTACAACCTGTTGCGAATGATGGCTGAAAACGGAGCAGTAGCAGTAGTGGAGCCGGCTCAGAAAGCCCCAGCAGAGATAAACCATGGGCAACCTCTGTCTGGAAAGCAGGAGCACTGTATGGGCCTTCTGGAAATCCCTTGAAAGCCTATAACTAATCCGTCTGTGTAGACCTGAAGCGCGAGCTCCTCTCCCAGCAAGTCAAGTTCGAGATCACCGAACTGAACTCTCCCACAGCACTGCAGAGATTTGGCGCACCTTTCAAGTCAGACTTGGGAGAAATTTCACCCCTCGACTCCGAACTTCCGATTTTGCGATACATCTTTGTTCACCATGTGCGCGAGTTCCCGTTCTTGGACAAGGCGAAGGAGAAGGAATTCTGGCAGGACAAATTACAGGTGGTAAGGAACTTGAGTCAAGATAAACCCAGAGTTAGCAGCTGATACACCTCTGCGCAGTTTCTGCAATCCTTCGCGAATAAGCATATCTCTTCATCTGAAGACCGGCTAGAGGAGACGAAGCGACGGAAACTCTCCATAAAATGCCAGAAACTTGTAGAGCTTATGATGGTATCAGGTATACCTACGGCCTCTGGATACGAAGAGAGGATACGGTTTTCGGAGTTGGAAGTTGTTGATGCTGGTGCTATTGAGCAGGGCGTCTTCTCCACGCTCCCAGAGGGCCATTACATTAACGGTTGGGATGTCAATGTTGCTGGAGTCAGAACTACGTCTGTGAAGAGAAATATACGTTATCATAAGCATGCAGTTAGTATTTTTATTTCGGAAAAAAGCAGTAAAGCTAGGCTTCAGTTCGGCCACTAACAAATTATATCAGGAATTTATTTTACGCGTTAAGAGAAAGGGTGACCTAGAGTATTTTGTTGGTAGACGCTATGGGGATTTCAGTAGGCTCCACAAAAGGTTGCGCACTGAACTTCCAGGGAAGGTATTGCCTCCAATGCCCAAGAAAAACAAACAGAGCTCGACGGCTGCCAATCTGCTCAATGGGATTAGAGGAGGCAATGACGATGACGATGTATCCTCTCTATCATCTGTGTCAACAATGGGCGTATCAGACGCTACATCGGGGCTAAATCGCTTGACAGTTCGTGGTTAGTAGTAGAAATGCATCCCTGCCATGCACCGATACTGACAGAGAACGGATAAAGATCACCGCAGGTCTGGTTCTGCAGCCTCATTTGGAAGAGCCTCTCCAAGATCGTCAACGGATGGAAGACGGTCCAATGATATACCACGCACACCGTCGACTCCAACTACTCCAAATCACGAGGTAAGCACATATCCTAAACTAATTTGGATGACATTCTAATTAAATTCATAGCCCATCACTCTCTGGCGTGAAAATCAACGCATCTCTTTGAGAGCCTATCTTCGCAGCTTGCTTCAGCATCCTCAGATTGCTCAAACGAGAGCTATCCAGGATTTTCTCACCTTAACCCCAATAACACCAAAAGATGAGGATGTGGAAGATATTACTCGACGCAAAGCTATGGATGAAAAGAGAGTTGAGGAACAGAAGCAATTCTATGAGATTGCAAGAAAACGTGCTGCAGAGTTGGATGTATACATGGAGCAGTAAGTCTGATAAAAACGAGTAACATTTTTCAAATCTAGAAACTGACTAACTTTACTAGATTCCGTCGGGACATCATCGAAAGCAATGGCCTTACAAAGTTGTTCAAGGAGATCAAAGACAAATCAACCATTCAAGATCTTAGCATACAGTACCAGAAGTTTGCTGAATGGCTACGTATCGAAGTTGCTGCAACAATTTATCATCTGTTTCTTGCAGAAGACAATTCTCCAGATCTCTTTGCCCAAGCCAAAAAGATTCACTCTATGATTCCTTACACGATCATAAAAAAACGCCATTCGAATCGCCAACCCTGCAGCTGTAATGTCGAGCATTTTAGATATTTTCTTAGCTCAGCCCTTTGGTACAAAGTCGCTCATGCAACGTATCTTCTCCCTCACCCTCAACGACGGCATCAGGAGTTTCCAGAAATCAATTGATGCGTTGACTGCAAAGATTGGAGATCCTGTGCTTTGTGAAAAATTGAAGAAATTCTCGGATGCTGATGAAGAATTGAAAAACACGATTCGGACAGAGGCTTTGGCAGATGATGTTGACTTGATCGTTGCTATCCTACGGTCAGAGTTGATAAGCCCTGCGTTAACTTCCGAACAAATTGGCAAAATCTTCAACGCTTATGTGGCATGGAACCACGTGGTAGAGAACGTTGACGAAGAGATGAAGCAAGGTGCTCAACTATTCTCCCACTTGAAGCAGCTTTTGAAACTGTATACAAGGCAGCGCGACAAGGCAATGATGCTTAGCATGATCGAGGAGCCTGTTACTCTGCAACTACTTCGCGATCTCTTTACCATCTTCTACGAGCCACTTGTTCGCGTGTACAAGTCTGCAAATGTGTACAGCAGTGTTACTGACTTCGCTGTTTTCGTGGACGATATGATACAGGTAAGAACCTTCGCTCTTTATTGGTAAATTTATTCTAACGTGTATTAGGTTATCGACAAGTGCAGAGAACAAGATGTCTCAGCAGATCCCAACCAAACTGTCCAAGCATTCATTGACCTCTGCCAACGCCATGAGCACAACTTTTACAAGTTTGTACATGAGGTTCATACTCACGACAATGGCCTCTTCACACAACTCATGGGTTGGATAGAGGGGATACTCGAATTCCTTCGTCAGGGGCCAAAGGGTGGGAAGCTTGACATCAACGCATTAGTTTCGGGTGCTGTCAGTGTCGGCCAACTTGACAAGGCCAAAGCAACAGCAGAAATTGATTCCCTGATTGCATGGCAAGAGGCACGTAAGAAGTGGCATCAGGACAAGACCCGGCAAAAGATGGCGGCAGAGGGAGCTGCTGGTGTCAATGTGGAGACCGTCCCTGGAGGCATCTCGTTCAAATCAAGTGATTTTGGGCTCGATCAGATGGATTTACAAGACATGAATTATGACGATGAGAGCGAGAGCGGAGATGAAGATTCGGAAGACGATGAGCTGGATCCGATCTCAGCTGAGAGGAAGAGAAGAGCGAAGAAGCAAGACCATCTCCGGAGGACGGCTGGGGAGCCTGTCAAACCAGAAGTATCTGAAGTTAATAACTTGAAGGATAGCTTCAATGCTATGCTGAGGATGGTACTTGCGGAGTAGATATGGGAATGTATGGAGTATTACATGTTGGATCGGTGTTCGGGGATGGGTATTTCAAGGCATGGTTGCTTGGCTGGGATGGAGGGCTTCAGCTATGCCATGAGCTTGGCTTGCAACTTGGTGCATTGATAGACGTCTAGACGATGGAACTCACGCCAGAGCAAGATTTTAGACATGATCTATGATTTGGACCATGATTGTTCGTTGTGACTTAGTGGCAAAAGAACAGGGAGAGAGAGAAATAGTGCTGTAATAGAGTGGTGATAGTATACGCCACGATGGAGGCTGAAAGTCTGAAGAAGTCCAAATCGAGCGAGGTGGGTGAGTAGTAGTGGGTGGGTACAGGGTTTTGACGTGCTCGTGCTCGTGCTCGGGTAATGATGGGATGGGCACGAGGACGACAGTAATTCCGGATTGAACGTCTTCTATCTTTGGGGAAGAAAAGATGAGTTGTCATGGATCAAAATAAGTCATATAACAACTACTATCTATTTCCTAGTAATCATTGAAAGAAGAGTTCCATTCCAACCATGATACGATATACTAAAGGCATCGAGTACCGTCCGTACCTACAGTAGTCCAAGGTGGTCGGATCAACTTGCCGCGCCCGTTTTGTCTTCTTCCTCGGCTAAGCCGCAACAATTGTTAAGCAATGCCTCTTTCCTGATTGGCCCATGGCCTTAGAGCATTTGTCCACGGGCAGTCGACATCATCTTCCATTCTCGACCGCTGTAGCAGCAGTCAGTCTTTGCCCTTTTGCCTCAATCAAGCCAAATCCTATACACCCGCCAGCTGTGGTGACCACTCCTCTCTTCTTAATTTCTCTGGTGCAGTGCAGCATGTCTTCAATGGCCATGCGACGCTTCACGGCTGGTCCTTCGGTGAGTTCCTGCCGAGGTCTTTGGATGAGCTGTTGATCATAAGTGCTAACACGATTTCAATCGCAGCTCTCGAAGGCATTGAAGCATCAAACACGGGCTTTCTCCTCTACAAGACCTGCAGGTACGTTCCTCGAGTGAGCATGAGGCTTTCCACAGTCAACTGACCTTCCGCAAAGCCCGAATCATCACACACGCGCCTCTTCGTGCGAAGGAAGCCTCGCCGTTGGTTGGGGGCAACAAGTACCCGGTTGTTGACCACGAATACGATGCAATTGTTGTAGGAGCTGGTGGTGGTGCAGGTCTGCGAGCTGCATTCGGTCTTGCTGAGGCCGGTTTCAATACAGCATGTATATCAAAGCTTTTCCCAACTCGAAGTCACACTGTAGCAGCTCAAGGAGGTATCAATGCCGCTCTCGGTAATATGCACGAGGATGATTGGCGGTGGCATATGTACGACACTGTGAAGGGTTCAGATTGGCTTGGTGATCAAGATGCTATTCATTATATGACAAGAGAGGCACCTGCCAGTGTCATTGAATTAGAGAACTACGGATGTCCATTCTCAAGAACGGACGAGGGCAAGATGTGAGGATATTTTTGGTCGCACGAAGATATCTTGCTGACTTGAAATAGTTACCAGCGTGCATTTGGTGGTCAGTCACAGAAATATGGCAAAGGAGGACAGGCTTATCGATGCTGTGCTGCTGCCGATAGAACCGGACATGCTCTTTTACACACTCTATACGGGCAATCTCTTAGACACAACACCAACTACTTTATTGAATACTTCGCACTCGACTTAATAATGGAAGATGGCGAGTGCAAGGGTGTTCTTGCGTACAACCAAGAAGATGGAACCCTTCATCGATTCCGCGCACACAACACTGTTCTAGCCACTGGTGGTTACGGACGTGCATACTTCAGCTGTACATCTGCACATACTTGCACAGGTGACGGAATGGCTATGGTTGCTCGTGCTGGTCTACCTAACCAGGATTTGGAATTCGTTCAATTCCACCCAACTGGTATTTACGGAGCTGGATGTTTGATTACGGAGGGTGCTCGTGGTGAAGGTGGATATCTCCTCAACTCTGAGGGTGAGAGATTCATGGAACGTTACGCACCAACCGCCAAGGACTTGGCAAGTCGTGACGTTGTTTCTCGATCAATGACTATGGAGATCCGTGATGGTCGTGGAGTTGGTCCAGATAAGGACCATCTCTACCTCCAGCTCAGCCATTTACCTCCTGAAATCCTTCACGAGCGTCTTCCAGGTATCTCTGAGACTGCTTCCATTTTCTCTGGCGTTGATGTCCGAAAACAACCTATCCCAGTCCTTCCAACCGTACACTACAACATGGGTGGTATTCCTACCAAGTATACCGGTGAGGTACTTACTGTTGATAGCGAAGGTAAGGACAAGGTTGTTCCAGGTCTTTTCGCATGTGGTGAAGCCGCTTGCGTCTCTGTCCACGGCGCCAATCGTCTTGGAGCCAACTCTCTTTTGGATTTGATCGTATTCGGCCGTGCTGTCTCTCATACTGTTCGCGACAACTTCGAGCCAGGTATGCCACATAAGGAGATCAGCGCCGATGCTGGTGCCGATTCTATCAAGGTTCTCGACCAAGTACGTACCTCTAACGGACCAAAGAGCACACACGAGGTTCGCCTGGCAATGCAGAAGGTTATGCAGACAGATGTCAGTGTTTTCCGAACACAGGAGAGTTTGGATGAAGGTGTTGAGAAGATCAACGCTGTTGACCAGACCTTCAAGGATGTTGGAATCAAGGACCGAAGCATGATCTGGAACTCGGATTTGGTCGAAACTCTTGAGTTGAGAAATCTATTGACCTGCGCGTAAGTAATCTCAAATTCGAATTTCGGCATCCGCTAACCTCATTGTAGCACACAAACTGCCGCCTCTGCTGCAGCAAGAAAGGAATCCCGTGGTGCCCACGCCAGAGAGGATTATCCCGAGAGAGAGAGACGACAAGGAATGGATGAAGCACTCATTGACTTTCCAGAAGAAGCCACACGGACCAATTGACCTAACATACAACATACAGAGCGGTCGTTGGTACCACGCTGGACGAGAACGAGTGCAAGGCTGTTCCTCCTTTCAAGCGTGTGTATTAGACAAATTAAAGAATGCATTTTATTACTGTTTTTATGTCTGTATGGGTTTCAGCCCTGCGACTGTAGCATAGGCTTGGGCTCCATTTTTAAACCGTTTGTAGTTATGTGGTCAAGGAATTAAATACTAGTAAAAAGTACAATGACTTTTTGTCTCCCGGAAAATAAGGGTTATGGCATGTAAGTTTTGCTATGCCACACTTAAGCCTGTTCTTACGATTGGGCAAAGATTGAAGACAAGCTGCATGAATGTAACGGGACTGCTGTCTAGACTGTCTTTCAAGATTATCATCGCCTACGGCAAACTCAAGAAGTCTCGAAAGAACTGTAGAAGATTTCAGTTAAGCTAGGCGAACTGTCATAATTCAATTATATGGACAAGGCCATTTTTGCAAAGATATAATATTAAGCACCTACTCGATTTAAGTAACTCACATGATAGAAGTAACTAGAGACGAGCATTTGTACCTCCTCAAGCCAATCCGCCAATCCGCACTGAATAAGGGAAGGGTATCGTCCCCTGAAAAGGCAACGACTATTGTGGCAATCCTATGGCTTGAATTATCTTGACCATCTAAGCATAAATAAGATCGATCGAAAATAGGCTTCCTGGATCAAGTTAGGCATTGCGTGACGGGTGTTGGCTGGAATCTGAGATGTATAAGGCTGATTGAATGTGATTCTAGTGGAGTGCTGAATAGGTGCTGAACATATCCCGAATAGGTGTCAGCTGCGAGAGGGAAAGTGAGAAAAGTAGATTTATAATGGGAAGGCGGAATACAAGCCATGGAATTATCTACAGAACTTCAGGTTTCCATCTAGATAGATTTATCCAATCAGTCTGTACGTAGCATCTGGGAACGTAATAAGTCGTGACTTATTTACTAGCAAGATTTAACTGGGGAAGAATTGATAACCTCGATCATTTTGGAAATTATTGCACGTGTAGATATCGCTCTTTTAGTGTCTTCAGCTTATGTGATTTGACGAGTTGTTAAGTGAGATTTATGGAGTGCTTAAAAGATTGTTTGGCCTTGTGTTGTAATCAGCTAGAGATTAAGAGCTACAGGGTAATCCATGTCCTATATTGTCTCAGGGTGCAAGAAAGCTCTGTCCAAATCCTTTTGTAGCCTTAATGACTGATTCTATTAGAGTATTGACATATACAGGAATAGTTCATCTCAATAACTGGGACCAAGTTCATAATCAGAACTGACTCTGTTCTTGAGCAAGTCTCGCTTAGATGTCCATGTGATTTAAAAGGTTGTCATTAAGCGACGGCCCGTTTTGGTATTCAACACCACGGAACTGTCATGCTACGGGTTGAAAATATATTACAATTGACAGTAATACACGTCTACCTAGATAGGGCGATGTCATCGATTCTGAGTATCATTTTGACCTATAAAAGACATCACAGATTAGCGATGTAGCATTATTGAGGGATAGGAAGGCTCTTTGACGTACCGTCTCTGCTGCCAGCTCCACAGCACTTGTGCTGACCAAAAGAGGTTGCAAGACATTTTCTTCAGCAATATCTAATTTAACTCCTCCTGATTTGATGCTGACGCCAGCGTTCTTCTCTCCATTCGCATGCTTATGTCTCAGCTCAGTAACAACCTTGATGCTGTTTAATCCAGCATTCTCGGCTAGTGTTGTGGGTATGACCTCCATGGCATCGGCAAAAGCCTTGAAACAGATAGCTTCAGTTCCAGTCAGACTTCGAGACTGCTTCGCTAGTTGCGAGGCAATCTCGATCTCTGGAGCACCACCACCCGCAATCAACGCCTTCTTCTTGACTAAGCATCGAATGACACAAAGGGCATCGTGAAGCGACCGCTCAGCCTCGTCAAGAATAAGGGAGTTTGCACCACGGCATACAATCGAGACTGTCTTTCCAGCATTCTTTGTGCCTGTGACCTTTACGATCCTTGAGCCTGATGATTGTGACTCCTCGATAAGGTCGGCGCTCCCAAGCTTGTCTTCCGAGAACGAATCAATATCTGCGATTGGCTTACAGCCGGTAGATTTGCAGATGAACTCAACCTCGTCTCTCTCGATATCCTTAACACATAGAATATTGAGTTTGGCGAGGAAGTGTAGGGACAAATCGTTGACAGCATCTCTGAGAATTGACTTTTGGATAAAGAGAACATTACACTTCGCTTTCTTAATCTTCTTGACCATGTTCAAAAGATAGGTCCGCTCCTCTTTCAGAATTTTGTCCATTTGTCTGTAGTCATTGACCACAATCTGGTTTTCCATCTATGATGAACGTCAGTAAAATCCATAAGTGAAAAGAACTTTCTGATACTCACATCTGGCTTCGGTGGACTCAACTGGAATTGGATAAGACCTATGCGGGCCTTTTCCATTCTAATTGGGCCGCCGCCGTTCTTTACAACACCTTGTGTTAAAACTAAACCTTCTACCATTTCACTATCCTCGATCGTTCCTCCAACCTTCTTCACTATTCTTATGTTCTTGAGGTCAACGTTTTCTGCAGTCTTGAGGTCGATCGTCTTGGTGACTGCGTTTACCGCCATGGGGGCTAGGAGATTTGAATGTTGCGAAACAATCTTGGACCCCAAAGATGTAGTTGCCGCCTGCAGAAGGGTAGCAGTATCGCTCAGAGAAACAGGATTCGACATGTCGTGGAGGATCTGTACGGCCGCGGCCGCTGCTCTCTGGAAAGACTCCGCAATAACTGAAGGGTGAATGCCTTTGCCAAGGAGTCGGTCTGCTGCGCCCAACAAACTTCCAGCAATGACTACAACGGAGGTTGTTCCATCTCCAGCCTCGACATCTTGTGCAGCAGACAAGTCCACAAGCATCTTTGCAGATGGATGCATAACAGCCATACTCTTTAACATGGTTGAACCATCGTTTGTGACAAGAGTTTCTCCCTTTCCAGTCTGTATCATCTTATCCATTCCTCTTGGTCCCAGGGAGGTCCTGACGGCATCTGCGACAGCTTTTTAATGTTAGTAGAGCTGCGACCTGGGGATTTCAAAATTGTCTACCTCTAGCAGCAACGATGTTCGCTGTCCGCACAGCCATAGGCTTTTCCTTGTCCTTGAAGGCATTATTTCCAGAATTTCCAGATGCACTGAGAGCCATATTGAAGTATTTGGAGATTCTGATGTGGTATGGTGAGGTGGTGGTGGAAGGTTCTCGGCGCGTTCATACGCGTTAATGCTTCCCAAGATTTTGAATTTTGGTAATCGCTAATCAGGCACAAGATCAGGCATCAATAGCTTAGCTTGTCCGCGTTGTCTCGACGCAGCCTTGAGCATTCATCAGCAACAACAACACCAAATCGCAATCAACTCACAATATTCCATTCGACCGGCGCGATAACTATTCACGTTCAATAATACCTAAACTCTCAGAATGGTTTCAGCTAAAGGCTCCAGTTGGGAGAAGTACAAGAAGGATGCAAGTCAAGACCTCTATCCAAACATATCATTAGCTAACGCCTGACCAGTTCGTTGATGCAAGTCAACACCTCGTTGCAAACATGCCATCTGCTAACAATACAGCAGGACGAAGTCGAAGAGAAGAAGATCACACCTTTGTCTGATGAGTAGGTCTATTTGCCAATTTTCTGAAGCGCAACTGCTGATAGAACCAGGGATATCCAGGTTTTGAAGACATACGGCGCGGCACCCTATGGAGCGGCACTTAAGAAACTCGAACAACAGATTAAGGAGAAGCAGAGCAGTGTGAATGAGAAGATCGGAGTCAAGGAGTCAGACACAGGATTGGCACCACCTCACCTTTGGGATGTAGCCGCAGATAGACAACGAATGTCCGAAGAGCAACCTCTACAAGTGGCAAGATGTACCAAGATCATCCAGGATGAGAAGGATACAGAAAAGAGCAAATATGTCATCAACGTCAAACAGATAGCCAAGTTTGTGGTCAATCTTGGGGAGCGTGTTAGTCCAACGGATATCGAAGAGGGCATGAGAGTTGGGTAAGAATGTCCATTGCGTTATATATACTGGTCTTGCTGACCAGACATAGTGTCGACCGAAACAAGTACCAGATCCTATTACCTTTGCCACCAAAGATCGATGCCAGCGTTACGATGATGACGGTCGAGGAGAAACCCGACGTTACATATGGAGACGTAGGAGGTTGCAAGGAACAGGTTGAGAAGCTACGAGAAGTTGTGGAGATGCCATTATTATCGCCTGAACGATTTGTTAATCTTGGTATCGACCCACCGAAGGGTGCATTACTTTACGGCCCTCCAGGTACTGGAAAGACACTTTGCGCCAGAGCTGTAGCCAACAGAACTGATGCGACATTCATCAGAGTCATCGGAAGTGAGCTGGTGCAGAAGTACGTTGGAGAGGGTGCAAGAATGGTGCGTGAGTTATTCGAGATGGCAAGAACAAAAAAGGCATGCATTATCTTTTTCGATGAAATTGATGCAATCGGAGGTGCTCGGTTTGACGATGGTGCTGGAGGTGACAACGAGGTACAAAGAACCATGCTGGAACTTATTACTCAACTGGATGGTTTCGACGCTCGAGGAAATATTAAGGTCATGTTTGCCACCAACAGACCTTCAACGCTTGACCCAGCTCTGATGAGACCTGGACGTATTGACCGAAAGATTGAGTTCTCCCTTCCAGACCTTGAGGGCCGTGCAAATATTCTTAGAATTCATGCCAAGAGCATGTCTGTGGAGCGTGATATTAGATGGGAACTTATTTCACGGCTCTGCCCTAACTCTACTGGTGCCGAGCTGAGGAGTGTGTGTACAGAGGCTGGCATGTACGCTATCCGTGCGCGCCGGAAGGTCGCAACAGAAAAGGATTTCTTGAGTGCTGTTGACAAGGTCATCAAAGGGAACTTGAAATTCAACTCTACAGCTACATACATGCAGTATAACTAGAAGCCTGGGATAGACGGGAACTGGAACGGTGTATACTAGTATGGCGTAAGGGTTCTTGCAGATAGCATAATGCATCAGATTTCAGCCTTCTTAGATCAAGCTTGTTGTCTCGTGATGTTTACTAAATCCAGATCACATCTTACATTTGAGTTGCCCAGGAAACTTTAAGGGAAATGATCTATTTTGGATTTTTAGGGTTTATGGGGTGGTAAGCACTACATACAATGCTAGGAAAACTTGAAAAGCTGTCCTATACGGTAAGCACTAAAGGAAATGGTATATGAGACTGTGAGTGTCAGTACTGGTGAGGGGTAATTTGAGTTGCCTTCACAGAAGTGCTGAACAGCATCAAGTAAACAGACTATCCAAAACGAAAATTTCAGTACAGTCCAAAAACAGAAACAGAGTGTGAGAGCCTTGTATCAATCTAGGTGCTACTCGGCGAGCCTATCTATGTCTCTAGCCATGTCTACAGCAAGCTCCAAAGCGGATTGGTCGGAACCTGACTACTCTAAGGCCAACAAAGACAATATAAATATTATCTATTACAAACAAGACATCAGTGATCGAATTACATCAAACGTAGGCTAATTCCATAACATAGTGCTACAATACCTTCCTCGATATTAGCTAACTAAAAGTCCAGGTTCGAAGGTTGCTCGAGACCTATAGCAACGTGCCTTCATCTGAAGTCATTCAACATGTCCACAAAATAGTAAGCCTTCTTTCACAGACGTTTGAGCTCTAGTAACCAAATTCCTAGCGTGACCGAGCTTGGGCAATCCGGCAATATCCATGTACAGGCCTGGGTATATTTCTAGATCCCTTGATCAGCAAGATCCCCGTCTACCCAGAGATTATCACACGGCTTCAAAATGGTGCCTCCTTTCTCGATATAGGCTCTTTCATAGGGTACGATCTCCGACAACTCGTATTTGACGGGGCTCCTTCCGACCGACTCTATGCTATAGATATCGTAAGTCATTGGGAAGTTGGCTACGATATGTTCAAAGATCGAGATAAGTTCAAGGTTCCCTTTATGGAGACTGATATTCTTTCTCCGAATGAGGAATTGTTGGCTTTGAGAGGGACTTTTGATTTTATTTCTATTATGCAAGTCTTTCATCAATGGAGTGTTGCAACTCAGATAGCCGCTATGGAGCAGTTGATCAAATTATCTTCTCCCGGTGCAATGATTGTTGGGTTTCATATTGGAAGTGTTAAACCTTTGGTCAAGACTGAGTACGGGGGCACTTTCTTCTCGGATGCTGCTTCTTTTCAGGATATGTGGGGGATCAGGCTGCTGAGAATACGAAGACAAAGTGGAAGGGCGATGTTGTGCTGAAGCCTTTAGTGTCAATGGGGTGGAATCCTAAAGACACTGCTTACTTGGGAGAAGACGCAAGAGTAGTACAGTTTGTATTCCGTCGAATTGATGATACAGGAGTGAAGGAGACTTAAGAGTTATTTACCTCATAATCATTACGCCTTTTCAATTGTGAAAATCTAGGTGGTGACTTGGAAAAAAACAAACAGACAAAAATGAAGTCCTCGCTTATTCGCCTAAGGTAGCTAAATACCAACTTAAGCACTTCCATTTCAACAAACAGAAAAGGCGTACGCACTTAAGGACAGTGGTTCGGGTCAAATTCTGTTTAAGAGTTGGAAATCAACAACTAACAAATTATGGTCCGCCAACCCCGCATACGAAAACGCATACGAAATAAAAATCAAACTTGTATGTCCTCCAGTAATAAGTCTTCCCTCGGAAGCTGCATAAGAGAGGCTGTAAATCTGGGTTTATTCTCACAAAGGCGAAAGCCTAAGATGAGTTTCTTTTGCCATTTATTTTCTTTTTGGTTGTTGGCTTGGAGATTTTGTTAGCGAGGTCGCGCGGATGGAAGATCTCGGCTCCCTTTTTTTTGGACACGTTTGTTGACAATCACTTTAATTTGAAGGTGAGATGAACTGTCAAAGAGTGAGGCTTATCTGGTAGGAATAGGTACCTGGCCTGTGAGGGCACTCTCCTATTGGTAGAAGACCTTTGAGACCTTTATTAGAGGCACTTCTCGAAGAGGTAATATTGCCTATAATAGAGGCTTCTCGTCCATTGAATAGATAAAATCTAATTTAGAATATTCAACGGTGAAGTCTAAGCCCACTAGTATATACATGAACTATTTTCAAGTCATTCTACTTACGAATCTCACTATAGTTCACTTGTATACTTCTTCTAAATAGCCAATGAAATGATTAGTTATAATTAAATTTTAGAGACCAATGCATATAGCTGGGACTCTAGCTAAATGTTGAGGGAGAGTAACATTGTTGTCTTCTTATTGATTTCAGTATTTACTTCAAATTTATGCAGGTAGATATTTAAGAGTTCCCACTCAATGATTGCCGCTAAGTTAGGCATCTGACAGTTGCTAGTTTCGCCTTCATAAAGAACATTAGGGTAAGATAGAATCCCATGTATCCTAGAAACCCGCAAATTTTAGACCAAGTAGTATATTGCTTTTCTGGTGCCTTTATGTATCTACCTTATAAAGTTGGTTCTTTTATGCTCCAGTCTCTAAAAGCGGAAGGAAAATTAGGATAGAGGTTGTTTTGTACTTAAGGATATAAATAAATAAATAACTTTAAGATAAATACTGGCTATATAGAGATATAGAACTACACTGAATGCCGTGGAATTCAAAATAAAAATAAAGGTAGGTTTCTGTATTTTCAACAATGATGGGTCCATTTAAGAAGATATCGGTAACTATTTCAGCCAAAGGATTTAGAATTCGTTACCAAGGTCGTTGATGACTTTGGTGTGTCCCAGTTTATCAGGGTGACCAGCTGGGTCCAAGACTACCATTTCATACCAGTTATCAAGCTCCAAGAGGTTTGACGAGGAGAGGTAAGGGAATTCTTCACTTTCATCGTTAAGTCGGGACTCGGCTTGTTGACTTACTCGGCCACCTCAGCCCCTCCTCATAGGACCCGCCTGGAATATGCTGTTTTGTCGCGTGTGCAGCTATACTCACATGTTGGTGAGTCACTGCGGATGGGTGGCCATAAAAGTTGAAGCTATTAGGGTGAGCGATCAACGATGAATCCAGTATAAAATAAGGTCCAGATTTGGGCCTTCGGCGTCTGCGGGATTTCTCGTATCTCTTCGTTATTAGAAACCAACAGCATCTACCGTACAAATTGGTTTACAAGATAATATTCTAATTAGGGTAATTAAGTAAATTACTAAGATTAACTAGATTATTAAGATTAAGTAGGTTACTTGAATCTATTCCTTGTATATATTAAATAAATAATTATTTAAAATATTATCTTATAAACCAATTTGTGAGGTATCCGCCTTATCAAGGTGGCCGGATATTTTAGCCAAAAGCGCCTGCTAGCAACGAGGAGAACCAATTCCCGGTTCAAGACAGGAAACTGAGATGGTGTACTTCTCTTCCGAGAGTCAAGACCTTATCCGCGAGCAGAGATGTGTGCTGAGCACTCAAGAAAAACATGTAGGACCACGACACGCCATATCTCTCCAGACAGTTACTACTCTAATGCAAGTAGAGATCAAAGCGTTGAGAAAGTATCGAGGGAGCGTCGGGGAGCGGCAGTGGAACCAGCAGATATTAAGAGGGGTGTATTCAGAAAATTAGAAAGAACTGATTTATAAGGAAGAGGAGGCATGCTGTTTTTATATTTGACGTCGCAAGCGAATTGCACTAAGATAAGACTAACCGCATAGAGACTTGAAGTTTACGATAAATTTTAATGCTATAGAATCCGAATTTACGACTTCAGCATCAACCACAAAGCAAACATGGTCCAGCACTAGCTTTGGTGGTTTAGTGGTGACCAATAGGCATTCTTGGTTTAGTGGTAAAATTAGCCCTTGCCAGTAACTCATCAAAGAGTAACAACATGGGCTAGCCCCGGGTTCGATTCCCGGAGAATGCATTTCTTTTGATAATTTTTTGCCTCGCAAGTTGATATTCTTGTTTTTGTTAATTTCGACTTTTTTTTGCCCTCGCGAAAGTTGCTAGTCGGCTGCTAGTTTACTAGACTAAGCGGTATTTTCAGGGGTCCGGTAATTTAACCGAGAAACATTGTTGGTTTATCGCAGAAATTAGCCCTTGCCAGTACCTTTTTAGGGATCTTAGGGGCCAATCTGTTTAAGCGAGAAGCACCTTCGTACGTACTACTACTACTCTACCTTGTTAGAACTATGTGTAATTGACTTGACTAACTTAGAAATCCGCTCTAACTTTTTAGAAATCAAGATACTACAAATTTAAAAGCATTGCGCCTAGTAATTAGAGGAGAGCTGTAGACTTCATCTATGTAGTTTGGGATACCTAGGTGCCTATACTAGATAGCCGACAGGTCCCAGACTTTACCAACATACTCCCAGGCTTTAAAGACGCCGGTCATGTGCCTGTGTTCCAGAAACTAATTTTGATGGTTTTATTTATAACACTATTACTGAGAATGTAGACGAAACAAAGTGTTCGTCCCTGTTGCCCTTTTCTTCACTTATAGTTCTTGATATAAACGAATGGATTTGTATCTTTAATCAATTATATAATAGTAAATTATGGCTACGCATAACCTTATTCCCTAACGTACAAGATGGTCGGTCTACAATGCAACGCCGCTCTTGGCAACACCCGGATAGGTCGACTTTAATTGTTCTACGAAATTCGTGCCTCCGACGCCTAGGTCACTGTAGGCAGGGCAGTTGAGTGACAAAAGCGTACCGTCCAGAACATCGAGTACCGATTGAAGAGGTGCAGTAATGGTCGAGAATAGCGATGCTGGACGGAGACTGGGACCAAACTCCTTAACGAACTCAAAAGCGAAGCAGAGGAGGTTATTGCCTTCGAGAAGTCCTTCTACGTTTATAAGACCTCCAGTAATGTTGCCAAAATCAAGACCAGTAAATGTATTTACACCATTAGTATTACCCCCGATACTAAATCCGTTCTGTTAGTCTAATGGATGCTATAGGAAGACGTAGTCAAAACTTACTTTAAAAGCTGTGGGTACTTTATGCACCATTGCACTAGATCTGCAGCGTACGAGAGCAGTCCATAATCGCCCGATCGTCTGTACCAGACGTCTGGAATACGTTCCCAGCCAACGTTACCAACCAAGTTCCCTTCCTCGCCAGTCACCCCAAAGAAGCTCTTAAGAGTCTCCTTATTGATACGTCCATCCGGATATTCCTGGGAAGTGTTAACGTAAAGACGGCCGGTAAAAGCGTAAGCAGCATTGCGAACGACAAGTCCGGCTACAGGTCCGTAAAAGAAATAAGGATTTGTAGCCACACTCTGCTTGTAACGTGCTATATTGTGCTCGCCAATAACTTCCATGGAATAGTTCGGTTCTTCGGCATCAATTTGTAGGTTGTACAATTCCATGAAGTAGGTCATGTTTAGGCCGCTATTATCGTTACCACCGTCGTAGAGATCGCCGCGAGTACCAGAGGCGTCTTCTTCGAAAGCATTATGTGTGCCGTCAAGACCACGTGGTGTTCCTAGCTTTGATTAGTACAATAGATTTAGTTCTCAGACCAAAGCACTCACCTAGCAGTCCTAGCAAATTGCCAAGAAGCTTTTGATCTTCGTCCAACTCTCTCCCTATAGAGAAGCTTGGGTCCAGAGAGACCACATCGCCGGCCACAATAGAACCATAGACCCCCAGAATAGTAGAGATATCAATACCCATTCCAAAAACTAAAACACATTAGCTACAGGGAAATCCTCTAGAGTTTATGAAGGTTTGTACCCTGATTAGTGGCCACTATGCTCTCTAACATCTGTAATTTAATAAGTATAAGGCTTTCTTGGGGGATAACTGAGAAGACTCACTGTTGCTACACCGTTGTGATTAATGAAGCCATGATTAGCTAATGCATTCAAGCCAGGGCAAGGACCACGAGTGTCGCCATTTTCAAAGTTAGGCGGTACGAAAGCATGGGCACCAGTCACTTGTTTCCATTAGCAATATCCCTCCAACAAATCCTAGCAACTAACCATCAATGCGTTGTTTCTCAGCGTTGAAAGTTGTCCTCTTCTCCTTTCCAGCCGTAGAACTGGAGGACTCGAAAATAGAACGGATCTTGCCTGTAAGAGACTCAAGGGCCTCGATTGGAAGGGAATGTTCACCAAGATTCAGAGAGTCGCCAGTAGAATCCTTCTTCGTAGTCCTTTTCTTAAGCGTATCAAGTCGGAATGGTTTATTCAAATCGACAGAATCTCCGGCTATTTCCGTAACTGTATCCAAGACTCTCTTCTTGACAAGTCCATCCAAAGGGACGGCGCTTCCAGCGAGGTTCGTGGCGGTATCGTCAACGGGGTCTGTGATAACAGTAACTGTGTTGAGGGAACTGCGTTCTTCAAGAGGAATGTGAGGGTAATTTAATACATCCGATAGAGATCCAACTAACTCTCCGACCCCTTCCACAGAGCCATCACGCTTGCTAGTGACTGGAAGATTGACAAATCCGGATGCAGTGTCTTTGATACTGGCTACCGTGCTTTCTGTTATGTCGAGAATAGATCTGCGGCGGGAGTCAGTTTGTGATCCTCATTAGCAAGTCTTGAGAAAATAAGTGCTCAAATCTATCATAAAGGGTTGAATAAGAAGTAAGAAGATACTAAGGCTAATTAATATCTACACAGAAAGACTAGTTACGTACCGTCCAATTTCCTTGCTGGCGATGAGTCCATCAGCCACCTTGTTTACAGTACCTTCGTGATCAAAAATCTGGCGTTTAACATTTAACCCAGCCGTATGATCCAAGGGTGCAACATTGCCAACATTTTCGAGAATCTGGGGAACAGGGCTTGCTGGGAAAGCTTTGACGATAGAGAGAAAAAAGGGAGTAGTAATAATGACAGGTACTGAAGTGACTTCATGATGATAAGGAGTGACAAGAAAAAGCACAACGCCGGCTCTGAAAGAGCGATTGCAAAACGAGTGTAAATGGTTACTGGAAGAAAGAAATCTTGCTGAGAAGTTTGAAGAACACTTAGAAAACAAACTTACCGAGGTTCACCATAGATCCCACGCATCCTGAACAGTAGCTCGTACAGAACGATATACGAGCATACAATTCATCGAATGGCTCTTCACAGCTTACGAATTCAGAAGGAATACGCTCGGTCCTCGACTCCCCGGAAATGACAATAAAAATGGAGTCGGTTGAAAAGTTGGAGATAGAAAAGCAAGGATTGGGCACAACAATATGGAAGGCATAGGCAACAATGTACTGTACAGGACAGGAGACACAAACACGAAAAGGTGTAGTGTGTAATCATCGGCTTGTTCGCTTACTGCTTGACTGATTCGCTTGAGAGCATCCGTTTAATTCGAATTGCGGCGATCCTATTCATATCAAGTCAATGGGCAAGACTTCAAAACTCTAAATCGGAGCAACTCACACAATATTTGGCGCTGCATTGAAGAAAAAGCTAGGGCTAGGCACAGACGAATCTCATCGACGATCTTTTTCATCGAACATTAGTGTTGTAACGGTGATTTTCACGCCCACTCTGTAGCACTGAACGTACGTATCCATCCTTTCGTCTTTGATAGCGAAGTGCCGTTAGCATATTTCTAGAACTCGGGATGAAACTCGGCGAAGGTATCCCAACGTTGTACAGTACATAAGTTGGGATACCGTGATCGCCGTAAATCCTATGCTTTCTGGGTAGACCACCGAGCCACGCAAATCATAACCGTGGACTTGGGAAAAGTATGGTTATTCTTTAAGGTAAGTACCGGTACAAACTGAGTTTGTGCTTGAAACACCCGTAGTCCCGGCATATTTATTGTCTGGGGACGAAGTAAATAGCCGTTCGCTTAACTTTTTTCTGTGTGAAGTACAACAAAAGTAACTTGTGCTTCTTTCCAGAAGTTTTAGGACTTATTCCTTTCTTTAAGCTTAATACTACAGCTGACCAGTGCTGTAGAACTGTTGTTATTCACAGCAAAAGTGAGGGCATCTGGAGTTAGAGAGGAACTTTACAACTCTCCGTTTTGATATCGAGGCTCTACGAAAGCATACTTCCGACGTCCGATCACAGCTCTCAACGGTTCGTCCCGCTGCCTTACAGCACTGTCCAATAATGGGAAAGTGCGAGATGTACGACTGTGCACAAGTCAGTTGCTTTAACAGCTTAATCAAGCTAGCGAGCGGCGATCTGAGCCTCCTTGAAGGCGATTTAATCTGTGCCGGATTTTTACACCCTGAGTCAAGTATTACTCAGTATAAAATTGTGGCGCCTGATGCGCTAAATTCATTGAGCACACTGGCTACTGTAGAAGTGCGCAATAATAATTAGCTCGAAGACGAGGTTGAAGGTTTACGGAGTATATCCCAGTTCCCCGAGTGTTGGCAAATCTTCGCTTGGAGAACGGAATACAAATCCGGTGAAATTAGCTAGCTGTGCCCAAATCTTCGGCATCCTACCGGCAGAAAGTTAGACTTTCTTTCAACTATCTTCTTCAGTAGAAGTTGAGAAAAGAAAGAAAAACGTCCAACAAATGTTGAGCCCTGTCGAACTTTAGCCCCCAAATGGCCTGATTTTTTTTTTGTTCATTTTGTATGCTCCATTACTCCGCATCTCAGTCGCGTCGAGTAGATAGATCTACATCAATCGACGATTTCAACATCTATCAAGATTCAGGGAGCATGTGTACTTTCTATGGCACCACAAATACTTGTCTAGGCCATCTTCGCCATTTCTTGGGCATTTCATAATACGAAATTTGTTCTCCTTCCAGGTCATAAAATAATATTTTTCTGTTGAATCTGCATTAGGCGTTGTCCCTGCTTTACATCTTCGTTTCTCATCTGTGGAGGAGGAGGTATTTTCTGCAACCATACCGTCTCTAGGACTTCTAGGACTTCCAGGACAACTCACGTTGTCTGTGTTATCTATCAGTATCCAAGATGAGGTTGACACATACTGTGTTTCTACTTATCAGCGTATTTTGCAGCTTCACCATAGCTCAGACTGCCGACCAGACAGCTGCTCTTGCGCTGTATGCCGAGCTCGCTGCTGAGCTTCCAGCTTGTGGTGTAAGTTAATGACCTAGATAGTGATAAGTAATTGAAATGCTAACACTGTGTTATTAGTTAGCATGTCTTGTACCGGCATTTCTAGAGTCGACATGCTCTTTAACGAACACAACATGTACATGTACAGATCCGCAATTACTCGCCACTTCGGCAGCCTGTATTACAACAACGTGCGGCGTCGTCGATCAACTAGGTACGATATCTCCTAATCATTCGTTCATTGCTACTACTGGTATGGCGATGCTGACAACATAACATAGCTATGGCGAAATATGATGAAGTGAATTGCAACAGAGAAGTTAAGGATCTACGGCCTCTTGGTATGAGAATCGCATATGTCTTTTGCCTCATGGCAGAGTTTAGCGTTATCCTGCGCTTGTGGGTAAAGATAGTGATTATGAAGTCTTTTACTTCGGATGATTGGGCTATTCTTGCTGCAGGAGTAAGTCTATCGCAGTCGCGTTCTTAAACTTGAAATATATTGACTATACAGATCTTGAACATCCCATTCCTCACGATTGGATTGCTGTGTACGTCTCCTGTCTCTCTCTCTCCTCCTACCTGTTATTTCTAACAACACTTGATAGTATATGACTACGGGATTGGTACAGACCTTTGGGATATTCCTACAGACACTGTCACCAAGATCTTCATGGCAAGCAATCACATTCCTAGATATAGAAGTTACTCTAAACTTTTCCACAGTATTACCTCATAGACGAGACCATCTACCTTGCGATATTAACTCTAACGAAGACTTCGCTCGTGCTCTTCCTGAAGAACATTTTCCCCGGCCGTCGGTTCCAAATCGCTTGCTGGATCATTGGTGGAATTAATGCCGTATGGGGGATTCTGATCATTATACTATCGATTTTCCAGTGCGCTCCAGTTTCCTTCGCCTGGGAAAAATGGACTGGAACTGAGACTGTTGGATCATGCCATAATGTCAATGCGCAGACGTATGCCAGTGCCGGTATCAATATTGCTCTAGATTTCGCTATCTTGATCCTTCCACTCAAGGAACTATACAACTTGAATGTTTCCATGAGCAAGAAGCTTCAACTATTTTTCATGTTTAGCATCGGACTCTTGTAAGTGTTATCTCTGTCACTTAGTATTAATCTTTGCTAATCAGTACCGTCATTACAGTGTTTCTATAACAAGTATTGTCCGATTACAATCACTTGTACTTTTCGCAGCCTCCACAAATCCTACCCGTAAGTTGATCCTACTTCACAAATAGGTATACTCGTCTAATTAGATCAGTTGATTGGACACCAGCAACAGAATGGACAGCAATTGAGACTGGAGTAGGCATTACATGTGCATGCATGCCTGCAATGCGTCACTTACTCGGTCACTTATTCCCAAAGCAATTCAGTCCCTCATCAAAGACCGAGACTAAGAATAAGGAACCGTCGACGAATTCAAAGTCAAGTTCCCAAAATCGCTCCTTTAAGCTAGATAAGAAAATACGATCCAACGAAGATGGCTTCTATGAATTAGATGAAAGATCAGTTGGTGCTAGAGACGATTTCTCTCTCTCGGAGAGAGGCGAGATGGGTATTAATCGAAATCATACTTCTACTCCGGATAGCCAGCGGAAAATCATCGAGGCTAAATACAGCGAAAAATAAAAGTCCAGCGCTCACTTATTGGTAGTGACTGACTCGACTCGGCCCTGGCCGATTTTCCCAGACACCCGAGCAACAGTCGAGCAACAATCTGGGAGACATTAGCTGCCGGGGCTGATGGTTGTGATATAAATACGCTCAGCGGAGCAGGAAGTCCAGGGAGACACTTTAGAGTATAATGTCAATGCCCTCTGTAAGAATCAGGGATGGCTACAATGTGTATAAAATTAAGCGACGTGGAGACAATACTCTCTTTAATTTAAGCTGCTCTGTTTATGTAATCAATCTATAGGAAGAAGCTGGAAAGCATCCTATGGAATCTTCAGGATTTATATGACTAGTTATTGAATAATTAATCATATGTACACATATCAATGACACTGGTACTCAATGCCTCGCTAAACAATTTAGCAACTTTCGAAAGCTGACGGCTTAATAAAGAGCAGCAGCCAACTGCCTCATTGTTGATGTGGTCATTTTAATAGTATTTTAGTCTTGGTGATTTGAAATGAAATTTGTAAGTAGCAGTTCTTAAAATGAAAGCTCCTGTAAAAAAAGCATCTACAATGATTTCCAGTCATACTCTAAGCTCCAGGCATATGCAGCACGATAAACCTCACTCTCGTCATACCATTTGCCAACAATTTGCATGCTAACAGGCAGCTTCGTGCCACTTCCAGCAAGTGGACCTTCTTGTATTTCTAGCATGCCAATCGGCATTGCAAGTACAGGATGTCCACTCTGATTGAATGGAGCTGTATTTGCCGTCAAGCCCACCTGTTATAAGCTCGTTAGAGATATTGTGAAAATAAAATACGGCCGCTCGGAAATAACTTGCCTGCTTTGCAATGAGCTCCAGAGAAGTAGCATCTGGTCCACAGTGACTGTTGGCGATGTACGGCAGGTTTGGCAATATTAGAACATCGTAATTCTCAAGAGCCTTATTATAATCTTCCTTGAGCTTGAGCGAGAGGTTGGTGGCTTTTCCAAGAAGTCCTGGGAAGACTTTCTGGGCATAGGCACCATTCAGAAAGATATTTTTGGTACTATTGCATTTTAACAAAATGCTATTGTTCAGTGAAATCGGCGAAGAGCGTACCTTGGGTAAGTATTCTCCCATTTTTCTTGGGACATCGGCCATACCTCTGCATTCAAGGCGTTCAGAGTATATCCTCTCCTACCAGTATTGGCACCCATTTTGGTCAGATAACCACCGTATTTCGAAATCCCTGTCCATATAGCTGCACCATGTTTGTGCATAGGAATTGAAACCTCCTCAACCGTGACACCGAGGGCTTTGAACTTATCAGCGCTTTGGAGAAATAATGCCTTGACTCTAGGATCCATAGCTGGCATATCCAAGGATTCAGTTATGACACCAATCTTTTTGCCAACAAGTGATTTGGGGGTTTCCAAGGATATCAACTGCTGGTAATAGTCAGGAACATCAGCTGGTTGAGGGCTGCCGAAACTTCTGTCGTCTATTCCATCAGTCCCGGCCATCGCTTTGAGCATAAGTGCATTATCCAAAACTGTTCGGGTCATAGGACCTACATGATCGTTGCTGCAGTGATTTGTAAGTATAGAATTCTAAGATAAATGATTCCTTGGCTCTTACGATGCTTCATTGCTGCGTAGCTGTTAGCAGGCTGTAATCTAAATAGACGGTAGGGGATTTACGAGGCACATCCAGTCCATGGTATCAATCCAAAAGTTGGCTTCAAGCCACAGATTCCACACCAACCTGCAGGGACGCGAATAGAGCCACCTTGATCAGCACCGACTGCCAAGTCAACATCTCCATTAGCAACAAGGGCACCACATCCGCTTGAGCTGCCGCCGGTGCTATAACCCTTTGCATAAGGATTATGAACGACTCCAGTTGCAGCCGAATGGCTCGTTGCTGAGTGGCACATGTTCTCGCACACTGCTCTGCCGGTAATAATACCGCCGGCCTCAAGCAGCCGGGTTATCAAAACCGCATCCATATCAGGTACATAATCCTTGAAAATATTCGTCCCAAGTAGAAATGGAACTCCTGCAATTGCTATACAATCTTTAACCGCAATTGTTTTGCCCGCCAGAGGACCACTATTAGGCCTTGAGTCTTTGATAGTGATTTTCCAAGCCCATGCTCCCAATGGATTGTCAGGAGCTTCTGGGAAATGAATGTTCTCGCGTGGAAACCTCTCAATGTCAAGGGCAGGGCAGGTGCGTAGTCTAATTGCGGTTAGACTTTTGTTCCCCAAGGCTTATATTATATTTTTTACCTTCCAGAGCCATTAACTGTTCCGTCGACTCATGATACACTGCGAGCAAGCGGTGTAAATCATCTCTCTCTTGTGGATCAGTGATCTGAACCCCTAAGGAAGCAGCGAGATCATCAACCTGCTGTAGCGTTACAGGATTGTCCACCTTATAATCCAGAGAAAACACAGACATGATTAATGCCGATTGATAAGAGAGTTCGAAAGTTTATGACGACGTTTTTTTACACTCCTTAATTAAGTATTCAATAAGCGCTCGGGACTCTGAGACGTTGATTACAACAAATTGACGAGCTAAGTAACCAAGATTTATGTAGGTAATGAAAAAGGCTCGAGGACACACTCTTGTTGTTTAGGCTTCCTTTCTAATCTTCCCCGAAGGATGAATTGATTTTTACGAAGTTAAATTCTTAGCCAGATATCAAACTAAACGTTCTTTTCAAAAAATTATGACTGGAGACCCTGGTGCAGACCACAGGAGAGTATCTTTCGTCGGGCGGGCTTATCAGTAATGATTCTTGCCGGCGGGGCTTTGCCGTCAACTTTGCCATCGCTTTCGGTTCAAACCCGATGAATCGGCAATGCCAGCAGCGGGGTTCTTGATACTGTCAATCGCAAAAAGGCAATGCGTGTTAGTAGTATAAGGTATGGTATATATACCCCATAGGCGCTCCTTTTTTGCAAATCTTTCTTAATTCCTTTAAGTCACTCAAGTCATCCTTTCCAACTGTTGCTACGCAAGTACTTAACCTGATCCTCCCTCAGATTCTCCTAAACACCATCAAAATGATTGTCGATCCTCGCTATGACATTCCCCGTGATATGGAAGGTATCTAAATCCAGAACGCTCTTAAGACTTTGAGCTGACATGCTGGTAGGATATGGAGAACATTCTCATGACCCTCAATGGCCAAATGGTGCCCGCATAGCAGTTTCCTTCGTCCTCAACTACGAGTAAGAGAGTTTGCTTCAGCTGTCAGTCCACTTTAGCTAACTAGCAGAAGAGAAGGAGCTGAACGCTCAGTTGAGATGGGCGACGGAATGTCAGAACCCTATTTGTGGGAGAAAGGCGCAAGTGGTGGCCACCGAGAAAATGCCAGATACTGTAACGCTGAGGGTGATTATGAGTATGGCAGTCGTGTAGGGGCTTGGAGATTGCTTCGCCTTTTCAAGGAATTCGGCTGGAACTGGACAACTTATGCTATTGCTGTAGCCATGGAGAGAAACCCAACTTTTGCAAAAGCTTGCGTGAGAGAGGGACATGAGATCGCATCTCATGGATGCTTTGATTTAAAAAACTTGCGTGAGAGAGGGACATGAGATCGCATCTCATGGATACCGCTGGCTTGATTTATGGGATCTGACTGTGAGGAAGACTGAGGAGAGAAACAAGGAAACAAGTATCAAAAAGTCTCTTGTTAGCCTAAAGAAGACAACTGGAGAAATGCCCTGTGGTGTATATTTCGGACGCGGCACACCCAATACCAGAGGACTGTTCAAAGTAGCTTTTGAGGAGATGGGGGAAGATTTGCTCTGGAGTTCCGAAGCATACAATGATGATGTGCCCTATTGGCAAGACGCTCCTCATGAAAAGGAGCTTCCCGATTCAGAGAAAAAGGGGCTGTTGATCTTACCATACAACTATGACTGCAATGGTATTTTTCTCGTCCTCCTCAACCCCCTTTTCCAATACTTAGTCCCGCTGACTTGATCCTCCAGACGGCAAGTTTCATATGAATCCTGGGTTTGTGGGATCCCACATGTACGAAGAGTATTTGAAAGCAACCTTTGACATGTTTTATCGTGAAGGTGGAAAAATGATGACAATTCCGATGCATTCTCGAATTGGTATGTCATCATGTTCTTCGTGCTTGACACTTGCTAACGGGCTCACAGTTGGTAAGGCCGGACGTTCGGAAGCTTTGAGAAATTTCATGAAATATATTTCCCAGAAGGAGGGAGTTTGGGTGACGACAAGGAAAGAAATTGCTTTGCACTTCAAGGAAAAATTCCCATATCGGCCTGGTCATCTATGTTGAGCAACGGAAGTGTCAAATCTCACTCTTATGAAACTGAATATATGAAATGCATACCAGAGGTTGAATTGCAATGTGACAGGCAAGCTACATCATTATCGTCCATGTCCTGTGCTCTCGACGTTGAAAAAAGAGTAGTCTGATGCAGTCCTTGGCATCATCAGCATCCAAGCGACAAGATCTGGAGTCTATTATAGTGGCCAAGCAGATACTCCGTAAAGCATACGCGTGTAGGCTTGAGGCTTGAGATAAACATAGTTGATAGAGAGGCTGGCTTAGCTTGTCGTTGCTGGCACCACACATAAGGCGAGAGGAACTATATGGTTCGTTCTCTGACATCCAGTGGGAACATTAGCACTTTGATATAGGAATGGTATGTAGCCTGTAGGCATAGCAAAGAGGGTAGCGTAGCACATCGTGAAAATGTACTGGGTTGAAAATCGTACTGTACAATACAGTACAAGAGTTCGAATAATTATACACCCCAACCATCATTTGTCCACACCCCCTACCCTCCTCAAATGATAGCAGTGGCCCGGCGAAGTTGCGCGCGTTATCGCAACGCCCGAAAGAAAGGAAACATGCCTCAGCTATTAGATATCGCTATGTTGCCGATGGTTGAAAGCCCGACGGTAATGCTCCCAGAGCCCAGAATGCACATCGGCAGTGCACTGTCGAAGAGTGGCAATGAACAATCTCAAAGATATCATGGATTCGACTCCTGTGAGGCTATTGGAAGGGAGAGAGCAGACAGCCAGAATTGACGAGACCACGCGTGGCACAAAACGGCAACGCAGTACAGCTGCTTGTAAGCGTTGCAAAAGTAGGAAGTGAGTTGTGTGGACTATGATATGATGGACACTTCTGACGTGTTTCAACAGACAAAAGGTCAGCATATAATTCTACTGGTGTAATAATACACGGACTGATTATTTGTGCAGTGCAGCAGTTCAAGCCCATGCACAAACTGTACCGTAGCTGGGGTAGAATGCGTTTATGCAGAGCAAGCGTATCCCACAAGGTACTGTAACCCAAGTCTCTCTCATACTTGATGCATGTAGACGTGCTTATGTAAGTCAGTTATGTACGATCCCTCGAAGAGAGAGTTGCATATTTGGAGACAAAACTCCAGAATGGGGAAATGGTAGCTCAGGAGGCAAACGACCACCATCCAGTTCTCAATAGCAATACCAGCCCCAGCTCAGTCACACGAGATGCACCTCTACAAGAAGCCGAGTCTTCAAACGACATTCATGGAGATTCCTTTGCTCTCGTGTCTCTTTATGCCTCAACAGAGCATGCGTTTCTTGGAAGCACTTCGGGATACCCATTATCGAGAATGCTACAGTCGGTTGTGAATAAACAATTAATTGTTGGCGATATGTCTAAATCACAAAGCAATACTACAGCAGAACCTAATCCAGCAACACCAGCACACATGCCAAATGATAGGACTGCAGAAAAGCTTTTGCAAATCTACTGGCAAAAGTTCCATGTCAGACATCCATTCCTCTCCAGGAAAGAAATTATGGAACTTAACCGGCAGAGGCACGAATTGTCTGCTCGTCGCGACGAGACTGACCCCCGGGAGCTTGCTGGTAGCCCAAGACAGTGGTCTGTACAAGCAATAACAAAAAGAAAATTGCACGTCGCTCTTTTTAAGCTTAATATGATTTATGCTATTTCAGCACGTTATATAGAGTTGAGACAGGGGAAAGATCCGGAAAACAGTCCTGAGGTAAGGCACAAGGCTCTTCGTTCCTTGAAATCTGCTAAGATACGACAGTCCTATTATAACGCTGCCTCAAGGGAGATCGACGTTGTACTAAGCATCAAAGATCTTGAGACTATCGATAGCTTGCTGTTGCTCGTCTTGTATCAATTAAGATCACCGTCGTATCCTGGTATGTGGCATCTTATACGGCATGCAATGACAAGCAGCGTGGAGACAGGCCTACATCGTAAAGCCCGAATATCCTCACACTTGGAAGACGAGAGGAGAAAGAGATTGTTCTGGTGTGTATATGGGCTTGATAGGGCTGTTGCCATGGCACTGGGAAGACCGCACAGCATTAGTGAAAGAGATATCGATGCTGATGTGAGCACCATTCTCTTAAACTTCCTTTGCTGCATTGTCGTTCGATGTGTACTACTTTGGAAGCGTCGCTAATAACAGACAGCTCCCGGCAAATGTTGACGATAGTATCGACGACGAGGAGACTCTGAGACAGGCCATACAAGCCTCCATTATATCTCCTAAAAGCAACACGACAATGTCTGCGGCAATCCACATCTTCCGGCTAAAAATAATTGAATCGCGTATCCACGAGACTCTGTATTCTGCAAGAGCCCCAGATACGGTACCACTTGAGGACATCGAAAACTTGCAGCAGCAATTGACAGAGTGGAAAGAAAACATCCCAGATAGCCCTTCAAAGAGCGCGGAAGATCAGCCTCATAGATCCAAACAAATGCATCTACTTCAATACTATAAATCGATACGGTTGCTGTTTCTTCCACGCATCACCAGCTTTACGTCTTCGTCACAGGAGTTCCACCGATGCATTCATGCTGCTGGCCAAATATGCCAACTTCAAAAACAAATACACCACACTCAATCCGTTTCTTGGTCGCTTCTAGGCCTTCATGCTACATATTTGGCCGGGCTTACTTTGATATATGGCTTCTGGATGTCTCGTAGCATCTTCGATTTCAAATTTTCGAGTGACATCAGAGCGTGTTCAACCGTGCTTTATATTATCGCTGAACGCTGGCCGGCAGCGACAAAGTACCGCGATGCCTTTGAAGAATTGGTTGCCAACCTTATTGAATCTGGCGACACTGCTGAAAACCTTGGCGGAGGCAACGCTGAAGGTAATTGGTCTCAAGAAGGGGAACAGATTCAGGCAACAAACGCACCAGAAGTTGGCAGTGTGTTCAACCAAGGAGATTTTGGTGGTTGGCATGCACAGGATCCTTTTTTCCACCCTGTGGCAGCGTCACATACTTTTGGCGGAGTCGCGGGAGAACAGGCGTGGGAAATGTTTGAAGACTTGATTGACAAAAACTTCCGCAACCAGGTCAGAGGAATACATCTCGGCATTCCTACATATTTTACACCTTGAAATCAGCCTTTAGTTCTTTAGAGATTTGTAGGAATCCAGAAATAATGTTCTCCCACTTTTGATATCCGTCGCTTATTTATCTCTTGGTCGCCAAGTACTTTGGCTACTTTGGTGGCACAGCTGTAGCTTGGCTTATCTTTTATGAACCCACAAGTGTCGGCATTGCTCCGAGCGAGCGTACATATGCTAAAAGCGTTTGACAATCATCATCGGACCATAAGCGGATAGTGAGTTGTGTACTTGGAGATATGGTTCTTTGAGCTTATCAGCCACAGAATCGGGCATCTCCTTCGATATTTCATAGCTAGTCATACGAAATATATATTATACGAAAGTACTTCGAGGGCGAAGTGCTTCTATCTTGAGAGAAGATGCATAAGAGCGCATGCTGCTCGAACTCTGATTTTCATCCCATTCTGAAGATCCTCCTTGACTGTGAATCCTTGCTACATTCTTAACGATGGCTTCAAAACTAAAGCAACAGTTTGAGGAGGCGAAGGTCGGGTTTTCCTCTCGACAAAATTTATACGAATACTTGCAAACGAAAGGGCACCCGGCCAAAGGAGAAGCAGCCCTTTACAACGATGACTTGCTTCCAACACCTCCTGGTAAGTACGATATACACGTTACACAGTTATCTACTAATTCTTTAAAGAACAACGGACATGGGGAACTCTTCACTACTTCGCATTCTATATGACGACAACCTTCAGTCCTAGTTCTTATAATCTCGGTGCCACACTTGTTAGCATAGGTCTTTTGTGGTGGCATGGTCTTATTGCTGCTGTCATTGGGTCAATGATCCTCACGATCTTCCTCGTTTTCAATAGTCGTGGAGCAACAAAATACCACGTCGGATTCCCAACCTTTGTTCGTGCTTCTGCAGGGATTCGTGGGAGCAAGCTCTTCGTTTGTGTCAGAGCAATTGTGGCTGTGATCTACTTTGCTACGCAGACTTATTATGCTGGTGCGTTTTAGCTGTATATACCAATGCTTCCAATCAAGCTGACCACCGACAGGTCGCCTCATGTCTGTAATGCTCTTCGCCATAATTGGGCATAGATGGCAGAATATGCCCAACCACCTACCACCCAGCGCAGGAATCACTTCTAACAACTTACTGGCCTTCATGATATTTTGGATTATACAGTTTCCAGTCATGTTTGTTCATCCGCGGCATATGAGATGGGTGTATGTCTTCAAAGCTGTCTACGCGCCGGCTTGTCTTTTCGGCGTCCTTGGTTGGTGTGTCAGTCACAATGGTGGAAGCCTTGGGGACATCACTGGATTAGGTACTAAACATGCCGAAGGAAGTGACTTGGTGTGGTCGATGCTCCAGGCAATTAACTCCGTAATGGCTGTGAGTTTTCCTTCTCTGGCTGTCCTAATTTATTGCGGCTGACCTATAATAGGCACTCTGTCCTATATTAATTAACGCGCCTGATATTGCACGCTATGCAAAATCCACACATTCGACTTCATCAGCACAATTTGGTGCCATTCTAATATCGAAAGTCCTTGTGATGTTTCTGGGTTGTGCAACAACATCGGCCGCAGCAGGATTTCTAGGCAAGACATATTGGAACGTCTGGGACCTGTACACAGCCATTCTGACAAATTTCTGGAGTCCAGCTGCCCGAGCTGGTATCACCTTCGCATGTATCGGTATGATACTCTCAGTTCTAGCTACCAATGCTGGCACAAACTCTCTTCCTGTTGGTGCTGACATGGCTGGTCTTGCCCCTCGGTGGATCAATATTCGTCGTGGACAAGTCGCATGCGCTTTGCTAGCACCACTACTCGTGCCGTGGAAGATCATAGCAAATGCAGCTACCTTCCTCACATTCCTTGGTTCCTATACCGTCTTCCTCTGCCCAATCATGGCCATTATGATAATAGATTACTTTGTCATGCGACGAGGCAATTTGCATGTCCCATCTCTATATGATGGATCAAACGAAGGATTGTATCGATACTACAAAGGTTGGAATCTCCGAGCTATGTTAGCCTGGGTATGTGGCGTTGCATTTACGGTGCATGGTGTTGCTGGGAATATTGATCCAGATAGTGTGAACCAGGCATCGAAGAACATGTATAAGCTTGGCTTCCTTCTAAGTTCTATCATGGGTGGATCAATGTACTTAGTCCTCTGCCTCATCTGGCCTGTCAAGGTCCTTCCGAATGGTAGAGAGGGCGAAGTGCTTGGATTTGAGGATTTAGCGCAAACTGATGGCTTCTTTCATGGTGAAAACTTGTCGGATATTATTACAGGACAGTTAGAAGGTATAACTGAAAGTGAGGGTAGTTCTGAGGTTGTGTATGAGAGTAAAGTCATAGGTTCGGAGAAGAGGGTTGCAGTATAGAGCCTAGAAATAGTTTTGGATGATAACATAGAGTAGCGATGCCATAGAAAATCAAGCTTAGATACTTATTGCATCGTTTTAGAAACCTAGACTTCTTCATACGCCAATGCTACTAAATCATTTGGCCAAAAAAAAAACTCAAGGTGTGGCTAAGGACTGTCTTGATATACTGATATACCCAGAAATTATCAAAAACTGAGCAAACATCATCAGCTCCAATGGCGCAATGGTAGCGCGCAAGACTTCTATGATAGAAGAGTTATCTTGAGGCTGTGGGTTCGAGTCCCACTTGGAGTGTTTAACGCATTCTTTTTTTGTTCTTTCACCTCTGGCATGTTTTCTTTCTGATCTGTTGTTGTTGTCTTTTTGTGCTTTTTTGGTCTTAGTTTGTGGGAGAAGCGATGGGGTCTCGGCTAATCCGCCCGTGACTAGCCGAATGAATAGTCATGTCTAGTGGTCCTCGTAGACCACGATGGATACAACAAACATGTCTCTAGCAAACATCTACTGCGTAACACTCGTTAATAATGATAAATAAGTCCCAGACCAAGAAGCATTTTCTCTTTATCTCTTCCAAGTTGTGTTTTACATTGCTGTATGTGCAACCGGTGAAACACACTTACGTGTACCCACATTGAGACATTGAGTCCATATCCACACCGACCTTCCAGATTTTCTTAGTTTTAAGTTTTAAGTCTTATCCTCGTGAGAAAACAATAGACGTTGTTGCCCATTCTCCTCCGACAGTCTAATATCTTTGTATCCGAATTTTGTATTTCCAGATCTCTCTAAACCATCACTTTCAGTCAAGACCTTCTCCACCTACTATCTATCTCGTAACGCCAAGATAGCAATTCTTCAATCATGGTTCTCAAGGGCATCTCTCCTCTTATTTCCCCGACCCTTCTCAAGATCCTCGCCGAGTAAGTGAGAGACTTTCTCGGAGTATTCGTCGCTGGTTGCAGATACCTTGGTCTTAGAGCTATACTCCGTTCAGGTTATATAGCTCTCTAGCGTTCTAAGGACTCACATTCTCTCAAATCAAGTAACGCTAACACAACTCTCCAGAATGGGCCACGGCGATGAAATCGTCCTAGCAGACGCCCATTTCCCCTCTCATTCAATCTGTCCAACCCACATTCCCGTTGTACGAGCAGACGGTAAATATATAATATATCACGTGAAATCCCTCAATCACACACCACGCAAACTAACCAAAAGTCCCTTCAAAATAGGAATCTCAGCCTCAGCACTCCTAGCAGCAATAATCCCACTCTTCGAACTAGATACGTATGGAGTAACACCAGTAATCATGATGGATGTAGTAAAGGGAGATTCATGTGATCCTACAGTGGAGTCTTCGTTCCGTGAAGCCTTGGCATCGGGATATACGGGCGAGATTGAGAAGTTGGAACGCTTTGCTTTTTATGAGAGGGCGAAGGGGGCTTTTTGTATTGTTGTTACTGGGGAGGTTAGGAAGTATGGGAATGTTATTTTGAAGAAGGGTGTTACTCCTATTGCTTAGGTGTGTGTGTGTAGGCTCATTGGCTGGAGTTAGGTTGAGGGAGTTTTTTGGGGGGGGGGGGTAGGGGGGTTATTTGGAGAAAGAGGGCTTGGTTGATTAAGATGAGATTGATATTCTTATTGAATTCTTTTGCGCAATTTGTGCAGTGGATTCTCTAGTCCAGGAGTGTGTAAATGTCATTCTTTTTTTTCCAACTAGCAGTATGACCATCTCTAAAAGTCTATATAAATCTAGAGAGTTGTATGTGGCGCTAAAGATCAAAAGTCTAACGAACTTGCCAGTGATAATAAAACTATCGCTCTCGGGAATTGAAGCTCGAGGACTCGTTAATCTCTATAATCAACTGCATACCATACAAGTAGGTAGTGCGAATCTCTGCATTAGACACCTTAGTAACGAGACCAATATCCTGAGAGACGTCTTTTCGATTCACAGAACTCGAAATATCAAAATAAGCTCTTCTAGCAATAATTTCAAGAATTATTAGTTTATTCCTTTACGCTAATCTTGTTAATAGTGAGTGATAGGCATTTACTTAGCTGTTACCTAAGATAATTTAAAACTTTTTGATACTCTTAATTCCCTAGATCAACGATAGAGGATCGTTCGAGTGATATAGTTGTGGTAGAGGTTGTGAATGAGATATAAGATGGTGAGGAACTTGGCAGTAGTTTGATATATTGACATTTGAAGTATCAGACTACCATCCCTTCGTGTGGCTCAAGACCTCCCTACAAGGATTCACTGTCCGGAGAATTCCACCACCAAAAGTTGTATGTATTTTACCATACACGTCTCAGATCTACGTACGAGGTCCATTTACCACATAAAGAGATATGAAATGCCTTGTTTGAACATATCATTCTGGCTATGCTGAACGACACAAATATTTATCACTTGATAAGCTACCTATTACTGGTACTGCATCTTGTGTGCCCTTGACCACAGTTTACATGTGGAGAACATGGAGAATTTTAGAAATGGACAAATATTGTGAGAACTTTAATTGTCAGGCCTCCAAAGCCTGCATGCCTTGAGACACAAATATATCGGATTTGGACTTCAGAAAACCACGAAATGCCATAAAAAGGAGTATCCTTTTGATGCCAAGAGGCTTGCGAGCTCATCTCGTTGATCATTGGTCATGTTGAGCTCTATGGCGTATTTGTGGAAATGAGGATATATCTCCCGAACATGTGATATGTGGCTTACACAGTCGCTCTCTACTTGTTATTGTCATTGCTTAATTAAATTAACTTGAAGGACGCATCCTTGTGCTCTGTTCTTAATTTAATTGCCTTACCTTCGCAGTAGAAATTCGATTTCAGTTGAATTCAACAAATTCGTCTATAGCGCGTACAATACGATTAACCCTCCACGGAAGGACACTATCTAGCTAGACTTCCATGAAGAGATATATATATATATATATATCTTTTTATGTTTCAAAACTGAAAGTGAAGAGATTTGAGTATTTCATTATCACACATTCGGTGGCGTTAGACTATTAAGCTAGTAGTATAGCAAGCGCGTTTCAAGTTCTATGAACCAAGCATAACGCTTTTACTAAAAGGTTTAGCGAAGAGAGAAATTCTAGCCCAAAAGATTTTGTAGTGGTCTAGACCTTGACAGACAAGAATAGTGCGACGAGTACCGTAAAAGAAGGAAACCAAGCTTGAAGATATAATGGATGAGATCGACAAAAAGCTGAAATGCCTTTTGGGCACAAGGGGGTCGGGTAGGTACAGTAGCGGCTTGAACCGGGTTGTTAAATGACTTCCCCGTCCCGCACTACCCGTACCTGTTTAATCGTGATACTAATTCAAGCGAGATGTGCGGAGAGTCCAAATGTGGAACTTCCGCTTTGTTCATGGGTACGCGAGGCAAACGATGGGCGTATCTTGAGGGTCCAGGCACGAAAGCATCGGCGATTGCGCTTGGGTGTAGGTAAGTAAAAAGTGCCCATGTACGGCCGTATCGTATCGTATCGTATCGTATCTGGGGCGATTCAAGTGGGTAAAAAATTTAATCGCCCCTCTGATTTTTTTTTTTTGGAAAAAAGGCCTAAATTACTGTTCGCTAATTGGTTCAAGTAACACTCGGCCCCCAAACTGACTTGTGCGTGAGGCACACTTTGACAACACAGGTTAGCTGATTATGAAGTTTGGGAGTTAGGATAACCTACCTACCTTGGGGTTGGATATTTAGAGTTAAGGTTAAGAAGAGAGCATTCTCTAAAAAGGAAAAAAAAAAAAAGGAAAGAAAACCAGGAAAAGCAAAAAAGTAAAGACTTGATTTACTGTTTTTACACTTACGATATTAAGCGAGTAGGCAGGCCAAGCGAATGTTTTCACAGCCTCACAGGTGATTTAAATCTTTGCCCCAATATTATTGTGATAGTCTCGACTCTGGTGCTCTTATGACACATTATTCTCCGCTAAAGATTCACGGCTTCCTTCCGTGTCACACACAAACCTTCTGACACTTAACAAAGAATGTTCTGAAATGGTGGTACCACATTAGTGACACTACTGAAGACTGATCACCACAGAGCCCCCATATGGGGCGAAATTTGAATGGCAATACTGTGACTGCCTTGTGCATCGGGCTACAAGTTTACCCAGGCGTGGATTTGTTACAATTGCTTTCCCTTTAAAGCGATCAGGATTTGGTAGTCTGAACTACATGCTGTGCTGATGATTCTAATAACCATGACCTAGAGTTGTTTTCAGCCTCGAAATCGTCATCGTTCAAGGACCTTGTAAGCGTTATTTGAGGGCTGCTAATTAGACTCCGTTCACAGGCTTATATGATGAGCATTTGTAGTGTAGTTTTGAAGATCGTTCTTCATTGCTTATAATACATTAGACTCGTCATATTTTACATTTTCGTAATTATTACACTTAAAGCTTCCTCGATGCATCCCTCGCCACAATCCTCTTTCCTTCCTCACTCCACTCAACATCAGTCCTGACTCTAATACCCTGCAAGGGAATCTCATCACCATCAGTACTGTGCCCATCGCCAGTTATAGAGTGTACTCCAACATTGCTGGTCATCTTAGATCCGCTCTTTGATGTAGGCGGACTATTTTCTTCCAAGCTAAGCCCATCTTCATCCAGCCTCTTAAAGGGTCTCGATCCACCTTTGCTTCTCGATCCATCATAGATGCCACTCTCTAGGTTACTTAGATTTCTGCTAGCGGCACCACTCCCTCCGATGGTCTTTAAAGCTGTATTTGATCTTGTGGGCTGACTCCTTGTCTTCGTGGAAAGTCCAAGTGCACGATGCGCTGACTTGACAAAAGGACCCAATGTTGGTAGACAGGCTGAGATGATACCAGAAGCTGACTCTACGACACACCAAATCCAAGCTGTGGCTAATGTGAATGAAGGATCTGTCTGTTGAAATTGAAAGAGGGTTGAAAATCGGTAGATACTAGTGAAAACGACACTGCAAGCCATGCGTCAGTTGACTTCCTCTAATCCACAAACGCATCGGAGAATGGAAAAGGCACGTACAAGGAACCAAGTAAAAACACGAAAGATAATTCTGCCCTCTGGATCATACTCGTCTGAAGCGTCCATACCTGTCGCATAGGTAACATCAGGATAGCAATATCAGTCATGAAATTCGGGACGGCGTTTCCAATGAATGACTTTTTGAGGTTGATGCAATGTCCAGGCAGGGAGGAGTTCCATGCCTTTTGAATCGGAGTGCACTGGAAAATGGAAACCATGATAATGGATATCGCCCAAGCGATAGAAAGAGATCCCAGGATGTATGCTCCTATCCTGATGTTGCGGATGGGGAAGATGCGGCAGTACATCATGACCAGGGATACCTTGATAATGGCAACACAGGTAACGTATACACACTCGAAAGCCATGAGTGTCTAGCTAGTTAGTTAGTAAGTGAATCTCTCGAGTGATTGTCGAGGCGATCTCTCTTGCCTTTCCCCAGTGAACTAGAATTGGAACTGTCAAGGCGCCTGCATGTTTTCCCAGCCCGTAATGTATTCCTGTATTCTCATGAGCCTTGAGCCACATACAAAATGGGCGTATGCACAGTACCTAATAAGGCCAAACCCGCAGTCACAAACAAGAAAAACTACATCAAGAACATCAGCCCAGGTAGGTATCTTTAGTCTCGAACAAGTTGAACTTACCACAGCCACCAGTAGCGTATAGTCATCCATCCCCAGTCCCATTCCTGTTTTTATTCTCGCCGTTAGGCGAAGGCCAACGAAAACACATGCCAAAACAACAATAGATATTGTTGTCGCCCTCAACTCCGGCCCCCGATCCTCTGAAAGGTCTATTGTAGTCGACATGATGTTATGAGGAGGCCTCTAAGTGTAATAAGCCATGTATGTAAAAACCTTGAACCTCGTCGACGGGAAGCTCAAGCTCAAGCACTCGTTCGAATCTGCATCTCGAAACAAAAAAAAGAAAATACTGATGGGATTAAAAGAGCTTTCATACGCCCAAATGTCAAAGTGTCCCCTGAAGGCACGGACTCTAGCTAGTGGTCCCAGGTTTTTAAAAAGATCCCCATAAGTCGAGACCGGCTGTTGAGCTCATCACCGCAGCCTACCGGAGCCCATGTAAAATGCTAAAATGATCAACTGCAAGACTTCCACAAAGAGAACGCTGGTAGCGATCGGCTAACTTCTAAGATCGATATCGTTTCACTCTTATGCACTGACAAAACCGGGTTCCCATGTCTTTTGTTCCGAACCTGGTCATAATAGCTTGGCGTACTCGAGTAATAGCGTATCGCGGTCGTGATGATTGAATCTCATACTTAAGCGATTGATTGCTGAATTGGAAAACTGGACGGTGCTCTCCACGAGGGCATGTTGAGCTGACGCAAGTTCTTCCTAAGACACATGGAGGCAACTATTACTTTCAATTCTTTCTGCTCAAAGCACTGGCGAATTCTTAAAGTGTAGACACTCATTGGTGGACCGTCAAGAGTAACTTGACTAGGGAAATCATGTAATACTGTAAACTTCTGTGGTTCACGACAATACTGGTACCTGGCGGTACAGTACGTACCAGGTTCTTTCAGGGTCGCTAAACTCCGGGGGCAACGGGCCAACTGCTGTAAGTTAAAGAATTTTGCGCTTGCCGATTAACTGCCGGTCGGTGACATCTAACAGCACTGGGCTTCCTTCCACGTGCGTTAGAAGATGAAATCCACAAGATTCGGATCAGATATACTTTTCTAAATCATCAGATTCTTTGATGGTGGAGTTCCATCGGCTAAAAATACGGGAATAAAACCTCACATCGGTACTGTACGGAGGTATTCCGTATACTTCGTCGCTTCCCGACACAATGGTACATCTCTCTCTCTCTCTCTGTGTGTGAATGACTCGCCAATTTTGCAGGAAGGAATCTCAACACAGAATTCATACAAGCACTGTAGCTGCAGTGACATGGGAGATGCATAGGAGATGGCATCCGATAAGGACTGAAACTTAAGCAGTTTTTTGGCCAGGGCATGCTTTCCAGGCACGTATATCAAATGCTTCAAGTAGTGGTGTGTCCAGCTATCAGGAGAGAGCTAAGGTCCACCAGTAACTCGCGTAGCTAATTTGCTTAAAGCAAAAAGGTACAAAGTACACGTCTGGCATCCACATGAGGTTAATGGCCGTTTGGCACTCCATCAGCGCGGGGCCAGCCGTTGCACCATTGGTGGTATGTATCAAAGGGGTATGAGCCCCACATGATATGCCCCTAATAGGTCTTAAATAGGTACCCAAGCATTGGGGCCTTATCTTCCTGCAGTGATTGAAAACACCACTCTTCTCCTCAACTTTCGGGCATATTCAAAAAGAAAAAAAATTAAATTCCAAATTCGGTACCAGTCAAAACATTTTTCACACCAGGTCAGCAATCATGTCCGAAAAACCTACGATCCTCTTTGTGCCAGGTGCATGGCATCTGCCGGCCGGCTTCGATGTCGTCCGTGAGCAGCTCAAGACCCTCGGTTACCCCACCGAAGCCGTTGCTCACCCCTCTATCGGAGAAGAGCCTCCAAAAGCAAACCTCATTGATGATTCTGCCAACCTACGAGCTGCCATTGAGAAGTTGGCCGATGCGGGCAAGGAGATCGTCGTTGTAACACACTCCTATGGAGGTGTTGTTGGATCAAACGCTGTTGAGAATCTCGGATTCCCCCAGAGGAAGAGCGCTGGAAAGACTGGTGGTGTTATTCAGTATGTTGGCTTCTGTCCCACGGGGTACTTCTGCTGCAGGGTCTCAATGGAATCATGAGATATGTCTTGCAGTACCTGATACACACCCCTTCATCACTATGCCATTGAGAAGTGACACTAATTTTGAAATAACAAAGGCTGGTTTACCTAAGTGCTTTTGCTCTCCCAAAGGGAGGAAGTCTGCTGGATGCCCTTGGAGGCAACTGGCTCCCATGGATGAAAGTTACTGTATGCTGCCTCCCCCACCTCTTCTGCAGGTTTCATAGCACATAATTAACGTGCTTATACAGGGCGATTATTGCCACTCCGAAACCCCGGAAGTTGTTTTCTACCACGATCTTTCTGAAGCTGATCAGAAATACTGGATCTCTCAACTCAAGCACTCAGCAACTGCAGTCTTCTCTGGAAAGTCCACCCACGAGCCATGGCACCACATGCCGTGCTCATACATCTTCTGTGACCAGGATGCCGCCATACCGCTTCCTGTGCAGCAAGGCATCGCAGCCTCAATGGGAAAAGACATCACCACTTTCCATATTGATGCTTCTCATTCACCCTTCTTGAGCCAACCGGCAAAGCTTGCAGAGGGTATTGAGTTCGTCACGAAGGCGGGACAAGAGAAGGTCAAGGCGTAAAGCAAAGACAAAATTGGGGATCATTGGATCTAGATTCGGTAGGATTCAGGCGATGATGTGGCACGTTTTTTGCACGATGGCAAAGATGGTCCTCGGACCCGGGACTTCAATGGAGGAGTTTCTCTTTCGATTTTCGTAAATTTTACTACGCTGTAAAGCCCGCACGTCCGCTACGATTTTTGGTAAATTAGAATATCCAAAATTCACGAAGCGTTGAACGTGCAGTCTGGTGGTCCCTGTAGTCGTACGTGACAATCCTAGTATTTGTGCCTGATGTGCCTGATGCGCCTGTGCTTGTAAGTATCCATCCCATCGCACACAATCAATCTGCACTTCAGGCGCGGCGCAGCAGTCAAAACTCTAATTTTCTCTCTAAGCGACTACGAGTAATGTCAGGGGCTAGGTACCGAGCTCAAGAGTGGGTGAGCTTTTCCCATATAGCGGAGCAATATCTTAGATCAAAAGAAACACCAGATCACCAGATCTGGGCTTTGACGTTGTTGTGTTAAAGCGAGTAACTTTTGAGTAATATTATTTGTTGTTTGTCGTACTGTAATGCAAACAATTTTGTTTTGACAGCAGTGACATCTACTTAGGTACCTACGCACGGAGGTTAGGGCCGGCCCTTAAGTCTAAGCGAGGGAACTAGTCACTCACTGCAGCAGGGGCACCAGGGTTTGAAGAAATTAAAAAGCATAAATACAGATACTGCTGTCGGCACTTGGAAATTGTTGTATATATATATATATATATATATATATACACATATATATATCATCGGTTCTATGATTCCTTTCTGTTGATTATTATTGACAAACACAACAAACGAAACAAGTGCCGTTGCTCTCCTTATTTTAGGGGAACTCGTGCCATGAGGTTATTATCATGATCCTTCTGCTTTTGAGAAACAAGATCCCGGGAGCTCTGTCAGAGTCTAAGAGAGAGAAGGAAGAACCTTGTGTACTGTATACGAAAACCTTCTATTTTGGAATTGTAGTGACGTACACAATATTCTATAAGTCTCTTAAATCTTGGTCTATCAATAAATATAAATAAAAATCTAACCTATTCCTCATTCCGACCTACCAATTGAAGCTCTCTTCAAAATATTCAACATGACCCCATCCCTTACCCAAGACATTAACAACCGACCTCCTTGCATCGTCGGCCATTTGTCCTGGCCCACAAGCAATGACTGCTAAACTACCACGTCTTGAATTCCTCGCAGACTCCTCTACTTCGTTGTAAACATTAGGCCTTCCCTGATAAACATAGATCCCTTTTGATCGAGTCTGTAGCTCTTGATCCTTTTGTATATCGGTAGCTCGAGTCACATAAGCAGCTAATGATGCCTTCTCGTTGTCAAGCGTGGTTTTAAAGTCGGTGCTTATAACATCGGCAAGGAACTCATCCTCTCTTACAGCCCAGACGATGCGAACCGATGTGACGTTGGCGTCATCGTGTATAAGTTTTTCCATGTATGATAGTGGCATTGCAATTCCTGTGCCTCCAGCAATAAAAAGGACATTATCGAATTTATGCAGGGGTTGAGTATGGCCATAGGGGCCTTCAATTAAAACTCTTAACTTTACAGGGCCTCCTATTGCAGATTGTTTAAGCCGTTCAGTAAACCCGTCATAGGGACGAATGAGAAATGTCATCGACGGTGGAGTGTCCTTTGCAGAGGAAGTAAGAAGAGTTTCGATCTCGCGAGATGTTGTATGTCTAGCACCAGAGCGATTTCCCGGTGTGGGCGAAGACACTTCTCGCTGTGGGGGTGTTATAGTACCCAAAGACATTGAAGAAGACTTGCAAGAGTCAGTCTGCTCACCGGTGGAATGGGCCAGGGTGAAAGGATGATTCTCCCACGGCCGACGGTCGCTTAACACGTATATGTAATAGTACATCCCAGGCCGTGGCTGCACAAAGCTTGTCGAATGTGGAACTACAAGGCGAATTATATTTGAATCTGGGTCGTAGGTATTGACAGCTATTGTATTCCAAAATTTGGGGTTAAACGAGAGGACTCGACATAGGCGGAAGATTCTGTCAAACATCCACACAAATACGCAGGGCCAAATGTAGCCATTGTATTCACCATTGAAAATCTCAACGTGACTAATGGTGCGTGAGTGCTAGTATTCAAAGAGGGTCAGAATGGGGGGACTCACTACCACATCCCTATCAAAATGAAAATCGATAGAATGATATGAATCTGTAGAAATATTTCATAGAATCTCCGCCGTAGGCCGTAAACTGAGAATACGCATACCGCGACCATGAAAATGGTTGCCTATGAAATGTCAGTGCGAAAATAGAAAGTAAGCGATACATAGATTACGAATAACATACAATCTCGCCATAAAAGAAATACCGTTTGTGCCAATAAATTTTGTAGAGCCTCCATCCACCTCCTAGTTTTGGAATTAGAAACAACTGGTAAAATGAGAAGAGAATAGACAGACGTACTGTTCATCACCATGACGGTATATAAGATGGAGTGAACAACAGCTTCTACCGTTGAAACTCGGGCTACCCAACGATGGAAGTGATTGTATGTTGCGAAATCCCACCCCGTTAACCATAGGAGTGCATTATTACGTGTACCAAATAGCCATATCAGAGGTAAATTGGCAAGAGAAATGATCCCAGTTCGGTCGGAAATATAGCGATATAGTTGAGTTGACACTTCTGGCCAGCTACAGTGGATGTCAGTGAAAATTTTGATGCAAACAGAAGTTACACATGCACATACTACATGTTATCTTGAAATACACGGTAGCTTATCGAACAGAGAACAATATTTAAAATGATGAAGGCTGAAATTGTTAAACTTTGGATTCGTGGTGGAATTGTGCACCATTTGATGTTTTGTGAGCAACGGTAGCCAAAGGTAGCTGGCACGATAATATATCGCTTTAATAACGCATGTGGAATGCCCAGTGTGTTTGAGTTTCGTTTGACTGCGACTTCTTCTGAAGCTGGGTCATCTCTGTCAAGCAGAGGTTGCCAGTCTAAGTCTTGCCTTTGTATACTTTTGATGAGTGTCACCAGGTGTGTAGACAAGCCAATACTGATGACTACTGCCCAAAAGTAATACATAGCATACCTATAAATAATTAGTCAATATCAATCAAGCCAGAACTTACGCTGAAGATCTTCTTACCCATAGAGCAGGTGCGTCTCACTCTCAAAATACGCTGTGGCCTATAGAAACTTCAGTCAAACGCTCTTATGTCAAGGAGAAGATTGCCATACTAGAGTATCAAAGGCCAAACGAAACAATCTCCGCGATGGTACAACAACTTCTCCCAAAGCAGTCGTAACGGTCCTTGCAGCCTCTTCGGGCTGAAGCTGCCGCAGCAGGGCAATGTCATCCTCGGTATAATTGGCTATGATGCTAAAAGGCGGCAAATATGTGTTTGTAAACCTCATACAAGTTTCGTTCAAGCCAGGAAGACCATTTTGTATCGCTTCTTCACTGCAATGGACCTTGTTACATAGATAAAAGGAGGAGATTCCCAGGTCACTCTGGCATAGCGCTATCCTAGACTTTGCGTCAGTGTCGGTGAAGCGTACAGCACGAAGCGCTTGTTGGCATCCTCCAAAGCAAAACTCATTCGTGCGAGCAGCTAATATGGAGGAGCTCCAGCAAGCAATGATCAGAAGCGACAGGAGCATCGAGTAGGTTGCATTGAGGAGGCTGAAGGCCGATGGAATGAAGTTATGTTGAGATCTTATCAGATCAAACACCGAAAATCTTATCTGATCCCGCGATCCGGAGTTCTTGGCGTAAGCAATAGCACCTGACCGATTTTACATGTGATCAGGAAATTTACATGTGATTAAGAAAATAAAAAGTTGCTTTAAGATTTGGAGGAAGGGCACTTGTTTATATCATAGATCTGACTAGGAAGCGCGCAGATTTCACACTTTGAGCTTCAAATCATGTGATTTAAGTAAGAAAGGAAGCTCCAGTCTAGCTGAATAGGCGAGCTTGTCAATCTTGAGTAACCTGCTTAATTTGAGTATCTCAATTAAGCAGTCTAGTTAATTCGAATGTCTCTCTTTCGTGTAACTCACATATAGAGTCTTTTTGGTGTTTCTAGGGTTTATTTTTTCCAGTGCCTCAATTTCAATTTCCTCTGCGATGTATAATAACACTCCCTTTTACTAAAGAGAACCAAAATTCGTAGACTTGCCAGCGGCTTCCCACCATCTGCTAGTTGTCAATGTTCCAGCCGCAGGTTGCTAAATTCTAACCTAGGAAATATCTAAATAACCTCCCTCTTAGTCAATATGTTATATGTCAGTCTTAGGCCGTAATAAGTACCCCGGAAATTATTGAAAGAGGTTTTGAACTGTTGTAAAAGTGAGCATTTCACGGACACCGATTCTTCTTTATGGAGATATTGTGAGAACTCAGAATACGAGTACAGAATAGATTTCTACTCAATGTTACTTGTTCTCTTGAGCATGAAGTTGATTCAGGCGGAGTAGTCAATCAAAATGCTTGACTAAAGATCCTTACTGAAAGCTTTGGCTAGCAACGCAAGGATCATATAAGCCCTACCTATTAGCTACGGATAGGAAGATGGATCTACTGTGTTCTAAATAAGCTCACCTCAAAGTAACTAACTTACCGAGTACGCACCCACCTCGCTTAGCGCGAAAGGAGGAAGCAAAAGCCGCATCACTCAATAAGAAGAAAAGGGAAAAGAACAGAATAAATCCAGGTGTTTTAATAATCCCCGATATAAAATGGATCAAAAAATACTAATAGTTATAAATCAAAACGGGAAAACTGTGGAAGCAGAAACCAGGCTAACTGATTTTTTGTATGTGGCGGTAACCTCTTAGAGCTCTTGGAGCATTGCTTTGACTTCTATGGCAATCAACGTCGTTTAGTATCAGCTCAACTTTCAGATTCTCGGTTTACCATGGTAAAATTTTGCTTATTGGGATTTGAACATACCCAATTACGTGTTGAACATTTGTCTCACAGGGAAGCTTGCTCATAGGCTCTGAAATTAAGTGCCATATAAATTGTATGGTCTATTCTTGTTGTTGTAATGACTAGCTACAAAATAGGACTAAAGTGTGGTTCAAGTAACCTAACAACTAGTCCTAATCAGGCCTAGTAGAACCATCTGACCATTCCCATTGGTGAGTTGTGTGAGTATAGCGATTTATAACTCACCATCCATTCGACATTACGTAAATCATGTGATGCTTTATGTGTTTTTCACATACCGACCTACTAGATTCTATTGAATTGGTTACATCTTCATCTTTGCATAGGTCCTCTGATTGTTTGTTCAGTTTATATCAGACTCATTACCATGCGGTGCTAGCACATTTCAAATACTACTTTATGAAGTTTTCACCGTATTTTGCTTGGCTAAAATTCCTTAACATCCGCTGCTATTATGCCTGTGATACGGAGTAACATATATATAGACAGTAGAATACTTTAAAACCAATGAAATGAAAAATTATTCTCATTCCAAGACAGTATGATGTTGCTCTATGTCGTGTTCATCCACGCAATGGATATTTTTGCTTCCGCGGCGTCAGGTAAATGATGAACAATCAATCGATAAGAGTGCTGAGCCACATAGTGCGAATTAGCCATTCTATTAGATATGAGAGATATTATAGGGCGGTTTAAGCCATTCGGCTAAACTTCAATCATGCGTTATGTTCGTATCTTAGTGAATGTGTTACTAAATTATTTTTCCCATTATTTCACATCACATTTCGTCCAGATGAAGTAGCATATCAGAGTTATCAACGATTGAGTCACCTTCAAAAGCCTGTACTAAGTTATATTACTTTTGGTAAATAAAGTTGTCTGCCTCAAGTCCAAGTCCAAGTTTATGTCCAACTTGAGAATGTTTCGAAAACATTTAGAGCTTGGCACTTTACCAAGTTCTCACTGAATATCCATAAACAAGTCACAAACCTCAATTATAACCAAGTGCTCCCGAGGGTGTCGGTGAATTGGATGGCAAGACTTCCTAGTTGTACCAAACAATTTCAAACTTGGAAAGAAGCCAAGGATATTTCTGTTTTGCCGTCAGAAACAAAGCCGGTTAATTTCCACAAACGGTGCATTCTTCGAGAATCACTTTAAGGTTAAAAGTCGATCATAATGACGGCCCGATATTTCTTTCCCTTTTCATTCTTCTTCATTCAGCCTCTACCATCATACGTCTTGAATAAATAATCTCAATGTTCCTATGACAAGCCAAGGTCATGGCAATCCTTAGCAATCTTAGCATTTTGGAGCATTAAAATGCTCTATTCCTACTTCGAAGGAGTAATTTCTCTCGATATCATCGCACTTTCAATCGTTCTCACTGCACATATACACTCTCACTTTCGATTTTTGAATTATCTTTCATCACCCAAACAAACGCCAAAATGCTTTTCACAAAAGTACTTCTTACACTCCTTCCATTTTTCATCAACCAAGTAAAAGCTCAAGCCTCGGGCACAGGAACGACAACTCGCTATTGGGATTGTTGCAAAGCCTCATGTGCCTGGCCCCAAAAAGCGACACTAGCCAGTGGTTCCAACCCCGTAACTTCCTGCGACATCAGCGACAATCCAATTACCAACTATAACGCCGTATCAGGATGTACATCAGGTGGTTCAGCATACATGTGCAGCACTCAAAGTCCATGGGCCGTATCTGATACATTAAGTTATGGGTTTGCTGCCCACTACAATCTCTGGTGGAAGTGAATCGACTTGGTGCTGTGCTTGCTATGAGTTGACCTTTACGAGCGGTGCTGTTGCTGGAAAGACTATGGTTGTTCAAGCAACTAATACCGGAGGTGATTTGAGTTCCAATCAATTTGATCTCGCTGTATGTATATTCCATCCCATTCCATTCTCTCAAAATACTCGATATTTCATAAAATAGCTGACAGGAAATGATACCTCTAGATGCCGGGTGGTGGTTTCGGAATCTTCAACGGTTGTACCACAGAATGGGGAACACCATCTACTGGATGGGGAGCACAATACGGAGGGATATCAAACCGTTCTCAGTGCGACGCTTTTCCAGAACACCTTCAGCCAGGTTGTTATTGGCGTTTCGATTGGTTTGAAAATGCGGATAATCCGGCTGTTACTTTTAAACAGGTTACTTGTCCTGCTGCTATTACGGCTAAGTCGGGTTGCGTTAGGGCGGATGACACTATAAGTGAGACGCCTACTGGCTCGTCTGTTGTACCAACTTATACGGCTGGTTCGAACGTGAGTGTTGGGTCTAAGTTCAGATATTGATCTTATCGCCGGGTGTTGTTGATCCTGGGACTCGAGGTGCTGAGGCTACTATTGTATAAAGAGATGTCCTCAGAGATGTCCTAACTTTGACTGGCCCCTTTTATCATGGATAGGAGTCAAAAATATATCAATTCCTTACCTTTGAATTTCTTCGATAAACTTTCCCTAGTGGATTTAAGATCGCACTTGCAAGATATAGTTATATAGTTCATCTTCCCGATCTTACGCTTTGCTAATTTTACGATAGCAAATGAAGTCTTAGGTAAGTACAAACAAAAAGCAGTCACAAATTCATAAGCTGATGCCGAGAGGACTTATATCTACGTGCTATTAAGCCCCGGCCTTAAAATTTTCAGATGGTAGACAGAAAATAGAAACTTCTCAGTAGTGATATCATTCAATAGAACATGGAAATATAAGGTAATTAAATGTACCAGTTGCATATCATTGCTCTAGCTCTTCTATAACAGCAAGCAATCAACTGACAACATAGACTAAAAAAAAGAGATATTAAAATCAGTAAGCTACAACACATAGATTTCTAACAGTTCTCCTAAAAATTACTTTAGTAGTAAAATGGCCTCCAAGTGCATTCATTAAATAGTCATCTTTCAGATCTATTGAGTCTCAAGGTATACTATCAGCAAGGTCGTCCCAGTTATGTTTCGCAGAAATCGCGGTGCTTGCCTCGAAGGCCATGTCACTGTTAGTATAATTGAACTTATAATTCCCTCACCAAAGCCAGTAAACCAGTGGTTATAGCCATTAGCCAAGCCATAGGCTCTGTAGCCATTTTAAATTTGAAGGGGCGTTGATCCTGGCAAAATCAAAGATTGAACGGTACTCCAAAGGGACTTCATCAAAATGCCACACCTAAAGAAGCGTCAATTGAACGTATAGCTTGTAAATCAGATGCCCTAATCTATCATCATACCTAACCTCTTCCTCACGCCAGTCTACGTCTATCCTCCCCCTTCAAAATCAAGCAATAAATACATAGAGAAAATACGGCCCTAATTTCAAAATGTCCAAAACCTTAGAAGTCGAGTGACAACAAAGCACGAACTAACAACAAAATCCCCTAAAAGATATACAAGGATATTTATATACTCATATTCTAGGTACTTAAAAGGATCATTATTACTGAATTACTAGTAAGCTAGTAATATAGATCCTTTCTCGAATTTGAGGTTATAAGCAAAGAGCATTTTATAAGACTAGGAAAAAGAAAAAGAAAGAAAAAAAGAAGACAGGGATAAGAGATTTACCACATGATAATACCATCAAGTACGAATCCTTAGACCCGGAATCAAATAATCTGAGAATTAGTCACAATCAATATCTGAAACCCGTATACATGGAATATATCATAGCTTCATTACAGTTAGAATAATATATACAAAGAATTTATCTCCTCCTAGTCTTCGGTCTTCGCCAGCAAAGACTGACTTCCCTACGAGATCCCCAAAGCAGCCTCCGCTCTCGTAAAATACGCCAAACGATCATCCGTAGCACTCGCACCAACACAACCCATATAAGCAGAAAACCCCGTCTGACCACCAGCCTGAAGAGAAGTCCTAACATCATCACTACACTGCGTAGTAAGAAACCAAGCTGCAGAACCCCAAGCATATTCATCTGGCAAAACCAAGGCCCTGATGTCATTTAATTGATCATCCGTAAGCCCATCCGTTGAAGTAGCGGTTGTGATAGCAGCAAGAGCAGTGGATAACGCTGGTATGGATTGCGCGTATAACAGATTGTAATTTGCCATTTGCATGTTTCTGGTTCCTTGTCCGGGTCTACCCGGGCTTGGGTAGTGATTTATGTTGTATTTGAAATCACCGGATTCGTAAGCTATGAGGGAGAGTAGGCCAGCTATTTCGGATGGTGAATAAACGGAGTATTGGGCCATGGCTGCGATGAGGTATGGTGCTGCTGTCGTAGCGGTCTCGCATTCATCAGCGAAAGCTGCGCCGTCGCATGTATTTGATGTTGGTGCGATTGCTAGGATTTGAGTTGCTGCTGAGCTGCCTGCTTGTCTGCGTGCTATTGACGAGCTGCCGAAGTTGAAGGAGACGGGAGGAATGGCTGCGGCGGAGGTGAGGGCTGCTAGGAGCAGGGTCTGGATTGTGATTTTGGAAAACATGGCGTTCTTGTTTTGCGTCTTGTGGGAGAGAAGTCGGTATGGTATTTATATGAAGAGGATACTGTGATTCTTTGTTCTTGCTGGAATGATCGAGATGCTGCGGTAGGGTGATTGTTGCTCTATTGTTCGATTTTATAAAGAGTGAGTATATTGTCAGAATCAGGACAAAGAATGACTTGTTCCTGTCCAGCAGAGTGAATAATGGCAGAGGACTAAATGAATGAATGAATGTCTGTAAATCAGTGAGTGAGGAAAGTCAGTAGAGAATAGCAAACAGGGGATTCCATCGCCTTTAGAGGTCGACGATCTCCTCTCCAGGAGGCGCATTGAGCGAGTGTTCATGATCGCTCAGTACCGTCTTTTCCTCACGAGGGGCAAATTGGCTGTGAATGCGAGGTGAAGAAGCTCGGACGAAGATGGCCAACGACAGCTGGAAGGTGGAGGTTTTTGGCGGTTTGTTTCATGCGTGGTCGTCGACTTGACTTTGCCCAGCCAATCGTTCGTTCGGATCTCCTTTGCGCTGAGTTCGCCATCGAGCAGCCGAGTTTCAAATAGCACTTTTTGGGCAAGTGGAGGATTGACTTGCCATTCGATTGGAATTGGTTGCACAAGACTGACAGCTTCGCAAAGACTAGAAAGGGCATCGGTGTTTTGTATTCGCTGTAAACACAAACGGCTCGTGGGCTTTGACAGGCTTCAAGAAGTCAGGTTGGTATCTTTAACCTGACACGTGATATAAATGATAGATAATCCATCCATTTCAGAGGTTCTCTTTCTAGTAAAGGGGTGCAACTCTCACCATTCACCCACAAATTACCAAGTACTTTGGTCACATTTCGTTCCTGTACAGAGTACACCTCGAGAACTAATTCCAAACCATGGTCCCTAACAGCGCCATCTTCTCACTGAGATGTTTTACTACTGTACTTAGCAAAGTTAAGGACTGCTCGTCGTACCAGCGCCCTTCGTCTCCGTACAGTCTTTAATCCCTCAAGCGCCAAACCTAACCTTAACAGTATGGTGGTACAAAGCCATACAAGTACAGTTACATAGTTACATCCGGATTTCCATATGCCTATGAAATACTTAGAGGCCACAATCAAAAACGAAGCTTTGTAGCACGAGAATAATTTGTATTATCGTACCGAAGGCTAGCCATAACACCAGGCGCAGCAATTGCGGCTCAATGAGGGCAAAAATATTTTTAAGTGGGACGGCAAGACAAGTTATATATATCCTGTTTTCCGACTGTCAAGAGTTTCTTGGGTGCATTGCTGATCAAGTGAAGCACAATCGGTTTTGTGCTGAAGACCTCACGTATCTTCAGTAGTGAAGGGCATGGCTCTTCATAGGAGCATATTCGAGAGTTGTACGGAGAACTTCAGTACAGTGCACAAAATACGCCTACTCTACGAAAAACAATAGCTACGGTAGTTGTGTAGCATTGAAGAATGATCGTCTGCCGCGCTTTACCTGTGAAATTTGACATCAATTACCTGGTATACCCAATGCCTATCAATCGCGAAAGCCACGCTCGAAGGAGTACGGCGTTGCATCGAGTAGCTATTATCAACGAAGTTATTCACTGCACAGAGTGCACAGCCTTCACCATCACGCTGCTTTCACTATTCTCAGGACTCCTGTCTCGTAAAAGTACCATGATGCAAACGTACATACTGCCCTTAGCTTCAACCTCACCAGCCTCCAGGACTCCAGGACTGGAAATGCACCCCCACAACCGCAGCAAACAGTATCCAAAGAAGATCCATTATCGCCATTCGGTACTGCAGAATGAAATACCTCATCTCCCGCAGGGCTTGTAGGGCTGTCCAATCCTCTGGCGCGGAAGCGTTGAGATGTTTCTATGAGGGAAATACCTTAGTACTACAGAGTGTGGCGGTGGCATGTCGAAGAGAAGATCTGTCCTCGTGGGTACTGGCCAGACTGTTCCTTGAAGCTTGCGCGCCGCAGGGCTGCATATCTGCAGATATCCATTTTGAGAACAGCGTCATGACGGCAAACTGGTCAAGCAGCGCTGCAGCGTCCCCCGACCGCGTTGAGTCACGAATTGTGAGTACGGGTATGGTTTTGAATTCCTACTCCGTCGGGGGTCCGCAAAATGAGGGGGAAGTATCCGATTTGCATGGAGACGTTTTAGCCATGATCATCAAGTTATCCTAGGGCCCGCGACGATCATGATGGTCACGAGAGAAAAGAAGAGATGAAAATCGTGGCGATATACTCCGTATTTCTACGACAGCATAGGAATAATAAGGAATCGTAGCTCATAACCAACCTGCAGACGGGGCTTGAGAATGCGTCTTCCCAAAAGTCGGGTTTGATGCACGATAGAGATAGCCTACGATTAGCTGACGACTGCTTTGGAGGAAGCTGCTCCCGAGAGAAGCCTTCCAAGCACCCAAGCTTCCTTTTTGAGACACATTCAAGCTTAAAGCACAGACGAAGTCCAATCATGGAGCCTAATTGACGTGAGGGTCGATGCAATCGCATCTTTTCCATCTGGGAACACATCTGGCACGCGTAATTCAATATATCTCAGCAAGAATTGGTGTAGCTTGTGATGCGAAAAGTGAGGATGGGAGACGCAATACTTGAGCGTTGGAGTCGTAAGTTGCCAAGACGTGTTCTGGTCTGCTTACGGGACCAAGTCTTGATTGGGGGCGAGAAGAGAGGGCGCGCGAGAGGGCGATACTGTCGATGCGAAAAGCAGCAAGCAGCAAGCATTGTCGCGCGTCGCAAAAGCGTGTTGTGCGGGGGGTACACTCTTTTGCGCAGAGGAGAGAAAGTCAGAAACAGTGTTGGCGACAGTTGGATGTACAGCGGATGTACTGTGCTGTGCTGTACAGGACTCCTCCTCTCTTGTCACCGAGCCTCAAATACCTCACCGGATGCTTAATCAATTGAAGCAATTCTATAGGGTGGCCTACGAGGCTACGCCGGCGAGGCAAGATGAAAGGGTGCTCGCCGGTCGAAGGGTGCAGCAGCCGTGGTGGCTGTGAAGGGCGACTTGCATTCTGTGGGTTCTCTTGTGATATTCATTTGAGGCTCTGTGATACTCGGTGAGCAGTCTGTCATAGTTCGTAGACGAGATGAGATGCAATGATGGGCAGAGAAAAGTCGGGGGAGCAATTCGGCCGTCTTACGGAAAGTCGGGACAACGAATGGCAGGAGGGCAGGAGGGGACCAGGAGGGGCCAGGAGGGCAGAAGGGGATGCTTGCCAGCGATTAATAGACTTTCGCGGTGACTTTTGACGTACATGATGGGTCCGAGGCCGATGGGACCATTGGGACGGAGTTTACAGGGCCTGCAGGAAGGAGATAGGACAGAGACGTCTGAAAACGCTTGAGAACGCTTGAGAACACTGAGAAGACGGCGAAAAAAAAAAAAGGCTGCTAGAAACCGCAATGAAACATGGAAATGTTTCTAGAGTTGAGCAGAGTCAATTCTCCTCGTCTTCAGCGTCATTTTCATGCATCTCAAGTCCCTCAAGTCCCTCAAGTCACCCCAAAGTGCCCCAAATTGAAGCAACGGGTTCAGCTGCTTCGCCCCCTCGTTAACCTATTTAAGCATCACGTTAGCCCATTCGGGCAATGTAAGCGACGTCGAAATATCGACGTTTGGCTGTTGCCTGGAGTATCGATCGCCGCTCTATGCCACTGACAAACCAAACGTGAAGCGCGCTCCCGTAAGGCGTTCTCGTGGGCAGAAACGGGCCAAGATGTTGCTGCTTCTCTCACGCCTTGACATTATTTTCTCATTTCCTCATCCTCCCTCTCTTTTCTTCCTCCTCCTCCATCTTACCACCTTATTCCTCCGTGTCCTCCATTTTCCACCATCATCATCATCCCGTTCGTGGCCACGAATCCACATTGCGTTGCCCCAATTCTTGTCGTGTATCCGGTGAGTCCTTAAACAGCGACCTACTTGGAGCCCTTCGACGGACGACCCTCTTCCCTATATACTTCTTTGCTCGTCCACTTCCTCCCGTCCAAGCCCACGCGTTGCAGCCTAGGCAGCCTTATCATTAAGTACTCGCCCAAGTCCGAGCCTCAGTCCATACGCACTCTCTCGCACTCCTCGACGACTCCTCGAAGCAAACCATCAATCATCTACTACGTACGGCCTGTGTCGCCAGTGTTGAGAGCAACTCGAGTTGCTTGTCAGTGTGGAGGTGCCCACAGCTGGTACAAGTCCTGTATGCAAGCATCCGTCTTCTTCTGTTCTACAAGCACCCACCATCTTCACCCGCGGCCGGTCATTGCTGGTGTGGAAAGTCAAACCCACCATTGGCGAATCAGTCATCCCATATATCTCTGCTATTGAATAGCTCCCTTTGCCCACCGTGTCTCGATTGGGGTGGGAGCTATTCGCCTCTGAGTCATCTGGAGACCCTGCATGAATAGGGAAGGATTCAAGGCTAACTATTCCCCAGTCCTGCTCAGTTACCAGCACAAGTCTACTTCCCCCCTGGCCACTCAGCATGTCGTTCAACCACCCCCGCAGAACTACAAAGACCACATCGTCTGCTCTGACTCCCACGTCGAATGTGTCAGGCCGTCCAACTGTTAATACAAACATGTCCCTTCGTAAAGGAGCGACCTTCCATACCCCTCCATCATCACCCGAAAGCGAAGCAGCACCATCTCACTTCAGAGTCCCCTCTCTCCCTCGACGTTCTCAGACGACTCTCGAGGATGTCGTTGATGCTCATAAACGTCGTGTCGCCTTGACTCTTGGTGATATTGATCGAGGTCTCTCTGCTGTCGAAGACAGTTCTCCAACCACCAGACAATCATTCCGTGACGAAGGCCTGCCTGTCCCTCAAGGTTTCTTAAACGTCGGTAGCCCCTCTACCGAGTCCTACGGTCCCATCATGGACGGTGTCATGACCAAGGAGCCTTCTGAGCTCAATATCGGAAGACACTCCCTTCGCCCTCGTCACAACCGCCGCCCTTCGCGGAACCATGCATCAGATAGCGGCTTGGGATCGTCTATCATCTCAGCATCAGAGAAGAAGGTCGGTGAGACTACCCACACCGAGGAATCCTGCGCCAAGTCAATGGCCACTGCATCAGCTATAACTAGATCTGCTGCTGCTGCTCATTCTTCCACCATGGAAAGTCTTCCAAGACTCAGTTCTCGCGCCAGTAATCGAATCCACGAGTATATTCTGAAACCATTACTTGCAAAGTCTTCTTTGAAGGACTTCCACCCGATTGTGAAAGATTGCCCAAGAAGAATCCACGGACGAGAGATAGTATGTCTTCGTGATCTCGAGAAGACACTGATATTTATGGCACCCGTAAGTGAATCCCAAGATGAAGTTGTAGGGGGAGTTGCTCACTGGTTGTTCCGGATGAAGGAGAGGACCAAGTCTGCCACCTTGTATCTCGACTTCTGCCTTACGTCAATCCGGTGTATTCAAGCGACTGTAGAGTTTTTCAACGAGCGCGAGCAAACACGACCTCACGACCGCCCATACACTAACGGTTACTTTGTTGATCTGGTCGACCAGATCAAGCAATACGCTCAGCAGATCCAAGAAACGAGAGAAAAGGAGGCCAAGGGCGAGAAATTAGGCGAGATGGATGCCGACCCGTATGTCACCCTCATGTCTGCCTCACCACAGACGGTTCGCAACTTGGTTGAGCCTCATTCGAGTGACTCAGACTCACCGAGAAACGAGCCTTACGTCTTGGTTCACCATTTAAGGGAAGCATTTGCTAATGACTTTCTCATCAGATCTGATGAGATCAAACTTCACGGTGGTCTCACAAAGAATGGTAAGCCCGCTGAGCTTGTTCGGGTCAAGAAAAACGGCGAGACAATTTCGATCGCCACTGGCAAACCCATTGAAACCTCCGAGGAAGACAGCAAATCAGCCTTGAGAATGAAGCGATCCATGAGCGAGGAAGCTGAAGACGACGAGGCCATCATGCGATCAATGGCCAGACGTAAGCGTTCAGCTTCCGCAGCTGAGCTTGCTCCCAAACGATGCCGTGAACCTGGTTGCGACAAAGAATTCAAGCGCCCCTGTGATCTAACCAAACATGAAAAGACTCATTCAAGACCTTGGAAGTGTCCTGTTGAGTCATGCAAATATCACACTTATGGTTGGCCAACCGAAAAGGAGATGGACAGACATCACAACGACAAGCACTCCTCTGCTCCCGCTCTGTACGAGTGCATCTTTAAGCCCTGCCCGTACAAGTCCAAGCGTGAGTCCAACTGCAAGCAGCACATGGAGAAAGCGCACGGTTGGGAGTATGTTCGCTCCAAGAACAACGGTCATGGACCGGATAAAACGAGCAAGGCTTCTCGGAAAGCTTCCAGTGTTGTAGGTGCTCTGCCTACACCGCAAATGACCAACATGCACACTCCAAGCAGCGATGGTTATGGCGCCAACACTCCTGAGGATTCCGACCACAAGATGGGATTCGAGAACCTGGATATGTTTGACCCAGTTCTCCAAAACCCTCTCCCAGATGATCTTATGTGGCCCACACCAAATACAGATTCAGACGTGTTTGCACAGCAGCAACAGTTCTACTACTCCCCTATCTCAGATAATAACCTATCCCTCGACTCGTCAAACACGTCTCCCTATATGGCAGATAATTTGCCAGACCATGGCACAGTCCAGGGTTTTGGAGGTAGTAATGCGGACTTCAATCTATTCCCTGATGAGGACCTTTACAATGCACATGCTCAGCTGCCCACACCTGACAACTCTACGTTCCAGAGTATCTTTGAAACATCTGGCATGAACTACAACTGCAACCCAGCACCACACATTTCTCCCGTAGGCCATGGGAATCACATGCTCTACACTCCTACATCCATGCGTGACGTTGATGAAGGGTTTGAAGACTTTGTTCCTGCCAATACAGACCTTGGCCAGAACTTCAAAGGAAATTTCAAAATCAACGACCAAGACTTCATGCTCTTTGACCACTCTTCTACTAGCAGTGGGACATTTTCCTCCCCAACACCACCCACTCTCTTTGGCGAGATTCCGATGTACAATCAGAATATGTCTGGATTCCAACCACAAAATGGGTTATCACTTCAAGATATGAAGGCTTCAGACCTTATTGCATATTTCACAAGTGCAGCATCAAATGCCATTGGTCAGAATGGTAATGAGATGGACTGGAGCGCCGAGGGGAAATACCCCAGCTACAACAATCATGGCGGCTGTTAAGGATGAGACAACACTAGCAGGACTGGTGGGAGCTGTAGAATGAACAGTGGATATGACAGAACGATAATACGAAAACTCAGACTTTGAATTTAGCAGGCGTAACAGGAATCTTCTTTCAATTGCCTTTACATCTTTCAGTCGACAGCGATGATGATAATGGGCGATAAGAGACAATCAATCAAGGATTGTATTCAGGTTTGGAGGAAACATCTCGACGGGGTAGTTAGCTTAGCCTTTTCAGACTCCGGGGATTGTTATGTGTAACTTCGCGACGGATAGTATTTTTATGGGTTAGGTATGGAAACGGGAAGGAGAGATAGATCTCGCATCACCTTTATAGGACGACTAGCGATCTGATATGTTTTTTGATATTGGGACATGAATAAAACACCGTCACAACTCAAACTTGTCTGTCCTGCTTGCTGTGATCTTCTTGACCATCTGTCATGACTTGGAAGTTTGCCTATACTACTAAGTCATGTACTTCGCAAATGTGACTTGCATAATTGAAGGGGTAAGAGAAAAGCTACATACTCTGTGCTAAAGGCCATCCATTATTGCTCCATACAATGGAGTGCGATTTATGTCGTTTAGATTGTTTGGCAATCCTTTCACAGCTACAAGACGTAAGAATATATACTCCAGAGCGCGTTAGCTATCCTAGCCCTCTTTTACTAGAGTAGGCAATAGAAATCTGTTCAAATCTAAGTTGATAATCCGTTTCGTCATCTTCTTGAAAGACGATCGACCCTGGCCGAGACGTCTTGAATTGCTGTTGAAGAGTATAGAGTTTAAGCGAGTAGTAGACGTATGTACTTGTACTTTTCAACGAAAGGAAAATAGCTTATAATAGCCTTTTAAAAATCCAATACTTCCTTATTCTCCTCTAATAATACCATTGCTTTTATATTGAGATATGGTAAGGCTCTTAGCTGTCTTATTTTGAAGAGCACCTGACTAGCTCCTGTATCGTCGCTTAATAGTTGCAAGGTAAGACCTGCGAACATATCCACCAACTACTTAGAATTGAAAGTTCGTAATAAAACGTAAGTAACTTAGTATTTACGCATTCAAGTTGGAGGAATACAGATTAGATATTCTTGAATCAACATAAGTAAAGGTGTTATTGAAAATTATTATATAGGTAGGTTCTAGTTTCCTTAGCGGAAGAGCTGGTAGGCTCGAGATTTCCTCTATATAAATTAAGGTTCTATGGGAGTATTATGATATTAAAATTCCTCCACTCGCTCTTCCCTTTCCTCCTATGTATTTATATTGTTTTATTGAAGCGAAAGGAGAAGGTGGATTTATATTTGCATCGGTGTTTTGGGGTGGAATTTAGAGTTCTTTGGAGTGCGATGTCAATCAAGACAATCGAAAAGAAAAAAGAACTGTATTTTTTAAGAAGCTTAGCTAGTATCTTATTAACTGCTTTCCTTGGGAGTATTAGGACTGGTTGGAATATCAAGAATCCTCTGTCTACCCAGAACACCACGGGAGTTGTTGAGAAATGCGCACTCTTGACGATGGCCGGACCTAATGCCCAATCAGGCACAGAACCTCTCGCTTAAATAAAACAACACCGCTCCACTCTCTCTAGGGGGAAAGGCATAATAGATCGAGACTATTGCGTAATAATGAAAACAACCTATTGCAGAAATTCTAAGAGGTGATGCAACATGAAGGCTTGCATAATCAGACGAGCGATAGCATTCTCGGAACTGATAGCTTCGGCAACTAGCTTTAGCTTGTCTAAATTACCTACGGAATCCAACGTTCGGATTGGAGACATGGCTTCGGCCATGGAGATCAGATCCGCTCTTTTCGTACAAGCCCAAACAAAACCTCATTACGTTTGAGCATAACTAACCAATTATAGCTACAAAGGTAACTTTCTACTTAAGTGATTGGTTGATTACCCTGGGTTTACACAGCAGCAGCATAGACGGTAACGGGGTTTGTTTGGGCTGGTGCGAAATATCTTTCTTTCTCCAAGAACTTGGTACATGGAATATGCAGACCCGGATGGCAGAGGAGAATGCCAAGGAAGGCAAGCTTGCAGATAATTAGTGAAATGATGTGATTGCTAGGAGCAATGAGCACATGCTTTGCATACATACTTCGTACATTTGTATAAAGTACTGCGACACAACCGGAGACGTCGTTTCCACCTCCTAATCTCAGTTGTGGCTATTAAAACCCCAATTCATAATGGGACACGCAGAAGAGAACGTTGGTCCATACAGCCCGGACTCGGAGGCTGGGCCTAATAGCTCCCAGGACCAGCTCGTAGTGAAGCCCATCAAGACGTGGAAGGGCTATGTCTGGGACACATGGGAGCTCCCGAAGGATCAGCGCTGGCTATTATTCAAGGTGGACGCTTTCGTGCTTACATTTGCCTCGGTAAGTTCCCAAATTCTAGGTCCTTTCTTTTCGGGAAAGACACAAGCGTCCTAACAATAGAGCTACTCAGCTCGGGTACTTTCTCAAGAACCTCGATCAGGCCAATGTCAACAATGCCTTTCTTAGCGGCATGGAAGAGGATTTGCAAATGTATGGAAACCAACTCGTGACCAGCACGTCCATCTACACGGTCGGTTATGTCATTGGGCAGATACCGTCTAATCTGCTACTCACCCGCATCTCGCCTCGATGGGTCATACCCTCGCTTGAGGTAGGTTGGGGAATCGCTACTATTTGCACATCGACGGTACAGTCGTACAAGGCTCTCTACGCCCTACGATTCCTCGTAGGTCTCTTCGAGTAAGCTTCACCCCTAAATCCTATGCCCCTAATGCTTGCATTCCACGTATATAGAAGGATAAAGGTATTAAATTCATGCACAGATCTGGATTTTATCCCGGTATTCACTATCTGCTTGGGTCATGGTACACTCCTCAGGAGATCGGCAAGAGGGCCATGGTTTTCTGGCTGGCGGGATCGATCGGGTCGCTGTTCAGCGGTTTCCTGCAGGCTGCAGCCTACACAAATCTGAGCGGCGTGGGGGGGCATGCAGGTTGGAGATGGCTATTTATTATAGATGGCATTATCACGCTACCGCTTGCTATCATTGGCTTCTTATTCTTTCCCAATCTACCTCAGGGCGGGAAGAAGACGTGGTGGACGACTGGGGCTGAGCACATCCTCTCGATTCAGAGAATGCAGGCTATCGGGCGTGCTGGCAAGGAGCCCTGGACAAGAGCAAAGGCCAAGAGAATCTTGCTGAGCTGGCATACTTACCTCCTCCGTACGTACTTTCACACTTTCATTCTGTACTCCTGACTAACTGTCAAGCCTAGCTTTGCTGTACATCGTTTGGAACAACGGTTGGGCGCAACCCGCAATGGGTTATTGGTTGAAGAGCTTCAACAAAAATCCTCCTCCCGTCCCCGGTACTTCTTTCTCGGTACCGCAGATTAATAATAGTAAGTCTACCAGTCTAGTCCAGCCGAAACTATGGGGTACGGCTAATCCTTTATCACTACGATAGTGCCTCTGACCACGACTGGGATCTTCATTGTTATGGCTTTCATCTGGGGTTGGCTCTCGGACGGGCCATGCCGTGGGGCACGCTGGCCCTTCATCTATGCCGGCGCCGTTATCACTGTGAGTTTCGAAACTCTTCATATCATTCATTATGTTCTCTCTAGGTTGCTCGCTAAACAATACTGACTGCCCTGGACAGCTCATATGGACAGCTCATATTCAGCGTTCTCATGCGTCAAATGCCGCTGTATGATAACATCCATGGCCGTATAGTTGTCTATTGGCTTAGTAACATCGGAGTAAGTCTAAATTTCCTGCTAAGAGATGAATCAACAGAATACGAATAAATAAAATAAGCCTGCCTTGCTAACCCAATCCACTAGTTCGGCGCTGGTCCGCTCATCCTAAATTGGATCAACGAGATCTGCTCAGCCGATACGGAAAAGAGAGCATTGCTTGTCGCAATGGGCAATGACCTGGCATATGTTGTACAGGCTGTTGTAAGTTCCTTCTGCTCTACACCGTACAAGAGGTATGATGGACTACGACTAACGTGGCTTAGGCACCCAATTTTGTGTGGAAGACCACGGACTTTCCAGCCGCTAAAAAGGGGTACCTTTGGTCTATTGTTTTACAAATCCTGCTTAGTAAGTCCAGCCCATCTAATATCGGGTGAAGTGAAGCACTTGGGAAATGCTGACATGTCCTTCTTTCTCTCTCTTTTAGTTATCGTGACTGCTGCTATCCAGCTGCTTCTTTGGCGAGATAAAACAAGGGCGGCTAGAGCTACGGAAAGTGAGGGGAGCGATACTCCACCGCTGCAGGCGAGTGATGTTGATGAGAAGAACGTCGTTCGTAGTGAGAAGGTCACGTTGGTGAGCTCGAATTAGCTCTGGGGGAAGTTGTATATTGAGGGTTTTAATGTCCATAGCCCTTTTTTGTGTGTTGGTAGTAGTGTTTCTGCAAGTCTGTATCTTGAAATGGAGCTGAACAGTGAGAATTGGCATGTTGCAGCTTGCCCTACTTCGTCGTTCACAGTGGAGGTCCTCCGGGGACAACGTCGCAACTTAATGGGCAGAAGAAGCTGGTTGCAATTACAGGACTTTGAAGCAAACTCTTCAACTGCTAGTATAGGCTTTTCAAGTGCTGCATCATCCTAAGGAGGGTGATGGATCTGATGTTAATTCTAATTGGTTAGAATTGACGACCAAAGCTAAGCGAGAAGATAAGGGGCAGAGAGAGGGGCTAATGCTCGGTAGGTACTCTCGGTACAGTACAGAGTACTTCCATCCTCATCTTTATTAGTGGGGGTTGGGCTTCTTTCTTTGTTCCTCGCTACGTCTGCATTCAATCACTCAAGAAATATCTCTTAGCTATACATTTTGATCAGTGATATCTCCTTTTCCACGTTGGTTCTAAAGGGATGTCAGGTCCGTACGAAAGGTACGCCAACGTAGAACAGCATCAACCCACTTTTCAAGTCCTAACTCAAGGTCCACCGTCACTTACGAATCGTACCCCTGGTAGTTCGTCATCGCCATATCATGTCCAAACAGTTAGGCAGGATGATCGTGGAGGCGTAAATGATGTTGGAACTCGGCGTAAGCGCAATAACCCAGGACGCTCAGTCAATGGTATGTATAAAATTCTTCACTTGCTATTGAAAGATGCTAGAAGAATGCACCTAGAATAGTATGCTACTGCAATCTGCTTTGAGATCCCGCGATGTTCATATTTCTCCATCGAGTGTGGAATTGGTCCAAAAGGCAGAGTCTATTTCACATATTGACTCCAAGAATCAGCGTCTTGTTGTTTTTAAACGAGGAAGATACTCGTGACATACTTCAATATAACTCAAATTTCGTGTTGAACCTGAGTCTTTTCTTGGTCCAACTTTCGTACCTTTGCTTGGTCAATTGGATCTATTGGACTAATGGGCGTTACTTAGGTTGCTGGACCTGTAGAATGAAGAAGGTCAAATGTGACGAAGTCCGTCCAATCTGCACCCGGTGTAAGAAGCTCAAGAGAGAATGTCAACCGCCGGAGTCTTTCACGCGACCAAGTGTTAAGGAGAGGCGAAAAGGATTCGGATCTTTTAAGGAACGTGGATCTACCCGCTGGAGACCTGCGCCGTTGCTGGTGAAGCCCGATACGACCCTGGGATTTGTCTTGATTGATGATAGTAGCCAAGCTTCCTCCTTTGATGACAATATATCCATTACTGGCAGCACGGAAGAATCCACTAGTTTCACCGATGAAACAGAAAGCATGCCATCTGCGAATATTTTCCCAGAAACTAGTGTTATAATTCATGAATCCATAAGAGCTATAAATTCTAGATTTTACTATAAGAGTGGCTTGCAGCAACACCCCTTTTCCAGGTTAATGTCAGGAATCTCACCTGCTCTGTCTCCCTATCATATTACTCTACCAAATTCCCTAACGCTCTCGGCACCTGAGCATTGCGCATTAAAGCATTATCAAACAACCTTTGCTATCTCACGGACTTCGAAAGATCCGCAGTGGTCCTTCGTTAGGCTGCTCTTACGCATGGCTTCGCATGATGCTATGACTATGCGACTTATGCTGGCGGTTTCTCTCGATGATCTTGAGAGTAGGAGGGAAACATCAACATACTTCAGCGTGGTGGCACTGCAGAATTTCGAGACGGGTGCGCAGTCAATGAGACAGCTGCTTAGCTGCGAGAGCCAATGCGATCAACTTACAATAATGGTCTCATTCTACTATATCTACTTGTTCATGTCAAGGCAGCCTAATATGGATCCGTTCAAAATCAATCGACTGAGCACCGCGATTCTCGCACACATACAGAAACAACTTCTAGATTGGTTTCCTATATCATTGTACCCTCCATTCTCTACAAGCTACTTACCACTGTGGAAGACCGATATTATAGCAGAGCAGTCTTTCTGGGCTCGTTTGATAACCTGGATATATGGACTTGACGTCTCAAGCAGCTTCTATAATTGTGGTGGAAGTCTAGCCTCTTTTTTCAGTTTAGGGAACAAGATACAGGGCTTATGGCACACTTCTAAACCTGTTTTGAAATTGAATTGGGGGCCTAATTATCCCGATGATGAGAAGGATTCTAGAATTTATCCTTCTATAGACTTTCTCTTGGAAGTTCTGCAATTACGATATGAGATTACACAGCAGAGCCCGGATTTTCCATCAGCTCACGACGACATAGGAGAGAGGTTGAATGATTTGGAACAGGTATGTGGATATATCCTTAGCATGGCTACTGGCTCACAAAAGTATAGAAATACACAGCGACTTTCAAGGCAGCATTCAGCTGTCTAATATCACCAACGACTGATGCTCAAGTTGCCGTAGATTCGGTATTGGCTTTCTATAGTTTGCGGATCTTCCATTTCAGATCTTCCTCCCAAAATCCCTTTGGGAACACAGCATCCCCTCAGATTCAAAATGTCCTGAGCTCACTGATCAGTCTAGCACGTTGGGCTATTGCTGCTGGGAATGATTTGGTCCTTGACCACACACAGTGGGCTATTTTCATTGGCTGTTTGGAGGCAACAGATCCTAGCGATCGAGATTGGCTATACAACAAAATCATAAGTGCTCGTTCTAAAGCTACATTGAAGAGAATACGCGAGACTCAGGTGAAAGCTGGAGGGATCATTAATATGAGTACTATTAGGCGATTAGATGTGCTAAAGGATCGAAATTGAATTTGTGGTGGAAGCTTCATATTATATTTTCGCCTTAGGTTCTGCACATGAAACTTATTTCGGGAGATTCACACGACAGGTAGATTTCTGATGAGATACAGTAATCGGAAAGCTGTAAGAGATCCTGCCCGTCTCCTTACTTTACAGAATTATAAACTGGACATGAGGAGGGCACAGACTTCCGATCAGGGAATGAGTAGAAGCTAGAGACTGGGATTGTAACCACTTTCTTTGACATGTTATGATTGGTCAATAATTGACGACGAGTAAGCGAGCAGATAGCTGCTTATGCAGCTTATCTGAGGGGTTACTGGTATTTATTCTTTGTGTGTTTCCCGGCAATCTCTTTTTTAAACCACAGTAGCTTGGTACTCTTTCCATTTCACACAACATGACACAACTTACAGTATATCCTTCTCACACACCAGACCCAGTGAATGAACACGGGAGTGCGAAGGAAACCATTCTCGATGGCATAGATACACTTGATAAATCCCTACGGGAAGTAAATCAAAAGGCAAGACAGTGGCCGATATAAGTGATCAATCTCAGAGTAGATATACTAAAATATATTTCATAGATCCATGACTGTCCTGAACTTGGTTACAATGAATTTCAAGCTCACGCTAACCTTACATCACTACTCGAGAGCCAATCAATCCCAATCACAAAACACGCATACGGCTTAGAAACTGCATTTGAAGCTGAAATCGGCTCCGGAGGGCGATTAATCGCATTTTGTGCAGAATATGACGCCCTTCCAGATGTGGGACATGCATGTGGACATAATTTAATTGCCACAGCCTCAACATCAGCATTTCTCGGCGTCGTTTCAGCACTAAGAAAATTTCCAAAAATCACTGGTCGCGTACGATTGTTAGGGACTCCAGCTGAAGAAGGAGGTGGAGGAAAGATCAAACTCATTGAAGCTGGTGCTTTCAAAGGTGTAGATGCTGCATTAATGGTACATCCGAATCCGAAAAATGAAATCAACAAGGATGGGACTTCATATGGGACTTGTTTGGCTGGGACTACATTCAAGGTTCATTTTACGGGACTTACGGCTCATGCTGGTGCTATGCCTTGGATGGGTATAAATGCTCTTGATGCTGCTAATTTAGCTTATACGGCAGTTGGTTTGCTACGTCAACAATGTAGACCTACTGATCGGATTAATATCATTATTAAGCAGGAAGGAGATATGCCGTCTAATATTATTCCGGATCGGGCGACGGTTGATATTGGTGTTCGCTGTGCTACGTGGAAGGAAGTTGGTATTTTGAGAGGGAAGGTGGAGAATTGTGTTAGAGGTGCTAGTATTGCTACTGGATGTGAATATACTCTTGAGCATGGGTAAGTAAATTTGTCTTTGGAATTTATAGACTCTCAATGCCTGACTAACCAACCTATCCAGAATGCTTCCATACGCAGAAATCAGACCAAACGAGACCATCTGCACAGAATTTACCAAAGCTATGGCGGAACTAGGTTCAGAATTCATCTGCGATTTAAACAACATTGAAAGAGGTGGTTATGGAACTGATATGGGTAAGTAGTTGTTTTATCCACACACACTCTCTCTTTTGTTTTTGAACCTACTTAACAATCGGAATCAATTCTAGGAAATGTAACATATGAAGTACCGGGTTTTCATGGTACTTTCAGTGTTCCAACTCGGCCTGGAGAAAATATTCATGGTAAGGGCTTTACTCGTGCTGCTGGTACTGATGAAGCACATAAATTGGCTGTTAAGTGTGGTAAAGGAATGGCTCTTACTGCTTGGAGAGTTCTTGTTGATGATTATGTGGCGGGATGCGTGAGACTTGATTTCGAGAATGATAAGTTGAGACGGTCGTAATGTTTACGAGAAAAATTAAAGTATAGTAAATATCCTATACGGTACTTGTTCTCTATAAATGTTAATATATGTCATGTCTTAGGTATTTATTGTCAGTTGTACGGTCTTTGGATCTGTACTCTCAAGTTCAGGCCATAAGAGTCTCTTTGATCCACATAGCATTTTGTCCTGCCAATGCTTGATTATAGTACGAAATTCTATGTCTAGAAACATATCCTAGGTCCACTCTATGCAGGTCTAGGTATTATCCTACGCACCATATAGATCCCGAAGTACTACAGCGAATTCGTTCGGGTGAAACCTTGCTTGGTGTAGGTCGTTGCTTCGGGCAACATACAACTTGTTGCAGACCGTGCTCCTTCAGACCATATCCTCGGAGCTAATATTGAAGAACGTTTTTGTGACTTGGGCCATGAGTCTGAGGGTTGGAACGATAAAATAAGAGGATGGTAGGGACATGAGATCAAGCAGATGATGTTCACAGCGACACACTTGTAGAACTTGTGGCATTGTGCTGCTGCTTACAGAATGACTATAACTTATAATCGGAATTAAGCTAGGTAGATATAGATGAGGCAATTCCTAAACTCCTCATTCACAGGCGGTAATTTTGTTTGGGACAATATTGGGCACGTCGCCTTACAAGATTCCTGATAATCGGTTTTATATTCAAACTAATTTCTAGTTAGTGCGAGAGTGAAGATATATTACACACAAGTACTCGTCGTACCTAGTTAATGATCTATGCTTATTAGTGTTCTGAGGAGGGGGAAAAAGGTATATTGAGACTCTGTGCAAGTTTGATGAGTTCAGAGATCTGCATCTAGCATACATACCTAGGTTGTAGGTAGGTAGGTTAGACGTGAGCTATGCCATGGTGAGCCTCTGGCCGTGCTTTGTAAGCATTTCTCTGCTTAGATAACTGGGTACCCTGACCGTTCACAGGCTAGGCGGTGAGGCTACTTCTCCGCAACCTCGGCCAATCCAAGCGCAATTCCACAATGGCCGAGCACCTCGAATCTGCATCTCATCTTTTGAAGCTGTTAGCCTTGCTTGTCGTACCTTTTTTATGAGGTGCTTGTTCTTACGGCCCCTCGTCAAACAGATACATTGTGCCATGGCTTTACTACAATTTATATCTTCTGTCGCATGTTAACCAAACACTACCACCCCTCCTTCCCTGGCTGCGGAACATGATTCTGAATCAATAGCCATAGCTTCTCACGCGTCGGCACACTACATTGCGACCTCCAGCCTTTGAAGCATACCATGGCTATGCCAGAAGAAAAGATAGCGATACCGCACCATCGAAAGCGAAAGAGGCGACGTAGACGGGATAAAGCTGCTATATCTGCAAGATTGGTGCTAGACGATCATGTGAAAGGAGATGTTGGCATACTATCAGAAGACCTATTCGCAGACTTGTTTCCCTCTCTAGCTCAAGGTTGATTTCCAAAGACCATTTCGCTGAAGTAATACTAACACGGTAAACCTCCAGCCCAAGACGAAGGCCGCGAACCTATTCCCGAGCTTCACCATGTAGCTATTTCACCATGGGGCCCTTCTCCAGCTGTCGAGGATTCAACATGGACTATCGTGCCCGTCCGCGCTTCGAGTGCCCTTGCCCATTCGACTGTACAATTCTCTCCCTCCTCTCTAGCCCTCCAAGGCTTCGCCGAGGCACTTCAGAAAGTCGCTCCTTCGAAACTCTCGAGCCATAGTAGGAGCGGTATAGAAATAAGGATACTAGACGTAGTGCCTCTAGCTCTAGACACTGTGTTTGCGACAATTGAAGGAGAGTTGGCCAAAAGACTTGAGAATGGGGAGGGGACTTTTCATGGGGAACACCCGCAGACAAATGGCCACACAAATGGCAAGACGCCAACTGCGCCCGAGGACCGCTTGACATCTGCCATTCGAGAAGCTTTATCATCACTCAAAATAGTCCATACAGGCGACTTCTTTTCTCTACCACTGGCACCTCACCCAATCACACATGTACCCCCACCACCAGCAAAAGTAACCCTGTGTGAGCCAGTAGGACAAGGCTTCTTGTCCCCGCAAACTAAGATCATTATTACTCAAACTCACCACCACACCAAAGCAACACGGAAATCCCAGCCACTACCTTTGAATCGTTCCTTAAATGAAGTCGCCGAGGATGATGAAGACACGGCCAATGACCAATTCTACTCTGCAGCTGAGGATCGATATAAAACCGACACTGCTGTCGAAGAAGAGACGGAAACGGAGACGGAGACAGAAGAATCGAGTGGGGAAATTGATGATCTATCAGATGACTCTATGGACGACATGATCTCGCTACAGGCACCAATGCTTCCAGCTTCCAATGCAAGTGGAATGACAACTGTACAACCTGGTACTCCACATACATTAGGATTTGGTCGAAGAACGAATGGCATTAGTACTCCTGGATCTGTCTTCTCAAATTTTACTGCAACGACGGCTCGGGCTGGTGGCCAGCGTGGACGTCTTTTCAAAGCTCAAGGATTAGTTCAACCTTTGCCTGAAGAATTGCTGCATCCAAAACCGAGCAGCGACGAGGATGAGGAGGCTAGAGTGTTTGTTGATATCAATTCATTAACGAAGATTGGTTGTTTCTCTGGAGACTGGGTGCGTCTTGAGGTAGCCGCGGAGCCACCTACTAATGGAATAGGTCTGTGGGGCCTGGGCAGTTTTGGAAACCAAGAACAAGAAGAGTCGCTCTGGAGACCTGTGAAAGTCTTTGGGCTACCTGAGGGTTACTCACATCGTCCTGTGACCAAGATACCAAGCAGTAAGAGCGAGGAAAGGAGACTCTCATTTTTTGACTCTCAGATCCAGAAACCTTCAAGCCCAACCGCGTATCTGTCGCCCATCCTACTTGCAAATATGGAAAGCATGCCATACTGCCGGATTTCACCTTTAAAGCGTGCAACACATCTATCGACTATAGCACAACCTAAGATCACCAGTTCCTCTCGCCCACCTTTCGCTAGAGAACTTACGTTGCTGAAAATATCCACTCCGTTCTCCACAGAACGGACTCTCCAAAATGCTTTTTTTGCAGGCCTGAAGAAACATTTTGCACAGTGTACACGAGTTGTGCGGAAAGGTGACTTGGTGGCCATTCCAATTGATGAAAGCCTGGGTCGAACGTTGTATCAACCATCTACTGGTGATGATGCTGATATGGATGAATTCCTGTCGAATAATGTCGCCGAGGACCCCAGACCAGTTCAACCCATGAAGACTACAGGCGTTGCATGGTTCAAGATAGGGTATATTGGGACCGCTAAGGCTGAAACGGCGGAGACCACTGAAATAGATGATATATGGGGCGGTTGCGCTTCAATAGATGCATCCTCAACTCGTATGATGCAGTCTGGAAATGAGAATAGTCGTCTTCCAGCAACAATGGGGAACTCATGGGAGTCATATTTAGGATTGAAAGTGATGCCAAAATCAGATATTGACTCTCCTGCAACAGCGATATTAGAGCCTAAACGACAACATGTCACAACTCTACAGCGGCGTCTGCGAGAACTCATTGCTGCAGCTACAAGTCCTAGGGCTATTAATCTTCAGTTACAGCCGCTCGCCATACTTCTTGTTTCTACACAACGCAACATCGGCAAAGCGACAATGGCGAGCCGTGCCTGTACTGATATTGGACTACACACATTCACCATTGATGCTTATGATATTGTCAGTGAAGGAGGAGCTGGTAGTGATGTCAAAACGGCAGGCTTTCTCGAAGCTCGTGCAGAACGAGCAATGACTTGTGGCCCGGAGTTCTGTGCTCTGTTAATTCGCCATATCGAGGCTCTAACAGCTGATAGAATGATTTCTGCTTTGAAACAAATATTGGCCGGTGCACGAGTGTTGATTGCCACAACAACCGAAGTTGACAAAATTCCTGATGGCGTCCGAGGTCTCTTTACCCATGAGTTGGAGATGAACGCTCCTGATGAATGGGAACGTGAAGGAATCCTCAGAAGCATCATTGACGATCAATATGTCCCTCTCGCTCCTGATGTAGACTTGAGTGCTGTGGCTGTCAAGACTGCAGCACTTGTAGCTGGCGACTTGGTTGACGTTGTAGACCGTGCACTTGTTGCTCGTAATTCTCGACTCGAGTCCCTTGCAACTACTTCCACTAACGAGGAGACTATTGTTACCGTTCGCGACGTGCTCGTAGCCGGCGGTTCATCAGGGCGTTGTCTCACTAAGACAGACTTTGATTTAGCGGTAGAGGCTGCACGCAAGAATTTTGCGGACGCTATCGGCGCCCCAAAGATTCCAAATGTTGGCTGGGATGATGTTGGTGGTCTCACAAATGTTAAAGATGCTGTTATGGAGACCATTCAGCTTCCACTTGAACGACCAGAGCTCTTTGCTAAGGGTATGAAGAAACGTTCTGGTATATTATTCTATGGGCCTCCTGGTACTGGCAAAACATTGCTTGCAAAAGCCATTGCCACAGAATTTAGCTTGAACTTTTTCAGTGTCAAAGGCCCGGAACTCCTAAATATGTACATTGGAGAATCAGAAGCCAACGTACGAAGGGTGTTCCAGCGCGCAAGGGATGCAAGACCGTGTGTTGTCTTCTTTGATGAGTTAGATTCTGTGGCACCAAAGCGAGGAAATCAAGGCGACAGTGGCGGTGTGATGGACCGAATAGTATCACAGCTACTCGCCGAGCTTGATGGCATGTCTGATGGTGAAGATGGCGGTGGTGGGGTCTTTGTCATTGGAGCTACTAACCGTCCAGACCTACTCGATGCGGCTCTTTTGCGACCTGGTCGGTTCGACAAGATGCTTTATCTAGGAGTTTCGGATACGCACGAGAAGCAACTGACCATTATGGAGGCATTGACGCGGAAGTATGTACCTTTCTGCACACAGGCTGATCACGTGAAGCTGATTCTCTTAGGTTTACACTCCACCCAAGTCTTTCTCTCGCACGTGTTGCATCTCTACTACCCTTCACTTACACAGGTGCCGATTTCTACGCCCTATGCTCAGATGCAATGCTTAAAGCTGTCACCCGGCAAGCTTCTCTTGTTGACACTAAGCTCGCTGCCATCAACTCCAAAGCCCAATCAGAAAACCGGCCGAAGGTATCGACAGCCTACTTCTTTGATCATTATGCAACCAAGGAAGATGTAGCTGTCATGGTAACAGAAGAAGATTTCCTGGGTGCGGAGCGAGAACTCGTACCTAGCGTGAGCGCAAAAGAACTAGAGCATTACAAGCGCGTGAGGGCCATGTTTGAAAAAGCTGCTGATGAAGGAAAAGACAGTAAAATTGAGAGTTATGAAGAAAAACCAGTTTTACCCATTCGTTCTGTATCTAGTGGGTCAGTACGGAGTAATGGGGATCGGAAAGGCAAAGGAAAGGCAGTTTCGAAGGGGAAGGGCAAGGAGAAGGCATGGGATCGCTCCGATGAGGATGACGAAGATGGAGATGATTATGTAAATGGGTATCGGGATAAAGGGAAGGGGAAGGCAGTATTTGAACAGGGGAGTGTTGAGGATGATGAGGGGTTGTATTGATATGATCATATTTGGACGGGGCAAAATAAAAGTTGTTTCTGTTTCCATTTTGTCCGCGCTTGTTAAAAGTGACCTTGTCTCCTTGACCTCATTTACCATGGGCTTGAGTCACTGAGTTGATTTGTTGTTTGGGTTATTTGGATGGATAGCCCTCACCTGGGGTCCTTACTGACCCAAACCCGTATATCCATCTTATGCCTGCCGTATTGTTTGCTTTGCAAGAGATATATTTGAATAACTATATGTTGACACATAAGAGATAATAACTCACTTTACTTGGTAACTTACACACACTCACTTAGCCTATAAAAATGATCTCATACAAGCTAATTCGCAGGTTAAGTGCTTAGGCAATATTAAGATATATGTCTACTCATTACACAAGCAATAGATCAATTCTAATATTACATTAGTACTTTGCGTAGTTGCTTATACTGTACAGCACGTAGAAAGTGAACTTAATTCTAATAACGATTACAAGTTCATTTCATCTCTTAAGAAACAATGCTGCAAGCCATTCTCACATGTGTCAACCTGAACAAAGCTTCTGATTCGTGCTATTTAAACATCAACCAGAAAAGGCCAAGGACTAATGACTATCGGACCGATCATCTAGCCATATTTCCTAAGCAGCCGCCGCTTCATAATGCTCACAGCACCACTCTTGTAACTACCCCCAAACAAAGCATAGTGGTTGAGATGATGATATCTATAAAAGTAAAATTAGCATCTAAATCTATCACCAACTCTCACACACGCATCAAAACAAGTCAAAAGAGAAAAGAGAAAAGCGGGGCAAACGTACAACTCATACAACTCAACCCTATCGTCCCACTCCTCAGCAGGATGATCTCTTACCCTCCCCTCATAATACTCCTTCCAGAACTGCGCCCCAAACCCACCAAACATCTTCATAATCCCAAACTCATACTCGGCATGCGCGCGTAACATGAACTAGGATCAAAAACCACGTCTTGAACCTCTCCTTCACTCTCTCCTTCCTCATCTCCGGACCCAGAAAAAGAAGAACAAATGATTCCCCTTCCCGCATTCCCGCTCCATAAATCCCCATGAACAACAACTGGTCTAACATCCCCACCCGCCTCCGCATCTTTCAAATGATCTTCTCCAATTAACCTCGGTACAACAGTCTCAATCGTCCTATCAACTAAAAAAGTCAATTCAGAATCTTTTCCATTTTTTGATTCTCCAAATTGGGAAATCGATCGTAAACGGTTCTCAGCGTAGAATTCAGACCATTTTGCTTTGTAGGTGTTGTTTTGTTGGGTGCTTCCACAGCATGTGGGGAGAGGAAAGCCGAACTGGGGGGTGTCGTAACCTTGTGGGATTGGTGCCGGTGTTGTATGCAGGATTGCCAGTTTTTTGGCCAGGGAGAGAGGGGGAGTTGATTTCTTAGCTGTGGACCTTGTAGTAAGTTTTGATAGGGAATTTCTCCTAGTTGGGGAGAGGTCTAGGAAATCAGTTGCTAGGAAATAGGTGTTTGGGGTTTCTGATAGGGGACCGTGGGCGTGGCTTCTGGGACTTAGTGTTGGTACTGTTGAGTGGATTGCGTTTAGGGAGGCATGTTCTCCTAGTTTTTGAGAGTTTTGTTAGTACGGTAGTGATGCTTTGAAGATTTAGCGTCATTGATTTGCTTTGGGTGAAATTCAAGCTTTACTATCAGGTTGTAGAGTATCTATCTCACTAAAGTAGAGCAACTCACTCGAGTCACATCACTCTCACAGATAACTTTTCACCTATCACCCTAAACGTCCCTCAAATCAATAAACAGAAAGAAACCAAACAAAAACGCAATATACCAGCAAACATAACCTCCGAATCCTTCCCCTTCCCAGTTTTCACAAAGAACAATCTCTCCCTCCCCTTATCATCAACACTCGTGATCTTAGCCGTAGATGCAAACCCAGAGCCACCATGCGAAGCAATTGTAGTCTTTGCCGGATCTAGCGCAAGAGCCTTGATAATTGCCGGGTCTAGTTTAGGTGCCATGGTGATGCTATTTTTTCTTTCTTTCTTTTTTTGAGAAGAAAGTCTCAATATGGATCTTGAAGGTTGAATTGAGGTATTGATGTCGTATGATGTAAGTCGAGAGATGCATCACGTATGTGCGAAGCGAGGAGATATGAGATCATCCTCTCTTGTTTAGCACGAATACCTTCTTCGTACCTGCAGAAAAACAGCAACTAATCAAGCATCCTGTATTATTGGGGAAAGCTTACTTGGGATCATCTTAGCGGCAAGAAAATAATAAAGCCCCAAAAAATTGGAAGTGAACGGTCTAATAGATCATGTGATTAATCGTAAGCCGTACGAATCCCATCATGTGATCAAGGTCCCGGGGCTCCTACATAAATTTAATTAACCACTTTTTTCCTGCCCAAAAAGGGTGCTGTGCCAGTGTTGCTACAGGATGAATACAGTTATAGACCGGGCTCATAACTTGTTGACAAGGAAGTAGATGTTGAGATAGATCACTTGATTAAGTATCACTTAGAGCCTCACATTGAACCTTTTGCCATTTTCAATTAACTTTTGGTATGGGAGACTCGACTTTTGGCGTTTATTTTCCTCTTTTTGGTCTTTTCCCCCCGATGTTTGAGCTTTGACCTTTGCTATTTTGACTTTGATTGAAGAAGACACTTCACCCTTGCCTATAAGAGCAGAAGCGAGATTCGATCTAAGCGACCAGACTAGTAATTCAGTAAAGTACCTTTTGTCTTGAAGGGGTTCTTTGGGATAGTGCTAATTTGAGCTTTACTATAGCACAATCATCCTTCATCACAACGATGGTGAGTTATGGCAATACAGTTAGTACCACAAAGCAATTCTCATGTAAAAACAACTGGCTTGGCTATACAGACGTAAACATGCAAAATATAGTAGTCATTATCTTCAATTAGTTAAGAGAAATTTGATGAATGTTGGTAGTACATCTACATTATGTCCGCCGACTCCTTGGGTCTTCAGTATCCTTCCGCCTAAAGTCCCTAACCTCCCTTGTCCCCATACTTCCTACACCACCCTCACTCCTCCTCTCCCAACCTCCTAACCTCACCACAAGGCAAGTAGCATTGTCTCCCTCCCTGGAGACCTCCGTTGCAAAGCTCACCACATCCCTGGCGCCCTGTTCAGGTGTCTTGGCTTCTTTGACTACATCTACAATCTCCTGATCAGACAATGTCCCGCTGACACCATCACTAACGAGCACAATGAAGGAGTACTCAGCAGGACCGAGCTCGATACGCCGGATCTCAGGCTCGGCTGAGACGCCGATACGTTTCGACCGCATATCCCCAAATGCTCGGGTATTTGCTAGGCCGGACATGCGTTCTTCACCGAAGGAGTCAGTGACGAACGTTGCAGCGTAGCGACGGAGACGAGATTGCTCGATCGGTGTTGAAGGGTGATGATTTGTAGTTACAGGAAATGCAATGCCGGTGGCGGTACTACAAAGAAGAATACGTGTATCACCTACGTGAGCGACTATCAGCGTTGATGGCGAAGCTGGGTGCCAGAAAGGTGTTGGAGTAGGTGTAGATATTAAGGCGATGGACGCTGTCGACCCGCCTATAAACCGAGTTGGTCCTCCAATGGAATGGGTATCACGTTTCTGCGAGGGATTGCCTAAGATGTCGTTATTGTTAAGAGGTGCGTCGCTGGACTCTGGATCAGGCTTACGGGCTTGAGCGGAAACGAAATCCAGGTCGGCTTTGAGAAAGGCATACATGAGTACCGTTTCAATTGATATTGATGTTTCGGGCTGGGAAGAGTCGGATGAGAGCGAGAAATGCTCGGGTCTGAAGCGTCGGAAATACCCTCCAACTGTGGCCTTCCAATCCGCAACAAGTGACCTTTGGAGAGTTACTGCTTTCGCGGCATTCGATTCTTCTGAAATAGGCGGTTCGCTTTCGAGTACTTGACTCGCTGGCGGCTGCTTGATTGAGCCATCCTCATTACGCATTTCTCCTAAGTTGTTTGGAGACTTTTCCAAATCTTCCTTTCCCTTCTTGAGCACTTTCTCCAAGCTCTCCTTTCCTTTCAAACTTAATTCGTTTGCACCTGTCCCAGTTTTCGCGGCGCTGGCCGGTCCAAAATCTCTCTCATTCTTCTTCCCACCTTTCAAACTACTGCCAAGTTCAAAGGTCTCAGCCGTCTTTTCAAGATAGGTGTGTAGTTCTTCCCTCAAGAAGTCACTACATTCATGACCTCCATGCCCATCAAAAACCCCGAAATAAAAGACCTGGGGATCGCCGCTTGCACCCTCTGCTGATGTTGCACCTCCTACACTAGAGCCATTGCTGTCCTTAGGCTTCCTGCTTAGACTAATTGGAGCTCTTTTCGCGAAAGCTGGAATCTCTAAAGTGCCAGCTTGGTACGTGTCTTCATTGTAAGGCCTTGTTCCCCTCGATAATGCAACTCCAAAATGATGCTTAGCGGAGCGTAAGGGAATCCGCACGACTGTAAGGTCTCGGGAACCCGGTCCTGGGGGTGCAGCAGCTGGTGATATGCCAGAGCTTGAAGTGTGGGGTGTTGAAGCAGAACGTGGAAGCTTGTGGTGCGGGCCGGTGGCAGACCGAGAATCTGGGTGAAGGGAGGAAGATGGAAGATGAGTTACGAAGTAGTCGTGGAAAGTCCTAGACTGTCGAGACTGTAACCTCTGAAGAGGACTCGTTCGTGCCCGTTTACTACGGCTATTCGCACTTGAGATACAGCTCTGAGTTCGAAATGATCGTCTCTGCTCTACAGACGCAGTGAGGCATGAGGGGTACCGGTGATAGGCTTCTGATCTGTTGAGGAAGACCGATATGAAGTCTGACGGAGCTGTCAGCACATCCCTTGTATGGGAACAAAGCTCTGGAATGATGCACATACCATATGTATCTGCCAAAGACCACGCTTTACAGTGTGTCCCAGATTTGAGTCCCACCATCTTCAGCTCCCAGACCCCTCGCACTGATCACTTCACGCCAACCCAGTCCGTCACAGCAGTCGCAGAGAGCCAATTGATTGAGAAGTAGCACGGAATCCTACTGCCATTGAGTGCACACTATTTATGGTACGATTGAAGGTGGAATGTCGAAAGCTGTGAGATTTCGCGTTGGGACTCGACGTGTGCCGGGCGAAAGGGTAAGCTTGAGGCGCTGAGACACTGACGTAGGAGTATTTATCTAAGTAAAATGGAGAGCGGGAGGATATGGTATACAGACTCCAAGCCAGCACAAGTGAGAGATCTCTCGAGAGCGAGAGGTGGCATATCAAACATGCACCACACTCTGATTCACGGTGTTCCTCTGCTGCTGCTACTACTGCTGTTAGGTCCCTTCTTCTCCACACTCCGGATTCGGCAAAGTTGTGCCGACAGGAGCTCAAGCGTCCTGCCACGAGACCGTTGGGGAAAATGTCGTCCGATTGTGATGACGACAATGGAGACGAGAAATGGGGAGACGAGACGAGGCAATGAGGGGACTTTGTGGGTTTAGGAATTCAGGGGTTTAGGAGTCGCTCAAACACGATTACGACTGTAAATCTTCGAAGCTATCTCCACATGTACCGCTCTCTATTCTGCAAAAGCTGGGACGTCGAACCGCCTTCTCCTTATTATTGCCATGTTGGGATGTTCGTATAGTACGATGAGAGTGAACTGATGATGGCTCGCATTCAAAATGCATATTCAAAACTATATTGGTATCTTCATTACGTATTTACTGTGCTCATATGTCATTGAGGCCTCAACCCCCAATCCTCGTCTTTCCCCCTTCTGCCGTCCAGTCATCATATTCATATTCCAGCTGCATTATCTTCAAATTTCGCGTCCGGTTGCGGTTTCAGTGGTTCCGACTGTCGTGGTGTTGGCGTTTGCAGCAGCAGCAAGGCGACGCTGCTCAGACTCGAGACTTGCAGCTCCCATATCTTGCATACCATACCTTGGCGAAGGCGAAGGATTAGCAAAGAGTCAGGTCATGGGCAAGGAAGGAGCTTACCAAGCGATGACGGCCAGACCAAGCAGAGCGGAGACAATGCTAAACGTCATGGCAACAATACCACGAGGAGTGAAGCCAGCAGGAAGTGGGTCAGGAGCTTTGTTAGCACCATCCAGGTCTAAGAAGTCGACTGTATTCGCTGCAGCATTGCCAGCGTACGGGACATTTCCAGCCTCGCAAGCAGCATAATGATCCTGAGGGACTGTCAAAGTCTTCTGGAGCTCTAATGGTGCTTCCACCATAGTAGCAATCAGACCTTGGTCAACGTGCCACTCAATGTGGCAATGGAAAAGCCAAACTCCAGGGTTATCAGCCTTGAAGCGTAGCACAATGTAGCCATCTGGGTAGAGAACCAATGTGTCCCGTCTCATTGGAGTGGCAGGGTAGTCAGTTTGGGAGGAATTGGTCGGATCAAAGACGCCGGCTTCTTCCTCAGAGCGGCGAATAGCTTGGAAGTTGTGACCGTGAAGATGGAAGGGATGTTTGCCAGTGTCGAGGTTGTTTACCACAATCTCGATAGTGTGATCCTTTTCGAGGACAAATGAATGGGAAAATTCTCCGTAAACCTCGGCGTTTGAGGCATCGTCACCAGTAGTCAAAACGCTGTAAAGAGTTGGTACTTTGGGAGAAACATAAGTGATGTTATTAAAGAAGGCACTGCTTTGGTTAGTCTAATATTTGGCTAAAATTACTCATGAACTCACTATGGTTTTCCATTTCCAAGATTGTCCATAATCACATCGAGAGTTACAGTCTGATCGGGTTCGGGGAGGAGAGCCATCTTGTCGTATGGGACGAGAGTCATATCGTCGAAAGGATCGAGCTCATCGACGAAGGCTGCAGTAGGGTTGTCTTTGGCTGAGTCATAGACTAGCCAACCAGTAGAGTTGTAGTTGAGGTCATCAGGGAGCACGTCAAACAAAGACTACATCGGGTTAACCTAGCAATTTCTCTGCAACTTCGTGTGACTTACAGTATCCATGCTTGCTACGAAAGCATAGTTAGCAGTGGTCTCATTCTTAGCTGTGATTAAGAAACTGCAGCGCTGAGCAGCGCCAAGGTATATCATGTCGGCATCTGCTTGATCCGTATAGACACCGTCAACCTCGACAATAGACATGGTGTGGTTCTCGAACCAGATATATTGGCCAGCAAAGCCACCGATGTTGACCATTCGGAAAAGATACGTCTTCCCAGCTTCGATAGGTACAGTTACATTTTGAGTATCATTCATGAGAGCAGCTTGGGGAACTGGTTCAGCTCCCGTGGGGTTGACTCGGTTGATGAATTGAGGAATGAGGACTTGCATCTCATCATGGTACCAGTCAGAGACAGAGAGGATAATCTCCTCATCATACGAGTCCTTGTATGGGGAGTCCGGATCAGTGATAATCAAAGGCGCTCTAAGACCATCTGGGTATTGTCCCTTGTCGTGTGAGTGATACCAGTAAGTGCCGGGTTGATCGATCTGCCAATCTTAGAATTTAACTTCCCTATCCTCCTCGCACAAGACTTACAGTAAAATTGTATGTGAATTGAGAGCCAGCTGGAATACCGCATTGAGAGACCATAGCTGGTCCGTCCATTTCGGTGGTGCCATTCATGAAAAGGCCGTGGAAATGAAGAGTGGTGGTTTGATTTCCAAGTTGATTATCGACATTGACAATGATATTGTCGCCAACAGTAGCTGTCATTACTGGCAGAGGCCATTGTCCATTGATTCCAATAGTCGGACGTTCGAAAGCCCCATCTGGGTTGGCTCTAACCCATGTGATATTGAAATCGTAAGTTACAGTTGCTGCTTCGGAGACCCAAGTGAACGACGCAAGGACCAGCGCCGATATAATGGGAAAGTAGGACAATGATATCGCCATCTTATTCGATTCTCAATGACCTCTGGTATGCTGTATTGAAGTGTATACTTTTCAGGTTCTCATGAGAGCCTTTGAGAGAATTGGGGAAGCGGTAGATGAAATGCAGTTATCTAGATAGCTAGGATCCAGTTGGGAGGCCTAGCTTCCTTGCACACGGGAGTACGAAGGCGTGTGGGTATGGATTGTGGTGTACCAAGGCCGGACCTATTACAATAAAGGTCTCAGGTGGCTGCAGATGAAATGCAAAATGGAAAGTCTAGAGGGAGGTTGAGGAAGGTTGACGATCTGATATGATTAGATAGATTCTGCTGCCCTGGTCCGTACTCATATCAGATGCTGGGACATGGCAAGCGGGGCCCACCCACTAGTAGGGGAGGGGAAGTGGTGCAGCAGGGTTGGAGTATGTGCGCATATGTCGGCTTACAGACGGGAGACGGACATTATTGCGTTGTTTCTCCCTCTTGTCCATCAGACTCTCTCCTTCTTGGATTACGAATTGCTTTCCCTCGCAGTTGTGTGGTTCAATCTGTTAAGTCTTCCAGGTTGTGTCTCAGAGGCAAAGAAACCGCAAGCAGATCAGAGAGCCATGGAAGAGCTTAAACCTAGCTTAAGCAGCCAAGAAAGACCCAGAATCTAAACCACTCTGTTGGTAGAAGTGGTCTACCTTATTTCTCGTGTAGCGTGTATGGCGCCCGAATAGCTGATACTCTAACGTACCCGTGGTAGAGAAGGCTTTAAAATTAGGTTCCAAATCCAACACCCGTGCCAGGAGAAAAAAAGAGAAAAGAGGAAGAAGAAGAAAAAAAAGATAGAAAGACCGAGAGTGACATTCATTGTCGTATTCCCCTGTACATTGGTATTGTACACAGAGAGAAAACACCCACTTCTGTCCATGTAATTTTGTAATTTGGAATGTCACTCACAGGCCATGACTTGTTGTTCTCCAGCAGAGGCAGGTGCAGAACCTCCGCTGTCGCTGTGTGCATTCCTTGAAGAAGGTCGAAGGCCGCATCGGCAAATAGCTTGGGGGCCTGGTGCGGTTCTCGTATGACTTTGCGCTGCAGAGGGGGCTTTTTGGCGTCGCGACGCCTGACAGTCTGACTCTCTCAAAGACTGCCAAGTCGATGCGGATATTTCAAGCGTGCGAACAAGCAAATCGAAGCCTTGTTGAGCCTGTCGATCGCAGGGTGCGGGTCCTTGAAAAGTCTTTGGGCGGTCCTTATCAGATCTCGTCCATGGTTGTGATTGGCCCTGGCAGTGGTTGATGTTCGGAGTTGCTCCTTTCAAACCTTGACCCTTTTCCGCCAGGGTCCTGGTGGTCCCGCTGGTCCCGCTGGTCCTTGGCGCTAAAAGTTGGTGGTGGTGGTGGTGTGTTGGTGCGGTGATGGGTGGGAGGATGCTAGTGGATGATGCATCCTCGGCCATCTTATCTGATTGCTCGTTGGGCTCGCTTAGCCCGGCTGTTCTCTTCTGACCTTTCTGATGCCTCCCTCTCCCATCACATTATTATTTTTGGTAGAGATTTATTAGCATTTGAGTTTAGAGCGTGCGACCTTCCCATTTCGATTTTGCGCCATTTCCTCCCTCTGGCGCATTTTCCTTCGCGTTACTCTCTCTCAGTCTCTGTCTTTCTTCCTCAATTCTTTTTTTCTTTTCTTCTTCACTCTGGCGTCCGTCACGCTCTCGAAGTCACCACTCTTGACATAACCAGGTCGTAAGACTGGTGACCTAGCATTACATAAACGACCAGGATACCAATACAATGTCGTCGCCCTCGCCGGGATACCTCCAGAATGTCATGCCAGCCAAAAGTTCCGGTCTTCGGCAGGCCAAGACAACTAGGTACGGTGCTGCGACTGTGCAGCATCCTTCGTGACAGCTCTTCTGCCGACTCTTGGCGAGGGAAATCACTTTAGCCCATCTCCACTCGTACGAGCGCAGCCTTGGCCAGCCTTGGCGGGGTATGGTAGCAGAAACAGACTCCCTCTCCACATATCAGATCTTTTGGTTATCAGATGCAGCCTCCTCCCTTTTCGTTCCCTTCAACTCGATCGATCATCGAAACCTTGAGGGTGACTGATATAAAGCTCTAAATTAGTCGATATCCTTCTTTCCGTCTGACCTCTTAGAGTGTCTCCACGACTAAGTCATCATGACCGTCAACGTCTTTGCTGTGCCCGTCTTCTTCATCGTCTTCCGTGAGACGTTGGAGACGGCAATTATTGTTTCGGTCCTCCTCGCATTCTTGAAGCAGACCCTCGACGGCCCTAGTAGAGATGTTGCGACGTACAAGAAGCTCGTCAGACAGGTAAATTCTCTCTACAGCTAATTATGTTCCTGTTTCTGACATTGGATCCTAGGTGTGGATGGGCACTGCCATTGGTCTCCTCTGTTGCTTGATCATCGGTGGTGGGTTGATCGGTGGTTTCTATGGACTCGGAAAGGACAAGTGGGCGAACACTGAATATTATTGGGAAGGCTCGTTTGCAATCTTCGCATCTCTCATCATATCAATTCTCGGCGCTGCTCTTCTTCGGGTATCCAAGATGCAAGAGAAGTGGCGAGTTAAGCTCGCTAAGGCGATGGAGGCCAAGGTCGAAACCAAGACCAAGGAGAACAAGAAGGCCGCGTTCAAGAGATGGTGTGTGAAAAGTATGCTATGTTCATCCTTCCGTTCATCACCGTGCTTCGAGAGGGTCTTGAAGCTGTTGTCTTCATTGCCGGCGTTTCCTTTTCTGCGCCAGCTGCAGCAGTGCCTCTTCCGGTCGTCTGTGGTTTGATCGCTGGAAGTTGTGTTGGGTACTTGATCTACAAGTAAGTTTCTTCAAAACCGTAGACATGGTCTATTCATTAACCGTCCGTAGGGGTGGAGCTTCAAGCAAACTTCAATTCTTCCTCATCATCTCTACCTGTCTGCTGTATCTAGTAGCAGCCGCTCTCTTTTCAAGGGCAGTTTGGTTCTTCCAGGCACAGAAGTGGAACGAGCTCACAGGAGCCGATGCAGCAGAGACTGGCGCAGGCCCAGGATCATACGACATCGACCAGAGTGTGTGGCACATCAATTATGGGAACCCAGAGATCAATGGTGGTGGTGGTTGGGGAATCTTCAACTCGATCCTCGGCTGGCAAAACTCCGCAACCTACGGCTCTGTCATCTCCTACAACCTATACTGGATATGCATCATTGTTGCGTTCCTCCTAATGCGATACAATGAGACAAAGGGCCATCTTCCATTCATGAAGGCCAAAAAACAAGCCAATGGGTCTAACTCAGCCGAAGAGAGCGAGACAAGCAGCGGCGTTTTCAAACACTCGTCTGAAAAGACTGCCCCTCAAACTACCACTGCACCTGCCGTTCGCCAACTCTCAGAGTAGAGTGTACCTTAGCAGTGTAAAGTGTGGAAACTAATATGAAAGTTGCATGGTAAGGTTGTGAAATAAAGAGGAGGAAAGGTGGAGATGGAATATGAAGATGAAGAATATGAAGGAAAGGTTGGAGAAGAAAAATACGATGTGATATGAAGACATGAAGATAGAAATGAAAGCATCCATCAAGGACTATCCAATTGCCTGTGAGTTCCAATACCTTGATACTCTCACCACAGCAGTCACATGATGCGCATCTCAGGTGCGACTGTGAGTATTCTGTTATGCTCTTTTACCTTTTCTCTCTCTGTGGAGTCGTCCGACGATTGACCTTTGAAATGCACCATAGCTAGCCGCATCAGCCTTCTGAAAGTCCCCAAAGTCCAGATGAAAGACGTAATGGATGCATGTAAGAAAAAAGATCGATCGAAGAAAAAGCAAAAAAGAAAAACATACCTCCATCCCCATCTCCCATCTCCGTACCAATTACAAAATAGCACGCAGCGCCGGCATGTCTTGGCAGAAGTGGTGGAGGCAAAAAATCGTCCCCCACGACCAACGTCATCCGTATGGTATTGAAGAGAAAAATTGACAAGGAAAGAAAGAAGAAAGAAGAAAGACATGGTGAGGGTAACGCGGATGTTAAGAAATAGTAGAATTGAAAAGAGAAAGGGTGGAGATTGAGAGTGGATTTCTGTGTTTTGTGGTTGTGGTTTTTGGAAGGATGGGAAACCGAGACTTTGATAGCGAAGGTGGGTGGTCAGCCGAATTAGGCAGGTTGTGATTGGTTGAGCGGGGTTTTGATAGGGGAGAGGCGGGTTGAAAGTAGTGCTTGAGGGGAGACTACCTATGAGAACATAATGATTATGATTTATGTAAGATCTTCCCTATTTTACCCAGATTTGTTGTCACTAGCTGTTGAATTCTACTGCAGATATTCTCTAGTAAAACAAGCCATCCAACAGAGCCCCCAATATCATTCGGTGAGGTAGCTAGCTATCAGTCTATCATCAAAGCCACGAACACAACACGTAAATCACGTAATAGTCTAGACTGTAAACTTCAAGCCCACAGGCCAAACTACTTATTAAGGAGGATAACTTACCTCGATCTCAAAAACTGTATACAGAGTACATAAAGAAAAAATATATATACTTATAGTGGGAGTTTCTAATGTATACAGAAAAAAAATGTAGTTGATAAATAGAGTTTCATTAGGAGTAATCTTTGAAGATGGAGGCCAGGAAGGAGCCTATGCGGTGTTTTCCTTTATTAGCCAAGTACCTGGGTAATTTTACTAAGTATTGTAAAGTAAGTTATCTCAATAGCTAAATAAAGTTTAAGAAAGTGAACAATTGTATTTATTAGATATTGCGAAAACTATGACAAGTTATAGATATTTCCGTAAGTTTCATTTCAACTATACTATTCTAGTATACAACGTTTACAAACCCATGTTACAAAGCAGGCCAACAAAGTGGGAGAAGAGCGTATCTATCTAGGAGGCTTGTCTATACAAAGGTATATATATACCAGATGAGGTTGCTACAAAGTTTTTAGGTGGCTTTGTTAGAGAGACTATCCTTTAAAAAAAAACAAGTAAACTAGAATTCAGTGTTCTACCCTCCAACTCTATCGTCGTTGGAAAAATTGTTGCTATTTCTGATAGATAAACCTCAGGAAATACAGCCACTTTTAGATATTCTCCTGCATGATAAATAACATAAAGGAATGATTCTTGATTACTAAAGATACATGTAGTGTGTGGAAATTTTCTAGGTCTTCTGTATATTGTTACAGCTGTTATACGCAGATCTAGTCCTGTTTCCATACTACTTTGTCTCGAAGATGTGTTGCTTTAATTAAGTTGGGTTATCGGACTAAATAGTTTTTGTAAATTTGTTCGAACGTTAGAGCGTGATAAAGCGCTTTGCCTAGTATAAAAAGATTATAAATTGGGTATCTTTGAGGTTGTCTCCTCTAAAATAGATGATGGGTTACTTGTGTAAATTGATTGTCGTGTAGATAAATGTCTTCCACAAGCTTTGCCTAGAATCCCCCTCTATCTTACTGATTCCCTCTTACAAACACTTCGAATTCAAAAAGTATATATCCCTGTACCTCACATATATTTAGAAGTCTTTCATCTTCATCGCTTCATCTCCTTTCAAATTCCGACTCTACCAAGATTCAGAAAGATTGAAGTTCGACTCGTTCTTTAGTAATTATGGATGTGAGTTGAGAAACCTTGTGCTACCTAATGAGTGCTAACATCGAGTATAGGGCTTCGAGAAGTCAAGCGGTAGCCAAGGTAGTACAAATCTCAACAAAGGAAATAAGACAACTACTAGAACTACTAGCCCTTCTGCTGATACCTTAACATTGATTACAGAAGGCAAGAAGATTGCAGAGTACGACAAATAGTCCAGGCCACAACATTTTATCATCTAAACCAAGAGTTGTAACTTAAGCAACCAGTGCGCAAGCTGCGAGGATTTTCTGGAACGAAGTCAACCCGTAGGGCATCCAAGTGGTGTATTTCAACAGCGCGACGGGAAGAGCGAGCCATCCTCCTGTATCTTGATGCCGATACTGATATATGTAGTCGTGCTACACATGGGTTAGAATGAGGATCCCAGGCGATGTTCACTTCGATCGAATGCCGGACCAGACAATCCGAAATATCAACGCATTCTTGGAGTGCTGTAAATCACAATCTAGAGATTAAGTGAGGATCTCCTACTGGCTGGGATCTGATTGCTTGTTGTTTTTCTGAGCACAGCAAGGATAGTGAGTTGGAGTCGTGGACTTTTATGGCTATATTGCTCTTTTGGAAAAAGTCGAGCCTTCAGAATTGCTATTTTTTGAATTCTTAGATTCCTGCCAAACAGTATTTGACTTGCAAAAGTACTACACCGTGAGACTATGACTTAGAATTAGGTGCATTAGGCCGTTGCTTAGCCAAATGAAATTTGAAGGATTCAGTAGAAACCTTCCATTAACTCACCTCTCAAGACTAGCTAACAGGTATGATTCAAGAAGGCAGGACAGCCCGCTTTGGCTCACTATACACTACATGCAAAGTATGTATACTTATCTTTCCGACTAGAATCAGCTGTTATTTATATCAAGATATATAGCTTTACTCTGTTCTACATAACTATGCTTACACTGATTAGTAGCGATTTCAGCAAAGGTTGTCTCTATTATTAGAGGCCCAGAGGTTACTCCCTCCTTTAAATCACAAATCAATATAGCAAGGGACTTACCAACGCAGACTAATAAGATAACCAAGAGTCTAGAGAGGGTGTTTTAGACCGTCGAACAGTAAAGTATATTCTGAGATAGTTATGTAGCTATTCTTATATTTTTCTTGTAACTGTCGATATCTTTGCAATAGAGGTCTATACTGTAAATAAAGTTGTAACAGACGGGAGTACAGAAACCAAGACCTTCTACATAAAGCACAAGGGGTTGTACAACGTATACATGCTTGTACTAGAGATGCTTTGAAAAAAACACCTAGCAGCCTTTTTCATCAAATGACCTTCTTTTATTTTACTTTAAAAAGGTATCTAACATTGTTGCCATTAAGAACGGGCTGGCAAGAGATACACTGCTGTCAATCTATTGAGTTTGGCGTACAAATTCTTTATAGGTAGGATTCCCTTTGCTTAGAGCTCGAACAGTGAAATAAAGCTTGTTCTTGTCCCGATGGAAGCGCAGTAGAAGAGATATAGTAGGTTAAGTAGTGAATAATCTCTTCCCTTTTTTCTCTAAAGTAATTGTTTACTTTTTGTTGGCTATTTTAGAAGAATCTATGCATTAAAATAGATAATTAGCAAGAGGAAACACACTAAAGCCTTTTTTTAAACCATTCTCTCTCCTAGCTATTGCATGTTCCCAATGATTGTTTAATCCCTCGTTGTTTCCTTACAAAGGTTGTTTAGATTCTATGACCTCCGGAGTTAATACAAAGTCTTTACTAGTCAATATATTGGCTAAACAGTCCGCACTTAAGGCAATAATTTCCTACCATGTCCCATATCATGAAGGAGAAAGTCCCTCTCTATTCCCAACCATCAACTCCAGTTTGCCAGCCAAAACCCTATGCTTTCTAATAACTTCTACCCACTCCCCATCCTCCTCGTCTTCATCATCCTCGCTGTCCCTCTGACTCTCACTGTCTTCCTTCATTGTATCGGATAACAAGCTCAATACACCCCCAAAATCACCACCTAATCTCCCCAAACTCCCTGCACAGTAGAGTACTTGGGTCAAAAGACTGTCCCTACTGCTCCGATCCCTTACGTTTGGAAGGTAATCCGTGAGTGTCTGCTCTAACATTCCTACAAGATGTAATGGAAATGTGCAAAGTGCAGATGGCAAGGGCTGTAATGGGTCTAATTCTGCTTTCTTCTCGGACGTAGGAGGAAAGATACTGCGGTACATAGATATTATAGCAAAGGATTGCTCACGGAATATCTCAATATACCGTTTCAAGTAGCGTTCCGTCTGCTGTCCACCTGACCAAGCTGAATTACCATCCTTCTTTGAAGGAGGTGTGGACGTTCTTCTCAGTGTCTCTTGATCTGCCAATTCGCGTAACGGCTCCAGTGCTCCTAACATAGATGTGAGATTTGCCAATCTACATACAAGGAATAAAGCCCCCAGGCTGCCTTCTCCGCCTTTGCTGTCTAACTCGGGTGCTACGCGCCGTAGCCAGGAGATTGTTCGCATTGCTGAGGCAAGTTTCAGGGTATTCGTACGCAGTGAAGAGATTAGTTGTGTGGTCATGGCTTGCATAGCTTCTTCTGCTTGTGTAGAGACGGAGGTGACGAGTGGGGAGGACGGGTAGAGAGCATGTAGGCGCCGGATATGCGCACTGAGATCTAAGGCTGAGGCATAATTTGCAGCCTGTCCCCCAGCGCTTCCTCCTGCTGTTGTATTAGATGAGGATATCGCAGATGAGAGCAACGTGGGAAGATCTAGAACATCTGCCAGCCGATCGACGTTTCGTGAGAGGAGCAGGCTCTCTTTCCGCCGCGCAAGAAGAGGTGTTGGGTTCTCCGGGCGGTGGTTATAAGTTTCGCTGAAGTGGATGGCAGCATCGTCAAGTTTTGGGAGCGCAGCTAGGAGGGTAGATGTTGTTTGCGCAAGTGCGGGGAGGGTGGTAGAGAGTGTGTGCGCAGGTGGGTTGAAGATGTTGTTATAGAGGCGTGCGACCGTGAGGAGAGAGATTGTAGAGAGAGGAGAAGAGAATGCGAGGTTTGTTGGAGGGATGCGGGCTCGGTGCTGCTGAGAGACGAGAGGGGTAGAGTGGTAAGTCGGTTGAGGTATGTGGCTGTGGTTGGGTCCTTGGAGGACGGTGGTGGTCGCGGAGAAGGCTTATCAAAGTATGGCACTAGCAATTCATAGAGGGGGTCTGCCATTGTTGCCAAAGAGCTTGGATCTGTAGTGTTGTGAATTGCGCTGTCAGAAGGAGCAAGGTGTCGATTCGGGGAGCTTGAAGCTCGCTTCAGATTTGGAGCTTCCAAATCTCCGCCCCCGACACTGATTGCGCAGCTCTACATTACATACACCTTTTTATTTCTTAGATACTGTTATTGACTCTGGTACAACTTAATCCCACCTATATTGGATCTTGTTCCTTTTCATATCAACATCTCTATTGCTCTCACAATTATCCCATGGCTGACTATAACGTCGATGAGCTGGAATTCAATGGAGTGCGTCTTGCTGGCAGAGACGCAGGCTCTCGGTGGGATGTCTGCTGCAAGAAAGGAAGCATAAGTTCCATCAATGGCTATCATTCGGCAATGACTAAATACAAAGACGAAGAACGAATACTGTCACCCAGCCTATGTCATCCACATATCCATATTGACAAGGCCTTTCTACTTCAGCACCCCATGTTTGCCGACTTGGAGATGAGGACAGGTGATTTTGCAGAGGCTCTAAGCCTAACAAGTAGGTACATGGATTTCAATCATAGTTCTGTCTTGACTTACTACTTCCTTATTACCCTTTCTGTTTCATATTCTGAAGGGTCACATCAGGTGAAGCAAAATCTCGATTCACACACGACGACCTCATAGAGCGAGGGCGGGCTTTGGTAGAAGAAAGTATCAGATTCGGAGTAACTCAGATGCGAGCCTTCGTTGAAGTTGACGAAGGTGTGCAAATGAAGTGCTTGGATGCTGGTCTAGCACTTAAGGAAGAATTCAAGCATCGTTGTTATATCCAGATCTGTGTATTCGCCCAAGATCCCATATTCAGCTATGAGGACAATGGGAACACCATGACTACATTGATTCGAGAAGCTGTGAAGAAACCTGGCGTTGAGGTTTTTGGAAGCACACCGTATGTCGAGAAGAATTTTGAGACTGAAGTCCATAACATTCAGTGGACGCTGGCCCTGGCCTTAGAACACAGGTTGCATGTCGACTTTCATCTGGATTATAATTTGGATCCTGAGAAAGAGGCGCTTGTATTCAACATCTTCAAATTGGCGAAAGAACAAGCATGGCCGACGAACAAGAAGACCGAGGACTTCAGAACCATTGTGCTGGGCCATTGTACTCGACTCACCTTGTTCGATAAGGGACAATGGCAGGCTGTGAAAAGAGAGATTGGTGACTTACCTGTCTCATTTGTTGGCCTACCAACCTCGGATCTTTTCATGATGGGAAGGCCAGCTAAGGATACTGGAGGTGGTTTAAGACCAAGGGGAACATTGCAAGTGCTACAAATGATTAAGGAGTATGGTATAAATGCAGCTATCGGAATCAACAATGTCGGTAATGCCTTTACACCCCAAGGGAGCTGTGACCCTCTGGCTTTGGCAAGCCTCGGAGTTGGTATATATCAGGCGGGCACGAAAGCAGATGCCGAGGTGTTGTTTGTGAGTCCCCTTTGCCTGATTTATAGCGATGTGCCTCTTATTGATTTATTCCCCGGTATACAGGAATGCGTTTCCAGCAGAGCAAAGGCAGCGATTGGCATCGGTTCTTCAACGGATGGTTGGTTGAAATTGGGAGAAGCAGCAGATTTTATTGTTTTTGGCGATAAATCGCCCACTGGATCATTTCGGTCGAGGAAGACCACACAAGAATTGGTATACGATGCAGGCACCATGAGGACAACAATATTTGGAGGAAAGGTGGTCAGTCGTTGAGATTCCATGTACAGCGTACGAGCTGCAGAACTCCTGACTCATATGGAACATCGTGTGCTGTGGTCACTGGTCACTGGTCACGTTCTGGGGTTGGGAGTGGACCTAAGAAACATAGGTACCTATTGTGGATCTCAACGGGTCGCCTGGGCAGAGGAGAGACAGAGAGACGGAGAGACGGAGAGAACAGAGAAGGTAGGTAAGATATATATAAATAAGAGCTTGACTCCCTCACAGCACCTGAATTGCGAAGGGTGTCTAGGTACAGTACAGTACTGTACAATCGGTCCACGCCAGCATTACATCTCGCATCGCATCTCGCACCTTCGCACCTTCGCACGTCCATACCGTAACCGTTCGTACCTGTTCGCACCTGTTCGCTTGCCTCACAGTAGTACAGCTGGTGCAGTACTAGCAGGACTCTAGAGCCTTAAAGTCCCTAGACTCTGGACCTGAATTTCAGCCTCGGCAGGCTGTCCGCAACCAGTTTAGCGCTCGACCCGCTTCCCTACAGTACAACTTTGTTGGGAAACTTGGGGAGGCCGACATCGACGCCTTTACTCTCTCTCTCTCTATCATCACGTCTCTCGAGCTACTGCGCTCCGCGTTATTTGCACGTCCTTACCATTCTGCGGACTGCGGACTGCGTACATGACCGCGCCGTAACGTCGAGTTGCGTTCAATTTATTCCTGCTGCTGCTGCTCCTCCTTGCACTCCTCCTTGCGTCGCTGTCCCGTCATCCCGTCGCCCTGCCTGTTCCAAGTACCAGCCTAGGTAGACAACGATGCACGATCCTTTTCCTCTGCCAAACCCGGCATGGCTTAGCAAGGCAGTTCAACCTTTCGCCGACTATTTCTCCCTTACAACGCTGCCCATTCACATTCATGAGGTGCTCATATCATTCCTGGCTTACACCTTCATCAACAAGGTCGTGGCGCCCAAGGTCTCGACATGGCTCGTCCCCGTCAAATATGGAAAGCTGTCCAAGGAGCGCAAGATAAATTGGGATGTCCATGTGGTGTCTCTGTGCCAGAGTACGTTGATCAACATACTGGCCTTATGGGTCATGTTCACGGATGAAGAGAGAAAGGGCATGGACTGGACGGAACGGGTCTGGGGGTACACAGGTGCTGCAGGAATGATTCAGGGTCTTGCTGCGGGCTACTTCCTCTGGGACTTGATGATCAGTCTGCAGAATCTCAAAGTCTTTGGACTCGGCATGCTTGCCCATGCGATGAGCGCTCTGGTGGTCTTCTCTTTTGGCTTTGTAAGTCAATCTTATCTTATCAGTAATGCCTGCAAAGCTAATCGTCTGCCTTACAGAGACCCTTCTTGAACTTCTACTTCTACGGCTGTACCTTCATTCTATACGAGCTCTCAACCCCGTTCCTGAACTTCCACTGGTTCTTTGACAAACTGGACATGACGGGCTCTCGTGCCCAGCTTTACAATGGAATTGTACTTCTGGGAGTTTTCTTCTCCTGCCGTCTTGTCTGGGGTACATACCAGTCGGTTCGTGTCTATCAGGATGTGTGGGCCGCTCTCAACCATCAACCAGCCGCAGCAACCATCCATCTTGATGTTTTGAACAATGGTACAGCTGCAGCACTCGATGCTGCAGCTGGCAAGAGCGCAGTGCCAATCCACAACGAAATTATGCAATTCGCAGGCGAAGAGTACATCCCAGTATGGTTAGCATTGACCTATCTGGCCAGCAATGTTATCCTCAATACTTTGAATTTCTTCTGGTTCGCCAAGATGATTGAGACTGTCAGAAAGCGCTTCCAGCCACCTAAGGAACAGAAGACTAAGGAGAAGCCCGTAGCTGTGAGAAGCACAGGTGCCAATGGGAAGACGAAGATCGATGTCGATGATATACTGAAGTCCGAAGACGAAAGATCATAGACGATGATCTTCCAGCAGCTGCATAGATACTGGTTTAAACATACAGGAGGATGACTGTGCATGGATATTAGCGGCATTGGATGGCTGTGGCGATCGGCGTTGTGAAGGCGGTCCACTGGATCGGATTGTATTGAATTCACTACAAGTAATTTTACTCGGGGCTGTGAAATGGGGCTACTGATTGATCAATACGATTATATTCAAATCACATTGAAATCGTCTTATGACATGATTTGCATGGCTTGATTATGCTCTCAAAACAGGGCTAAAACCAAAACACATGCACATTCCGTCTCAAGTGCCATGTACTTATGTTCTTGAGTTTCACAACAGTTAAGATTTTGCAATGTAAATGCATACCTAATTATACCAATCTTCGTCAACAGGTGTTATAGATTTAACAACACCGGTTACAAAGGTGCATTGAAGGAATCATCCCAGGACTTTGCCTCTTCGAAAATTATTCGTTATTGGAGCAATTCCTAACTCAAGCCAACCACACCCACTTCAGCACATACAACGCATTACCAGAAATAGGCAGGTCTAGGACCATGAAATTATAATGGTCAAAGCAGACTATCTGTCATGTGAAAACGAGGCTACTCTCCCATTTATGCGCTTCCACTACTAAAATGAGCGAACTAAGTGAGTTGGTTTTAATAAGCAGCTTACCTATTTGTTATTATAATGATGAGTAGGTTCAAGTAACTCTTTGCACGTAGAGTATAAACCATGACTTACTTACAAACGTAGCTAAGTGGCTATATTGTACGGAACATTTCCTACGGGAATATGAGATGAGCAAGTGATGGCAACTCCTAAACCTCAGCAGCCTTCTCATCAATCCTCATAGCAACTTTATTATCCTCCCCGTCAACAGGAGGCACCCCCTCAATAACATCGACCCTCTTCCCATCAAAATCCCCATCATCAATAGCCCTAATCTCAGCCCCGATACCCTCAGTAACATATTTTCCAAACCTCCAAACACTAACCTTTTTCTGAAACAACTCATCAAGTTCCTCCAAACTCCTCCCTTTCAATTCTGGTAAGTAGAATATTACAAATAGTAGAGACAAGAATGAGAAGCCGCCGTATACGAATCCTACTTTTCCTTGTAGATTTCCGTAGCCTAGGTTTTGCATGTAGGGATTTACATAGGTTACTGCTAGACCGAATCCGAATCCGAAGAATGTTGCTAGTGTTAATGTCTTTTCTCGGAGTTGGAGTGTTCCTACTTCTGCTGAGGTGATCCATACACTACACAGATATCCAAGTTAGTCATCCCTTCATATACAGTGATACAGGTAGGAGTATTTTCTTACCAAGAACCCCAAGCAAAAGCCTGAACAGCTAACCATATAAAAAGAGCAGCTAAAGCACCATTCTGCTGAGCTGAAGTCTTTGCACCATCAACCCCTGCTAATCCACCAACAGCCAACATCATAGCCGTCTGTACCAAAGCCCCGAAACCCATCAGAGATCTTCGACCGAATTTATCGGCGATGTAGAAAGCTGCGCCTGCGGATGCTAGGTTTACGAGGTAGAGGTACATTCCGATCGCGTAGGTGTTTTGGACTCCGATTGATTCGAGGAATACGTAGATGTAATTTAGAATGAAGGATGCTCCTTGGAGTTGTTGGAATGATTGGACGCCTATCGCTATGAATGTTCTGCGGCGGTTTGTACCACTAAATGTAGATGTCAATATGGTTGTCTCGAGAAGAGAAATGAGTTTGGGTAGGTCACTTACCGGAAACAGTCAAGATACGAAGCAGCGAAATGGTCTTGCTCTTGTTCTTGAATAGCAACTTGCATAAGTCTTACTTCTTCCAGCACCAGTTCACGTGGTGTGTTACTCCTCAGCCAAACCAGGACTTCAGTAGCTTCATCCACACGTCCGTTCTTGAGTAACCATCTAGGTGAGTCTGGTAAGAAAAATGCGCCAATGAATAGGACTGCAGGAATGGCGAATTGAATGACTATGATGGTTCTGTAAGACCATTGATCGGTTCGGTGTTGACAGGCGTAATTGACGATGGTCGAGAGAAGAGCACCGAAAAGTTGCCAGAATTGATAGAAGTTTATTGCCGCTCCTCGGATTGCTGGTGGTGCACATTCTGTCTGGTACAATGGAACAACGCTATAAAGTTTAACCAATAAGTTACTGAGATCTGTGGATTGTTTAGAGAAAGTTGTGGCTTACTTGCAAATAATACCCATAGAGAGAGAATTGATAATTCTTCCCACGAGGATTTGCCAATAAGAATTTTGTGCAGTAGCTTGGATCAAAATCCCAACAACTCCAACAACTGCAAGAATAATGAATGAGTTTTTACGCCCGAGACGTTTACTCATTGGAGCTGCAATTATACATCCAATTGCAACACCAGCCGTTGGTGTACCAGAGCCAACTGATTGCCATGTCGTTGGTATAGCCCACGAATTCGTAAGAGGATCAAGCCGACCAAAGTCCTTTTGAAATTGGGTCATTCCCAAGAGACCACCCCAATAAGCATTATCGATACCAAAACTCATACCACCAAGCTTAATTCAACCCAGCACCCTTAGCGAACCATCTTTTAACAATCACATGTATAGAAACTACTTACCGAAGAGAAGATGCTAACAAGTAGCAAATGAAATGTCATCTCCTTGACTAAGGGAGTATCCCTGAGCGACTTCATGATTCCCATCTCGGCCGCTTTCTACTAAAACCCAAAGCTCCCAAACCCTGTGTGTTTAGATTGACTAAGAAAGAAAAAAAGTGACCTGATCCCATCTGGAGACCTTCTAGATGTGCCTTACCTATATACATCCCTTTTCAGTTATCACTGATAGACAGTAGATAGATAGTCAAATGAAGAGCTTGTTGAAAGATAAAGAGACGGACTTCCGACGAGATAAAGAAATATAGAAATGGAGCTGCGAATGATATTCATCTTTATGATCAGAATAACTGGCATAAAAACCCATTTACGGCCTATCTCCATACTATCGACTTCGCGTCTTCTATTTTTTTGAGCGCGGCGGCACTTGAATCCCTTGCGCCGCGGTATGTTGTGTGTAAGGGACAATGAAATACATATTGCTCTCTTGAGCGCGGCGTTAGCGGGGTTCATCCCATTCTACTTAGATTTTGGATTTGGGAGGTAAAGAACGAGTCAGCTTGAACAAAACGCTTCCGTTTGGTCGAACTCTGCAATTAAAACAAATTTGTTGAGGGAGCCTCAGGAAGGCCTGTGAGAAGAGGCAAAGCTACGATACCTAATCAAGTCTAGCATGGATAGCTAAGAAATGTTTTTGTTCCCCCTTTTCAGGATGGCAGTAAGCGAGCAGCGTCTTCTCTCCTTGAGCTCACTTTGAGCCAACCTATAACACAAGTCTGGAGCTTCCATATACTTCCTAGGGATCATAAAGGGTACGATGTTTTATGAAAGCTTGCTAACGGCCAGCCTGTGGGAACTTCCGATCCGCAAGTTCTTGCCTGTAAGCTTTGTATTTTCCAGGAGGCCTCGGACAGTTATCAATGATCCTGACGTGTATAAAGATCTAAGTTCAGGGTTAAGCACACTGGACCTCGTGTCAGAGGATATAATACCAGGGCAGCTTAAGGGTAGTACCACGTGATATGTGTCATAAGTTGACCAGGACATTATGTTTGATTAAAACCCAAGAAATCAAAGTCATGATTTCCCCCTCTCTTCCAGATCCTATGCCAAGCACAGTAATAGGAGTAATGGTTGATAGCGCTCTGATGATATTAGTCACGTGGAGCAGACCACACAGCGGACTTTCTTCTTCGCTCCAATGGTTCTTTTCTTCTTCTGCAGAAGAGCATCATCCAAGACGGATCAGACGGCTGCAAGAGTCTCGGCGATTTTGCAGATGTGCAACAAAAGATCCCGAATGGATTGAAAAGGAGAAGAGAAGCAGAAATCCGGTGCCAAAAAAATGTTGCACTGGTGCTCAGAAGTTGAGGAACCTGATGACATCACGAAAATCGGCTCTTGGCTATGATCTGGACCAAAAGAGGCCGTTGCCAGATCCAATCCCAAACCATCTTGATTAGCACATGCTTTAGATGGGAGAACCATTGGGTAATAGTCTGGTATATGGCCCTTGATATATGAACGTCTCTCTCATGATTCTGAAACCGTAGTTAACACATCCCATTCAGCATCCTTGGACTTGGTCTAGAGTCTTGAGCCAGCCATCTTGATGAGTGTCAAACAGGAAATATTCCCACACCACCAAAGAACAGATCTACTCCACGAATAAATTTGTTTCTCAATGGAGATATAAGCAACCACATATGCCATTCTTGAAATTGTATATGAAGCAGCAAGGCCATTGATTGCCCCATATGGCACACCAGAATGGAGAGCGAAAAGCTGTAGTGTCAAGTCAGCCATCGTCCTGTCCAGAGCCACACTAGAAGAACACTTACCACAGCCCCAAAGAATAGCGGGAAATTCTCAACAGCATTTGCATGTGCCGCTTCCCACCTCTTGATCATATTCAACGTTGAACGGGTGATTTCACCTTTCTCTACAAGCCTATCGCCGTATTTAACCACATCTTCACGGGGACAGACATTGTGGTCGAATCCAAGCATTACTTTGATACCACGGGTACTGAGCAGCGCATAGGAGACGAGGAAATTGGCCATTATAAAATTTGCGGCATAACTTGGAGGTGGGGTTTGAGAGGAGGCAAGGCCAAAGATCTGGAGAATGGAGTGTGATGACCTGATAAGGATGTTAAGATGGTACTTCTGAAGGAATTCAAGGGGCTTACATTTTGAAGGATATACTGTTACAGTGCAAGGCTTTTTCAAAGAAGTATCTAAGGTATTTCCGTACTAAATACCTTCAACGATGGCAGGTCGTCCTACAGTATTGTAATTTTAATAAGGCCCGGGCCTTTGTTGCCTACAACAGTTTAGGCTCCGATACAACCTCGGTATGACGTCGGGGAGGCCTGTATGGAGTTAGGGCCTCAATCGCAAGTACAGCAGTTTTGCGAATCAGTAGAGATGCCTTTTGCCATTTCATGTGGAAACAATTACTCGGTTTTCAAGTGAAGTTGGTGGAGAAGTGATTACCTACCTATCCTAGGTATGTATGCAGGAACAGGTACTGACTACTAAGCGGAAAATCCTTGTCACTCACAAGATATGTTACAAGTTGGCTTATCCGTAGTCAAACTGACACAAACTCCTATTGTGTTAAAAACAAAGAGATTTTTCGGAATCAGCTTTTAAACTCCTCACTCTATCTTTGTATGGATAATTTTAGTCCAGCTCATATGAGTACTTACTTGCCTTGCTGCCCACCTTCCCTCGCTTGTACCTGAAAGTCGTTCGTTTAACAAGATCTGAAGCAAGCCACACCCCTCACAAATGACATGTCGCCAAAAAAAAGACCAAAAAAGACGGAGAGATCTCGAGGCAAAAATCAAAATAAATCTTGCTTGGGAAAGAAAAAAAAGGCAAAAAGATAATGAAGTCCCTCAGGGGAGAGTCGAACCCTATAGAAAATTTGTTAGAACAAATTCCTGAGTGTATGACTTCAACATAACGTACCCCGACATTCCGGTTAACTGAATCATTTACAGCCGGACGCCATAAACCAACTAGACGACCGAGGGGTGGAAGTTTTGTTACAAGTTTGGATGTTTGGGCTTATGTATGCCGAGATCTGTGATCCTTAGGCCTAGATATCGCTTGAGGTGTCAGAGTGCATCAGACTGTAAACCTTTGGAGTGGTTCCTTGCATTCACAATTCTAAAACTGTGAAAGAAGACATAGGTTGGAATGTACTACTGAAGGGAAAACTCCCCCAATAGTTTTGAATGTCAGAGAAAAATCAATATTGAAAGCTGCTTCCCAAACTGCCAAGGTACTACTTGAAATGTTCATGTCTCTCCAATTCACGAGGTCACTCCTTGAGAGTATCTATTCTCAAAGCCATGTAAGCCGTTGTAACAGAGACCGAAGGCCAAACTTTGGGGTCGCTGGATTACTTCTGAATTATTTATTGAAATTATCACAAAAGACATCTTCGTTACACTTGGACAGAAGGTTCGTCGCTTGGGGGCTTTCTGGGGTCATCGCAAGGCTGCCCTGCCCGCCTATCGATAAAGAACTTGATGGCTGGCTGCCCGGGAAACCAGATACGACAAAGATCAAGCGCTCGACATCTTCGCCTTGTGTGGTATTACATTACAGCCTCGGCGTAATGATCTGATAAATATCCAGCTAACGTCTAGCTAATGCTGGTATATCAATTTGCGCATCATGTTTACAACACCTCGCAAAGGTGGAGCTTCTAGCACCGTCGAGAGCCCGCATAAAGTAATGCCCTTGAGAGGCTATTTCGTAGACGGAATATGGCACTGTTAGTCGCGCGTACTACCTGTCATAGGCCTTTAGCTAACTTGGAACAACAGGCAACTGTAGTCCTCGACTACCCGCGGTATTCTTCAAAGTCAAAAAGGAGGGGAAGAACAAAGGACGAGGCTTCTGGACCTGCCAGCAGCCAAAGGATTCTGACAATGGCTGCGGTTTCTTCTTATGGGAAGAGGACGCAATTAAGAGGGAGATGAAGACAGTCATTACCAACTCTCGGTCGGAACCAGCATCTGCGAAAAAGAATAATAATACCCCGCGCCCCAAAGGCAAATGATGGTCAGCTTATGGCTAGAACAAATTCCGGAGGAGATGATGAGTTTGGAGCTTGGCCTCTTACTCAACAGGATGAAGATGAGGTTATCTTCGTTGCAGAGAAAAAGACAATTCCGTATCCAGAAACCCCTCGCAAGTCAATAAAGACCTCCGCATTCGCGACACCAGGAACGAAGAGGAAACGCGACGAAGTAGACAGTCTACCAACGCCTGCGACCAATAGCCATATAGGGAAATCTGTCGGCGATATATTCACTACGCCTACGACGAATAGAAAGGGTGGGCTGTTCAGTGGGATTGAACGACGTAGCCTTGCAAGCCCCTCTATTACTCCAACGCCAGGCCGTTTCCGAGATACATCGAAGGAATCCAGCACTCCAGCGGCAGATGAGTTCGAGATCACGGAAGAAGTCATGGACCTACTGAAAGACGAGTTCATCAGCGAGGAGACAAGCTCCGCCGTGCGCCTCGTCCTCAACAGATTCTCTATGAAAGCTTCTGGGATTGCGAAAGGTCGTGAGATTACTCGGGCCGCTTTGAAACAAAAAGATACGAAGATTGCTGAACTTCAGCAACGTATCAGTGCCCTAGAAAACGAGCGCGAGATGAACAAAGCTCTTATCAAGCGTTCCAAGAATGATATCCGCCTATATACGGTCACGGCTGATTCTTGAGTATGGATTAAAAGGAATTCGTATGAAATTCTATTTCCGGAACTTTTGCATCTTGTTCATGGGAGGATACATTATCCACTAATTACTAACTGGACCACGTTTCCTTATGAATTCTGCCCTGGGCGGGCGGGCTGGATTGATATTGTAGGACTTCATACTTATCTACGCGGATCTCATGAACGGGCCGAATATTGAAAGTATCAAGGTCCTTCGAATTTATCAGTGGGCTCTTTTAAGAAGCTGATGGTGGAAGCAAGACCTCACTTGACCGCTGGAACCTAGATGGGTGCGAGGGATAACGAAGACTAGTGGTTAGAAATTGTGCGTATCGAGGTGTAGCAAAACAAGCACAGGAACCAGAGGCAATATATGATGGTCGAGGGAGTATTTGTGGTAGCCGCGCCACTTCCAGAGAGAATGCCAATCCTGTCTTTTATGATATGATCGCAGGAAAATACCGTCGTAGGAATGACGGCACGAATTACGAACGAATGAAAATAATTTACTCCAACTTTTCTCCCATGCCCGTGAATCCAAGCGCTCTTTCCTTCGGGGTGTGTCGGCAATTCACTACAGTACATGAATTTAAGGAGAGTACAATTTAAAGCTTAAAAATACCAAGTATAAAAGACCACTACAGAGATACATGCAATAAGTTGTGTCTCACCACTTTACTTTCTGCCACGCAAAACCCTGTTTCAGCGCTTACTATAGGGCTCATTAGTGTATCCCCTACAAAAGCGGTAAGATATAACTTATTACCTGTACCTCTGTAAAATACTTAATAATTTAGTATTTACTTAAGATAGTATATTAATATTAAATAAATAAATAATAACTTTTATTTTAATTTATTATATAATAATAATTTACTTTATTTATATACTTTAAATACTTAAAAAAAAAAATTCACTTTTATATCTTTTATTATTTTATAATTTATAATATTTAAATATACTAGAAAAATAAACTTATAAATAAATAAAAAAGTAAAAAAAGTAGTTAAATAAAATTTTAATTTAATTACTTAAAAAGGAATTTAAAAATAATAATAAAATATCTTAAAAATATAAAAATAAACTACTTAATTATAAATTATAAAGTTTATAAATATTTAAATAATTTAATAACTATATAAATATAAAAATTAATAATTATTTTTTAATAAGTAAACTAATCTATAAAGAAAAGACTAATTAATAAGCTTATAAGTATATTATATAAAGTTTATAATAAATAAATAAATTTATAATATTTATAATATATAATATAAGTACTTTACTATCTATATATAAAGGATTTAAACTAAACTTAAGCTTAACTAAATATAAGCTTAAGCTAGATTTAAGATAAATTTAAGTTATAATTAAATTATAAGTATATTATAAGTATATTATATATAGTAAAAAATATATACTAAGTATATATATATATTATAAATAGTACTTAATTATTACTAAGTACTTTATATATTAGTACTTATATTTTAATATATTTACTAATTATTAAATTAACTAATAAGGTAATACTTAGTAAATTTATAATATATTAATTAATTTAGTAGTTTATTAAAACTAACAACTATACTACCTTAAATTATTATTAAAACCTACTTAAATAACTATATTTTAAGGTACTATAAAGTATATTATTAACAGTATATAAAAATTAATTATATATACTTTACTGCTTATATATATAGGCTTTAAACTAGAATTAAGCTTAGCTAAAGCTAAGCTTAAATTGGTCTTAAATCGATCTTAAATCGGTCTTAAATCGGTCTTAAATCGGTCTTAAATTAGTTTTAAATTAGTATTAAGTTAAGCTTATAAAAATAAAACCTTAGGCAACCTTAAGGCTTAAGACTGATTTAGGCTTAAGCTTAACTTAAGATAGATTTAAATTAGTTTTAAGTTTAACTTAAGCCTTATATATATGTATATATAAGTACTTAATTAAGTTTAATATATATATATATATATATACTACTTAATTATTACTAAATTAAGTACTTTATAGTATATAGATACTTATTTATTTATAAAGTAATTAATAAAGAGATTTTAATAAGAGGAATACTATATATATATATAATACTTAGCTAAATTACGTAATTTTATAGTTTATTTAATTTTAGTGTTATTTATAATAGAGCTATAGCTTAAGCGAATTATATATATAAGTAGGTGATATTATACCTAGGTACCTAATATACACTAAAGCCTTCTATAATTATAGGCTTCTAAAATAAATTATAAATACCTAGTACTAGTACTAAGAAGCTAAAAAAAACTTATTTAAGATTATTAATATTATTATATAAACTAATACTTATAAACTAGTAATAATATAAATATAAGAATATTAATTTATAATCTTTTCTTAATTTACTAGTTTAAAAAAGATTATAAACTAAAAAATTAAATATATAAAAAATAGCTTATATTTAGTTAAAAATATATATTTCTATTTTTATAATATATAATAAAGTTATATAATATATAAATACTAAGTATAAGCCTAAGCCTAAGCTTAAGTAAAACTTAAATTAAATTTAAGCTAGGTTTAAATCCTATCTAAAGGGTCTTTAAATACTTATATAAATAATTTGTTTATATAAAATACTAGTACTTTATATAAAGCTTATAATAAATAATTATAATCTTATAGCTTTATAATTTTACTTAGATCTTATTTTTAAATTATTTTTTATTATCTTAAAATTAAATTATCTTATAATTTTAAGATTATAATATAATTAAACTTACTAAGCTTATAACTTAATAATAAATAATATTAAAAAAGATTTAAGCTTTTATTAAAAATTACCCTTAAAGAAACTAAAAATTTAGTTTAAAAAGTTTTTATATATAATTTATATATAAGTATATAATATATTTTTGTAATTTCTACCCTTATTATAAAACAATAAAATAATTAGCCTATATAAATCTTTTATAATTAAGCTTAATAGCTATTAAAAGCTAAGAGGTTAATTAACTAAAGACTAGAGATTAGCTGTTATATAAGCTGTTTTAAATAAGGAGAAAATTAATATTTTAGTATATTAATTTAATTACTATTAAAATATAATTTATAATATATATATTTAATATTAAGCCTCGAATTCCTTAATATTAAAACCTTAATTTAGTTAACTACTAATATTAAATTATAGATAAAAAAAAGGTCTTTTTAAACTAGTTTAAAGGAATTTAACAATCTTATAAGCTAAGTTAATAAAATAGTATTAAACTTAGGTTAGTATAAAGCTAGTTAAAAATATTATTTAATATACTTTATACTATACTAAGTTTATATTTTAAAAGTTTCTAGAGTAGATCTTTTTAGATAAAAATATTATATTATAAAGAACTTCATATTATTAAGAATAATAAAGAAAAGAAGAATTAACTTAGATATACTTAGGTGCCCTCTTATAAGCGCTTAAGCGCTTGCTTAAGCTTGGCTTAACTAGGGTTGAGCCGGAGTTGAGCCGGGGTTGGAGAGTTGAACTAGGCCTAATCGGGCTAGACATAAGGCTTTGAACCGGTCTAAACCGCTCCGAGCCGCTCCGAGCTAGGCTTCGAGCAGCTCTAAGCCCTAAAGCCCTCTATAGCTATAGGGCATTATAGGGCCTAACTTTAACCTTTAATATCTTAGGATCTACTAGGCCTATTTAAGTAATTTTTGCGATTATATAATCCTTAGATATGGTATTACTATATATGAGTCTTATTTTTCTTATATAGCTTATATAGGGCTTATAATAAATAAATTAATTTATTAAATTTATAATCTTTTTTAAATCTCTTAGTTTAAGAAAGATTATAGAAATTTTAATATTTAATTATAATTTATATATAAAATAACTATATAATATATTTGATTATATAATATAAGCTATATATAATTTATAATAAATATTTCTAATTTTATAATCTTATAATCTTATTTAAACACTATATATTAGTATATTATATAATTATTGTTGGGATCATAGGGTATAGTATTCCTAGGAATATATATAGTAACAGGTTCTTGATTGTTTATGTAATAATAAGTTGTTCTATCTACAAAGGATTTAAGTAAGTTCCTTATAATATACCCTACTCGCTTAGCAAGGTTACTACAGAATAGGAGTAGTTCTGTAATATACTTCCTATACTAGTAATCTTTTCTTTTTCCTTTTCTACCTATTGCCTATAATTTAGTACTTATAAGTAATAATGATAGCATTCCGTAGAATAGTTCAATTATCTTATAGGATGTAACGTTCCGTATATAATAGGAATATAATTTTATAGAATATAACGTTTTATAGAATAATAGTAATATAGTTTCGTAGAATAATTAGATTTCGTAAAATAATAGTAATATAACTTTGTAGAATAATTAGGTAATTATAAATTACTCGTAGGTTTACTAAATAAATATAAATTATTATTCTATATAACTATCTACATCTCTTATAGTTATAAATTACTTTTTAGAGCTATAAATTATTCGTAGATTTACTAAGTAAGTATAAATTACTATTTTCTGCAGCTATTTATATCTTCTATAGCTATAAATTATTTATAGATTTACTAAGTAAGTATAAATTACTATTTTCTGCAGCTATCTATATCTTCTATAGTTATAAATTACTTCCTTATAAAAGATAGACGTCCTAGAAAAAGTATAAATACCCCTTTTTACTTTCCTAATCCTTCTTCTAGAAATATAATAAAATATCCTCTTCTTCTCTTCTTAACTCTTACTTTTACTACTACTACTCTTACTACTCTTTAATATATTCCTTACTTCTACTCTTTAATATCTTCCTTACTTATACTCTTTTCCTCTTTTTAATACCTTCTTTACTTATATTCCTCTCCTTTATATATCCTTATAGAATTATTTTATAACCTCTTATTATCTCCTTATATATTATAACTCCTCCTTTAAAGCTTATATTTATTATATAATAACTTATCGCCCCTAGTAGTAATAATTATCTCTTCTCTTAAAACTTTAATAATCGATATTAGCCTCTATAAAGTACCCTAGTTCCTTAGTATTAAAATTAGCTTCCTTTTAATAATACTTATAATAAATATTAACTTACTATCTTAGCTTATACTTATAGTATCCTAGATATTAACTATAATTACTATACCTATAGTAACTACTATATCTTTATAGATACTATCGTCTTTCTATATATTAACTAATAAAATTAATAGATAATAGTTAAATATATAAATTATTATTTTTAAGCTAATAGTACTAACTATAGTATAATTACTATATAAGAAGGAAATATTTTTGTCCTAGCTCTTATTATTACTATACCTTAAGCTCTTATAGCTTAGGTACTACCTTAAGTTATTATTCTAGCTCCTTAGTAATCTATAGTATTAAGTAATTAAAGATAATTATTTTATAGGCTTACTTTCTATAAGAATATTTTTTAAAATTAAAGTTATAGAGGATCTTTTAATACTAGTTATAGAGGTAGAAACTTTATTAGAAATTCCTCTTATAAAATAGGAAATTCTCTTTATAGAATAGGAAGTAATAGAAATAGTTATAGTAGTTTTCCCCTTATAATAGAATTAAATTTTAGATCTCTTTATAGTAATTCTACTTCTCCCTCTAAGAGTTTTTAAACTACTTAAGTATAATTATAATCTCCTAGCCTTTTAAAGTATTAAAATATTTCTTTTATTAGTTATCCTAGATAGATTTTAAAGTATAATATTAATTATATCTAACCTATATACTATCCTAAAGCTTATAAACCTTTCTATAAAGAGTACTCTTCTTATACCTTAATATATAAAGAAAATAGTAGTTTTAATAATTTTTTATAAGGAAAAGCTTTAAGATTTTATATCTTATAAAAATACTTTACTTTATACCTCTTATATAAGTATTAATAAAGCTTTATAAGATCTTTATACTAAAAAAGAAAGATATTTTTTTAATAGTAGAAATATTATAAGAAGGATTAAAATAATAATAATAATCTTTTTAGTAAACCTAGTAGTAATAGATAACTTTTCTAGACTACTTTAATTTAATAAGTATTTTATAGAATAGTTTTATAATATTATATATTTCTTATAGTATAGTTTTTTATATTTAATAAAATAAGTAATAATTTTTTAAATAACTCTTTTCTATAACTAAAAGATAACTTTATAGAAAACTTTAAATTTTATAATTTAATCTATAAATTTTTTTTTTTTAATCTATCTATCCTTTAACTTATATCTTAAGGTAATTTATATTTAAAAAAACATCTTAAAAGCTTTATTTAACTTCGACTTAGTTATAGTATTAGCTAGGTTATCTTTATTAATAATTTATCGAACTTCTTATAATTCTCTTCTTTTTTAGAATTATTATAATACTATAATATTAATTATAAGATATTTCTCCTTTATTATTCTTAATTTAATAAGATACTTATAAAGAGAATATAAGTTTATATATACTATAATTAAAATTATTAGTAAATTAAGCTATTCTATAATTTAGTTAATTATAGAATTAATAGTAATTACTATATTAACTTCTTTAACTATTCTATAAATCTTTAATATAAATATATTATAAGTAACTTTTTTACTTTTTATAGAGCTCTAGTATACTAGATTTCCCTTAATTTTAAAGTAGTTATTCTCTATAGTTTTATTTACTAAAATAATTTTATAGTTAATCTAAGAACTTAAGTCTTTATTATTTATAAATACTTTATCTATAAAAATAAAAAGCTTTACTATAGAAAGGTTAAGTAGAATATAATTAATTCCTTAATTTTAATTATTAATTTACTAATCTAGCCTTTAATTTAATTTTATAATATTATCTTTTAAAGGCTTTTATTATTATATTACTACTTTTAAATTATAAGTAGCTTCTAGTTAATAAATTATAAGTAGCTTCTAGTTAATAAATTATAGTAATATAGGCTCTATAAGCTTATTATTATATATATTAGTTTTAAGCTTTTTATAACTTTTATAGTATCTTTTATAATATCTATAGTATTAATAATTTTAATCTTTTTACCTTATTTCTTTTACTATAATTTAATAGTTTCTCTATTTTTCTGAATAATATAACTATTAAAGATTAGTAAGTTACTTTAAGTAAGTTTCTTCTTTAGTTTTACTTTAAATTTTACTTCCTAAAGTTTTTTTTCTTTAAGTTCTAAGAATTTCTTTAATATAATAATTAAAGTATTATTAGTTTATATTCCTATAATTTCGAAAATATCCTTATCCTTTAATATTATTATAAGTAAATAAGGGTTATAGGTTAAAGTTATTATAAAAAGCTTTTCTTTATAATATTTATAGTATATTACCTACTAATAAGTTCTAGCTTCTAGTATTTTATATAATAGTTATAAAATAACTATAATTATATTTAGTAGGTATTATAACTTTATTTCTATTAGAAGTTTAACTAAGATTAACCTTTAGAGATATATATTCAATTATATATAGGCTTAAGTAATATTATAGAGCTAAACTTTAATATATAATCTATAGAATTAACTTAGTAATAAAATAAAAGTAGTAATAACTCTTTAGCTTACTCTTTAGATTATAGGGGATTATATAAGAATAACCTCTTTATCTTTATTATTATATATTTAAATTATAAGTCTAAACTTTTTATAAGGTATTTTTATAGCTTTACCTTTAACTTTATTAATAAGTCTTAATTTAAAAATTCTTTATTTACTATATTCTATAGAATTATATTATATAAATTTAAAAACTCCTCTTACTAGTAGTTTATTAATTTCTTAGTTTTAAGCTTATTTAAAAGGTAATCTAAGTATTATAATAATATTTTTCTTCTATAATTTAAAAGATAACTCTTTATCCCTCTCTTCTTTTACTATAATAAATATTATTAAGTTTTTTATAGAATTATTAAAGAAAGTATAGTTTATTTTCTTATTATCTTACTAAGTTATTTATATTCTATAGCTCTAATACTATTCTATAAACTTATTCTTTAGTTTATTCTTTAACCTTAGTAGTCTTCTTTATTCTTAATACTTTAGAATTTAATTATCTTTTAATATTTAGGTTTCTTTATATTTTATAGCCTTATTATTTTATTTTATAGTATTATTAATTTATTTTATAATATTATATTTTTTATATTCTAGTTCTTCTACCTCCTCTAGTTCTTTTATATAATATAGACAGATATTAGTTATCCTAAAATTTATAGGTTTATAAAGTATTTAAAGTATATAGGTCTCTCCTTAAATTAAGAGTAGTTTATATAGTTTATTCTAACTATTCTTCTCTCTCTAAACTTATATATTAGAACCTATTAATAATTAAAGGGTAGATAATATATTTAGTTTATTTCTTATACTTATAGTATCTTTAACTTACCTTATAGTATTGATTTTTTATACCTCTTTTATTATATACTTAATTACCTTAGCTCTCTTTATTATAAATAATATTAGTAGATCTATATTTACTATTTATAGGTATACTCTAAAAATAAGTAAAGTTAGTATAATTCTATTTAGTTCTACTAAATTATTTACTACCTTTACTACTATTTATAAAATTACTTTCTTATTAGTTTTATTATTAATTTCTTCTTATAGCATCTTATAGACTCTCTATAATAAAGTATAATATTTTTTAACTTTATCTATACTATTATAAAATTCTATAAAAACTTCTATAACTTTAATTAATAGTTCTTTTATATTTCTTTTAAATTCTATAAAAGAGAAATTCTTCCTTATATTATATATAATATACTTTAGAGGTCCTTAATAAGTATTAATCTAGTATATTTATAGAATATTCTAGGCTATCTTTACTAATATATTCTTAAGAAATCAAGCTACTTAAAATAAAGTAGCTAAATCTATAACTTATAGTACTAGTTTTTCTTTAAGGTAAAGTATATTAATTACTATAGAGTAATTAAACTTATAATCTTTTTTAAGTATAAACTTAAATCTTTTAGGTAACTTTATATATATTTAGTATTAATAATAGTATTTTATAAGATATTATAGAATATTAATATTAAATTCTTAATTTACTCTTTATAAAATCTATAATAATTTATTAACTACTAAATAACTAAATCTTTAATATAGTTACTATAATTTAAACTCTATAAAATAATTCTATATTAGTACTCTCTTATTCTCTCCTAGTAATATCTATAAATATCCTTATTTTTATACTATTAAGATTAACTTATCTCCTTAGATTAAAATATTTTCTAGATTATCTAATTTAATTAATAATCTATCTATATTCTAAATATAATATAAGAATAAAGTACTTATAGAAACGATTTAAAATAAAATAGTTCCTATAGAAGTATTAACTTCTATAGTTCTTTATAAGATTATAGATCCTTTTCCGAATTAAATATTATAGTTCCCTTTAATTTCTATATTAAGCTAAATTATAAGGTTAAGCTTTTAAAGTACTAGAAACTATTAGTAACCTTCTATAGAAATACCTACTACTTTAGTATCTAGAATTATACCTTAAAAAGTCTTTATAGAATATCTATCTTTAAATATAAAATATAACACTAGTTTATTAAGCCTTTTATAGAATAAAATTAAATTTTATAATAATATAAAAAATAATTAATTATCTAAAATTAAAAACTATTTATAATCTATTAATTTCTCTAAGTTTTATAAACTAATTTTTATAGATATCTTCTTCTCTTTTATTATCTTCCTTAAAGTTTATAAGAAATTAATTAACTTCTCTTTATTCTTTATCCTCTATAGTTTCTAAAAAATCTTTAAGTCCTTTATATTCTAAGAAAAAGAACTAGTAATTACCTAATATTAGTTCCTCTTCTATAAGATACTATCCTTATCTTTTAAACTTTATATAAGCTTATTAATGTTCCTTTAAAGTATGTTTTATTAATTAATATTCTAGTTTTCTATAGATATAGTATTTCTTTTAATAGTTTTCGTAGAATCGAGAATAGTTTCTATATCTTTAAAATTTATCTTAAAAACTTCCCCTTCTTAAAGCTTAATAGTTTCTTCTATAATTTTATCTTCTATTATTATAAAATCCTCCTCTCTAAGTTTTATATCTCCTTCTATATATTCTATTTATTTAGTACTAATTATTTTTTAAATATTTTAATTATTCTATAGAATTAGTCTTCTATAAGTATTATTTTAATTTTTAGTATCTTATAATAGTTTTAATTATATTCTATAGATTAGTATATAATTTTTTATAGATTAATATAAGCTTAAATAAAGTATATTTATAATCCTTTATACTTTTATATATATTAATTATTTAATCTTATAAAATCTTATTATTATAATATTCTTTAGTTAATCTTTTCTAAACTTTTTAGAGCTTATTAAAAAGTAACTAAAGATATTATAACTTTAATTTATCTAGGTTTTAATTAAAGATTTTCTAAAGTATAGTTTCCTTTTATTCTATAAGGTATAATTAGTAGTTCTCCTTAGTTTCGAAGTATACTTTAATTTTTTCAACTATTATATAGAAATTATACTAATTCCCTAAAATTTTATTATAATAATATAAACTTACTTAATCCTTAAGTATAATCGAAAATATAATCTTATAGTAATTTTCTTAAAGTTCGACCTTAGTATAGTAGTTAAAGAAGATTTATAATTTAATATTAAGAATATTATATAATTTACTTTTATACTTCCTTTTATTATCTATATAAATCTTTATTATATCTATAAGTAACTTTAAAGGATTTAAATTCTTTAAGTCTTATTCTTAAGGGTATATTAGTTCTAGAGGTAATTAAATTCTTTTCTTATAGTTCTACTTTTCTTACTTTTAGCTATTATTCTCTTCTTTTATATTTTCTATAGAATACTATTATTCTATACCTTCTATAGTTTATTTATTTTTAAAAAGTTTATAATCCCCCTCTAGATAGATAAGGTTTTAAGGTTTATCTATATTTACTAGATTTTACTATAAATCGAAATAGTATTATATTTTAATCTAGTATTTAATTTCTTCCTCTATTTATAGATATTATTCTTTCTCTTAGAGTATTTTATATAATACTTATAAAATTAAAAAGTTTTTCTTTATTTTTATATAGTAACTATAGCTTTATAGAAAGTTCTATAAATCTTACTATAGTTTAAAATTTACCTTTATAAAAATTTCTATTATTTATTCTTTAAAATCTTCCTAAAATACCTTCTATAGTATAAAATCTATTATTCTATTATTATTATAGTAATTAATGTACTATCTAATATAGTTATTAATAGCTACTTTATTATTCTTTATATCTTTGTCTATAAGATTAAAGATTAGTATTAAATTATATAGTAATTAAGGTATAGTTTTTTTTATAAAATAAAAATACTAAAAAAATTTATAGTTCTATTTTAATAAATAAAGTTTATATTTTATAGAAATAAATATAGATTTATAGTATTATTATTTAAAATAATAGTAACTTTCTCTTTATTATAGATTAGTATTCTTATAGTATATATACTTCTATACTTTTAAATATTCTCTAACCTTTATAAAAAAGAATTTATTTAGTATAATTAGATACTACCTTATTAATCTTAATTAAGATAGATTAAGTATTCTTTTAAGTCTTCTTAATACCTTACTATAAAAATTATTTAGTTAAAATAAGTATCTTAATAATTCTATAGTTTAGTCTCTTCTATAATACCTTACTATTCTATAGCTAAACTATAAAGTTTAACTACTAATTAGTGTTAGAATTATAGGGTATAGTATTCCTAAGAATATATATAGTAATAGGTTCTTAATTATTTATATAATAATAAGTTATTCTATCTATAAAGGATTTAAGTAAGTTCTTTATAATATACCCTACTTACTTAGTAAAGTTACTATAGAATAAGAGTAGTTCTATAATATACTTCCTATAATTATAATAATACTATATATAATAATTATAAAATAATTATATAAAATTACTTTAAAATTAAATTATCTTATATTTTTATAATTATATAATTAAACTTAGTAAGCTTATAGCTTTATAATAAGTAATACTAAAAAAGATTTAATAAAATATTTAAGGTTTTTAGCTAAAATTACCCCTAGGGGAACTAGCTTATTATATATATATATATATAAAACTAGGGCCTTAGAGATAAAAACCTCTAAGTCCTTTTATTTATATATATAAGCTTTAATTAGCTTAGATTAATTTAAATTAACTTATAGTTTTATAGACGCTTTATATAGTTTTAAGCTAGGCTTAATCAAGTTTAGATCGGATTAAAACTAGGCTCGGATTAGATCGAAACTAAGCTTTAATTAAATTAAAACTAGGCTTTAAACTAGATTAAGCCTAGCTTAAGTACCTTGCCTATTAGTAGTACTATATATATTAAAATAGTAGTAGTATTTTTAAAACTAATACTCTACTATAAAGTTACTTCTTTAATAAATACTTTATAGCCTTTAATACTTTAAATTCTACTAGCTAGATATAGTAATTTTTAAATAAAAGATATAATAAGTACTTAAATAGTTAATATTATAAATTATATTAAGCTAGATATTACTATAATAGTATAAGGTATAATATAATTAGGTAAAAGATTAAACTTAGTTATTATAACTAAAGATTTAAACTTTAAAGATAGTAAATATATAATTTAAAGTTATTTATAAGCTTTTAAAAAAAAGTTCTTATTTCTATATATAAACTAAGTTAATTTTATTAATAATATAATATAAAAATATATTAAATAGTATAATTACTATATTATACCTTATATATAAGTAGTTAAAAAAGATAGTTAAATAGTATTAAATATAATATATAAAGGTTAAATAATACTAGTTAAATTAAACTACTTATAATATTACCTACTTTTATATATATATTTAATAAATTTTATATATTAGAAGATATAACTAAGTAGTTTAAAGAGTATAAAATTTAAGTTATTAACTAGCTTACTTATAGCTTAGATATAAACTTAATTAGGTATATCTTATATAATATAAAAATTTATTCTTTATAAGTAATATTTATTCTAGGCTTTATTTACTTAAAAATAATAAGGTAAATATAAAAGGTTTAAAAGATTAAATTAAAGATATATAGAAAATAGTTCTATAAAGGTTTATTAATAAGTTTATTCTTTTTATACTAAAATAAGTATAAGTATTATAAAAGGTAAAAGGCTAGTATTATTAGAGGCTACCTAAATAGTAGTAGTAAACTATATATATTTAAATAATAAGAAAACTAATCTCTAGTCTTCTTCGAGTTAGTTATATCTTACTATATATAACTACTATTATAAGCCTAGTAGTACGCTATTAAGAGTTTAGTATAGTATATAATTAGTTTAATCTATAATAAAAAATCTCCTTCTCTAAACTTTTACCTTTAAGAGTCTTTAATATTATAAACCTTTTATACTATATAATTTATAGTACCCTTATATTATACTATATTTCTACTATATATCTATTTAAGTAAAGAACTAAGAAAACTACTATATAGATAAAACTTAGCTTTATGCTTTACTATTAAAACTAACGTTAATACCTTATATTTAAGCCTATATTTAAGCTTATATTTAAATCTATATATAAACCTATATTTAAGTTTATACTAGCCCTCTAAAACTATATTAAAAGCTCTCTACTAGCTTAATTTAAGAGTAATTATTTTAGGTAGTTTAGTAGAGTTTAAGCTTATTATATCTTTTTTATCTTTATAGTTCTTCTTCTTCTTCTTATTATTATAGCTTTACTTTATATCTTAGCTATAAGCTTAGCGCTTTACTTATATATTCTCTCCTTTATACTTATATCTTTATAAAAAATAAGTACCTTATAAGTACTACTTTATAATATACTATACTTTAAAATATATACTCTACTAGCTATTAACTAGCTACCTTATAAGCCTCTCTTTTAGCTTCTAGTATTAAATCTAGCTTAGTCTTATTAGTAACCTTAGAGGTAGAACTTAAGCTTTTTATAAAACTACTTTTATTTATACTTTTCTTTTATAATAGTAATACTTATATTTTATAAGAGATTTAAAGTATTTATATAGAGTTTTTATTTATAAAGTTTTTAACTTTATCTTTATTAATATAATTAACTTTTAAAAGATATATAAAAAAAAGTATCTTTTTTAGTTTTTAACTTCTTCTTCTTTTTCTTCTTCTTTTTCTTTTTAATTTAAGCTTTTAATATTATAATAAACTACTATTTAGAAATAAAAAGAAAGATTAATTTATTAAAAGTTATCTAAATAGTAGTAAACTATATATATTTAAATAATAAGAAAATTAATCTTTAGTTTTTTTTTAAGTTAACTATATCTTACTATATATAACTACTATTATAAGCTTAGTAGTATACTATTAAAAGTTTAATATAATATATAATTAGTTTAGTTTATAATAAGTATACTAAGTATTAAACTTAAAATTAAAAAACTTTTAAATTAATTTTTATTTATATTTTTATTTATTTTATTTTATTTTTAAATAAGTTAAGAAGATAAACTTAATTAAATTAAAATTAATAAAAGATTAAGTAATATAAAAAATTATATAAAAACCTTTTAAATTAAATTATAGTTAAAGAAAAAAAATTTAAGTATTTTTAAATATATATATAATATTTTAAAATAACTTAAGCTAGTTTTAAGCTTTATACTAAGTAGTACTAATATAGTTTTTTTATATATAATTAAATAATTTTTATTAAAAGAAATTATTATTATATAATATAAGTTTAAGTTTATATTATAAATTTATTATAAGTTTTATATAAATTATATAAATAAAATAAAACTTATATTTATTAATAATATAAATAAAAATTATATAATAGTAAAACTTACTTTAATAAGTTTAATAAATTTTAATATATTAAAAATTAAAGTTAAACCTTATAAAACTTTATAACTATAAGAAACTTTAAGTTTTAAAATAGCTTAAAACTTTAGTTTTAGTTATATTAAGCTTAGTCTAAGCTTAAATTAAACTTTAACCTTAGTTTAACCTTAGTTTACCTTTAGTTTAAGCTTTTATAAAATAATACCTAAGTAAACTATAAAAAAAATTAAAATAAAGTATATAATTTTAACTAAAGCTTATTTAAATAAAGGTATTAAAGTTTAAATAATAAATACTATATTAAAAGGCGTTTAAATAGTATAAATATATAGGCTTTTATTTAAGAATTAAAACTACCCCTCTACTCTAAGAGAACTATTATTTTTATCTATAGTTTAACTCTCTGTTATTTAATATAACTTATTATCCCCTCCTCGTTTAAACCCAAAAACACAATCCTCGTATCTTCTTCTCTGCAGACCTTCAGAGTTCTCTAAATCCCTTAGGTGGGAATGGGATATAACCTGGATTATCTGGAGCAAGGAACAATGGGTTTTGCACAATGTGGCGAGCTCGCTGTGCAGCTCCAATAGCGCCAACAAAGTGTGGATCCAGAGACATACGCAGTCTGTCTTGATATTCTGGGAGTGCAATAGTAAGTGTCTTCCGCATCTCGTCCATGCCGACATCTGAAGCCTCTCCAGTTAGCACAATAGCTTGCAGGCTTATGAGCGGGTTTTGAATCCCCTCGCGAGCTTTTACGGCCTCCGCAAAGCTTGCTAGGAACGCTTCGAGATCCTTTAGGAAGTCTGCTTTCTTTTTCTTAGCAACCTGAATAGAAGATCGTCAGATTCCAACCATTGTATTATTTAGAGGACTTTGAGGCAGGCGAAACACTTACAAAGTCCTTGCGATCCTCTCCATATTCATCAAACCGTGTAACATTATACGGCTCACAGATATAAACACCAACATCAATAATGCCTAACGACAAGCTAGATGGATTGTACTCCACAACTAGCACAAAATTAGGACCATCCTCAAGATTGCACCTCTGCCCAGGTTTCAAGGTAAATCCTGCGCATGAATCGAGGTTGTACGCAAGTCTTGCTCCATTGAGTGCATGCGTAACCTGGTGGTATCGCTCCGTAAAACCTTCGTGAATTGCGGCTTCTGACATGAGCCTCAAAGATTCTGACCCGCGAAAGTGCTGAGGGACTACGATAGAGTTTACTGTGATGTTGTATTGCAAGGCTGCTTGGCTTGCTGTGTAGATTTCTTGTAATGTTGATTGGAACATGTTTTGGACCTCCGGGAGAGTGAGAATTGTGCTAAATTTGTTCTTGTTACTTTACTTTTCTCGTGATTTGCAATCAGAGAGTCACTGACGCCGGTTTCTTAGAGTTTTGTAGAGTTGCTGCGTAGTACGACCGCCATTCTTCGCTGGTCTCCACTCTAGCAACAGGGACTACCCCATTGTCATGAGTATAGTATGCGGATGACCTGTACATAGATAAGGATTGGTAAGGATTAAGATGTTAAGGAGTCTTGCTATTGTGAAAAACCTACAGATAATTCTGGCCCAGATTGAATCCCAGAGGATACGCCATAAGCATCTCAGTCGAAAAGAAAAGGAAGATTGTCACACTGAAGAAGATATAGGATGCCGAGAACATTTGGTCGTTTAACCCAAGCTACAGTGGTGATGTAAAATAGTATTAATAAAGATTAAAGGAGAAGTTATAACTCGTCTATATATAACTAAACTGCCCCAAGCAGACCCCTGTAACAATCGAAATTTGTGCTGTGATCGAACAAATTTTATCTAAAAGTTGTAGCCGGAAGGCAACCTTAAACGAAGTACTCTGTAACCGTGCTGTAAGGCGTAAGGCGGTAAGATAGAGTAATTGTACCTTTTAGCGTTATTTATTAAATTTTCAATTTATACTATATACTTTGAAAATTAGATTAATTTTTATTATAGAAACTAATAAAATATAACTTTAAAATTAATTAAATTACTTATAATTAAAGTATTATAATAAACTATTTTATTTATATTTATATTATACTTTTTAAATATTTATTAATTTTAAAATATAAAAAGTAATAAAGTATTTAAGAAAAGGAAATTATATAATATATTTAAATATCTTTTAATAAAAAAATTATACTAAAAATTAAATATTATTAAAACTTAAACTATAAAAATTTAATTTATTAAAAAAAAATACGATATAATTATTTTTTTAATAAAAAAATAAAAAATAAAAAAATTTAAATAATTAAATAATTAATAATTAAATAATTAAATAATTAAATAATTAAATAAAGTATAAATAAAAGTAAAAAAAAAACTTAATATATATTTAAAAACTTTACTATAATATTTTAAACTAGCTTAACTTATTTTAAGTTATTTTAAGCTTTAAAGTTTAACTTTAACTTTTAATATCTTTAAATTTACTAGTTAAATATTTATTTTATTTTTTATTTTTTACTAAATTAAAATACTATTTTTTTTTAAAAAAAAATTTAAGTATATATTTAAGTAGTATATTTTATATTATATTTATTAATTATTAATTATATTAAATAAATAATTTTAATTAAAGTAAAAATTAATATAATACTATAAAGAAAAAGATTAACTTTTAGCTTTTAATAAAATATAAATATATAACTTATTAATTAATTATATTTATACTACTTAAAAAAAAAGTTTATAAAGAGAAATATAAATATAAATAGTTATATATTATATTTATATAACTTAGTTATTTAACTAAAGTAAGCTTAATATACTTTTACTACTTTTACTTAAGTTTAGTTTATTAACTTTTTTTAAATTATTTTATAAGTTAATTTTTTTATATATAGTAGATATTTCTTTTAATAGTATTTTATTATATATATATATTTTATTAATAAGTTTAATACTAAAGGTTTTATAATATTATATATATATCTTTACTTATTATTAACTTTATATATACTTAATTAGCTTTATTATATTTTTAATAATTATTATTTAATAATTTAATACTTATATAATTTTTAAGTATATTATTTTATATTTATTTATTTTATTATTTATATATATTATAAAGAAACTAAGTTAAAATAGTTAATTTTCTTAATACTTATTATTAAAGAATACTTTATAATTTATATATAAATTACTTAACTTAGAGTTAATCTAAGCTTAAACTAGTAGAGAGTATTTATAACTCTTTAATTAAATTAAAGGCTTAAACTAAAGTTAAGCTAGTTTTATAAGCTTAAACTAAAGTTAAGTTAGTTTTAAGATTTTCTTATTAATTAATTAATTATATTTATATTTTCTATATATACTTTAAGTATACTATAATTATAAAGGCCTTTAGTGTACTTTAGAGTACTTTTACTTAAAAAATTTAAAATCTTTAATTAAATTATTTTTAGTATTATTGTTTATAGAGTTATAAAACTACTAAATTAAGTATAATAAATTATATAATTTAATTATATATTTTAAAAATACTAAAAGCTATAAAGTATAAACCTAAGCTTAAGCTATAAACTAAAGCTATAAACTATAAATATAAAACTTACTTAACTTAAACTTAAACTTATAAAGCTAGCTTAAAACTAGTTTAAAACTAGCTTAAGCTTAAATTAAACCTAGATTAACCCTAAGTTAAGGATTTTATAAAGAGCCTCTAAGTACTTATATAAAGAATAAATTATTTAAACTTAAGCTTAGTTTAAGTATTTTTAGTTATATATATTATAAATACTTTATAATAATTATATTTAAATTAAAACTTAACTACTTATATTAATTTATATAATACTTTTAAAATATTTATTTATTAATCTTAAAGATAAAGTAACTTTTTTTACTAAAATTAATAATAAACTTAATATTCTACTAGTAGTAAAAAAGTTAAAAATTAATTTAAAATTTACTTAATATATTATAACTTAAGCTTAAAAAATATAAATCTATTATAAAACTTATACTTAATAACTTACTTTCTTTAACTTTCTAAAAGTATATAGTAAATAATCTTAAGCTTATAAAAAAGTATATTATATTAAAGATTAATAAAAATAAATTAAAAAAAGTAATTAAGTAGAATTAAAAATATTAAAAAATAATAATATAATATAATATAAAAACTTAGTATAAAGGTATTAATATTAATAGTTTAAAATAAAATAAAAATATATAATATTAATTAAGTTAAACCTATAAAGAAACTTTCTCTTATTTTAATATAAGAAATTTAATAATATAAGATTATACTATTATAGAAAGATTAAATATTAAATAATTAAAAAAGAATAGTTTAAATAAATAAAACTTTAATACTTATTAGAGAGTACTAAGGTAGATATTTAATATTATAAATAGTAGATAATAAGTACTAAAAAAACTATATTAAGATTATATTTTAAAGTTTATTTTTAAATAATTTTAAAGACCTTTACTATATTTATAATAAAAAAAAACTAAATATAAATAAAAGAGTAAAATACTAAAGTATTATTAATAAATATAATATAGTTTTATTATTATATAAATAAGTAAAATAATAAAATATAAATATATAATTTATTTATTAATTAATTATATTTTTCTTACTTTTTTTAAGAAAAATTAACTATAGAAAAAAAGAAAGAGAGATATATATATATAAGTAATTATATATTATATTTATATAACTTAGTTACTTAACTAAAGTAAGCTTAATATACTTTTAATACTCTTACTTAAGTTTAGCTTATTAACTTTATACTATTTTATAAGTTAATCTTATTAACTACTTTTTTTCTTTTATAATATTTATCTTTTCTTTTTAAATTAAATAATTACTTTTCTTAGTTATTATAAAGTATAGTATTTATATAAAAACTATCTTTTATTTCTACTTTTCTTAGTAGTATCTTACTATATATTCTCTTTTATTTTAATAAGTTTAATACTAATAGTTCTATAATATTATACTTTAATAAAATATTTATAATTATTTTTTTTAGCTAAAGACTAATTAAAGCTATATATATTCCTTCTTTACTATTATATATAATATATACCTTAATATATATCTTTACTTACTATTAACTTTATATATACTTAATTAGCTTTTATTATATTTCTAATAGTTATTATTTTAATATAACTACTAAGTTTAGTCTAAAGGTAAGATTTATATTATAATTATAAATAAATAAGTATTTCTCTTTTTTATCTTTAAGTAATATAATATATACTTATCTATTCTTTTATTATTATTCTTATTTAACTCTTTATTTATATTATAAAGAACCTAAGTTAAAATAGTTAATTTCCTTAAGGCTTACTATTAAAGAATATACTAAAAATATAAAGATTTTTATAGTTTATAAAGTTTCTTTAATTAATTTTTATTAATTAATACTTAAAGATAATTAAATAAAAAATAAGTAAACTAGTTTATATTTCTTAGTATTTTTATATCTTTATATTTATCTTTATAATTAATTTTTAGTTTTTAAATATACTACTAAATTATTATAGTTTCTTTACCCTTAGGTAGTTAAGTCTTTTTAAAAAGATATTAAAAAACTCTTTAGTATTAAAATAAATTTTCTAGAATATATTATTATATATTTATATTAATATAAGAAGAAAGAAATAATATAAAGATAAATAAAATTAATTTTAATTAAAATTATATTCTTATATTAATTATACTCTTAGTACCTTAGTATATAATTATTAAAGTAATATCTTTTTATAAAGCTTTTACTATATCTTTACCTTTTATAACTTTTATATTTTATAGTAGAATTCTATAAAATTTTAATATATTATTATTATAAATATTTTTTATTTAAATTACCTTTAAAAACTTTATTATATATATTCTTTATATAAAGAAATTATTACTATATTATTTTATTATCTTTATAATTATTTTATACTTAAAGTTTTTTTATTTAATATTTTTACTTTATTACTTTCTTTACTAATAGTTTTTATACTAATAATAAATTAAAAAATCTTAAATTAATTATAAAAAAGTACTTTAATAAGTTTATTAATTATTTATTTATTAATAGCTATATACTAAAGGTTAATATATTTATTTATTATTTACTCTTATATATAATAGTATTAAATATTAATATATTTTATTTATATATAAAAACTAAAGGTTCTAGATAAGTATAAATAACTCTTTAATTATTATAAAAGATTATAGTTATAAGTATTTATTAAGAGATAATTTTCTTAAGTAATTATTATAGTTAAATTACTTTTTTTATAGTTTATATCTAGCTAATATACTTAGCTTTATATAAAGATAGTATAATAGTTACTTATTATTTTAAAAATTAATTAATAGCTTTACTTTTAATATTAAAGATATATTTAAAGATAGAATATCTTATATCTTAATCTTTAGTTTAGTCTAAGTTTAAATAACTTAGTAGATTTTATAAGTTTTTATTAAAAACTAAATTATAGTTTAAGGTTTTTTAAAAGTATTAAAAGATATATTTTATATTTTTTTAGTAGCTTTAGTCTAAGTTTAAGGTAAAGTAGTTTATTACTAATATAATATATATTAAATTAAGTTTTATTCTAAGTATAGTATATATTAGTAATTTTATAATTAATTAATATTAATTTTATAAGTTTAGTATTATCTTAAAGTTTTAAGTATCTATTAGTACTAATTAACTATTTATTTTTATTAAAGTTATAACTATTATATAATTATTTATTTTAAAGTCTTTTAATACCTTCTTAAAGTACTTTTATTATTTAAGTTAAATAGTTTAGTTTTATTAGTTTTAAGTTATTAATATACTTAAATAGTAGTTATATACTCTAAAATCTATTATATAAAAATAATAATTAAGCTTTTATTTTAATTTAATAATCTTTATTTTTTTTTTTTTATAAAAATTAATAAGTTATTAATATAAATAATTATTATTATCCTTTCTTTATAGAAAATACTACTATTTAAATTTAATAGCTTAAACCTAAGTTTATTAACAAAGGTAAAAAGTATTTAATACTATATTTATAAAGTTTACTTAAGTTTATAAAATATTTTAATAAGTTTATATATTTATTTAGGTTTATTATTAAATCTCTTAGATTACTTTAAGTAAACTTTATTATTAATATCTCTATAAAGAAAAGCTATTTTAATATTTATTTATTTAATTTCTTAATTAAAGATAATTATAATAATAAAGAAAACTTTATAATTTATTAGTTTAACTACTAATATAAAAGTTTTATTATAATTAATATTAGTCTTTTACTTATTATTATATACTATTTACTTTACTTTATATTATAAAAATTTCCTCCTTTAGTTTTTACTTATATTTATATATCTATTTAGCTTTAAAAATATTTTTATCTTTTAGATAGTTTATAAGTATTTATATTTTATTCTTTATTAATAAGTAATATTTATATATTTATAGTACCCTTTTATATACTACTTTCTAGTAATTTTATTATTTACTTATAAAAGTTTAGCTTAAATACTTTTACCTTTAAAGCTTTAGTTAAAAAAACTAATAGTTTATATATTTTTTATTATATTTTATATAGTTTTTTAAGTTTATTTTTTTTAGATAAAAAAATTAATAAAGTTTAATAAAGATATAAAGTAGTAAAGTTCTAGGTATTAATTATTATTATTATTATTATTTATTATTATTATTATTATTATTATTATTATTATTATTATTATTATTATTATTATTATTATTATTATTATTATTAATTATTTAATAAAGTTTATTCTAATAAAGTTTTATTATTTAATAATATTATTTTCTACTATAATTCTAGTATTTTAATTACTTATAAGCTATTTTCTTTACTTAGTACTTATTTTAATTATAAAAATAAAGCTATTTTCTTTACTTTATCTTAAATTAATTAATACAAAGTTATTTTCTTTACTTTACTTTATTAATTTATAAGGTTAATCTTTATCCTCTTTACTATTAATAAATATAATAGTTTATTTAAATTTATTTTTATTTAATACTTTTCTTATATTTAATAAAGTATTATAAAGCTAGTAATACTTAGAGAAGAGTTAATTTAAATATTCTAAAAGAATATTATTATTAGGAATATAGAGATTTAAATAGATAGTTAATAGTTTTTTTTTTAATAATATAGTAGTTAATTACTTATATAATCTTTTTATTAAAAATAAAAACTTAATATATATAACTTTCTTTATACTTAATTAACTTTTTAATTATAGTTTATCTTTTTACTCTCTTTTTTTAACTTTTTACTAATAAAATTATATATAATTAATTTAATTATATAAAAAATAAATAATATTTAAATAAATATAATTTATAGCTTTAAATAAAGTTTAGTATATAGTACTATATAGCTAATAGTAATAAAGGTATTAAAATATTTTTAGTAACTTAAGCTAAAAGTAAATAAAGATATTAAAGCTTTAAAATAAAGTTTTTACCTTACTTTATATTTAATATTTTATACTTTTAATATTATTATTTATATTCTAGGTTATATACTATACTTAGCTCTTATATAATTTTATTTAAGGATATTTTAGTTTTTATTTAGTATAAAAAGTTTTCTTTACTATTATTAAATTAAATTTAATAAAATATTTAACCTAGCCTTTTTTAATACTTTTTATAATAAAAAAACATTAAAATAGCTTACCTTTATACTTTATAATATAAAATACTTCTTCTTTAGTAAAATTATAGTAAAAGTATATAAAATATTTTAATTTATTAAAACTAGTACTAAGTAATAATAAGCTCTTAGATATTAATATATATTAAATTATTTAATATATTTCTAAGCTTAATCTTTTTATTATATAATTTCTACTTTATCTTCTTATTAATATAATTAATATAAATATATATTTTTAATAGTTTATTAAAATTTATTTTATAAGATATTCTAGTTAGCTTCTTTAAATTCTACTCTTTTATATATTTTAGTTATTTATACTATAGTATATATTTAAGTTTATAGTAAATACTAAGAATACTAATATTTATAATTACTAAAAGTCTTTAAAGTTAATTATTTATAAGTTATATTAAACTTTAAAAGAGAATTTAATTTAAAGTTTTTTATTCTTTCTACTAATACTTTTATTATTAATATTAAGCTTAATTAAAAGACTACTTTTAAGTAAATATTTATATAATAATAAATTAATTCTAAGTATTAAATAATATATTATATTTAAAAGTTTAAGAATATTAATTTTTTTATTTTTTATTTTATACTATAGGTTTATAGTTCTCTTTTTAAGTAGTAGTAGTAATATAATATTTTTAATATCTTTTACTTCTTTTTTATCTTTATTAGTTAATAACTTAATCTTCTTAAAAGCTTATTTACTACTATAGATATATTAAGTATATTTACTATCTACTACCTATTATATATTAAGCTTTCCTACTATAAAGAAGGCTATTATAAAAGGAGTAGTAATTATAGTAATTTACTTAAGAACTAATATTTTATTATTAATATTATTATTTATCTTTTAGTACTTTTTACTTTTTTTATTCTTTCTTTTTTTAAACTTTTCCTTTTTTAAATATAAGTACTTACTAAGTAATAAAATATTCCTCCTTAATATAATAATCCTTATTATAAATATTATAATATCTAATTTTAATTATTTAAGTTTTATTACTAATAATAAATATAATTATTACTATTTTATCTCTCTTCTTTTATATATTTATTACTCTTTTTTTAAGCTATTATTCTTAAAGCTATAAAATCTACTACTCTTTTATTATTCTTAATATAGTTATTATTCTAAGTTTAGTAAGTTTTAAAAGGCTTAAAAGTAGAGGTAAAGCTATATATATAAATTTATATAAGCTAGGCTATAAGTAATATTACTTTATTTAAAAGTTGTTTAAGCTTATTATCTAAGTAAATAAAATAATTATTATACTTAGAGATATTTTTATAGTCTTTAAGATATAAAAAGATAAGCTTTTTAGCTAAATTATTAAAAACTATAAATTCTTTTAGTTTAAAGTAGTTTTTAAGCTTATTTAATAAATTTATAACATTATTAAGTTTATTTTTAATAAGATAAAAGATATTATATTTATATTTTCCTTTAATAATTTAATATATACTATTTTATACTTTAAACTACTCTTTTTTCCTTTTCTCTTAGTTTTTATTAGTTTTTACTTTAACTAAACTAATCTATAAATATATAATCTTTTTATTATTAATCTACTTTATTTATTTTACTATTACTATATACTACTTTAGCTTTTTCTTTCTATATATAATTATCTTCTTAATATAATAGTTCTTATAGTAGAGTATATTTATAATCTATTAATAAAATTCCTATTAATTAGTTTTATTAAGTTCTAGAACTTAAGAAAAGAGATTTCTACTTATAGTTATTTTTTCTTCTAATATAATAAGTTTAGCTTTAATTTTAACCTTCTTTTCTACCTTTATAATTTAATAATTTCTTTGTTTTTCTTAGTTTTATTTAAAATAATTAAGCTAGAGATATATAGAAGGTGTAGGTAAAGATAATATTATTATTAATATTAATAGTAATACTAGTAGTTTATAAATATATAATCTAAAAAGTAATATTAGTATTAAAGGTAATAATAATTTCTTTAATATAAGTAATTTAATTTTTATAATTAAAACTTAAAGTAATTATAATAACTTATAGTTTAAGAGTAATATTATTTTTTTAAAGTTTTTAATTAGTATTATAAAAAGAGTTTTTATATAATAAGAGAATTAATTAGGTTTAAAGTTAAGATCTATATTCTTTTTATCCTTAGAAAAGTAATCCTTTAATATATCTATAAGATTAAATTTCTATACTATTTTAATTAGTAATATTTAAAATTTAATAGTTAATCTTTTAGTTTTAATTTTTAATCTATAGTAGTTAGTATTTAATCTTAAATATTATAAGATTATAAAACTTATACTTTTTTAATTTTTAATAGTTTTACTTAACTTCTCTAGTTATTTAAATTATTATTAACTATTTAATTTTATAAAATATAATTTTAGATAACTTTATATTCCTCTTTCTTTTATATTATAATAAATAGTAAAATATAAGAAGAGTATAATATTTTACCTATAAGATGTTTTCTTAGGTATTTCTTCTTTAAGAGTATAGTCTTAAAGGGTAAACTTAGCTAAATTAACTAGAAGTACTTAGTTAGGCTTATAACCTAATAAAATATAAATATATAGCCTATTAATTAATTATATATTTTTTACTTTTTTTAAGGAAGTTTAACTATAAAGAGAGATAGAAAGATATATATATATATAAGTAGTTATATATTATATCTATATAACTTAGTTACTTAACTAGAGTAGGCTTAATACACTTTTACTATAAAATAAATTTATCTTTAAGCTATAGATACTTTTAAATAATAAAAGCTTAATAAGAAGAAGCTAGAAAGGCCTATAATCTAGGAAGTATTTTAGAAGAAGAAGATAATAAAGAGGGAGAAGAGTAAAGAAAATATTAATTTTATATAATATTATTAAGAACTTGTTATACTTAAGCTTATTTTATTTATAAATAAGCTTAATTTAGTAGATAAGCTACCCTTTATACTTTAATAAAATAAAGCTCTATCTTATATTAGCTAATATACCTCTTTATTATTTAAGTAAAAGAGTTATTTACTTTATAAGTATATTAGAAATTTACTTAATATAGATATAATTAAGTATACTTAGATACTAATAAAGGTAGTAATTATAAATATATAAAATTAGCCTTATATATTAGAATAAATAGAAAGAGTACTTATAGTATAATAAAGAACTATATTAATTTAATATTAAATATTAATACTTTAATACTTATAAGTTTATATAAATAATTACTAATATTATATTTTTTATATATATAATATAGCTTAGTATATATTTTATTTTATAAAGATTATAATTTTTTTAAAACTTTTATTTAATAAAATATAAGGTTAATAATATATTTAATTAGTTAGTTACTTAGGTGCCCTCCTATAAGCGCTTGAGCTTGGCTTGACCAGGGTTGACCAGGGTTAACCCGGAGTTGAGCCGGGGTCGGGCCGGGGTCGGAGAGTTGAACTAGGCCTAATCGGGTTAGACCCAAGGCTCCGAACAACTCCGAACCGCTCCGAACCTCTCCGACCTACTCCAAGCCCTAAAGCCCCCTATAGCTATAGGGCCTTATAGGGCCTAATTTTAACCTTTTATAACTTCGGATCTACCAAGCCTATTTAAGTAATTTTTAGTATTATATAATCCTTATATGTAGTATTATTATATATAGGTCTTAGTTTTATTATATAACTTATATAGGGCCTATAATAAATAAATTAAAATATAAAATTTATAATCTTTTTTAAATCTCTTAGTTTAAGAAAGATTATAGAAATTTTAATATTTAATTATAATTTATCTATAAAATAACTATATAATATATTTAATTATCTAATATAAGTTATATATAGCTTATAATAAATATTTATAATTTTAAATATTTATAAGCTTATTTAAATAGTATATATTAATTATAATTATAATTATAATATATTATATATAAAATAAATATAAAATATTTATATAAAATTAATTTAAAATTCAATTATCTCTTAGTTTTTAGATTACATAACTTAACTCGCTTACTATATAACTCTATAATAAGTAACGCTAAAAAAGATCTAATAAAAGATTTAAGGTTTTAAGCTAAAATTACCCCTAGGGGAACTAGCTTATTATATACCCCTATAAGGGCTATACTAGCTTATTATATATATATACTTAGGTGCTTGGCTAGGGCTTGGTGCCCTCCTAGGGCTTGAGCTGGCTTAACCAGGGTTGAGCCGGAGTTGAGCCGGGGTTAGACTAGAGTTGGGCTAGAGTTAAGCTAGGGTTGAAGCTTGAACTAGGCTTAATCTAGCTAGACCTAAGGCTCCGACCTGCTCTAACCTAGTTCAACCTAATCTAACCTAATCAAAACTTTACATAAAAAAATTACTTACAGTAAGTACTTATATACTTACTTACTTATTATTAAGTATATATTATATGTAATTACTTACTTACAGTATGTACTTACAGTATATACTTATTATTATGTATTATATTGTCTCTATACTACTACTTCTTAAGTATATAATAAGCCTTTCCTATAGTATCATCTATCTACATACTTATGTTACAGCAACAAAAAGCCTATATATTATATAAAAAAAAATACTTTATATAAGTATTCTAGCTCTTAGCTAGTCTAAAACGTTAACCTACTACTACTACTAAATGCTAATTATCTAAACCCTATCCTTTATTATTATTATTCTCCTTATCCTTATTATCCTTATCCTTATCCTTATCTTTAGCTTTATTATTATCCTTAGCTTTATTATTATCCTCGACCTTAATAATACTCTACCTATTCTTTATATCTCTTTTACTACTACTTATATCTAAATCTATATCTAAGTCCTAGTTCGAATTTACTAGTTTTATATATAGATAGCGCTTTATTAGTAGTAGTATAGTCCTTAGAGGAAAGTCGGCTAATATTATATCTTAGTATTCCTTCTTTATATAGAGTTTATTAAAAGACGTAGATAGGTAGGTAGGTGTGTATTTTAATAGTAATATATTACTAGTCTTTAAGAAAAGAATTACAAATCTTAATAAGACTATAAGTTATAGAGTAGTAATTAAAGGAACTTAGATTAGCCTTTTCTAGGTATATAGGTAAATAACCTTATACTTTAGAAAATCTAGCCCTAAGTTTAAAATATTACTAAAGTTAACTACTTAATAACTAAAGATAAAGATTATATTAATCTAGTATTATTAAAAATTAAGCTTAATATATATAAGTAATTCTCTGTAGTTTATATAGTTTAATAGATCCTTATTACTCTTCCTTTCTCTAATATATATTATTATAAAAGAATTAACCTTCTTAATTACTACTAACTTTTAATTTTTAAAATCTTACTTAGATTTTAATATTATATACTTAAATACTATATTACTATATCTTATTCTTAGAAAAACTTTCTATACTAGCTAATATAACTTATTATAATCTAGCCTATATAGAAACTACTAGTAATTTAAAAATTTTAGTTTATTTATTATCTTAGCCTTAGGCTTTAACTTTACTAAACTATCTATCTTATCTTTACTTAGTAATAGTAGTAGTAGTAGGGGAGGTACTCGATTATTTATTAGGAGCGGCGTTAAGCTAGTAGTATTGTTTACCTTTAATCTACTATTTCTTAGCTTCTACTATACTACCTTTTTTTCTACTAGCTTTATAGATTAAGATAGTTTTATAAATATAGGGGCCTAAGATAGCTTTATAGACTTTATAGTTAATATTATAATAGTTTTACTATAAGGGATAAACGGTCTAGATAGATTTATAATCTTCTTAGTAACCTAGAAAAGCCTTTTTTAGTATTAAGTTATAGTAATATATATATATAACTATAGTAGTACCTACCTTTACTAGGGGTAAGCCTCTATTAACCCTCTCTTTATTACTTTTATTACTATTATTATTTAATTCTTATACTATAATATATCTATATTTTTCTTGTACTTATTTAAATTACTACTATATAGTAGATCTATACTTTTGATACTACGCCTACTTATAGCCTTAATATAGTAGTTTTTAAGTACTAGTAACTTAGGGTTATTTTCTACCTAAGATACCTACTTTCTTAACCTCTTAGTCCTTTAGCTTAGGGCTATAGTACTAGTACTTAAGAATAAGTACGTGTCTATACTTAGTAATAATAAAGAAGATTAAATTTACCTCTTTAGTTATAATATTATAACCCTACCTATATCTTTGTTAATATAATTACCCTTATTAATATATATAATAGTTAATTATAAAAGTTAAGAATAAAAGTAAGATATATAAGAGGGACTAATTATCTACTACTTGTACTATATAATTCTAGAATAATAAATATTTACATTTAAGTAAGAAGGAAGTAGCCTTATATCTATATAACCTATAGAGCTTTACTAAGCCTTACCTTACTTAAGCTTTACTTTACGCCTTATATTATCTTACCTTAGTATATTACCCTACTATAATATTATAAATACAACAAATACTATAAAATACTATAAACACTATATTACTATAGTATTTTAGTAATAGTCTCTTCCTATAATTATAAGTTTATATACTTAAATTTTAATTATATTCTATTATTACTTTTAATTAAGTCTTAGATATAATATTATATATACGCCTTAACTAAGATCTAACCTAGAAAAGGCTTATCTAGGTATATCTACTACCTTATAATATATATACTATAGTTAATAATCTATAGATAATATACCTTCTAAGGAATAAATAAGAAATTACTAATACTATATATATATTATAGTATATATCTAGAAGTAAGCTTTCTATATATAGTTATATCCCTACTAATATATATAAGTTATAAGAAACTTTTATATAAGCTTTAGGCTTAGATAATATTATTATACTTAAGGATTAAATAAAAGGTTTATATTTTCTACTTATCTTTAATAAGCTAGATAAAACTATTTAAGATATATATAGTCGGGCTAGTAGATAGTATAGACTATAAATTAAGATTATATAGGCTAGACTTACTAAAGGAGAAGCTTTTAGTAATAAAAAGTTTTCTAGTAGATATATTAATAAGTTAATATAAGATAATATTAACTACTATACTTATATACTCTTCTAGCTTAAGGACTTTAATACTACCTCTTATAATAGCATCTTTTATAAAATAAAAGTTAATAAAAATAATATAGAATTATATTTATAGTAATCTCTTCTCTATATAAATATAAATAAATAGTAATTAATTATATAGTAGCTAAAGATACCTAAAAAGCCCTTAGAGAGTCTACTACTAGCTTATTTATAAACAGCTCTAGAAAGAGATCTTCTACCTATAGTAGAGTTAATATCTTTAATCTAGATACACTAACTCTTGTACTAAAGAAGCTAAGGCTAGGTATCCTAGGCTTAGGTATTCTAGGCCTTAGAAACTATAATATAAACTGTAGATTATTATTTAATAGATTACTTCTAGGTAGTAGTAATACTAATACTAGAGATACTAATAATAATCTTAACGCTAACCCTTCTAATACTAGTAACCCTTCTAATACTAGCAACCCTTCTAATACTAGTAACCCTCTTAATACTAATAACTCTAACACTAGCAAACCCTCCTAATACTAATAACCTAGACGCTAACAACTCTTCTAATAATAATAGTAAGTTAACTTATATATAAAAGCTCGAACTTATAAAGAATCCTATAAACTTATATAATCTTAATACTATATTTAGTAGATATACTACTATTTATCTTATTATATAATTATATAAAAGCTTAATTACTATATTATAAAAACGTATTTTACTATAGCTACTACTATAGGTACTTATAAGTAAGCTAGAGGATCTTTATTATATAACTAATATTAAAATAAGTAATATTATAATATTAATAAAAATAACTCTAGATCCCTCTAGTAGTAATCTATTAAACTAAGGCTATAGAATTTAAAAAGATCTTAGATAATAAGTTATACTAGCCCTAGGACTTTAATAGTTTATATAAGTATCTAATAATCTTAAACTATAACTACCTATATAAATACTAGGTATACTACCTACCTTAGTTCTTAATAAGATAGTAAGTTTATAGAATTATATAAGCCTACTAAATATACTTTAAATATATTAATAAAGTATTTATTATAATAGATTTAATAAGCCTTAGAAAGATACTATAGCTTATTAAGATATAGTATTTTATAAGTTTAGATTATACTTAGAAAAGCTTTTTCCTAGGTATCTAGTAAGCTAATAAATAATAGATACTATAAAAGTTTAAGGAAGAAATAGTAGAATATTATACTAAGCTTACTAAGTATACTATATAATCTTAGGCTAAAGATAATAATAATATCTTTTATAATTTACTATAAGATCTTCTAAAAGAGCCTTTTAATACCTAAGAGGTTCGACCTTGAACTTTTTATAGTTATACTATAGCTTATACTATAATAATGTATTAGAAGATATATTAATTTTCCTCTAAATTTAAGGTTTATATATATTATAAAGATATAAGAGAGCTATATTATCTAGGTATCCTAAAAGTAACTAGTTATCTTAATTATAATTATATATTCTTTAATAAATATCTAGATTAAGTATATATAGTTATTATTACTACTCTACTAACTTTATATTATTATTATAGTCCCTCTCTATTAAATATATATACTATATAAAAACCCTTTACTAGTTTCTATAAAAAGCTAAAGCTAAGTATAATAAGTAGGAAACTATAATAGCTACTAGATCTAAAGGATTGTTTTAAGTTTATAATACTTAATAAGTATATAATAATTAAAGATTCTAATACTATCTTAAGTACTTTACTATAATAGTAGAACTTTAATTTTTTAATAATAGTATTAATTAACTTAATACTAAATAGTATTATTAACATATTCTTAGGTATATATTATTTATAGAGAATAAGGTTACTACTAATAAAGCTATTACTTTTAGAGGCGAATAAAGTAAATCTATATAAAGTACTAAATAATTATCCTACTACTTATTTTTAATATATATTACCTATAGTTTAGAAATATATTATAGATTATACTATCCTTGCTAGTAAGGCTAGCTTATATATATTATAGCTTATTAAGTTATTTATTATTTATTGTTTATATATATTTAAAAAATCTATAGTATCTCTAAACTATCTTATTAGTAAGTTAATTATATACTTAAATTTAAGAAGATTTATATATAAGCTTACTTAGTAAAAATAAAACCTTTATAATCTACTCTCTATAGAACTTATATAAAAAGCTTATTATTCCTAGTTCTAAGGAAGGTTAGATTATCTAGAACTACTAATATACTTAAAAAACTTATCCTTAATTCTATATATAGCTTAGATTTTATTTTATTAAATAAGATCTTACTATAAAGAGTATTAAAAAGTAGTAGTAGTTAAATAATCTTCTTTAGTATCTTATTAAGATAATAGTAAAATAAATAAAGGAAGTAGGAATACCTAGATAATTAAATCTCTAAGGTACCTTAATAAAGATAATATTATTAGTTAATTAGCTATAGTTTATAAAGGCTCTCTAAAGAATAAAATACTATTATATATACTTACTAAGATAGTTATTCTTAGGGAATTAAAGATTATTATTTAGTACTTACTTCCTACTATATAGATACTTATATATATAATCTACTAAGTAATAGAGATTTTAGTAGAATATTTTACTTTTAATTTTATAGGTACTAAGAGAGATAAAGTTATTAGTAACTTTATATTATAGTTAAATAAATACTTTATCTTTATTAATAATTACTATATTAAATCTATTAGGTTAAACCTCTACTTTATAACTAACTATATCTTATAATATAATAGTACGTAAAATACTAGTACTAATAGTTAATTACTTAGAAGAGCTTACTATATAAGTAAAAGAAGGATATTAAGAACTACTATATAGATATACCTAGTACTTTTTAAAACTAAATCCTTAATAGTATTATTAGAAAGGTAATTCTAGGTATAGTTATAGATCTCTTAGATAATATTATTAATAAAGATAACTTTTAGGAAAATTAATAATTTAGAAATAACTTTATCTTTTAGAAACTAGTATATTAGGGGTAATAATCTTATTAAAGCGGATAATTCTTAAGTATCTCTATTTAATAAACTACTAAATACTATAGAGCTAGCTAGATTTATTCTTAAGGCTACTATAGAATAAGTTATTAATGTTAATAGTAATTAGAAAGATAAAGATATTAATAATAGTACTATTAAATTACCTAATATACCTCCTAGATTTAGTAGTCCTTCTACTGCTCCTACTATATAGGCTAAATTATTAAGATAAGAATATACCTAGGTAAGGCTTTTCTAGGTTCCTTATTTACCTATCCTTCTTTTTCTTTTATTTATTTATTAATAAGCTTAAAGCTAAGCTTATTATTATTACCTACTAAAGTTTTAGTAATAATTTTAATTTAATTATTAATAAAGTCTTAAAGTTATAAGATATTTTAATAAGTTATTTTTAATATAAAAATAACTATATTTATAAATTTAATATAATTTACTTTCTTCCCCTTCCTAACTCCTAGTAAATTTTTATTATTACTTATTTATATATAGTAGATAATTAAATATATTCTAAAAAATAAGTATAAATCTACTAGTAATTAAGAAGGTAATTAGTAAGTATATTATATAATTAAAATATATAGTCTATATATATACTTATAAGCTACTACTATAATTACTACTATTATAATATAATATCTCCTACTTTAAATAATTTATAATAGTTTATTAAAGGTATACTAACCGAAGTTATATATTAATATAATAAAGATAAAGAATTAGACAATATATCTTATTATATAAGCTTTAATACCTATAGTAATATAGAGGTTAATATAGAGTATAATAGGTAGTATAAGGGGTAGTATAAGGAGTAGTATAAGGGGTAGCTAGAGGGGTAGCTAGAGGGGCAGCTAGAGGGGTAGTTATTAGAAGAGTAGCTTAATAATAGTAAATCTAACTATAAGAAATTCGATAAAGATATATTATATTTAGAAGGATAGAGATAAAATATTAATAAGTATAATAGTAATAATTTAAGTAATAGTAGGTTTAATCTCTTATATAATAAGGTAGTTAGTATTTTAGGTATATAGTATAGGCTTATAATATATAAGATACTATAATAGCTATAGTAAAGCTAGAGTAAATACTAGATAAGGTCTATATAGTTAATCTTAATCCTTAATATAATAGTAAAGATAAGGCTTAGAATAAGTCTAAGAAGGTTAAGACTTCTACTTATACTTTACTATTATTACTATTCTTACTATTATCTCTACTATCTTAATATAGAATTAGTATAGTAGTATAATACTAATACTATTATATTACTATTCTACCTTATATTTAAACTATAGTATAAGAAGTTATCTATATTAAGGGTAGATTATATATTTATAGAAAGTATAAAATATAAGTATAGTAATAAATAGATACTTAGATAGTAATAATAATAATAATTAGTAATACCTCTTACTTAAACTTAATATATTAAAGTAGGTAGTATAAATATAGCTACCTATACTATAGCTAATACAAAAACCTATTAATATAAAGCTAAAGAAGTAGACAACTATATAGTAGCTAGTAATAAAATAAAAGTAATAGTTAAGCGTAAGGTATAGTATTACTAGTATAATTTAGTAAACCTTATTATAAAAATTATTAATACAAAGATCTTTACTACTAAAATACATTTTAGTATAGTTTATTATATCGAATTTTCCCGAAGAAATATAAAAGTCTTATATATAGAGATTATCTATAATAATAATATCTAGGTATTTTATATATATACTTTAAGGTAGAATAATTATACTAGAAAGATATTATATATTTAACTAAACCTATAAAAGGCTTTTTAAGGGATGTATTATATTTATAGAGTAGAAGTTCTATATATCTTAATTAAGTTATAATACTTAATTAGTATAATATTATACTTACTCTATAACTAGTAGTTATATAGAAGAAAGCTTTTTAAAGTATATTATTTAAGAATATTATCTTTTTTATATTAATAAAGTAAGGGAGTATATATACTTATAGATAATACATTTAAGGTATTACTAGAAATAGTATAGTATTATATATAGATATTCTAATATAGTAGGATTATAATAAAGATAATAATATCTAAGACCCTAAGTATTGATTTTTTATTTAATAAATAGCTAATATTAATACTAGGACTTTTAAATCTATCTATTTTATATATCTAACCTATAGTAATCTTAAGGTTCTTTATTATAGTTAAGAAGGTTATTAAGCGATTTACTATAATAGCTAATATACTGTCTCTTTTAGTTCTATTAATTATATTTATTAATAATTTTAGTATCTATTATAATATATATAAAGTATTAAAGGGCTTTTATATTATACTAGTAGCTCTTAAGTATACTAAATAGAAGAAAACTATTAAATAATTTTACTTTAATACTTAGGCTATATAATATATTCCTTTAATAATATTATTTAAAATCTTTAGTCTATAATAGATAGCCTTAGAAATAGTATTATCCTTAATATCTATAGTTAGCTAACATTAGTAAAGGTCTTTTTAATAGTTCTTACTAGTAATATACTATAAGCTATAGATAATTCCGGCTTTATAAGATATAATATAACAATAAACTATAGAGCTTATTTCTATAAATAGTATAAATATAATAATTACTTTTATAATATTAAGTTAAATAAATAGTATTACTTTAATACTATATTTTAATATAATAAGGGTATACTTATTTAAAACTAAAATTAAAGAGTAAAGTACTTTAGAGACCTTAGAATATATAAAAAAGAGCTAGCTATTATTATAATTATACTAGCCCTAGACCTTATACTTAGTTATAGCTATAATATTCCTTATTCTAAGTAGAGAGGTATTAGCTAAATAATATATACTCTCTTATTTATAAATATATTAACTATATATAGGAAATCTATATTTATTAAGGCTATATAGTTATTTCCTTTTCCTTATAATTAGCTAAAAATCTAGAGTCCTTATTATATATTTTTATAGTTACTATTAGAAACTAAATATATTATTATATTAATCCTATTAATACTTTAATGTTTTAAGTAATCTACTTAGTTTAAAATATAATTTATATAATCTCTAATTTAAAAAGGTATTATAAACTTACCTATTATATTAATTATTATAATATTTAGAGCTATTACTATATTACTATCTAATAGTAGATATTATCTTTATAAACCTCTTACTACTAAATAGACCTTTAAGGGTTTCTAGTAATTCTATTATATATATATCTACCTAGTTAATATTATTAAGGGGATAGAATAATAAAACAATAATACTAATACTAATAGTAGTAATAATAACATTAAAGGTAGTAGCTAAAAAGAGGAGATACCTAGAAAAGCCTTTTCTAGCTTACTAGATATAGAGGATTAATATAATAGCTTATAGCTATAGTTAATATTATAATCGAAATTATAATTAGAATTATAATTAGAATTAGAACTAGAAACCTAATATTAATTGCTCTACTAGTAAGTTAAGTAAATAGAATAAACTAAGATATCTACCTAATATTTATATTAGTCTTCTACTTATTAGAATAATATAATAAAGTATACCTACTATATAAATTGTAATATACTTTATAGTAAATTATTATATCTTACCTAGAAGGTATAGATAGATACTATAGTACTACTAAACTTAATAGCCTACCTTTTTACTAAAGATAACGTTACTTAGTTACTTTGAACTTAGATTTATAGGTATATAGATAATATATTCCTAGAACTAGTTAAACTACTATAAATAGTTAATACTTAGTGCTTAAAACTTATACTTACGTTTATCTTAGTCTTAGAGTATATAATAAATAATAAGGAAGATACTAATATTAAAGCTAGAGATATAATAATAAGAGATACTAACTATATATAAGTAAATATTAACCTTAAAGGATATAAGCTTTAGAGGTATATTATAACTATTCTCTAGGTCTAGAAGAATATCTCTTTATCTACTATACTATTGTATATTATATTTAGTTAGTACCTTTATTAAGCCTTTAAGGATTTTAATATACTTAATATTATAGAGTTTAAGAAATAAGATTAGATTATATAGTACTAGTATATATTATTCTTAACTTTAGATAGAATTTAGATAATGTTTAAAATTAGAGATATATATTAAATATATACCTATAGTAATATTCCTTAGAAACACTATATTTATTAGCTTATAGTAGTATGTTTTTAAGGGAGAAAAGTACTTATTTTTCATCCTCTTAAGGCTACTAGTAATAAATATAATAGATCTATAGTTAAAAATAAACGTATACTAATCTATAAATAAGGTTTTAATTTATAGCTTACTAATAGTTAATATATTTTAAAGTTACTTTATACTAGTACTAAAAGATAAGTTATAAAATAATAATAAAAAGAATATAAGTAATTCTAAATAGTTTTTACTATACTACTAAAACTTAGACTTTATATAAGTACTTATAGTAGATGTAATAGATATAATAGATAATAATAAAGGTAATAATAAAGGTAATAATAGTATAAGGGGTAGTATAGATAAGGTAATAAATGTTATATAAGCTATAAATAACTTAAAGTAATAAACTTAAAGCTATAAAACTTAAAGCTATAAACTTAAAGCTATAAACTCGAAACTATAAACTAGATATAAGCTATAATTAAACTAGGATTAATTACTAATTAGCTTTAATTAGATTATAACGTCTAAAGATTTTATAGATGCTATACGTAGTTTAGAGCGAGGTTAGATTAGATTAAAGCATCGATTAAATTAGGTTAAAGCCTCGATTTAATTAGATTAGATTAGATTAGATTAGATTAGATCTAGCTTAATTAGAATTAGAGTAAAGCTTAAAGTAAGGTTGAAGTACGCTTTACCCTAGTTTAAGCGCTCTACCTGTAGGTAGTATAGTAGAGAGAAGACTTAGAGATAAAAAGCTCTAAGTTCTTTTTTATATATATAAGCCTTAATCAGCTTGTAGCGGTTTAGATCGGGTTAGAGCGGTTTAAGGAGTTATAGACGCTCTGCGTAGTTTTGAGCTAGGCTTAATCGAGCTTAGATCCGGCTTAGATCTGCTCGAAGCTGCGCTCGGATCAGATTAAAGCTACGCTCCGAGCCCGCTCTAAACCGGGTTGAGCCTAGCTCAAGCACCTTACCTGCTGGCAGTACTGTACTTATAGAAGTAAAGTATATAAGTTTTTAATATATAAAATAGTATAGCTAGAAGCTTAATATTATATAATATAAACATTATATAATATACTTCTAATACTTCTACTTAGATAAGAGCTATAAAAGCAGAAAGAACTTCTATATAATCAACTCTTATATAATTAGCTTCTATATAATTAAGGTTACCTTTAATAAACCTTTAGCCTCTAAAACTTAGTTAGAAAAAAAGTAAGCTAGGGAAAAATAGTATTAACTAAGTATATTATAATATTACTTAAGTAAAACTTATACTTAGGAACTAATCCTCTAATTTATTACCTCTAACATTTAATAATAAAGCTAAGCCTTTATACTATTATATCTATAAGTTTACCTAGCTTAGTAATAAGATAAAATAATTATTCTTAAAGTTTTTATTATTATTAATCTATATACTTTAATGAAGTTTATATCCCCCTCTATTATATCTTAGAAGTTAATTAATAAAGTTTTATTATATACTAAGAAGAGATTACTTATATAAATAACTCCTCCTTATAGTTATAGTTTATTACTATTAAAGTTTTAAATAATAAGAACCTTTTCTTTTTATATCCTAAGGAGGAAAATTACTTAGGTATACTACTAATTATAATACTTCTTAACTAGTTTTTTAACCTATAATTCTATTTATATAATAAATAAGTTACGTAGGTGCCCTCCTATAAGTGCTTGAGCTTGGTTTGACCAGGGTTAACCCGGAGTTGGGCCGGGGTTGGGCCGGGGTCGGAGAATTAAACTAGGCCCAATCAGGTTAGACCTAAGGCTCCGAGCCGCTCCAAACCGCTCCGAGCCAGGCTTCTAGCTGCTCTAAGCCCTAAAGCCCCCTATAGCTATAGGGCCTTATAGGGCCTAACTTTAACCTTTAATATCTAAGGATCTACTAGGCCTATTTAAGTAATTTTTACTATTATATGATCCTTATAAATAGTTTTATTATATATAAGTTTTATTTTTCTTATATAGCTTATATAGGGCCTATAATAAATAAATTAAATTATTAAATTTATAATCTTTTTTAAATCTCTTAGTTTAAATAAGATTATAAAAATTTTAATATTAAATAATATTCTATATATAAAATAACTATATAATATACTTAATTATATAATATAAGCTATATATAGCTTATAATTAATGTTTATAATTCTATAAATTTATAATCTTATTTAAATAGTATATATTAATTATATTTATAATTTTAATATTTTATATATATATTATATATATACTTATTATATAATAATCCTTAAAAACTTAATTATTCTATAATTTTTAGATTACGTAATTAAACTCGGTAAGCTTATAGCTCTATAATAAGTAACACTAAAAAAGATCTAATTATAAATTTAAGCTTTTTAGCTAAAATTACCCCTAGGGGAGCTAGCTAGCTATATATATATATATAGCTACTTAGGGACTTAGAGATAAAAATCTATAAGTTTTCTATATATAGGCTTCGATCGGGTTAGATCGGGTTAGAGCGGCTTAAGGAGTTATAGCCGCTCTATATAGTTTTGAACTAGGCTTAATCTAGTTTAGACCGAGCTTAGATCGGATCGAAACTAGGCTCGGATCGGATCAAAGCTACGCTCCGAGCCCGATCTAAACTTAATCTAAACTAGTTTAAGCCTAGCTTAAGCACCTTGCCTGTAGGCAGTACTGTAGGTAAAGGATCTTTAAGCTATCAACTATAATATTTTATAAAGTTTTAGTTATTTTTTTTATAATAGCCTTAGAGGTAAGTTTAAACTTATAAAGGATACTATTTACTAAGTTAAGAGATACTTAATTAATGTTTAGTTAACTTAAGAAAAATCTATATTTTATTATTATAGTAAGAAAAGTATTAATTAATAGTAGTAATTAAAATATTCTAAGCTTTTAAGGGTAAGAAAGAATAGTATTAAGTTTTTAATAATGTAGTATACTAGGACCCTGCGCACCCTAAGACCCTGCGTACTTTTTTACATTTTACTACCTACTACCTTTAATATATATTTTCTTGATAACTACTAATAAAATTCTAAACTTAAGAAGTATATATTATCTTAGTTATTAAAGCTATTTATATATCTAAAAAACTAAGCTATTAATCTACTATAAAACTCTATAAAGTTTCTAAATTAATACTATAGCTTAGAATAAATAGCTATACTACTCTTAGTAAATATTAGCTAATAAATCTTAATTTAACTATAATAGAGGAAGATATAATTATTTAATATATACTTAATTTAAATAAAAGAAGATTTATACCCTAGCTTAGTAGTATAGAAGATATAGTAACTTGAAATTATATACTTAAGTTATAAGGAAGATAATATATTAGAAAGAACTAAACCTAATAATTTATATAATAATATTTAAAGTTAAAGATATATTTTAATTATATTTATAACTTTTAAAGAGCCCTCTATAAAGATCCTAAGCTAATTAGTATATAGTTTTAGTTAATAAAGAATATATAAGTAAAATATAAGATTTAAAACTATAATTTCTATAACTTTAATAAAACTAGCTTTATAATAGGTATTATTTATACTAAAATAGTTATTATATATATTAATTAATATAGTAGAAGTAAGGTTATTTAGCTAGATAATTAAAAATAGGCTATAGCTATTATTTATATTAATAAAAAGAGTTTAAGTATTCCTTTATTTTTAGTAGTTTAAGAAAAAAATTACTTTATTAATTAATATACTAAGGGTAGTCTTCTTAATAACTAGATTATTAAACTAATAAATAATAAATAAACTAATAATAAAATAAGTTTAAATTAGTTAAAATACTTTAATAAATATACTAAGAGTTAAGTATAAGGGTTATATTAAATATTAGTTTTAGATAAATATAAAAGTTATAAATCTATAATATTTTAAAAGTATTATAAAGTTAATAATATTATTACTTTTATTTACCTTCTTATTTATTTTACTTAACTTAGCTACTTAATATTAAGTATTTTAATATTTTTAAATAAATATATAAGTATTAAATTAAAACCTTTATTAAGGCTTATATAAAACTATATTACTAAGGTTAAATTCTTTTTTATATTTTATATAGTTTATAACTAGTTAATAATAACTTAAAATACTAATACTAAGTTCTATAAAACTAATTTAGTATCTTTAGAATTTTAAACTATAATTTTAAAGCTTAATATTAAATTATAAACTTTTATATCTTTTAAACCCCCTTTTACTAATACTACTCCTTAAGTTTCTTAGATACTTTATAACTCTACTAAAGCTCTTTTATAGTTAACTCTTATTAAGGATTATATTACCTATTACTAAAGAAGCTTATTAATACTTATTTTCTAGATAATTACTTTATTAGTAAAAAGTATAAAGTAATTAGCTTATAAAGTAACCCTCTTATTAGCTAAGGTTTATACCCTTTAAACAATAAATAAAGCCCTTAGTAAATACTAAAGGGCTAAAAAGACTTATATCTAAGAAGGAGGTATACTTACTATAGAAGATATATAGAATAAGTTAACTTAAAAGGATATAGAGGAGTAGATTTAATATAATAAGTACTCTAAAGAAGTTAAAGAAGATAAAGAAAAAATTAACTTAGTAATATTATAGTATTTATAAAAAAACTAGTTATAATATATAAACTTATTAAGAGGCTATAGATATATCTAGTTTATTAGATTTTAAGTAGTTTTAATTAATTTAATATATTATAGTAGTTTTATTATATTTTAAAGTAGTAGGGTAGTAAAAAAGTATATAGAGTTCTAGGGTATATAGGGTCCTAGTGTACTATATTATAGGTATTTAAAGTTTTATAAAGTAATTATATAAAAAGAAAGGTAAATAAGTTATACCTTTTTTAAATAATAGCTTAGTATTTATATTAAAATTATTAAAGTTAATATATAAACTTTATTAAAATAATTAATAGTTTACTAAAAAGATAATATAATTATATATTAATAAAAGATAAATATAAAAACTAAGGGTAATTAAAGATTAAATAAAGAAAAAAAAATTAAAGATATAGTTTTAGCCTTAATATAAGCTTTATCTAAGATCTTTCTACTTAAGCTAAGAATAAGTATATTAATATATAGTAATTACTAATTAAAATATAATATATTTATTTTTTTAGTAAAGATATATTAAAAGTTAACCTTTTCTTTTACTATTATCTTAGAAATAAAGTAATATTAAATAAGTATTAATATACTTTATTTAAGTATAGAATTAAGGGTGTTTAGTAAATATAATAATTTTTTAATTATCTTTAAAGATAATTATTACTTTATCTATAAAGTTTAAACTAAGATAAATCTACTTAAGAAAACTTTCAAGCTAGATTACTTTTTTTATTACTTAAATGTTACTAATATATTTTAATTTATAAAAGGATAAAGAAATTATTAATTATTATATTAAAAATTAGTTAATAATAGTACTTTTAAAATTAAAGATATACTTAAAAATTAATTTTTAAGTATTATAGTTACTAGCTTAATCTAAGTTTATATAACTAATAAGTAAAGTAAAGGATTTTTAAAAAAAATAGTTTAAGCTTAAGTATACTTATAAAGTATTATATAATATATTTAATTATATTTTAATATATTTTTATTAAATTTAAAGTAAAGTAACTAATAATAAATATAGTAAAGGTAAAATTAAGCTTTATACTAAGTATAGTATATATTAATAAGTTAACTATAAAGTAATAAATATAAGTTAATAATAGTTTAGCTTAATATTTTAAATTAATAAAGATAAGCTTAGTACTTATATTTATAAAAGTTAAAACTAAATTAATATCTTAAATAACTTTTATACTAAAGTAAAAGTAATAAGGTTTAAGATTAATTATTTAAAATTAAGTAAGTATTAAGCTTATTTTTAACTTCTTAGATTTTAGCTTTAAATATATTAATAATAAGTAAGTTGTTAATATAAATAGTAATTATAATACCTTCTTAAGTAAAAGTACCAAAGTTAGCGTTTAGTAGCTTAAAACTAAGTTTATCTAAGAAATTAAATAAAGTATTATATTAAATATATAAAAACTATTTTAAACTATAAGAAGCTTTATTTAGTTTATATATACTAGTAATATACTATAGTTAATTAAAAAGTTTATATAAATATCTTTTTTAATAGTTTTATATAAAAAAGTTATTTTAATATTTATTTATTTAATTTTTTAGTTTAAAGATATAATAAATATAAAAGGTACTTTATAACTTATAAAATTTAATAATAAAAGTAAAAGTTTTATTAAAATTAACTTCTCTATATTACTTAAAATTATATATAATTTATTAAGTTTTAAAGTAAAGTATTTAATTTTAAAGATTTATTTATTACTTAATAGTTAGTAATTATTAAAAACTATAAATATTATTTAAGTATTATTTTTATTAGAAGATGAATATTTATCTTTTATAGTAGCTTTTTACTATTTTTTAATAAAAACTTTATATAGCTTCTTTAAGTAATCTTAGTTTATATAGTTTATAAAAATTAAATTTTATAAAGAAAGCTATTAAATAAATATAATTTAAAGAGGTAATACTTAGAGGCCCTCTATAAATGATTTAAGCTAGATTTAAGCTTAGCTTAAGCTTATTAATAAACTTAAGTAAGGCTTAAATAGAGCTTAAGTTAGCCCTAGGCTTAGGCTTAGGCTTAGGCTTAGACTTATAGCTTAGTATTATAGCTTAGTATTATAGCTTATTTATAGCTATATAGTATATTTTATATTATGTAATTTTATTATATATTGTAAAAATAAAAATATTTTTTAAGTTAAATATAAGCTATTTTTAATATATATTAAATTTTTTAGTTTATTTTTTTAGTTTATAATCTTTTTTAAACTAGTAGATTAAAAAAGATTATAAATTAATATTTTAATATTTTTATTATTACTAGCTTATATTAGTTTATATAATAATATTAATACTATAATAATAATCTTATATAAGCTCTTTTTTAGCTTCCTAGTACTAGTATTTATAATTTATTTTAGAAGCCTATAATTATAGAAGGCTTTAGTGTATATTAGGTACCTACTAGTAGGTATAATATTACCTACTTATATATACATATATATAATTCGCTTAAGCTATAGCTCTATTATAAGCAACGCTAAAATTAAAGAGACTATAAAATTATGTAATTTAGCTAAGTATTTTATATATGCAGCATTCCCCTTATTTAAATCTCTTTATTTAATAATAATTACTTTATACTTATATAAGTATTAAGTACTTAGTAATACTTAAGTACTATTTAATATATATATATATAATATTTACTACCTTACTGCCTATATATAGGGGCTTTAAACTAGAATTAAGCTTAGCTACAGCTTAGCTAAAGCTAAGCTTAAATCGATCTTAAATCGGTCTTAAGCCTATAAATTGCCTAAGGTTTTATTTTTATAAGCTTAACTTAAGACCGATTTAAGCTTAAGCTAGACTTAAGCTAGATTTAGAAAAGAGTTAAAATAGATTTAAGTTAGTTTTAATTTATATTTAATTATAGTATATATTATAGTAAATATTATCTACTTAGTATATATATATATATAGGTATATATATATATATATAGGTATATATATATATATAGGTATATATATAATACTACTTAATTATAATTACTAAGTGCTTTATATAAGTATTATATAGTAATTAAGAAATAAAGAGATTTAAATATTAAATTTTTTAGTTTATAATCTTTTTTAATCTACTAGTTTAAAAAAGATTATAAACTAAAAAATTTAATATATAAGAAAAATAGCTTATATTTAGCTAAAATATATACATTTCTATTTTTACGATATGTAACAAAGTTACGTAATATATAAATACTAAGTTATATTACTAAGTTATAATACTAAGTTATAATTATAAGTAATAATATTAAGTTATAATACTAAGCGTAAGCGTAAGCCTAAGCGTAAGCCTAAGCCTAGGGCTGACTTAAGCTTTATTTAAGCCCTACTTAAGTTTATTAATAAGCTTAAGTCTAATTTAACCTAGGCTTAAATTAGGCTTAAATCCCTTATAGAGGGCCTCTAAGTATAATATATAATATACCTTACTTACTTAAGTATAAATTAAGACTAACTTAATTATAACTTAAGCTTATCTTAAGTTAGGCTTAAGCTTAAATTAGTCTTAAGCCTTAGGGCCGCCTAAGGTTTTATTTTTATAAGCTTAACTTAAGACTAATAATTAAGACTAATTTAAACCCGATTTAAAACCGATTTAAGACTGATTTAAGACTAACTTAGGCTTGGCTTAATTCTAATTTAAATCCCCTATATATAGGCAGTAAGGTATACTATAACTATTATATAAAATTCTAAAAGCTAAAACTTATTAATAAGTTATATATATACTATAAGTACTATAAAAAGAAATTATTAATAATAATATTAATTTATAATTCTTATTTATTAATTATAAATATAAAAGATTAAAAGATATTTAAACTTATTATAGTAATATATAAATAAATAATATACTTAATATAGTTTATTACTAAGCGGATTATATTACTAAGCGGATTACTTTTCTACTACTCTACTACTTTAAAATATAATAAAACTACTATAATATATTAAATTTATTAAAAGTACTTAGAATTAAATAAGTTAAATATATCTATAGCCTCTTAATAAGTTTATATATTATAATTAGTTTTTCTATAAGTACTATAATATTATTAAATTAATTTTTTTTATCTTTTTTACCCTCTTTAAAGTATTTATTATATTAAACTTACTCCTTTATATTTTTTTAAACTAATTTATTTTATATATCCTCTATAGTAAATATACTTCTTTCTTAAATATAGGTTTTTTTAGCTCTTTAGTATTTACTAAAGACTTTATTTATTATTTAAAGAAAAGTATAAACCTTAGTTAATAAAAGGGTTACTTTATATATTAATTACTTTATACCTTTTATTAATAAAGTAATTATTTAAAAAATAAATATTAATAAACTTCCTTAGTAATAGATAATATAATCTTTAATAAGAGTTAATTATAAAAGAACTTTAGTAAAATTATAAACTATTTAAAAAATCTAAGAAGTAATATTAGTAAAAGGGGCTTTAATAGATATAGAAGTTTATAACTTAATATTTAACTTTAAAATTATAACCTAAGGTTCTAAAGATATTAAACTAACTTTATAAAATTTAAATTTAGTATTTTAAATTATAATTAATTTATTATAAGTAGTATAAAAAGCTAAAAGGAACTTAATCTTAGTAATATAGTTTATATAAACCTTAATAAAAGTTTTAATTTTATACTTATATATACTTAAAAATATTAAAATACTTAATATTGAGTAGCTAAGTTAAATAGAATAAATAAGAAGGTAAATAAAGAATAATAATACTTAATTATAAATATATTTTAATTATATATTTTTATAACTTATTATATTTTATTATAAAACTAATATTATATATTAAATAGTTATTTTTTTAACTATTATATATAACTCTTAAGTATATTAATTTTAAGTATTTACTTTCTAAGTTATATTATTAAAGTATTTATTAATTATTTAAAACTATATTAGATTTTATTTTATTATATATTTATTTAAAATATTTATTAGTTTTAGTAAATTATACTTAATTAGTAAACTACCTTAGTTACTAATTAAATTAGTAAAGAAATAATCTTAATAACTCTTAAATTACTTCTAAGAATAACGTAATAGAATAAAATTATTAAACCTAAGAATACTTAATATATAGATAATTCTAGTTTATTTAGTACTTAATATTTTTAAATTATTAATTTATAACTTTTATATTATTTAAAAACTAATATTTAATATAACTTTTACTTAACTCTAAGTATATTATTAAAGTATTTAAACTATTCTAGATTTATTTTTATTAGTTTATTTATTATTTGTTAGTTTAATAACTTAATTAAAAGAAAGACTACCCTTAGTATACTAATTAGTAAAGTAATTCTTCTCTTAAATTACTAAGAATAAAAGAATACTTAAACCTTCTTTATTAATATAGATAATTACTATAGTTTATTTTTAATTACTTAGCTAAATATCTTTACCTCTACTATATTAATTAGTATATATAATAACTATTTTAGTATAAATAATATCTATTATAAAGCTAGTTTTATTAAAGTTATAGAAATTATAGTTTTAAATCTTATATTTTACTTATATATTCTCTACTAATTAAAACTATATACTAATTAGCTTAGAATCTTTATAAAAAACTCTTTAAAAGTTATAAATATAATTAAAATATATTTTTAACTCTAAGTATTATTATATAAATTAATATATCTAGAGCTTATTAATATATCCTTCTTAATATAACTTAAGTATATAATTTATTATATCTTTTATACTAAGTAGCTAGGGTATAAATCCTCTTATATCTAAATTAAGTATATATTAAATAATTACCTCTTCCTCTACTTTAGTTAACTTTTAATAATTAGTAGTAAGTTTATATTAAGGTATTTAGCTAGCTATTTCAGTAGAAAGTATAGTATAAAGAATATTATAAACTTTTATAGCTTTATAATAACTTAGTTTTTTTAGATATTTAAATAGCTTTAATAGTTAGAATAATTTATACTTTTTAGGTTTATTTAAATTCTATAGTTAATTATTAAAAATATATATATTAAAGGTAAGAGGTAGTAAAATATAAAAAAGTAATCTATTTAGTAATATAATTTGCTTAGTAATAAACTATATTATAGTAACTATAAAAAAAATTAATTAAAGAAGAAGAACTTATAGGCCTAAGGCTATCTATTTAACATAGTTTTAACATAGTAGTTCTAAACTAGTTCCGAACTAGGTTAGGTATTATTATAGTTATAAACCTTTAAACTAGATTTAAGTTTAAAAATAATTAAAATTAAATATTAATATTTTAATAACTATAAGTATTATATAAGTAAATAATAATATTATATAATCTATATATATATATATAACTTAGTATATATTTATTTTTATTTTTTTAAAGCTTATAATCTTTTCTAAATTTATTATTATAATATAATTTATAAAAAGATATTAAATAAATTTTTATTATAAGAACTACTAGGCCTATTTAAGTAATTCCAATTATTATATAGTCTTTATATAATAAATAAATATATATTAATTATATTTATTATAGCTTTATTAATAAGGTAGTTATATAACTTATAAAATTTTAAATTATAATTTTTTTTAACTTCTTACTTTAATATAGTTTATAAAAATATATTAAAATAAATTAATATCTTAGGAACTCCTAGGCCTTATTTGGGTAATTTTAATTATTATAAAGTATTTATACTATATATATATATATATATATATATATATTATATTATAGTTATAGCTATATTAATAAGCTAGTTATTTAATTTATTAAATTTTAATTTATAATCTTTTTTAACCCTTATTTTAAATAAATTAATAATTAATAAATTACTAAGCTTATTTAAGTAATTTCTATTTATATAATACTAATATACTCTATATTAGTATATATTAATTATAATCTAATTTTATAGCTTAAAAAAGAGCTTATAATAAATAAATTAAGTTTTTTAAATTTATAATCTTTTATAAACCTCTAAGTTTATAAAAAATTATAATTATTTAATATATATATATATTATATATATATATTATATAATACTTTCTTAAAATTTAAATATTTTTTAATTTTAAAATTACATACCTAAATTCGCTTAGCCTATATCTATATAAGTAATAATACTAAAAATAAAATAAAATAATATTTAAGCTTTTTAGCTAAAATTACCCCTAAGAGAGTATTATTATATTAAAATAAGCTATTTTAGAGGACTTAAAGATTTTTTCCCTTACTAACTAAGTAAAACCTTAATCTTAGTTAAAAGTTATTATAGTTATAAACCTTTAAACTAGATTAAGGTTCTAAACTAGTTCTAATATATATTAGAACTAGTTTAAACTAATAGCCTTAGGCTACTAAGTAATTAAATATATTTATTAAATTATCTTTATTAAAATACCTAACTAAAACTATTGAATTAATTATCTTTATAAATAAGTAGCTTTTAAAGTAATTAATAATACTAGTAGCTTAGATAACTTAATATTTATACTTTTAGTTTTTAATACTTATTTATAAATATTTAAATTTAATCCCTCTACCCCTTTAATAAGTAACTTAATATACTATAGTAGTTTAAAAAGCTAAGGGCTAAAAGATAAGTTATTAATATACTTAATATATATAATAAATTATAAGCTACTATACTTTATAACTTATAATTAAACTTACTTATTATAGTTTAAAGAGAAGGAAATAAATAATAAATAAACTAAAAGCTAAAAAGAACTATATTTTATTACTAAGTATAAATAGTAGAAATTATACATTAAAATTACCTTAAAACTTTATAATATTTAAAATAATATTATTAAAACTATACTTTTAAACTAAAGGTATAAATAATAATAATAATATTAATATACTTTACTAGTAGCTATAAGAAACTTAATCCAAAAAGAGCTTTAAGCTAGTAGTAACTTTTAGTTTAAAAAGCTTAAAATACTAATTTTAAAGAAATAAAAATATTAGTATTTATATAAGATAGTACTTATTAGCCTAAGGCTGTTAGTTTAAACTAGTTTTAATATATATTAGAACTAGTTTAGAACCGTAATTTAGTTTAAAGGTTTATAACTATAATAACTTTTAACTAAGATTAAAGTTCTACTTAGTTAATAAAGAAAAAAAATCTTTAAGTTCTTTAAAATAGCTTATTTTAATATAACAATACTTCCCTAAGGGTAATTTTAGTTAAAAAGCTTAAATATTATATTATTTTATTTTTAGGTATTATTACTTATATAAATATAAGCTAAGTAAATTTAAGTATATAATTTTGAAATTAAAAGATATTTAAATTTTAAGAAAGTATTATATAATATATATAATATATATATATATATATAATATTAATATTATATAATATATTAATATAAAGCTTAAATATAATTATAAACTTATAAAATTATATATATTTATTATAAGCTTTATATTATATAAATTATATAAATAAAAGCTTTATATATATTATAATATAATTAATATATATATATTAAAATAATTATAATTTTTATAAACTTAGAGGTTTATAAAAGATTATAAATTTAAAAACTTAATTTATTTATTATAAGTTCTTTTTAAGCTATAATATTAAATTTAAATTAATATATATCAATAAAGCGTATATTAGTATTATATAAATAGAAATTACTTAAATATACTTAGTAGTTTATTAATTATTAATTTATTTAATATATTTTTATAAACTTTATTAAAATAAGAGTTTAAAGAAGATTATAAATTAAAATTTAATAAATTAAATAACTAGCTTATTAAGATAGCTATAACTATAATATAATTTATATATATATATTTATAGTATAAATACTTTATAATAATTAAAATTACTTAGATAGGCCTAGTAGTTCTTAAGATATTAATTTATTTAATATATTTTTATAAACTATATTAAAGTAAGAAGTTAAAAAAGATTATAAGCTTTATAAAATAAAATAAAATAAAATATATACTAAGTTATATTATATAAAAAAAAAATTTATAATATTATTCTTTACTTATATAATACTTATAGTTATTAAAATACTAATATTTAATTTTAATTATTTTTAAACCTTAATCTAGTTTAAAGGTTTATAACTATAATAATACTTAACCTAGTTTAGAACTAGTTTAGAACTATATTAGAACTGTGTTAAATAGATAGCCTTAGGCCTATAAGTACTTATACCTTTAATAATAGATATTATAGTCTTTTTATAAAAAGATAATATTATAAATTTTAAATATATACTTAAGAATTATTAATTTATTAATTTATATAAAAAAGAAATTATAAATTTACTAAAGAAAAAAGTTTTTAAAGTTATAAAACTTAATAATATATACTACTAGGTATCTATTTATTTATTTAATAGTTTATTATTAATATTAAAAATAAAGATATTATATAAAATATTAAAAGTTAAAACTAATAGTATAACTTATAAGAATACTAGAAATTTCTTTTTATCTTAATTTCTTACTATTTAATATATTAATTAATATTTAATTCTTTACCGGACTATAATTCTAGATAAATAATATACTTACCTTTATTTAGATAATATTTTTTTATACTTATATATAATATACTATTAAATTAAATAAAAACTTTTATATAAAAACTATTTAAAAAACTTTAAACTAAATTTAAAATTAGTTTTATAAATAGTAAAGCTATTATATAAAGTTTTTAAAGCTAGGAATTACTAGTTTTAAACTTATTATAATTACTATATTATAAAATTATTAACTTATAACTTTTATTTATTACTAAAAAAAAATATAAAATTATAAACTAATAATACTTTAAAGATTTTTAATAAATATATAGTAATTTTAGAAAGTAAAAGTAAAATTAATTAAAAATAATTTAGTTCTTAGCTAAAAATAAAAAGTAATTAACTATTAACTATTTATTTAATTTTAATAGTAATATAATTTATTTATATATTAATAAATTAAACTTATATAAAAGTATTAATATTAAAACTTTACTTTTATTAATATAATAAAGATTAAAAAGTTAACTAATATTAAAAGCTTAATTTAATTAATTCTTATAAGTAAATAAAGATTTTAAGTTTTTTTAATTAATTACTTTTTTAAATAATATAAAAAAAGTTAATATATTATATTAATTATTAACTAAATATAAAAAGATTATAAAAAGTATTTTAAACTATATAAATAATAATTTATAAATTTAATATTATTATAGTTTTAAAAAATAAATATTAATAAAATCCTTTTTAGTATTTATAATATTATTAACTATATATATTAATTTAAAATCTTTATTTAATTACTTAACTTTAGTATTATATAAAAGATAAAGCTAATATTAAATATAATATATTTATAATAAGTTTATAAATAATATAAAATTACTAAAGTTAAATAAATTAAACTATATTATTAGTTTAATAAATACTTTTATAAAATAAACTAAAGTTTATATTATATTAAATAAAAAATAAGTAATAAAATAAATTTTAAAGATTAAAAAATTTAAAACTTTAAAAAAATAAAATTAGGATTAAATAGTTTAAAATAGTTAAATAATAGTATATAAAGGAAACTATAAAGTAGGGAAGTACGGGGGAAATTATTTTAAAAGGAAAATATTATTAGGGAAGAAAGGAAAGAACGAGGACGGGGGGAGGATAGAGGGAGAGATAACGACGGAGGGGAAAAAGGATATTATTAAAAGAAAAGAAGGGGAAGGAGGAGAAGAAAAGGAGAGGAAGAAGAGGGGGAGGGGAGGAGAGGAGAAAAACGGGGATAGAGGGGAGAGAGGGGGGGGAAGAAGAAACGGGAAAAAAGGAGGAGGGGAGGGGAAGGGCGGAAGAAGAGAAAAAAAGAGGAAAGAAGAAGAAGAGAGAGAGAGAGAAAGAAGGAGAGAAGAAGGGAGAGAAGAGGAAAAAAAACGGAGGGAGGGAGAAGGAGAAGAGAAAAGGGCGGGGAAAGGAAAGGGAAGAAGGAGGAAAAAGAGAAAAAAAACGAAGGAAAGAGAGAGAAGAGTTAAGGAAGGGAGAGGGAGGGAAAAAAAAGAGGGGAAATAGGGGGAGGAAGAGAGGGGGAGACGAAGGAGAAGAAGAGAGAGAAGGGACGAAGGAGGAAGAAAGAACCTAAGAAAAGAGGAGAGAAGGACGTTAAGGGAAAAGAAGGAAGGAAAAGAGGAAGGGGGAGGAAGGAAAGAAAGAGAAGGAAGAATTAAAAGACGAAGGAAGGGAGGGGAAGAAGGGGAGGGGAGGAGAGAAGGAAGGAAGGAAAAAAAGAGAAAAGAAGGAGAGGGAAGAGAGAAAGAAAAAGAAGAAAAGAAAGAAACGAAGCGGAAGAGGAGAAAAAAGAAAGGAGGGAAAGGGAAAGAGAAGGGAAAGAGGGACGAGAGAGGAGAGGAGGAAAGAAGGAAGAAAGAGAGGACGGGAAAGAAAAAAAGAGGGAAAGGAAAGGGAAGAGACTTTAGGACGGGGAGGGAAGGGGAAGGGGGGGAGGGGGGGGAGGGGGGGAGAAGAGGGACGGGGGGGAAACGGAAAGGACGGGGGAGGGGAGGGGGGGGAAGAAGGAGGGAAGAGAGGGGGGGGAAGGGAGGGAAAAAGGGAAGGGGAGATAGAAAAGAAAAAGGAAAGGATTTAAAGGGAAACGGAAGGTAGAGACGGTTTAAAGAACGGGAAAAGAGAAGGAGGAGGGGGAGGAGGAAGAAGGAGAAAGGAAGGGGGAGGGAGGGGGGTAGGAGGGAAGGAGGGGGGAGGAAGGTAAGTTGGAGGGAAAGAAAGAGGGGAGATTTTTGAAGAAAAAAAAAGTATTAAAAAAAAGGGATAAATAAAAGAAATTAAATTAAAACTTTAAAAAATTTAAAAGTAAAGTTTAAAAATTTATTTAAAAATAATAAAAGTTTTTAAAATTATATAAAAATAAACTTTAAAATATTACTATTATATAATATAAAATAAAGTATTAATATTATTATTATAATATTTTTTAAAGATTAGCTTAAGAATTTAAAAAGGTAAAGGTAAAACAAGTTACTATAATATAAAAATAAAACGTTTAATATATTATATTACCCTTATTCTAATACTTATAACAAAGCATCTCTCTCATCACTAGAACTCTGGCTCTCTACTGCATATTCTTCTTGTACACCTCTCTCCCGATCATCAATCCATGGCTCGACATCCTCACATCCTCGAGGCGTCCTAACTTTATCCCTTACGTTACAAGTCCGCCAAAGAACATCTTTGACCTCTCTGCCAACTTTCTCTATAGAATCAATGGCCCAAATCACATCCAAATGCTCGTATTCTTCAATGATTCGAGAGTGTACTACCCGGACATGTGGTTCCCGGCCTCTCTCAAAACGCCGTAGAAGTTTGCGACCATCTACTAGGTCATCCGACCCTGCAACCCATAGAGCGAAGGGTGGTACTCGTTCGTCGTACCATGCCGTTGAACCTTTTGCCCTCCTGGTATGCTTGTGATTTCGAAGGTGCTCATCTGCTCCTCCAGTGGCGAGGGAGCTGTTAGTATTGGCTTGGTGGCGGTAGTAATCTTCCATCTCATCCTCCTCGTCCTCTTTCTTTCCATCTTCACGGGTGGCAAGGATGCATTTCTGCTTCGCAAAGCATTCGCGTCCGAGCCACCAGCGCATACTCTCCGCGCTAACGTACACAGGTGCAAATTGGAACATGCGATCACGGAGACCACGATCCCATCTATCATCTGTCCAGTCAAAAAGGAAGGAAAAGACCCGATAGCCCATTGCTCCATATAAGCGACCTGGAAGTGTTGCGTGCATTGTCATCATAAAAGGAATGAACGCGTGGATTCCAAACATGATCCGGAATAGGCCTGGGGAAATGATCCGCATAAATTTGAAGTACATTTTGCCAATTAGTGGCCCTGCATATGCCGCTGGTGCTAAAGCACAGAAAACGGTTAACTTATCGCCTAGCTCTGGACGCTGTTCCTTTGCTAGGGCAACAAACGTCTGTGTTGTGCCTTGAGAATGGCATATAAGACCAAGCTTCTCGAAGCCCGTCTCTGACAAGATCCGCGATGTGAGCGCTGGAAGATCCATGACGCCCATTTGTCGAATATTCCACGCCCACATGCGTGGATCCTTATATTCAAGGAGAGTGTGTTCAGGCTTGAAACCACAGCGGTTGTTTCCGAGCCACACATCATAGCCAGATTTGCAGAGGTAAAAGGCTAGAGAATCGTCATCGTTGGTACAATATGCTCCAGAACTCTGCAAAAGCCCGTGTATCATAAGCACTGGGAACTTTGGTTTCTTTGTGGTGGGTATGGGTTCACGACTAGGACCAGCACCGGCGAAAATATCTGGGCCACGAGCAGCTCGCTGGGCCGCGGACATGGGTACAAATTCCGCTGGGTTGTAAACGTGCCAAAGAGTTATGATGAAGCCGTCTTCTGTTTGTACTTTGAACTCCTCCACGTCCAATCCAACTCTCCTTGCGTAATATCCAACATCGCAGACGAGAGGATCCGCTCCTCCTTCTGTGCGTATATATCCGCCGTTTTCCCCTGCTTCGTCTTCGTTATCGTCCATTGCGGTTTGCGAATTTCTCCTCTTGTTCTTCTTCTTCTCCTCCATGCCCTGTCTGCTTCCTTGCGAATATTCCTCCTCCGGTTCTCTTCTTCGTAGAAAGGTCTCCGCGCATCGGGATTTCGAAATGTAAGGCGCAACCAAATATGATTAAACATAAGGGGTATGCTGGTAAAAGCCGAGCCCAAAACAATAACTCCAAGAAATGCTAAAGACAAAAAGAAAGATGACGCCCGGAAGGTCAAGCATTGCAAGTCGCGAGCTAAGGATGCTGGGCCATACAATGGTAGTGGTGGAAACAGAGGGTTCGTTCGAGAGGGAGGCATGGCTCTGCCTAATAGTCAAGAATTCGGGGGTCAGTTTACTTATTCTACAAAGATCGGGAGTAACTCCAACATGGTTTAGAAGCAACAAGTATATTGAGCTCAGAAGAGACCAGTCTACTCGGGGAACTTGAGACATACGCAGAGATCCTTCACCGGATCTTTGTATCGAGGCGACATCTTTAGGAGTCGGCGCTTTCTCGACATCCACATGATGCTCCTGAGCCGATTGGCCTGGCTCCACTTCAATTTCCTCCCTGAGAGCATTGAGCCTTTGTGCCTCCGCAAGAGGTACGCCTGGTAACCTCCCTCCATCTGAAGTTATGATGATCGGATCCTGTGGTGTAATATAATGTGCATGAACGGCAGAGCCCTCGGTCGCATTCCCTTCAGCATCTGATGTGTCAAGAGACAGCTTTTCGGCTTGCTTTGCATATCTAATGGCTGCGACGGGATTAACCGTGGTGGTAATGGCGGTGCTAGTTGTAGACGCTTGAGAGGCATTGGAGACATTGGAGACATTGCTCTGTGAGCGGGTGGAGTTGTCGCCCATTGCCAGAGATGGGGAGGTGGAGAAGGGGAGGGGCCCTTATCGAGATTCAAACAAGTTGGATGTTTCTTCCGAAAGGCGCATGACACAATGGAGGGGAGGAACCGTATATACGTATGTACAGGGGGAATATAGGAATACAAGCACGCAGAAACGACAATTGAAGGGCAAGAAAGTAGAGTGGTGAGTGAAGCCCTAGTGCCGTGTAGTAGTAGTAGGAGGAGGAATAATAATAAGGATAATAACAATAACAATAGTGATTTACCACTACTTGGTCCACTACATATGATGTATGAAAATGCGGGCTAGTTTCCAAGTATTTTTTCGAGAGCGTTTCCGCATCGCAGCGGCATGGTTGTCACGACACGAGTACCGCCTAGTAGTTTCGCACTGTAATTGGTCGATGGTCACCGCCTTTAGGGAAGTCTTTCTCTTATTTCTCCTCTAATAGGTTAAGAGGCCTCTCTGTATTTTCGGCAGCCTCGCGTGCCGTGGCGTGCATGGTGTGCATGGCCACACGAACGACTATGCGCCTAGCATGTGAAAATGCGAGAATGCGAAAAGGTTCATCGCAGTATCGCAGTCGAAATAAGTGGCTGTGTGTACAAAAGAGGACGCGTTCTCGAATCTCGACTCGGCCTCCTACGCGCTAATCTGGTCACAGTAGAGCATTCCACAGCACTACAATCTCCAGCAAGCGGAAGGTTTCCTTGGGTCATTTTTATTCTTTTTATCCTTATTATTTTTATTGCTCTCGGAACTTCTTTACACACGGACTGTTGAACAGCACCTTGCATCTCGTGCTATTCACGATATTCTCCGTTGCACCCATCACTTTCTCGAAACTGGCCTCGTCAACCGAGTGGCCCTCATCGTCTTTCTCATCTACGAGACTAACGTATCCCAATTCCGTCAGTGGAGTATAATGGTGCATGATTTCCGGGGTCACTGTGATGCAATTGAGCTCTCGTTTCTTGCATCCCCACATCAGTCGGATATCATAAGCCTCGTCTCAGTCGGATATCATAAGCCTCGTCTTGCCCTTTGCCTGCCCACTCTAGTATCTTCTGAGCACCAGTGCGGCTCACAGCATAAGCAAAAGTGCACACTGGGTTGACACCGTACTGTACAACTCGATGTCCATCCTGCAGATTTGTCATGTATTTCTTCGACCAGCCTGTATAATTTGCTCGTGAAGGAGCAGTGCTATCTGGGAATTCAAGTCTAGGAGTAGTAGGATCTGTTTCTTCGCCGCAATGACCAATCCACAAAATATCCCACAAACGTCCGTAGGGTGTGGCATCTTCAGCATCACTTGCAGTGAACCCACGGACACTGTCAGAAACCAGTCTCATCTGGTTCTTGAGAGTGATATCCCAGTCGACATCATCCTCCAGGATCAGGACTGTGTCGAAGTCATTCGCCACGACGAACTTGATCATGTCGAGGTGAGCAAGCCATGCCATTGTTGATCCAAAAGCAGGATGGATAACGTCGTCGGGCCCGATGTTTTGAAAAGCCTCTGCTAGTTCATTTGTGCTGTAAGTGTGCCTTGGAATCTGGATATCAACACCAGTATATGCGGCAGACGCCAATAGACCTCGCGTTCGCCAGCTAGGTCCAGTAGAGAGCGCGAAAATCTTCTGAAACTATTTTCTTCTCTGTTAGCGCAGGGACAAATAACCATTCTCGAGAATAACAAAGCTTACTCCAAGGGTTGAATTAGAAGCAATATCTCGTGGCAAGGGGACTGCAGGTTGATATTTGTGCTCCCGATATGGACTTTGGATGATTGCATAAGGCAATAAGTACGAATACGTAAACACAATTAGAATAGCCGCAAGAACAGAATATTGAAGCTGGTTATGGGGTACTTTTTGGCGTGGTCGAAGCATATTCAACGGGTTTTCTCAGATGTCAACGACTGCTAGACTGTGCATAGCAGGCTACTCTCCTACCATTATACTGGTGGGAATCCTATCCTCAATAGTAATAGTCAATATTTGCTTCAATGATGCATGATGTGCTTTGGTGTCTTTTAAAACTATACGAAGTACAAGGCTACAGCGCATGAGTTAGGGCATAGTTCAAGTCACCACTTAGGCTTTGTTTTACTTGCAACCTTGCTAGATACACAAGTAAAGTTTAGATTGAATTGCTGTTTCACCTTTGTACCCCTTCTTTTGTACTTTTGTTATATCAAAAAAGGAGCTCTCCTTCAAATCGCAATCTATATCATAAAAAACTATCTACCTCAAGAGTGTTATATACACTACAACAGAAACCATTCACCTTGGTGGAATACTATCATACTTAGTTGCAATACCGTTACATGATCTAGATGGACAAAATATAAGTTTTGTGCCTTGCACCTGTCAAAGTCTCGAACTTAAAGCTCTTACACCCCTATAGGCTTGACTAGCCCCTGGAAGACTTCCCTACCCTGTCAAGCTACCACTTGCTTGTGTCTAAGAATCGTCGCTTCTATTGTTAACGGCCTCATGTTTCTTGGCGATTCCAACTCTAAAAGCCTACTTTTGAGCAGTTTACACGGACTCGGTACCGCTACACACCCGGAAATCCGAGCAGGAAAAAAGAGCGAGGAGCTTAACGGAGCTAAATACTTTTACGAAGTAGCAAATGATGCCTGGATATCAGGGGTGTCGGCAACAATCTGATACTAAGGCCCTCATTGTGAATGGTGGAATACAGAACCTCATTGGTAGGAAAGCAATTGGACCTAGAATATAGAACATACCTTACCTTGGGTACTCGTACCTTAGCCCCTTTTGCCGAGCCTCTTGCCAAACTTCCTTTTTGTATCCCAACACAAACGGGCCAAGACACTTCAAAACATGGAATCCAATGTCATCCGATCATGCCCTGGCAACGGATCTTCTAGACCATTTGAAGCCGCCTAGAACAAATATTAAAGCACTGTCTACATTACTTACGAATCTGGTGAACCCCGACCCCCAGATCTCCCAGTCCAATACCCGGACCACTTAGTGCTCCGTGAGTCACACGATAAACTACCCAAAATCAACGACCGTCTTTGTCGTAACTCGGAGACTCCTGGTTCTTATCAACGTTTATTCCTCTAACATTGCAGAATCGAGGATGCATATCTTTGATCTCCCAATAGATGTATACAAGGAACTTTTCGAGCACATTGTACTTGTGCTTGGTGTCAATCGGTCAATGAAATCACGACTTGTGTGTAGTAAGTCACTACTTATGCTTCGGATATACAGCCTGCTCATTGTGAATAGAAGCTTTTGATGAGGAATTAGTCAACGCTTTGTATTCAACAAAGACAATAATAAAACCTTCTTTGCCCGACTCCACATGCACTTCGGGCTACGGAGTGGTTCCACTAGAAGCAGCGATGGGGGAAACTGCAAAGTGGACGTCGAGACTCCTACAGGAGAGTGTGTTGGATGGCAGCATACGACGGGAACCGGTTTTTATTGTTGTAAAGGTCATTGACGCACTTATAAGAAGGAGTATCGATAAAACAGAGGAGACTCGCATCAAATATCTGTCTCAAATCAGTATATTAGTTGCAATACATATGGATCCTCCAGTAGAAGCACTGGTTCCCATCCTCTCTGAGGAGCGTGAAAAAAAACCACGTCGAACTCCAAGGTGACGACGAAATAGCTTGCCACATAATATCAGCCGCTGCCTGGGTTGGAAGCCTGGAGCTTATCAAAACCATTGCTGAAGAACGCCGTGCGAATTCTTGCGACATTAACCCCGAAGTGAGTACATGGTCACACCTCTGTGGGCTGCTGCAAGACGAGGACATTTTGCAATTGTAGAATGGTTCCTTGAAAATGGTGCCCAGGACAGGGCTGTTGGTCACTGCTGGGATGATACAGCCCTGGCTGCTGCGTGTCTATCGGGCCACGAAGATATTGTGCGCCTACTTCTACATCCCAAATATGGGTTTGATACCAGCAGTCAATCGATGGAGGACGCATTGTCAGAAGCTGCTTCTGGCGGGAAAGTCTCAATACTAAAGTTTCTACTAGAAAGAGGTACGTTTCCAGATGAAGACCGAAGTCTATGCGGGCGGGGAAAGCTGCGAGATGGCTCAGACTGGCCTTCTCGCCTTCAGAAAGTCCTTTGGAGGGCATGCCGCGATGGTTCACAGGATATAGTTGAGATGCTTTTAGATATGAGTGTTGATCCTGATATTGGTGGGGATGGGCGAAACCGCACATGCATCCATGTGGCTGCCCTGGGAGGATATAGTAAGATTGTCGAGATGCTTCTTTCCAAGGGAGCCGATTACAGAAAGGAGACCTACCAATTACCTAGGCCTTTGGTTTTGGCGGCAAGAGGCGGCTTTGCCCGCACTATAAATGTCTTGCTCGATGCTGGAGCCGATATCACCGGCTGTGGTGCTTGTTGGTGTCCGCTGGTTGAAGCAGCAGGAAGAGGCCACATTGATGCCGTCCGGGTTCTCCTTGCAGGTGGTCTCAATTTGACTGACAAAGATTTTAACTTACGTAGATATAGGGCTCTTCAAGCAGCCTGCGACGGTGGCTACTCATCCGTAGCTCGAGTTCTTGCAGGATGGTGTTGCGATCTATCTGGGAGCGATATCTAAAAGGGCGTCTTTCGTGGAGGCGTTCACCGATGGAGGAGGCACTATCCAAGGGTGGACGAGATGTGGTACAGATGCTAGTTGAGATGGGAGTAGAAAATAAGACTAAGCGAGGACGATGTTTATCCTATGAAGGCTTTTAACCAAATTCAAATACAGAAACCCGGACACCCACAATAGATCCATCAAATAACCATATCCTCAGGATTCTCCCAACCTTCTCTCACATCCCGCGCCATTCTCACGGAAAATATATCGAACAGCAGAGCAGCGCCAGCCAATGCAGCCCCAAAATAAAGTGCGGCACGATACCCAGTCGTGACATCAATTGTCGTCTTGTTCACCTCGGTTTCTACGGTTCCCGCAAATCCAAGGCCCAAACTATTACCATAGAGATTCAGCAATCCAACAAGAGATGCAGCTGTTCCCTGTTGAGAGCGCCGGACGCTGTTGCTAGCAATTATTTGGGCAGCTGTATACACTAGGTCCGGGCAGAAGGACATCAGAAGCGTAGCTGGGAATATCTGAGCCCAATATGTTTGCTGATCTGGCATTGTTGCAAGGAGTAGGTTTGAGACCAGTACTGTTCCCAGACCGATCGCCAAGATCCACTGAGCTGCCAGACGTGGAATTAGCCAACCTGGACATTCTCAGAGTTAGCAATGCTTCGGATGGATTTAAGAGTATAGGACATGACTTGAGAGTTTTCAATCTTGTTTCAACTTCTAACTTCATGTCTTAAAACTTATAAAATAGCCTAGATCGGCAAATATGGCGCAGAGGATGTTCTCACCAGCAAGTATTGCACCGAAAGTGCCACAGATTCCAAAAGGAATCCAACCTATGGCGAAATTCAAGACAGACCAATGTCGAATCTCTTGTTGCCAGGCTATCATGTACCAAAGAAGGGTCCCAAAAGACATGAAGCTGAATAGAACGACACACATCAGCGGAAGAAATGATGGTGCCGACCATATTTTGACGGGAATTATTGCACATTTAGCAAACTTCCATTCCCAAAGGATAAAGGTTCCCAACAATACGATAGCAGCTGAAAGTATTGCTGCCTCTGATGGATCAGACCAACCTGCCGCTGGTGCTTGACTATCACAACAGTTAGAAAAAAATCCAACGCCTTCTGTACCAGTGGTGACGGAGGATTATGGTGAATTCTTACTTCCAGGAGACATTGAAAAGGATCAGCCCTATTGTCCCTAATGCAGCGCCGACCCAGTCAATACTTCCACTGGGATCAACAGGGCTTTCTGATGGGAGGAGATAAGACAGAGCCCCAAGAACAGGGAGGCACATGATTACCCTGTATCTATGTCAGCATAGCATAGCAGATGCTAAAATGCTATAATATGAAGTGCATACATGATGAAGAATATCCACTTCCAACTTGCAAATTGGAGAACCAGACCAGCCAGGAGGCTCCCTAAACTTCCAGCCAAAGGGGCTGAAGCACCAAAAAAAAAACCCAAAGAAACATTACGCATTCTACCCGGGGGGCAAGTGATGCCAATCATGGCAACAGCATTTGGCATAATGAGAGCACCGCCAATTCCAGAAAGTGCTCGAATTACATTGAACGCAATGAAATTGTTGCAGAAGCCGTTTAGAAGGGAGCAGACAGTCAGCCATGCTAGTCCAATCAGAAGGATCTTTCTATGGCTGTATACTTCACCAAGTCTACCACTGACAAGCACAAAGGTACCTTGGGTTAGGCTCGAAGTAATGTTAGTTGATACGTGTATAGCAGGGCTTGAGGAGATACACTCACGGATATGATGCTGCGACCCAGTTTGCCTTCCCGGGACCTGTGTCAACACCTAAAGCTTTGCCAATCGCAAGACCTCCTGATATTGAGGAAATGTTTGAGATCATCTACTATTTGATCAGCCCTCGATCATGTTTTTATATCCAGGCCTAGAGTACCTGAACGAGGTTTGCACAAATGAGGAAAGTAGTGGTCATCACTTGTCGTCTTCTCCGCATCAACACGGCATTAGCAGCCATGTGACCGTCAGATGCATTCGTGGAGGTTATCGTTCTATTCTCAACTTGGGTATCGTTGAGGATTGGATATGGTACTGCCACTATGGCTTCCAGCTCAATGCGCTCTTCTGTCGCTGTGACTGACATTCTGTACTGTGATTATATATATATATATATATATATGAGATTTTAAAGTCTACTTAGAGATGTAAAGGTCTGAGTGGAATGTTTTGTGAGAAATAAAGTAGCTGGTCAAATATCGCAAAAAGAGCGGTCTGAATGTTATACTCGTGGATCAGTTTGGAAGCTGTGGAAATAACGGCTTTGAGTAAAGCCCAGCTGACGCCGAAGTGACGCTGAGGGTGTGGGGTAAATGGGGTACTTTGTCGAGTCTGGCGAAGAGATGTTTTCTCTCCAATTCCGTACGGCAGAGATTAAAGCCGGTAGGTATCACGAGCAGCTCCGAAAGCCGCTCTTTGAGGGAAGAATCAGACTTGGGAACAATTCCTATGGTGGTTCTCAAAATCAAGACCAGGAGCATAAGAAAAGGTGGCCGAAAAGCCTTTTAAGTGTGTTCCTACGCCGTCGTAATTGTAGAAAGATAACTAAGTGTTTGAAATCGTAGGCCGAACTTGTACCAGTAAAGTACCTAGTTCTAGGTCATACAAATTTTAAAAATCTCAAGTACAGACAATATCTTTTTCTGTTCCTACTGCTCGTCTGGGCATACGCGAGAGAATTTGTACCTACCTAAGGTAGTTACACCCCAGTGCAGTAGTAAGGCAAACAACAAATATATCTTAAGCACCATTGCAACCTATGCTTGCTGGTAAATTCAACCTCTGTGGTTCTCGTGGCCCATAGGCATTCATTGTGCCTACTATTCTTGCGCCTTTTCTCTTCGTGCCCGCTAACTTCAAACACGAGGACTAACCTTTCATATTCTAGTTCAACAGCCATATATCTTTCCCATCCTAAACGACCTCAATAATGGAATTCTTGAACTACGACAGTATCTGACTCCAAGATGGTCCAATATACTTCTACCTCGGTTCGAAAATTATGAAATGATTGTACGAAGGATAAGAATTACCGTACAGTTTGAGCTATGAGGCATTATTTCGACGTAGGTAACTTCCCTTTTCTACTCGAAATGATCTCCCATAAACCAATCTGTACGGTATGTCTCTGTCCAATCATCCACGCATCATTAAGATCGTACTGAGAACGTTAAAAATTGGTGATTGAAACACGGGGGGAGCAATCCGGGAAAATCAACGAGTACTTCAAATGAGTTACGAGGACATCAAATGTACGGACGTAAACTGAGTGCGCTTGGGATAAGACACACACATTCCATGTATTGGGAATTGTAACCAAGATAAAAGACAAGTACTGTAGTCGTCCGGAGACCAGAGCAACATCTGGTGTGCAAGTTGTGAGTCCTATAATGAATAGAACCACCAGTTGCAAGAAAAATAGAGTCATTTCACCCGAGGTGCCCCAGGTCCAAAGTCAATTGCCCTAAACACTGCCTAGCACCTTGTTCAGAAGAACAATCAACTGCTTGACCTCTTCCACTGTTTCAAAATTAGCATCAGCCTGATGTGTGCGTAGAAACTAGACGACGAATGTTCGACATACCACTATTGTAATGAACCATGCTAACCCTTACAATTCCATCCTTACCCAGCCCAAGAACTTCCTCTACAAGACGAACAGAGTAGAATGAGCCCCATCGAAATCCCACTTGCCCAGCGCAAAGCTTCTCAGTAGCTTCAACTACGTCCTTACTATTCCACCCGTTAACTACAAAAGCCACAGTGCTGACTCTCAATTTCGGGTCCGCACTCTTCTCTCCGATGATGGTCACGTCCTTCCTGCCGGTGAGGTAGGATAAAAGGCTTCCTTGGAGCTGTTCCTCATGTTTCGCAATCGTGGCGAAAGATTCGGAAAGAGAGGGTGAGAAGTAAGACAGCACCGAGGGGATAGAAGAGGTAAGCTCGTAGCAGGAACCCGCGAGGCCTAATCTGTCCTCCAGGGTGATAGAGGGGTTAAAATGGTGACCTAGCGAGTGTATGGCAGCTAGGCCCTTCTCGCTAGAATAAAGCATTGAAATATGGGGACCGTAAACCTACGTACTGATTAACCTGGCATTGGACGTGTGAAGCAAACGACAACGTACCTTATACCAGCTGAAGCAGTAGAAGTCGACACCAAGATCCTTCACATCGATTTGACGGTGAGGAGCGTATGCTACGGCATCCACACATAACAAAGCACCCGGAACAGTATGTACTGCCTCAGCAATAGCCTTGATATCATGAATTGTACCTAAGATATTGCTTGCATGTGTACATGTGACCAATTTTGTCTTCTCGGAGAGCATTTCTCCGAGATCTGAAGCCAGTAATTTTGGGTTTTCTTTGGTCTTAGGAACCCACCACTTGATGGTTAGATTTTGACGGGCTGCGAGGGCGACCCAGGGGGCAATGTTGGCCTCATGATCGATCTTTGAGACGATAAGCTCTGAGCCCGCTGGAAACTCAAGAGCAAAGGAGAGATTTCGAAAGAGTTGAGTGGTGGATGATCCCAAGACTTGTCCTCTGGTTAGAAAAGACTTGTCCTCTGGTTAGAAAAAGTGCTCGGTTGGAGCTATCAATATTCACCTATTTGGTTGGTGCTAGCATTGATATACTTGGCCGCGGCTTCATAGCCTGCGCCATAGAGTTTTGTGGACTTTTGGCCAACAGCGTAAGATGCACCAAGCTGAACATTGGTCGCAGAAAGGTAGTTCCGGATGCTATGAGGATTTATGAGAATGTGGTTTGGGCTCCCAAAGGTGGAACTAGAACTCACTCCTCGATGACTGTGTCCAAAGTTTGGCTTCCCTATGGAATATGCAGGGGTTAGTATAGTGCACCTGATATAATATAGATATAGCTGGAGTAGGATGATACACACTCCTGCATTGTCAAAGAAGATCTGGCGCTGCTTCAAAGCAGGAAAGCGATCTCTCGCGTTCTTAATATCAAAAGAAGCCATGGTCACCAATACTACGATTGCAAGGTGCGTTGACAAAATATACTACAGGGAATGTAAGGAACCAATGCTCTGGATAGGGATAATGTGCACTGGATGTTCAGTTCAGTCAATATGTGGTTCATAAATAGGTCCTGAAGAAGCTGTGCTACAGCTGTCAACCCCGGGCTAGTGGACCCCCCATCTTTGGTCGGCGGTCTGCCATCCAACGGCCTTCATTGCAGCGCATCGCATCTCCAAGACCGTACCAACACTAGTATCATGGTAGTGCTTGCCGTTGGAGGGCATCGAAGTGCCACGGCGCGTATCGCAAACCCAAGGCATAAGTCAGTTATGCTGCTTTGCGCCAGTGAGACTGAGAAATATGCAATGTCGTGTTCATGGTCAAGCGTCTCGCGCTTCACAATTCATGCGTGTCATTCACCGCCTGTGATTTTTTGCCGCACCAGACATTTTTTTCCCGAACAAGGCCACAAATGAACTGATATCTTGGAGAGGCCTTCCAACTCTTCCTCCCACAATCATTTCTGTTTATTTCTCATCACTTCAACATTCATCATGAAGCGCAAAGCAGAAACCCAGACCTCTTCTTCGCATGGAAAGGGTGGTCTAAAGAAGCGTGCAAAGACAGGTACGGATTAATGCAGTCTTCCCCACACTCCCCCGCCTTATCAGTAGGGACTCGGTCCCGGAAGCCTGGTCTTCGACTCTTTATGAATAATGAAGTTTCGTTTTTGCCCATGTCATATTGCTGTCATATTGCTTCTTCGGAAATAATATGCCCCATATGAATGATTGGAACGGCGGTTCAATTGAATCTAAGGGACCATGCAATACAAAAGGCTGACAAGATTCAACAGTTCTATCAGATGAGGAAGTACAGAAGAGCTTCCGCAAGGGGCTCTTTGCACCCGAAGTCCTCTCCGAGTACAAAAATGGCTATGCAAAGTCTTCGCCTTATAAACATAGTGTTATCCATTCTTTAATTGACGAATCTCTCCTTCGCAGAGTCCGAGACGAAATCCGCGAGAACGTTCAATTTACCCCCAAGGAGACCGACATTTATAAGATCCACCAGTCCGGAGATCTTGCAAACCTCGATGGGCTGGATGACGCTGCATTGGATAAGCTTCCTGGTCTGCTAAGATTAAGAGATGCATTGTACTCGAGCACTTTCCGGAAATATGCTGCTACCATTACCGGGTCAGGGGCACTGAGCGGCAGGAAGACGGATATGGCTATCAATGTTTACACACCTGGATGTCACTTGTTATGTCACGATGACGTGATTGGCAGTCGACGAATTAGTTATATTCTGTATTTGACAGATCCTGATATTCCATGGAAGGAGGAATGGGGCGGTGCGTTGCGACTGTTCCCTACCAAAGATTTCCAAGAAGACAATGGAGAGATCACGAAGACGCCAAGTCCGGATTTCACAAAAGTCATACCACCCGCCTGGAACCAGTTGAGCTTCTTTGCCGTACAACCTGGAGAGAGTTTCCATGATGTAGAAGAGGTTTACCATGCTCCGACAAAGGAGCAGCTAGAAAAAGATGGTGGAAGAATCAGGATGGCAATCAGTGGATGGTTTCACATCCCGCAGATTGGCGAGGATGGATATGTGAAAGGCGCAGAAGAAAAGCTGGTAGCTAATAGTAGCTTGATGCAACTACAGGGCAACCCAGACCGATACGACTTCCCTCAGCAGCAACTCGTCACAGTTGAATCCCCAACGAAGGCTCCAGAAGAGAAAGGGCTCGAAGCAGCCGACATCGATTTCCTCTTAAAATATATGGCACCTACATACCTCACCCCTGACACAATGGAGCAAGTCACCGAGCATTTTTTGGAGCAATCAAGCGTTACTCTTGACGGTCTCCTATCGCAGAAGTTTTCAGCTAAGGTTCGCGAGTACATAGAATCACAAGAGCGGTCACCTCTACCTTCTAATACCACTGAGATTGAAAAGGGGTCGTGGAAAGTAGCGAAGCCACCTCACAAACATAGGTTCTTATACCTCCAGCCAACCACCTCATCGCCAGATGCGTCAAAAGAACTCACTCCTATTGAAGAGCTTGTAGAAGTTTTTCTTCCCAGCCGTCAGTTTCAACAATGGTTGTCGTTAGCGACAGAGTGCGAAATCGAGAATTACGATATCCTAGGCCGCCGCTTCAGGAAAGGTTCTGATTATGCGCTTGCTACTAGTCACGACGGGAACCCACGGTTAGAAATCAGTCTAGGCTTGACACCAACCCCAGGTTGGGGCATTGACGAACAGGAAGAAGACGAACAAGAAAAGGAGCAAGAATCCTCCAGAAAGAAATCGAGGAACAAGTCAAATTCAAAGAAGCAAAAGGCTGAAGAAGCTAAAAAGCAAGAACCAGAAGAAGATGACGACGTGGGAGGCCACGAAGTCTACATGGCTGCCGACGAAGACGCCAGCGCCGCCGATGCAGCAATCTACAAGGCCTCCACAGGCGAGGAAGATGATAATGTACTCTTCACCATGCCTGCCTCTTGGAATAAGCTGAGCATTGTCCTCCGTGACAGCGGTGTTCTGAAGTTTGTGAAATACGTTAGTATGAATGCCAAGGGCGATCGGTGGGATGTGGGTGGTGCATTTGGTGTGAAGGATCTAGATGACGGGTCCGACGATGGAAATAGCGAGGAACAGATATATTTGGAGGATAGTGAAGAGGAAGTATTTAATGGCTTTCCAGACAGTGAGGATAGTGGTAGCGACTAGTATACGTCATAAATCTGATGGTCACTGTTCACCGTTAATTATGGATACTGACCGAGAGTGTTTCCACCAACTCACGGATGTTAGAGAGGAGGGCGAAGGTAGCAGGGGCGGGGAGGAAGCCAAGGATAGGATTGCTGGGTACCGCTGGAAATGTGGCCACAGTCAGTTAAGAGAGCAGCAGAAGAGATAGTCTCAAGAAATGCACATTTCTGTATCTAGAAACAAAATCAAAACATTCAGACATGTACTGATGGGGTTTATTTAAATATCTTATCCCCTGTATTCATAGCTTTCTGTCCTCTTTTATTATGCTTTATATGCTATGTTTCGTCGGATCTACTTGTGTCTTGGATTTTATTCTGTGGAAATAGTCTTGCTCTTAGCGATGCAAAGTCTACCACTATACTTAAAAGCAAGTTATACTAGATGTCTTAGTTCAAGAAACATGTTCATGACTGCTTTTTTACAGAGCTTCAGTTGACTCGCATTACTTGCTCGCCTAGCCGAGTTTGAAAGCAAGTGTGTCGTGTAGGTACAGTAGTCACGTTATGCCAAGACTCAGGTGACTTCTGGACACGGTATTCGATTCAGGGGTTGCGTACGTAGATAAATAGCTAGCTAGACACTCTTTAAGTAATAGATAACTTTTGGAACTACATTGGTAGCAACACTTTCGAATTTTCAACTACTTTTAACCTTCTTTCTACTTTCGATCGGGGATAGTTCACCTTTTCTCGCAAAAGTTCAAACGTACGAATATACTCAATGGCTGACAATACCGGAAACCTTCCTGTCCATCCAAATGTTACTACCCGAGCTGCCTCTGGCCGACAGGGCACAGTTAACCCGGGTATAGCGCCTTCTGGTACAGGAACAGGCCCGGACGCTGCTACAACTGCCAGAAACCCAACTCAAGCAGGACCCTCTGCCACTGAACCTAACCGGGACGACGAGAACCTTCAACAGTCAATCGAAAACCAAGAAGGGACGAACGGCAGCGTACGAGGCACACCACCTATTGGTAACACACCCTAGGCCACCTACAAGCCACACTATGCACCAACATGCAGACCCAAATCTTCTTCGAGGAACTCCGTACCAACAACTTAACTTCCAAGCACCCCAACAACTGCTACCCCAGGGTATGCAAATGCCATTTATGAACCCGTACGCCCGTAAAGCACCCCCTACATTCAAATCCGAGGAACGAAACTGGATGTTAGCCCGCGGATGGGTTGCAGCACATACACAGCACCATGTTCTAGCTGGTATTGCTCTAGACATGCGTACGTTGTTCTCGACACAATACCTCGAGGGTAGTGCTGGTTCATGGTACCATGACCTTGATGATTACTTCAAGCTCCAAGGAAATACATGGGACACCTTTGTAGAACTCTTCTACGAACGATGGAGTGAGCATGATTGGGAACGCAAGGCCCTAAAGAAATTCAGTACGATTCAACAGACAGGTAGCTTCGATGATCATCAACGAGCATGGGAAGAGAACTACCGTTACATTAAACACCTTGTTTCTGAATACGCTGCTGTACAACGATACATCGGCAGCCTTAAGCCTGCTACCCAACACGACCTTCTTATGAAAGATCCAAAGACAATGGCAGAGGCGTACGCAGAAGCAGCTCGAATGGAAACCTACAATGCTCAATCACGAAGAGGGAAGGGAAGCCAACCAGCCTTCTTAAACCGAATCGGAGACAACAGCAATCAACGCTCTAGCTCTAACAGTCGTGGCAACAACGTACGTAAATGCTATGGCTGTGGGAAGCCTGGACATATTAAAAGAGACTGTCCTGACCGAAAGGATAAGGATAACTCGGGAAAAGCTTAGCTCTACTATCTAAAGGGCAGGAGGGTAGAGCTGGGAGTTCAGTGCCCAACGGACGCAGTGACCATGCTGGCCGTGTGCATGGTGTGACTGAACAGCAGTACGCCGACCAAGCTACTGCAGGACTATGGAAAAGTGCTGTGCCAAAAGGCTGCACAGGAGATTTAGTGCCGGGTACGAGTATTAGAGGGACGCCTCTTCTGCGTACGAACCGGGGTGCAATAGGCCTACAACCTAAGGCTAGTGCAGAAGAGCCTGGATGGTTCTTAAAGAAGATGTCGAGTGTACAGTCGAGGGAGTGGCTAACCTTCGATGGAAACGTACATGGTCAAAACGTCCGTTTCTTTGCTGATTCGGGCGCTTCCAATCGGTTTATGGCAAAACATATTGTCGATCGATTAGGCTTAACTATGATTCCTATGGCAGGAGCCGTTGAGCTGGAAGGGGGACACAAAATGGGCAAGTGTGGAATCGTACGCTTGTCTTGGTCGTGTCGAAACTTTTCTGAAGTTGCTGATTTCATTGTACTCGATATGGAACAGCATGATATAATCTTAGGGGAAGACTTTTGGATTAAGTACAAGGCCCTGCCAGACTACGATACGTACGGACTTAAGGTACAGGATCACGGAGTCGAAAAGCTCTTATGTGGTCTACGAAACCCGGTATTGAGGAGCCTGCGTACTGATAAGGAGGATGCTAAGCTGCAGCACATGCTACTCACGGATAAACAGTTTCAGCGGACGCTACGGAAATCTAAGGACGCCCCTGTGTACCTATACCTCGTACGTGATGTAGACATGCCAGTTGCTGAGTCTACAACTACTCTACGGACTACTGGAATAGCAGACCTAGACGCTAAACTTGGAGACCTACTAAATGTCTTACAAGACGATCTTTCAGATAGCCTGCCACCTTCGAGAGCTATCAACCATCGGATTCAAATCGAAACAAGTGCACGGCCTGTAAATAGATCACCGTACGCACTATCGAAGGAACAGATGGACGAGCAAACTAAGCAGATTAAGTACCTACACTACAGGAGAGAGGGTTAATTCGACCTTCTATCTCTCCTTGGGGTGCACCAGTCTTGTTTGTTAAGAAGAAAGACGATACCTGGAGAATGTGTGTAGACTATCGCGGTCTTAACGCTGTTACCGTACGGAACACCTACCCTTTACCACGGATTCAAGAGTGCCTTGATGTTATTGGAGATGCCCGGTACTTTACTAAGATAGACCTACTATCTGGGTTTTGGCAGATCCTTATTGAACCAGAAGATCAACACAAGACAGCTTTTAATACACGTACGGGGAAGTGGGAGTTTTGCGTTATGCCTTTTGGCCTTACTAATGCCCCCGCTACCTACCTTTCAATCAATAATGAACGACCTTCTCCGGGACTTTCTTGACAAGTTTGTTGTTGTCTACCTAGACGACATTTTAATCTTTAGTAAGACTAGGGAGGAACACTTAGAGCACGTACAAAGAGTGTTTTTGAAACTACAAGAGGCAAAGTTGGCTGCAAAGCCTTCTAAGTGCTTTTTCCTACAGGAAGAGGTAGAGTTTTGTGGACACATTGTTGGACATGGCCAAGTACGTATGGACGATTCTAAACTCCGTACAGTCCACGAATGGCCACAACCAGAGACTGTTCACGATGTACGGTCCTTTCTAGGGTTATGTGGCTATTACAGAAGATTTGTGAAAGGATTTGCACGGATGGCTGCACCTCTTTACGAGCTTCTTCAGGGCAACGAGAAGAAGTCGAACAGAGCCGTACGTTGGAATATATTATGCCAAACATCTTTTGAGATGCTTAAGCAGGCACTTACAAGCGATGCGGTTCTAAAGCAACCTAATACTTCTCGACCCTTTGTTATTGAAACGGACGCTTCTGATTTCGGATGGGGAGCTATTCTTTACCAGCTATGTGAAGAGGATGGAAAGGAACACCCTATTGCGTTCGAAAGTAAGGCTTTCAACTCAGCTGAGCGAAATTATCCAACCCACGAACGAGAACTATTAGCTATCAAGGAAGCAGTACGGAAGTGGTCATGTTATATACACAAACGGCCACGTTACTACTGTACGAACCGACCATGCTGGGTTGCAGTACCTTCAGCAGACTAAAGTAGCTTCTGGAAGACTCGCTAGATGGATTGCTGAGTTCGGATTCTACCAACTCGACATCAAATATAAACCTGGCCCACAAATGGTTGTTGCGGACGCAATGTCGCGCCGCTCTGACTTCAAGCTACGTACGATGTCAGTAGCCGACGCATTTGCGGCCTATCGGGAGGACCGAACCTCTGGGGACAAGGACTGGGATCTTGAATTTAAGCAATACTTTGATGTTCTCTTCCAGAACCAAGATGGGGAAGTTTACTATCAAAAGGACGAAAGCTCTCTAAAGGTACCCTATATCGAGCTTTGGGGACGTACGGACCTAATGGACGAAATACATCGGACCTACGGCCACTGTTCACCGTACACAATGAACGACCTCTTAGCTACTCGAGGTTGGTGGCCAACAATCAAGAAAGATGTTAGGTTCTACGTTGAACATTGCCCTGAATGCCAGTTAGCGTACAAATTCAATGATCCGCACAGAGATGTCCAACACCCTTCGCACGAATGGGACCCTTCAAAAACACAACCCTTTGACAGGTGGGGCTTAGACCTTATTGGTAAACTTACAAAGACGGATAGAGGGAATATTTGGATTATAACTGCAGTTGACTATGCAACTCGTTGGCCAGTAGCAAAAGCAGTTCCGGACGCAGAAGCTACAACGATTGCAGAGTTCTTAATTGAACTATACAAGAACTACGGGGCACCTCGGGAAGTTATTACAGATCAAGGGCCAAACCTCTGGGCGCCTGCGATGGAGGCTGCGTTTAAGCTCCTAAAGACCAAACACAGAGGCACGACAATCTATCACCCCCGTACGAATGGGCTGGTAGAGCGCTTCAACGGTACTTTTGGTCTTATAATGACAAAATATATGATCGACAGACCGAGGAAAGATTGGGACCTGTATGTTGATCAGGCCCTCTTCGCTGCCCGCGTACGTACACATAAGACTACTGGGTTCTCTCCATTTTACCTTCTCTATGGTGTTCACCCGCGAATACTTGGCGACACTGTTGGACCTACTCCTCTTAACACAGCACCACGAGACGATCCCTTCGCCTTTTTAAGCAGAGACAGAGCTGCTGCCCTTGAACGTACGGAAGGGAAGGCGACATATAACATGGAACAATGGGCTAAAAAGCTTAAGGATAAAGTCAAGTTCCAGAAAGGTGATTGGGTACTAATCAAAACTCGTGATAAACAGAAGTGGGAAAGTGAATGGTATGGGCCGTACAAGATTACCGACATTAAGTTGTTTGGGACGTACGCCCTAGCTGACCCCTCTGGTAAACCCTTTCATACCTTAATACACGCTGACAGAATGATACCGTGTCGCGTTCAGGGACCTCTTACCCGTGGTTGGAGGCTAGCTAAGAAGGTTGGCCGTCCTAGGAAAAATGCGGACGAAGCATCTGGTAGTCTTAATTATAGGCTATTAGACGACTTCGAGCCTATTCCTGACGACGAAGTTTTCGACGATGATGGAAATTTTTAGAATAGGGAAGGATATGCTGAGTTACTCCTTTCCTGCGTATGATGCTATTTCATTTGTCGAAAAGCTACTACAATGCTCTTAAGTTACTCAGCTGTGCTCGAGTTGAAAAGAGTAGACATAGGAGGACAGTACAATCTCCTTACACGTACGATGCTATTTCATTTGTTAGGATGCTCTTAAGTAAAAAGAGTAATCACGGGAGACGCCCATTTCATTATGTCGAAATCGAAAGGATTTTAATTCACCGCTATGCTAATAAGGGTATCTTCCTAACCATCAACGCCGCACTACTACGCATAGTAGTGAAAATCAAGCTTAAACCCTCGCAACGTACGCCTAAATACGCTTGAATACACCTAAATACACCCCTCGAAAGAAACATTCGCTACGCCTTAAGGGCTATGATCACCTCAACCTCAACCTATGCATCCCTGTTCCCTGGTGATGCCATTGTCTCAAAGTACCCATCCTCGCTCGATGACTCCTCCGTACGCTCCTCAGCTTCCTTCGCGGGTTCTGACTTCTTCTTCGATCGCCGAACAGGAGGTAATCCAACAGGGATTATTAACTCGTCTAGTGTACTGCGAGTTCCTTGTCGAGTACCACTAACGCCTGAGTAATCTTTTCGAGTCGACATCGAGGGATCATCGCCTGCGTACGTACCACCAGGTACTCCTCTTGCGAAGTTGATAGCTGCAGATGATGAGTTAAGGAAAAGTGAAAGTTTCACGAGTACTTACAATGCTCGCACCGACTGCCTGCCTGACTGACTAGACATCCTCCGCATGATCCACCACCAATATCACTACCGTACGTGATGCATCGGCCGAAATGCGGGTCCTTCTTTCCCTCAGCTTTGCACCCAGTGCATTTCTGAGCCTTAACCTTCTTTCCCGCGGCCTGAACAAACAATCCTTGGATACGCTGAGGATGAGTCCAATCCACGATCGTACCGGCATCACCATGTCTACCTGATGTCGCGAGGTTAACAACTGTAAAGGTTGCCTCATCGAAGTGTGTACGGATTAAATCCTTCTCAGCTACAGGGGACCGAGAAACAAGAGTACCGACATGGATGACCATGATTCGATCCGTACGAGGGTGAATGCGCGCGAGAGCTCCTCCAGGAAAGCCAAACTTATCATTGAATGTCTCTTGAATAAATGCATCGCGCTCATCACCAGTCATCCGATCAAGATCAGCAAAGGTGATAGGAGGCATGATGGGGTAGGAGAAGGTAATGTAAAGTATGATAGATATCGTACGATGTAAGTGGTAGTAGAAGGAAGGGTTTGTTTTGTTGTTGTTGTTGATTGTGATGATGATGTTTTGTTGTGTTCGGGAGATGGAGGTTGAAGGGTCGAGAAACGCTTTTTATACCCCGGGCGCGCGGCTGCTTTGATTCGCTGATTCACCCGATTAGGAAGCTGCGACCCCGCCTCCTGCAGCGTACGCACTCAATTACTGAGTGACTGAAGATATACTCTCGTTTAAGAAGGGGAGGATGTAGGTACAGTAGTCACGTTATGCCAAGACTCAGGTGACTTCTGGACACGGTATTCGATTCAGGGGTTGCGTACGTAGATAAATAGCTAGCTAGACACTCTTTAAGTAATAGATAACTTTTGGAACTACAGTCGCTTAAATTAAGGAACAAAGTTAATTGGGATTCTGTAAAGTGTTCAAAACAGTGTGAGGTTTTACCTGTTCAATTATCGTATAGATGTTGTATACTTAAACAAGTGATTGATAAGTAGATGCTTGTGTTTTCATCTGGTTGGAAGTTATGTAAGGTATGCTGTGTTAACGATTAACGCTCTATCTCTTCTGTTAAATTCTTGGAGGCGTATATAGCTTAAGATTTTAAGCTCCAAGGGAAAGGCAATAGCTCTTTTTGCAATATCAATGGATGTATTTGAGAGTTAGGTATATAGTATTAGTAGTTATGATAAATTCTAGGATGTTCTGCCGTCTAGATACCCTTGCCCCTAAAAGTGTTGTAATTTTTCTGTATAATGTATTTACTAAAGTACCGTGTTCCTGTAACTAAGAGTCCAAGATAAGTCACATGGGAGGATGCTTTTGCACTGACTTATTTGGAAGTGAATAAATCAATTGCTTCGAGTAGCTTGCTTGTGTTGCCTAGGTACTCAGGCTTGGCTCTAGCCAATTCATTTACCATTGAATCAAGGAACTTAATTTGGATAACTAATTTGATTCGAGCAACTAACTTCATCTAGGTATTTGATATAATGTTTGTATATTTATCCTCATTAGATTAGATAGTCTTATTGTGGCTCAAACAACTTCGTTTTGGGGGTATGAGAACAAGTGACGACATGAGAATGCAAGTACACGGAATGTTCCTTTACTCCCTTGTTACTTCCACACATATATAGAAGAGATCAGTATCCCTTTTCATGTACCCCTCGTAGTCTTGATTCATTGATGAGATCTTGTCGATTCTATGTGTTCCGCCAAAGTTTACTCTGGACTTCCAGACAAGTTCATTTGGAGTCGACGTCAATGGCCTAGGACTAGAACCGAGTGGTCTTGATTTCAAGCCCAACATCTTCACGTCTTGTTTCACAAGGTTGCTTTGTATTCGAGACTTGACCAAGCCCTCAATCAGCCCAATTTTCTAGGTCCTTGGCGTCCCTAAAGCCAGCACCCGGACCATCTCGGTCAAGCATGTATGCATACGTCTCTTTATTATCCGCCATATATTTTGGAATGTCGTTATTCCCATCAACCCTGTCGTAGAATTCGCCCTCTCTATCCCACAGATCCTTCCCTTTCCTCACTCGATCCACAATCCTTGTTCGGTCTCGAAATTTGTCTTCATTCAGTTTCGTATGTGAGAAACTTGACATCTTCGTTAGCAATTCGTCGATAGTCGAAAAGCAGGAGCTGCAATGCCAGCCAGCGTTGAATAGGTCTGCTTTCTCGAACCAGTTGAGTATCCGGTTGCCGCCTTCACCGTTACGAAGGTCTGCAGGTAGAATGGTGCGATAGGGCCCCTGGTACGTGGTAGCTTGTGGATGTGCCCATTCTTCACCCCGGTGAAGCCATTGGAATCCATAATAATAAAACCTACTTCGTAGTGTGACACGTCGAGGGAAATCACAGTTTCGCAAGAGGTGGAGTGCTGCTGGGCGAGGGATCTCATCAACATCAGAGACTAAGATAACGTCTCCCTTATGCGCAGCCTGAACGCCTGTAAGGCCAGGTATAACCTGGCTGAACATAGCATTTCGTTGGTAATCTTCGTGGTCCCAAGTTACAGTTGAGTCCTCCGAGGTCATTGGCTTCTCAAGCACATGATGTATAATCTGTGAGCGGAACTTGCTGAACCGTTCTATGTTGTCTTGCAATGTCAGGGGCTTCGGTAGCCCGGTGAAGGTATAGGGAGATTCGACAATGACGAAGTAATCGACGTGCTTATATAACTCGTTCAGGCGGATCTCAAGCCAGTCCAACTCGTTCGTTATCATGAATAAATCATAAACCTTGCGCCTGTCCGATGTCTTCTTGGGAGTCGGAAATGCCCGCCAACCGTGAGCTGCGCAGTGCTTCTGGGCATCGTCCTGTGACATGAAGGCATCGTGTGAGTTCGTGGGTGGTTGTTGTATGTTGGATGCCTCAACAAACTCTATATCTTTTGCGCTGACGGTTCTTCGAATGGTCGAGATCTGTCTGCAGAAGTCATTGATAATGTAAAATGCTAGAAGCAAGAAGAGCAGCTTCAACAGTCGCAGTCTGCCAACGCGGCTTCGCATGCTCCATCGCCTCGGTTCCCTGCGGCCCTGTGAATATGGCATAGCTAGGTGTTCATCTCATATATTCCTGAGCTCATATCGCAGTGTCGCAATCAGGGGCAGCGAGGGAGATGCACTTCTTGTTCCTAGGAGCAGTTGTAAGGCTTCGCCCCGTCCTCGTAGCTGTAGATTTGATTATTATTTGAGAGGTCGTCTTCGCAGCCATTATCAATTGAAGGAAGCTCCGGGATAACCGTTTGTCGTTAAGTTTGTACTGCCATGCAGATGATGCGGTGCTTCCAATCACAGTTCGTGGGGTCTTCGGAAGAAGCCCAAGATGAGCTGTCACCGCCGGGAGCCCTGGCTGGCGAAGAATATGGCCTGAGCCTTAGCCTTGCCATCTCCGACTCACCAACTTCGTACTTCGACACTGCTCTTGCCTTCTCAGCCAATTCTTATATCTTCATAATGGAGGCTCTCCCGCATCTGCATCGGCCTCGGCCGCGGTATTGTAATAACCCTGGGTCTTCTGCAAGCAGGGCTGCAATTGGCTCAGAGGTCTGCACCAACGGGGTTCAGGATGAATCTGGGGATGCTGCCGGCCCCTATTGTAAATGTAACGAACCATTGTTATTCCGGCAATCTTTCTCCCACTTTTCAACGGCATTTCCAGAGCTTCTTATCTCAATCCTGCCGACTTGAGGCGGCCTCCGATGTTCAATATTTCATTGTTATCACGTATTTCGTGCCTGGACCTTTGAAATGATCAGCACCAAGTGGATGCTCTCATTGAGCATCGGCTGTCCTATAATCACTTAAGTATAGAGCTCCTGCAAGCCTTGTCTTTCGTTCTGGTCTTACTTTTTTTTGTCTCTCTCTCCCACGATCTCTGAACCTGCCAAAATGGCTTCTGCCATTGAGAAAGTTGCGCAGCCGACGCCAGAAGTCATCTCATCCGATGAGAAAATCACTACTGTTAGAACCGCCGATGCGGATGACTTTGAGAAGTCAGACGTTCATATCGACGATGAAGCAGGAGTTTTAGCTGCTAGAGCCCTTGCCAGCGGAGTTGCAGACCCAGTTTTATCAAAGAACGTGCTCAGAAAGATCGATCTCTACATCTTACCATTCCTGTGTATTACTTATGGTAAGTTACTTGTACGGACAACTGAGTATTGTAAGAGTGTCTCTTGACGACTTTGCGCCGCGCTTTAGGCCTCCAATTCCTTGACAAAACCACGTTGGGCTATTCTTCAGTTTTCGGAATTATCAAAGACAACCATCTTGTTGGGCAGGACTACTCATGGTGTTCGTGAGTTCGCCCATACATATCTAAACTAAACGAACGAGGATCGACGCTGATAAGACCAAAGATCGGTTTTCTACTTCGGATACATGATCATGGAATATCCAGTAGGCACTTATACTTGAACAAATATAGGCTCTGCTAATCCCGAGAAGGGTGTTGCTCTGTTACAACGATTCCCTATTGCAAAATTCTTGGGCTGTGAGCAGGATATCTTCCTCGTTGCGAGCTATTGGCTAATTCTCTATAGTTAATATAATCGCGTGGGCAAGTATCCTCATGATCACAGCAACCTGTAGTTCGTTTGCCGGGCTTGCAACTGTTCGTTTTATACTAGGAATGTTCGAAGCTACAATCTCCCCAGGATTTGTTGCCATAACAGGAATTTGGTGGACTCGGCAAGAGCAAGCTTCACGCTCAGCAATCTGGGTTTCTTTCCTCGGTTTCTTTGGTACCATTGGTGGTCTCATTACCTTCGGTATTGGTCATATTGAGGGTAGCTTGTCTACATGGAAGCTCATATATCTAATCCTTGGGGCATTTACTGTTTTTTGGGGTATCCTATTCGTGCTTGTTGTTCCAGACAACCCTGCAACCAACTCGGTTCTCTTCAGGCTAACAGAAGAAGAACGACTGGTAGCCATTCAACGAGTAATCGAGAACAAGACCGGTACTAAAACCCGTACATTTGTGAAAAAGCAGGTTGTCGAGGCCTTCACCGATCCTAAAATTTTACTCCTTGGTCTGATTTCTCTGGTCAACGCCATCGCTTCTGGAGGCCTAAGCTTTGGCTCTATCATTATCGCAGGTTTTGGTTTTACTTCTCTCCAGACAACATTAATGGGCATGCCTCTATCATTCCTTCAAGCCGTCTTTACTCTCTTGGGAGGCTGGGCTCAGACAAAACTTCCAAATGCGAGACTTATCGTTGGAAGCGTGGCAATGATACCTCCGATTATTGGGACGGTTTTGATTAATCAGTTGGACACAGAAAATAAATGGGGAAGATTGGTGGGCGTTTGGCTATTGGCTGGTTATCCTACAGGTTTCATGGTTCTTCTCGGACTATTAAGTACTAATGTTGCTGGAAGCACGAAGAAGAGCACTGCAAGCGCTATGGTGTTCGTAATGTACTGCGTCGGTCAAATTGTCGGTATGTGTACTTTTCCCTTCCACTTCATCCTGATATTAGCGACTAGGAAACTAAGCGAATCTTAACGCCAGGGCCGCAATGTTTCAAATCAGCTCAAGCGCCTAGATACCATGGTGGCATAACAGCCATGCTCGTAGGCTTCATCCTTAATTTAGTTTTCAACCTAGCCCTGCGCTTTCTGTATGTTAGAGAGAACAAGAGAAGGGACCAATTATTGCAAGGGAAGAGTGAGGAGGAATTGGAAGCTTTAAGAGAGCAAAGCAGAGCGCAAGGCTTCGAAAACGTTACTGACAAGGAGAATGTAAGTTGTTCTGTCTCAATTTTTCTTTTTGAATAGGGAATCAATTAATGTTGTTTACCATAGGTCATGTTCCGCTATTCGGTTTGAAGACCACGTAAAAAGGCCAGGATCAATAGTCATAATTCACAAAGTTTTCTGTGTGGCGATGTATTTATGTCAGGGACAGAGTTAAACAGAGGGTATGGGATATTCTGTCTCGTATTCTTTGTGTTTCTTGCTACACAAATAGCTCCTTACGCTTTTTGACTATAAGCTTGGGAGATTAATACACACATAGAAAAATCCAACAAAAGCACGTTTAATTCGATCGTCTAGTTAACCGGACTATAAGCAGTTAAGTGACCTAATTACCTGTTTTGAGTAACACATTCGAAAAGCAGAGGTGAGCGTTCAATAGGCTTATACTCTCAAAGCGTCTCTAATTGCCAAGTAAAGTTCCAATGTATAAGGTAATGCAATTTTTCACGCAATATTTATGCCAATCTTATATATATGCTGATTGTGGAAGATTGCTTGTCAATCACCCAGTCAGTTCATGTTACTTAGACTCGGTGTGCAAGTCCTGTCTGCCTCAGCTGGGTTCCCATATAGTATAGTTCCTGAGGCAGTTCCTGTTGTTTCCAAAACCAGCTGATATCTGGGAAGCTCTAAAGATGCTTTGCAACAAAAATAGGAGATCCTCGGGTAGGTACTGAAAGTGTGTAAAACAATTACTCTCGGATGTTGGATACTGGATGAGATTGAGTAGGGAAAGTAAAACTAGCGAGAGATTTGTGCAAAGTGACTTGAGCCGTCGGTTCCAAGCCAACGTAAGTCAGCAACCAGGATTGACAATACTTCTAGCCAGCGCTTGTCACTATTCTAAAGGTCTGGGAAGGAGCGTCAACGTCGTGCTTAAAGATGTCACTTGTTCACTCTAGCACAATTCAATATGCCCATTGCCTACCCATGAACAGAAGCTCTGCACTCACTGGTTTCTAAGTCACCCTTTATAAGACACAAATCAGAAGCCTTCGGTATCAGTACAAGTTATGATACATGGCCTATCGTCTCATGTCGTATTTAATACACTCATTCCTACCTTCTGAGGAACGATTATGGTCTACCGCAACCTATAGCGCATTCCTTAGATTCATATCTTGGCTCATCCACTCCCAACCACACTCCCGCTTCACTTCTTCATCTCCAGCTTCCACTCTCAACCCTCAATCTCCTCCAAGCCAAGAACTTTGACCTCGGAAATCCGTAGTATAGTGAATTTATGCTTGCTCTTAACCGTCTTTATCCGCCTGTTTCTCTGCTTCTTCTTCTGCTTAATTCTCATGGGTTCCGCCTCGGTCCCCATAACCCTTGCCCTGCACTCGAAAATTCGCTCATCAAGATATGGAGCTCCTTTCAAAGTATAGTCTCTGCTTCCAAGACTTGAAGCACGATTCAGTCGGAGTACGTCCCCAGGAACGACGCCCGGCATATGGAATGGAAGTCGCACAATATCGCCAGCAGTGACTAGGTAGGGGCGTGCATGAATGTGTGCCGTAATGAAGTGTGAAGGTTGGGCGCGAAGTAGTGGAAGAAGTTCCTTTATCGAGGGAGAGAGCGCCGGCGGTGCATTTGACTGGTGGGACGACGTGGGTACTGATGCAGATGTACTTCCTGTAGAGATTGACTCTGCGGCAGCCTCTATTTCTGAGCCTGAGGGGAGTGGTGTTGGGTCGGGTGATGGTTCGACTTGCTGTGCTGTCGAGTTGAAGTATCTGGCGCGAAAAGGGAGGAGGAAGGTTGGTGGGAGCGAAGCTACTGGTATTCGCATGTCCAGAATGGACGTTCGAAGTGTCCTACTCAGCATCTTGAGAATTTGATGGGCATCCGTATAGGCCTCTGGTCCCAATTGGTGCTTGAATGCGGAGCCCAGGAATTTTGAAGCTATCCCCGTTCAATGGCCCGGTGGTCGACCACCACAATGCTGACTAAACAGACGCTAAAAATTTGGGGCGACCAGCGTCTGCGTGCCCCTGCGCCTGCGCCTGGCGCTTGTCGCCTGTGAAATTGAAATTTTTAGTTATCGCGGCTGATAACGTCCGTATCCTGCTATCGACGACACCGCAGCTTTGCAGGTTCTCCTCCAACAACGCCGCCCCCGCCAGTAACACTTCAACATGGTTTGTATTTCCCTTCCTTTTCTTTATTATGAGGAAGCTTCCGCTAACCTGTTTTTAAGCCTCAAAATGAGTAAGGACCCCGAGATCCAAAGATAAGAGAGTCGAGTAGCAAAGGAGTGATGGGAGGATTTTTGCAGCCGCTTGGATTAGAAATCTTCCTTTACTAAAATCATATAGGTACATGGAACGGTGGAGGAAGCTCCACGGTCGGCGCCTGGATCACGAAGAGAGATCTCGAAAGAAAGAGGCAAGAGAGGGCAAAAAGGCCTCTGAGCAGGCCCAGAAGCTCACCGGCCTACGCGCGAAGCTCTACCAGCAAAAGAGGCACCATGAGAAAATCCAGATGAAAAAACAGATTAAAATTCATGGCAAGTGCATCATAATTCTGTCCAAAAAATCCCAAATAAACCGATATCACAGGCTAACCTACTAAAAGAGGAGAGAAACGTCAAGTCTTCTGCTCCCCAGGAGCCCTCCAGTACTCCTCTTCCGCAGTATCTCCTAGACAGATCAAATCCAACCAACGCCAAGGCATTGAGCAGTGCAAGTACGTTCATACCCTTCCTTCAAGCTTGCGCGATACGTGCAAGAATGGAGGGATTACTTCATCAGATAGCAGACGCACTGGCTTTGTAGTACGCTCATTGACATACTTCTACCAGTTAAAAACAAGCGTAACGAGAAAGCCGCCAAGTTTTCAGTGCCATTACCAGTAAGTCTCAAGTTCCCTGAGCAAATTTGTCCTTTCAGGGGTCAATTACATAACACTCCTGAATTGCTCTTGATGCTAGGATAATACGCTAACTCCAGTTTCTTGTTAAGAAAGTGCGCGGAATCGCGGAGCAAGAGATGTTTAGCGTTGTCAAGACCGGAAAGAAGACTGCAAAGAAGGGCTGGAAGAGGATGATTACTAAACCAACATTTGTGTAAGCAACATATTTCTTTGTTTTCATACCCTTAAAGCACAGTCTCACGACTCTTGATTCTTGGGAGGATATCTCAAGACTTTTGAGGATTCGGTACCGGATCTGCTCAACCAAGTTGTGGGTTTGGAGGCCAAGAATTCGGTCAGGTTTTTGGCTCTGGATTCCACGGTTTTGGTAAAAACAACTGGCGCTGATGGATTTGTTCATTAACGGCCACGGACATCACCACCAAAGCGCAACCAGCACTAGATCTTTCTCCAAGCCCACAATTACCCCTCCTTAATCCACCAACCGCAAACGAAACCAAAGCTTTCACATATACCACAAGCACATCCCAGATTTTCAGTGGTAGGAACCGGCCTTCTGAGGAACAACAAAAAAGTTTAGCTTCGGGAAATCATATTCACTTCTTTCATTATATCATTACACACACAATACTCCTAGAATTAGGATCAAGAGACACGAGTTTTCGTGTTTGTTTCTTTTTTCAAACTACTTTTGCTCTTTAAGAAACACGGTACTAATTTTATTGAAGGGGACCCGATTTCACTAGAAGACCAGTCAAATACGAGGTTCGTAAATCTAGTCTATTTTAATCCTATTGAGCTTTTTGGGTGTTGTGACATTTCTCAAGATGCCCATACTCCCCAGACACCCCTTTGCTACTCATAAGTCGTCTTTTAGTTTCTCTATAACGTTTTAAAAGCACTACTAACACTAAGTTCCTCAACCCAGCGCTTCATCAGACCCATGGGTTTGCGTTATAAGAAGGTTTGTAATTGCGGCGAACTATTCACTGGCATAATGTTAACAATATCTACCAGGCCAATGTGGTACATCCGACTTTAGGCGTCACCGTCCAGCTACCAATCATCAGTGTATGTATTTCGTAATTCTAAGGCCCATCGTTCACATATTGATCAGTGCTAATATCAGTACAGGTCAAGAAGAATCCCCAGAACCCCATGTACACACAGTTGGGCGTTCTTACCAAAGGAACGATTATCGAGGTAGAGCTTCCTCTTTGCATTTGGTTAATAATCATACTAAGACGGATAGGTGAACGTATCGGAGCTGGGACTAGTCACCGCCGGAGGGAAAGTCGTTTGGGGTAGATGTAAGTCAACCACTGGGAGTAGAATATCCATCTGTTTGAGGGAGAGTCGTCGCTTGAAATTCAGGACCGACAGTTTAAGCTTGGCACTACAAAGATTAATGCTGCCGAAGCAAAACACCGGTGCTTTTCAGCGACTGGTCGGAGTATGAATCTTGCTGGTGTATGAATCTTTGTGGTGCTAAATCTGAAACCGTTGGTCCTGTGATTCATGACAGTAAACGACTAGTTGTTTTTTTCCTTTTTTTTAAAAAAATCTTAAGAAAGCTGACTCTGATTCTTTACTTATAGGGGCTCAGATCACGAACAGTAAGTCCTTTTAGGAAACATTTCTTGCAGAGAACAGCCACCCAAGTGTTACATCAAATTGAAAGTTACTAACATCTGAACCATAGACTGTGAGAACGACGGCTGCGTGAATGCCGTTCTGCTTGTTTAGATGATCCTTGGCACTGACATCATGGAATGGAGTTTTCGGCGTGTGACATGTGGAAAAGCGAAGGGCAGCAATTGAATTCTAAGAATTTCAAAGAAAGCTCCTCTTACGTGTCTGCAAAGAGGCACTGTGTACCACCTTTGAAGAATCTTCGACAATTCAATCGTTTAATTTCAACAATAGATATATCCTCATCGGTTGCCTTTATTGACATACAATAGAACCTATAGGTGAATGGTGCTACAGAACTTGTTCTCACCAATACTCAGAAAGTATATCAATGAGAAAATGGCCTGAGCTTATAATTTTCATCCTCCTCTGGCTTCTCAGGCAGTGGCACATCCACGAACCGTGGCTCCAAATACCACGCCGGATCACCACCACCCTCAAACATCGTGTAACTCCAACCATTTCCCATCCACCTCAAGCAATTATTCTCCCTGCTCTCAAACTCAAAATCCTCCCACCTAGGTGCCCTCATAGTCTCCAGACAATGTAGCGTGCTCCCTGGCCACAGCCCCACGATCCTGCTCCCCTTTCCACCCTCACTCCTATACCAACTGTTGCACTCATCCATATATACTGTCTTCTTAAAATATTCGCCAATATACTCTTGAAAATCATGCACACGTTCTGCTTTGGGCATCATGGTAGCATAATCTTCTTTTTGGAGTTTCCGGATGCATTTCACAATGTAGTCACCTTCAGTCTCGATCATCATTGTCAGGGATCCCGACCCGATTGCAGAGTTGGGGCCGAGCATCATGAAGAAATTGGGGAAACCGTCGACGGCCATGGTGAGGTAGGATTCGGGGTAGGGTGTAAAACGTTGTTTCAGGGAGAGATTGTTCTTGCCGATGACCTGGAACGGGGGCGGTGCTCCTGTTTTAAAGCCAGTTGCGCAGACCAGGGCGTCAATCTCAATGATTCGCCCGTTTTCCAGAACGATGCCTTGAGGACTGATGGAGGAGATTTTGTCGGATATAAAGTCTACGTTATCTTCGACTAGTGCTTCTAGGTAACCAGGTCCTGGAGTGAGACGCCGACAGCCTACTGCAAAGGAAGGAGTCAATGCATCTACAATTTCGGGTTTCTTGGCTAGTCTTTGCTTCATCATTGCACGGAAGGCTTCTACGGCTCCCTTTTGAATCTCGGAATCTTTGAATGTTACACCGTGGATGGTGTTACCGTCAGCTTCAATGATTTTGCGGAACCTCAGAAACTCGTCTGGGTTTTTCCTGAACTTCTCTTTCTGCTCCTCGGAGACTGTTTGACTTGTTAGTAAAGGAGCATTAAAGAGAGCGTTGTGGCCACCATACAGTCAAGTTGCTTTGGATCTAGTCCCAGTTTCAACATTGCATCTGAGGTTCCATTAGCTGTAGCCCATGAGAATACAGGAGGAACACCTGCCATCTCCAAAAGGATTAGAAATCCAAGTTCTACTTCTGACGAAACAGCTCAACTTAGAAACCAGCGGCTGCAGACTAGGCACAATCTGTATCGAACTGGATCCACCACCAATGACACCAACTCTTTTATCTTTAAAGTCGTAACTACTAGTGTCAGCAGGCTTAATTGACATGTGCTGAGGAACTTACTCTTGATTCCAAGCCGCAGAATGCATAACCTCACCCTTAAAAGTCTCCAGCCCGGGTATACTAGGCCAAGAAATATCATTCAAACCACCTCTCGCCGAAATCAGAACATCCGCCTCGTCTTCTATGATCTCTTTAGTTTTCGTCTGCTCTATTGATATTTTCCTAGAAAAGTTAGCTTTGATATTCCTTTCTGAGGGTCCACTTACCATTTCTTGGCTTGGTTATCCCATGTGCAAGCTACGATCTTGTGGGATGTCTTGATATATCTGAAAACGCCATATTTCTCGGCTATCCCAGTAAGATATGCACATATTTCCTTTGCTGGGGCGTAGAAGGCAGACCAATTTGGGTTTGGGTCGAAGGAGTATTGATATGAATGTGCTGTTGGATATCAATATTAGTAATTGTGCAAAATAAGAGGTAGATGCGTGAAACGTACATGGAATATCACAGGCACATCTATCAAATATGTCAGCTACACTTGTCTCAAACCAAGTTATACGTTAGGGAAGTACTCACCCTGGATATCGGTTCTGTGGTAATTCACCTAGTCAGTACTAAAAATCTAACTTGATGAAAAAAAGTCAAAGAATACGTACCTCCCACCAAGTCCCTCCAACACCCTCATTCTTCTCATAAATCTTCAAATCAACATTCCTCAACCGCTGAGGTATCCTAATACCCAGATAGATACCCGAATATCCAGCACCAATAACCCTAACCTTCAACGGCCTAGGATTTTCAACTGGTTCATCTTTAATCGTGAAAGGAGGACTAACAGAGCCCATCATTTAGAAGCAAATAAGAGCAACTGAAAATAAAAGATTACGTCTTTTAACTTTACCGAGTAAGTAAGCCTTTGTAAGTTGAATGAAGTATGTAGGTAAGTAGTAAGTACAAAGCGAACACCCAAAGGCTCCTTTTATATATCCCACATCCATTAACCGTAGAGCATATAGTAATAATAAGAAATGGAGCCCGATTTCGCCTTTCCCGCCTCGTCAAAGAGCGTGTGTAAACTTGATGTGGTTAAAAGAGGGGGATTCCCGTATCGAAACATCGCATGCCGAGCATCTATTCCGTGCTAACTGTACCACACGTGCTTGGTGGCTAGATTCGATGCATGGAGTTCCTGGAATTCCTGGGACGGGGAGGATTTCCGAAAAACTGATGATACCTGTAATGATATGCAGCTGCCAGCTGCTATTGCATTCGGTTCCAATAAACTTCTTAGATGAGGCGAAATGGGGGGGAGTCCCGATCCTTTTCTTTGCGGGGTTCGCTGTGGGGGCTTTGTGTTGGTTGCGGGGGGTACTTCTCTTTTGTGTGTAGGTAGTGTACTTTCTTTGCCGAGGGTCATCCTCCTTTTCAGGTGTTTTGGCTCTATTTACAGATGTCGGACTGGGGTTGTTGAGTTGAGTAGGTTTTTCTTTGAAACGAAGTCGCCTCTTTTGATATTGTACAACATGTAAGTGAGCAGTAAACACACCTTTTAGTGCTAATTAAAGCGGTAGTCTATTCAGTATAGTTATATGCTTGTATAACTTAGTAAATTGCTTTAACTAACGATGCTTGCCCCTTAACTGGTTGTTTGGATATAAAATTTCTCTTGCACTAACTAGAGACAATTTACTGCATATTCAAATATATCACATCCCATACCCCAAAGATTCAAATACAGTAGACTCCAGGTCATACCAGACAGTTACTACACTCTTCTCTTCCTGAACTCTACAACTCCCTTTGGATCGGGCATATTCTGGGTCTGAAATAGCTTATTTTTGGGTCTCCCCTCTCCTTCCCTGAATCGAAATTCAAAATCCTATAACATTCTGCAAAGAATCATTTTGATCTCATGACCAGCAAAGAACCGTCCAGGACATGCATGTCTTCCACCTCCGAAATGCATCTCAGTGCTGCTAGTGGATGTGAACTTGTGCTTGTTGGCATCGGCGGGCGATTTCTGGCGGAGCTCGTAGAAGCGGAGAGGGTTGAAGACTGTTGGAGATGTATATATTGTGGGGTCTGCCGAGATAGCGAGGGCAGGAGCGAAGAGAAGTGTGTCTTTGTGGAGTTGAGTTCCATCGGAGAGTGTTAGCGGCTTGAGAACTCGACGGATCCATGATGCTGTAGATAAAGTTAGTAAGATGAGTTCAAAAGAAAGAAGGAACGGTTCATACTGACTTGGACTTGCTCCACCAATTCTCTGCGACTCCTTCATGAAGCTATCTAGCTTCCTCAAATCATTCAAGCTGTCCGAGTTAAACTCACCACCATGCTCGCCAAAAACCACTTCCTTGATCTCCTCACGTAGCATTTCGGTGTACTCGGGGTATTTACACAGATCATAGATGACGTTTGTCACCATCTGCCCTGTTGTATGAATAGAGACAGCACCGAATACTAACTGGATATTACTTTGGAACTCATAATCATCCTTTGCATCAGCAGCCAAGGCATCTCTGACCCATTCGATAGCGTCATTTGGTTTCTCGTAGTCCTCAAGCTTCTCGGCGGACTCCCGCTGCTTCACTATTGGGATGATATATTTTCTTGATATGTTGTTGTGTTCGCGAGCTTCGATAAGTTCCGGCAAGAAGTATGGTCCAAGGAAACGTATCCATGGGTTCCAAGTTCGTAGTTTGAAGGCTGATTGGAAGGCACAGCGAGTGAAATTAACGCTGGTGTGGATCCATTCTGGGTTGCGGTTGAGTTTGGGGCCAACGAAGACTCGACCAGTCATTCGTGAGATGAGCCGAACAATCTGTGGATGGAAAGTAATAGGAGTCCAATCTAAGATGTGTTAGTAGTCAGTAAGTGAGCTGTAGGTCAGTCCGAACTTGCCGTCACCGACTGGAAATTCTATCTTCATTGCGTGGTCAAGTTCTGCCTTCAATTCTGGAATCAACCTGGCTGTAAGGCTCTATCGTTAGTATGAAAGCCTTCAAGTAGGGAATATAACCTACGGATATGCTTATTGAGTTCAAGTTTGATAAGACGATTGATTAAGAATCCGTGGCCCTCAAGAGAGGGCATTGTATATTTAGCTTGAAGTAACTGGACCACCTTTGTTAGCTAAATCACGTAGACTTTTGGTCAGGACTTACTTCTGTTAACGCGGATCGAACAGAAATTTCCGGTGCCATCTTTAGTTCGTCGATAAATTTGGGACGGATGGCAACCAGTGGTCCCTCAGTGGTCCAGAGCTGGAAAGCACCTTGGAACTGTGGTAACGAATGTTAGAGGAATGCCTTTACAACAGGAAGAAAAGTTACACCTTCTTATACCCTTCCTCGATTAGATTGATACAGTCGGACATCCATCTTTTCTTTGGTGCCTCGGCATCGTTTGGGTCTTGGCCATAAAAGGGGATTGAGGAGCTCCTTTTGCTGAAACGGAAAAAGGAGACGAGAGAGATAATAAGCAAGACCAAGGCAGATGTGACTGAAAAAGATCCACCAGAAATACTGAGTAAACGGTGGATATTGTCTAGATTCTCAGCTTGAGAAGTCATGTCAAAACTTTTACATCCAGATGTAGATGTAGACGTAGATGTTGATAAAGGCAGAAATGCCGAAGGAGACAAACAGAGGAAGGTGGTTGTGTAGGACAGAGAAACATAACATGTACTTATAATCCTTGGCATATCAATCATAAAGCAGACATATCCCTCCCAGATAGCTACTAAGAAGCTAAAGTCTCACACATACGTCCGAAGAGAGGTTTTGTCAGCATTAAGCTTCACCATGCAAGTAACTCCCGCTCACCACGAATCATAGGACTAATAGCCATTCTCTCAGGGAATGGCGGCCTTTCTTCTGGCTTACAAAGATATGGCATATATAAGAATATGAAGACATATTCTTATGTAGACATTACGATACTAGATATAGCGTAGCTTGATTAACTCCTAGAAGGAGTGCTCTGAAAAGATGGGATGTCTCGGGTTCAGTGATGCTTCGCAGTCTGTGGACGTTACTCAAAGTGAGTCGCGGTACTTGAATGTGTAAGCCCTAGCAACGACAATAAACATCAGCCAATGAAATAAAGCATTAAGAACTACTATACAATGCAGAACAATCAAGACTAAGTTTTGGATAATTGCACCTTGGAAAAGTATGTATTGAGCAGGTAAGCACTAGTACAGGACCCCCCTCCCCCTGCCGTATCATTTCTTGTTGATAATGTAGGTTGTGAAGCTCTCGTTGTAGTTACTTATTCAAGTAAAAAAATAGGCTACTTAGAACGTAGCTTATAGACGACATACTTAGAAGAATAGGGTATATACCCTAGAGTAACAGGGTAGAAAGCCTATACATATAGAGCGTATAGTTTTAAAAATTAGTATATAGTTCTTTATCTTTACTACTTATTTTATTTTACGATGCCTATAATTAGAGGTTATATAGCCAATAATTGTAGGGCATGTAGCCTGTAATTATAGTAGAGGTGCAATTTGTAGATAAAACACCAATGGACTCAGGTAAGGCCCACACTTTGACAAGGAATAATAGTGCGGGGGACTGGGGTGGGGAAGGCGGGGTGTTGCCATTCACAAGATGGTGTGAAGTAACCGCCAAATCTTTTAGGTTCTCGTCCTTCCGGAAAACCAACGGTTGGTGATAATGATAATACTGTATAGTCCGAAGTGCTACAGTAGATGCAGCGTCAATAAAATTTCACGTAAATATTGAGCTTCGTAAAAGCAGTGAAACGCCGGCGCCATAACTGCTACCCCGCCGAGTCTCTGATCCAGTGATGTAATCGATCTATCCGTATTTAGTAGCTGAAGCAACCGCATTGTATGTTGCATATTTTAACAGTACAGAGTACTAATTGATATGAAAATTGATCGCAAGCCCTTTTTACCATGTCAATGGGTCTTACTCTGATTAATACCTTTGCTGGCATCGGCAGCTTATGGACATTGCTATGTCTAATCAGACTGTTGCGCTTTATCCATCTTTATAGTCGCCCGTCATCATTACCGCGCTATCATTATATGGTTGATGGAAAGGCGCCTTGGGCTCTGGTGACAGGTGCGAGCGATGGAATCGGTGGAGGCATAGCTCGAGAACTTGCTCATCGAGGATTCAACATTGTGTTGCACGGTAGAAATGCCACGAAGCTGGAAAACTTGAAGAGGGAATTAGTCAAGGACTTCCCACAACGCGACTTCCGGGTAGCAATTGTTGATGCAAGTACGAGCGGCTCTACGTCTGTCAAGCAGATCGACAGCCTTGTGGAGAGTTTGAAAGATGTCAATTTGACAATTCTGGTGAACAATGTGGGGGGTGTCCCTCCAGCGGATCCACTGTATAAGACTTTCGAAAAGCATACACCTTTAGAGATCGATTACATGCTCAATTTGAATGCTCGATTCGCGGCACAACTCACTGCAGCCATTTTACCCCTTCTACTTCGCCACAATCTCCCTACATTGATCATGACCGTATGCTCAATATCAGAGATAGGGGGGCCTTACCTGACAACCTATTCTGGAGCAAAAGCGTTTGATAAAGCTTGGAGCATTGGACTTGCTAGAGAGATGAAAGCCGAGGGCAGGAAGGTTGAAGTTTTAGCGATCAATTTGGCAGTTGTAACAGGGACTGCTGATAGGAAAGAGGATGTGACTTTCATGAAGCCTGATGCGAGGACCTTCGCAAGGACAACCCTCAACCGTGTTGGTTGTGGGAAGCCTGTTGTTTTCGGGTACTGGGTACATGGTCTTCAGGGAGCTGTTTTGGCCGCATTGCCAGAAGCAGTGGTTGCGACTATCTTTACCAATGCTATGAAACGGGAGATGAAAAGGGATATAAAAAGAGCTTAGCGCAAGGAATTATGATATTTCCGAGTTCTCTTTCTGGCGTTCACGGATTTTAATGACTTTTTTTGCTACATGTATGTCATTTGAAGCAGTACCTACGTAATCTAACAATCTGTTCAATACACTCTTAACCTAAACACTTCCTAATCATTAAATCTACTTCAATCTACAAAGAGCTGTTCGCATATACTACCTCATCTTTCTAGTATAAGAAGGAGGTCATACATTCCCTCTATTGCGCTGTAAACCCTTTTCTCTGATGCAACTCAAAACTGTCAAGTCCATCGTCGCTTAGGTACTTACAGGTTAGTATTTAATACACATACTTAAAGTACTAAAACTCCTAAGAGAAACATACAAGTAAAGTTAGGCTAGTATTAAGAATCTACCGTTCAATATCACCGATATAAACTAAGCCTGGTGCATGGGAAGAGAAAGAAGAAACCACGTGATCATCATCCGACGCAAACCTGGAATGGAATGCAACTCGCCGAATCATCTGCTTCTGACTAGCCCTAGAAAAGGATAACAAGCTCCCTTTCACAGCCAGTAAGCGACGAATTTATTAGGGTGGAGTGGATACCCGGGGGTTACGACTTACCCGTAATGCTACATCGCCAGGTACTTGTTCAATTAGGCTTCCATATCACCACCAAACCACTTATATCTTACAGATCCCCATCTACGCAACAGACTAAACAAACTAAGCAACCTATAGTTATCATGGCATCTACAAAAATTAAAATCCTCCCAGTAGTAGTAGAAGACCTACCAACACTTGCTAGAATTGAATCCGTCGGATTCTCAGGACCTCTGACCGAGACCATGATGGGAGAACCAACACCACAATCCCAAGCCTCCCGCGCTCAACAACTACTCAAAGATTTTTCAGAATCACCAACTATTCGCATTGAAAAAGCAGTTTGGATAGAATCTGGGAAACCAGATGAAATTATTGGGTTCGCGCTGTGGCATTTTTATAGAGAACCGAGACCGTTAGAGAATTGGGAAGACAAGGACAAGGAGTTTTTCAAGGGGTTTAGGAATATTGAGTGTGCTAATGAGTTTTTTGCGGGGATGAGTAGGAAGAGGGATCAGTGGGCTAACGGGAAGAAATATGCTTGTGAGTTGCTCGTCACTATTTTCCTCTCTTTCTCTGTCTGTGAGCATGATAATAGTAGGGTGTGCTGAGGAAGAATCGAGTTAAGGTTAATAGAATACGATAGTCCTTCAGTCATTGGTTGTCGTACCAGAAAAGCATGGACTGGGAGCCGGTTCGGCTTTGTTGAGGCAAGGGCTTAAGGCAGTCGGAGAAGCTGACCTACCAGCGTACTTGCAGTCTTCACCGAGTGGGTACAAGGTCTACAAGAAATTTGGATACAAGGAGGTGGATGAGTTTTTGGTGGACTTGGGGAAGTATGGTGGCACTGGGGAGGCAAAAACAGTATGTATGTTAAGACCTGCTGGCACCAAGCTGATATGAAATAATATAAAAGTGATTCCGTTAGATTAACGAGGGAGGTCATACATAAAATAACGCTGCAATTTTAGTGATATAACTCCTCCAGCCTCCCAGCCTCCCATCCAAAGCAATAAGAAAAATCGCGAGCTAACTGCCACCGATTTATTCCTTGTTCATAAGAAATGGACACTCTGCAGGTGTTACCTTGCTCATCTCGGCGTGCGTAATTCTCGTTTCTGTACTTTCGGCTGGGAACAAAGTTGCTGTTCCTGGACTCCTCAGTGGGCGTCCGCCAACGGCTAGATGACTGTTGTCTATCTCAAGAGTATGGTTGACAATTTCTGGGCCATGCAGGTGTGAAGTTATGTCCTCTCCAGGTCTTGGGAATGAGAGTTCTTTGTTGACAACCCCGTCTGGTGCAATCTGACGAAACATTTCTAAAGGGTCGAACCAGGTTTCTACGCTCTGTAGTTGGAGTTTGTCGTTGACTTTAGCGACTGTGAGGCCTTGGATGTCGATTGGACCTCCATGCGCTTTTGCAGTGACCTTTTGCCCCACACTGTGATTCCAGGTCAGTAAATTGGCTAGAGACGTTGCTGATAATATAAAAGTACGTACTCATTGAACCCCACGTAATCATTTTTCATCGTTCCCCAATGCCGCCATTTGAATGCAACCATAGGTGGCCCGCTATACACCTCCAGGACTTCCCAGGCAAATGTAGGCATCATACGTTTAAAGGTCTTGTGGCTGGAGTTGAAATCTGAATGCTCTGGGCTGTAGTATTCGTTTGGTGCAATAATTGCATTGTATGTTCCGACCTTGAGCATGTGCTCCGCAGACTGTGGTGGGCCGCCGTTGATGGCAAATGTGTAGTTCGACTTGTCGACAGTACGCCAGTCATCAAGGTCCTTTTTGAAACTTGCCTCGACCTCCCAGTTCTTGACAAGGTTCTCGACGATCTGCTCAAGGCTGCCAGCCTTATGATCTTTACTTTTGGCTGAAGGGAGTATTAGCAAAGGAAAGTAATGAAATGCATCATAGAGATGATGTGTGTACATAGCCTCAAGCAATAGGCGTTCAAACGATGAGCATATAAATACAAGGACGTACTCTGGTAATAGACCGCTCGTGTTTTGCTATAATCTGGCGCGCGGCCGTACCTCCAACTAGGAACTTTATCTTTCAGGATGGCATTCGGGTCGAGGACGTAATCGGGCAAGGCAGGAGCCTCAGTGGGGGGGTGCTGTACATCGGCTGCTGCCATTATATCTATCTTTCTGTAGTTAAATTGACGAACTAGGTTCCGGGGCGTATTCTTTTAAACTGCAGCGAGGATAAAGGACCGTTGTGAGAAACAAGAATATGCTACCGAATGAAGAGTGCTCTTTTTGTGAGGAGGCGACAAAAGACATTCAGAGGGAATTTGGCAGTCACATTGAGGTCTTTATACACCGCAAGAGCGGCGCAGAACAAAAGAACTAGGACTTTCCCTGGACACAGCGCAAGAGTAGAAGATCTGTGCCGTCAATTAATCTAGAACTCGTGGTTCTAGCCAGGACTGATTGCTGCAACCTCTGCGTCCACTTTAGCATATTGTTGTGCTAGTTGACTATCCTTCTGCATGATTCGCTCAAAACCACGTTCCGAGCCGCACCTATGGTAGCCAGATCCCTGCTTACGATCTTTGCTTGTACGGGAAGATCTACTCGTTGAGATCCAACTCGGTGGAGAGACATCGGTATCATTGTATTGGAATGTAAGGAATATTGGACCACATCTGTCGCTTCAAACCCGAGCATTTACCTTGGTCTTTCGAGCAACTTATCTGTAAGAATCTGAAGGCTCGTGTTGAGTAGCATTTTTGAAAGAGCTTTCGGTGTACCACGACATGCTGCAATCCAGCAAACCCCCGCGCCCCACCCTTGGATATTGACATCTCCGGGTTCGCACGACGTGGAAACAACGTGGAGATCCTGTCCAGCGGGTTCTTCACAATGGTGATACCCTCGCGGTTTCTGACATGTCACTTGGCACAGATAGACAAGATTGCCAAGAGCTGAAACACTTCTCATCTCACGCCGGCAGCAGTTCCGCAGGACAGAACTGTAAGCATGAACTATAAAAGCGACATGTGAAGTACCACGATGCTGAGAACGCTGTTAGCCTCACTCAAGGTTGATTTGGGGTTGAGGATGGCAACTAGTCCCCAATGGCAGCCCTCATAGAACGGACGCAAGGAGTCGATTATGTAGTCATCCTGCAGCAGAGGAGAGGCTTGGTGCGTGACACACACGGGGGCCGAGGAGTTATGATGTCGAAGTGCTAGAAATATGCACTTCAACGGAATGAAAGCGGTTTTCCTTCAGCTCTTCGGACTAAGATCTGAGCCGAACTTGGCTTGAAAAGCAAATATGACAAGCCGATAGCAACTGCTATCTTCCAGTCACCCTTGGCAACTGTACTGCTGGCATTAGCCTCTCTCACCGATTCCTCTATTCTGATGCTGACGATGCAAATATGACGGCCTGCTGTTTGCTGCGTTGGAACGGTGATTCTGGGACAACCTCATGTATGTTGTGTAGGTAGAGATTGTGAAGTTTGTACGTAGTATGTTGCGCAATGGTACTACCATAGGTAACTATCAGCAAGGCTCCAAGCTTGATCATCAGGAGAGATGGACTAGATAATTTTGTCCGAGGTTGATAAGATCTTACGCCGTCGCCGTCCACATGTCGATTGCGATGCTGCATGCAACAAAGTCACAGCACATCGGATGACTGCAGATTGAAAGCATGGTGGTGAAACTTCCAATTTGGCAGAAAAGTGTTTGCTTCCCGTTTGGACTCGGTCGTTCTCGTTAAAAGTGTTGGTGGCTTTGTGAATGCGTGCCTGATATCTAGACCGCGACTTCTTTCCACCAAACAACTCCAGCTCTTCTTGCCGTACCTCAGCACTCTTAGCTACAATCAGACACCAATCTACCTAACTTCCTGATCTCGGGTGCTCTGACTTCCTATTTCGATTTCGGCATACTACTGAGCACATCAAGATGTTGTTTTTCAGGTTCGTGCGCGCATGACCCCTCGTTCACACTCCATTCCTAGACACCCTAGCTAATATGCGCCTGTCTCTTTGCGCAGCTTCTTCAAGACGCTCGTTGACCACGAAGTCACCGTCGAGCTCAAGAACGACATCCAAATCCGTGGGACTTTGAAATCGGTCGACCAGTATCTTAATATCAAGCTGGATGATATCTCGGTGGTAGAGGAGTTAAAATATCCACATCTAGTCAGTATCAGAGCTACTTGGGAGCTCCACACACTGGGCGCCATTGGCTAATGTTTGGAATATACAGTCGTCGGTCAAGAATGTCTTTATTCGAGGTAGTGTCGTACGATATGTGCATTTGCCTGGGGCTGCAGTAGATACAGCGCTTCTGGAGGATGGTAAGATACATCTGCTCTATGTTCGCAACTGAGGCTAATTATACGCACCATAGCAACGCGGAGAGAAGCATCACAGCAGGCAACAAAGGGGAAGTGATATTTTTGTCCAAGGGTATTAGTTGCCATGTCCCTCCGTCGGGAGAGGGTATAGAGTACTTGCATCATGCAGGAAGAGAATGCTCGGGTCCTTGACATTTAGAAACGACCCACATACAGGGAGTTATCTGCTTGGTAACGTAGCCTCTGCTATTAGAGGCTTGGGCAGGAAGATGAACAATTCCAATAACGACGGCATTGCGCATGGAGTCTGGCGTTGGAAAGCTTTCTCAGCTACGTTAATCAGCTAAATCCAACCGTAGATTTCGAAGAATATCTCGGAATACTGAAAATTTGTAAAGCGGACCAATACTATCAAGAGCCCTGGTTGTGATTTTGTGAATCGTATTATTTAAATTGAAGGAGACAAGACTAATTCTTCAACCTATCTCCATGACGAGGGGCAACGTCCAATAATATCCGTGGCGGGGAATTTATATCACCTGACTACGTGTAGAAAAAGAGATTCTTCGCGTTGAGGCTTCGAGGAGGCAACCTACAAACCAGACCTTTCGCGATCTTTCAATAGGTATCATTAACCCTGTCGACGAGTTTCTAAGAAGGGAGCTTAAGCAGCCGACAAAAGAGCCCTTCAGTAATTCATGCCATGTATTAAAGGTAGACATACGGAGACAATTCACTACCCACCTTCTGTGCCATACCAACAATCTGGTTATGCCTATGGCACTCTTGTTTTCGACCTACTATGTTCCGAAAGCCTCGTGAGAACTCATCCGCATCAGCTGAGAGACCTCTTAAGCCATCAACAGGCCGACCCCCGACCCCACCAAAGGGCGCCCAAGAACTCCGAATAGCATCCATGATGACGAGTAGAAGTTCGACCAAACCTCTCACGCCACGACCAAGCACCAAGCCGGTTATGCCAGCGGCCAAGAGCACAAAGAACGTCGGGAATGGAAAGTTATCTGGAAAGCCAAATGGAAATATTCTCAATTTTTTCAAGAAAGTGGACTCTCCTCTCAAGGATGACTCCATTTTCCTATCTGATAGAAACCAAATCAATAGCGTGCCAGAAAAAGCCAGATCCCCCAGCCTTGAATATTCCGATAACGAAATTGGGGATATCTTTGGCGATAATGAGAACGTGGATAGTGGCCGGTGCAATGAGGCCGGAAGGTCTGTTAAAAGGAGGAAGGTATTAAATGGCGATTCGCAGAATGAGCTGGAAGACAGTATTTCCCCATTCTTTGGAGATAATAATGGACAAAACAAGTCAAAACCTCCTCCAGTCGAGACCTGTAGCCCACCTCCCCCGGAACAATCTATCACGAAATCCAAAAAAAACCGCGCCGAACAGGACCATTCTTGGAGGATTCCGACTCCGAAGAAGAGATTGACGATCCAAAGACCCAAGATGCAGCTCTCGAGGCGGAGAAAAAAGAGCTTGATATTCAAGTATTACGGCAACCCCAGGGAATGAATGTGAGGACGGAAACGAGACCTATTAAGCAAGACCAGATTACTGAGAATCGACCTATAGTGCCATCACTTAAACCTCTAGGATCAGACAGCCACAAAGGCAATCGTTCTAACCATATGGGAGATGACTCTGCTTCAAGTTCTTCTAGACTTTCACCTCAACGTGGGTCTGGCAAAGAGCTTCTACTCCTACCAACCTTGAAAAAGGAGGAGACAAGCGTGGATGAATTTGGAGCCTTTGAGGATTTTGAGGACTTCCTAGATGAAGAATACCCGGAGGGCGAAGAATTTGTCGAGAGGAAGTGGATGGAAGAACAAGCTATGTTAGAGGCAGCTGCGGAGGGTCAGGAGAATGAGGAGTACGAAGACTATTCGGATATGAACGCCCTAGGCAAGATGACGGCTGCTTGTCCTATATGCAATTCAAGTCTCAATGGAGTCACTACAGACCAAGCTACACGGCATGTTAATGCATGCCTGGATGGTAAACCCATACCATTGCCATCACCGGTGAAATTGGAACACTCAGAGCCCAAACTCATGCCTGCTGGTGCAAAGAATCGATTTTCAAAAGCAGCAGTAGCGAGGCCTGGGCAAGAGAGTCCTTTTGGATTTGGAGACGCTAATGCAAAACCGACTTCAGCATTCTCAAAGCTCATGTCATTAAAAGCTGAAGACACTGCATGGGCCGCGGCAGCTGCAGCAGAGAATGCCTCAAGAGGAAAGCCAGCATATCAACGCACATGTCCATTCTACAAGATCATGCCGGGATTCTTCATCTGTGTTGACGCTTTCCGATATGGAGCTGTTCAAGGTTGTAACGCTTATTTCCTCAGTCATTTCCACAGTGATCATTATATTGGACTGACCTCTTCATGGTGCCATGGGCCGATATACTGCAGCAAGGTCACAGCGAATCTGGTTCAACAACAACTACGTGTTGATCCAAAATGGGTGGTGGCTCTAAACTTTGAAGAGAGGTTTGACGTACCGGGTACCCAAGGCGTTGCAGTAACGATGATTCCAGCAAACCACTGCCCAGGGAGTTCATTATATCTTTTTGAAAAAAACAGTCGGCAGAGGCGCGAATCCCAAAATCCAAAGAATACTCCATTGCGGCGATTTTCGTGCATGTCCAGCTCATGTCGCCCATCCTATGCTTATGCCAGAGATTGCCGACTCCATCAGCGGCAAGACTAAACAACAGAAAATTGATGTATGCTACCTTGATACAACATATCTCAATCCACGCTATGCTTTTCCTTGCCAAGAGGATGTTATAGCGGCCTGCGCGGATATGTGTGTAAGTCTTAAAAAGGAGCGAGCTGAAGAGAGCGACACGTGGGAAAAGGTGAAGAAAGAGCGTGCTGGAACTGGCATGACGAAGTTCGTGAACTCTAAGATCAAATCTGAAGACAACAGCATCGCTATGGAGATTAACAGTTCTAAACCCCGTGGACGGCTTCTCGTCGTCTGCGGGACTTATAGTATTGGCAAGGAGCGCATATGCATGGGAATAGCTCGAGCACTTGACTGCAAAATCTATGCACCACCAGCAAAAATGAAAATTTGCAGAGCGTTAGAAGATCCTGAATTGATGAGCAGGATGACGGATGACCCTAGAGAGGCGCAGATTCATATGCAAATGTTGATGGAACTTCGCCCAGAGACATTACAGGATTATTTGAATGGATTCAAGCCGCACTTTAGTCGGATTGTGGGATTTCGACCCAGCGGATGGAATTACAAACCACCCAATTCTAGGTACGTCCTTTATGAAACTACGAGATTCATACTTCTATGTATTCTAATAAGTGTCCAGGTTCACCGATTCTCCGTCCATCCCCACTATCTTGCATTCATCCAACTGGAAGTCTCGCTATACCATGGCTGAACTGATACCCCAAAGAGGTAGCACTCGTGAGGCCTCCTGCTTTGGCGTTCCATATAGCGAACACAGTAGTTTTCGCGAGCTCACTATGTTTGTGTGTGCCTTACGTATTGAGAAGGTTATTCCAACAGTCAACGTAGGGAGCGCTGCTGGACGTGCAAAGATGAAGGGCTGGATTGAGAGATGGTTGGCTGAGAGGAGGAAGAACGGCCCTGTGAAGTTCGGAGACAGTGAAGGAGAGTGTAGATGGTAAGAAGACCATCACTTTCTGATACTATATTAGTGGATGCTACTTCTGCTATTCAGGTACGGGCATCGTCACTGGGATAGCATATGCCTGTTGGAATCATCGACGCAGAAACTGGTCCCTCATCAACGAACAACGAACGTATGTCCACTCAATGTGAGGCAACTAGTGACATTACATACCTCTAGATTGCCATCTCTTGTTGACCGCACTGCAGGTGCCATTCAGCGTCATCCTCGACATCAAATGCCCAGTCACATCAACTCCAATCAACTGTCAACCTATATTACCACAAGTTTAGCTTCAGCGACCTTGGACCTGCACATTCTTAGTCTGCGCATCTGTATTGATACCAACGCCACGATATCCTACTATGTTTACCACCATCTAGTCATCTTACGCCATTGACCTGTCCTGTGTCGGGTTATCCGCAGGTACTGCTACCATGCTACGAAGGACTCTGTTTCGGTTACGAGCATACACGCACGTGGCTTCACGTTTACGAGATTTCAGTCACATACTCGGAACAAACACCAAAATCCTCAGCACTCCTTCATACGTTGCTCCATTTGTCGTATGTGCTCGCGCAGCCTTTTCCCTTCTGTATCAATATTATGGATCCGTACCTTGAACCGTGGTGGAGGCTAGTTAGCACAGTGGGGCTAGCCGCTATTTAGGGGCAATGCACCTCTTTTTATGCTTGCTTCTTAGCGGCGCAGCGTGCATGCTTCTCGTTCGGCTTCAAGTTCCCATGGGTATTCTAGAATACGCACGATAGGGTCCTGGAGCATCAGCTTCATGGTTCAGCTAACCTGGGTTCATCTGGAATCATTATTCGTGATTCCTCCATAGTCTGTGGAAGTTGGAAACTGTCATTTGCTCGTCTGGAAAGACTTCCCTTTAGGATACCGAAGCTGTGCAATGAGGTTCACGATCTAATGACACAACACGCGCGTCTCCTTCCTTTTCCTTCAGTAATATCGGTGATGATAGTCCATGGGATTCAAGGCCTCAATCTCGGACTGGACCGAATGGAGTGTCTCATCTTATTCTAGAAGTTCAGACTCGTCGCCTAGCAGGGCCAACCCCGGTCGAAGCCAGTCAATGGTTGTCGAGATGGCACACACATTGAAGTTAACTCGGAATGCCTACATCCTTGTGATCGACAATACATGCACATCAATAGCTTCACCAACGAGAGCCTGCGCCGCCGTGAGAAAAGGGACCGACGCCACCAAGGCTCCGCTGGCAGCCAAGCGCAGCCTTCTCTGGGCGTGGATGCCATCGTCCCGGGTAAGAAGAAGGGGATCGGCTTGGCCATTCAAAGCCAAGGACGCCTCCTCGTGCACAATTGCTTGAAACTTCACCACCACCGATACCCAAGACCTTGGCTGAACAGCGCCAGAGACTACGAATGCTTAGTTCAACATCCATTCATTTGGACAGTGATTTGATAGGAAGACGATGCCTGCGTCCCGCATTGGTGTCGCAGTGTTTGGAGATTTTTGTGTAGTATGTGCCTTGCCCATCACGGCAAGACCGGCAGGAGAGTTTCGTGGGATTTTGGAGATGGCGACTTTCCTTGTGTGAAAGCGTAAGTTTCATACCTTTCGTACCAAGGTGACGAGGAGAGAATCATTGTGTTGGGTGTTTTGTAAAGCCGTGATGCTTCCGCGGTCGTATAGAAAGAAGTAGATAATACACGTGGGTCGATATTGGGATTTGGCCTGAGATTATGCTAAGGCTGCCATTCAGTACAGCTTACCTAAATTGGAAAGTAGACCTTTGACTTTAGTCTACCGCTCAGGCTAGTTTCATTTGCCGTCAGGTAAGAGTACTTGGACGTATAATAATGTCACAGCTGTGCATTGTCGCGCTGCGAATAAATAAAGGAATGTTGCAGTGTACTGTATCTGTCATTATTATCAAGGTGATCAACTGTCTGCTACTGTACAGACGACACACGACACACGACTTCCTTTGCGCATTTCAATAATGAAATTTTGCAGCCGGGTCGGCATTCCAGTTTGAGTCGCGCCCACCGGATTTAAAGATGGAGGAGAGGTGTGTGTGGAGGCGAGCCAAGGAAGCGAAGCATGGTACCCCTTGCCTAGCGCAACCCCAGAATCTGAGCCTCTCGTCCAGCGAAGGTGCAACGTGCTTTGTGTGAATGCTGTGATTGGTCCGTTTCAACGTCACTTGAACTTCCGAATACAGAGCGAGAACCTTTTTTTGGGCGGGAAGGGGGAGGTGCCACCCCAGTGTCGCACACCACGCCATGTAATACGGAGGATAAACGGCAGAAGCTTTTTCGAAAATTTGGGCAGAGGAGAATATTTTATTGGAAAAAAAGCTTGGGATTCTTGGGTGCGGGAAAGACGTCAGGAGTCGTGTGCTTTCTTGGTATGATGGCATGGTTGCTGGTAGGAGATGGGAGACTGTACGTACAGTATGAGACCAGGGAATTAGGAACGTGCGATGCTTCACTTTGATAAGACGATCAGATTGAGTAACAAAACAAACTACGGAAATAATAATACAATGCACGGGGAATGATAAGGGAACTCGCAATACTGAAGATACTGTACTCCAGAAGATTGGACCCTCAATAGGCCCGCTCGCTTTACCGCAGAGAGGGGGGGGGAGAAGACGGCTGTCTGTCGCTTGCTGCATGTCAGTCGAGACTTTGAAGGGATACCGCGGGCTCTGGATCTCACGAATCTTTATTTATCGAAGATTCTCTGTTATGGAAAAGCAATAAATTCTGAGTGAAACTCTGCTGCTTCTCACAATTGATTGTTCCTATTATGGAAGCTGAATGAAATGCAGCCCGGATCTGGAACAAACAAGAGATGTATCAAATCAAAGACTGTCTGACCATAATGGGCATTGTTATCGATAATAACAACAATAATAATAATGGAATGGAAAGAATGATATTAGTACGGTGGTTGACACAGCTTGACATAAAAAGAAGACCTAAATCTTCCGGATGCGATGTGCCTTGGCCTGTCAATTGGATTCTGACATGCAGCGTGAGAAAATCCAAGATTGGCGTACCGTTGAAATCCATTGGCCAGAAATCGAAGTTCAGCTGGTCGAGTGGGGTGGGGGGCCCTGGTGAGCTAGGGCTGTAGAGGCTGGAAAGGCTGTAAGTGTGGCCGGGGGGTGATCTGGCTTGGGTGGCTTGGCTCCACTATCTGGTAGTTCCCGGCTAGGATGATACTGGGAGACCGTTGGAAAAGGCCGAAAATCCTTTAGGGCACATCTCAAGTAGTCCAGTCAATTGCGGTACTGTTACTGCAGTAAGTTTTCTTTTGCTCCATTATTATTATTATCCCTCCCTCTCTCTATTTCCGCCCATCAGGCCCTGTCAGGCCCTCGCAGGCCCCTCCCTTCTCTTGCGACTCGCACTCCCCTTCTCGAACATCTTTCTTCGCGCGTCTGGGGCGTCTCTGTACTGTACCTGTGTTCCACCAGTTCCACCAGTTCCACCTATTCCCTCTTTCTCTCGTAGCCTCCTCCTCCTCCTCTTGTCTTTTCTTTTCATCTTCTCTCCACCCTAGGCCATCTCCGTCTCCGTCTCCGTCTCCCCCTCCCCTCTTGATCCACCCACCTGCCTCCTCCCACTGCGTCCTGTCTCCGGACCCATCACGGTGCAGCCTGCGTGCATGTGGCCCTGATACCACGAATTGGCTCAGTCCATCCTGGTGCAGAAGCAGACCAACAACCTTCGCCGCTAGGATCCGCGGCCGCAAGCTGATTCCATATATCATCTGCTTCCCTTCCGTGCCCTACTCTCTCTTTTTTTTCTTTCTTTCCTTGTCTCTGCAGCGATCACTCAATCACCACCCCCCCTCCCTCACCTTCGCCAATTCCATCATCGACCGATACAATGGCCGACGACGGACTGCAACACCACCCTCATCGGTACCCTCAAGTTGGTGCCGTGCCTGCTCCTCACGGCCCAGAGACTGGTGATGACCATGCCTCGTACCCCTACAACCACACAGAGGAGAGCGAGAAGCAGATTTTCCAGTACCTGATTAAGCCTGATGATTCATACAATGCGCAGGGTGTTTACTGGGCCGATTTGCCATTGGGCCAGAGAGTTTCGTTCGTGACTAAGTTCGACAATGCTGAGGCTGCCAAGGAGCTCAAGACCATTGGTGCCATGGCCAAGAAGGACCCCTTAGCTCCAGTGGCCTGGTATTTCCGCAATGCTGTCTTGCCCGGTGCCGGTTTGGGTCTCGAAGGGTATGTGAACCCTTCCATTGATTGATTTGATTGATTTGGGCGCAAGCTGATGCGCAAAAGTTACGTGCTGTTCTCTATCGGTAACTTGTCCTCGCTCTTTTCCGCCGTCTGGCCAGAGTGCTGGGGCTCCAAGCCTACCGTTTGTGACGCTCAATGGGTTTACGCCGTCACATATCTTGAGATTATTGGTATCATTGTTGGTCAGATTCTCGTTGGTATTCTCGGTGATGGTCTAGGTCGTCGCTGGGGTCTCATTCAAGATGCTATTATCATGTTCGTTGGTCTACTCATGTTGACAGCCTCGTGGGGAACCAATTTGCAAGGATGGGTTATCTGCTACGCGTTCTCCCTCTTCTTCTACGGTATTGGTGTTGGAGGAGAGTATCCCATGACCGCCACGGCAGCCATGGAGAACGCTACTGGATCTGGCCGTGTTTCCACCAAGGAAGATCGTCTTCATCGTGGACGCAAGGTCACTATGGCTTTCTTGATGCAAGGATGGGGACAATTCTTCAACCAAGTCGTCCTAATCGTTCTTCTCCTCATTTTCCACCACAGCGGCAACTACCCATACTCATACGTTTCTGCCCAATGGACTTTCCGTATTTCCTTCGCTCTCCCAGCAGTTGGAACCCTCTGGCTGGTCTACTACAGATGGTACAAGATGCCTCTTGCTTCTAAGCAACTTGCCATCTCCAAGCAGAAGGCCAATGTCACTGGTTATGATGTTCAATCTTTGAAGCTGACATTCTACCACTTTGGTCCTCGAATTTTCGCCACTGCAGGAGGATGGTTCGCCAATGATGTTTTTTTTCTACGGAAACAAGCTTTTCCAGTCTACTTTCATTAAGGCTATTGACCCCAATGTTGGAAACAATGTCATGACTGGATGGCTTTGGAACTTGGTCAACATTGGTGTCTCCCTAGCTGGTTATTACCTTGCTTGTGCGTATACTGCCGAAACACTGTGTCTAAATGAATATACTGACTCAAAACTTAGCATTCCTTATTGACAACAAGTTGTACGGCCGGAAGATGATGCAACAAGTCGGTTTCTTTGTTTGTTGCTTCCTCATGTTCGTCATCCCTGCCTTCAAGTACGATTACTACAAGAGTAAACCACACATTGCTTCTTTCCAAACTATGTACTTTCTCTCTTCATTCTTCAACCAGTTCGGTCCCAACAGCGTCACCTTCCTCGTGGCGGCCGAGGTATTCCCCACCCCAGTCCGTGCAACTGCACACGGTTTCTCCGCGGCTGTTGGGAAGATGGGTGCCCTCCTCGCATCAGTCCTCTACAACTATATTACTACTCAGCAGAAGTTTTACTTCGTTCCATGGTTCGGTCTCGCTGGAATGTTGATCACATTCTTCTTCCTCCCGGACACCACCGGTCTTGATCTCAAGGAGCAAGAGCGCAGATGGCAATACATTCGTGCTGGCAAGGAGCACGAGTACCACGGAGTTGCTGTTCACCCCAAGCACTTGAGTTTGTGGGAACGTATGCGTGGAACTGGCAAGTACTACAACCCAGATCTTGATTATCAATCCAAGATCAACGACTACCGTGCAGACTGGGAAGCCAAGCAATCTCAGAAGCAAAATAACGAGAATGGTCTTGCAGAGGAGGATGACGAGTACGATGCCAATGTTCACTCCTACTTTCATGCTACCAAGGGCGGGCCAACCTCCGGCTCTGGAAAGGCAGTAAGCAGTGACAACAGCGAGGAAGGTGTCCTCACCAACGAAAAGCCTGCTTTGTAAATCTGTATGTGGTCTAGAATTAAATAATTTGAAGTTTCGAAAGCATTGTTTGCGAGGTCACTGTTTCGTGTACTACCTGTCTATTGCTTTTAATGATGGGATGAGGGAAGGGCTTTTAAATACCACTGGGAATTGAGAGATAAGGATACCACAGGAAGTTTTTGTATTTAGACTTGACGAATGGCATCAAGCTTTTTGACAAGCTCAATTATTCTTTTAATTCGTGTTTTCGATCTAAAGTTTCAATAGTTCTCGGTCATGATCTTTGTAATAATTACAATAATCTATCTAGCAGGTGAGTAATTATCTTAATATCAAAAATCAAATACCAACAACAAGGCCTTTGTGCTCATAGACAGGTTATCTTAGCTAGAAAACTAAGGTAATTGAATTGTTAATTTATTTCCCTAGTCAACGTCTTGATCTCGGACTCTAGCATTACCGCAGCAGTTCATTGACATTAATCAGCACAATACAAAACAACTCCTGTTCCTGGAAATCTTGTAGTATGCGTTGGGTTGTTACTACCTGTGGATAGTTAAGGTGGAGCTAGTTGCAATTCAGGTATCTTGTTTGTGTTCTGTTTACCTTAGACATGGTATTTGCTGCACAGTCGGGTATTTTCCATAGTATGATATTCTATTCAGACTATGGAAACTAGTTCAGGGCAAGGCTCTGTAACCTCTGTGCTTGTTCTTACCCAAGTATTGTAGGTATAGATAGATTATCCACTATAAACAACCATCGATTCATGTCTCTCAACCTACCAGTCCCAACCATATACCTCTATACATACAAAAATACACCCCTACCTAACCCACACTCATCTCTCTTCAAACAAAGTCCCTCTACAGTATCACCATCAACAACTAGGTATAAATTTAAACCCCTCCAACTCCCACAAAGCCCGATCCCTAATCCAATAATCAATCAACTTCCCCCTTCCTTCCAGGCGTAATCGCCTCTTCAAAATCAACACTCCCAGAATTATTCAAACCAGGAAATCCACCAAACTGCTTCCTTACATCAATAATATTTAAAATAGCCTCTCTATCAACTTCAAACTTTCCTTCCTGACCAGCAGTTGTCTCGCCACTGATGGGATCAGTAGCAGCCCTGTATTCAAGAGTCGCTGTCTCGATAGAGATATTTAATTGTTTAGAGATAGCCAGGATAGAACAATTTGCATTTGATTCGTTGCTTAGGAATCGGTTTGCTGATATTAGGGAAGTGAGGAAGTTTGTTAGGAGGTGGTGAATTTTCGTTGTGTTGTTGTTTGGTTTGAAGGGAGGTTTCGGAGACTGTTAAGGCTGATGAGGAGATTGGAGATATGTAGGTTGCGATTCGGGCTAGGATATTAGGTGGTGGTTTTTGGGGACTTGGGAGTGAGGAGGAGGAGGAGGAGGAGGAGGAGGAGGAGAGATTTGGCTTGTGAAGGGGTAGGTTAGGATTGTTGCGTAGACTTTTGTGCCGTTTGGGAGGTGTCCTGTTAGGAGGTCTACGTAGCGGATTGGGGTTGCTCCTACTGTCTATTTTTAAAAGTTTAGCTTTTTGGTTTCTCTCTCTCTCTCTCTCTGCATATCTCGCTATTTAAGAATTCGGAAATTGGTTCTTTTTTTTTTTTTTTTGCTTTTCTAAAGAGTCATTATGTGACTGACCTGGAAGATATAATCCTTTCCCAACTCGAGTCCATTATCACTTAGTACCTTTCGTAAAAGATACGCGTAGCCACTTGTAGGTGAATCAACGATTAAACTCTTTCCTTCTAATTGAGTTATATTTGTTATTGAAGGTATAGATGCGAGTACGATATCTGGACCTTCATCTAGTTGACCTAGTACTGTGAGAGATTTATTGGAGTTGAGACGGAGGTTTATTACGTTGTCGATTGTGCCGGTTAAAATATCCTAAATATTTTTAGTTAGTAAAATTTTGAAAATGAATTTTGAAACTGCAATATTTGAGGGATGGTAAATTAGTGATGATGAGGAAGGTGTATTGTAATTGTCTTTTTGTTGTTGGAGGGGGAGGGGGATATCAGGTATAGTATAGTACGTACATATGTTCCATCAAGTAGAGCTGCATATGCAAATGTGGAATTAGGTACAATTGATAATACGACATCGAGATTATTAGCTGTGAAGAATCCGAGTTGATTGGCGATAGAGTAAGTTGCCGTTTGCGTAAATGCTCCGTATTGTATTGTATCCAATGCGAAGATTGTTTTTATCAAAAGAAAAAGAAAGCAGCTAATAATGAATAACATTGTGGATTCAACTCCTCTTGGCTTTAAATTTGGAGAATTTGAAACAGCAAATAAGAAAATCCTCGGGTTCGGAGATAGATGAGAGATGACGATGCTCTACTATTTATTTATTGTATTTTTATTGTGGTGCGGAGATCCCCTTGTTGGAAATGAAAAATGTACAGGGTAAGTAACATGGGGGTTGTACATAGGCTAATGCATGTAGTTTACTAGGTAATTAATGACACGGGATAGAGGGGTTCTTGGCGAGGTATTCCGCAAGTAATTCCTTATTGAGATATTTTGGATTGCTCTTGGAAAGTGTGGAAGGTGTGTACCTTCAATTTCGGAGGATATAGTGGTGAAGTTGAAAGTTGTAGTCGGAAACGTATATTATAGGTAGATGGGAACCGTTGGGTATTGCTATCTAAGTTCCTGGTATCTGCTAGTGTTATTAAGGATACATAACTAACACAAAGAGAGTCCAAAAGTATTACCTAAGGTACAAATTAGCTAGAATATTCTAATAGATCTTAATCCCAAGTACAGACAGAAAAGCAAGACCTTACCTTAGCTAACTATAAATAAAATACACAATATAATGACAAGAACTTATGTAATAACAACTACCTAAGATGTTCGCCGAGAAGTGAATCTAATCTATTCTCCCTAAAGGTTTAACCTACTTTCGTTTCTTGTACGTCTAAGATTTGAAAAGTGTCTTGTCAAGGCTTGGTTGTTTAGGTTAGTATATAAAGTACTAGATCAATAAGACAGAACAGGGTGTAGATGTTAGTTGGTGCATATTTACAAGCTATGTATTCATCCCTATGTTTAGACATCTAAGCTTTGGGTATTATCTTAAAGCTTTTTTTACGTGTTCGATTCTACTACTCAAGTTATATTTTACTGGTAAAACTTCTATAATAATTCTCAAAGCAATGTATACAAAAGACCTAGAGAGGATAGATAGGGAAAACAGATTTTCAAAGCAAAATAGAATTACAAAGGAGAAGAAACAACTGTGCTAGCAAGTAATACTTTTTTTTGACAAGAAGCTTGGTGGTCAAGAAAAGGAATTAGTAAATTTCAGCGCTATCTATAAAACATCTCTATACGCTGAAACCAAAACTTTTGTTTCACTTACTACCTAATGTACCTGGGTTACACCTAGGTATGTGAGAAGCCCTTTGCATCCTTTAATATCATGACAATTTCCTCTTTTTAACTCCTCACAATGCCCGCCCACTTATAAGATGTAATGGCAGAAGACTGAAGCCCCGCGCCTGCTTGAAAATATTCCGCTCGATCCTATATTCTCAACAATTGTGTTCAATATCGTCTGCTCAATCTCCTGTACTCATAGTTTAATGTTTTCCTTTCGCTACGAGAAGTACCTCGATTGTTTTATTCCTTGTTTGGAGCTAGATTTGTGGCTTAAATATGTGTTGCGAAATTCGTTGACCAGCAGTGTAAAAGATCCAGGGTTGAGGATGCTGATAGTGAAGGCGAGAATTTGCATTCAATTGGAATGCCAACTCTGTGGACTAATGCCAATATTCTCCAACGACCAACTCGCCGATTCGGGAAACTTATCATCGACAGGCTCTGCGAACTCATAAAGGAACCTCAACATCCACTGGTCCATTCGAAATGAAGTCTCCATGCTCTTCCGACAAGCTTGATGAAAAGCCCTCAGTCTGGTAAACGATATATCCAGTGTCGGCCAGTAGCTCTGCAACCGGCTCAAGATCTCAAAGTTCTTCTCGAGTCTTCTCTTGGCAGTTGATATCTGATCCTCGTTTTCGCTAAAGAGAAGAGTGTGGATTTGTACTGTCGATGCGACAACTAGGATGTGGCCGACCATTGTGTAAAGAACCTCGCAGCTGGGCGTCGCTTGAGCTGCGTAGACTAAGTCGCATAGAGAAGCAGCATGTGCTTTGCATTTATTGGCATATTGCTGAACCTTTGAGACATTGCTGTGGTTTTCGTGCAGAAACTGGTAGAAGAGGAGTTGGCCGAAGTGATAGAAGCCTAGATACACCGCTACGAAAATCCGACCCAATCCTTGTGAAGCCCAGAAATTGAGGTTTTCGTGAGTATCGTGCATATTTATTGGCAAGGCAGCATGCCAGCTGTCGAGCTTGTTAGAGAGTGCTATGACGTTTTCTTCCTGTATGGCACCACTGATCCGTCCAGATACTATTCCCTCGTTCAGATTGTTTATTTGGTTCAGTATTGAATTTAACTGAATCATTTGAGCCAGAAGTGACGAGTTTGGTCCTGAAGTGACATCGAAGTTGGGGAGTACAGGCTGACCCCGTTGCAGACCAAGGAAGAGACTTTCATCAACAGGCAACGGGACGTTGTCTAGATGTACCATTTGCCTTGGTAATCGAACCCCAGATGATGACCAAACATCAATCATAGTCAATGACCACCATACTGTTATCGTCAGTTAAGAAGTGGTAGTTTGATACAAATCGAGTTAAGAACACATACCTCGTATATTAACCTCTCTATCAATTCCATCGGCACTAGCTCTATTAGGCAGATCAAGAAGGCTAGCGATACGACATGCCGTTGAGTAAAAGACAGATTCAGCAGCAGGTTCACCTTCGGTGATGCTAACCGCACCCAGTAATACACATGCCTGAGCAGTGGTTAAGGAGACGTCTCTCAGGTCAAGGAGGCGATTACTTTCTTTGGCGTATTCCTTCCCTCGATCTCTTGGACCAATTCCCGAGATGATTGGACTGTTAGAAAACCTGCTAGAATTAGCCATTTCTCATAGAAATAAATGGCTGTAGAATTCAGTACCTTGCCGATAGTGCCATAATGGCGAAAAGAATAACAGGCGGTACTCGCCCTTCGATGACATCTTCTAGAAAAGTCGGCCTATGGAATAAGGAATGAAATTGGTCATGGATAAGATCGAAATATAAATGCACCAGCTCCACGCATAATGGCTGTGGTGGCAGTTTGGTGGATCTTTCTTTGACAGCTACTTGGGGTCTGTTCTCGGCAGTAGAAACTGGGGCGATCTGGGGTAGCGTGGCTGATGGGTCGGTGGGCTCAGTGGGCCTTGTGGGCGAGAGAGTTGTATCTCGTGTGCACTGAAAACCACGAGCGATACAATATTTACAGGCAGTGCCGAATCGGGTGGTATCACATCTGCGACGACGAGAACTACCGTGCAAGTTAGAGGATAAAGCGCATCTAAAAGGGGGGGAGTTGCGAGCAATGGAAGTAGTGGTGGTGGTGGTGGTGGTGGTGCTACGGAGTTCGAGGGATGGAATAGCTACCGGCAAGCCACACAAGCGGTTGAAGTTCTCATGGTGGCCCGGTAACAACAACACTACTCATGATTGCATACTAAGTAGGGGCCTAGGTCGATAACCAAAAAGACAAAAGATGATTTGTAGGAAGACAGAAACCTGAATCTTGAGCTGTTAGAGCTGGTAATAATAATGAGATTGGGCGAACTTGAGGTGATGCGAGAGACAGACAGACACAGACACACACAGCCAGAGCGAAGTCTAGAAAAATGAGGGGCGGTGGGGGAGGTCAGAGGCTCGCGCGCGTCTTTTGACCGCCAGTCTTTGGAGCCAGGGTCACCTCGGTTCAGCCTGTTTGATTTCTCCCTAGCGATGATCCTCTACAATGCCTTCCTTACCCTTTCCTGCCCATGTTCCGGATTCCTTTCGTAAGATGTCTTCAGTCTTCCGAAGGACCATTTCTACTTGTGCGTGACCACATTGTTTAGAGTGGCACATGTTAAGACTGTCCACAGATCGGAGATGTACGTGTATAGGTAGTCCTAATAGTCCTAGTTGACCGATGACCCTGCCCAACTCCTGTACGTACCTTGCCATTGCATCTAGGCCAATCCGTATTGCTTGGTAAATTCCTTTCAAAAGTCAGTATTCACACTTCAAAGCTCGTCATGCTCCTTAGCATGAAGAGCATATCTCTTCCCGCCACCTGTTGTACTCCGAAGTCTGAATACCGCCGACGCATGTCGCTTGACCTTGGCAGTCAACTTTGCACTGGACTCGATAGTGCCAATCTTCTTGCCCAGCAGTCTGCTATCTCCGTTCTTCAACCCTTCCTTGTACGGCGTCTCCGTCGAATTGTACCAGTTTGCTGCCTTAAAAATAGCCTCGAAGTCTTCCTTTGGAGCCTTCAGAAGGTCTTCGGCAACAGAGTTATCCATCCTGTTCGCCCACAGATCGTATACGTCCCATTTCTCCTTCACCTGCGGAGCAGATCCCCCTGCGCCTTCATGCACGAAGATTTCCTCCAAAGTGGAACTGATTTCTAGATCTTCGTTGGCTGCATTGAGGAAAATCACCACCTGATCACCGCCATACAATGCGCCAGTCCAGATTTGCATTTCACCCACGTCGTATTGATCCTTGGGAACATTGAAGTCTCTTCGAACGCGAGCTGCAGAACGGCCCTCAGGATCTTGGCTCAAGGCTATGATAGCTGGGTTGTTAAGAATCGTCAAGGCTGACGCGGAGAGAGTTCGAAGATCGTTACCCATAAGAAGAGGAGACTTGAGTGCCGCCCAAAGGGAGAAATGTGCTTTGTACTATGTTAAAATTTCAGTCAGCTTCATACTCTGGGCGATGGTCAAGATGCTTGGGGTAGGGCAATTACCTCTTCGTCTGTCATACCGCCATTACCAACTTCGAGCTAGGCATCATTGTCAAAAAGAGGTTTGTAGACTTCAGACGGGTTGACTTACCATATCCAAATCGTTCCATCCTCCAGGCTGTCCTCGATCTACATATGGAGCAACTTTGTTGACGATATTCAGAACAGAGCAATGGCTACCAGGTGCAACACAGTGTGGGCTGGTTGCATCTGTGCAGGCGCAGAGGTCATCAGGACGGGTAAAAGAATCATATATATCTCCAGACATTCTCCATGAGTTTGAGATTGACATTCCCCACTGACGTAAAGATTTAGTGGTCATACATCATTGGATGGATATGTAGGGTAAGTGACACAATTGCTTACAGTGTGTGAATAATCCTCACCCCAGTTGCACAGGGAGTAGAGGATTGGTCTGGATGTCGAGTTAAGTGCATCCCACATGACCTTGTAACGATTGAAGGATATCAGGGGTGTCCCAAATCGACCCATGTGGTAGCAATTATCATACTTGAGATAATCAACGCCCCATCCTGCAAAGCTTTTTGCGTCCTGCTCTTCGAAGTCCAATGATCCGGCTGCCCACGTATTAGTATAACGAAAAGATTGAGACGTTGTCCATGGCCTACCATATCTCGCACATGTCATCTCTCCAGCGCTTGAATACATGCCATACAGCAACCCCAAGTTGTGGATCTCATCCGATACCGAGTTCATCCCACTAGGGAACTTCTTCGTATCGACCTTCAGGTATCCGTCCGAGCTGCGACCATCCGACCAACAATCATCAAGAACTACATAGTTGTACCCGACATCGCGAAGGCCCGAATCGACGAGCTTCTGTGCAGTGTCTAGTAGCAAGGATTCAGAAACATCGCAGCCAAGGGAATTCCAATTGTTCTAGGGAGAAGCACTTAGCATAAATATAATGGAAGAGCAGTTTGCCATACCCAGCCCATCTGAGGAGTCCTTGCAAGCCCATTGTTCACAGCAACGATCCCCGAAACAAGTGCACTAAGTATAGCTGTGGCGTGAAGAACAGTCATTGCGTATATATGCTGGTTCTTTCTAGTAACAAGAAAGAAAGCTAAAAGACAGGAAAGGTAGAAGAACGAGCAATATGAGCAGTTAGTGCAATACAAAAAGGGTTGCACCACTTACAGTCTGGTGGCTGCCGTTCTGATCTTATTATAAGGGGGCAGACATGACATTAGACAACTTTAGTTGCTCTCCTGCCAATGCAATTCCCACGATCCATAGCGGGGTAGAAGTGACCATTATTCGCACTTCACTAAGTTACAGCATAGGATATCCCGCCATGGACGGAGTTGAGCAGTTTTAATTGGTTCCCCTTAGCGACGAAAGGCATCGCAGCCGCATTGCAGCCCACTCACGATGTGCTTTCCACAAGTGCTTCTTGTTTTCTCATGGGAACCCATTTTTCAAAAACAGCGCGGTATCAACTGGTTGTGTAGTACATACTGTGGTGTACTGAAGTGAGATTGCACCGAACTGCACCTTTCACTATTGTTACGGCGGGTTCTGATGGAGTAGGAAGGCGTAGAAAGCCGACAAAAGCGAGCGAGAGAGGGAGTGAGAGATGGAGAGTTCTCCCGGGCCGTTGCAGAGTGTGAACTCTAGCGGCGCTCGCCTATGAGGAAGAGGAAGCCAAAGTTTTTGGCGTCGGAGATGAGATGATATTATTGGATGGCCATGGGATCCCTGTTTGGACCAAAGCCAGCCTCGCCAGCTTCTCCTAGTCATGCTATGAAACGCTAAAACCTTCATTTTGTCTTTGATCTCAATCTCAAATCTCGATAATAATAACCAAAACAACCACCACCATCATCCAGATGGGACTGCCCTCAGCACCCTGAGCATGGAGGTGATCACATACAAGCATTGAGGCTCTTGAGATCCTTCAATCCCTCCTCCAAGGTTTAACGAGGCATTTTTAAGAAGTTTCAGTGCTGTACAAGTACGAAAGTCCTCGAGTAGTACCGGTAGGGATTTCTCTTTGACTTAAACCTTGGCTATCATACGAAAATGTAGTACTGCGGCCCGAGCATACGTGGGCCCGAAGGCCCCAAGAAGATCCAAGAATTTAAGAACAAAGTCTCTGTATGAGCCTACTGAAGTCTGAAGGAACCATGGAACTTTTTGGTGCTCGGGGATCATGAATATGGGTGGAAAATACCCAGGGACTCAATAACGCCATCACGCGTCTCCCGACGACTATCCTCATGCCTGACCGGGAATCTTTGACCATGGGGACCCCAGACGTACGCTCAATTTCGCGGGGAAATCATCGGCGGTACATAACGTGTACTAGTGCCGGGTGTCGACGAAGTCTAGCCATCCATCCTCTGCGACTATGCACATTTGCCAAACCTGACACCTAGGATCAGTGTTATCATAATCTGGGTGATGTCAATGGCAGCTCGAAGTATATATACAACTTGAATCCTCCTCTCCGGGAACACAGGATGAACCGACAGCAAGGTTTTCTCCTGTTTCACAAACCTTATATACTGACGAAAATCAATTGACAAGATGTCGTTCAACGACAAGACTTCCAAGGACCCCGTCTCTGCTGCTCACCTGGAGCAGGTCGATAGTTCGATTGACGAGAAGATGAACGGCGACGACATGATCCTTGCGGCAAAGGATGGGGCAGAAAAGGATCACCACCTGGCATCTTGGGAAGCAATCAAGGCGTATCCAATGGCAATATTTTGGTCAATTATGGTCTCGATGTGCGTCATCATGGAAGGTTATGAGTACGTTGGATGCGATTCCATATTTTCTAGGACTGAACTAATCAGTACATAGCACTATCCTCATTGGAAACTTCTATGCCTACCCGACTTTTGCCCACTTTTGCCCAAAATATGGCACCTATTTCCCCCTCCTCAATGGAGGTACGGGGGGGTATCAGCTCACAGCAGCCTGGCAAGCTGGCCTCGGAAACGCTTCGGGTATCGGAGCTTTCTTCGGTGTCCTGTTGAATGGATATCTTGTTGGTCTCTTTGGGATGAAGCGAGTGCTGCTTGGCTCTCTCGTTGTTCTCTCCGCCTTCATCTTCATGACGTTCTTCGCTCCGAATATCATTGTTCTCACTGTTGGAGAGCTACTTTGTGGTCTGCCTTGGGGTGTCTTTGCTTCTGCAGCACCAGCCTACGCGAGCGAAGTTTTGCCTATGTCCTTGCGCGTTTACTTGACCAGTTATACGAACATGTGCTTCATCATCGGTCAACTCATCGCTGCTGGTGTTCTCGAAGGGTGCTTGAGCATTTCTTCTGAATGGGCCTACAGAATTCCATTTGCGATGTTCGTCAGTCCAGTTTATTTTTGTCTGATTCCCAGTTGTCTCAGGTGTCATAACATTTCTCGAGATTTTTATGCTCACGAGATATGCTTCGCTACTCCTAAATTCTTCCCTGGACCTCTGAAATTCTCTTAAAAGGAAGCACTGCTAATATTGAAGTCCTAAACAGTCAATGGGTTTGGCCAGCATTTTTGTTTCCAATCCTTCTCTTTGCGCCAGAGTCGCCATGGCATCTTGTGCGACACGGAAGACTGGATGAAGCAAAGCACTCCCTGGACAGACTCGTTCGCAAATCAGCCAGCATTGATACGAAGGAGACGCTTGCCACTATTGTCCATACCAATGAACTTGAAAAGACTCTTTCGGTTGGCACCTCCTACTGGGATTGCTTCAAGGGTACTGAACGTAGAAGAACCGAAATTGCATGTGTTGTCTTTGCTGGACAGGTCCTCTCTGGTAAGTCAAGTCCTGAGGTTTAAATCTCCAACAAGACTAATGAACCTAATAGGTTCAACTTTTGCATATAATTCAACCTATTTTTTCGAACAAGTAGGTCTGAAGACTGCCACAACCTATAAACTCAATCTAGGAGGTACTGGCCTCGCACTCTTCGGGACACTCCTCTCCTGGTTCCTACTAATGCCCTATTTCGGTCGCCGTACAATTTATCTCTGGGGAATGGCCGTAATGACAACAATCCTCTTCATCATTGGTTTCCTCAACGTGAAAACGAGTGAGAACAGCATCGGCATGGCTCAAGCAGTGCTAACCCTTGGCTGGACCTTCGTTTTTCAACTCTCGGCGGGGCAGCTCGGCTGGGCATTACCAGCTGAAATGGGATCGACACGTCTACGCCAGAAGACTATCTGTCTTGCTAGGAACGCCTACTACATCATTAGCGTCATCAGCAACGTCCTAGAGCCCTACTTTATGAACCCTACCGAGTGGGATCTGAAAGGATATACCGGATTCTTCTGGGGCTCAACAGCACTTGCGGTGTTCGTGTGGGGATTCTTTAGGTTACCAGAGACTAAAGGCAGGACTTATGATGAGATGGATATATTGTTCGCTAAGGAGGTACCGGCGAGGAAGTTTAAGACATATGAGGTTGATACTTTTGATGAACAGGAGACTGCACGGGTCGCGAGGAGGTATTCGACTCCAAAATGATCCTTGATTTATTAAGTAACTATTATATTGATGATGTTTTTGATGGAAATTCTATTTTATGTCCTACTGGAACCAAGTCTACTTTCCCGTGTACAACAGCGTAATTCGCGGATCAATCATCTGTGCAATAGTCATTTAGTTTCTAGAAAGGTAATTGAAAGGAGTGTGGAATTTTGCTTGCTGTAGCTATTGCTAACGTAAATCTCTCAACAACTGATTTATGCTAATTATTTGTTAGTCTTACCAAGGGAATTCTTCCACCAATCTTCCTTTCGAGGCCCTTCCCTCCCCACACAAACATAGCGCCTAGCTTATATAGAATCTTATTTTAGTTTTAGGTGCATAATATGAACTTTGTGATAGATTACCCCTAAGCAGTTATGTAGGTAAGTAGATAGATAGGTTGGTAGGTTGTTGAAGGATGAAAAGGTCGGTCGATTTGAAGCAAGGAAAAGGAGATGAAAGACTTTGTAATTTGATCACGTACAATAATTGCGGTTCAAAAAAGTCTTAATTTGCTTTATGTCGTTATTTTCGCTCTATAATTTTAATCCCATACTCCTATATAACTCCAAACAATCCCATTCCATATACAATACCTACAACTTAGCCCTGAGTAAATTAAGTGGTCTCCGACTCTTCAACAACTCCAATTCCGCTTCCTTACCTTCCCTCTCCCACAGCGCCAACCGATCCTTAAACATCTGTTCCATAACACCCAACCACTCAGGATTCCACTTCTGTAACTCTCTTCCTCCTTCTGTAGCCGGTCCAGCGATCTCTCTGAGACCTTCAAAGTATTCTTCGAAATCAGGTGCTATTTTGTAATAGGGGACTCCGTTTCCTCTTGCTTCAAGTCGTTTACGTTCCCATGCTTTTTGTTGAGCGAGAGGTGGAAGTTTGCCTCGGCCTGAGAGTACTCGTGCTATGGCTACGGCTTGGTATTCGAAGACGCGGAAGGTGAATCCTGCTGAGACGGCGCCGATGAAGGTTAGGGTTGGGTCTTTTTGTAGCCAGATGTGTTGGTATAGACCTGGTACTCGACGGTTATCGAGGGTAGAGATGTCTTTTGGGAGGAAAGGGAGGCTGAATACGTAGCCTGTGCCGAAGATGATGCGGTCGGGATTCTTTACAGTGGTGCCGTCGGCGAAGTAGACGGTTGAACCTGTTTCTGTTGTTGTGATCCGGGTTATGTTAGACTTTCGGGAGATGAGCGGGTGCTCAAAGGCTTTGAAGCCGAAGATTGGGTGGGGGGCTCGTAGGGACGATATTACTGGTGATCGGGCTGCGGTTACTATGTCTCGTGCTATGTCTGTAGCTGATACAGAAGCTCCTACAACAATGACTTTCTAAATAAATGTCAGTTGTTTTCCCACCGTGTAGAATGTACCAGATGTCGTATAAAGCCTTACCTTATTGCGGTACACCTCGGGGCCACGATATGACTTGCTATGTTCCACTGTTCCGGGGAATTTCTCTTCTAACTCAACCAGGCCAGGAATCTCGGGAATGAATGGTACGCTATAATGGCCACTCGCAACGACCACGGCATCAAAAGTCTCCTGCCACCAATAATCTTGCTTTTCTCCTTCTTTCCGTAACGTTAAGATCCATTCCACTCCAACTTTCTCGACTTTCTCAACAGTGGTACTATAAGATACAAGTTTTTTATAAACCTCGTCGGTCAAACAAGCCTTCAATCCAGCTTCTGATGACTTCTCGGTGTCTGTAGGGTGAATCCGGACCATGCCTTAGAATGGAAGGAGCGCTGAGTGTGTCTGGGAAAGGCTCGTCTGTATAGGACATGATACGAGCATCGATATTTGTCTCCAGCGTGTCGTGAGTAGGTGTGTATGAATAACGAGCCTCCAATCCATTTGCAACCGGGTCTCTTGGTGTATGTACAGGTAATTTGGTGGGAATTTGCGGAGATTTATCCGCTGTATGGCTCAGGACATCTTTGAGGGATGGAATCTTGAATGTCTTGTCGCCATCCCAGATCCTAGTTCAATTATTAGTTTCATGTCTTTAAATTTTACGGCGACAACTGGTTTGAATGTATTGTACATTTAGCAGTCAATTGGCCGACTACTAGGTTAAAGATCATAACGAAAGATCCTCCTCAAACCAATGAATGAATCTTGACATATTTAAATGGACTCACCAAATACCACCGGGTTTCTCCCTTCGCTCGAATACACGTATGGTATCAAATTTGTTCTCCCGTGAAAGTGCATCGACGGTTATAGCTCCTGCAGGACCAGCACCAATGACTGCAACTCGCTTCACGCCGGCTTTCGACATCGTACAACTTTAAGTAACTAGGTATTGGATTATATATTGAGGCTGCAGCACAATCACGTCCGGTTGCAAGGAAAATAACTCAATGACGGGACTTTTGTACAGGAAAATCAATGCAACAGAGGGGCACTCAAATAAATAGGACTGAAGCTTTTCCTGGATCAGAAATCGCATGTGCACTTGCCCTTGCATTTTATGTTGTTCAACATTGCTTACTTAAAGGGCCCACTGTCACGCAATCAATGGCGAGAAATAAGACAAGTAAGGCGACATAATCCTCGTGGCTCAAGGATGGGGGTAGTTTGGTACTTCGTGCAGCAAGGACATTTGCTACACCATGAACCAAGCGTTTAACATCAGCAATGAGACGTGTACATACGCAAGGCGATTTCTGACGCAAAGCAGCGGCATTGGCCAAGTAAGGGGCCAGCAAGTTACGAGAAATACCTACGTAAAAGTGCATGAACCAATCGTCTGAGAATTGAGAAAAAAACGAAGGGTTCGGGAGAAAATGAGAGGACAACAGAGCGCGCCGACTTGAACCGTACATAATCCAACTACCTGGTGTACCGTCATGTGTAATGCAAACACCGCGACCAAACTTTGGCCCGAAGATAGCGGGAGATATCATGGCACTTCAGATGACGCTCTTCTGCATAGTAATGTTGGCCATCCAGCCGCCGCCACAATTGGGTAGAAATATGAATATCAATATCAATCTCAATTAGTACCATTGGAGATTGCGCTTCTGCGGGGAGGCTCGGTGACTAGTCAATCACCTTAAAAATTGATCCCATTGATACCGAAGACAGCGAGCCTACTGACTTTTTTTTGAATCATATTCAGAGGTGGTTGAAACTCCGAAATCTCCCACCCTCAAAATCACTTGAAATACCAGATAGGATGAAGCCGAATGAGATGTTGGTCTTTTTAGGCTTTGAGGATTAGGAGGCAAGAAGTGAAGCCTTGGAAGTGCCTTGATGATACGACTGAAAATTTGGTTGACGGTACGGTTGACTTGGACGGGTCAAGATCAATTCGGGTCTAGAGTGATAAGAGCCTCGAGAAGGATCTTCAACAAAGATATGAGTTTCGGACGAACATTTCTGCAAAGTATTAATGAAGAACGTCGAATTTTGCTTTGATTAAAGACGAAAATGAAGTTATATAAATATCTTAGAGAATTTTGTAGCGACGGAAGAAAGGAGAAGATGTAGACAGTCGCTTCTCAGAGATAGATAATGCTAGTCTAGTCCGTTTTGGGACATGTGGTCTGTGCATGGACCGACTTAATCTGGTTCAATTTTTATTTTCTAAGAAGCAACATCTACATCTACATCTACCTCTACCTCTTCATCATCCCCGACTTCTACCCTTGAGATTATATCCCTCGTCCAGTCTTTAGTCAACTCCGAAATCATGTAAGAAGCTCTTCATCGCAGCTATCGATGCCTCAAACTAATCAATCCCAAGGCAACTCATCCGTCGTTCAGCGCTCCGCGCCGCATCCACCCCTTCATCCTTTGTCTCGAAGTCTCGCTCAATCAACACATCAACCCTATTTGCCCTTCGATTCAAAGCACAGAGTCCTATCTCCTCATTAGTATCCAGAAGGTTTGCTAGTGATGATTCCAACTCACCGGAATCTGCAGACAGCGAGCACCAATCTATCAAGTCTGCTGTCGAGTCTGCTACCGAGTCCGCATCAACATATGCCAGCGATGCTTCGGAGGCTTTCGTAGACAATGCCGGAAAGGCGAAGGAATCTGTTTCCAATTCAGTGGGAAACGCCGCTGCATATGCGTTTGGTGCTCCCTCAGGTAGGTCCACCGATCAAAATGGAGGTGAGTGTGGTTCTAACAGAGCTTCAGACAGTCGTTCGAAAGGCCCTTTCAGGGAACGATCAGATAGTGAACGCTTCAACCGTGAGCTGCAGCCAACAACTGGTGTGTACATTGGAAACTTGCTTTTTGATGTTACCGATGCCGATTTGAAGAGAGAGTTTGCGCCGTATGGCGAGATCAAGTCAGCAACTGTCGCAGTGGATGCAAGAGGTTTGAGCAAGGGGTAAGCTTGATTGCAAGAATAAATTGTCTAGTGTGCATTATCTAATTCGTTTGCAGATTTGGTTACGTTGAGTTCGAAACCATCGATCAGGCTACTGCCGCCATTGAGGCCAAGCACCAGACAGTTCTCGAGGGTCGCCGACTTGTCGTTAATTATGTTGCCAAGACCGTCCGAAATAACAAGGTCAACCCTCCATCCAAGACACTCTTCATTGGCAACCTCGCTTTCGAGATGTCCGATGCTGATCTCAACAAGCTTTTCCGCGAGATTAGAAACGTCATTGATGTCCGTGTCGCCATTGATAGACGTACTGGTCAACCAAGAGGGTTTGCACATGCCGATTTCGTTGATGTTGACAGCGCTATCAAGGGTATGGAGCAATTGCAAGGAAAGGAGATCTACGGCCGCGCTTTGAGAGTCGACTACAGCGCCCCGGCAACTGCCCGAAGATAATCATAGAAATTGTACAATGCGTTTAGGCTACGGGACGGATTGTGTGCTCTCTTTGGCGGTCATATCAGGGATCTCATGAACGAGTGTACGATGTAGGAGGTGTTGAAGCATAATGGGTTAGGTGTATATCAAAAGCTGGTTGGCATGGGAGGGGCGCGCACTTCTTTTTGCCTACCTACTTTTTATTTGTCTTAAACTCTTACGATTTTCTGTTGTATCATAAAGGCTTCGCTATAAGAGGGCGTAGATAGAGGCAAACATTGACTCCTCTCATGGCACACATGGTGCATTCGTCTCTTGTCCAAATGCACAATGAACATTATGTAGCTACACTATCTATGAGCCCTCTGACTTAACAAAATGCTTACCTATAGCAGCAGAGACATTTCTAGTTAACCTTGAAGGGGGAGCATGCGCCACATGTTATGAACAATTTAACACGCTAAGAGTCTTTCCGGCTCGCGGCCGTTCTTGCCGAGGTTCGCCGACCTTTGAAATCCAAACTCAACCCCACAGTCTGGGTAGGTGTTGGACTGAACTGATCTGCGGATTTCAACCAACGCATACAACCCCAAGTATCTTCCACCACAACTTAATACTACAAGTCTTTCTTTCTACCTTACCCATTATAGATCCTTCAAATACGATCTTGTAGAAACGAGCACCAGCCCACTTCGATACCATTTAAAGGAACAGCGAACATGTCGTTCATGGGTGGCGCCGAGTGTTCGACTGCGGGGAATCCTCTCAGCCAGTTCACGAAGCATGTTCAGGATGATAAGAGCCTGCAGAGAGATCGCCTCGTGGGGAGGAGCCCAGCCGGTGGCTTACAAGGCATGAGGAGTACTGGTATGAATGGAAGTCAGGATAATGTGAGTTGGGAAGTGGGATGGATTGAGATCCCCCGGAAGCAGAGGCTGGGGTTTCAGAAACTTCTTCTCAAATGTACAAGGCTATTAGAAATGCTTGCTGACTCCGAATTACCAGATGATGAACGATTTCATGCAGCAAGGAGGTGGACAAATACCAGATTTTGCCATGCAGCAAGAACAATTCAACCTACTCCAACATAACCAACAAATGCGAGCCGGATCGCAGTCACCAGCATGGGCAAGTGAGTATCAACCTGGTGTACAGCCAGAGCTGTTCCAAGCCCCGAAAGGTGCAGTAGCACCGTTCACTCCCCAAGACTTCGCTAGATTCCAACAGATGGGCCAGTCAAGTTCTGCGCGGACGCAGAGTCCTATACCAGCGCAGGTGAATGGTCTTCCTCGTATGGGTATGGGCGGTATGGGAATGATGGGTAGACCGATGGGGATGGGAATGGGCGGGATGATGCAACGACCATTTCAAGCACCACAGAATTTCCAGCAGCAGGACGTTAAAGGGAAGGGCAAGATGATTGAACTTGATGATGAGCATTGGGAAGAGCAATTTGCGAAGATTGACATACAAGGGAAGGAACAAGACGAAAGTTTGGCTATGGAGGGAGAGCTTGATCAAATGGACAGGTCAGTCCTTGAATCCGAAACCAATGAATTTGGTGATTTCGAATCTATTTGGAGAGGAATACAGGCTGAGACTGCGGCTGCTAGGGAAATGGCTGCTGAAGAAGATGCTATGGGAGTCCATATGGGCGACCTGGATCAATGGGATAATTTTGATACTCTTGGTACAGGTCCATCACAATTTCGCGATCCTCAACTAGGAGATTATATGTTCGAATCCGACAATATCTTTAAGGATATCACAAACCCCTTTGAAGAGGGTGTTAGAATAATGCAGGAAGGAGGAAACCTGTCACTTGCGGCTCTAGCATTCGAAGCAGCGGTCCAACGAGATCCTCAACATGTCGACGCCTGGGTATTGCTAGGCTCATCACAAGCTCAGAATGAGAAAGAAACGCCTGCGATTCGAGCCCTCGAACAAGCCTTGAAATCCGACCCTACTAACCTCACAGCCCTCATGGGTCTAGCCGTCTCTTATACCAATGAAGGATACGACAGTACCGCTTACCGAACTCTCGAACGCTGGCTCTCTATCAAATACCCTTCAATAATAGGGCCTGCCGGCCTCTCCTCTGACGCTGATATCGGCTTTACAGACCGACACCAACTTCACGAAAAAGTAACTGACCTCTTTATCCAAGCTGCCCAACTATCACCAGATGGCGAACACATGGATCCAGACGTGCAAGTCGGCCTTGGTGTGCTCTTTTACGGAGCTGAAGAGTACGAAAAAGCAGTTGACTGCTTCAGCGCCGCTCTCGCCTCAACTGAATCCGGAACATCAAACCAAAGAGACCAAGTCCATCTGCTATGGAACCGCCTCGGTGCGACACTTGCCAACTCTGGTCGCAGCGAAGAAGCCATCGCAGCCTACGAGAAAGCTCTCACACTTCGCACAAATTTCGTGCGCGCACGCTACAACCTGGGCGTCTCCTGCATCAATATTGGATGTTATGAGGAAGCAGCTTCCCATCTCTTAGGCGCACTGGCCATGCACAAAGTGGTTGAGAATGAAGGCCGTGAGAAGGCACGGGATATCGTTGGTGGAGGCGGGAGCGTGAGTGAGGAGGAGTTGGAGAGAGGATGATCAGCCAGAACCAGAGCACAAACCTCTACGATACACTTCGAAGAGTCTTTAGCCAGATGGGCCGTAGAGACCTCAGCGAGAGGGTGGTAGCAGGAATGGACGTTGAGAGCTTCAGAGGAGATTTCGATTTCTGACTGAGTAACCAAGATCAAGAGACAGAAGATATAAACATCACAGAAGAAAATCAATTTACCTCGCCCGAGAAAGAGGGAGAGGGGACATGGCCTCCAAGGACATTACTGGAAATTGAATCGAACGGGACATATGGTACTATGGAAGGAGTTTATAAAAGATCATGGCCACCGAAGCATTGGTATCCTTTCCCTTCTAGTGGAACACTGGAGTGACTATCCAGTTCTGGGAACTTGGGTGCATGTAATAAAAGAACTTTACATCTGGAGAAATCAGGGATGAATTCAGGCACGTTTGTGCTTAATGAAATTTACAGCCGTTCAGATTGCATTGTGAATATGTTCTTACCCATTGATATTGTAAGATGTTGTGACATGATCTCAATACAACAATAGGTACGCTGTCTTCAGAAGAGTTAGTTTCCTTGCTCTTCCCACATTTCGTCCTCCCTTACTCCATGTTCAAGAGCAGCTTAGGTATCTATGGAAAGTATTTGTTTGATTGTGCCAAGGAACAAATGCAGTTGGCTTTTGGTTAGCTTGAAAATGAGATCACTGCCATATCTAATTTCATAGTCCTTGTGTAAATATTCCATGTAATTGATATCAGAAGTGTAGTAAGCTAGAAGATAAGTATACCGTAAGCTTCTAATATAAATGGGCAGTCGGGATCTTGGATAGAGCTGGAATATATACATGGCTTACAGGAGAATTGTGAATTCTTATTTAATGTTACTAGTGTTGTTCAAAGTGGATGGTTTATCTAGATAGTCTTTATTGCTCTTTATCTTTATCTTAGGACTTGAATATTTATAGAGCTATTATAGGTATCTTGTGTGTTGACTCCTAGCTTGACACAGAATATTTCATACTTACAAAAAGTATGCATTGTAGTGCGTCTTATAACCTCTTATAAGTGCACCCGCTTAAGTCGCCTTGTAATTCTTTTTCAGAAGCTTTTGACGACTCACTTAACACCAATAAACCCACATCCATTTCTCGCCTCCTTACTGGCTCTCTTCAATGCCTGCTCCTCAGTATCTGTCCAGCGAACACTTAGTTCATCCCACTTCTTCGTCTTATATTCCTTCTTAAACTGTGTCTGCATCGCTTGCAGCCTACTCATCTCTCGTGGATCTCCGGAACCACTGAAGATGATAAGAGCGGTGCACGGAGGAAGCGCTGCATAAATCTTGGAGATGCGGGTTGCGAGCGCGGAAGTTGCCTTTTCCACGTCAGTGGGTTGGGGAGTTCCCGGGCATTCTGTAGAGGCAGCAATGACGGCAGCAACATCGGTATCTTCGTGAGATATTATCGGATCTGGGCTATCCAGTGTGGTATAGGTAGGTGCTTTCAACTTCGTTGACAATAGCGGGAAGTCTGGTGTCTGCTTCGAGTTTCGCATCGCTTCTTGCCTTCGCATCTCTCTCCGCTGCTTCAGTCCCAGCGTTTTTATTGTTGTTCCACCATCCCTTCAACGACTCTAATTCTCTCATCCTAGCCCAGACAAAATCCACACCCCCACCAGGTATCTCTTTCCCATCTGGATCACCCCTAGTCGCTCGTATTACACCCTCCATTACCTCCTCGTCGTTCTTACAGCCTATGACATGAGTAGCAGCCGCTCCGGCTCCAAGCTTTGGGTTTCCCCAATCTATCGCAGCACTTGTCTTTCCGCCAGCAACCCCGTTTTCGACGGCTATTGATCCACTATTCTTATATCTAACACCTTTTATAGCGAGCCGCTTAAATATATTTTCCCCTTGGGAGTCAGTCGTGCCCCACTCCTTGCCCTTCTCGCATTTTTGCTTCACAAGATCGAGGCAGGTTTTTGCGTCCTCGATCGAATCATGCCCTGCTCCTGGACCAGTCGAACCGTGGCCTTTCTGAATCTCTCGCCCAAGATACTTCTGAGCGAGCCATTTGAGGGAAGATTTTAGTGGCGGACCTCTTGGATGTGGGTAGATGATTGCGGTGTCAACTATGAAGGGGTGTGACATCTTGAGGGCATTCATATCTGAGTTTAGAGAGTGGCCAATGAGGATAGTTCGAGGGTGAAGGATCTTAATCAGCTTCTGCTGGATATCTTGTAACGTCGTAGTAACATTGGCGAGCATCTTCTCCGTTATGCCTGAGTACCTATAGCCTGATGAGCTCAGAAATTGGGAATAAACAAGAAAGTACTCACATAGTTAGGTAGTCAACGATAGGCTTCTCTGGTTTGACTAGCTCATCCAAAACCACAGTGCCATCCCAACCTACAATGCTTATACGGGTAAGTGAGAATTCCGTTTCTCCTGTTTTACACATCTCACAATCCATGGCGAGAAGTTCTCGGCCAGCTGTTAGACTGCCTGCCTCAATCTCATTCTCTGGAACTGTGCCATCCTCGAAGTTGTCGACGAGGGTATCAACCCATCCCTGCGCTGTCGAAACTTCTGCTAATTCTCTTTGTGCTTTCAATGCTCTCTTTTCAGCACCCTCTATATACGAAGCAGGATGAAGTATATAGTCATTCTCAAGCAACTCATCCGGCGTGTGGATAAATTCCGTGATTCGAGTACGGGTGTTTTGCCATCCTTGAGGTTCTCGTGCCTTATTAGGCCCTTTGCTCCTTGAGCCTTTACCCTTATCCTCCTTGCTCTTAGCTTGAGGTGCGGTCAGCATCGCATGGAGTGGTGAATGCATCCTGCCATACTTGTCATCACCAGGTGTCTTGACTGGCCAAATGTGTTCGAAAATATCTGCAAAGGGTTTTACGGGAGTGGGAAGATTGTCGGTCTTAAGCACCTTGGGGTAGTATTCATCAGGATTATTGTAGTCGCGGTGTCTATCTCTCTCTTTATCTACCCCATTCTTCTCTGTTGTGAGAGCCTTTTCGAACATAGGAATCTCCAGTCCAGGTACCATGAGCACAACTACTTTTCGGAACTCATTCCTGTGAGCCACCGAGACGAACTGTGGAGATGTGCCATCAGCAAGGATATAAAGTACCAGACCTTGTAAGTCGCTGATCTTGATCTGAGACTGAAGTCGGGAGTTGGCTGAGACCTTGATGGAGGGGTAATTCGATGAGTGAGGTTTTGGGATCTTCTTCGCTTTCTTCGCGGGGCGACCATGGGTTACAGTTTGCCATTCCTGAGAAACTGCTCCCGTCGGTATCCTTGGTTGATCCTGCATCTTGACTTGAGCGTCTTGTGGAAGTCAGATTGAATTCTGGTAGGTCTGGCTGGCGAAGAAGCGATAGTGGCTGACCCATACCAATGCTGGATTCACCTTCCTCCCCGAGCTTGCGCTTCTTGCTCTTCCTGCTATTATTACTTTCGCTGGAGCTTGATCGCATGAGTGGTTCGCCTGCAACAGACGCGGCTTCGTGGTGTTTTGGCATTACGAGCGGCGGTGGTGGTGTTGGTGGTGTTGGTGGTGGTGTAGACAGCGCAGTTACAACTTCCACATGGATGAAAGATAAAGCTCTCGTTAACTTTCTCAGATCTTTTCTTTCAAAGAGTCGATCAGGGTCAGGGTTTCTCCAGCTTTGACGAGTGGAGACACGGCCGCTAGCAGCCCACTATAAATTACCCTACACCTACCTAGCTACCTAGCCACTGCTGTACTAGTCAGTCGGCCCAGACATCGGCTAGCCTAAAAGTCGCGTTTGTTCAGAGACGCGACCTTGAACTCGACCCAAACACCCAAGCTGTTTATTTGCTCGTTCTCCAGACAGCTCTGAATCCCCTCAATCGTCTCATGATATACTATTCAACCTACCTACCACTGTTTCGCCCGACTTAGTCAGGCGTCGTATTCCATACGTCTAATCGCTTCAAAATCACTTTATCTACGGCCATCGCGCTCGCGGAGCACAGCTTACAGCACCAATCGCAAATATGGAGGTCGTCTCATGTTATTGTGTGAGGTGTAAAGAGAAGCTGGGCCGCTTCAACAATTGCTGGAATGCCATTGGGTCTTACTATTACAGTCCTGCCGACTTATCCTACACCATCTTAGGAACCTTGGGCATGAAAGCCACTGGGGATATAAAGCCTGCGGCGACCGGAACCAAAATAGAGAAGAGTTTCACCCAAGATCTAGTTTGTTCAAAGTGCGAGAAGCTTGTAGGCATACGCTGCGACAATGCCCCTGCGGGTCATATGTTGAAGAAGTAGGTTGTCTAAACCCCACACCTAGCTCTCTATTAGTGTTAATTTGTATGTTACAGGGACCAATTGATCCTGAAATCGAAGAGTATGTCTGTAATATCTGAGTCGACAGGTGAAAAGGCGACGATCAATGTTCTGAAATTTTTCCCTATCACGGGCCCACCACAAGAGCCACCAAGAAAAGTCACCAGAGGCGATATTGCAGCCGGTGGATATGAGGAGTTTGCAAAGTTTGCCGATTGGGCTGAGGATGCTATAACGAATCAGAGGAATGATATCGATCGCATTGAGGGTACTGTTGTCCGTATCGAACGAGATATGCGGTCATTCAAGGAATTCATGAGTGATGTACGCAAGGAGATGGCTACACTTCGGCGATCCTCAAATTCCGCCTTGAATCAGGATGTTGCCAGTATTCGAGAGGAGATGAAAGAGTTGCGTCTCCAGGTAGAGGGAAAACAACACAAGGCAGCAAAACTGACCACCCAGGAGTACGATGTCTTGGCACAGGACATGGTGAAAATTGACCAAAAGGCAAGCGAAGTAGGAGGATTAAAGATGGAGCTCAATTACCTCAAAACACGGCTTAAGCGCTTTGAAGAGACGACCCAAGGAGTCGTGGTACCACAAGGTTCTCGTCATGCAGAATCAGGTACAGACCAGCAGTCAACAAGTGACCCTAACCGAGCTACAGCAGCTTCACGACTTCACGACTCGCGCCAGATCCAACAAACCTAGGCCGGCCGAAGCCAGCGGAACAGGAAGTAGTACAGTCGAATGATTTTCGTCGGGCAGTTAAAGACCAGCAGTCACCTGGTGAACCAACTCGACCTGGAGCAGCATCACGTCTTGCACAGGAGATCGAAAGAAATGGCCGGCAAGGAATCAATTCTTCCCAACAGGCAGAGACAGTTACAGAGCAGCCTCTGCAGGGCGGTTCGACCCGGACGCAAGCAGCGTTGCATCTTGCGCAGGAATTGGCTAAGAATGGCCAACAGAAGGCAGCAGCTCGCATCACCGACAGATATACACTTGGGAAGCGCAAAGCCGACGATGCGGAAGTCAACCACCCTCAGCCGCCAACAGCAGCTAAAAAGGGAAGACTCGCAGATAATGGGAACAGAAGTAATGCTGGCATTGGTAAAGCTCCAACGACCGAGAACCGACACAAACCCTCAGCAGGACAAGCAAAACCTTTGGATATAGAAAGTTCACCTGTTCCTGGCGGGAATGGCGAGGATCTAGATGAGATGATGGAAGACTACCATATAGCCCCCGCCCCCGCAAAGCGCAGTGTTGGTCGACCACGAAAAAGTCAGGTCGTCCATACTGAGCGTCGACGAGACTCCGATGGTGTCCTTCTCACAGAATCGGGCAAGATTGACGGCCGTTCTCTTAGGAGGAAGAAATCAAACGCTGGTGGAAGCGAATCGAATGCTGCGCACCCTCGACGCAAGTCAGCTCCAATGGTTATAGCTATTGATGATGATGACGATGATGAAGATAATATTGAAAGTTTAACGCGAAAGGTGCTCCATCCATCGGCAAGACATGGATCCGTCCTCCCTTCAATCGAGGTGGAGGATCCTAAGGAAGAAGCGAGGAGAAGAAAAATGGAGGCTAGAGATGCTTTAGTGAGGGAGACCTTGCATCACTTTGCTTGATTATCAGTATCATATTTGGAAGCTATGTTGAATCATTCTCCTGCGGTGTTTATCTGTAAGAATATACATATCAATGTCAAAGTCCAATGCTTTTAATATGTGGGTCTTGCAATTGAACACAACTAGTATAGTCTGCATAGGCGACCGATAAGTAAAATGTCGAGGAACTACAGCAATACCAAAATAAGGAGCTTTCCCTAATCATTTATATGAAGCAAACTTAGTAGTTAATACTCCTCTTCTAAGTCGGACAAAGTCTATGACAATTACAGATATGCTACGCTATACTAATAGCCGCACTAATTGCACCTAAATACTTACACCTAATGCTAAGTTCTCCACCATTAACGTTATCCTTGCTGGGATCCTTATCATTCAAGACCAATGAATCCATGTAAACTAAAACCTCCCAATCCCTAATGACTATGAATATTATTCTACCTGGTTCAACATACTTTCTCATTTCCAGATCCGTTTTTCAAGGTTACCTTGCTATTGTAGTCACATGGTCTTAGCGAGCGCATAAATCTCACAACGGCAACCTTCAAAAACCACCACCAAAACACCTTCCACAAATTTCAGACGACAGCCCTTTTGCCGCCATTCATCATTTTCCGATAAGCTCCTAAAATCAAATCGCTCATCGCTGTCCTTGCATAATCTTCACGGCCATAATGGATGAAGAGCACGAAGATCTAAATCATACCTATGTTCAAACCCACTCTCAGAACCGGACCCTACATGCCAACACCGCCCATAAGCCAGGGTACCCCCTTATAATAATAAACAAACCATTCCTCGCCATTCCAAATAACTCTTCTCTAGAAGCTATCTGCTATAACTGTCTCAACAACCCTCTCTCAGATGATCAAGGCGATAACAACAAAAATCAAAAACTCAACTACTGTACTGGTTGTCATGTTGTTAAGTACTGCTCTACGACATGTCAGAAACAATCTTGGAGTCTTTGTCATAAGTCTGAGTGTTCGAAGTTGGGTGAGATTAAGAAGCAGAGGGGACAGGTTCCACCAACGGCTTGTAGGGCCGCTGCTAGGTTACTTGGGATGTTTGTGAAGTGGAGGAAGATGAAGATCAGCTCTGCTCAACCTGGGAAGGGAAAAGATGAGGTGAGAGACTGGCCGCCTTTTGCATTAGCCGGACATGAAGAGGAGGTTTTGAGACAGGGTGGAAATGCTTGGAGCGATCTTTTGTTACAGGCTAAGATGGCTTGTCGAATCAGTGGGATGGAAAAGGGAAGTGAGATTGAGGAATTTGAGGGTTTGGCTTGTGAACTGCTTTGTGTTGTAAGTCATAGAATTTCGAATTTTTCTTTCTCTTTGCTCCCTTTGAATTCTTCTTTTTGTGTTTGTGGCGGATACTTCGAGTAGTTTCATAGTCCACTGGCACTTACACCTGGTTAAAGAGTTCTAGTGAGTGCAAAACAAGGAAGAAATATACGGCTCCTTTTCAACCTCTTCTCAACACACTTAGATCTCCCATTTCCTCACTGAGTCTAATTTAACTTCAAATAGATGAATACAAACGCTTTCGAACTAACATCCGAAACACCAAACACAACCAATACCCCAATAGGTCTCTGTCTCTCTCCTACCTTCGCAATGGCCAACCATTCCTGCTCTCCGAACGCTATAGTAGTACGATCCAATGGCCGAGTCATAACCCTCGAAGCCTTAGAACCTATCCAAGAAAATGAAGAGATAAGCATTCAGTATATTCAATTGGATGAGGATGTGCTTGAGAGACGAAGGAAGCTGCGAGATATTTACTTTTTTGAATGTGCGTGTCAGAGGTGTGTTAAAGAGATGGAGGAGGTGAGGAGTGGGGATCCAAGGTAGTTTCCTTGAATTGATAGGTGTGATCCCAGTTAGACATCAGAGTCGGGCTTGGAATATTGGGGAGTGGTGGGAGTAGTCCATGTGGTTTTGAGGGCTTTTCATGATGATTCCTAGGCCGTTATAGCATTCAATAAAATGTGGACACATACGGTATAGGAAAGGCTAGTCTACGTTAGTAAGTTTCCTCTAAAACAAAAAGGAAGTTAGAAGTAGTTGCTCTGGCTCAATTGAGATAGAAATGCATTGATTGAAAGTTGATTATAATACAATCAGCAACAACACGAATGTATTTTGACTTACAAGAAGAATAGGTAGCGTAGAAAATAAAGGGGAAAGAGGAAGGTCAACTCACAGAGGCTGAACTGGGTTTAGTACAGCTTTTAGAAAATGTAACATTGAATGACATTTAAACGACTTAATACTTAAGTAATAAATACGAAGCGGGGTTTCTGAGGAGGGAAATAATGTATTTACTCATCTGCTTTCTATAAATCCTCTCATTTGTAGCCAACACCATGAATATTAGCCATACAAAAATCTGTTATGACACGGGTAAACATACCTAAGCGAGCGACACAAGAATTTAGCCATCCAAGTAGGCACAAGACTAACAAGGTTTACTCATACGAGAAGGGCGGATCAGAGTGAGAATTCAGATACTAATTTGTGATTAGTTGTGAAGTAGTTGTCAAAATTCAAAAGATTTACATTTCCTGCTCAGCAGGTAAAATAGAGAAGCTACCTGAAGTGAATAAATTGGTGTGGTACCACATTCTTTTGGGATCCTATGCACAATTGCATATACAGATCAATTCCAGTAAAAACAATTATCACGACCTTCCAATGTTTGACAACTCATCAAAGCGAGCGTATGGATTTACCAAATGAACAACTTTTGGCCCAGATAAGATCAACACACAGATACGATAACCTTCCCCATAACCAAGCATCAATTTTTGCACTCAAACCTTCCCATCACAAATAACCATAATTATAAGGGCTCTGAGCATATCCAGCCTTGCACTTCTTGCTAGTCCCGTAATTGCAACAACCACCCCTTGGATTCAACTCGTAGATATCGGTAGCATGCCAGTTACCGCCGACTTGGTAGCAATAACCACAATATTGTCCTTGTGGGGTCCCTTTAAGGGCTGTGCAACCATCCGCTATGCAGGATCGAGCCTCGGGTGAGAGGGATTCAGCATCCGGATTGGGCTCCGGGTTGGGGGCGCAGGTTATGGTTGTAGTGAGGAGGAAGGTGGTGAGGGTTGTGAGGAGGTGGAGTTGCATTGTGGAGGGTTTTTGGTGGTAGTTATTTTAAGATCTAGAAGATCGTTATTGTGATGGATGGGTGAGAAGTTTGGGGGAAAGTACGGTTTGTTTAAAGGCTATGGATTTGAGGTTTTGGCCTGACCGATGAGTTGAAATATAACATTCTCTGCTGATATAGATGTTGATTGTATAGGTATACAGAACTATTCTCGTCTACTTTCACATTCCCTCCATACTAGAGCAGCTTAGATTTCTTCGTATTTGGGCCTTGGTATAAAAGCCACCCAAGAGTCTGGAGGTCGGTCACAAGGAGAGAAATCATTGTAGCTGTTTCTTCTTCATTCCCGTCTTGCAGGATCAAGAATACAAGTGCTGCTTGGCTGTACTTTCTCACACGTAAATGAATGCCTAACATCCAGTGCTGTATGCCCTTTGCAACTTTGGCTAGATCCAGCCATATGTTACTTATGCCTGAGAGCGGTATATATCCCTTATAAAGGCTACTTGCTTTTACCGGCAAAGAAGAAAAGACAGCCAAGAAGTATTAGAGTAACGTTGCTCCTTTTAGGTTCCCTGCTGAAGTCGAGAGACATGTCCACTTTACAAGCTAGACTATTTTCTCTGGTCAGTGTAACCAGTCCCCACCCTTGTCAGGTTTGTAACTGGAAAACGGCACAGTGTCATTAATAGCAAGAACTCGACATTACTAGTGTCACAATTTCACTTCCCCTATGCAATTTCTAGTTTTGGTAAGTGGAAAGTATTGGCTCGTAGTATTTTTGAATCCTGGGGTAATGCATACACGAGATCTTCCCACGCAGCACAAGGAGTAGTCGAAATAGAGTTATTGTGACGGTCAAGATATCCTCAAGATCTGACAGGACAAGCTAAATTGGCGGGAGCTAGTGTAACTTTTGTTCTCCCGTATGGGTGAATTTGGAGATTAGGAGTTCAGCCACATAGGCGATAGGCCAACCGAGGAGTGTTGCTCGATGTGTAAGGCTGAATCAAATCTTGGCTTTTGTGCGTGGCTCGTCGTACATCGATATGTGGCATTCCCCCTTAAACAGAACAGAACATGCCATGGCTATACCATGAAAGCGCCAACCTTGAAGCACTCGACTTTTTTTTTGGTAGCTCTCGAGGGACCACATGAAAGATAGCATGAGCATTGTCTTTCGTTGAGCCCATGGTAGAATGTAGGCTATCTCTACATACATCTCGGGGATCATATTCTATGCAGCATGGCCAGTAGCGTCTCTGCGGTTCGACGAAAGATAAGATAATGAGTAATGTGAGCGATCGGGTTGCTAGAGACTGGGCTTACTTTGAAACATGCAAAGGATCGACGATGCCAAGAAAATAAATAAGTAATGGCATCCGGCATACTTTGATCATGCAATATAGACCTCAGCCACTGGAAACGAACTGATACTGAGAGATCATATTCTCGAGAACTAGGGTATATGTAAAGCAACGCCGTATGTACAGTGATAAGTACAGCCAACAATCTTTTGGACCACTCACCGCCTGTACCGACATCATCCTCTCTACGAGCCATTAACACCATTAACGCTGTTGACACCAGCAGTTTCCAACCTTGCAACCAACTTCTTCATATTCGTCCATTCTTCGTTCCTTGCACTATCTTTCCCTCCGAGATCTGGGCCAACCTCGAAGACGGTCACCATTCCATCAATACCGCCAACAGCGAGGCGTTTTCCTTCTGACTCCTCCCAAGCCACTCTGTTCAAGCTTTTAGACATCATGCTTCTTCCGCCTTTCCTGCTACTTGGCTGTGCTCTAGCCATTGGCACTTCGGTATCGACTGTGACGTCCCACACTTCTAAGTTTCCAGCTCCATCTACGACTGAAAAGACACCAGGCTTAACTGGCGACCAAGCTGCGTCGTAGACCACATCTTCTCTTGTGAAATCTAGAACAGGCGTAACGGATTGTCCCTCGCCAGTATTGCCAGTTGTTGAAGTTGCTGCTGGGGCGCGAACCTTCCAAAGCTTGACACTCCAATCCAAGGAACTTGTGAGGACAAGATCTCCCAAGTCAATGGGTCCTCTGGCTGGATGAAAGTTCATTGACATAACAGGAGCCGCGTGACCACGATAGCTGACTCGTTGATCGACACCTGCTTTTGCACCAGCTCGGTCGTATCTATGACAGGGGAAAATTGTGCCTTCTTCGGAGCCAACGAGGAAGTATGTTGGATCGGTCTGTGGAAACGCCATACATGTTGGACTTAAATCTTCTGTCTTGGCGGGTGGGGGCGTTGTTAAAGTAAGCAGTTCTTGTGGTTGCGCTAGCATATCAACTGTCCAGCTGCATACAACTCCATCTGTAGAACATGAGATGATGTTATTTGCATTCTGAGTGCCCACAATATCAACGGAGTACACTGGGTGGGTATGTCCAGATCCCGTCAACGGCGTCTTCTGAACAGGTGACGACTTTGCTCTTGTATCCCAAAGCATAACCTGACCACTGTATGCACCTCCAATTATCAAATTAGGATGAAATGGTGAGAATTTAGCAGTAAGCACATCTGACTGTGCATGGAAAACAAACTCTGGTCTGTCATGAAGATGCATATTCCAGACTTGAACAAGTCCGTCCGGATCGTGAGGAGCCGAGGGATTCTTGGTGTATGCAGCCAGTACAAGCTCAGGGAATTTGGGTGAAAAGTTGATCGCACTTATCATCCTCTTCTTCGACCACCGTTCGTCGTAGAACTGGGCAACTTCTTTCACCCTACGTCGCCTGTTCCCATACTCATCATCATCTTCCTCCACCCCGTTCGCACCGCTTAAAGCATAATCTGCTAAAATATCATACTCTTGATCAAGCGCTCTTTCAATGACCTTACTCGATCTTTCCACAAAGTCCATAAAGTCATCGGAAGATGTTACGGCTTTTAGTTCCTCATTTGTCAACGTCCTGGAAGGAAAGTTGGCCTTGACTGCAGATGGAGATTGTAAAGGCCCGTCTGTGACAAGATCCCTTGTCGCCTTGAGCTCTTCTTCGATCTCCTTTCGTAGGTTTTCTCGTAACTCCTCCTCTCTGTCTCGCTCTCTCCGACTAAGTCGCTTGCTAGGGGACGCAGTCGCTGTAGCAGGACCGTCCTCGTCGTCCGACTCTGCAAAAGCCCGAGGCCTCGATGTTTGTGTTCCCCATTCCTCACTTGTCTGTACTCCCTTACTGTATGAAAAGACCTCCTTGACGGGAGAAGGGGGGAACTCAAAGACTGTTGACAAAGGGACAGTAGACAGTGTCTGTGTAGAGATCGAGTATGTGTGAGGAAGTTGGCCATTCGCTGGACTTTGGTATTCAGAAGTCTCATTGCTGAGTTCGCCAGCGCTCAATACGCTGTTGGGCCTACTCCCTTTCCTTGCTGGAGATGCTGTGCCACCAGGACGTGTAGAACCAGGCCTATTCTCTCCCAATATGTCTGCAATAATACTATCCAAGGCCTCCCGACTCTCCCCGCGTCCCGGTGTTGGAGCTGCGAGCTAAAGACTGTCAGCTCGAGATCCACTTCAGTAGTGCGAAATACTGACATCGCCAGGACTCCCTATACTGCCTCTACTTGCAGAAGCATCTCTAGAACGGAGTTCCCTCTGTCTCTTTAACTCAGCTAGCTTCGCCTTCTTCGCTAAAATCTCATTTCTACGTGCTTCCATGATGCTTGCGACCCATGCCCATGGGGGAAACGAATGCGCAGTGTATTGCTACTGCTAGAGGATGGGCTCGGGTGGATGGATGGATGGTAGCAAGTCTCGATTTCTGTTCAATATACTTGGACAACAGGCCCAATTTCCGAGGCCACCTGCAGGACAGCAGCTAGATAGAAGGGGAATGTATTTACTTGACACTTTCACTTGATGATCGAAGAGAAGGGCGTCGTTGAACAACACCGCGTAGAATGAACGTTGTTGAACCTAAAGGGACCGTCAAGGCCCACGTGACAAACGGACGATTAGTTAGGTTCCAATCAAGCTCTCGTCCAGCGACCCTTGCTGTATTTTCTGGCGATTTTCCCCGACCACCCCCAAGAGCTTCTCTCTGCTACACGATACCTACGACCCTCAGTTCCAACTCAACACGTCAATTGGGACCTCTCGACAGATTGCGCTCATATCGAATTCCCCGCTCCACCCACCAGCGCTTTCTCAGTCCTCAGCGAGTTCCACAATGGCTTCCACCGGCCTCAACGTATGTTCCTTCTCCTTCGCGATAATCCCGACAAGCTCAACATACGCTTCTACACCGTCGCGCAGCATCTGAATCTACGATTGTGTTCTTGTGGCTGATTTTGCCCTTCTCTAGGTCCTCCGATACTCTGCCCTGGGTGCCGGCATCTTCTACGGAATATATCACCAAGCATCTCTGTCCGCATCAGCAAAGCTTGCAGCAATCAACCGTGATTATGAACACAAGCAGAAATTGATTGAGGAGGCAAAGGCACAATACTCGAAGAAGAACTTGCCAGCGTCGAAGACAACTGAAAGTGGAGATAGTACGTTTGCACCGCAGGATACAATCTTCCCGGCCACAGGAAGCGCACGGATTACGCTTCAGAATTGGAGTGATTTTGTTGTAAGAAGATTGGGTTGTGCTCTGCTAACATATCTATTGTGACAGTCATAAGGGACCCAATGGATTCACGGTTCGATTTGGAGGCCTACTTGAACACTCTGGCGGCAGAGAACAAGTAAGGGAGAAGGGTACGGGTTGACAGGTGTATTAATGGGTGGAAGAGAGTGCGTATCATTTGACAGAGCCGTTGAGGGGCTCTGCTTGGGCATAGGGTCGTGCCATGCGGTCATAGGACAAAAGCCATAGACACGGGGTCGCATACTTGTACATTGTACCATAGTTGCAGTCAAGCATATCTCATAGAGTTTTCCAACATTCAGAATCTTAGGAGGTTTTCCACTTTATGTCTCACTATTGTTCTTAAGAACTGCTAAATTGAGCCCTGGGTGTTTAATCAGAGGTATTAACATGAACATGTATCTGTTCACTGGCGCTTATTTATATCTAGTTATTACAGAATATCTAATTGAATTCAACTATATATTTTTTGAATATATAGAAACTCCTTAAAACTTATTGTACCACAGTTGGGGGAGCAATGGCATAAAGTGCCTTTAACTACCTGCCAAAGGTACGGTAAGTAACTTAGATATTAAGGCCAGCTTCGGCGCTTAGCGCGTCTAATAGCTCCACGTTGCCAAGTCCTACCCCTGTCTGCCGCGTATGATACAGCTTCGAGCCAGATATCGAGTTGCAACGGCGCAAGCAACTCTCCTTCAACAACGCCAAAAATGCCGCCCACAACAGCCAGAACCTTTTTTTAAGGGGGACACGGGGAGGAATACTAGAGGTCTTCTTAGATTGGTTATTTTATGCACAATTGCAGCAGCAGCTATTGCCAGTCGGCTGTTCTCAGTTATTCGTACGTATACCTCTTCACCAAGCTCAGAATAGCTTCCGGAATGCAAATTTACCTTTCGCATTCTTATATACTGACAATCCTCTACTTCCTCTATTTGCATTGTCCATTGAATACCACATACTGACGTGTATAAAATTTGCAGGTTTTGAAAGCATCATCCACGAATGTCCGTAGAACTCCCTAACATCGAACAAATCACCTCGAGCTTCAATCTCTACGGTTAAAAGACTTGTATAGCTAACTATCATATAGTCGATCCGTGGTTCAATTTTAGAGCAACAAAGTACCTCGTTGCAAATGGATTTTACGATTTCTGGGATTGGTTTGACGACCGAACATGGCACCCTCTTGGTCGTGTCACAGGAGGAACCCTCTACCCAGGTCTCATGGTGACCAGTGGTGTCATTTGGCATGCCCTCAGGGCTCTCACGATACCGGTCGACATCCGAAACATTTGTGTTCTACTTGCTCCAGGTTTCTCAGGATTGACCTCATTCGCAACCTACCTCCTTACCAACGAGATGTCAACTTCTCCATCCGCTGGTCTTCTTGCTGCTGTCTTCATGGGTATCGCGCCAGGTTACATCTCGAGATCAGTTGCTGGCAGCTACGATAACGAGGCTATCGCCATTTTCCTTCTAGTATTTACCTTCTACTTGTGGATTAAGGCCCTGAAGGTCGGATCCGCGTTCTGGGGTGCTCTCTGCGCCTTGTTCTACGGGTACATGGTTTCTGCTTGGGGTGGATATGTATTCATTACCAATTTGATTCCTCTCCATGTTTTTGTCTTGATATGTATGGGCCGGTTCAGCCCAAGGCTATACGTCAGCTACACAACATGGTACGCTCTTGGGACGTTGGCCAGCATGCAAATTCCATTTGTTGGATTCTTGCCAATTCGCAGTAGCGAGCACATGTCTGCACTCGGTATGTCATAAAAAATTTGTGGCTCTATTAGAGATATGTGTTGTACTAAATAATGGTTACAGGTGTTTTCGGGCTTCTCCAACTAATTGGCTTTGTCGAGTTCGTCCGTGCTGGCGTGCCAAGCAAACAGTTCCGGACTCTTTTAACTGGATTTATTCTTGCTGTCTTCGCAATCTCCTTCGGTGGTTTGGTTCTTTTGACAGTTTCTGGGGTCATTGCACCTTGGACAGGTCGTTTCTACTCTCTCTGGGATACTGGATATGCCAAGATCCATATTCCAATTATTGCCTCGGTATCTGAACATCAGCCTACTGCATGGCCAGCGTTCTTCTTCGACTTGAACCTCCTTATCTGGTTGTTCCCCGCTGGAGTGTATCTTTGTTTCTTGAAGCTCAACGATGAACAAGTATTCATTGTTGTATACGCTATCCTCGCTAGTTACTTTTCTGGCGTCATGGTCCGTCTGATGCTCACCCTTACACCAGTCGTCTGTGTAGCAGCAGCTTTGGTCATGTCACATATCCTTGACTCTTACCTTACTATTGCATCGCCCCAGGAGCCAGCAGCAGGGGGTGTCACTCCAGACGGTGCGACTAATGGCACACAAGCTGCTGCCAAAAAGGCTGCCAAGCAGGAAGGCCTTCGTGCCATGCGCCAGCCTCTAGTTGGAATCTACACAACTTTCTCTAAATTTTCCGTCGTTAGCGCTCTGACCGCCTATTTGTTGCTTTTCGTGCTTCACTGCACATGGGTCACCTCGAATGCTTACTCATCTCCCTCCGTCGTCCTGGCAAGCAGATTACCCGACGGTAGCCAACATATTATTGATGACTACAGAGAGGCGTATCAATGGCTCCGACAGAATACAGCAGAGGATGCCAAGATTATGTCATGGTGGGACTACGGTTACCAAATTGGTGGTATGGCAGACAGACCAACGCTAGTTGACAATAACACATGGAACAATACTCATATCGCAACTGTTGGAAAGGCCATGAGTTCTAAGGAAGAGGTCAGCTACCCTATCATGCGGCAACATGAAGTAGACTATGTTCTCGTTGTATTCGGTGGTCTTCTCGGGTACTCAGGAGATGATATCAACAAGTTTCTCTGGATGGTACGAATCGCTGAGGGAATCTGGCCTGATGAAGTTAAGGAGCGCGATTTCTTCACTGATAGGGGAGAGTACGCTGTGGACGAACGTGCAACTCAAACCATGAAGGACAGCTTGATGTAAGTTATTCGCTTCATTCGAACATTGCCATGTCTAACAACTTTACAGGTACAAGATGTCATACTATAACTACAACTCCCTCTTCCCACCTGGACAGGCAACTGACCGTGTTCGTGGTGTCAAAATGCCAGACGTTGGCCCAGTCCTCAACACTGTCGAGGAAGCATTCACTAGCGAGAACTGGATTATTAGAATCTACAAGGTCAAGGACCTTGATAACGTCGGAAGAGATCATGCATCCGCCGCCTCTTTCGACCGGGGCAACAAGAAGAAGAAGACGACAAAGAGAAGGGGACCAAAAGTGTTGCGAGTAGAGTAAAGAGGAAGCACAGCTTGTATCATATTTCATAAGTTTGGGGCTGGGAAAGGCAAAAAGTACACGGAGTCCATGTATCTAGTAGAATGTACTCATGCAAAAAGCCGTCTCTAGTGGGGAACCCGAAGCCTCTAAGGTCAGCCAAGGACAGAAGTGGCAGTTGGGATAGAGCAGAGGTATTATATTCTTGTGCTTTAAAAACTGCCATAGTTTTGCAGTTGAGAGTAAAACACAATCTTCTTGTCTTACATATCGTGGTTAGTAAAGGTGAACTTATACTGTGGCAACAAACGCGTCTATTTCACTTTCAGTTTCACAGTATGCAAAGAAGGGGATGGGGGCAATTAAGAAAGACTGTCTGTTAGTCCAAGTCATAGTTCTAATCAATCTTCAATCTTCAGGGAAAATTCACTAGCTCATATGTCCACATAAACCGTTCGCTTTTTGATCGAGGGCGGTATACTCGGGAGGAAAGTGCGTTCGGGACTGTTTGAACACTTGTTTGTAACCGAAATCACTTTCACCTTACCATCTACACCATTGTCGTTCGGATGTTAATCGTGATTCTACAAGCAAATTAACCTGTATTATTGAGATAAAAGGAATGAATGCATAAGAGATACTAAGGAAATGCTAACCGTGTAAGTTATGAATCAAGTTACACTTCAAAAAGCCTGCGCGCTCTGTGACATATGCTGATCTATACGACAGGTACCAACCGCCAAAGGAGGCGGAGGAGGAGGAAGTTGATACTAGGAAGCTCGTCCTTCCTGCGAAGAGGCCATACCTGACCAAGGTCAACGGAAGACTTGTTATGGCGCGTGAGAAGAGGGACAAGCCCGTTATAGATCTACTTGGAGAAGCCCTTGGCCTTCCAACCACTCGAGTGGTACAGAGACGAACGATATCAGCAAGTCCTAAAGAGGAGCGTTTTCCCAAATTCCTCACGGCCCCAAGCCAACAACAAATTGCCTATCCACCGTCTTCGTATGCGTCCTTGGCTACACCATCCCCTGGACCAATGTACGTGATGCCTGGTGCTCCTTGGACAAACTCCCCGAGCATGATGCAAGTTGCGCAGTTGCAACAACCACCTGCTGCACCTCCAGTCCCTCCACAACCAATTTACTATCAGCCACAACTCCCATCTCCACCACCTGCACCGGTTAAAGCTCTAGAGCCTCGCAAAGCCACGGACAAAGAATTGAAACTTTTAGAGCGTATCAATGCTGATTACACCAAGTATACAGCTGACCAGAATAAAGTACACCGTCATTCACCAGTTCCTGACCATGAAATCACCAAAGAGACTACAACTGTAGTAAAGACAACTGCCACGGTCGTCAAACATATCTGTGCGCACTGTGGGCGACTTCGTTCAGCAAAATTCCACTATGAAAATCCTATCAAGCCAGGAGAAGAGCCAGTTCCATCATTCTGCAGGAAATGTCAGCGAGATGCAAGTTCTACCAGTGGAAGTGACATTGAAAAGAATGAGAAACCAAAGAAGAAGAAAAAAGGAAAAAATAATAAAAAGGTACCATATAGTTCTTCATTTCTTTCATTAAAAACTAGTATATACCTGCTGACAATCAAAATAACAGGGCCAAAAGAAAGGCCAAAGTGAGAAAGAGCCAGAAGAAATCGCATCTGAAGACATAGTAGAGGAGCCAGCAAAGGAACCGAAGAAAGCAGAGCCGGTGAAAGCTCCATCTCCGCTCCTAAAACCAAAAACCAAAGATGGTCATCTTCGTAGGGCTAGAAGTATAACTAGAATCGTACGTGGTTTTAGTTTACCAATTGCTAAAAATAGGAACCAGCTAATATATCACAGAAAAGGATTGAGAGAACACCATCGGCCGACTACATAATTGTGGAGGAACAGTACTCTGATGGCAACGGAGAAGCTCAACACGCAGAAGAGTTACGCCCGAAATACTTGGAAGACTCTGAACTTAGCAGACGTCCACTGCCGCAACTTTCTGGCCGCCGTGAAAGATCTACAAGCAAGGTTGAGTCTATGTTTCAATCCTTTGACAGACCACGAAGACAGGAGTACGCCAACTCCGAATCACAACCACGAAGGCATGAATACGCTGATCCAAAGCCACCAACGCATCGCCAACAAACCTCTCCTTTATACGGTCCAGAGCCACTACCACATCGCCATCACCTTTCTTCTCAGTATGATCCAGGGCCGGCCCCGCATAGTTATCATCGTTCTCCATCTGGTTACTATGAGCATAGTCCGGCACCTCCGCCATCTAGGCAAACTAATCATATTGAGATAAATGTAGGTAGGCGGGTTGCTGATGTGCAATATCAAGATGAAGGAAGAGAAACTTATCAACCATATCGAGAGTATCGTGGGGCTTATGAACCTACCAAAGAGCAGCACTCATACCGAAGCCATGAAAGGTATGAAGCTCCTCGGCAGCAGCGAGATTCTCGTAACCAAGAGTACTTCGAAGAACATTTTAACGGCGAGTGTCTCGATGAGAGAGTTTACGAACCTTCTACACAGCGGCGATTCTCTCAGAAAGAGAGACTCGAGGAACAAGAGTTCATCTATGAATCTCCACGGCGCCGTTTACTACAAAGAGACACGAGTTCTCAACCAAGGTCTGTGATATCAGCAGCCTACCAACCTCAGTCGCAACGACGAATAAGACCGAAGGACTTAGAGGTACTCGGAAGGAGTGCTACTCCAGTCATCTTTGAGCCTCCTGTCCAACGACATTTGCCCGTAAGAGACGAAAGCTTTGAGGAGCGAGAGACAGTAAGCTCAGCACGGTCTCAACAGTCAGCACAACGTCGACGTCGTGAACGAATGCGGCCAACTTCTCCATCTCCAGCTATCAAGCCTTGGGAAGCACCTCATATAATTCATCCGCAGGAAAATGATGAAGCTGTTGTTGTCACAGAGCGATTTACGTACAAACCCAGGAGATCTTCTGGGCTTCAAGAAGATTCTTCCCGGCGGGATCATGATATGGGCCGAGAAAGCATCAACGGAGCCAAGATTTACACTCGTCAGCAACATCCAAACCATGAAGCGAACGTAGACGTTTCCAAGAATTATCTTGACAGCTGGGACAGAAGTGGCTCCCCTGAACCATTGTCAGAGTCGCAAAGAGGTCATTTCAGACATGAAAGGAGAGGCAGCGTTCCAAAGAGTGTCCGGGACTACATGAGTGCGGATTACATTAGGCGTGCCGGTATGTTGCCGAACGATATAAAGCTGTTGTGTGCTAACGATGGAAGCAGAAGAGTATACTGAGCACCTGCCACGCGCGCCAACACCTCCATCAATTTACGCCAAGGAGTCATTAACAAGCCGTGCACCTGATTCCGCAAGCTCAGATGATGATTCGACGGCACAACAGCTGGCTGCGGCCCGGCAAAGGCTTGCTAGGCTCACCGAGGAGAATCAAGTTCACAGACCAAGAGGGCGTGGATATAGGAGATTTATGTCTGATGAGTCAGAAGCAGAAACGACAACAAGGGGCAAAGTTACTAGGAAAGTTAAAGAGAAGACGAGAGGTCGTGATCGTGAACGCAGCGCATCTGTTATCGAAGGCGCGGAGGCCAAAGAAACGCGAAGACCACGACAGTCATTGATAGACAACAGTGAGCGACGCATGACACATACTCGTGGTAGGAGTATGTCGAATCACCGGCCTCCATACGTACGTGAGACAAGTGAGGGCGGGACAGAAAAGGAAATGGCTCTTATCCCCTCGCCGAAAACCAGACGAACGGGAGAAGGTAACCCCTTCGACGACGATGTCTCGGAGCTTGGTGAGAGCGTCTCAAGTCGTCATGTTAAGTTTAAATCTCCTTTACCTTTTAGTGAAGAGTCCATTCGCGAGGAAGACAGCAGCAGTTCGCTTTACGAGAGCAATATTATCGAGGTGATTGAAGACCATTCGCCTCCTCGGGAGAACACAAGTAAACGAAAGGAAAAGAAGGAGATGATCAAAGATTCTGAACTCGCATATGGAGAGGATCCTGCTCTTGGCACCTGGGATCATTGAAGTGTAATTCGTCGATATTGAATTGTGGGGTGTTTGAGTATTTACTCCAAGTACAAAGAATTTCTATAGGCTTTTGCTTTATTATACAACTTAGTTTTCAACTGCTTTTTATAAAAACTGGAACAAAGGACAGACAAATAATTTGATTCTTTGATATTTAAACTGCAAAGCAATCTATCGACGAGTCACTCTACTACCCAGAAATCCGCCTACATGAGCGAATGCCAAATCGGCGTTCCTAGTAAATCCTTCTCCAAGAGTTGAAAGGTTTGATTTTTCACATCGGGCGTTCCATTTTTCAGTTGAAGCAGTCTCGAGTGGGAAGCTACGTTAATAGCTATTGCTCAAATCTCCATCGTCCACATTCTCTCATCAGTTTATGTCTTTTTAAATCATCAATATCAATCATTCATCGCCTATGTCTATAACCTAAACATTCTTCTTTCCTTGCCTATGGTCTACCGCCCCCTCGCTCTATCAGTCGCATTCTTGCTGATTCGTATATATTTCACCGTTTCGGCTCAAATTTGCGGCTTCTGTCTTCTAGCAATATGCCAATGCTCTCGAAATCGCACACGAAGCCGGTTCCCAAACGACTGATAATTTGTTGTGACGGAACGTCAGTCTTCCCCCCGTTAAATCTACCTCTCTTTAGCAGTTTCTCAACGACTAACATTTGAGAATTGCAGATGGCAGAACTCAGCGTCCGCAAAAGCCAATGTCCCCTCGAACGTAACACAAATCTGTCGTTCAGTTGCTCGATATGGCCGTGCCAAAGATGGGACTCTTATTCCACAGATCATCTACTATGATGCTGGCATCGGCACGGGGGATCTTTCACAGGTTGAACGCAATAGACAAGGTACTTTCCATGACGCTTGCTGATCGCTATACACAGTCTAACAACGGAAAATTTGAAGGATCCACTGGTCGCGGTCTCAATGTGAATGTTATCGAAGCTTACAATTTTCTCGTCAACAACTATGATGAAGGAGACGAGCTGTTTTTCTTCGGTTTCTCGCGAGGCGCCTACACTGTACGAGCTGTTGCTAGTCTTGTCTGCGAGATTGGTATCATGAAGCCAATCGAGATGCTTATGTTCCCCAAGGTTTATGCAGCTCATAAAAGTGTGGTTGGAAATGAGGTTGTGCGAAGTGTGGATAAGTGGTGGAGAATGCACCTTACCGGATTGGAATTTCGGTCCCCAAGAGCTGATATTCCTGTGAAGGTTGTAGGTGTTTGGGACACAGTGAGTACTTGTCGCACTCCCCCCTTTGCTGGACACTGACAGACTGCCAGGTTGCGGCGCTGGGCATGCCGAGCGCAAGTGCAAAAAGGGATTCGAAGTATAAGAAGCAGTATCTTTTCCATAAAGCCAATATGCATCCACGTGGGTTCTGAATCCCATTATTATGAGGCTTTCTGACTGACAAGCCTGTGAAAGGTATTGAAAATGCATTCCAAGCACTGGCTTTGGATGAACGCCGAGGACCTTTCACTCCAGTCCTTTGGTGGTTGCCCCATGATAACAAAACGAGCAAACTACTGCAGTGCTGGTTCCCTGGTATAAGTACTCGCAATATTTCATGTTAGGTTGAGTAGGAAAAACCGTTGACTAATAAATTGAAATAGGTTCACATCAACGTTGGTGGTGGTGACTCAGATGCCCTTCTCACAAAGTACAAAGGTGACCATGAGGCCCTCGCTCATATAACCTACGCATGGATGGTTGATCGAGTTTCTGACTTCCTCTCCTTCGATCCCGAAGCCACGAACTTCGTTATTCATTGCACAGATCCTGGACCGGTCACTCGGATGTCCGGCGCCAAGAAAAACCTTCGTTATGCCAGTGGTTATATCAAAGATAGTTATTCCACTGCTCTATATAGACTCCTTGGAAAGAAGAATCGTACGCCTGGAGAGTATGTGGACGTTAGCACAAAGCCCAAATTGCTCACCGATCTTGGCCTCACGAACGAGGAGGTACATCCTAGTGTGTACTGTCGTCAGGTCGGAACAACGCGTGGCATCCCGGAAGATGAGACGGAGCATATTGAACTGAAAAAGAAATACAGTCCTCGAGGCTTGGTAGACTTCGAACGAGTGCAAGCAGAAACGGGATGGTGTTGGTATCGCCCTGAACGTGGTCGTGGCACATGTTGTGGGGCTTCTCAGAAGCCGCAGATTAAACTGCCAGAGTTTGTAATCCCTCCTAGCTTGGCAAGCAAGCCAAGTATGGAGCGTGTCTTGATGATGGAAGGGTCAAATAGCAAGAGATTACTAAGGGAGCTTGATGTTGGTAATGGGCTAGTGGATGAGGAATAGCCTATTCTTGCTAGGACTCGTCTGGAAATCGAGGTGGGCGCAACGTAAAGGCCGGATCTTCGACTCTGTGAACTACTTACCCTTCTCAGCAAAGCTCTTTGTAAAGACCTTAGAAGGGTGTGGTGTACCCGCATACCTACAATTGATTCTCGCCTCTATTACGTACGTTTTAATTCACGTGAATTCTAAACGTGAATTCTAAACCGGCGGCTTTGAATTATTGTCTCTATTCAATTCACATAAAATTATCGATGATGCCCAACCCTTGTCGAATAACATGTTAAAGGACAGAGCAAAAAATGCTATACAGGCCATAAGCGAGGAAAAGGTGAGCATTTTAGCGACCAAGAATTGTGAGAACATGAACTTAGTTAAACCTGGGCCTCAATATTTTCTAGCAGCTACAACCTTCCATTACTTGCATATTTGGTTGTGAAATAAATATATACAATTAGAAAACTCCATCTAAGCGAAAAGAACAAAAAGACGTATTTACCCTAGGGAGGAAGTATATGCAAGGAAAGGGCTAGTTTCCTAGATGTGATAATAGATAGATAGAGCCTTACTTAATGTTACAAAGAGTTAGTGGGTATTGGTTTTTGTACGACTGCCGGGATTGCTTTTCCGTTAACTTGGAGCGTTGTGTTTGAATTGTCATTTATGGTTTTGTGTTTTTAGGGAGTAGGTATTTATTCTATTATAGTAAGACGGTGTAAACGTTTGGAAGGTTGATAATTTAAAAATTTCTAGAAGAATTGGTATTCGGTCTATTTCTGATTCTGGTTCTGGTTCTAATTCTGCTCCATGAATACTCGTCTAATCATTATTCTCTCAAAAATCATAAAACACTCACGCTTTCGGTCTTGAACTCCAACCGCTTTAACCTGGTATCCGAATCAAATCTTCGCATCAGAACTAGCAGCCAACACTCCATTGGCGGCCTCAAACTCCTTGGAATACTTGTAGGTAGTATATCCGTCAGCCTCTCCCTTGTTGTAAAACTTGTCTCTGTTGTAGGGCTCAAACTCGATACCGTGTTGAATTCTGAATACGATATCTGGGTTACTGATGAAGTATCTGCCGAAGACAATAGCAACATCTTTGTCTTTGTACTCCTCATCCACAGCTTTCTTAGCGGACTCGGCACGGAATCCACCTGCCAGAAGGACGGGTGATGTAGTTCCCCAAAGATCGATTAGTGGGTCCACCTTCTCTGTGGATTCGATATCTGCGTTTCCTGAGATGCGGGACTCGACGAGATGGAGGTATGCGAGTTTCAGTTTCTTGAGCTCCGTGACTAGGTATGAGAAGCCTGTGAGAGGATCGGCCATCTTCATGCCTTGGAAGGTGCTGAAGGGTGATAAACGGATACCAGTCTTCTCTGCTCCAACAGCGGCAACTACAGCCTTTGAAACTTCGATAGCGAATCGCGCTCGCTTCTCGACACTTCCTCCCCAAGCATCTGTTCTCTTGTTGGCGGTATCTTGCGTGAATTGATCAATGAGATATCCATTTGCACCGTGGATTTCTACACCGTCGAAGCCAGCTTCGAAAACCGCCTTCTTGGCTGCGTCTGCGTAGTATCCGATGAAAGCCTGGATCTCCTCCTCGGTCAAAGGACTGGGAGCGGTTGCTCCCTCCCCAATGGGTACGTTGCTACTCGATACAAATCTATAGTCGCCCTCCTTTTGTAATTGTGTTGGGTCGGCAGCCCGTCCCAATGCCCATAGTTGTAGGTAGATGAACGATCCTTTCTTGTGCACTGCAGCAGTCACTTCCTTCCAGGCTGCGATCTGTTCTTGGCTCCAGATTCCGGGCACGTTTGGGTAACCGCCTGCTTGCGGTGCAATGAAAGTTGCTTCTGTGATAAGGAGTGTTCCTGGTGCAACTGCGCGCTGCGCATAATAATCTGCGACTAGAGGTAGGAGTGGCGCATGGGAGTCAGATGCGCGGAATCGAGTGAGGGGCGCGAGAACGATGCGATTTTTGAGCGAGGACGTTCCTACTTGGAGGGGTTGAAAGAGCTTGGATGAAGAAGCAGAAGACATTTTCGGCGTTGGTGGGGGTGAGATTCGGTTCAGTTCGTGTGCACAAGTACAAAGTATTAGCTTTGCAGTTGGAGTTGCGGTGAGGTTTGGAGAGAGGTGGAGGCAGGTATGAAGGCAAAAGGAAACACGAGAGGGTTGAGGATAAGAAGAAGTTTATGTACTTTGTCCTGTTGACGCTACTTGCTCTACTTAGACGTAGTTAGTTAGTCAGTCAGTCAGTCAGTCAGTCAGTCACAGACTGTGCGATACTAGACCCCCTCTGCTTGATCAGCAAGCTACAGCCTGTGTTCAGTAATACAGAAATTGAGTAAGGTAAGGGAATAAACACAGTGAGAGTTAGGTAGTGAGTGACAGAAGTGCCGTTCGTTTCTTTCCATTCATCCCACCACCCCACCCCACCCCACCGAGGGGCAGAATCGTTCAGAAACTTTCGTGAGGCTGGATTTGTAAGCCAATGATAATGTAAGTGAGTGGTGAGATCTTGAGGCCCACGCACCACATACACGCCCTGACAGCCAACACGCCCACCGCCACCGCCGCCACGACGGTATGACGGCATCAGCTGCAGGTTGACAAGCAAAAGCCGAACGCACGCGAAAGTCCCTGGAGATCCTTGCCTTCGGACTTTAACAAGATGCTTAAGTCAGCACTCTATTGCTATCTCCGGCGATGCCCATCGCACATCTTCATTGGTGGACGAGACCGGCGAAGATATATTTGGACGAAAAAGGAGGTAGATGGTGCGTGTGTTAAAGTACGAACTGGAAAATACGGTCAGGAAAAGGAGAGAAGGGAAGAGCCGAGGATCGAAAAATCTGACCCGAGGCTATCTATGTTTGTTTAACCGGATCCTGGGGTATTTACTCCTATACATAGGTAGATAACCCTTTAAGAAACGACCTCGGAAATGAACTGAGTCCTTTGCTTTGTTTTGTTTTTTCTTGATGGATTGTTACATGAGGATCTTATTGTAAAAGAGGATGCATAGAATATATGCACATCACTCTGTCGCGCGGCTAATCCATCAACTGTAGTATAAATATCAGCCTTTTCCAGTACGTACGTTGAATGTTTCAACCATCGGTCCGACTTTTGATCTATCTCACCATTTTACAATTTACAACCTGGCAAATGAATCTACCGGTACCGGTAGAAGAGTACGGAGTAGAGCACAGTACAGTATAGTAAGGTTGAAAGTGGTACTGTAGTAGACGCAATTCTCGGGTATTAATACTTCGCCTCCAGTCCATGCATGACCATGACCATGACCATGACCATGTCCTTGCTACGGAATAAAGACCCCAACATGGATTCCCCATGAAATGCATGCATCCATCCATCACTTCAACTTCAGCCTGTGCCGAACTCGAGAAAAGTCTTACACTTAGTTAGTTTGTGCAATCGCGCTTTGTTAACGGCCAAGGTGGACGGGCAGAGGCAGTCGGTTGCCAAGGAGCCATCGTGGGTACCGACAAGGCCAGTTTGATTGATTTTGACGAGCTGGATGGGGAAAGCTGGATCCGAAAAGCGTAAACAGGCAGATCTAAGGAGCACCTCGGACTGTCTGTTGGACATTGCCTCGTGGGTGGGTGCTTGTGGATAGATACTGTACGGGAATTGAGACATCAATCGATCTGCTTGGTACGTGCTGTCCGTCAATCGTGTCGTCCTCTTTGCTGTCTGTACCTTGTTGGACTCCAGGGCTCAATTACTGACCCATGCTCATTACTGCATTCCCAACTCTTGTCACAGTAATATGAGGCGCCTTAATTATCATGATCTATTCATTCCATCTAAGCGGACACCGTCTCTCTGGAGACTGGACTATCAGCCCGCTATCTAACAGAAGCTTTCATGAGTATGCCTCTTCGAGAGGACATATTACTTGACATGGCAAACAGGCTACAGGTCAATCCCTCCCACCTTCCACCTCAAGTTCAACCCAAATAGCCCAGCACATCTGACCTTTTTTGATGCCTGACCTTCCAAGTCGCAGCAACAGGTATATAGAGGAAAGATAGGAGCGCCGGAATAAACAGAGATACAGAAGGTATTTGAGAGAAGGCAAAAGATGACAAGAGCGGGTATCAATATTTACGCCGGGGTTTTTTTTTCCACACCGCACCACACCACACGCAACACACAATCATCCCCATCCCCTTTCCTACACAGGAATTTTTGCTTCAGTGAAGGTGCATTCTATTAGAACGACCAAAAGAGCACACTCTCAATCTTTCATTTGAAAGATGGATCAGCTTCCTTGAAAAATAAATGGTCCGTACGCCAAGCCAAGCCAGCCACACCATTATTACACCCCTAGGTATCATCTCGCTCTGGGAAGACGAGTGTAGAACAAAGGAAACTGTTCAGACATATGACTATATGCAAAAGTGAGCAGGGCCGAGACAGCCCCTGCTACTGCTACTTTTGATATAAAGAAAAATAAAAGAAAATGCTTTGTTCTTTAATGAGCCGTGGATCCTGGAGACCGATGGAACGGATCATTTGTTGAAAGCAGGTGTCGGTTACTTATAAGTTTGTTGACCCTGAGATCGTCGAAAGAATTTGAGCCCAAAAGTTGATCAGAAAGGTCCTTGATCAATGAAAATGGTGAAGAAGACCCCGATCTATAATAACACAATGCAACACAAAAGAAAAGTTTTTGATGATGCCGCCATCCCAGTACGCCGTTTAAGATGGAAATTCAAGAAATTAAAATTGATGGCGTGGCTGCTCATAAGATCCGGATCCAGGAGAAGCATATTCGACACCGGACATCGGCTGAGCACCACTATAACTTGGCCCTACTGCGTTGTTGATTGAAGGAAGTTGAACTCCTCGAGCACTTGCGCGTAGTGGCAGTGTGGATTTTGGTGGACCAATTGCTGGTGGTGCTGGTGGAAAGAAACGCTCCCTTCCCGCAGGGTCGGCCATTGGAGGAGCATCGGTTCTGTTATATTGGGCGTTGCCATTTGTATGATTAGTATTGTAGCCGTTCCCAGGGCCTTGAGCCAACTGAGCCTGTTGAGCCTGAAGCTGTTCCATAAATTGTTTGTCCTGATGGCGTTCAGCAAGCAGGGACTGGATTTTCGAGTCACGGCTCTGGATCTCTTGGCTTGCTGCCGCGAGCTGTGCCTGTAGCTGTTGACACATGCGTTCGTACGGCTTGAGGCGATCAATCTCCGTAATAGCTGTGAGTAGGTTAGTATATGACCGATAGTCTTTACGCTGATAAATTTACCTTTACTCAATGTCTCCCACTTGGATGATTTAGTCGAGCGACCATCGCTAGGTAAGTTATTGGCGAGCCTTTCAAAAAGCTCCTTCATCTCCGTGCGCCTTTTTCTTTCTGCAAGCTTGTGAGTAACTCTTAATTCTGGCGTCCGTGAGTATGGTTGAGATGACCCTGTTGGGCTGCTTGCCTCTTCAGACTGGAGACGAGCCAATTGGTGGTGATGATGTTGCTGGGCACCTGGGAATTCTGAGGAGGCACGCGAGAGACGGTTGTAGTCAGCTGGCATACCATCCTCAAGGCGGCGTTGAGATGGTGGGTATTTTGACTCTGTCGTGTACTGAGAAGAAGCCGAAGCAAAACTGCTTCGACGCGAATCTTGGTAGCCAGTAGCTGGGGCATTATTGTTTGGATGGATAGCTGATGGGGCTTTTAGGGCGTCAGAATCAGGAAACGCCCAGGCGTGACCTTTCGTCGCTTCACCAGCTCGTGCGATAGGGCCAGGGGTAGGACCGGTGATCGCAGGAGCTTTGCGTCCATACGAACCATTGACCTCCGGAGTCCTGGCCGTTGCTGGTTGGTACGAGTTCGAGAAACGGGAAGAAAACCCAGGTCGTTCCCCAGCTCCAGGATTCCGCTGTTGCTGAAGTGTCTCTTGCAGCGAGGAAGTAGAAGGATTGTTGCTGGCATAAGGGGAGCCACCATTCAGACGAAGCGCATCCATTCCATGGACGGAGCTTCCTACCGACTCGCGACGAGAATCTCCATTCATATATCCCCCGCTGTTGCGCAACGTATCGTATCCACTCTCGTACTGTCTGCCCATTGCCGCATGCTCGGCCGTCGTAGGGGAGACCATTGCAGCCACGCTCATCGCAGACGCTGGAGAAACTAGCGGCAGGCCTCCTGTAGGTTCCATGTTGGTAGCAATGGGTGATGGTGTGTGATTGACCGGTGATGATTGATATCCACCGGAAGATGGAGTGAGCGCGCTCGTACTGTTCATTGAGGTGTCTGGATTCACAGGTCAGCTTATAATTTACGATATGCACACGGCCAACAGCTGCCAATGCTTACGCTTCGAGTCATTGGTAAAAAAGCCCGAGTCTCGAGGTTCCTCATTGAGGACCTTTTCCATGCCATTGGGGCCCTTGCTTGCGGTGGGCGAAGCTTGAGCCATCGTATTGTTGTTGAGCAGGACTCGAGATCGAGTCGCGCGATTGAAATTTGGGAGCGATAAGGGAAGTGAACCGTGCTTGCTTTTTTTTGGGCTACGGACTCGACGCAGCAGCAGCGATGTTTGAATGAATGGAAGCCTGAATCATCCGAAAGACGTTCAGGTTAGAAGAATGGTAAGAAGAGGAGTAGTGAACGTGTGGGATGAGCGTGGTTGTCGCATGCAAGGCAAGGCGAGGAGGAGAGGAAAGGGAAGGGAAGGGAAGGTGTTGTTGCGAAGTAGTGAAGTGGAATCGAAGCAAGCGACTTGGGGTGGTTGAGCGTGGGCCAGGCAGGGCAGGGTCGACGGTTCTGTATGGATGAATGGAGCTAGCGGGGGGGGCCCTCTGGATCCTCCTTCTGAAGATGGCTTGAGCCAATGTTGGCGACGGAGGAGGTGGAACCCTTGGGAGATCGTGGGTAAAGAGGTCTGCCTCTTTGGGCGCTGCAGGTTGCGTTCTGCGCCTGTTCGGCTTGTGCTTGTGCAACGATGGGAGTCCACCCTACGGTACCAGCACATACACGAGAAGTATAGTGTACGGACCTAGGAGAGCGCCGTCCAGACAGACAGTCTATTATAAATCTGTCTGAGCGAGCCCGTCGAGAAGTGTTGTTTATACAGAGGAGAGTAAAGGTCGTCGAATGTCGCAGCAGCAGTTGAGGTTGGGCGAGCAAAGAAGGAGTAGTCGCAGTAGTCGTTTGGCCGCGTTATTTATTGATGTAGTAGTACGTTCACGAGCAAACTGAGAGAGTCGTGCATTGTTGACAGTGAGGTGTCGTGAGGGAGTATCTGGATTGACTGGACGGAGCGACTCGTCTCCATGCTGTTGCGCACGTATCGTAACTCTCGCTGGATTGCTGCAGGGTTGCAGCCACGCTCATCGCAGACGCTGGAGATAGCGCAGGCGTAGGTTCCATGTTGGTAGCAATGGGTGATGGTGTGTGATTGACCGGTGATGATTGATATCCACCGGAAGATGGAGTGAGCGCGCTCGTACTGTTCATTGAGGTGTCTGGATTCACAGGTCAGCTTATAATTTACGATATGCACACGGCCAACAGCTGCCAATGCTTACGCTTCGAGTCATTGGTAAAAAAGCCCGAGTCTCGAGGTTCCTCATTGAGGACCTTTTCCATGCCATTGGGGCCCTTGCTTGCGGTGGGCGAAGCTTGAGCCATCGTATTGTTGTTGAGCAGGACTCGAGATCGAGTCGCGCGATTGAAATTTGGGAGCGATAAGGGAAGTGAACCGTGCTTGCTTTTTTTTGGGCTACGGACTCGACGCAGCAGCGATGTTTGAATGAATGGAAGCCTGAATCATCCGAAAGACGTTCAGGTTAGAAGAATGGTAAGAAGAGGAGTAGTGAACGTGTGGGATGAGCGTGGTTGTCGCATGCAAGGCAAGGCGAGGAGGAGAGGAAAGGGAAGGGAAGGGAAGGTGTTGTTGCGAAGTAGTGAAGTGGAATCGAAGCAAGCGACTTGGGGTGGTTGAGCGTGGGCCAGGCAGGGCAGGGTCGACGGTTCTGTATGGATGAATGGAGCTAGCGGGGGGGCCCTCTGGATCCTCCTTCTGAAGATGGCTTGAGCCAATGTTGGCGACGGAGGAGGTGGAACCCTTGGGAGATCGTGGGTAAAGAGGTCTGCCTCTTTGGGCGCTGCAGGTTGCGTTCTGCGCCTGTTCGGCTTGTGCTTGTGCAACGATGGGAGTCCACCCTACGGTACCAGCACATACACGAGAAGTATAGTGTACGGACCTAGGAGAGCGCCGTCCAGACAGACAGTCTATTATAAATCTGTCTGAGCGAGCCCGTCGAGAAGTGTTGTTTATACAGAGGAGAGTAAAGGTCGTCGAATGTCGCAGCAGCAGTTGAGGTTGGGCGAGCAAAGAAGGAGTAGTCGCAGTAGTCGTTTGGCCGCGTTATTTATTGATGTAGTAGTACGTTCACGAGCAGAACTGAGAGAGTCGTGCCTCGAGTTACAGTGGTGGTAGTAGTAGTCTCTACGGGATCTGGAATATGGACCACGACTACGACCTCGACCCTGGTAGCTAGGCTGCGAATAATAGCAGCAGCGAGGGAACGTGGTTTTTCCTTGGTGAGAGCGTGGGTGCGGGAAGACGACCAGGATAGTCAGGAGTGGCTTGTGCTTTAACGCAATTCTCACTGGTCCCACGGCCACTTTATACTTTTGGTCAGAAAAGGGAGTTGATAGACGCAGCTACAATGTCAGATGCATCCCCGCAGAGAGAGAGAAAGAGAGAGAAACAGAGACAGGATGATGACTACTACGGTGCAGACCACTACCGACGACAGACTACAGGCTACAGGCTACAAACTACAGACTACAGACTACAGACTACCGACCACACACCACTTGCGAGGCATAATGATGGATTAAGGTAGACAAGGAACAAGGCTAAAAGGCAACCTCAATCTGATGTCGCCTCTGATTGCATGTGCCAGAATGGGCTATGGATTGGGTGTGGATGGAGATGACGATGGATGATCCTTTTGCCTTGTGTTTCCTAACTTTGCTACTGTGGATAATAGTAGGCGATGGCATCAGGGCGGCCATTCATGATTCGGTTCCTTTACTAACGGTAACTACTGGGAAAGTCCAGTAGTAGTAGTAGTCCAGCTTGCAGCCACGCGATGCTGCAGGCACCGGTGGATGATAGCGAAAAGGAACAACTCAACCGACAAAATGGAGAAGCTATCTAGAATCTATCTATATTACCCTACATTGTGGCATTTTGTGATCGCAGTGTAGATAGACATGCTCGAGATTGCGGTAAAAGAAGCAGTTACCGTAGCAAATTCTTACTCAGTTGCTTGAATCCTATGCCCATGATCTCGCCAAGGCACGTACAAGTAAGTCCTGTACATGACAGCAGGTCACAGTGCAGCCAGGCGCGGAGAAGAACTGCTCTTCAACCGCTTCGACCGGGAGTATCCTTCCACGCAGTCAAGGTTCGTGGCCTTGCAAGTTGCCCCCCCCAAATGACAGGCTAGCCAAACTTTTCCTTTCAACAGACCACGAGGAGTCCACGACGACTAGGAACAAACTTCTATTATTTCAATAGCTGAGCATGGTGAGCAATGATGGACCACATACCGGGAGTACTACTTGTACGGAGTTTGGCATTTTACGCAAGTTAAAAGACCACGACCCCTGGCTTTTTGGAATTTCCAAGCATTCGTTCCTTGGAGATCCCAACGACACATGTGAATGATCGGAATCGAGACAGATCTGGGTGCCGTGAGGCGCTGTGGTGTTGGATGAGCATGTGGCACTACGGGCTAGCACTTCAACGGCGTCTTCAGTCAATCGGCAGCAAGCCATCATAATGTGGTGATGAGCCCCAACTTTGGGTTTGTGGACCAGGTTGTATGGCAGCCTATGAAAGCCGTGAGTGTATGTGTTCAGGTACAGTCATCCATAATCAATATTTTTTTTGATGCCACGTCTGGGTTCTCGACACAAGGAAACAGCAAAGTTTCCACGGTGTTGTTGTCCCCCTAACACCTACCACGAAGACTACAGGATAGCGTAAATACAGCGCATTGCTATTCATGGCAGGGCGCGGGATGGTTGTCCCGCATGTGGCATGTTCGAGATTGGTTCAAGTTGCAGCGTCGACTACCTACTATCCAGCCTCCACCGGTGATGTGTAGCTCTGAGCTTTTCGCAAAGATGTTGCTATTTATCTGCGCCGTTTCCGATATGTCAGATGTGGCATAAAGCAGCTGTGATGAGCATGGCCAAGCTTCAGAAGCTGTACTGTGGTATCCATTGTGATTCGGTAATGCCTCCTCCTGCTTTGCAGAGTAAGCTGCCTCTTCAGGCCTGAGAGTCGCAAATCACCGACTGTCAGCCCGAAAGGAAAGACAGCTGGAAACAGCGAGGACCATCCACGTCTGAAAAGGAAACCGCAGGATTGCTGTCTATCAATCGATTTGGATCAGTAAGCTTTTGAGACGGAAAATTAATAGAGTTCGCAGCATCTTCCTTCGTCCAACTCTCCCTCCTTCGAGCCTTCGAGACCTACGATTCCAAATCCAAATCTCAGTTCGGCGGCAGCGATCTGCTGCAAGGAGGTCAGGGGTCTCTTTCCCTCCTTTACTGCACTGTACAGGCTATTATTATTACCACCATTACTGGACCGAGTAGGAAGGTCCAGGGCAATCAGTCTCATCGCAGCCAGTCCTACTACTACTAAGTACCTACTGTTGTTGCTCGTAGTTCGTCACCACGCTGTACAAACGTGTTCGTCTCGCTCGACGATCTCCGCGTGCAACTGCTCTCCTTCAATCATGGATCGCCGGACTTGGAAGATCTCTCCTCCATGAGGCATGAAGGCCACACGCCTCTTCTTCTTAAGTAGCAGTAGTCCAGATCCAGATCTTCCCGCCCTCGATACAGATCTGGCATCAATTGCACGAGGACGAGCTATGCTGCTAGTAGTAAGGGTTCCTTCGAAAGGATGCAGATATGGCATGCGTACTGTAGTGTATGTACGGCGACTACGGTGGCCAAGTTGGGTACTGAAGACTAGCCAGCAATTGTTGTCGGGCATTTCTAATGCCACAAGCGCGTGGCCTTGCAAGACATCGCGGTGATAATAAATCGATGCTGTTCAGTGATAATACGACTCCAGAGACTCGAAGAGTTCCCCGGGCACGGGCACGAATCCGCGCAGGCCTGCTGTTGCGCCCTCTCCCTGTTTGCCGCTTCCTACAGCAGAGTACTGTGCTGCAAATGCCCACAAGATATTCTTACCCGACCGGGTCCTCACTCAAATCATGCACCGGGGACACATCATTATCTCTTCCCACATGTTCACAGCACAGGGTCTTAAAGAATAGGTCTCTCCTCCGGCTCTTCAGCCTTTACCTAGGACATCAAACGAGTTCCAACAGATCACAGCCACCTCCGGGCCCCGACTACTGCTCACCACCAGCGCATAGGAGTTCCCCTGAGAGCCCTGCCACCCTGCTCCCCTGCTCCCCTGCTCCCCTGCCACTCTACGCACCGAAACCAATGAATATCCCGATGCCCTTCACGACATGAATGGCTCGCATGACTCGTGTGGGACTGGGCGGAGATCCCCAGGCTTGGAGCGATATGGTTGGATACCGGTGGCATGGCACGCCGCCCATCCATCGCCGCTTTCATTTCCAGGATCTTGAAATCTTGTGCGTCAGAAATAATAATAATAATGATAATAATACAGTAATATGCTTCGTTCCTACGTTGCTGCGTTGCTGAAGACGGTGACTGAATCCAGGAGTTCAGGTCGGCCGTCCCGAGTTCCAGCTCCCAGTTTCTAGTAGCGGCTCCTGAGATCCAACAGAAGGCCTCAGAAGACCAGCAGAAGCATCTGAGAAACATGTCTGGTCGCAGCAACCTGGTTTGAGGTGAATCATAAACGCAGCCTGTTATCTGTCAAAAACCAAAAGAGCACTGGTCCTGGTACTGGTACGGTCGAGTACAGCAGAGTGTACATCATGTACATACAGGAAAAGCATGTTTCTCATCGGCGACAACGTCTTACGGGGAAGCTGAAGCCAAGATGCCGTGGCGTATGTTCGGCGGCAGCGGCCCCGCTCTGTCTAGTGTAGTGTGCAGCCTGTAGACCCTGTAGACCTTGTAGACCCGTAGGCCCTGTGCCTCCGTAAATATTGGGGTCTGTGAGCTGTGAGCTATGAGCTGTGAGGCGTGGGTTGTGGGTATCGACAGCTTCGTTGTCTACTCCGTATCCTCTGCACGCTAAACCTCAAGTTAACGACAGACGATAGATAGATAGAATTGCTTCTTTCGCAGAATGCACGACCTCGGGCTGGGCTACTCCGCAGCTCCTGGTTCTTCTCAGTCGTTGGAATCCGATGCACGAGACTCAATCTATATCACACCAAAAAGAAATTTAATAGATGCATCATATGCACCGCAAAAGTATGGCGGCCCGCGATGATGGACCGTGGACGATCTTCCCGCTCCGTATTTGAAATACCGAGGAATCGTGATGCAAGACCCGAAATTCCTGCTTCTGCTTCTAGAATCTAGACTCTAAACTCGTCTTGATGGCAAGCAGAGGGAAAGGTATCATATCAATCATATCGAGCCTCATTCCTTAATTCGAGGTCCTTCGCTGTCGTCTGCTCTCTAGGCTCTAGGCTCTAAACTCTCTGATCTGTCTTACTAGTACATTGTTCCGTCCTCACGAGCTACATGATCTTGTCTGCTCTCCGCTCGCACAACCAAAGTCTGTTTGTACTTCCGTACCAATCTGGCGCTGGCTAGACCCTCCCCCTCCCCCCAGCGGCAAGAGAAGGTGTGGTGATGTACCCAGCTGTCGTACAGTGGCGGAGACTGCAGCGCAGTGCGTGCACGCTACAGAGGAATTGTGCTTCAATGTGGAGCAGAGCTAGAAACCTGCCACCGCGGCGGGGGGCATCAATCATGGCTAAGCGTGACCGTTGGTTGAGCTTGACTCAACAATTTCCCTAGCCTGGTCTCTACCTCTACCTCTGATATCCTGCACTGGTGAACCTTTTTGGCTGGCATCAGTGTGAGTGAGTAATCAGTCAGGCATGCAAGCCGCGCCTTAGTAACCTGCTGTACCACCATGTAGGGTGCTTCAAATAGAGAGGTAACCAAGGATTTGCTATCTCTTGTGCCCATCCGCTGCCAAAATATGATGGAAGTGGACATGTCGTGTTTCCTTCGTTGCTCCTCCTTTTTCGTTCGTTTCTTCTCACCTCAAAATCTTCTCACCTCAGTGCCTCGTGGCCATCGGTCGTGTCCACCGGCTTTCGACATACGTCTTATTAGAGCTGCTACAAAGACTCACATTATCTTGCGCTCCGAAAGTGTGATCGTCATTCTATTTCACGACATGGTCTTCGAGAATGCTCATCAACACATCTCGCGTCTGAAGCGGAGAATTTTCACCTTCTCAGCTGTACTCTAGAATTAGAAGGACTTATTGGATAGGAGGGAAACTTAGCTCAGGCTTGTCATACCGAAGTCGGTGGTGTCGTCCCGATTATGCAAGATGGTATCACCTGCAGTGTAGTCTCTTCTTGACACAAGGCACAGCAGGATACTTGGATCCTTACCCGGTCGTTGGGTAGGTAAAAGCATGGTTGTCATCGAATCGGGAGGGCACAACTTGCTTCTTGCAAGTCGATATGCAATGTCTGGTCAAGGGCCTTGGGATCTCCCGCTAGGTGCCCCGGAAGTCTATTGTATCCTAGAGTTCTGGGTGGGTGGTTATCCGTTACTCATACAGAGGAGCATCAAGTCTAGCCTCCTCCATCACAAGCATCACAGGCATCACAGGCATCGCAATCCTCCAAGTCGCCAAACATCTGTCATATGACTCCCCAACCTTCCATGAACTGTTGGCCAGCTCTCAGTTCCCCACATATTCCAATATACCCATCCGGCTGGCCGCATAGATGGTTCTCAAGAGACAGTTAAACCGTCTTTCTGTCACTGGCACACACTGCAGGTAGTGATCCACTCATTTCGTTTCTACCCAACTACTTCCTGCGTGCAGTACGTTGAGGCGGAATTGCCCGAACTCGCAGTCCAATGATCGGACGAGTTGTACAGTGCTGCTGCTCGTTACTTCCTGTCAGGAGAAAATACTGGCCATACGATAACGCACTTCAAATCCACATTGTCTCGGGCTCTCACGGAAGTCTCACATCAACGTTCTCATTCTTCTCGTTGATAAACATCCGCCATTGACCTCCCATTTCTCCCTCAGCGGGTATTCCCTTTCCCACGTCGTCGAACTCATTGGAGGTGCCTTCAAATGATAGCTCATTCGGAAGGCAGTCAAGACCACGATGAAGCCATTCATTTTCTTCTTTCCGAAATCTCAAGCCGCAAGCCCAAGACATAGGGACTGTGTTGCTTCACTCTCTCCCTCCATCACAATACACAAGGCAAGCCTACGCCTTCGTCCGACCTCACATGACAGGTATTTGGTGTGAGGTGCGAGCACAAGATCTCTCAGTCCCAACGCCTCAACGCCCCAACGCTGCGCGTGCCGTGTAAAGATGTACAGCGTTCCTGTTACTGAAAGCGCAGAGCGGTAGGCACAGCAGCCAGTGGAGACGGCACCGATCATGCACTTGATCTTGGATTGCAGCTGTTCAACGGGATACAGATTGAGTATCAGTACGCCCAATACTGCAGGTACGAGCTGCGACAAATCGTCAGTGGTTCTGATCGATGATAGCAGCATGGGCGAAAAACTCGCAAAGGACACTTCGAACAAGATCCTCTGTCATCCCCTCCCAAACCCCAAACTCAAAGTATCCTCAAGATTTCTTTCGTTGTGTTATATATCCAATCAGTTTCTAGGCCGATTTTCATAATCTAACTCCCTTTCACACCCTGTTCCCTTCTCCGATGTCTTTCCTTTTCCCGCACACCACCGTTTTCCATCTCCCAGTTTCCTGGGCACAAACCGGCACCTGACAGCTTACTGCCATAACACCAGATCATGCACTTATACCACTAGTCAAGTTGTGGCCAGTCGATTCAATACCACACGGATCGGACTCTCCTTCCCGTCCCGTCTAAAAGCACTTGTCTGTACTAGTGGAAACCGTAACCTCGCGATACGACGTATTTGCTGGGTTAAGCACGAGGACTGGACAAGATAGAAGTCAGCTGCCAACTTGAATAAGAATCAACTTTTCGATCGAGCTGGAATTCTCCTCCAAACTCAAGTAATTTTCTTACAGACAATCGAGAAGAAATACTCTAGCCCAAGGGAATTTTGGAATTGAGCTCATCCCTTAATGCTAGATTTAGCTTGATCGTTAGCATAAGTCAGTCACTACCAACCTAAGAATACATTTCTATTGGGGATGAAGACCGAACTGTAGTTAGGTGGACTCCTCGCTTGAGTTTTTGTCAATTCGTTTCCATTTCAATTTGCTTCATACAATTCAGCTAAAGCCTTCGATTTATCTCCAAGCCCCCTCTCTTTCCCAATACACACAGCTTCAATATTATTCCCTTCTGGATCAAGTACAAAAGCCGCAAAATATGGTCTCCAACTCATCTCATTCCTAATCCCAGGTTCTCCATTATCCTTGCCTCCTTCCTTTCTAAAACATACAGAATAACAGAATCAGCTTTTATTCAATTATTTCAACTAGAAAACAAAAACCATACAATGTTACAAAAGAAAGGAAACAATTATAATAATAACAAAAATTTTTAGAAAAAGACTTACAACGCAACATTGTAGAACTGTTCCACTCCTTCCCTTGTATCCGCATCAAAAGCAATATGTGTTGGTGTTGATTTCTCGGAAGGAGAAGCTAGTGCTTGAAGCCAGAAATGAGGAAATCCATCGGAGGAACCCATCCCGATCCAATCTTCTCTCGCTCGAATCTTGATCGTGTAACCTAGTGGTGAGAGTGCTTTGGTATACCACGCCAGCATACGTGGAAAGTTTTGCTGGGTACAGCGGAGTGTCAGGTGGTTTATTGTCATGTCTGTTTTATTTGGATATTATGATTGAAAAGTTGATTGAGTTGAGATTCTGCGAGGTGGTGGAAAGAGAGATAGGTATGTATCAAGGAAAATTGGCCTGATATATTCCCTTTTGAGGATTAGAGAACTAGGTAGGAAATGATGGTTTACTTATAAGTTTTAGATTTAACTCTGTCTGACTCACCCGGAATTCATGAATAGATTGCCGATGGGTTGATTGTTAAGCTCTAAGAAAATTACGGAACAAATCCGTTGCAGTAATAATCGTTGTTAGTTGTTATATCATCTTATAAGATTAGTAGGTCGCTACTGCCTTGCTTGGCGGAGTACGGAGTAAGCTGTCACGAACTCCGATGTCTTTTTTGTTCAGTGAGGATATATGGCTATTCGGAATTCGCAAAATCTTGTCAAATACTGGATTATAGAATTAGGGGTGAGACTTTTCTATTGTATGTACTTGGTATAGGATTGCTGCTACAAGTGCGCTCTTGCTATGGTACAAATGTTTGTTCCAAAGATACAACATAAGTTCAAGATATATATATATATATATACATATTTAACAAAAAATGGTTTCCTCATTTAGAGAAGGATGAGCATAGCCACACAATTTTTGAGATAGAAGCTTTGGAAGAGGCAATTGTCCAGATCATTACTGAAAGTCGGAGGTTGATTTTTGAAGATGTTGATGTAAGGTTCTACATTAGTCCCAATACAGTTAGGCTTCATGTACCCCTGGTTTCGCTTAACCATCCCAAACGAGACACATTTCCAAGTTCGCGATGGCATCTCGACAACACCATTCTATCAACTCATATGGGCCCTATTGAATCGGAGTGGGCTATAATGGATTGTTAACATTCTTTTTGATGCGTTGCTTGCCTTCAGTTGTGTTGCGCTGTGCCTTTACGCTCTATTCCTCAATCCTCAATCCTCGACCCCTTTGCAGCCAGGCTCACATGACATGGCACTGTTGGACTCTTTCCACGGCCGCTTTACAATTGGAATCTACCATATTCTCCTCACCTGAAATTCTACTGTCGGATATATCATCTGCACTTCACCTTTACGTACAGCCAAACTCCCAACTCAGAAGCACACCATGCCGCCGTTCAACCGCTCACTCCCAGCTCTCCGCCGACGGTATGGCCGACCATTCCTCATCTTTTTATTCTTAATTATATTCTTTGACGCCATAATAATCACCAATTCATATTCACCAGCAACACCGCAAGTAACTCCACCTACAGCGTCTTCCGCAGAAAAGATCTTCATATCATCTATTTTCAGAAACAACGAGTACATGTTGCGCCTCCATTGGTCTTCAAATATCCTCAAGTTGATTCAGCACCTTGGTCCACAAAATGTCTATGTCTCAATAGTCGAATCTGGATCTCAAGAAGATACCAAGGGTGCGCTCGTTGATCTCCAGAACTCACTCAATGCACTGGGAGTCGCGAACCGAATTGAGCTAGGCGAGACAGTTGATGAGCAAGCTGAATCACTACTTCATGTACCAGAGGAGGGAAGTAGAGAAGGGTGGATCTTCACAGGCAGAAAGAAGATTGAGGGTGGGTGGGAAGTCAGACGGATTCCGTACTTGGCAAAGCTGCGGAACAAAGCTATGGAACCGCTAGAGATGCTGCAGAAAGAAGGGAGGGTTTTCGAGAAGGTGCTTTGGATTAATGATGTTATATTCACTGTATGTCTCTCAGTTCCCCTTCTGAGCTACTTGAATCATGTGGTCTTAACACATGTTACAGACCGAAGATGTAACAACCCTCCTCAACACCAATCAAGGACATTATGCAGCAGCATGTTCCTTCGACTTCTCACACGCACCTCACTACTATGATACGTTTGCCCTTCGCGACGCATCGGGCTACACAACAGCGTCTCTCACCTTCCCATACTTCTATTCTCCTATTTCTCGGTCCGCTCTTCTTTCTTCTCCTGGCGAAATCCCCGTACAGAGTTGCTGGAATGGAATGATTGCTTTTGATGCCCGGCCATTTTATCCTACCCCCGAGAGGAAAACCGGATTGAAGTTTAGAGGCGTGTCCGATGAGCTGGCAAAACAGCACGTTGAAGGTAGTGAATGTTGCCTCATTCATGCAGATAATCCTTTATCTTCCACTGCTGGAGTATACCTCAATGCGAATGTGCGCGTGGCATATAATGAGCCAGCTTATACCTATGCTAACCCTGGTGCTGTTTTCTCTGATACGGGCGAGGGCTTTGCCAGGAAGGTTGAGTGGCCACACGGACGTGGAAGGTGGCCTGGTAGAGTCGAGATGGTGGTTGGAACCTGGGGAAACCGCTTGAGTAGGTGGATTGGCGGGGCTAGGTTATGGAGCGATAGAGGAGTCGTGGAATGGAGGGTTGGGAAGTGGATGAGAGATGGAGCTGAGGAGAGAGAGGTCAGAAGGGAGGCTGGTGTTATGTGCCTGATTAATGAGATGCAGGTACTTTTTGAGAATGGGTGGCAACACGTTTGAGACGGTACATTCTAAATCTCTGAAATTTTTTTCGTTTATCTCGGGTTTGGGGCTCATTGCATTGCATGGCGATTCTAGGGCATGGCAGGCATTGTCAAAAAATTAGTAGGGACTATAGCGTATAGCATACCTATGTAAGATAAAAATCGAAGATCACGATTTCCATGTACTCATTTCTAATTCTCGCCAACTATGAAGTGAATCTAGATTTCGTAGAGAAGATGACTAGGAAATCCCAAGAGACTTGCATAAGCATGTAAGCAAGCAAGTCTCGCAGAGGCTGTCTTGAAGTAATTCACAGGCAAAGAGATGAACCTAAGACCACATACAAAGAAAGCAGTAATAGAAAGAAAGTGCAAGAGAACTAAATTAAACCATCTAGCCGCTTTAACACTGACCAAAAATGGTGTTGCTACATACCTTATCATCATTGTCATTGTATTAGCGATGTATATATACTACATTTATCTAATAGTTAAAGGAATACATAGAATCTCTTCTTCTTCTTAAACTTTATGAGAAGCTAAGGCCATACATACTAGCAATACGTATAACTTCATCCTATCAGATAAACTCACCTTAGTTTAGTTATAAGAATTACTGTAAAAGTGATGCTTTGATTACTTGTTTTATCTAGGTATTCATTGTCAGATTAGACGTTGTGTATTCTTTAAGGCGATCGGTAATCTATATATCTATATTTCTATTGGATTCTCAAACATAGATGAAGTGAAGTTTAGACAGAGAGTGTTTTCTTTGGAATATTTAGTTGTACTAGTAGATTGACTGGTTGAAAATGGTGAGATTAACTAACAATAAGGAGAAAAGGTGACAAAATTTGAAAATGTTTGTTGTTTTCTTGGGGTTGGGTTTTGGATGGTAAGTATGTTAAAACTCACTTACTTCTTCATTGTGGTAGAGGCTTTATAACAAGTAATGTTGGTATAGATTCTAGTGACTATAAAGTTCACTTACAGTAATGCAAAGTAATAGAAATCTGTGTATGGTTAAGCTTCTTGATGAGGCTTCTTCTCAGAGCTTTTTATGGTGAAGATGTTAAAGCTTATTTGCAATAGCTAACTAAGATGTGTCTATTGGCTGCGACATAATTTAAACCAACAGCTTGAAGCTTCAAGCTTCGTCCTAGAGATCACAGTCATCTCAAGAGGCTTAGCTAGCTGAGCCCCTGTATCCCAAGAATACTTCTCGAAGACCTTGCAATTGCACAATTCTGAACCCGTCAATACTTCCGTCAATTCAAACTCATCGTAATAATACCAATTGAAGGAACAAGACCAGCAAAACCAACCACTGCAATCAGAACCACACTCTCTCACAAGTCCCAAATAACCCCCTCAGGCTTTCCCATCGACTCCAACGCCCGCAACGAAAGCAATTCTCGACAACAACCCAAGCCACAAAGTCCCCTCATTAATCCAATCACTCCCCCTAAAGGCCCAAGGACTAACAAAAGCAGTAGGATCCGAATCAAAAAGCGCATACAAATGACCAACATCACACAAAATCATACCCAACATCAGGGCTCTCCAAACACTCAGATCCTTAGTAATGCGCAATACGACGAATTGATTCCAGGCGAAAAGGATGTACAGGGCTCCAATGTTGGTGATGAGGATCTTGGTGAGTGGATCTGGTGGAGCTGTTGCTAAGGGGAAGAGACTAGCTGGTGTAGTACCTTCGAGGATTCGGTTTGGTGCTACGAAGGTCCCGATTCCACCTAGGAAGGCGGATATAGGTTCGCAGTAGAGGAAATAGAAGCGGTAGAAGAGGGCGATTTTGGGTGGTGCCATGGTTTATTCTTTGATATAGGGTTTTATTGGATCTTGAATCTTGTTCTGAAAGAAAGTTGATGGGTGCTAGCCTATTATTATTGATGGAGATGACTTTGGATAGGTAGGTAAGTACTGGCTTTGATGACTACTGATGAACGAAGAAGAGAAAGAAAGAAGTCTAGAACAAATTTACAATCGATTTCAGGTCGTTGGAGTACCTTATCTGCTACTCTTCTAATCGTTTTGAGAGCCCTTGGCACGCTTTCAAAGCTATACCCTATCGGATCATTACAGTTCACCCTTTCTCTACTTTCGGAAATGAAACAGCTATTCGAAAAACTTTGTACTACCGAGGGACCCGGGGAGGCCTGGGCTTTGAGCGGCAGCTCAAGAAGCTATTATTTGGCTATGTAGACGTTTCTAATAAAGGTGGAAATAGTTGATATTGGTATGTCTGAGTTTATTAGTTTTGAGATGCTATTGTTCAGAATATCAGGAAAAGTTATATTCATTTTGAGGTACTGTGACAGTGAAGTGTTGTAGAAATAAAGTTCACCAGGTTCAAGACCCCCTGTCTACTTACGTAAGGCTTCACAACGTCGATCTAGAACGCCAATTCAATTTTGAAGACATACACCATGGACCACATAATATCAGAATAGTCATACGACTGGACATACGACCATGGTAAGAGGAGAACATCGACTCCTGAAATGATGGACTACAGCAGCAGAGAATCAAGATTAGTCGATGGATTATTAAGTCTCCCTCAAAGACTTGAACTCCTATACGTTTGATCGTTCAGTTTTCGTAGAAGATAGCTCTTATTCTTTCCTCTTCTTCAAAAAAAGCTCTGGATTACAAGGACGTAAGCTAATATACTAACCTTTGAGCATACTAATACTTCAAGTTATCATAGTATCTTGAACACTTCGATTCCCATAAGACACAACATAACGTATCTTGCGCAATCGATTCAACAACCCCCCTGTTATTTGTCACGACCAGTTGTTCCTACCTGAACCACTGTGCTTCAAAATATTACGAGCCAAGAATCAGCAGCAGCGCTAATACACCTGTATCCCGAGTTGGCATTACTCGAGTGCAGCTCGAAAGCATTGACCAAAAAAGCTACGAAGGAAAAGCAGGATGACCGGTTCCATGGACGGGCATGCTTGACAAGCATAGGGGAGAGAGGTCTGGTAAGTCAGAAAGTAATTTCGATCCTGTAAAGTCTTGCCTTAAAGGCGATAGATTCGATTTGGACATATCTTATTACTACTCCTCCTATGCAGTTTGTCAACTTTCATGCTCCTTTCTAAATCTGTTGTCTTAATTATCTGGTACAAAATAGATATATCTGCTACTAAGAACAGAGCAAGAGTGATGGAATCCTAACAGCATAGTATATCTATCCGAAAAAAAAATTATTGTTATACTACCCACAGTTGTCACGCTTCCATTAACAAAATTTTAAATAAACACGAGGAATTAGATATACCTACTTAAACTTCTAGTTTTATCTTTCTTTCCGGATTTATAAAAGCTCTATGTTCTTCGTTTATATAAAAGCTTTCTAGTTTCTAATGGTGGGCTTTTTTATAGATTTGAAGGAGAGTTGGATGGAGAAGGTGATAATTATAATGATGGTGGTAATGGTAATGGCGATGGTGGTGTTGTTGATACTGATGGAAATCGATAAGGTACTAAAGAGCGCGAGCGCTGGCGAGTGCAGTGTACGGCTATAGCGTAGTAGAGTAGAGAGAGCAAAGGCGAAGCAGAAGTGTAGGTAATAATGTCGAAGGAATGATGAGTCTCGTCATGGGAGACAAAATTCTTTCTCTTGTGACTTTAGTGAGATATGTACAGGTAGGTACGGTATATACGTACATTATCCATTCCCATTATGAACAAAATAAAAACAAGAAATCCAACTTAATCAAGAGTCACAGATTGCGATTAATGAAATATTATATAGGTAGTAGAGATCTACAATACACAAGACAATACTAAACCTAAACAAATACACCTTAGTAAAACTTTTAAAACACTAGGTAGGTACTCAACCTCAACCATCCCTCCACTTCGCATCCCCATCCTACAAATCCAATCTCTTCCACCCTACGCAAATCAAAACGACCACACCCATCAAGGTCTATACTGCGTAATCTCCTTCGGATCTCTCAACCTAGGATTCTCAGGTCTAGATACCCTCTCCTCGGCCCAAACCCTCCATCTAACAAGCCCTTCTCGCCTTTCCCTACCATTAACTCCACCTTCAACTCCCTCAACCTCATTCCCATCCTCTCCATCCCCATCCACATCCACATCGATCTTCTCGACACAAATCCAATCATCCAAATTAAAAAAATGATGCCAAGTATCATGCGGACTAATCATTCCGAATCCAACTCCATTCTGTTTACTTCCCAATTTTTTATGGGTAGTCTGTCGGTTTCTACGTTCTGCTTGTTCGGTAGCGGAGAGGGTGGAGAAGGGGGCGTTCATGAGCTGGGTTACGCGTGTGCGATTTCGGTGGATAGGTGGTTGTGGAAGTTAGGGGGGATTGGAGGTGGGGTTGAGCGTGAGCGGGTTGAGTGTCGTGGTGGTGAGTTCTGTGTTTGGAGTCCAAGATGGGTGGGAGGCATGTTGTTGGAATTGGTGTTTGCGTCGGAGGTGTTGGATGGGATTGGGTTGTAATCTCCATCTCGTCTCGTCTCCTCTTCCTCTATAGCATCTTCCATATCTGCATCTCCTGCCACGTCCTCAACCTCGTCTCTCTATCAAATTCTCTATACTTAACAACACCAACCTTCGCCCTCCTTCTAGAAGGACCCCCATTCCCAACATCAACACCAACACCAACACCAACACCAACATCAATACCAATTCCATCTCCCATTTCCTCTTTTTTAATCACACCGCCCATCGCAAGTTCGGCATAAGCTTTTCCCTTCTGAGCACACAGTTTAAATTCATCTTCAAGGGTATGCTTTTTCTTCGGTTTCACGCTTTCTCCTTCGGGATAATTTCTACTGTTTTGAGAAACTTCTTGTTGCTGTTGTTCTTCTCCTTGGTCCCGGCTCTCTTCTACCACTGCTGGTTCGGAATTCCTTGGGTCGTAGTTTCTGGGGTCACCTGATGGGGGCGGTGGTGAATAACTTAGTGGTGGGCGTCTCGATACGTAGTATCCTGTTGCTGCTCTTGGTGATGGCGGTGCGTGCTGTCTGGTGTGCGGTGGTGGTAGCGGTAGCGGTCTTGGTTCAGGACGCGGATACTTGTAGGGCCCTGGAGCTGGAGCCGGATCGCTGGTTGGCTCGTCGGTTTCACTGCTTTTTGCAGGTGTGTTGAGAAGTGATGTGGTTGTTGTTTTCTTGGGACGAGACTTGAGATCTGAGATGAGGAGATGGGGATCCTCTTCATTGCTATCATTCTGCTTTTCCTCTTCTGCATCATCTTCCGCAACTTTCTTTTGTTTCCTGGGCCTCCTCGCACCTTTTGGCGCTCCGCCTCTTTTCTTTGCCAGAGCTCGTGGATTTGGCGCTGGGATATAGGGCTCGTCGCCATCGTCGCCTTCATCGTCCTCTTCCACTTCACTGTCTTCGTCAACCTCAACCTTTCTCCCGCTCCTCATCCTACCTCTGGATACTGCGCCACCTCGCCCCCTAGGTCTCCCCCTTCCTCTAACAGCAACATCCTTCGTGTTTCTCTGAGTCCCACCCATCGTCACATCCTCTTTGGCCCCTTTGGTAGGTACTCCGCCAACACCACCGTGCCTAGGCATATCGATAGATATACTCAAAAGACTGCAAACGCCGCTTTGAGAGTAATGTGATTTGCATCGTGTTAGGAGAACACCATCGGTGTTGCTTAATAATAGGGTTTAATCGTCATTAATAGAGCAGCCATTAGACAGGTACAATGTTCCCAAAGTGGGGCATTACAGCTAGTTAGTATGTTACCACAATAGGAAAATTTGGTTCTACACTTGGGTATATCTTTATGAAGACAAAGAGGACAGGGAAAAATTGCTATATATGATGTCAATATACATGTTATCTATAAACTGCAGGATAATTCTAGCTGAAGGAATCAAGAGAAGTGCCTTGATCTTACAAGTAGAGGATAGAAATTGATGTTTGGTAAGATACTGGTTAGGTGAGATCTCCTAATTTCGGGTATCGTAGCATAGTCATTGAGGAAGTGTAATGATGCTAACATACAGAAGAGAGCCACTTTCCGATTACTAGGCTCCGCCAAAATTGGCCCGACGATGGACGGCGCCTCAAAAATGACTCAGGGCAAACGACGGGAGAATTTGAAACAACGCACAAAAGCGCGATGGAAAAGAAAGGGCAAAAGAGACAAAAGAAAAGGCAAGAAAAGCGATGGAATCGAATACCAAATTTGAAGTTCATCAACTAAGATAATCAAGACAAGAAGCTGTGCAACATGAACGAAAAGAATCGGAGCCCTTTTCTTAACGAAGAGAATCAAAATACTCTTCTGGAAAAAGCGACAGAACTATCATATCGACCTCGCCACTTTAAACAATAAGAGAACTAGACAACGGCTTCCACGAGAGTTGATGAAAGACCCGAAATAGCAAGGCCACTTCTACAGTCAAAGAAAAAATGACGAGTATTGAACCAATGAAAGAGCATGGGGCATCGCGCTCACCTAGTGCTATGATGGAGCAAGACTGAAGCACATTACCAGTGGATGGGTTGAGAGAATTTTGATCTGAAAGGAGAGTTTTCCAATCAACTAAACAGAGTAATAGAAAGCTGAGGTCGTCATGGCTACAGCTGTGATGGCTATTCGTTTGAGTGTTCCACATTGGCCGACTTAGCATATGTCCTTGGGGCGAGAAAACCTGCATTGTATATTCACGAAAGGAGGGGTCCGACGTCGAACTTATTAATGATCGAAAATAGAGCCGTCAGTCTAAACCTATGACAGCTGCAGACCGAAAGTTCTGGTTGATCTCTGGATTTCAGAGTTGACTTCGATGAAGTACGGTTGGAAGTAAGGCTTTGGCACAAAGAGTCAGTCGACCAGGAGTTGAAAAGGTTGGATTGTGAGTTGATGGTAGCCTATTTTGGAAGCCATGAAGCTGCTTATTTTGTCATAAGCCATAAAGCCCTAACGCAGAAAGAAAGACATGTCGATACACGATACGGAGAAGGGCAACAAGTCTGGATGTTGGAAGGGGAAAAAGAGTTGAGGAGCTTCGGCATCCGCATTGAGTAGTTGGCTGTAGTTGGCGGCTGCTTTTGCTACTGGCGAGGTCGACGTAAAGAGATTTCCACGGCACACATGTTGCTGCTGTATTGCTGGTGCATATACCCAGCGCTACGAGATATCCTGGAGTATGAGGGAGTTGTGTTGTAAGTCGATATTTGTAGGTTGTAGGTGACTCAATATCGAGGGCATTGATATTGGAAAGACACACGTGCTCTGGTCTGGTATTCCCTCGAGACTGCTCAAATCTGATCGCATCTATTTCAAACTCACCAGCACATGTTAGATGAACCTGTTGTTACCTTCTTTGAAAGGCTGCGATGCTGGACATGTCTTGGTGAAATGGCTCTCCATCCCCCAGATCTGGATTTAACGTTTCAGTGATACTCTCTAGGTACCCGTCACGTAAGGCAGACGCAAATCTCGACGATCCTCATCAGCACCTACGCCATCTTTTCATCTTCGCAAGGTCTCTTACTGGCGACTGAGAAAGTCATGCGGCAATTGTCTCTTCTCCTCACCTCATTGCCTCGAGCTTTTTGGGTTGTCTCTTGAGTCGATACAAGAGTGATGATTCGCAACTCAGATGGGTTCCCGGAAGGTATCTATTCTTGTGTGTCAAAGGTGCCTGTAAGCTTTGCCTGTCAGCATCCGAGACTGCCATTCGTATCCCCACCTAGCACCCTGGAAGGTGGTGAAGCACGCCACGATTCTCGTATTGCCGCCATGGACACTTATGATGGCAATTAATTGGAAGGCAAAAAACAAAAAGCTTGTCACCGAACGAATAGAATAGAATAGAACATAACCTGACAAGTTAACACCCACCATCGTGACCATGACGGCAGTACGAAATAGCTGAAGCGTGCCTGTTCAGGCAACAAATAAAACAAAGGTAATAATGCGAGTATTAATAGTTAAGTGGTGCACAATAAGGCTTTGTTGCCGTCAAGGGCCGCTTCAAAAGTTCAAAAGTTCAAAGCCCATTTCTTTTCCCCGCGAGACCAGCGCCAGCGCCAGCGCCGTTGTCAGACCATGTCGGCCGTGGCTGCAACCCCCTGGCGATCAACAGGCTCGATTCGAACCCCAAGGTCTCTCTTCTGCCTCTGAGCCAATGGCTGTTCGGCCTGCTCGGGGGCTGGTACCTGCATCCTGGTGGCATAATTCAAGACCCAAAGCTCACAAGCTCACAAACCTCCACCCAATCTGGATTGTGGGGCAGTGCAATGCACAATTTTTTTAAAGCTTACAGACCAGCTGTAAACAAACCTACTCTCTCACTGGACGGTAGGTATTGATTGTATGGGGGTATTTTGACAGTCGGGGACGGGGCATTGCAGCGATATCGATACGAGACCGTAAGCAAAAGACCTGGGGCCAGCACTGAACAGCGCATCATCAATAGGATAGCACGGAGTAGTATAGTAGTACAGTACACATGGGGAATAATAATAGGGAAGGATTCGCCGAGGCAGATGAAGCTGGGAATAGAGATCTGAGATGCTGCAGAAATATTTAAGGACACGATGCGATCCCTGTCAGCCGGACCAGCCTGCCAATTACTGCCAATGACTGGCAACAACTGCCTTGATTCAATAAAAAATCAAGGCGGCAAAGAGGCCCAAAGCGAGATTGACGCTAACCGGTGTTGCTATGGTATGGCGTCGAAGGGGACCAGAGGTTGATTTGTGGAGTGACGGGGTCCAAGGGAAAACCTCCGTGCTGGAAATTGGTCAAAAAAAGGGTTACTTATTTAGAAGGCTCCTGCCCCCTTCACGCCCTCGCTCTGCTCTTTCCAACCTCTTCGTAATTCTCCACAGTCGTTACTACACTACACGTTGACAATACTTACTTCCTTTACTCTCCCAACTTTTGCATACTACAGATCAAAGAAACATCAAACTACAAAATAATCAATCTTAATAATCGCCAACATGCAATACTCAACATCCTTCTTGTTCGCGGCTCTCGCCTCCCTCGTTGCTGCACAAAACCCATTTAGCTTCACCACTTTGACAAGCATCACCGCCGGCCAGCCTTTCACTATCACCTGGTCCCCATCAACTGGAACTACCGATACCGTTTCGCTGGTTCTGCGACAAGGCAATGCCGCCAACTTGGACACAGTTGAGACCATTGCTTGTAAGTGCATTCTTCGCGTTCCAAATGCCCAATCAGCATACTAATCGAGGCACGTAACAGCCGGTATCCAAAACACTGGTTCCTACAGCTGGACCCCATCCACCAGCTTGGTGAATGGAGATGACTATGCCTTCGAGATCGTGGATGATGGAAACACTGCCATTGTGAACTACTCCAACCAATTCTCCATCTCGTCGTCAAACACTGTCACTCCTTCCTCCTCCGGCGCAACCTCGACTACATCATCCGGTACATCCTTGTCCACCATCTCTGCATCCACAACTGGTTCCAGCTCAACTGGCTCTTCGTCTGGTTCTACAACTGTCACTGGAACCTCGTCAAGCGACTCAAGCGCCACCACTCTTACCAGCACCAGCAGATCCAACTCCACCACAACTACTGGATCTTCCAGCAGTGGCACCGCAAAGACTACCTCTACCAAGAGCAGCAGCGGCTCATCGACCGCAACAGGCACCAGTGCCACTGCAACCGCTAGCTCTTTGAACAGCGGTTCGTCGTTCAAGGTCGGCAGTGGAATGTTGGCAGTTGTTGGTGCTGTCATGGTAGCCTTGTAAACGAGATATAGTTCTGGATACGAGGTGGGATTGATGAAAATAGCATAATGGGGGAGTTTGTATAAAAAAGAAGTGTGTTTGTTTCATGTGCATACTTGGTAATGAAGGCGCGGCATTGGGACTAATGAGTTGGGGGGTCTCTGAACGTCTTACGTTTTAGTAATGCGATATGACGGTAGCTGGAAAAAATAGCTCAGTCAAAACAATCAATTCATAATTTGATAAATCAATCGCTCTTTGTCAGTGCATTTGGCAATCCTGTCTGTTGTGATATGTCATGTGATACGTATGTATTTCCTCTGATCATTGGAAGTGTGATCTTTCAGTGGGAGCTGTCGTGAAGTAACTTCCTTCACATATTCAGCATACTTATTTACCTCATTCCGTTTCCTCACAAGATATTGATCTCAGAATGAGGTGTTTTGACACTGCACTTTACAAAGTACAGTTACTCAAAGTGGATGAATCTATGCTCAAATTGCAATCTTGATACTTTCGTCGACTCCAACATTTTACACAAGCTGCATGTCCCACGTCACATGCGTTCTCTCCTCACAACCAGCTTTATCGCCCAAGACTTTCTAATCCCCAAAGTCTGAAGTCCAAAATCGAAAAAAAAAAAAAATCCAAATTCCAAAACCTAAATCAAAGTCCAAAACTCCAGGTTCAAAGAGCTGCTATAGCTCGCTCGCCCTCTAATAAAACTCCCTCCCGAGAGCAATCTAGGGTTCTTCTCTTTCAATCGGATCCAAATACCAATCCAAATCCTACCACGTTTCAACCCGAATTCTGACTGGTATTGGTGTATATCTATCCATCCATCCGATGCCGATATATTACTAGCTGATTCCAGCCTCTACCAACCAACACCCCACCCACCAAGTAAAGCCTCCCTAACAACCTGATCCACAATCTCATGAACCACCTCCTCGGCAGTCCTCTCCGGTTGTGTACGTGCGTATCTTTCGGTTGCGAGGGTTTGTTGACGGAGGGCTGCTGGTGGGAGGGGTTTGAGTTTTTGTTGGGGGATGGGGATGGAGGTGTTTGGGGTATTTGTCTGGAGGGGATTCGTTTGGGGGATATTGTTTAAGGGGGAGGGGGAGAAGGCTGGGGGGTAGGTGATTGTGGATGGGAGGGAGGTGTTTAGGAGGCTTGGGGGGAGTTGGGTTTGTGGGAGGCGTGGGGCGCTTCTTCGGGGTTGGTGGGAGTTATGGGGGTGGAATGATGGGTGAGGTTGAGGTTGAAGTTGAGGTTGAGTGGTAGGAAAGGAAGAGGGAGGGATGAATGTGTTTTTTAGGTGGGTGTAGGATGTTATGTCGAGGTTTCGGTAGTAAGTTTCTATTCCTGTTTGAGAATGAGGTTGTGATGTTAGCTATGTAGCTAGATTACTAAATCGTTCTAGATGCAAACTGTTGCAATAGACGAAGTCTACGTAGATAGATAGATAAGTAGGTATGTAGGAAGGTACTTCAAAAAGATCCACAATCAAACAACTTCACGCACCTACAACCTTTAACCTCCCTCTCCCCATAAAGAAGAAGAAAATAGAAGAGTAGGTAAGTAAAGGAAGAAAAGATAACTTACGACCGATTATCCTCAAAGCAATCATCTTCTTACTACCACCTTGTCCTAATCCATGTTCTCGACAGATATTCACTAGGGTTCCTAATGAGGCCGATCGGAGATGCGGTTCGACTTCGAGACACCAGGGATTGCGTCTTTGATGTGGGGTGAGGAGGGAACCGGAGATGGGCGCTATTGGTGGCATTTTCTTTGGGGAGTTTGGGAGTTTTGGAGTTTTGAGTGGTCTTTTTGGTTGGGTGAGTGGGAGGTGAATTTTGGGTTGGAGGGGGCGGTCGATGGATGTGGATGTTGGTTGTGGGCGGACTGGTGGTTTAGAGGTCGGAATTGGAGGTTGGAGAATGAGGTCTGGATGGATGTGGATTTTAGATGAGGATGGAAAGTTGAGAGAGTTCTATGGTATGGTGGTGTTTCCAGTGAATTCGAATGTGGTATCCGATGATGATAGAGTGGCGAATGTGATTCTTTATCTTTGATTCAGATGTGTGGTGCGTTTTGGAAAGGATTTCCATTGTAAGTTTTCTTAACAAATTTTTTTTACTGTTTTGGCTACAGGACATACATAGGCTTTACCAAGGGGATTGATTCTAGAAAAGGTAGGTATTTTCGAGATCTTTCAAAGTGAATCAAGAACACTGTCTTTCACAAAGCCTACTAGGTGCTTAGCTAAAGAATCGTAGCTTTGTCTGTGTTGATTTTGAGATTTTCTATGATATTCTTCTCTGACATGACTTTAGCTAGAGATATGAGGGTATGAACTTAACATCCACAACGAAAGCTTTGCTACAAAAAAAAAAAAAAATGGCTGAAGGAAAGTATACTGCTCTCTGAAAATAAAAAGATATGTAAAGCAGCATTTTGTGAGTAAGTGAGGTTCGAAATAAGCGAGCTTAGCGCAAGAGTTTTACATATGCTTGCCTACAACGAGATCATGATTGATAGGTGTATGACAACAGCAACTGTGTCTTATACCAAGGTTTTCTGAGAATGATATTTGGAGTAGTGTGAGTTTGGATCCACGCTGATTAGTGTTTCCCTCATGTAGCTTTAGTGGAGTTGGTGGATTGTTTGGCTCACAGCTGCCCCTCCTTAGGATTATTGTGCCTTTTTAAATTCGAGATGTTCCTTTTACACTGAGATTTTTTTGGAGAATATCTTAGCGTTTTGCGAACTTAAGTGAGCTGCATCTTTTGCTACCTAGTTAGCTACCTACCTAGTATTAAAAGCCTGATATCATGGGGTTAGTACCTGCGATTTAGAGGTTCTGGAGTTGGGGACTTTCTTCTGATATTTACCTCGTTCAAACTTCGTCACTCACTTAAAGTGGGTGGGTGACTGGCTTGTATTGAGTGTCTCACGCGAGGTAGATATCACGATTAGGGTGCACAGAAGCTTATCAAGGATTTTATTTACAGATTTGTGATTCATTGGAATGAGTTGACTAACTAAAAACAAAAACTGTACCAGTGTACAGTACAGTTCGAAGAACTGAGAGAAGATAAAGGTATTTCCAGTACCACTTTCGAAGAGAAGAAAAATTCCAACGTTAAAAACAACAAAACCACTTCCTAAATAATACGAATTTCGCTCTGGATAAAAGTACCTGGAGGACAAGCTCTCGAGAAAGTAACATCCCCAATAGTCTCCTCAAGATAAGCACTATTAGTCTTCTTAACCTGGCGATCAAGATTAATCTCTTGAGCAGAAGACAACCCGTTAACCTTGCAACTATCATCCAACTTCACAGTGATCTTGCAGAATCCTGTTTCTCCGGCATCGGAAATGCCTTTTGCTACGTCGGATGTATAGGTCATCGTGTTTCCTTGACAAGCGTTGCCGTCGGCGAAGTTTCCGTTGTTTATTGTTGGATCGCCTCCGCGTGTGATGCATGCATTGGCTGCTTCTGCGCTGCGCTGCAATCGTTTCCTGTTTCATCCCAGGCTGCTATTGTGGATGTGGTGAATAGCGCAATAGCTGTGATGATGATCTTGGAGCCGTACACTGTAATCTGTTAATTTGGATTCTTCAGAGAGTTGTCTTTTTGTTGTATACATACTGTTGTTGATTGAGAGGCTTGAGGGAAAAGGGGGTTTTATAAAGGGTTGTTAGAGAATACAGAAGAGCCTTTCAGTAGAAGAATGAGCTATGAGCTGTTAGTTTCTATAAGGCAGGTAGGCGTTTGACAGAGGAACATACTCAATAATCAAGAACGAAATGTGCTAGAGTTAAGTCGTTGAACTGATTTTGAGACGGAGAGATTGTTGTAGTGTAAATGATTGAAGTGCAATGTGATGCTATTTATCAATGAATAGAGGGAGAAGGTAGAACGTTTTTATATTTCAAAAATACCTACGATTGTGTCGGTCTGTCGGTGACGATCTATTCAACATCTCTAGGCGTTTTTAATAACACGAGAATTGGCAAAGTGTAATTCACGTTGTTTTGAAACGAGCAAAACTCTTGAAATTTTGTTTCTCGTAGAGGATATACAAGCTGAAAATCCAAAGGCTGATCATTGTCATTGTGGTAACCACTCGCCTGTAGCGTATTTGAACATCATAGCATAGCCGAGGACCCAAGCAAAAAAAAAGGGGTACCGAGCAAGGTATGTTTTTAAGGTTTCTTGCATCCTACGAATTCTCGAATCCTTTAACAGCCAAGACAAGCAAAAGTCTGTTCCGATGCTTCCGTTACCTATTTTCAGATTGATATGAGGCCACTGAATGAGATGATCAAGACTTCTAGATACTCCGCATTCCGGAAGTGGTAGATCTTCAAGTTGATTGCCAAGAATTTTTAAGAAGTTTAGGATTTGGGATTCGAGCCACGTGAGTTCAGATAGATTACTTTTGATTTGGGAATCTATCTATCGTGTTATGACGTGCGCTAAGATAGCTGCGCCTGTCTTGTGCCTTACATTAGGAATCCTTCTACTTAGGTACGCAGGCGCATCGCTCTGTATGTTTTTCTCCACTTGCTAAGTTATGAGAGAGGGCGACTACTTCTCCAAGCATTTGTCTTGGACTTTTATGCGGAGCCCCGCATTGCCCCTGTGTTGAAGCAATGCGAGCCTGTGCAATTTAAGATATCACTAGTGACGACCAGGCGTAGCACCCTAGTTACTACACAAAGATGAATTTCCACCAGCGTTTTTCCAGAAGGCAAAAGACTCATTAAACTATTAGTTTGCTGCTTACGAAAAATTCCAATAGCTATTAACAGCCCAGCTTTCTGTTTTCGCTAAGCTTATAATGATCTAGTTATTCTCCAGTCAGCAAAAAAGATAAGCGACAAGGCATAAACATTTCAAAAAGATTCTGAAATGCATCAAGTTTATAAATTTGAGTGCAAGCTCTGCTCAGGGTGTACAATCCTACCTAGCCACACCAATGTAGCTGAAATTTCATGAACGGCATAAGCTATTTCCTTGAGAGAGCCTACAGCCTCAAAGCCCAATGTAAATATACGCCTTGGAGAACACTGCCTACATTACTGAGATGTGTGTATTGAATCTAGCTCGGGAAAAAGAAATTGGCAATGGACGCATGTCTTAGAGTCAATCTCGAACTTCATTACCTAGAAAAGTAGTATATGTCCATGTGGGTGAGGTGAAGGGATTAGAGTAAATAGAATAGACAACTCATGTAACGACACTGGTGGGTTTGGGAATTTCTCGTTAATTGTGCAAGAATTGAAGAAATCGTGCTTATTAACCTAGGTACCTATGATGAAAAGGAGAAATAGAAAAATCTTTTAGTCGAAGCTATGAAAGTGAATTAGGCCTAGTAGTGAAGCGTTTGGTTGTTTACCTCTGAAAATTTCCTCGGAGTATGGGTTGACCCTTAGCCGAAACCGCACTCCGAAGGGTAGTTAAATATTGAAATATGAAGTTTTGGTTTCAACATGAATGCGTCCGTGGGCTAGGGGTGCAGGCAGCACTTTGGCGATGATCCCACAACAGAGGCGTCCGAAAAATTGACTAACAGTCGATTTTGGGTACACGTAATGACCTGCCATTTCCTCTCTCGAGGTGTTTCACGGTGAGGTGGAGAAATCCCCTCTTTAGTGTTGTTTTGCTTCTTTTTTTCTTCTTTTTCTTGCATAGATTATCTTCGTCTTGACGTTCTTTTTTTTGCTTCTGTGGTCTTTTTTGGGTAGCTCGGTAGCTTCATGTTGTGGTAAACAAGCTAAGCGAGCTGGCCCTTTTCATTTTTCGCGACGGGCCACTAAGACTGATCTGAGATTGATTTTTCTAACCTCAGTAATGTAGTTAAGGCGTGATGTACTTAAAAAAAAACTGTTAAATGGTGTTAAATTAAGGCTCTTGCTTCTATGCGATGAGTGGAGAGGTAAGCTACGAATACTGCAGTGCTAGATGGTCTCGTAGGACTAGAATGTTTTCACTGCTCTACATCCTGAGCATTCTATTAGAAAATCGGTAGGTATTTACGAACTTCACATGGAGGAAATATTATTCCATAATTTACAAAACCAAAAGGCTGTTATAAAGGCGGTCAGAATTCGTTTTGGCGCACAACAAACCAATTGTTTCTACAAAGTCCCTTTTGTGACCAACAACTACCAAGACTTTTGCCTTTGCTACCAGAATCTTCTCACATCACATACATACAGCCATCCAAAATGTCTGGCCGAGATCCTGCAATCCAAGGCAATATTGCCTCCCACCGTCAGATGCGCAATCCATGGGTCCGCGAAAATCTCCAACTCATTCAACACATGCAGGCGGATGATCTCAAAGAGGTCTGTAAGCTGCAGGGTCTGGCTCGAGATGGACATAAGAGAGAACTTGCTCGCCGCGTTATAACTCGTAAGTCTTCTGGCTCCCATCCACAAATCGATGTCACTAATGCTTATTAGGAATCGAAGGACTTTGGACAAACGGCGACTACAATAACTACGGCCGAATTAGAGCAATGATCCTACACCATGCTCCCTCCAACTCTCTACCACAACCAAATGCAGCAATAATACCCGTCGGTTACGCTCCTGGTCCTGCCGTGCCTCCCCAGCCCTCCATGGTTGCGCCCATCACTGGTCTTGCTACCGCTATTCAGCAAGTTGGATTGGGTAACAACAGCAGTCCCTCTCCTCGTTCTTCTGCATCTATACTTGTTGATGGTGGCGTAGCCGGCGTACCATATCCATCCGAGTCACCAAGTTGGTTTGGGTAACTCAAACCGAGTTCGCCGTGCTGCATATGTCGACGCAGCTACCAGCACCGACGACCTCGACGTACCTCGCAACCTGAAATGGTGGGACCGAACACCCAAAAACCCACCTCGACGAATCCTTCCTTACCACAAGTTCTTAAAGAACATCAAGGAAGCCAAGAGAAGAGAGATCGAGGCAGAGAGAGCTGCTGCGGAGGAGGAGAATCATGAGTAGGTGGCGTAGGGAGTTTCCGTGGCGTTTTGGAAGGACTTGACGAGGAATACTAGAGGCGTTGTTCAGTGCGGGTATCCGTGTGCAAGCGTACTGGGACTGCTATAGGCGTCTGTAACGTCTTCGTGCCGGTGCTTTTCAATCTGACTTCGAAAAATCGATTGTTGGGGAGTATCGATAGCGCAAGGTTCTTTGAGCTTTCGTGCTATTGTGATCGAACCACTTTCGCTCTTTGATTTCTTGTTGGGGACAAACTTTTCGCATCAAGACACGGCAAAAAGGAAAGAGTTGTATTTGAGTGGTAGATTTCAGGCTACGGCGTTGATGTAGAAGGATTTCGAGCCTTATGAGGCGAGATAGGACATGCGCTGAGTTCACGTATCAACTGATTTCTTTGCGACTATTATCCTTCTAGTCTCAAACGATGGAAGTTCTGTTTGAGGCAAGGCCGCTAGTGTAATCAGTGATTGCGAACTGTCCATTGAAAATTTCACCTTAAGTTATAAACGTGCTTACTATGCTGATGGCCGTAAGTCCGAAGATGCCTGTAAAGATAAAGGAAGTCGATCTATGTCTCTTACTCGTAGAGGAGAAAGTCTGTAAACAGAATTGGCAAAAGCCTATGGATGACTATGACCGATCATGCCGATAGTTCTTGGAGTTAAGACTCACAACCCTTTAGTGGGCCTATAAGATGGAAAAGGATACAGCAACGAATTGCAAGCGCGGAGGTAAACTTCTCTCAACACAAATAACTGCAACTGCAAACACCTTGAAAAGGCACGTTTCTGTGTCGCAGGACTTATGTGATCATATCCTGAATCAAAGATAACACTAAGGTATTGTAGCGTATGACTTTATTTTTTGCCATTAACACGACTATTGTTATTCTTTTGTTTAGTGCGTTCAGGACTTCGAAGAAAGTAATCTCTGCCTTAAAGCGAGTTCTGATTTTACATAAGCTTGACTTACCGAATTTCGAACAAGGTGTCTTAAAATCTCGAACAGTTTCTCGTCGTTATCTCTTCTCGTAGCATTCTACTTGGGATATTGTTGTGGTGATGATGATTATGAAGCTCTTTACCTTGGTTTCCTTTCTCGTAACGTCGTACTTGGCATTTTTTGTGGAGTCGCGGAGCTATGGTCGGACTAAGTACCATAGTTTAGTTTCTCTTCTCCATTTCTAGGAATTTCATGGCAATGATTTAAATCAAAGCTTTATAAGTTATAGCTTCATTCATTAAGAAATCAAGGTCATCAACATATATTGATAGTTCACATCACCTCCCAACCATTCATCAACGCTAAAAGCTCTCACCCCCTCACTTTCCACTAGCAATCATTTATTCCACCCAGAACCTTCTTACAACCTCTTTCTACCACACTGATCATGAAACTCATATCTCACAATCCCATGTATAACCTCCTTCTCGACACAATCTCCATCACACAAACTTGCCTTTCCGACAGGAACCGTGTCTTTGCCGTTGCATGTGTAGAGCCGATTTGGAATACAGTCTCCTAAGAGGTAGGTTGAGGATGTTCTAGATCCACAGAGGGTTCCGTAGTTTGGAATGATGCAGGTGCAGGGTTTGTAGGCTAGTGTTGATGTTGTTAGGTGTGAGAGGAGGAGGAGGATGTTGGTGGTGGTGGTGAGGATGGGGAATGTTTGCATTTTGATGGGGTTGATTGGTTGTGGGGTTGTGTGAGGATTACTGTGTGTGGTTGTTATTTTATCTACATTATTGTGGGAGAGGAGAAGAGGAGATATACATGTATGTGGTTTGCCGAGGACGTATTGATTCTCTTCTTGAAATTTTTGAAATTTTTGATCTGGTTTTGTGTTCTGGGGAATGTTGAACTTCAAGTACAAAAGAAAAAAGAGCTTTCTTTATACCCCGCAAAGTTATCTGAAGCGTAGTGAGTTGAGTTTAAAGGTTGGAATGTGACCTGAGTTTGAAGGGTGGAATACGAGCTGAGGTGACACTATTTTACACAATTTATCTAAAGCCAAGACCCATATCTTCTTGATTGCAGTCTTCCAAGAACGCAGATCTTCAGCTCGAGCTCGAGGCAGCCATAAGAAAAAGCAATTTACTGATGTGATCGACTTTTGAACCTGGGAACCTAGAGCTCTTTCTTTGGTCTGCATACGCACATACGTGAGAGGTTGTCTAAAAAGTATATTGTTTCCAATACTATGATGATAGATAGCAAAAATAAATTAAGGTCAAATTTGAAGCAACAAACCAAATACGTTGTCTCCTCTCTTTGCTCGCTTGAGCAACTCACTTGAGTAAATCGGGGCTAATTGCTCGAGTGAAGTATGAAAGTGATTAATAACCTCTTTAGCTCACAAGTGCGAGTATTTGTAATTTGCATCGGGAGTGGTTCTCCAAGAATTTTCTCTCAGGGAGTTTCTTTGCCGAATTGACAACGTCGTCTTTAATAACCAATTCCGGCATCTTCAGGCACATGTTTCCAAATATTCACACCATTTGGATATCCGATTCGTATATGCGTTATACAATTTAGGCGTAAAGTTAGCGAGAGAACAATCACCAGGGAGGTTTGGTTGTTGACATGAGCCTGATGCCGAGAGCAATCTTCTTATTGGATCATTTTTGCGAGAGGGCAATTGTCAGGAAGACCGAATTTGGGGCGGACATGAGCCTGATAAAAGCTCATTGGGTCATTTTGGCGAAATGTGACAAGCCATGAGGAGTAATGTGGAGCTTGTTGAGACCAAGAATATAAAAGGCAGCAAATACCAATACCATGAAGAAGAGAAGCACTTAGGCGTCTGTCATGTTTATAAGTGCGTTGTGGCTTTCCCTAAGTTTCGGGTCTAGTGACGTACTCGTCGCCTAACCCCTGAGACTACTGGATGGATTTCTAAGATTCTTCTTCCCCGCAACGTCTTTTGCAGAGCAGAGATTCGATAAATGGCCGCCACTCGATAGTCAATAAGGTTATTAATCTGGTGCTGCGCAGTGATACCCGTAGTGCCTCGTGGCTCGCTTACACAGGGCCCTTTCACCGGCGTTTCGCTACCTATTAGTCTTTCTTTTTGGCTCGTAGCTTAAAGACTTAAAGACTGACATGGAGTATAAACGAAACTCTGGCGGGTCGGCTATGTGTAAGTCTTCGGAAGATCGACTTGAACCAGCGATGTAGACCTTCTACCAACCCCGATTTCGAAAAGGAGGTCCATAAGCTAAAAGTTGACGTGAGCTCGCCTTGTAGTGTGGCTCATTTCTGTAGGAAGTATGGGGAAAGAAAGAAATGGGGTCTTACTGCTGAAAGAAGAGCACTCGGAACCGAGTGTTGGGTTCTGTTCTGCTCCAATTGTAAATATCTCTTGGACATGTGGTCATGCACTCCCTTCGATCACGAGATAGAGTCACGTTCGATTGAACGAGAACGTATTGTGTTACTGGTGATCAAATCATGGAAAGAGGCTGCTACTGTGATAGTATCCGATGCAGATGTATTCTGCCATCTTACTGATTGAAGTTCTTCGCGTACCTACTTTTAGATGGTCTGATGTGATGCCTTCATGTTTGTCTTGCGTCAAGAAGCGTTGAGCCGGCAAAGGTCGTGGTCGTGTTCGGACGCCGGCCAGGGACCTCCGCCTCCTGTAAGCCCGAGCAGCTCGATTACCGAGGTAAAGGTCCCTCCCTCATCAAGCACAACTCACTGATCTGATGCTGCAGAAGATTTTGTGCCTCCATTGCACAGAAGCATTCCTGGTGTTGTTGATGAGTCTCTGACAATTACTAAGATACGGCCGTACATACTGCTTCCAAGTAATCAACCATCTTCGGGTTACCCCTAAGTACTCCTTGCCACAGAACATCAAGTCCAGTCTGGCTATTGGCGATAGCCTCGCGCTACTTGCTGTGGCTTGTTCGATGCCACCAAGTGGCAGGTCCAGATGGTTATCCACAAAAGGCTGAGGTCCTACAAGGCACTGCAAGGCAGGAGTAAAACGGCAGGTAATCTTCCATGGCACAAAGGACTATCTCGATCTCGCAGTTGTCGGCTCGATGCAGATGGAAGCGTTGCGGTACCTTGGATTGTTGTTTAGAAGCCGGCTGTCCACATCTGAGATTCTGCAACATTCCCTAATGCATCTCCTGCTTAGTGGCTGGCAGCTTTCCCTGGCACGACTGGCACGACCGTGTTGGCACATTTATTTAGCTTGTCAACAGTTGTATGGGCCCTGGGACATGAGGTGCTTCGCACCTTGACTCGTGGAAGTTGTGCAAGCCTCAATCTGTGGCTGCATGGTGTTGGTGTAAAGTAGATCGTTTTCATACCAATCAGCGTCGGGATACAACCACTAGTGGTTACTTACCATAGAAGCAAAATGTGGCCGGCACGAGGCATCCTTGTCACTGTGTTACTGTAGTATGGCAAGGAACCACAGATGTGGGTTGGCACGATACTACCAGGTTTTTCTTTTCGCTTTGCTTCACCATATCATGACGAGTATCCGCCAAGTGCTGTTGACATCCCTTTTCCACAACGTCTGTTCTGATAAGTCCCCGAGACTCCCTCTCTGCACAGGAAATCTGCAGCGAGACAAACACAGCCTGGATATTTGCATACGCTTGGGTGCTTTTGTCTGGAATTCTTCAGTACAGAAACTTGAATCTGGGACTGCGACAAAATATAACAGCTTAAAGCTTAGAGCTTATCGCGGATCGCGGATTATAAGAACTGATTGCGCATCTTGTTCATACTATCAATTGAACGAGCGACACCACATCCTATCAGAATTTCCGGTTCGCAGTGGCCATCTATGGTCATGGAAAGTCCAATTGAAAGGAAACTAAGTTGGGTAATCGTGGATGGCAAAGATTCCCAGCTGGCTTTCATATCATTACAGATTAATTCTCTTGATGTTGCTTCTGTCCTAGTTGCTCGAACACCAGAGCATCTATACAGTACTATGCCTCAAAGTAAAATGCCTAATAGCACGGAAGCGACTGGTATGTCTTCACCGCCTCTCTCCTCTAGCGCCTATTCTGACAATTCTTAGATTTTATGACCAAACCTTGCACTGGTTTATTTAAGGAAGATATTTGTATGGAGGCTTACTCTTCTTTGTCACTACGAGTGCGCTGACAAATCTAAAAAGTAACCTCTTCTGAGCGGAAAACATCAAGCTTTACAGCAGAGAGACTAATAAGTCCTTTAGGTACGTATTATACCTCTCCAATTTCCACAAATTTGCTAACAGAACAGCCCCTCCTGCTGTGGGTGCACGGGGAAGAACAAAGTCTACCGTGAAGAGAGAAGATAGAAAGAAGCCAGGAATACTATCGAAAGCCAAGAGCTGGCTGTCCATGAAAGAGCCGTCCGCAAATGCCTTTGAAGAATTCAAGAAAAACGAATTAGAGAAAGCGAAAGTCACAAGCAAAGACAACCACAACGAAGCTACAGCGAAGCTTCAAATCCCTTCAACCAAGCTCCCACCCAACGCTATAACATCTACCTCGGGCCCTAGACCTGAGAAATTACACAGGCAAAAAGTCGAAGAAAGGAGATTGAACACGCCTAGACCCCCTGGCACTGCTCGTGAAAGCACCGATAGCAGCACAAGAGCTTCCTCATTCAAGACCCACCTCCTTTCATCCTCCTTCTCAACAACATCCCTCCGATCTAGAGCTGCCTCCATCATGAGTGATAAGCGACCAACAACTTCGGATAGCGGAGTTACCCTTGGCCTGGGGACATCAATAGGTATGACGACTTATTCTCCTGTCCAATGCTGTTCATCCCATTACCTCCTCATACTTTTTCGTCAATGTATAGACTAACAAGAGAACATAGGGAGGAGACAAGATGAGCCAAAGGGCAAATTTGTGGCACCAGAAGGCTGGTAAGCAGCTACGAGTTACTTGAACCGCGCAGAAAGCAAATTAGTCATGGGAACGAATGGGTTGAGGAATTCAATATTGGGGTTAGGAGTTTGGAAAAAGTACATCTTGGGTTTCATGGGAACATTTATGGCCGACCTTTTTATGGCAATATATGGGTATACCTCCTTGGAAGGGAATTCGGTGGAGTTTTTCTTTGGGGCTTCAGCGGCATGAGGTGGAGTTCTTTGGAGTTTTGATTCGGCTACGAAGATTACGTTATTATGAAGTATGAATGAAAACTGCCACGAAGCATCTCCAGACTGAGTAGTTTCACTATTTCATTGGAATAAATTTCTGAGAATCTTCTTAAAAGTCTTTCAACTTTTTGTTCCATTTCTTTTTGAGGAGAACGTATAAGCAGAGATATTGACAAAATGACAACCTCCTCGAGTTTTCCAACTTTTTTCTTTTATTAGCCAATATATTAGGTTATGGTTGCTTCGTAAAGCAATGCCCTGATTAAATTTCTATATCTCGGTCAACTTTAAGCAAAGTATATCTGCAAAGCAGAAAGTCAATGTTTCAAGCTCTTTGCTCAGACACTGCCGCCAATCACGAAACCTGGGGAAAGGCCCCACATAGCTCTCCCCAATACCCTGGTGGTCCTGGTGGCCATTGTCCACTTGCTGACACATCCCACCCAACAATGGCACTACGGCGCGGATTAATGTTGAAAGCTTAAATCAGCTGCATCGCTCGAGTCCTATAGGTACCTCCGTAGTGATTGATACCTAAATAAATTCTTGAGACATTTCCTCGTCGTGTGAGCGACCTGGGCCAAACTGACGACTTTAATCATTGCCTTCACCCTGTGAATTACACCCTTTGTGGTGGGCCCGTCCAGGGCAAAGCTTGCGCATTGTGACATGTGCATGTAATGTTTCCTGCTGCTCCTGTCTGTCGTTGCTGTGAGGACGAGAAACTGATTCGTGATTTGTAGAGACGACAGACCTCCCCAGATGTTCACCACCTACCACCAGTCTGACACGAAGACATCAGCGTCTTCTGCCACTCGTTAATGACCCCCAATACCTTCCCAACGAACTGTTGAAACTCAAGGCGCCTGTAGAAAGTGCTGGGAGGCTCGGTCTCGTGTTGTCCACAGGCAAGGCTACGGGGACGAGGGTGGATAATTCTGGTCTGCAGGAACGATTGATGTGCTGAGTTGAACGGTATGCCTCTCGAGAATTCGGTGCCTCGAGCGCGGCCTGGTGCGATTTGAAGCCTGCTGATGATGTCGTCGCCCCGTTAGATCTCCCACTTCTCACCCTCGATACTTTCCACAACTTCAACATCCACAACCTTGCTGAAACCACAAACCAAAACCCCTCCAAACTCTTTCACAATGGAGGAAGAGGCCACTCAGCCTGGTTCGTTGAATCATCTCAATTTAACCTCTTCTTCTCCTCTTTGCTCTTCCCCCCAGCGTTCGCCTTCCCCTACCCCTCCATGTACACCAGTACTTGCACCCCATCGTCAATTCTCTCCATCCGCAGAGATACCAGATTCTCAAGACATTGAAGAATATTGGCTTGAGTCTCAAGAATGTTCTCTAGTCGAGACGCCCAGTGTGGAGATGCGGGACGAAATTCCAGACTCCCAAGAATATGAAGAAGATTTGCTGGACTTCTCAGAACGTTCTCCAGTCGAGACGTCTAGTGCGATCATGCGAGATGAAATTCCAGATTCCCAAGAAGCTGAAGAGGATTGGCTTGATTCTCCAGAAAGTTCTCCAGTTGAGACGTCGGATGTGGAGATGCAAGATGCAATTTCAGAGTGTCAACAGCCAGGAGATTTGTTCAAGATGGAATATTATGAACCTCCACAGGACTTTATTGACGACCCATATTATGTAGCTACGCAAATCATCACAGACCCACGCCGCCTTGGACAACATACCTCAGAGCTCGACGATGAGGACCTTGCAGACGTCTTTTGTATTCTCCACCCAGCATCGCTTCCAGCATATGAAGCCGCAGCAATCATCGCTGAAGATACGCCTGGATATACTCTCCCTATTAACAGTGCCGAGGTAAAGATCAATGACCGAAAGGGTGGCTCAAAGGCTCCCATTGGAACCTTCGACCTTGCATCGCGCGGTATAGTTTCTTGCGATATTGCGCTTCGACTCTCTGCTAAACTTAAAGATCCACTGGGAGGGCATGTCTTTGGTAGAAACCCCTCTCGGGCCGACTTTGTCTTTGGACACAGAAGTGACGTTAAGAGAATCAGCAACATTCATTTTCGAATCTATATCAATGAGCATGGCATTATCATGCTAGAGGACCAATCTACCAATGGCACTGCCGTCGATGGTATCCTGCTCCGGGCGAAGGAAAAAGAGAATGGCCATCACTATCGTCAAACTCTCCAGCATGGATCCATTATCACCATCACAATGACACCGCCAGATGAGGACTATAAGTTCATCGTGCGCATACCTTCACGCGATGAATACGATGATGATGCCTATCAGACAAATCTCACCGACTACTTCATCCGTAGAAACCACCACGTTGCTGAAAAGAAGCTTAAAGCTGGTGTTAATAAGAAAGAGCCAGTAAGTCTAGCCTGTTTTCCCGAGATATGATAGTGCTTATATATTTCTCTTATAGCTAAACCTCTTTCCTACTCACTCTTCTATCTCCGTTAGGAGGGAATGGAAGGGCGGACCGAAGTACAACAAGATAGGAGGAATTGGTAAAGGTGCTTTCGCAGTTGTGTACAAGATCACCAGCAAGTTCGATGGTGTGCCCTATGCTGCCAAAGAGCTGGAAAAGCGTCGGTTCATGAAGAACGGAGTACTTGACCAGAAAGTCGACTCGGAAATGAAAATTATGCAAAGGATTCATCATGTAAGCCATTTTTGACCCCCCACCCCAATCACCCACGAGGAGTGCTGACAACAAGTAGCCAAATGTTGTTAAATTCATTGAACATATCGACTGGGATGAACACTTGTACATCATCATGGAGTTTGTTCCTGGTGGTGATCTTGGAAGTCTCATCGCCGAAAAGGGACGATTGCCAGAATGGATGGTCAAGACTTTGGCTATTCAACTCCTCGATGCTTTGAAGTACCTCCATGGTCTAGGGATCACCCATAGAGATGTCAAACCCGACAACATATTGATATCTAGCCTTGAGCCACTTCATATCAAGCTGACCGACTTTGGCCTGTCGAAGATGGTTGATACCGAAACAACCTTCATGCGCACCTTCTGTGGAACGCTTCTTTACTGTGCACCTGAAGTATACTCAGAGTACCGTGAGTTTGATACCAATGGTAGGAGAACTCTCCGTGGCAGCAAAACTCTTCCTCGCCACCGTTATGGCCATGCAGTAGACATCTGGTCCTCAGCCGGAGTACTCTTTTATTGTCTCTCTGGATGCCCTCCATTCCATGCCAAGAACGGGTCGAATTACCAAGAGCTCCTGACCTATATCATGAAGACCCCTCTTGATATCAGACCTTTGCAACGGGCAAATATATCAGAGAACGGCATACGTTTCGTCCGAAACATGCTTCATGTACGCCCCGAGCATCGTGCGACAATCGACGAGCTTCAAAAGTACCCTTGGCTCACCTGTGATAGCATAGAGACGTCGATGGATGTTGAAGATGATGATGACCAGGTTGACATGGTTGGTGATGGCTTTGTGGACGACGACGACGAAGAAGAAGATATTGAGAAAGGGGCCTCGCAGCTGAGTTTAGGCGAGGCGCCCGAGAACGACGAAAACGAGGACGTTGGTTCCAGTGACATCACCGAACTTCAACAGCAATTTGAAATTCCCAGCAGTTTCAACTCCAGCGAAGATACTTCCAACGGACACCAGGGAATTGCTCAGCCTGCCACAAACGGTGGTCGTCTGTTTGGCGAAGTGGCGCTTTCTGGTTATGCGAGCTCTGACGCGATTCCTTTGTCTGCGCTCAACCTGCCCCACCCCACCCGCGCAACCCCTCGACCGTCACCTACAGTCAGATATGGCTGAGCAATCGGAGCAGTCTACGAAGAAAGAAAGCGCGTCTCTATCCAGCATGTCACAATCTCCTTTAGATCCGTATGAAGCCCTCGGCGTAAAGAATGGTGCGTGCATTGGCGAAATCGAGAAGGCATTTGAGGACCTGGTTCAGAAGTTCCATCCAAACAATAACAAGGATCCCACTGCCAAGGATGAACTTCTGAAGGTAACATCGGCATACCAATTCCTGATGGATCACATTAAGGCATCGCGTGATCAAGCAGCTGCTGTGCGTTCGAAGCATAGAGCAGGAGCTGAACCACCAATCAAGGCACCCGCAGCATCCGGACCAATGGCTCCTCCTCCTCTTCCAGTTCCTACTATCGAAGCTGCGCAAAACTCCAGCGATGGCGATCGACGAGCTGAGAGATCTTCAAGCTTAATGGGCGCCGAGTCCATGGTTGGTCACCTAAATATGCGTTCTGCCTCCAACACACCTTCCCCAGCTGCAGAGCGCTTGGCCTCGCCATCTCCAAAACCAGCAGGCAGTCTGCGACGACCACGTGAGGATGAGGAGGGCGTGGAATCATGGTGGCCTTCTGAGGTTCCTCCACCAAAGAAGCGCAATACAGGTCGTTATTGGGACGGAAAGGTCACGAAACAGATCTTTTGGGACCCCAAGGACAGGACTACTTGGCATGATGATTATCCAGATATGACCGACTCACAATATCAGGCTTTTAAAGAAACCGCTCGTGCGAAAGGAGAGGCTTTTTCACATGGCAACCGATTCTTCCATTCTGCTATGCAGAGTTTTAGAAGTAGTCGCAGCCCTTCTCTTGAACCCCAGGCAGGTGACCGCGCTACATCAGAACCTACCAGAGACAATGGACGCCCCAGTTTACTAAAGCGAGATGACCGAAAGCTCGGAGAGGATGCAAGTGCTAAGGAGAGACGCGCAAAAGATATGGCTATGCCCTCAACAGCCCCCGGATCCGCTGTTACGACGATGAATGGTTCAGATATCACTCTAAAGCCTGCAGAACCGATCATTCTCCATGATACCGAAGGACCTAAGCGTATTCTAGCACACTTCATGGCTACACCCGAGTCGCAGCTACCTACAATTGCTCTGCCTGTTGTTGGTGCAGTTACAACTTGGGGCCGAGCTAATTCTAACACAATCGTTTATCCCAATGGCCTTGAACGCAAGATCCCCAAACTCGCCTTCAAAGTGCTTCTGTTCAAACCGGGCTTCTACGATGGAAATGAAGGAGAGCCTTGGAAGAATAACGGCGAAGATAAGGATTTGGCTTTCTTCATTTCTTCTAAGGCTTCTGTCGGTATTTGGGTCAATGGCATACATCTCCCACGTGCTGACAGCCGTGAAGCGGACACCAATTCCAAGTTCTGGGGTGAACTCCGCCACGGTGACTTGGTCACTGTCTGGCAGCATGACGTGGACCCGAAACAATTCACAAAGTTCAAATTCGAATGTTTCTGGGGAAAGTCTAAGGAGCCTCGTGCGCAGCCATTCAAGCAGCTTCCTCAAGGTTCCATGTCCGAAGAAATCGATCGTGTCTGTCTAGCCCAGGAGAAGATCTTGCGGGAGAAGCGCGAGAGAAAGGCCGCGGAAAAGAAGAGACAGAAGGAAGTTGGAGCTCAGGACTTGAATCGTCTGAAGCATGAGCGTGTGGTTCGAAAGTAGACAAACCCAATCCTCCCTCAATCATTACTGGACCTGTGCCAAAGATCCTACTCAATTATTCGCCTGCCGAATAGTGGCCATTCTCTCAGAATGCCACATCAATACATACATCTTCTGTACTTTGAATTTTCTAACTCGTTATGGAAATGGAAATTGGGGAGTACGGAAAGAGAAAATCATCACATTTTGTAAGTTTAGATACCGGGGAGTTTGGAGATGATGATCAGAGGGGCTTTGAAATACATGACACAATGGCAAACAACCTCACATAGGTAGCTATAGCAATAAAATAACATTCAATGAAGCAAGCCCCCTTGAATTGTGAGTGCTTCCATATAAAGGGCATAAAGGAATCGTCTTAGCTTTTGAGTTGCTTGTATTTGTCTATTGTGAGGCCTTTCTAGACCACATGAGGAAACACCTGACTCCAAGTTGTGACATACGCTCTGGGTGGCAAGTAGAAGAGACTATACACCGTCTCACCCAAGAGAAAAAGCCGAGCACACATATAAATGACTCCGGTGCTGAACCCCAGTATTCCAGCCTGGACTCTAACCTCTCCCTCATCAACCACAAACCACGGACCCCATGTGTTCCTGTGATCGCTAAATAGCTTCTCAATGGAAGTCACAATAACGGATACGAGAAAGTAGATAGGTATCGTGACAATCAGGGCAAAGGAACTACATATCCAGAGCCAGCGTTCGATAGGGGTGGGAAATTGGAAATTCCAGGCTGCGAGGTGAATCCCGCCAGCGAGGATGGAGCCCAGAATTATGCCGATGTCGAGGATTACCATATTAGATGGGAGGTATGGTAAGGAGTGCAATTTGCGGGCTGGAACTGAGTCGTTCCAAACCTGGACCAAGTCAGCCAGCAATTTCAGATTGATCAATAGAGAAGTGGCTTTCCCACCGGTTCATCAGGCCTATCTCTCTTTCTGAATTTATCACTATCAATTTGACCAAACCTATACCTCCAAAATCCCGGCAATCTTGGCTCAAAGAGTAGATCTGCTGCTGAACTCGTATCCACAACGGTTGCAATCCTAACACCTTGTGGCTTCGTCCACCAGAGCGCATACGTGAACAGAGTAGTCGAGCAAAACGCACAAGCCGTGATTTCCAACTGTGAAATAGGTAACTCATATGCTTTACGAAAACAGACCTCGATTACCATCCAAGTGACCTCAAAAACAGCCAACAGCTTAACGAATACATCTCCCTTACTCATCGCAACGATCATATCCTTATGGATATTTGGAAGTCGAGAGATCCGATCCGTTTCGCGCAGCGTAAGCACTTCTTCACTAACAAGATGCTGCAATGCAAATCCTTGTCCATCACTCCTAGGTCTCTTAGTCCTCAAGACAAACCCACCCATATCACCATAAAACGCATGAACTTTGGTCCATCCATCAATCTCATCCTTCGGTAATGACTTCCCATCACTCGTTCTCAATTCCCTAACACGAATCATACTCTCCTCCGCACTCATAAAATCACTCAAAGCCTTGCCTAGCAAGAATTCAGGTAGTATAAGCGTAACCAACATCCATTTCAACCGTGTTGAGAGAACTCGCCATTGCCAATACATCTTCCCTCGAAATCCGCGACTTCGTCCATCTCGTTGCTCGGGGACATTTAGGTGTTGGATTGTCCAGATGCAGACTAGGATGCAGAGGATTCCGGTTTCGAGGATATCTAGGGTTCCGCGGGCATTGGCTGCTGTTACGAAGTTTGTTGTTTCTGAGGGGATTGTACATTCTACTGTGAAGTTGCTGACGCGTTGGTTTGTGGAGCTGGTTTTGTTATTGTTGTTGTTGATGGTTGCGGGGTGGATGGTTAGGGATCGGAGGTGTTTGAGGATCGTTGGCATTTTAGAGGAGAGGGGAGAGGAGAAGGGTGTTTAGGTATGTTTAGGTGGTTGTAGGTATGCATTGTAGTGGTTTAAAATGATGTCAGGCATTTTCTATAGGTAATTTGTTTAGGATTGAGGCAAGGTCGTAGCTTCCTAACTCATCAGCCTTTAACAATCTACAAAACGAACCCAAAACTCCAGTTATGCAATTCATAGCTTTATTCCGAATAATTGTCATCCCGAAGTTACTATAGTTCAATTGTATTGTATGGTTTTTTTTTTGGTTCTATTGTCTATCTAAGCTAGAGTGCTTCAATTCCTCAAATAAGCGACCGAATATTGAAAACTTTACTATTGTCACTGCTATTGTCAATGCTTACAATACTAACATTGTAATTTCATACTATTGTCCCTATCTTGAATAGCAAAAAAGAGACATTTTAGAAATCTATAAAAACCTACCTTGACTTGTCTTCCTTTCCTCTTCATATCAGAAACCTCCATGCTTTCTACATCACAATTCCCAACTACCTCAATTACTTACTTCCATCACTTCCATCACTTCCATCACTTCAACCACTCACAACCACAACCACAACCACAACCCAACCAACCAACCAACCAACACAGCCACCCAGCCACGAAAATGGACCCAGACTCTTGCTGCGATGAAATCCCTGATTTCTCCAAGTATATGCCCGTGGCATACCCGGAGAAACTGATGCGTGCTGGTTTGGAGGAGGAGGAGAAGACTGCCGAGGCCGAAACCAAGGTAAGTAAGCTATCCAATTTTTAGTAACTCGAACTAACCTAGTTACCAATAGGCTATTACTAAGGCAGACGAGAAGGAGAAGGAGAAAGAGCAAGTCGAGGCCGGCATCAAGGTAAGTCATAAGATATTCATTCCGAGTAACTCATACTAACTCGGTGATTCACAGAAAGCCGCCGAGGTCGAGAAGGAAGAGCGTGCTACCAAGGAGAAATCCAAGGCTGATGTAAGTTTTTGACTTTTCTTTTCTGTTATTCAAAACAACTTGGTTACCCAAATCAAGTGGATTACTCAACTCAAGTGGGATACTCAACTCAACGTGGTTACTCAAAATAACTTGATAATTCAAAACAACTTGGTTACTGGAGCTAACTCAGTAATTTACAGAAAGTCGCCGAGATCAAGAAGAACGAGGAGGCCAACAAGGCACGAAAGGAGCAAGATGCACGTGACCAGCAGAAGGCCGCGGAGAAGAAAGTACTTGCTGGTGTAGTTCGTCTTGGTTTGGAGAAGGAAGGCGAGGAGGAACCGTCGCGCTGGGAGAGACAGAAGAAAGATCGTGACACTAAGGAGGATGGCAGTGGCTTGCGCCTTCGTGGCTTGGACTTGAATGAAGATGAGAAATAGTTTTTTGGGGCTGCTGTTTTTTTTTAAAAAAAAAAACTGAAATGAAAATCAGCTAATTTGCTTGCCAAAATTGAATCTGTGTTGTGCTTGAACAGATTACGTGAATTATGTAAGTTACTAATATCAAGTTAGTCACCTAAATCTTAGGTATGAGCTACGTAGCATCAGAGTATTTCCTAGCTAAGGTATGAGAGCAGTCGGCTGAAGTTGCGCTACTCGAGTGGCTACTCTTTGCTTCTCGCTAAAATTTGCCGAGCATTGTTGTTGACTTGAGCTGAGCTAAAATAAAACGAAGTCAACAAAAAGGCTATTTGAACCAAACGATCACAAAAGCCCTAGAATTGAAAAAAAAAGCAAACCGTAACTAGATTAACTAGATATACTAAAGACCAAAAGATTTATGACTGGAAAAAATAGCAAAAAGACAGTCAATTGACGAGCCCCGGCAACATTATTTATTTGCAAGGTAAGTAGGTTAGGTTCGCCCTACTCCACTACGCCAGACTTCATCTTTGTTTCAAAACTCATTATTTGATTCTTTATAGCGTTGTGTGCTCAGTAGCACATAGCCAGATTTGGTATAGCCTTCCTTCGCTTAAAAATAAGTATCAAAAGTAACAACAAAAAAGTCCAAAAATGGAAGCAAAGCAGAGTCAAAAAGTTCTACGAAATGATATTAGAAAATTTGACAAATCAAAAATGAAAAGACTTTAATCTAGGTATCAATTTCAACTTCCAAAAACAAAAGAGGGAAAAGCTGCAAAAAGGCAGTCAATTGACGAGCCCCGACAACATCATTTATTTGTAAGGTAAGCAGGTTAGATTCGCCCTACTCCACTGCGCCAGACTACACACCTTTTGCTTCTAAACTCATTATTTTGTTCTTTATAGGTAGCTCAAGGGCGGTGTCACGCATCTTAGCGCCTTGGTTTCTACTGTTCGCTTAGAGAGACGCGTCGCTAAAAAAAAAAGCATTAGAAAGGGAAATAAACAAAAGGATCAGTTTACAAAAAGTTCAATTTGTTAGCTTTAGGAATCTCTCTCTACCAATACAAAATGCAAAAGTTAAACTCAAACTTAAGATACCTAAAATGCAAGACAGATGCAAAAAGGCAGCCAATCGACGAGCCCCGACAACATTATTTATTTGTAAGGTAAGTAGGTTAGATTCGCCCTACTCCACTGCGCCAGACAAACACCTTTGAAACAAAACCTGATATTTGATACTTTATACCATACTTTGTTTACTTCGCTTAGCTACCAGCCGAGCTAAGCAACCACTTTGAGGCTGAGGCTCTAGACTCCAAAACAGAGGCTATTTCTTAGGTATTTTAATCTATTTTCATATTGTAGATCATCTCAACGTCAATTTTTCTAATATGGACTCCATTTACTAGACTTGAGCAATTGCACTTGCAAAAGAGAGAGGAGCCAATTATCATACTCGACATGAAGCCAAAAAAGTCAGTGCTGCTGCTTAATATCCCTCTTAGACCAACTCCCCAACTCGATCTCTCCACCATCACTATTCCCATCAAGAGAACCAACCCCTCTAACAGTCATCCTCACCTCCCTCGTCTCAACAATCCCCCCTTTCTCTCCCCGACCACCAATACCAACAACACCTCCACTTCGTGAACCCCGTAAACGCTGCAAACCAAACAACTCCTCCTCACTACTATCACCACCACCAACACTATTAAGTCCCCTAACTTTCCCCTTTAACCTCCTCCTCGATTCTTCTCCCTCACTACTAATAACCGTATTATGCACCGCCGAACCCTGATTATAGATATGCGGATAGATTACATTCTGATTCTCCGATCCCAATCGACCCGATCTCCCTGATCTTCCTGATCCAACTGTTGGTCGACTTGAGGAGGTTATAGTGGGTAGGTATTGGGTTATCAGAGCCCGTAGTGGTGGGAGACAGATACAGATTACTCCGACGTTGATTTCTATTACGGACCAGAATCCGGAGTTTACATCGTCTGTTGAAAGAGGAATTGGTTAGTAGGGGGTTTGGGGGAGGAGTATAGGAGTGTGGGAGGTACGTACAGGTTGTATCTGGATTACTTGCTGATTTTAACGCGAACATTCGCATTATGCTCGTAAATGTGACACTATTTCCACATTATTAAAAAACCAAGTCTCTTTTTAGCTTTGGACTTGAACCGTTCAATTCATCTTCATACCTACTCAGAGTAAAAAGAAAAAGGTGAAAAGAAACTTACAAAGCACCCAAAGCAAAAACCCCATACAACAAAATCTTCTCCCTCTGTGCCCTCTGCAACTTATGAACCATCCAAAGCGGCAAAAACAGGATAAAGATATCGGTAATAATGGAGAAAATAGCATTAGCATACCAAGCCTGAACAAGGTTATAACAATAACCAGGTTTCTTCTTGATCCAAGCTTTTTCAACCGGTACACATTGGAAGACTCCTGCTATCGTTGTGGAAAGTGCGAATAGGGAGACAAGGGTTAGGAGTATGTAGATTGAAAGACGGTAGAGACGCTGAGGCATTATACGTAGGTATAGGAGGAGGATGGAGGTTTTGTTTAGGGCTACTGTTAGTTTGTAGGTTATTTGAAAGGTCCAGTGGAGCTTTTGAGTGGGTCAGTCATGTTTGGCTTTTTTTTTCTCTTTTGAACTCTTAGGGAAATTGGCAAGATAAACTTACTATGAGGACTATCCGTAATTGTTTCGCGGAGAGGTTTACACGATGACGACCCCAACCATTCGAAATAGCTACTCATGATCAGAAACCTCTCGAAACAAAGACACTAGTTGGTTTTGCTAAAATAGTGGTACTGTACATACCAACAAGTGTTTGGATATTACTAGCTAAAGCCATGATCTACTTTCTTATCAGTTAATGAAATAAAAACCGCTTTTCTCAAGAATGATAGAAGACGTACAAGAGCTCCTAATGCAGCCCAATCATCCATACCGAGTTGCTTTGCTAATATTCGACTCCAGAAACGTACGAAGACGAAACATGGTGATAGTACACAGAATATTAGACATGCTATCTTCTCGTAATCTGCATGGTGGATGTCCGATTGATCGCCTGCCATCACTCAGGAATTTGGAATGTACTGTACTATACTCCACTTCAAGACCATATGAAGAGAAGGATTACTATGAAATACAGTAGTAATCGACGATCTTTCAAAAGGTGGTTCCGATATTCTGGTGAAGATGGGGTTTGTGGGGTACGATTTGATATTCTTCGACTTTGGGATTGATTGATTGATTGAATGTACTGTACATACATAATTACGAAGTACATGAGGTGTGACTACTAAAAGGAAATTCTACTTTGTGTAAAGGTTGCGCAAAAACAAGGATAAGAGTGAACTCCTTAGTCCAAAGAGTCAATTCCGCCGAAAGTCTAGAAGGCTTGGATGGAATTGAGAAGAACTAGCCATACAGATAGCAAGTGACAAACAAGGTAGAAATTCCTTTGATGTGTGTGGTTTCATACGCAAGCCACTGATGTACTGTAGAGTACTTGTGTATATTTACTCCCTGAAGACTGCACGAATCTAACTCTAATTAAAATAGGCTACGAAGGTTAAAATATAAGTGTTTGTGAGAATTGAGCAACATCTTCCTTCTCTCAATTGGAAAGTAACGGTTAGTAGTTGAATAAGTATAGTGTTTGCCATAAATGATTAGAACAATCCAAACTCATTAATCCTTTCCTTCTCTGATACCTGATTCCCAAAAGCACCCTACGACCTGTGAAAAGTCCTAGCTAGGCCTTTTACAAAAACTCCTCGGGAGAAGCTATTTTACCGGCTCGCTGGGTTCAATATACCTAAAATGCTTAGCCGCATCGGCACATTCTTGGCACTTAATGTAGGGAGTACTTGATAGGCGGATTCTATTACAGCGTTTCCTTCCCGTTCTTGGCACTTATCAACGTTCCTGGCGTCCTGCATAGATGATGCGTTCTGTTCGTTTCCCGGTTAAAGATGTGTGGTACAATTTTGTTCTGGTTGCTTTTTACGGGGTATGATCTTGTTTAAGGGATGATACTCCGTACTTCCGAGATCATTTGTGCACTTGGAAAATCGTGGTTTTGGACTGGATGTTTTGGGGTTTTTAGATAAAGAGTTTGGTAGGTAGTTAGGGAGATTGTGATGTTGGTAGATATATATGTATGTAGTGAAGTGGTTTATTAATATTACGTTTATTGCCATAAGTTTTCTACAAGTCCTTCGTTCCAAATCCCTCTCTAATCTGTCTGCGGTTGAAAATCCCTTTAATCCAGCCACCCGAGCAGCGCCGTATGAAAGGCAACAGGGTCTTCAACCTGTGGTGCATGGCCAAGATCAGGAAACTCAATCAGAGTACAATTAGGAATCTCAGCCGACACCTCCTTTCCCAAGATCTCATAATGACCAAGCAAGGGCTTGACGTCTGCAGGAGCCCACGCTTTTCCGATGGCCGTATTATCCATATCGCCGACCATGAGTAGCGACCTCATCTTGAGTTTTGGAAGTTGGTAGATGATAGGCTCTGTGAAGATCATATCTGTTGTTAGAGCCATGTCGTATGCAAATGTTCTGCCTTCTGATCCTTTGTATACATCTAGAAGCATTGTAACCCATATATCGTAAGATGCGTTCCATGTTCCGGAGTAATAAGTTGCTTGTTGATATGTCTTGATGGAATCAAAGGTCGTAGCAAGCTCCGTTTGGAAAGAAACATCGATCGTTTGATATGGAACTCCGAGAGCCTGCCAGTCCTCCAATCCCAACGGATCAACAAGGATAAGTTGATGTGTCTGATTTGGGTAATTGAGAGCATATCGAGATGAGATCATTCCACCCATTGAATGGCCCATGATTGTCGCATTGGTGATGTTCAGTGAGTTGAGTAGACCATTGGTGTTTGCCGCAAGTTGGTGTAATGAGAATTGGTATTGTAGTAACTTTGAGGATTTGCAGAACCCTATTTGATCGGGAATTATCACACGGTACCCGTCCGCTGAGAGAACTCGAGCGGTCTCATTCCATGTCGCACCGCAGAAGTTCTTGCCATGCAGCAGTACAATCTCGCCCTTCCGTATTGTTCCATTTGCAGGCGGTACGTCCATGTATGCCATAGTAATATTCTGCTGCTGAGAAGCAAAGGTGTAAAAGTGGACAGGCCATGGATAGGGAAATGCAAGTCCTCCTGGTGCGTCTGAAGAGTTTGAATATGGAGCGAATGTACTCGTTGATAGGGCTACCAAAGCCAAGACAACAGCAAGTAGCTGCGTGAGGGACGTCATGCTGAAAAAGACTAAAAACTGCTGCGAAGAAGTTGATGCTTTTTCCTTGACTGCATACGCCACCTGATATATTTGAGTGCAGGACAAAAAAGACTTGAGAAGGAAGCAGAGAATCAATCTTACAGATCTAGGACGTAATAGATAGGCAAAAACCCGACAGGGCCTGAGTTAGCGAGCAAGGACATGTTGCTAGGCTAGGTACTTCTCGGTTACAGCTACTACTACTGTCCACAGCGGAGGTACGGCGACAAATACCCCGCTCCAACATCTGCAGCAACGGAAATTTTGCCTCTTTCTTCTCTGTAGAAGGCACATCATAATATATGCAATGGGTAATAGACTAGAGTACTCCCATTAATCGGCCAAAGTGAGTTTAAGTGGATTGTCAATTGTCTTAAGCGAGTTAGGGTGGTGAACTTTGAATCTGGTGAACGGTTCGACTCTTCAGTGAAGACATGATTATCGTAACTATTATCAGTTATTCCTTTCCATTAGGGGTTAGAGTCAATTTCTAACCTGCCTTTAAAGTAGCTTATGAGAGAACCTAGGCTCACTAGGTAGCACAGAAAATACTGCAAACCATCCCTACCACACTTTCGCAGACTGCGATACATCCTTGATACTTCGTACCTTTAATCTATTCCCGACATGGAAGAAGAGGCAAGGTCCGAATCATGACTTAAGTCTTTCCTCACATGTCACCCTAACATATCCCAGAGCAGAGCACTTTGATCATGCTGTGATCCCCGAAGCCACAACATATTCCGACCAGGCCAGGAAGAACCAGATAGTGATGAAGCTGCTTCAAGCTCAGCTCGATGCCGGCCCTGAGATCAATTTGGAGATTGCCTTGCGTCGTATTGAAAGAGAAATGATTCCACCGGAAAAGAGATTACCACCACCAGTGAAAATGGACTTTTGTCAAAGGGTCGTCAGCTGGAAAGCCAAAGCCGAAGTGATCTATCCGCTCGCTGTCTGATTCAGAGAAAAAGATGCTAGCCCAATATCTAGTCTAGTCATCTTCGCTGGCCCTTATTCTAAAGAAATGATAGCGAATTCCGAAAAGCTATGGGAGGATGAAACACGGGGAGCTGTCCTAAAATGCAACGACGAAAGTGAATACGAATTTAGCATTTGAAGGGTTCCGATTTTCCATTAACACAAATCCTCCGAGCCCAGCGTGGATCAATTCCTCAAAAGCTTCTTGCCTCCGTCAGCTGAGGGCTCGGCGTTTACTCGTGGAGATGTCAGACCACAGAACATCATGGTCCAAGAGGATGGTAATGGCAGGTATGTCGTCTCGGGCATCATCGATTGGGAGTCAAGTGGATTCTACCCCGATTGTTTCGAGTCAATACAGATATCAGATATTGCATTTGTTCAACCGAAGCGTGAACAATGACTGGTATAATTACGTGCCACCTTGTATTGCTCCAGCAAGACATCCGGAACGATTCCTGGTTGGACGTATCTGGAACCTCAGTACTTCTTTCTTTCTCTTCGGTCATATTAGACAAATATCTCACGGCTACAATCTAAAATAGCAGCGGAAGATTGAAAAGTTGAAAGCAATGACTTGACTTGACTACCTACGTAAAAGCAAAAGGAAAGTATCAAATAAATATCCAATAATGATAATTGATACTAATAACAGATACACCTCGCGGTTACCAAATTCAATCAACAAAACATAGACAATCGAAAGCTCAAGAGACAAAAGAAAGTAAGCCGAATGGCGAATAGTTCCCCAAAGACATCTTCACATAACGACCGTTTCGAATGTATTTCCGATACGGAGCGATCTGCACTCCAATGGTTTGTTTAGGCACTTCAACAGCCGGAGTTATTCTAATTTCTTGTAGATATCATCAATTTCATCTTCTTGATCTCAAGGTTACCATTTTTTTTTTAACTTCCACACCATCATCGGTACGAAAAGTTCGGTTCTCTCTAGTGTAAGAGAAAGACCACACACACACAACATTTTTTGACATTTTCAAGTATTCTTCCTTTCTTCCTTCCTTACTTCTATAAGGATATTCTTGAAAGAGCTTCCATGGTCTGGACTTCATACTCTGTTTTCAAAGTGTGAATGCTACGATCTAGAATCCTTTCGTCTACGCTTTCTCGTGGTGCTGCGGGGTTTTGGTTTTTACTTCTTCTTATTTTCTGTTTCCGTAAGTTTGATTGCTGATTATTTGGAGATGATTTTTTTGTGGACAGGATGTTGAGGTTTGATATACAGGTTCGGAGGCTCAGAGGTTGAATCTTGATTCCCTCTTTTCCTTCCTTTTCTTCGATCGTGTGTTTTGTTTAGTGTATACAGTCTGCATCTTGGACTTGCTACACTGCACGAATATCTTCGATTGCCTGTCATGGCTTCCTTGTGAGTGTTCCCTTTAAGCCAAGGAATTAATTCAAATGTTGATATTGGGGATACAACAGATAAGAAGCCAGGCGATCAGCCCATTCCTTGTTGACGAGGACATACCTGTAATAAAACGAGATCGAAAATGGCGGACCTCGGTGATACAAATCCATCTTTTACCTATACTGGAACGAAGAAACCATGGGCTGATTATGCGATTGAGCTCAATGAAAAGATTGATTGGTTCAGGAATCTCATTGATGATGATTTTGAGAAGGATCTCGATGGAGTGATTACTGAGTTTGGAAATCTCATCGGAAATACTCTCGAGAACGAACACCATAAAATGATCGAGGTGTTCAGGATTCTTATTGAGAATCCTTTCGAGTATGGAACTAATGAGAGAATTGATGCGTTTAGGAGACTCATCGATGATCCTTCCGAGAACGAAAATATTGAGAAGTCTGTGCAGGAAAGAGTCAACCAGGAAAAAGTCGACCAAATTAAAACCAACGAGGGGAAAACTCCTAAGAAAGCTATGAGATCACGAAGACGTAGGCTAAATGCTGCAAAGGCAAGACAACGAAAGTTAGAAGAGCAGACTGTGAGCGCATCCAAGGACCAAGATAAGCAACCAAAACCTTCCAACAGCATAAGTTTTCCCGAATACAGCGACAGCTCGAAGCAAGTCAAGAGCTCTGAAACCCACACACAGCCATTTCGGATCCTGCGTTCAACCATAAAGTGGAATATTCTACACACGAACAGAAGCTTCTAAATATTCTAAAGATAAACCCTAGCAAGGAAAGCATTTCGTCTGAAAGGAAAGGCATGTTTAGGGAAAGAGTCGCTCAGGAGATATTGGTTGGTCCTAAAGCAGTTCATACTCTCGGACAAGATTGCCCCAAGAGATTATATAAGAAGAGAAACTCTTACATGGATGTAGTTGCAGAGAGTTCGTGTGTAGCTGATTCTAAATCTACATCTCCAAACGAGGAGCTCCGAGCCTACTTGAGGACATTGTCTGGTGAGGAAGAAGACTATGTAGGCAAAAGAGAGCGTGGTCTTGTCGCTAATCACATACCAATTCCTGCAATTCCTGTACACAAACCAGAGATTTCGAGGAGGCCATCAAATGAGGTAGAAATATGTCTGGGTAGACTTGTAGAGGGTTTTTTGGCAGCTGATCATACACCAACTCCCACACAAAACCTAGAGCTCTTGGATCTCTTCAAAACACCATCTAGCAACTCAGGAAGGTGTTCTGAAAAGTTAGTAGAGCGTAAATTAGAAACTGCTCATACACCAATTCGTGTACAAACGAAGGAGCTTTCAACACTGCTAAACTGGGAGAAACCAGAAGAACTTGCAAAACAAGAGGGAGCTGTACTGGCTAAAGAAACTTCACTGTCTCTACCACCAACCTCTGAAACTTCTCAAGAGCTTAATGAGATTCAGACTGATTTCAATGGTCTTGACCTTACTCATCAGCCACCTGAAACAATGATTGCATTAAACGATGAGCTTCGAGAGGATTCCATATATAGAGGTGTCGACTTTGTCGGACTTGCAAAAGCATGGTGGGGCCCAAAATTACAAGAGGAAACCACTCAAGCATCTCTTCAGACAACACTCGAAGACGAACCATCTACATCAGATTCAACCAAAGTTCAGAAATTGTTTGCCATAGTCATGACAAGTATACAACATGCGAATATTCTCGAATTCATTATCTCAATCCTGATCACTGTTCTTGCCTCTGTTATTGGACATAGGATAGATATTATGGGATGAGAGATTAGATTATTGCTTTTGAACAAGGATGGAAATTGGTTGTGTAGGAAATGTCTAAGGATACCTTTATAGGTTAAAGATCTAATTATCAAAGGGTTAATTTCATTCAGTAGTTCTTTGTATTTGATTGTAGGGTGTTATTTTGAATAGTGATCTGTTTCAGTAAATGACTTGCTTTTGGTAACTAGGTTGATTTCGGTAACTGGATTGATTTGGGTAACTAGGTTAATTTCGGTAACTGACTTGATTTGGGTAAGTAAGTTAAACTGGGTAACTAAGTTGAATTGGATAACTCAGTTGGTTTAGGTAACTCATTCAATGCAATTTGTAGCGTACAGCACTTAGTATACTTTGTCTTGCAGCGTGATGTTTGGTGATGTTTGATGATGTTCAAGAACCTGAGCTAGTACTATATTTGGCCTAGTGCGAGATTAGTGAATTAATGCTGACTAGCTAGAAGCTGCACTGCCACATAGCTTTTCACGTGACCGCACTAACCATGGGGTGCGCCACACCATTGATTTTTTTTCTTGCACCGCCACACCTTCATCTCTGCACCGCCACAATCACCTTTCGTATTCGTATTCGTATTAGACAAGCCTACTAGCACACAATGGCGCGACTAACGGAAGAAGCCTCGAAGGCGCAACGCGATCGCGAGCTTGCTACTGCTGCTGCACTCCCGACTCTCAAGGAGAGAAAGACCGCAACGGCCCGCGCAAAGAAGAACTTCGAGTCGAGAGAATTTGATAGGAGAAACCCTGATCGCCGCTCCGCACCCAAACCAGTTCCAGTCCAAGGACCTGCATCGAACCCCTCCGACATCATGCCTGGCCTGACTGTCAACACCAACAATAACACCTCTGCTGCGCAATCCCCTACTCCGAACACCAGCACGAACCGTAACTCAGCATCATCTTCTCCAGTCCCGCCACCCTACTCACCCATCTCTCCTTCACGAAGCGCTGCCGCTCCTCAGCACCCTCAGCACCCTCAGCACGATCAGAATGGCCTTCCGTATACCTACACCCACCACCAACAACAGCGCCAGACATCTATGCGACCTCCGGCTCCAGTAGCAATCGATTATGCCACCAACCCAGATGTTCTGGCGGTGAGCGCCGCTCAGTCGATTCTTCTACTCCAGCAGCGCAAGGCAAAGGAGGACTTGGTAAAGCTCAATATGGCTAAGATGCGCGCTTCCAATGACCCGTGGGCATTTCAAGCTGCATTGAAGTCGGGAGACATTAGGCATGAGAACAACTCGCTGTTTGACCCATCTGCTGAAGAAGATGAGGAGGAAGATGATGAGGAGGGCGAATATGGAGAGCTGGCGGGGGCATCGGCCTCTCACCACACCGGTAGTGGCAGTGGAGGGTTCAATTTCGGTGGAGGAGGATCAGGTGGTGCTGCAGGAGGCTTCGCAGGCTTCGGGTCTGGTGGTGGCCAGGCTTTTACGTCTGGAGGTGAACCTGTTCCGTCTGGCCCTGGATCTGGCACAACGGAAGGATTTGGCTCTAGCAACGGCGAGTTTGTTGGCGACAACATTCTCAGCACGACCACTTCCTCTCCACATCCCGCATCCGGCTCTACCAAGAAGCGATGGGCTCCTCTCCCAAGTCCACAAAATGTCTACCATGTTCCTCCTATCAACTGGTTTCAGTACGGTATCATTGGAGAGCCTCTGCAAGGATTACACGACCACGCAGTCCGCCGCCCAACAGACGGTGCCCCAGCAGTTTACAACCCCAATGACGGTACGTATACTTCCCCGCCGGAGGTCAACAAGCGCCAGTCAGACGTTGCAATCGCCGCACCTTATAACCCCATGACGGATAAACTGGACAAATCGAACACTCGCAAGGGAGGAAAGCGTTGAGGAAGACTGAATGGAATGAATTTAATGATGACACCAAGCATGGATGATACCCCGGGGTCTTTGGAGTTTCGGTTACTGGGCGCTTTAGAATCGCTGGATGGGACTTCTGCGTGCATCACACACGTCTTTCTGTATGATTAGAAGATAAGTAAAGCATGATGAAACTTATGCAACTCATGAGACTCATGAAGCTCATGAACTAGATTACAAGAATAAAGAGATTCACAATAAGCACTAAGCACTATGAAGTATTATACTTGATGTTTCGTATAAGAAGTGAGCGCAAGACAATTGGGAAGCAGCCGAGTCCACACAGCTAAAGAGCACTCCAAATAACCTAGAAAATCTAGCTTTAGCCTTTCAAACACGAAGAAGTTAGATGCCCTACCTACTCAGATAAAAGGGAGAATCTGGTCGCCAGAAGGAGGGAGAGGAAAGTGAGAGCGAGAGGGAAAGTGAAAGGGAAAGTGAAAGCTTGAATGGCGAGCGGCCCTTTTCAAAATGCTACAAAACATGAGCGATTCAATCTTACTACCTACCTATCTACCTACTTACTTATAATAAGCTAAAACGAGTTCTTTCATATACTCTGGCAATAAACGATATAATAACAACATTAACTATTACTTTTGAATTAGTTGAGGTACTAGTACTAGTTAAGGTATTAGTTAGTAGGAGATCTCACTGTAACCCAGGTAGAGGTATCCTCCAAAGCCGTGATCAAAGTCTCGGCCGAGGTATGAATAGACTCCTAGGTAAGACGAACTCTTTGTATATTTGTAACTGGAATGTGATGTTGGAAAGATGGACTTATGAGGCTGCATTGTTGTTCTCTTGGATCTCGATCTCGGGTAATGCGCTTTATACCAGCAATGATGTCTGGTAATCCATTGTACATGTACGTAACCAATATTTGGTGGTTATTGTGGGATTCTTTGCATGTTAAACGTTTTATATTGGTTAGAAGGTAACACAGGACTATGGGCTAATGGACTATTGCATAAAAGTGTACATGGGGAGTTTAACTAGGTCAGTGCTATAGAAAACTGTCCACATGTTGCATATGAGATACCAGTATCTGAGATTGTGCTTATTTTGTTCTTTGCTAGCTAATTGACCTACGAACGAATGCTTCATGATGTATGTACTCTTACAAATCCCACAAGTCTCCTTCCTCCGCATGATTGACTCAAAGTTTCAACACAACAGCCTCTGCTTCAAGTAGCAATATGCTATTGTTTAGTTAGTATTATGTGAAGAAGATATAGTCCAATATGTACTTTCCAATATCTTTAGCAAAGTTCATTCATGATTCCGCTCTTCGCTAGTTCCATTCAAGTTCTGGCCATACAAAAGTTGGGCGAAATATGCCGCTGCATTTCCATATTCGATTGGATAACCAGGAAGAAAATGGTTGGTGGTGTGTAGAACACTCGAAAAATACCTAGGGAGAGCTTTCTGTCCACGCTATTCGTTGTTTGTTAGCTCGAGGCTTTTAATGTGAATGTATAATTGTTTTCTTACCCTTCTCAGTTCCATTTGAATTTCCTTAGATCCATGGCCTTGTCTTGGACAACCAAAGAGCCTGAGCCAAATGGGACTATAGCTGGGCGTGCAAAGGTGTAGTTTTCGTAGTCTTGCAGATTTTGGTTGACCACCTCCTTGTCCCAAAACTTATCACGACCATTTCCTAAGCCCTTTGGATCCTTGTTGCTGGCATCATTCTCAAACCAATGTTTCATCGAACGCTGCTCATCGCTCGGATTCCGCGTTCGGTAAGCCTCCTTTAGTTCTGCCCAACCATAATTGGAGCCCACATCTTCAGCGACGCCGTGGCCTTCACCATCAGTACAGAAGAACTTTTCTGAAGAAGGTGCTCTTCCAACCACAGCGATCAAGTGAATCCAGTAATCTCCGAAATCATACTCGTACTCAATCTTTGACTTTTCATACTTCTTATTGCCAAACACTTTGTTGAGTATCATGTCACTTGCATTGACTTCTGTTGTTTGGCTATGCTTTCGGCGGTAGGAGTACATGCCATCAGTCGCAATATGCATTGGGACCCCTTCAACATTTTGCACGATCCTCAGCAGGTTCTGCTTCGGTCCTTGGAATGCTATGGCATTGCCAAATTTCTCTTGTGAAATTCTTTGGGCTTTCTTATGGTTTATGTTTTCTTCTGGCGTCAGTGTTTTCCATAAAGGGGGCTCGGCATCTGGGTCTTTGATCTTGAAGTCATATGTGTGAGCACCACTCCATCCAAAAGCTATCTGCAAAGCCTTGTGAAGTTGAGCAAAGGTAGCATTCGCAGGGCAGGAAAGGGTGCGGGAGATGGATGGGTTCGAAATGCAACGGTCGGATTTGTAACTCTCTTCGGTTGGGTCATAGGGAAGCAGATCGACTTTGAGAATAAAATTCTCCCTTGTGCAGCTCTCCTTGTGAGCAGGCCAATCATTTTTCTGGCATTCCCGGCCTGCACATATGGTTTAGTTAGCAGAAATATGAAGCTAAAAGAATATCCTACCGCAGTATTGGACCATCTTGCATCGCATGCACCGAAACAAGATTCCCCCATTATCTATCTCCAACTTCTTGCAACAAGCACATTTGTGTGCATCTACGACTTTTTGTGCCTCGATCATAGCTTGACTAGCTTCTTCGTTCACCTCCTGAAAAAGTCCTGCTTGCAGAACAGACGCTCTACTGCCATATGCATCCGCTTCCTTGTTTTCTGCACTTTGTTCTGTATTACTCTTTGCCGTTGCATCATCATTTGCGAATACTTCTTCGGGAGCGTTCTCCAGAAAAGCATCAAGCAGTTCCAGGCTTCTTTCGAGTCTGGTCTTCGCTTTTGTCGACTCCTCGTCCGAAGTACCTGCTTGACGCAAAACAGTATTGACATTTGCTAACTCCTCCTGAAGCGTAGCCTTCTTCGCTCGCATGAGCCCCACTAACGGAGTCTCTGGTCCATGGTGCTCAGATGCTTCAGCAGCTCTTGCTGCTGTTGTTGTAGTATCGTCTGTCATTGTATCAGATCACCTTCCTTGAGGCAGGTCTTAGACAATACACGCAAGAATAGGAGTGTGAAGGGATGAGAGAAAAGTGAGAAGTGTAGGGGAGAGATTGCAAGAGACAGGAGTAACAGAATGTCAAAGAAAGGGTGGTAGAATTGATTTACTCGTCGAAAGATAGTCGAATAGACTATATTGTCTACAATCACAAGGAAGCTGAAGTGACCTGCATGATACTTTTGATATGTGTTTTGTTGAAGAAGTTGAAGTGAAAATGAAGATGAGGTCGGAGGTTGTGGACGAGTGATTTTGGATGCACGTGACTGGACCGAAAGAAAAGTGGAGCCCAGGTATTATTCAATAGCAAGTATCAACACTTTTGCATTCATCCATTGTCACAAATAAATTCCTTCTACAGTTTCACTAATTCAGGCAAGTACATTTTCCCTAAATCAGTAATACAGGATAATTGCAAACTTAGAGAAGGCTTAGTTAGGTACTCACAGACGAGAGCGCTTTGATCTATGACAAACAAATAAAGTGCTCCTCCAGTTTCACTAACACAAATAAAATACCCGTAGAGTGGTTTCACTTATGATATCTCTACAATATGTGGTATAATAATAGTAAGGTCTAGGTACAAAAATTACTACCAGTACGAGGGACTTCCATCCAATTTATGTCATTCTAGCTTAAGAAGACACAAATTAATAATAGAAACTTCTGGTCTTTATGATAGACATGGGCACTTGCTGTAAGAACACTAAACGTGGTAGAGACAACGAAAGTGCAAGCAGATGTAACAGATGTGACTACCTTACTTCTGTCCTATGCTCCAGATTGCTTCTTGCTTTCAGGCGTGATTTAGTGTTGCTCATAGATGAACTCATATGCCTGAAGAAGTATCCATAGCTCAAGTTGGTTGACCTCAAAACAAGACATAAGGAAATTCCAGGAAAATCGATATCATAATGTTAAAAGTTACTTCTTGTGAATAGGAAACTTCCCATATCCATACACCATAGGTACCACAAGAATCTTAATAGCTCTTCTGATTATCATTTAGCTTTTAAAGTCTAATCTCTTTTGCTTTCGCTGTGCCAAGTCCAGCAGTTGACAGAAGCTGGGTATCTTGAGAAAGTATGTTCCGGAACTCTTACAAAACCAAACAAGAATGTAAACTCCTACAAAAATGGCCAATTGTGCCGCTTATTCCAACAAATTACATCCCTGATGCTGTTTTTCTCTCTTGAATGTATAACTCCATGCCAATGCTCCAATCCCCGTTTCCCCTTGTATGAGTCCAGCTATCACTCGAGTATCGTTCAGTTCAATAGCCATGCTGCTAGGATAACTAGACCTAGTGTTGACCCCGATGCTGACATTTGGGTTCCTGCGTTTGCGGCTGTGGTCGTAGCGGCACTCGAGGAGCTTTCGGAGGCTGTGACTGCTACGCTTGGGGTTACGACGACCTGAGGATCATTAGCTTCTATATATGCGTGCAGTTATGAGTAAGAGCTTACCATGCTGGTTACGGTATTTATGCTCTTGGTTGTAGGTACAGTAGGTGTTCCCGAAGCCGTGAGGATCTCCGTCATAGAAGCGCTCTTGGCAGCAGTCATAGTGCTGTTGGTAAAAGATGGGACAGCAACGAGTGTGGTATTCGAGGCTGACGTGGAAGTGGAAGCGGCAGCAGTGAGAGCAGTGAGAGTAGAAGCGATAGATGTGGAGTTTGCCGTGGGGTATATCGGAGTTGCTGTACTCAATGTTGAGACGGCAGCGATAGAGGACTCAGAGGACTCAGAGGCCTTAGAGGACTTGGTTGCAGTAACAGAGGAGGAGGCGATAGTCTCGCTCTGGGCGAATACAGGTGCGATGAGGGCGCTGAGGCCGAGGAGGATGATTGAACAACGCATTTTGAATGGAGAGAAGGTTCGAATTGTGATCGTTGGACTGAGGAGGCTTCGAGATTGAAATCGTATGAGAGTGTGCGTTTGTACTTTGTCTTACAGTCGAAGCCGAGAGAGATCGGTGTAGAAACGAAGGTGTGGTGTGGTGTGTAAAAGGTGAAGACCAGCTTATCGACGCAACCAGGCAGCGTTAATCAATTGGGGGTTGTGAAAAAGAGTGGCTGTTCCGAAGTATTCACTTATATGCTGCTGAAGATCTTCGAGTGGCAGAATTACGGAATGCGGAGATAGTTCGTGGGATCCCAAGGATCAAACAGCAGAGGCGCAGAGCAAGAATGTGTATGTAATGCGAAAAGAGAGGCTGGAGCAGAAAAGAAGGATGAGCACGAAGGGAAAAAACGAGAAGGCAAAAAAGTGAGTGGCTACTTGACCTCTCGTATTATATGTAGTCTCACGATGCAACGAAAATCTCCAGCTCTTACAGTAGTCCTAGGCTCCTTACGTTCTCCGCGTCGCTCGCATCGGATGTGATGGAACTGATGGAACTGATGGTCCCCCCTCCACTAATCCAGGAGTGAAGATGGATCTGCCTCCGTTCGGTGATCAGTGTCGCGAGTTGGGCAGTCGTCCGAACGCCACTTTGCCTCATCCCCTCACTGATGGTTCTGAAAGGGGCCCCCCTGTAGAAGAAGAGGCCCCCCTGAAGCCCTAAACGAAGCCCCCAACCTGGCTCAAGGGAGCATCCGCCCTCTGCTGATTGCACCAGGCTTTGCCTTAACATCAGACCAGGGCTCACGCTGAAACTACTCAAATGGGCACCTACAGTTATGAGGACCAATCAGCACGCTTGAGCTTGGACTGATCTGGCTGAACGAATGTTTCGAGATCAGATTTCAATTTAGCCAATGGTATAACCAGATGACGAGTCCCTCATATGATTTGTTTCTGTTAGACAGACCATCACATTTTGTGTCTTGGGGCACAATTCATTTCGAGTCGGACAGCCGCTGGACAACCAAACAAAACTGCCGCGACGCCGACCAAAACTTAAGTAGCCAATTCATGTTCTTTCATTTATTTCTTCATGTATTTTATTTCTTTGCATTGTTTTGCGAATGATTGACAGGTGCGGGCGCAGAGACTGGGCGCAGAGGCTGATCTTTCAGGCGATGGCTATTTTCCTCGTCCGATGTTCCTCCTTGGACCTTCCCCCAAGAGCTGAGCCTCTGCCTTCTGTTTGTCGAGGCAGATCCAACCAACAAACACTTCAAATCCCTCCTTTGCACAGAGGCATAGGCGTGATAGGCATAGGAAGAAGCCTTCCTTCTGCAGTTCGCCCAACGACATACCAGCACATCCCTACCTGTCACCAATATTCTACTTCTTCCGATCAATTAAACAGCCTGATTGCGAAGGACTTCTTCGTTGGATTACCGCATGTTTCTGTAGGCCTAAGCTTTGTCGTTTGCAAAGGCTGTTAGATGGTCATGTGGTCTTCGTGTACAGCAGACATGGTACCTCAGTCGGCTATTGATCGAGCCCATAGGGTTAGCACTGCCATTCATTCTGTTCTTCTATTCCATATCATTTTGCTATTCTCTTGCCAATTCCTTCCAAGTTGGCTGACCTGACGGGAAGTCTTTGAGCCAGGTCTCGTGATATGAACCACGTGATCAAGGACCTACTACTCCCGTCAGGTCATCTCAATAGTCTCGGAAGTTCTTGTTGTTGCGTCAGATAAGATGACTCTTTGTGTTACCATCTGTACTGAAAAGGTTACCCGGAGTTACAAGAGTATCGTACAATAGCCAATGCTACGAATGAATGGCCCTCTTCGCGGAACCGCATATGTTGGCGAAAATGAGGGGCCAGTTGAAGCTAAGCGGAAGGCGTCCGCCCAGAGCTCTTTGCATCCGTTGTTCCATGAACCCCCTCATCAATCAGCCATGATAAATATGGAAGTAGTGAACCTCTTGCTCATTTTCCTACATGCTATTATCCTGTAGAATCCTTTAATAACCAGCCTCCTTTTGAATTCAGACTTCGAGCGATACTGCATCTCCTAATTAAACAATGGCCACTAAAAGTACAGCTGTTACTCGTGATTATGGGAAGAGAACTGCAATAGTGACAGGTTCTGCAAGAGGAATGTACGTTGAAGTACTGGGCTGGAATTTGTTCTCTCATCCACCAAGCTAATTATCAGTCAGAGGGAAAGCCATCGCTATGCGATTAGCCGAAGACGGATTTGATGTCTGCATCAATGATATTGCAGTAAACCAAGCCGAGATTGACGAGGTGATGCTTTTTGCTTCCAGTCATCGATATCGGTACTAAATCTACTCTTTCGTAAGACAGTAAAAGAAATCCAAGCTCTCGGTCGAGCATCAATCGGCTATGCAGCAGACGTTTCAAAGCTGGCAGAAGTAGAGGCCTTAATTGCGACCAGCGTGGAGAAACTAGGAGACCTGAACGTAATGATTGCCAACGCTGGGATTGCTCAAGTCAAAGCTCTGCTAGAACTTTCTGAAGATGACGTCAGGAGGATGTTCGAGGTGAACGTATTTGGCGTCTTCAATTGCTATAGTGCAGCTGCAAAGCAAATGATCAAACAGGGGGGTGGAGGAAAGATAATTGGAGCTGCTAGGTTTGTTCTCTCCGGGTCATTATGTCGCTTACTATACTGACGTGAATAGCATCGTGGCATTCAAACCATTTGCTCTACTTTCCCACTACTCAGCCTCCAAATTCGCTGTTCGAGGCTTTACTCAAGCCTTTGCCATGGAGGTCGCAAAACACAAGATTACAGTTAATGGTTATGCTCCTGGTATTGTAGGAACAGCAATGTGGGATCTCATTGATGAAGAATTGGGCAAGACAACTGGAGCACAGAAAGGCGATAGTAAGTATTTTCCTGCTGAGTTGAGGAAAGGGAAGAAGAAGAAGCTCTAACAAGTTACAGCTATCAAGAAATATAGTCAGGATTTGACGGCTCTAGGTAGGATTAGTGTGCCCGAAGATGTGAGCAAGACTGTGAGTTTTCTTGCAAGTCCGGATTCGGATTTCATGACTGGTCAAACCGTTGTTGTGGATGGTGGTATTGTGTTCAACTAAGTATGTTTTGATTATGTGTAATACTTGTTTATCACCTAGGACTTGAATTAAAGAATATGTTACCTTCGCTTTCTAGATATTATGGAGAATGTGAGTTGTTAAATACTAGATTGGAGCCATGCTACTAAGTAATTTCAATTGTTAGTTATCCTTTACGAAACCACCTCCCTTACCAACCTAATTCGTAGAACTGTAGAACCATATATTCACACCTGCAACAGTCACAGGCTTGGTACGGGCAGCTCTATATGAGCACTAGCAAAGAACATCAAAGTGCTAGTTGTTTCAAGAAAGATTGCTGAATACCGTCGACTCACTTAGTGTTCAAAGCACGCTTTGTTTGAAAGCGATAGGCGGATTCACAACAGTGATTAAAAGGACGACTAACTATCTTGTCTGATACATGAGTCTTTGTATATAACCTCTATATGTTTCTAAAATTCTCATCTTTTCTCATCATAAGATTCTTAGTAGGTACTCTTCAAAGCAGTCGCATCACACTACCACCTTGAACGCACCCTCGCGTATTAGCGAGGAAAATATTTTAACCTGAGGTGTCTTCAAAGACAGTAGCAAACTACTATTTATGCAGGGCACATTTTCGCCTTCAATAGTTTTAATCAATCTGAATTCGAAAAATACTAATATATTCAGCATAATCAACTACAAATTCTAGCATCTTCCCTAATCTTTGCTCTCTAGCAATACTACTGAATCCCAGAACAACTCTTGAACAAAGACATATTCACTATGACGACCACTACGATTTCAAAGACGAAGACGTTCTCAACTTTATCGGCTACCTCTCCCGAATTTATTCCAATTCGCGAATATAACATCCTGTCTGCACGATCTTCAAACTTCGTTACCACCAAAGCTTGTGAAGACAACACACGCACAATCACTGCCACACACTCTTCTTCTTCTTCTTCTAAGACCAATTTCAAAACCAGCATCAGTTCTAAGAACATCGCATTCCTTCTCGAAAAGCTTGGAAAGATTCCAGAACTTGTTCCAACATACTCCAATCGACCACCGCTTCCCACACCAGACGAATCTCTTACCAAGTGGCAAACAATGAATTACTCCAACTCAGCCGATCTCCTACCCTCTCGATCCAACGTCAATACTATAGATCAAAAGTTCACCTCAAACCCCGCACCGTCTTCAATTTCAACCTCAACCTCGCCCAGACCCGCAAAGACATCCAACCAAAACTCACCACCCTCTCCATCATCTTCATCTGCCCCCTCCTCAACAACTACCTCAAACGTCAACGAAAGCACCAAGAACACGGTGCCAACCGCAGAAGATCCCGAGGCATTCAGGGCAAGGATCCAAGCTGCGAATGAGTTACAATGAGCACAAGCGGACGCAGAGCATGCAGCACGACAAGCAGAACGTGCAGCACAACAGGCAAAGCGGTGGCGAGATGCCGGTATTGTGGTTGGTGAACAGGAGATCACTGAGATGGAGGTTTGGCTTTGGGAGCATCCTATTTTGGGAATTTATCGATGTTCAGAACCAAGTCCTTTGCGCTGCTGGATGGCTTATGCTTGAGATGCATGGCCGTGGTGGTTACTGAATGGGATTAGTGGGGTTTTATGAGGGTTTGCTTGGACTTGGGGTGACTATTGAAGAGCGTGAAGGGTCCCATGGAAAGTTGATTTGGGTTGAGATGAAGCCGAGATGGTGATTGTGGTTCAAGTTCTAGGTTATCTGGAATTATGTTGTGAAGATAATGTAATTTGATGGATATAGATTATGAGCTCAACTACAGTATGCAATGGAGACTTTGGGCTTGCCTCTTTGAAGAAATTTTTTTTCTACAGATCTTCGCGCCTTTTTGAAGTTATTCAATTCACCTTGATGATGTATAGTACCCTTAGCTCGGTCTTTCCATTTCTGTCTCAGAGTTTTGATATGTTCTTACCATCTTGGTTAACTTCAACTAACGACTCTTTGTACCACAACCGCACCTCCCTTCCGCGTCTCCATTCACCACATATCAACATTTCTTCATCTTGAATCTTGAGCTCGAAGTCTCTTGCGCAGCAATATCCCATAACAACATTTTTGCGCATTTACTCTCATACATCGCAACATCCACAAAACAACATACATAATTCCGTCGCTCAACCAACCTACCTCTCAGCTTCAGTTACAGATCATACAGTACACACTATGGAACGCTTCGTGAAAAACGTCAATATCCCTCATCCATCAGAGGGCGAAAACATGCTCGTACACCTACAGAACCGGTCAGTCACATCAGCGCCTAGACAACCGTATACAATTGATCCCGAGCCTCGTCGCAGGCAACGATCATCTTCGGATGGCAAAGCCGTATACACGAGCAACCCGACCACTCGAACAAATAATACTCAACCTGAGCCAGCAAATCGTGATGGGTTGGCAACTGCCATGCAAGGTACTCCAAATGCTAGAACAACGTCTCAGAATTCCTCTGGCTCTACAGGCAACCGGGAGACTGGAGCAAGCACTCAACAAACAGCATCAACAGCAGGCATTCCCTTGAGAACTATCACGCAGTCTACGGCCGCTGGTATAACTGGTTCAAAAGGGGCGAACAGTGCCGACAGCTCCTCTTCAGCACCAGACTCGCCGAAAAATCAAGTAGCAGGGCATGCCTCTGGAGAAACCAGCGATTATGACCGGCATGCAGGAGATGATTCGCCCGGACTTTCAAGTCCCACGACATCAACGAATGAGGTAATAACCCAAATCACCCTTTTATTCCAGACAAAATCTATAACTTTAGTCCACAGCTCTGACATTCTTCTCTCCAAGTGGTAAATCTACAGTGACCTTCACCAGAGCTAAGTAGTACTACCCACTCCATATTCTTAGCAGACAGATTAGTCTCAAATATCTAGATTACACAATCTGACGATTCAAACTAACAGTCTTGAATAGGGAAGGGATCTAGCGCAACAATTTTCTTCCGAATCACCATCCGACGATAACCAGGAGTCTGATCAGGGAGAGGGTTCGAGTGGTAATCAGAGTGCGTGTAACGATGAGACTCCGCAAGACCACCAGGATGAGGCTTCAAAGGATGGTGACAGTGATACGTTAAAGGATAAAGATGTTGAGACCCCGGGCGACGACAACCATAAGACTCCGAACCAAGACGATAATAAGACTTCTGGCGATGGTGACAATGAGAGCCTAGGAGATAACAAAAATGAGACTCCGGAAGACGACAATAATGGGAGTCCGAGCGATGGTAACAATGAGGGTCCAGGAGATGATAACAATAAAGCACCTAGCGACGATAACAATGGAACTCCTGCAAAAGACAAAACTGAGACCCCAGGAGACAACAATGATTGGACACCTAGTGATGATGACAATGAGACTGCGGCAAAGGGTAACACTAAGATCCCAGTAGACGACAAAAATGAGACTTCGAGTGACGATGAGTATGGAGCTCCGAGTTCGTATGCCAAAGATCATAAGTTTTCCAGTGAGGTGCGTAAACGTAGAGGTGTCAAAGGAAATCCTAGCGAGAATCAGAGTCGGAGTTCAGGAAATGATTGTTCATCAATTGTCGGGCAGAATTGGAAGAAGCTCGACTCGAAAAAGAGTCATGAAGACGAAAGCGAGTCGAAGTCTACAACCAAATCAAAGGATTGTGGAGTGGGAAAAATGTAGAGGGCGAAAGATTTGATGAGAAGGTCTTGCGTAGCGTATAGCCTGTAATGAGATTGTCATTTGACAGCCAGCATCAGCAAGCGTCTTTATTGAGAATGAGCCAGTGACTTGAGGGCCGAGAATGAATTTTAAAAATTATACTGCTACATGTATCTGGAGTCTAGCTATTGAATTGTGAATGGAAGTATGCTTGAGGTAGTCTTGTTAAAATAGTTCGTACGGAAATAGAGAGTGTAAAAAAGAGTGAGCAATCTTCTAAAGTTTGTACTTTTAGTTTTACTCTGGTTTTAGCAAACTATGATCTGCGTACTTTCTGCTTTAATCAGCGTCTACTTTGGCTTTTGGAACTGCTGGGATGATATTACAGACCTACCAGGGTTCTGTAGGCGAGTCAAGGATTAGGAGCTATTGTATATATATCTCGTAGTATCCCAATTGTATTCCGTAGCAACATCAATATCAATTCATTATAATCGAACCTTACCTTACTCTTACGGGTATACCCACTTGGTGAAATCAATAGAAACCCTTTTTAATTGAACTTAGCCAGTTGCAAGACTTGCAAGACTGATTGAAGATCAATAGAAACAATGCCCGGTCTTGTAGGCTTTGGGGAAGTTCGATATCTCTTTGTTCTCTGTAAATAAACATACCAAGTGTTAGTATTACTTCTTTATTCGTCCTTTGCACAATGCTCCGCGAACGCGTCGTCTTTGTTCTTTTTTTTCCTTCCTAAAGGTGACACAAACGCTTTTAAAACGATGAATGATTAGGTTCAAGTTTCTTTGTAGCATACTTAAGGTACAAGCGCGATGGGAAAATTAATGTAACCTATAATCTTGATACCAACCAACCGATGGAGTTCTGCGACACAAAAGTTGAAAGTGTTGTGTCGAAGAGGTGGTTACGAATAACATCACGGTTTCTGTGGGGATAATTACAGATTTTCTGTTCTGATTCCTAATAAGTTGGCGAATCTCAGCAGGCTTTAATTTAGGTACCTATGGGCGTGTCGACTTATTCTTCTCTTGTCTCTCTTGTGTCAAGATCAGCCGGAAGCTGAATCTCAACTCAACACAAGAGCGGAATCAACAACCTTTTCAATCATCCAAAAACCATAAACACAGAACTCAACACCTCCAAGAAACTTACATCGTTGTACATATCTGAATCACATCAATAAGAACGCATATCCTTCGAATATCTCGACATATTCTATCTACGTTAAGTCACTCATATCTGTTGAACCCCATTCTCCGCGACACAAGATCTTCTACTCTTCTACATACCACGCCAAGATGTCGTCTAATACGATTCTTCGAGGAAAGATAAGCGAGATGGCGGAGAATGACTTGGTGGTTATTTCATCAGCGGTGGTGTCAGCTGATGGTGGTTTCTTTATTAAGAGTTTTCAGGATGATATGAAGGATGCGCCGTTTGATGATCTGACACCTTCTATTGTAAGGGGATCTGAGGAGCGGGCTGGAGCTTTGGTGAGAAGTTCGTTGGAGGCTGATGGGTCAGGTACTACTTTGATGCAGGTAAGTTTTGTTCTCTCCCCGTTTTCATGGTATTTAGAAATTTATATTCGATACAGATATCTCATCGTTCTTCTCATCTCCAACCGTGGATGAACCAAAATAATAGAAAGAAGGCAAAAGGCTTACTTCTTCGAACTTGGAAAACTCAGCGACAGCAAGGAAGCGGTACCAGAAAACGACTACCGGATTCCAAACCCAGATCCAAAGCCAAAAGAAGTGATATTTTTGGGGAAAGGAATAGACGAGAGGGAAGAATAAAGAAGAAAGAAAATCTCGTGTTCTCTCTTGCTCCTATTACTATGGGTGAGGTTTTACTCTTGGGCTTGAAGGAGGAGAAGCAGTTGAGAAGTCGGAAGGTTAGGAATGTTTTGAGGGTTGGGGAGATGAGGGTGGAGATGTTTAGGTGTGAGGTTGAGAGTCCGTTGAGGGGTGTTTGGGGGTGGGTTGAGGAGGAGGTGGGAGAGAATGAGGATGGAGTTGTGGATGAGGAGGGGTTTGGTGAATCGGGGGTTAAGTGATGGTTGGGAGGTTATTCGTGCGGACTGCTTGCTTTTGGGTAGTAAAATGGACAGTTAGTTAGCTGAGTTATGAGGAGCGTTTCTTGGTATGGTATGTGGATTGGTGGGGTGGGCTGGCTGGTTGATTGATGAGGCTATCGAAAGTTGGCTCGCTCTTACAGGTTCTGGAAATGGTTAGAGAGAACTTTTATATTCAAAAGTAGTTGCATTAAGGCATTTTTGTGATATATGTAAATTTATTGATGGCAGCAATTGGCGAGATTATTGAAGATATTGATATCTACAGTAACCACCAAGCAGGAGGATGTCTATGATTTGCTTAGCGACGACGAGAAGATCGTTAAGAAAGAACTAAAGCAGGAGGATTTTCGGTTTTATTAAGACCCTAAAGATTGAAATTACCTGTCGACGTTCTCCAGAGCTTCCTTAAGTGTCTGCTATGTGCATAGATTTCAACATAGTTCAGTGTTCAGAACTTTGAATTCACCCTTTTCATTTAAGCGAGGCTGCGCTTAGTTGCTCAGCATTGGTGAATGTACTTCCACTCTCCCACCGCAAAATTGTCCCTCGCATTCACGGGCTCAATCATCCGCACTAAAAGCTTTCTACCGTAAATTCGCTCGTTCTCTTCTGATAGCCAATTGCAGTCATTCTTTGCCTGTAAATGCTGCCTAGCCAACCAATACGCGCTACTTTGCCTCTTATTCACTTGCACCGCTGCGCTAAAGAATGGCTCCGGAATTTGATGATATTGGCGAGGACGACGTATTTTTCTCGGACGAAGAGTATGCTAGGGTATTAGCAGTATGGTTTCACCAAGACCTAGATTACTGAAGAGTACTGACTTAGACTAGAGCGTGACTCAACGCAATGCGACTAGAAAACAACCTCTCATAACTCAAGGCACGAAGAAACGCACATTACCCGTACAAGATAACAGCCTTCCTGTACCAAAAAAAAAGAACACTTCTACACAATATCCTACTACTTTCGAACTACAAATCGAGAAAGAAAGAGCTATATCTTACGCCCACAAGACAACCCCCGATGGCTCCCATGCGCAGAACACACCATCCCGTAATCTGTCAGACCCAGGGAATTACCGTCAGGTGGCAGCAAGATCATATCCAGAAATCGGTCGGCGCAACCCGTATGAAGACTTTTGGAGATCCAGAGGATGGGATTGCTCTCCTTGCGATGCTCGATCTAAGTCGGAGATCGGTCAGCACGAGCAGAGTCAAGACGTTTCCTCTTGGAAATGGCATCGATCTTTCTGCCAATCATTTTCTAACCACTGGGATACAGATTCCGAAGAGAGATTTTATGTTGTAACTGTAGCTTCGGAACAGCAAAAGAGCTCCACCATGGTCAATTACCTGGGCAAGAAGGAAGTTGAAAGGTATCAAGTGCGAAAGGCGAGCTGTCTTAGGTACTGCACAACTATACGTGACTAAGTTGCAGTGTGCCAGTACTTGACGATACATGTTTGCTCATAGCGTACTTGGTGTCGTATAAACAGCTACTTGGGTTGGCAGTGTTTGAGTTCTCACCTGGATGACAGGCAAATTTTCAAGATTCTATGAGCCTCGGACGTTAAATATTGGAGATTCTGCGACTTGCTGAAATTTGCCACTTGGTTCTTTGAGTTTTGGAACTTTTTATAGGAGGCCGTACATCAATATAGCTATTTAACCGCGAGACACAAGACTGAGAGCAGAGATAAGAGGTGACGTTTTCTTTACCAGTTTCCGATAATTTTAGTAAGTTAGAAATTAAAAGAACAAAGAGCAGTGCAGAATATGTCCTGGGTATTTTTTAGTCTGGGGCCGACTGAACCCGTCGAAGAGCCAAGTTCTCTTGTTATTACTAAACCTCAGCCTTCCAAAATTTACAGTGCCTGTACAGGCTTCCTTTCGAAATTTCAAGTCCTCAAGTGCCTTGCCTCCAAACTTTCTGTGCCATGTAAAGGAACATCTTTTACTTTTGTCACTTGGCCATTGCCAATCGCTATGGACCCGAAGACAAAGAAACGAAGATCGGGGAACAAAGAGTTAGGGTACGGTAAAGTTTGTAGCCTCGAGTGGTAAAGAGGCTCAGAATGCACGACGCTATTGTAGAGCTAACACTAATGGCCGTAATTTTGCTCATATTAGAGCCGAGAAGTAAATTCTTTGCCTTGAGTTGCGAATGCTGGGTGACTTGACAAATCACCGGACATTTTAATGGTGAATTTCTTTGACTCCTACTACGACCATTATGTGGCCACGCATGGAAAAGGGTAATCGCCATAGCAAGAGCTTTTACAATTCTTAGATCCACTTATGTCAATTAATTTGGCAAATTAACTAAATTTTAGTAGTTACGCCGGTGCGTTGTATTCCGTTAAGTGCCAATTTGTGAACGAACTGCGCTAACTAATGAACTACTGTCTATTTTAATATTTGATGTGAAGTCCTACATACATTCACCAGAAATGGCATCGCGCGATTGCAGTTAAACACAATATCTACAGCCGCACACGCGCTAACATTAAACTCACATTGCCGGAGATTTGGTATAGCTTCAACCAATCACCCATAGTCGTAAGATTTGAAGAAGGAGTTGCGATCACGACTAGAGCCATAACATTGCACTTTCCGTAAAGCAGTTATGGACCAACACAACAACCAATATGGTAATCGCTATTTTCCCTACCAACACGATCCTAGGATCACAAATACGGTGAGCTCATGTGTGCCACTTCAAAAAGATACATTGTAGGCTAACGAATTCTAGGGAGCATCTACTGAGGGACAACCTCAATACCAATCGGCTGAGCTTCAAAGACAAGCAGGAGCGATGCAGCATCCACACACCAACGTGACTTCACAAAACTTAGGAAAGCGAAGTTCTGTACATGACCAAGACGAACAATCATACAACAAAAGGCCTAGAAACAACAACTTCCAACAGCCATACTCTCAACACGTATATTCAGGCCATGTCTCTAACAATCCGCCGTACGTAAGTGTTCCCAGTCAAGTGCAAGGAAGCATTCAAAATTACTCTACTCTTCCGCTGATGCCGCCTGGGATTCCTGGAAATATTGCTCAAAGTAGCAACCTCCAGGATCGCCCGTGGCTCATCTATACACCGGCGTACCAGTCGCCCTATATAAATGGCATTCCTCCTTCGGTCAAGCAGAAGCCCAATGCGCCTTCAACTACGAGTAGCTCAACAATCACTTCCGCACGTCAGCCAGATCAACCGAGAAGTAATCACAGAAGTCAAAGTACAAGTCAGCCCGTTAGAGGTAAAAACATCTGCTCATTGCAGTGGACCTCCATACAAAGATTGTTGGGTCAAATCTAGCGAGCATACTGCATGCAATAGAGTGGGCAACGGCAACGGCAATGATAAACCACTATCACCAGAGGACAATGCGCTATATTGGACAATCCACGAGGCACTCTACGGACCTCGGCCTGATAAGGAAACTCCAGTCCCCGTTTCGACAAACCAGTCACACCCATCGAAACAAGCCACTTCTACGAATACTGCAGCGCAAAAGCCCGTCTCATTCTCGGCGTACCCACGATACCCATCGAATTACGCGCCCAATGATGATTCAAAAAGAAATCAATCACCTACACAGGAAAATTTTGGAAATAGTTATGTAAATGGCGCTGCTTTACCACATATGAGTCCGGAATTTCAAGCTCGTTTCTTGAATGATTCCACTCATAATAGACAACAAGCCCAGGCTTCGCAGTCAACACACGCGGGGTCCCATGCTCACGATGTAAATCCGCATCGAGAATATGAACTAGAGCAACTACATCATATTACGCAAACACCACAAACTTCTACTACTAGGCAGTCAAGCCTTGAGACACCTCCAATACGGAAAAATCCATGCCAATCTGACTCCATGGTAAAAGAGGAAGTAGAATCTCATAGAGAACAAGACTCATATCCACACTGCGCGGATACAATCGGAGGGGCAGCTCTTTCTGTGCATCATAAGGCCAGTCCTAAGCTTCTCGCAGACGCACTGGCATTGATTGGACCCCAAACCAGGGCTGGATCTCACGAGATTCAAAACGAGCCGCAGACTCAAGGTAGAGCTTCGTCTTCAAACGTTCATCAATCCAACGTTGCACCCAGGACCCAGACTGTATCGCAACAGCCAGAAAACCATTCTCAGAAACCTCCAGCTAAGTGTGCTCAAGGATTACCACCAACTTTCACTCCAGGTTTCCGTGAGAACTTGAAATGGGTTTACACTGGATTTCAAGGGGAGCCAAATTCAGATGATAAAGGTCCCGGGAAGGCCTTAAATTATTCAAGTGGCACTGTGGCGAGCGCGGTGAAACTGCTCAACACAAATTGGAAAGAAGAGCACGCTTACTATTCTGAACTCGGTGCATCAATGGGTAAATGGGTACCGAAATAGCGCTGTCATTTGGTGGCTAGATTGCTTCTGAAGGCACGTAGCGCAATAGCAAGTTTGGAGTTTTCGAGGGCGGACTTTATAGAGTATGTGACGGTAGGAGTTTATATTAGGATAGTTCAGGAGAGAATGAGTACCAACTGAGAGGGAAAAATATGCTTTTGAGCAGAAGTTACCGTCTCAAAATGCAAGCTTAGATTGGAAAGCATATTCTTCTACTTTGTATTTAGTAGAGTAGGAACAAGTGCTAGTCACAGTAGAATACGTTCCTATTCTAAACTAGCTTGCCTAGCATTTCGTTGGTCCACAACAAAATTTGAGACTTGGATCATCTTTTGAATTGGAAATAAATGGTGTAAGTGATTATGGAGTTCTAATTTGTGTATTTATAAGTTTGAGAAACGTACATACTGTAGACTTTTAGATTTATGTGACAATACCGAAGTGGTTCTTCGCAACGTCTCGAAAGCTCTTTTAGTGGCAACAGTGACAAAAAATTATTCATGTCGCTTAGCTCTTCAGCTATCGTCCCTGTTTTAGTTGCAAGAGTAGAATGAACTAGAGTAAGTACCGAATCACTTAGTTTATTTTGAATATATCTACAATTAGATAACTCGGGAAGATTCTTGTGGGAGGTTCCTTGTTGGTATATCACCAACTCTGATTTACAAGCATTTTCACTTGAGTATATCTCTGCAAAGACACAGAAGTTAGGTAAAATAGTCGCATAAGTTGACATTTCAAAAACCAAGTAGAAATGTTGAATTCAGTCTAATTCAGATAAATATTTTCACACTATGGAGGCTTAGATCTATCACGCAGAGTTCGGTTTTATTAGTACATCTCTAACCTATAGTGGATCCCACCATGCGCACCTTCTCAATTTCCTATCAGACTACCCTAAGTTCTTCCTACCCAGTTCAAATCACAACTCAACATTTTTATTTAAGAAACCCATCAACCCTTCCAAAGTCCAGCTACAGCGAATTCACAATTCAAGTTCCACGTAAATTCCGCGCAAACTCCACGCAAACTCGAACCCTTCGGACCAACCCGACTCCAGCCAAATTTAAAGCAATCTTCGACCTCTCAGGACCCAATTCTGCTTCCGAAAACCCAATTAGGGAATCTCCAATCCTGTCTTGCAAGTTGTGGAGACCCAGTGTACCCTGAATTCCTCGGATACATTCATCCATCCATTGCCAAAACAATCTCCATCAGCAATAGACATCTGCACAATGGCCAACAAAACCCCTGCCAACAGTAGCATCCCCACACCTTCTCATTTCGACTGGGACGATGACGTCCAATCCGAAATTAACTCCGGAAACCTACCAGATCCAACAATGCCTTCATCACCAAACGACACAGAAATTTCTAATATGCCATTACATGATGTCGAACCCGACAACACAATACAATTTACACAAGGGTCAAGCTCTCAGGACTTTTCAGAGGAATTATCCTCTGATATTGCCGACGAATATGAACTTACTCGCCAGCCATCAGCTACAAATTTTAATTTTGGTCATGGCAGGCATTCGTACAAGTACGAAGAATACCCAATGCGTGGGAATGATTATGAGGGCGAAGATGATGAGGACGATTATGTACTTGAAAGCTCATCGACATGCCCACCACCACCACCACCCACATTAGAAGACGAAGAAGAAGAAGATGATATCCTAGAAACCAAACATTACAATTTTATAACCGATTCCCCCGACAAAAAATATTCAATCTACCTAGTTGAATCCTACTTACAAACGCGCGTCGTAAACGAGATAATTAGCGAAAGCCCTTGGTATAGAAATACGAAGGAGTATACCAAGAGTTACTTTCTTCGCACGAAGAGGATTCATGATATCAATGAGAGACGTCCTGAATATAAGACTAGATTTCCTAATATGTGGAAGGAGGTTGATATCGACAAGCCTACTAAGAGCGAGAAGTGGAAGACTTATAAAGTTAGAAATCGTGTTAGAGAGTCTTTCTTTAAGGATGACAACAATAGCTGTGATGGCAACGAATCACAGTCTTCGATACTTGATACGGAAGAAGAGAGTAAGGAAAATAAGATGGATATTGATAATTCAACATCTTGGAATAATCGTATCGATCCAGCACTCCTCGATACACCATATCCATCTGCCCCAAGCTCCAATATCGGAGAGAAAACCGAGGATATCAATATGGATATACCAATGGAACTAAGCGACACCGAAGACGACGATGACCTTCCTCCTCCTCCTCCTCCTCCTTCACCACAAGATATAACAACAACAGCCACCACCACCACCAACAATGAACTCGAAGATATCAACCCAGAAGAAACAACCTCATACGAATACTCTCCAACAAGTCCCACATCCTCAAACTCATCAGATACAACAGACGATACACACATGTCAGCATCAGACTCAGATCTCGACGACGAAACCGGTGAAGAACTCAGAGACCTCGGCTTTCGGAAACACGTTGCTACGTTTGGGAAGACGGAAGCGGAACTCTGGGAGAAGGCGACTAGTAACAAGATGAGTTATTTTGAGAGGATGAGGTATACGGGGTGTAAGGTGCCGAGTCCTTCTAGGTATTGTTATACTGTTATTGAGGATTGAGGATTGAGGGTTGAGGAGAGGTGGTGATGGTTATGGTTATGGATGGGTGCTGGGGTAATTTTTGGGTTGTCTGGTTGTTTGGTTGTTCGAGGTGAATTTTATTTGGAAACGTGTAATGAATTGAATGAATTGAATGTCCTAGGGATAGGTAGGTAACTGGGCATGAAGGAGAGTCTGATTAGTTGTATTGTATTGTATGTAATATAGGGAACAATGGATTAGAGTAAGAGATAGACTTACATAGGTACATTGGTACAGGAGTACAGGAAGGAGGAGTATTGAACTAGAAGGAACTGGTTGGTATATATATCTAGGTACCTTAGAAGAGAAGTTAGTGGAGTTCCTAGTATTAGTATTAGTATTAATATTTATTGATTGTTAGGTAGATAAAGAGTACCGGTATGCTGCAGCATTTATGTAGATGACAATACAGATAGATGTAAAGCAAAAAGACAGCGCCTGAAATGATCTTTTTATCTGCACAAGATCACAAAATCACAATAACCCCAACAGCCAACTTTCAAAGCAAATTCGCATTCTCATTCTCACAACACAGCAACATTTGTCAACCTCGCTTAGCGGATTAAATATAAGGGGCTATACGGAATACGCTATACGGGATACGGTTAACAAGCGAGCCCTTCTCGGTGAATCAATCAGTGTGCGGAATTGTTAACCAACTGTATACAAAATAGATAGTTCTCTAAAAAATGCGAGCTATTTAGCCAGCTTTAATTCCTCAAATTCAACCGATTAAAATAGCCTGGGCGGTGTTTGTAATGTGCTATATTTACTAGCTATCTAGTAATCAAGCAAGGTGCCATTTGCAAGCTGCTCATGACATTGAGTATCATCTTTCGAAAGCCATGCATCCTTCATTTCTGAGACTCTTTCCGAAGCCAAGCCCTTAAGCGAACTCCATACCGGTGACCCCATATTCCCATTCTGGTATCAATTCGTAATCGTCATCATTCCCCCAACCAAATGCATCTGAACAGCCAGTGACAAGCGCCACGTTTGTAAAAAAAGAAAATAGAAATAAAAAGACAAGAAAGGAGGTCAGATGAAGGGATATGTCACCATCGATTCCAAATCCCAATAGAACAAACTCCTCGCCATCTCATGGAGTAGAGAAATTGCCTACTATCGACTGCCTCAAAGATACCTTCAGTTCTACTCCAAATGTTGATCATGGATAACGTCGTAACCTCCGACTACAGATGTAGAGTGTGCTACATCGTAGTTACTTAATGCCTCTGTATCCTGGTCCAAAAGTTTCCGTAGTACGAGCATTGGAGTCTTTCCCTCATCTTGAAGCTGCGCGACAACAACCAATGGATGCTCTTCCAGCCCAAGACACCCGTTCCTCTTCTCCGTACACAACGCAGAGAGCATAGTCATGCCACTCTGAAGTGATGTTATAGTTCTCAAAGACCAATGGGAGGACATCTCTGGTTGTGTCTGACATTTGAAGGGGAACATTCGTGAAAACGTTACCAGGGCTTGGGAAAGTTGTGGGACGACCTTGACGAGTGGCTAGTGAGGTACTTGATGTTGGCATAGAGCCTGAGTGTCTTGGTGAGCAGAGACAATAGCCGTGGTTACACATACTGAAACCGGAGGGGAAAATGCAGCCATAGCGGCGAGTAGCCGTACGGTAAGCTTGGATGATGGCGGCATCAGAAAGAATGCTAGGGTTAGATCCAAGACCCGGGATTTGTAAACCAGAAGTCTCCTCAAGGCATCCTCCTTCTCTGCTATGACCATCTGGGACATCATCCACCGCAGTTTCAGTTTGAGGAACGGATGCTGCAGAGTATGGAGGTGGACCTTCAACATTAGTATCCGCTGCAGACTGTCCTGGAGAACGGAACGTAGTGAAGCCAATAGCTCTTGTGATACTCTCAAGTGCATCAATGTAACCCCTCAATGCCTTCAACTTATCATTGAATCTTCGTTCATCTCGAAATGCCCACTTTGCCTTTGTAAAGATCGATTTCTTCTCGTGGTGCTTCAAACGTTGCTTAAGAGTCGGCTTGCCAATTGGAACACCAGGAGTATCACGAGCTCCGTATGGTCCCAGAGACTTATTGTTGTAAGCCAGGACATGTGGAATAGCAATCGCCTTCTTGGACTGGTATTTAAAACGGAGGCATTCGATCTCAGTAAGTAAGAGGATCATACACTCGATAGTTGTCGCAATTGTTGGCTCGATATCTGGTCGGAAGAGGAGAGAGCTATCGAGGTCTTCAGAGAGATTCAAGCCAGCCTGTAGGTGGTCAGTTAGGTGCCTACACTCCACACAAAAGAAGCACTTACAGCTTCTCCCCAGAGATGAATTCGAACCCATTGCAGGGACAACTCAGTGCATGCAAGCTCGTACTGCATGCCGAAGCCGTGAGCAGTAAGTGCCTTCTTGATATCCTCAAGGATCTGTCGAAGCGACATGGTGATGGGAGCCATGTTTGTAGAGGCAGATCGAGGTTGTTAGATTGTCTGTCGAAAGCCGATGCAGTACACGGGTTAGTAGTACATTGAAGAGGGTACCTGCATGTGAAAACGACGATGACCGGAAGAAGATATGAGTCGTCCAAAGCCGGCCACAACCAAGGGAGCTGCGGATGGAAAGCTGACGATCAGAGGAAGTGATGATCACAGAAAGAGACGGAAGCTTGCGAGGGGTTGGATGAGTCGTCGTCCAGACAAGCAGACAATCACTGCTTCCACATTCGACGGAAGTGAGCGGATTATTTTGGGCAGGTGGGTGACAATAGGAAGAGCGAAAAGATCTGGCCTCTGACGAAATGCACGATTACAGACAGCTCTCTCAGTCTCTTTTCTCTCTCTTTCTCTCTCGAAAGGATGTTTGTCTTGCGGGGAAGATTGAATAATCTCGAAGAAAAGTATGTGCGTCGTAGTCTGCAGGAAGGGAAGGGAAAGCGGACCAGGACGTACCGTAGCTTGGAGGCAGTTGCAGTAGAGAGGACCCTTTCTAGAGGTAGACTAGGTAAGGTACTTACGGCTGGACTTATAGTGTTCCCTTCTCACTACGACGACTCTACGACTACTACCACCACCACTACTACTCGGACGGTCGGCAGGCCCCAAACTTGTATTCGTGGGATTTGTAGAGGGCTGAAAAAGCGAGCTATTGAAACAAACGAAGCTGCGCTCAGAGCTGTCATAGGTCTGCTGTGGAATGTCAGCCTCGTCGGAGAGGGAGGGGAACAGCGGGCAACAGCCGGTTTGAAACACACTATTCCATGCCCGCAACAGCCTTGTGAAAGAAAGCCTAAGAGACTTAAGAGAGTTGGAAACTTAGTCCAGTCCTGTATGACTGTGCTGCATCATTCTGTTGGATCGAGAGGAGAAAAAAAAAGCCTAGACGCATCATCCTCTTCCCTCATCAAACTTATCTGCCCGTCTTATGGTTCTTCGCTTCATCAGAGATCCTCTTGTATCTGCTGGACTTACCCTAATCTACCCTGCAACTGATCCGGGAATCGCTACGAACTCAGTACTTTAAAAGGCACAGCAATCGGATGGAGGATTAATGAGAGGCCTAACCCAAATGCAGCAGCACTGTGGAGTGGACTGTACCTAAACTGTGGGCATCCGTTTGCGTTCGAGGCTCCTGAGCCAACAATTCAGCAACAATCCCATTGTGCTCCGTATACGATGGTTCAATAGCTTCATGTACGAGAAAGACTGGGACTCAGGTATGTACGAAAGGACGGTATCACCGAGTCAGCCGGTACTTGGATGCTGTGTACAGTCACAGTACGGTACAGTACTGTACTTTCATACTTCGTACATGTATAGTATGGTTAGGTCACCGAAGGTAGGTAGGTAATTATTAATAATAAAAAAAGGGGTGGCCATCTCCCATCACACACATCACACACATCACACACATCATTTCTACTGGTTGTCTTGTTTGTTTGAGGTGCTGCACATGAGCCACATGAGCCCATTTACATGACTACTCACCGATGAGGGGCAACACACCACCCAGCATCAGCAACCAGCAGCAGGACCCAGAATTACACGCAGCCCTGGCACATCCCATCACGACCAGCGTCAACGACCCTGTAAGTACTTCGAAGTAAGACCCTGTAGGTCCCCCATGTCGCCCACTCGCCCTGAAACATGATCCCTGGGAATGGCCGCTTTTGCCCTTTTCAACCTTTTTGACATTCTCAGCCACACTCTGAGATCGTTGCTAGGCACCTTCCGGTATGGCGACGTATGGCTTGCATCTGACAGAACCTAGGAGGGCGCGCTGTAATTTTATTATTTGGCGTGTTGACATTCCCAATTCATAAGCACCCCAGACTGTTGATCTCCCTTGATTCATGCGTCCTCTCCAACTTGGAAAGTTCCCTAGCAAATCTCAGAAAACACAATCTTATTATTCTCTGTGGCCCAGATATATCTTCAAGGTACAAGGCACAAAACATTCCTACTGGTAGGCTATCCAAATTTCCGGACACGCGGGGTCGAGCCAATAAACACGTCCCTGGTAAAGAAATCGCGAACGAAACAACAGTCAAAACATTGCGCTTTCCCCACGGTGTCCTTATTTCTCTCCCATAATTGTTTCTTCAATCCACACGAGGAATTGTTGTCGCATATTGCAATTTTCGAGCTCATTCGCGTCGCAATCCTTAGCAGAGCATCAATATGGCACTTCAGGCTGCATACCAGCAGTTCCTAGCTGCGCCCAACCCGAGTTTCCTCGCCGAGGATGCCTCCCTTCACTACATCACAACTCTTGTGACGTTGCACGGCGCCAATGAGATCATCAAATACCTTGGTGTTCAAAGCCATCAACTCAAGAAGAAAGAGGAGACTTTCCTGGATGTAGTCGAAGGCCAGAATGCGATCGCTACAGAGGTTCATACCACAATTGAATTCCTCACTAGCGGATCTGCGTATCTTCCTGGCTTAGATGACAACTTCCTCGCAGATCGCACAGTCACTTTCCCAATCGTAAGGGCTTCATGCATGATTTTCTGAGCTCAACTAACCTTTGCAGATTCACATAGTCTCTTTCAATGCGAACGGCCAGATCCAACAGATCCGACAGAGCTGGGACCAAGGATCGCTCCTCAAGTTGATCGACGTTATTGGAAAGACGGGCAGAAACTGGCCCATCCGTGATGGAAAAGATCAAATCAAGTTGATCGCATCAAGTGTTACAACTGGCGGTAAGCAAGCAATTGATGCAAACACAAACAATGTGGCCCGTTCTCGACAGAACTCCACGCATGTAACTCGCGATCCACATGCGTCTCTGTCTTTGTTTGCTCCTCGAGAGCAGATAGAGCAATCATCTCTTCCAGCAGTTGTACCACATCGCGCATCTTCGAAACCAGCTCCACGAGATTATGCCGAGCTGTTCTCCCATGGCGACGACGAACCAGAAACCCCTGCTCGGGACCGAGGACGATCTACATCAAAGGCCTCCGTGTCATCTGCCGAAAAGAGAGAGCACCAGCAGAACTACTTGCCTTCGCGCCTGTTTGACAATGACGAGAACTCTCCAATTCGTCCAGCCCAAGACAAAAATGAGAAAATGTATCGACCAAACCCAGCTAGATACAACCACTTTGATTTTGATTCTAGCAATGGCCCTGAAGTTAAATCTAAGCCAAGCACTTATGGAAAGAAAGATAAGCGTGCAAGCCAGTGGGCATTCGAAGACTTCCAAACTCCTGCCAAGGTTGTTCCTACCAAAGTTCTGGCCAACCGTCCTAACGACGCCAGACACTGGGGCAACAGTGATGACGAGGTTCTCGACAGCCCAATTAGACCCAAGCGAATGGACAAGCCCCGTAAAGATGCTGAGACGCACTTTGAATTCCAAGATGACGGAAATGGAAACGAAAATGGTAGACGTCCCGCTGGCCGCCCTCGTGGAGCAGAGCACAACAAAGGCTTGGGTCTGTACCAGAACAACCTCTATGATGAGGAGAGAGTCGTGGAAACAGCAGTGAGGAAGCACCCATCAGGGCCAATACTGGTCTTGCCAACATCAAGGACAGACGTAAGGATTTCGATCCTCACTTCGTCATGACTGATGATTCACCTGTAACTAAGCCAAAGCCAGCACCTCTCGCTGAGGATCGTGCCAAGGCAGTGAAGATGATGGATGCCAACTGGGCCGCGTATGACCATTCGCCAACGACCCAAAAGGAGAACATGCCCACCTCCCCTTCAACATCCCGCCCCAACACTGGCAAGGGTCCACTCTCTGAAGCCACCAACACCATGTCTAACAAGGGCATTAACATCGCTGGAGACGGAATGGGAAGCAGAAAGGGCGAAGTACAACCTCCTAGTCCTAAAAAGCAGGGTATCAATATTGGTGGTGATGGTATGGGTGGGAAGAAGGGCGCTGGTAGGTCTTGGGGATTCGGTGATGAATCCGATGGAGAGGAAGAGGGCGGTCTGAATGGACTAGGCGGCAAATTTCGAAACGGCCGACCTGGCAAAGCACAGCATAAACAGGCACAGGGCGGTGATTTCTGGGATTTTTAATCTCGTTCACCAGCTACGAATTTCCTTGCGAGTTTGAAGTGGAGGGATGAACTGTAAGGATTACGGCTTTTACGCGACGATGACCAGAATGACTGTTATGGATGCATGACATGCTTTCTTTAGTATGTTTTTCGCTCATTGCTTTTCGAAGTTATTTTCTTTTGTGTTTAGTTAGTGTGGTGGGAGGACGTTGGTGGTTCTTGTGTATGATTCCCTTTTGAAATTGCAGCAGTGGATACGATAACGGCAGTAGATACATTATGTCACTGTACCTGGATTAGATTATGAGTTGGGAGTTGGAAACCTTCCTTAGATAGAAGGAGAGTTACCTGTGTATGAGTTGAGTTACCATTGTGCGTAAAGTGTGGATAAGAATGAAATGGATACCTTTTGTTATTGTAGCTCCTGTCTTAACTTGGATGGGTTTTTGATGCAAGATAGACTTTGTATATGAGAGAAATGAGAAGCAGAAGTGAGTGAGTGGTCTTGGCACAGGACTTGTAGTCATTTAGCGACGCGTGGGATGAGCTCGCTTAAAAGTAACAAGTGTGAAGATAGGTGCTCATGTTATATATTATTTATCATAAATTTAAGTAAACACTTTCCCCAAATAGTTTTACTTATTTATAATTTAGTGTAAGTAGCTTGTAATGCAATCGCTTGGCCTAATTAGAATTCAATCTGATTATGTAGCTAAATGGTCTCGAGTTTTGGTTGAAGGCTTCCTTCCCAACGCTCCAAAAAAGAGAAGGTGAAAAACCATGATCAAAAAACAAATAGAAGGAAGTCGACTAGACTAGTCAACTTTGCTCGGTAAAACTACCTATAGAAAAATAACATATTTTTAGCAAAAAAAGAAGAAAAGAAAAAAAAGGCAAAAACTATAGGACTGCTAGCAGCTGTCTATAGAAACCAGGCGAACTGATTTTTTATTTACTCCCGGTTAACTAGACATCCTGTACTTACTAGGTAAGTGCAAGGGTACAGGTACCTTATGTAAGATACAGGTCTATCTAGAAGCTTGGCGCCCGCATTTGTTTTTTTTTTTAGGTATTTGGGTACCTAAGATTTTTTTTAGGGTGTTGTGGTTTTGGTGTAATGGCGGTTAGGTGGCGGAGTTGTTAGTTGTTGATTTTTTTTATGGTGGAGTGGTGGTTGTGTCGTTTGAGTTCAACTGTGTTGATTTACAGGTGTTTGCTCTCGTGGTGGATAAACTTGTTATTTGGGTTTTTAAGGTAGGTAGGTGATGCTGTGGGTGAGAGGTGGTGGGAAGTGTTAGCGTGGTGTGGAATCTGGGTGGTGAATAATCTTTTTGAGGTTGGATTGGATATTTTTCACTGCGTTAGCGGTCTTGACGAGCTAGAAGCTTTGAATCTAGATACCTTATTGCGATGTCTTATTAATAAGTACATTTATTATTATTCTCTACGGTATTATAAGGTATGAATGGGATCTATGTTCTGTTCTATTCATGCCAATGCATTGAATCCTGCAAAGTTCAACAAATAAAATCCATCATTTCTTCCCCTTCTTCTTCACATTCTTTCCCTTCCCCTCCTGCTTCCCTACCCCCTTCGAATCAGAAGCCGCCTGGCCACCCTCAGAACTCGACACCTTAAGCAGAGGACCTAGTCTCGACCGTCTGGCAAGAAATTTCTCATCCTTTAACTCCCCTTTCCTCACATCAAGCAAAGTCATAAACAATGGTGCTAAATTATGTGCGGCACATGGTCTATAATCTCCACTTGCAGCACATTTTCTTCCTAGATGAGCTAATGATGCTTCTACTACATTTTGGAGGGTATCAATCACAGCTGTTGTTGATGATTCTGTTTCTTTGGTTTTGGTGTCAGTCTCGGTGTATTGAGGTTCGAATTCTTCATCTGCCCAGCTGTCTTTGGGGACGAGATTTGAGTCTACGAGGGTCTCTTTGAGGAGTTGGACTTCGTGTGGTTTGAAGAATGTGAGGTCGATGTAGGTGAGCTATGGGAGAATGGGGCTTTAGTAGCTTGGTTCTGAGGGTGGAGGGTTAGAAAGGTGAAACTTACGTCCACGATAGAATCTAATCTCTTTCTCGCAGCATGATCTTTTTCGTAGTTTTGTAGATCGTAAATGAAGACGAGAAGGTTGTGCCATAGTTCGGGATTCTGACGAAGTTGAGCTATGTTAGTCATTTTTGATGAATGGAAATTTAAGGCTTCCTGTGTTGGAAATACTTGGGTATTTGTAAGTTGGTTTGTTAAGTCAGAGCAATCAATATTTTAATGAGCAGGAAAGTGTAAGCCAGCCTAAAGTTTATTAGTTCTACAGTAGGATGCTGTGGCGGGGAGCTAATATGACATTGAAGTGCATGTACTCACTCCCATGACTTATCATTATCGCTAAGTCCTGTTACCGGCTATTGCACTCTGGTCTGGTTTAGTTTAGTAAAGAATTACACCCTCACGATAATAGCCCCTTTCTATGTGCTCGCTAAGCATTATTGAATATTGCCGTCACGTGCATCAAATGCGGACTTCTCTCGGACCTTTGATTTGAAGTTCTCGTTTCTCCGAGAACACAACAACAACAAGCTTCACATCTCCGAGTGGACTCCAACGGACGGTACACTGTCACCGAGATAATTTCCAGGGACTACGATGCCTGATACTGAAGCTCAGGTACAGTCTGACCGGTATCGCTCTACGCCGCAAGAGAGCCGTGAGAGGCTCAGGCAGCGAAAGCAACGCAAGACGACATCTTGCTGGCCTTGCAGGGAAAGAAAGGTCAAATGCGACAAATTGCAGCCATGCGATACTTGCTCCAAGAGGGGGCATCCGGACCTATGTTTATATGAACAGCCCAAAAATAGGACGATAGCCACTACCACGCCACGATCGTCATCAACTACTCACATAGCAAGTCAACCAACATCAGCTGCCAACGCGAGCTTGGATACAATTAACGCTGTTCCTCATCATCCTGTCCGATTTGAAACACTATCTATCGAGGAAAATACCACCAGACCGAGCAGCTCTCTACCAAATGATGCTCCAGAGGCTTTCCTTGGTGAGAATTCCACGCCTTCTTTTGTGCGGGATCAGACGAGCGCCGATGGCACGAGTGGAAGACGTACAACTGTAGAACGGGCCTTGATGCCCATACTTGGACTCAACGAAGCTTCAGGACCATATCCCTTCTTACCTTTGGTTGGGGATGAGTCCAATGTCTACAACGGGTTACCGCCTGATCTCGATATCATCAAGTAAGCGTGCCAATCCCTTCACCCTCCTTTCATATCATGTTATTCCTATGTTTAGTCACATCATGTTTAAGTAAGCTCTGAGCTATCTCAGCATAATTTTACAATCCAAGAATCATTTAGCAATTCATCGATGGGTCTGTGTCTAGAAACTCCATTGATCTTTACTGCTAGGTACTTCCAGCACTTTCGAATGCAATTGCAAGCCTTCACCCCGATTATAGCAGACATTGTTGACTTCGAAGCAAAGCTGGGTAGGTATCTTGACTTCAGAGCACGACAGGGCGATGATGATCACCCAACTGCGGTAGAGGCATTCTCACCTGAGTGGATAGGCCTCACATATGCTGTGCTTGCTTCTGGCGTCCAATTTTCTGATCTTCTCAATGATCAGAGATCAGTGCTCTCTCACAAGTACGCACAGTATGCTTTTCAGTGTCTTCGGTTAGGTAATTTTCTCATGCGACCAACAGTGGAATGTTTGCAGACTTTCCTCGTCCTAGGAAATGTTTTGCAAAATGCAATGAAACCGGAAGCAGCTTGGATTATGATGGGTACTACTGCGAGAATTGCTCAGAGCCTGGGACTCCACAAGTTTTCAGATGCGCACGGCTTGTCTTTAACACGGAGAAAACTCTGGTAAGTTCATTAGGGACCATACGAATGGTACAAGTCATTTACATTGATAACAGGCTGGCCGTCGTCTGGCAAGATACCCTTTTATCCTTGTGTTTTGACAGACCCTCAGCAACCATGATTACCCTTAATTCAACTGAATTCATAACCAGCAACTCCCATATTACTAGCGACATAGGCTATACCGAAGCCATGTACGCCATGGTTATATGTTCACTACGAGGTCTCAAATTTAAAGAGACTGCCGCCACAGAATTTGATTCATTATCTGCAGTCATCGTCGAAATTGAACAAATCTATCCTAAAGTCAAAAGCCACCTTCGCAGTCTTGATTGCTGTAAAACATTCCAGGAAAGATGTGAATATTATGCTTTACGTCTTCATATATCCTTTGCAGCTGCCTGGATTTCCCGCGGCGCTTTTCGGCAAGCTCCTGTATTAGAATCACAGCTACAAGCTCGAGCATCGCTTATCACGAAGGGTAAAGAGTACCTCATCCAGAGTTTGAAAGCATATTTACAGTTACAAACACTCTGTTTGCAAGCGTCACGCTCATGGGCATTTATCCACAATGGGCTCAGTTCCGCTTTATTCCTCGGTCTAATTGGCGAAACTAAAGTAAATCCCGAAGTCAGAAAGCTCCAAGGGGCTCTTATCGATTCTTTAAGTGCTAGCAATTCGAACAATGGAGTTGGACAGAATGTGGCTCTCTCTAAACTTCACGAAAGGGCTCTTGCAGGTCTGAAGAGTCTCTACAACGATCAGTCATCGCTATCTCGGCCTGGAACTGCAGTACAGCCCACGAATAATAATCTGGAACCTCCATCAGAACAGGACCACAATGCAACTGGCTTGACACAGACTTACACATATCCCGAGACATTCCCTTATGATATGGTTCAAAATAACTATCAACAACCAGTCCATATGCCGGGATCGCTTGAGATGCTGGGTATGTCACCGATGGAGATTTTCGATTCTATGATGTGGGGTATGAAGTCCTTCTATAAAACTTCGAAGATACTTCTAATATGTTTGATAGATCCGAATTTTACTTCCGATGGTTTTGAAGGGCTTGGACTAGATGCAAATCCCGAGTCGTGGATTTTCTAAGCGTTGTTGGTCGTGGCGAGTATTTCCGAGAATGTAAACCTCGGAGATAATTGTAACTGCTTTCGAGTAAAAGGCACATCCAGTCAATTACACGGCCAAGCCAATACCACAGTATTTTGAATAGTAAGATGCACTCTGCAACCGAATTGATATCTGGCTTTGTAGCTGGTTGCACAGCAACATTTATTTGCCAGCCAATAGACAGAGTCAAGGTCCGCAGACAAGGTTTGAATTCTCCCTCCTTTACTCTGAACACTGCGATACTCACCAAATAGTAGTGAAAATTGGCGGTTTCGTTAGATATGGAGGATCGCTGGGAGTTATTCACGAAATATGGGCTTCAGAAGGGCTTTATGGCTTCTACCGTGGCTTCGTTCCGAACCTTGCAGGTAATGCTTCTTGCTGGGCCATGTACTTTATGTGGTGAGCTTAGAACCAACTTGATTTCAGTCGTTGCTAATCATTATTACAGGTACGAGAAGGCCAAATCTTGTGCTTCTTCCATTAGATGCAAACGTCATCTTAGTTCAGTCGATTACTTTCTTGCATCGGCATCATCGAGTAAGCTCAAGCTTTAGTGTCTTGATAGAACTAACTTTTCATTAGGCGTTCTTACCTCGATATGCACAAATCCAGTATGGGTCATGAAAACAAGAATGCTTGCACATAAACCGGGAGTTACAGGGATTCCTTCCAACTGGCTCACAGAAACGAAACTGATTTTGCATCATGAAGGTATTGGTGGATTGTATCGAGGTTTAGCACCTTCCTTGCTTGGAGTTCCACAGTACGCCATTCAATTTTCCGTGTATGAGCAACTAAAATTATGGAGGTCTCGAAAGTGTGAAGCCCTAAGCAACCTTGACATTGGTATTCTTTCAGTCATCTCAAAATTATTCGCGGGAACTTTGATGTATCCGCATCAGATACTTCGGAGCAAAATACAGAACTCCCAGATTGGTTGTCAATTGTCCACATGGTCGCTCGTGACAACTATCTGGGGAAAGGAGGGATTCCGTGGCTTTTACAGAGGGTATGTTTTTCAGACTTGTAGAAATTGGTAACTAAACGTTTATAGAATTGTGCCAACTCTTTTCAGAACTATTCCATCGACGTGCGTCACATTTGTTGTCTATGAAAATACAAACAACATGATGAGGTCACGGGATCTAGGGATAATAGACAACATCTAAATTCCAGCCCTCTTTTCACTGAAGATTCTTTTCACGCTTTTCATTCGAGAATGGATTACCAACAAAAGAGTGTGAAGCCGAAATTCTTCTAAAGAGCTCTCCAACGAGTCATGACCCTTGGATTAAAACCAGTCGGAGATGTCCTTTTTTCGGCTGTCTCTCGGAAATATCTGGATCCTTTCGTGGCACCCCGGCTCTCTACGGGACATACAATGCAGAGGCAATACTCCGTACCCATTTAAAAACCCTTTCAAATTGAGAATAATATATCGCCTTTGGTACGTCTTCATTATACTGGATGTTCTGAACTTTGCAATCTCACAAATATGAGCTCGTCAAGAAAATTCTTATGTCGCCTTACTGGGCTACAGGCAAGCCAATATATCCAAATGTCCTCAAAATCGCTTGCAACCAAATTTCCACAACCACAACGTATCAACTGCTTTATACAACCTCAAATGCGTGCATACTCTTCATCAAATCTACCTCATCCTCAGCCGCCTCCAATCATCCCCGAGAGAAAGAAGAAGATAATAGTTGCCATGACCGGCGCCACAGGAGCAATTCTGGGTATCAAGATTCTCAAAGCACTTAAAAGGCTTGGCGTAGAAACACATCTTATCATGAGCAAATGGGCCGAAGCAACTCTTAAATACGAAACGGACTTTTCACCCCTTTCAGTCCGTCAACTAGCCGACTTTTCTTACAGCATCAAAGAGCAATCCGCACCTATATCAAGCGGCTCCTTTCATCATGACGGTATGATTGTGGTACCTTGTAGCATGAAGACGCTAGCCGGTATCAGGATGGGATATTGTGAAGATTTGATCACGAGGGCCGCCGATGTGACGCTGAAGGAGAGAAGAAAGTTGGTTCTTGTAGCAAGAGAGACACCGTTGAGTGATATTCATTTGGAGAATATGTTGGCGGTCACGAGGAGTGGTGGTATTATTTTCCCTCCTGTTCCGGCTTTTTACACTCGTCCCGAAACGCTGGCGGATGTTGAAGATCAGAGCGTGGGGAGGATGCTGGATATGTTCCATTTGGATACGGGGGATTTTGAAAGGTGGGATGGATTTAACTGGAAGAAGAAGTAGTTATGATCATTATTGCTGTGTTGACTTATTTTAATGGCATTTGTAAACAGTGACTGAAATAATAATTCTTCGGTTATCGTTCTCTAGGCGATCTTCTGTTGGAATCAATCTATATGCGAATAGATATCGAGCGGCCGAACACATCTCTCATTAACGACGGCGAAAAATACATGTTGTTTTCCATATACAGCTTTTGAACTCACAAATGATTAGGTAGCGAAACTTGGTATATAGTTGTCTGGTTCTTCTATTTTAAGTTACGCTTGATGCTCCATATAAGTCTAGTTCCGGGTGTTATAGATAGCTTTATAAGCATGTTATCTTATATAGAAGAGCTAATGAGATTCTGATACAATTACTGCAGGAGGTTTGTAGCATCATGCCGATTATCCAAGTCAAGCTAGTTGCCGATAGTAAGCCAGTTAGTCAAGTCAGGGTATTCTTATAGACTGAAATAGGTGGCTTTAGAACTCCAAGACGCAATGCTATCAGATAGTTGAATCCAAAGAAGCTATTTCTAGGTGTCATATGGTTCTGCGGTCGTAAATTTAATTAGCTATAAAATGTTCAATTCTCACACAGTAATGTCCAGAGAGAGCAAAGGATAGCCATTTGGTTGGTTCTGGCCGTGTTATCTGAACTGACGAAGCTCGTCCAGTGTCATTTTCCTCCCAATTTGGAAAAAGCCACTCATTCAGTTACAGCTCGCCACACTGCTGCAGTACAGATATCTTGACCGGAATTACTGCGGTAAGCGAACCTCGAACTGACGTCGACTCATAATGGTCTGATCGTAAGTTTACAGCTTTCTCCGAGCTTCATATTTTGTGGACTCGGAGCCCCTGAGTTCGCCAGAGTGGATATTCAAGCTATAACCGAACGATTTCCGAGTGTGAATCCAGTGGCTACGGCTCCATCGGATGGATGATGGCATGTTTGCATGATAAGATACGAAAGTATATTATCATTCGAAGACTTTGGGTTATCTGAATACTATACTCATTCTTTAACTTAAATTCATTTTACGTAGGATACTTCAAAATGGTTTTACCAATTGTATCGCGTGCAGCCTCATTCAGTCGCCTCAGCACAAAAATGGCACCACTTGCAGCACGTAGTCTCTACACGAAAGCCAATCCCCAGGATCTCCCTCACATGAACTTCCGGTCTTTCGTCGAGGCACTAAAGGAAGATAATGACCTAGTAGAAATCAACACAGAAATTGACCCGAATCTCGAAGCTGGAGCCATTATCAGAAAAGTTTGCGAGACAGATGATAAAGCACCACTTTTCAACAATTTGAAAGGCAGCAAAGATGGCTTCTGGAGAATGCTTGGAGCGCCTAATTCCTTGAGGAAGGATAAGAAGGTTCGCTATTCGAGATTAGCGAGGCACTTGGGATTACCGCCTACTTCTGGTATGGCTCAGATTTTGGAGAAGATGAATTCGGCGCATCATCAGGAACCTATTCCTCCGAGAATTGTTGAGAGAGAGAATGCTTCTTGTAAAGAAGTGGTTTTGAACGAAGAGGATTTCGATCTTACGACTTTACCTGCACCGCTGCTTCATCAATCTGATGGAGGGAAATATATTCAGACGTACGGAATGCATATAGTTCAATCACCAGATGGAAGTTGGACCAACTGGTCCATTGCAAGAGCGATGGTACATGATAAAAATCACCTCGCGGGCTTGGTGATCGAACCGCAACATCTATGGCAGATTCATCAGCTTTGGAAGAAGGAAGGGAAGGATGTCCCTTGGGCTTTGGCTATGGGTGTTCCTCCTGCTGCTATCATGGCTTCTAGTATGCCGCTATGGTCTGCTGCTGCTGATCTGATCTAATGATACCTGCTAATAGATTGTCTTTCACTCTTTCTATTACTGCTTGAAAGACATGTAAGTGTCTTTTTTTTTTTGCTTTTGGCTGTTCTGTTCTGATGATCTTCCATACTCACCAATGGCCCAAATACACCATCAAAAAGCCATCCTCCCAGTCTCAAACAACTGATCGGATTAGCAGCAGCTGAAATCCAACAACTCCTCGTCGACGCCGGATTCCCAATCAAAGCTACCTCCTCACCATTCGAATCCCAAGTAACATGGGTAGCGATCCAATTCGACACAGCTAAACCAGCCATGGTCCAGAATTATCCAAGAAGATCGGAGATCTGATCTTCAATCACAAAGCAGGTTATACGATTCATCGTATCGTACTTGTGGGTGATGATATTGATGTGCATGATGGCAAAGATGTCATGTGGGCTTTCAGTACTAGATGTCGACCTGGTGATGATGAGGTTTTCTTCAGTGATGTTAAGGGTTTCCCGCTTATTCCCTATATGAGTCATGGGTCTTTTAGTCCGGTTAAGGGTGGTAAGGTTGTTAGCGATGCGCTTTTGCCGGTGGAGTATACTACAGGTAAGGATTGGGAGGCTGCTGATTTTAAGAATTCTTATCCGGTTGAGTTGCAGGAGCTTGTTGAGGCTAGGTGGGAGGAATTGGGGTTTCGAAAGGTGGAGGAGTGATGGTGGTTGATTGATTGCTTTTAGAGCTTTTGAAGATTTTTGACTTTTCTGGGGAGTAAAATACGTGCCATAAAGTTCTTAAGTAGGTATCGTTTAAAAATACTTTGGCTTGAAAATTAAAAGAAATAAGGGAGCTAGCTAGCTGTGCTGTGATAGTGATACAAGATATACTTTTGCGCGCTAACGTGTTAACCTGTTTAGTTATATAAACCCCAATAAGCAAATCTCTTCCACGCCAAACCGAGAATTTAGTACCTGTAAGGATAGTCGAACCCATACAGCTGCAATTCAAACCCAGCAACTTTAAAGGAAGTTGGTTGCCTCGGATACAGTAAAAGCAAAGCTCTCAGAGCCACTCAGAAGAGGTTACCGCCAAATGCCAAAAAAAAAATCAGTTCGCCTGGTTTCTGTTTCGACAGTTTTGCTACTTTGTACAGATATTGCTCTGTCTATTGAGACCCTCAATTCTTTTTGTATGTAAAATTTTATTTGTTAGTTTGAATACTGTTGTAAAGCGGGGCTTTGACGCGCTTTTTGGTGGGGTTTGGCCTTTTGTTTATTCAATTGAGAGAAGTGTCGGTTGACTGCATCAATCTATTCGGCGAAGCACCTTTCACTAATTGAAGTGCCTATTGTCGAAATCGTGGTTATATTATCAGTGAAGAAGGAAGCTATCTACAGAAGATGTGGTCTTATAACCAAGAGCCTAGGCTTGATTAGGCAAGGCTACGGAAATCGTGGTGAAACGTGAGGTATTCATTCCGACAAGAAGAAAGGGGGCCGCTAAGCGAAGGAGTATATAAAAGAGGCGAGTTACCAAGTCAACCTACATGGTAAACGCGACTTATTTATTATATTTTGACGGCTCTGTACGATTCAAAATGATTCTTGAAACAGAAAGCATAAAATCACCGAGGGAGCACATTTATGCACTGATCTAATAGACAAGCACAACCTCGAAATGTAATTTGCCTAGGAGGATGGTTACGGGCCATTGGTAGAGTAGTCGTCGAAGTTGCCAAACCTAAAGATTCGAAGAATTAGAATGCATTTCCATAAACTTGTTAGTGAGGTTACTTAGGCCTTTTGACAACTAACCAATTGCCAAGAGGACTCGGGCAAGTCATGAAGTAGATGCTTCTTGCTGTCAAAATTCAGTAGGAAGTAGAGGTGCGAAATTATGAGGCGATTATATTTCAGGAGAAGGGTGTGTGGTAAGAATTGGATAGGTGCACTCCATTAAAAAACCCTCTGTACCCAAAAATATCGCGACGACTTGTCAACCTCGAACATCACAACAAGATACCGTAAAAGTTGAGATTCGGATAGCGTTCGATCAAACTTGGCTTACATGATGTTGCAAACCCCAGTCTAGCGGTACCGTGAACGAGTATTATTCGTTCCATTCAAGTCCTCTTCTTTCTTTCTCTATCCGCTCGCATCACATTTTCGCGCGTCCACCAGTCATTGCAGCCTTACAAGTGGTATAATATCATCCGGCCAACGGAGAATTCCCAGAAAAGGGACCAGGCCAGTTCCATCGGGTACGCTACGAGCGTCAGAAGAAGCCGAGAATCCTCAGCTAAGGGTCGTGATGGCTAACAGGATCGAGTCGATACAACAATAACCAGAACACGAAGCTACCTCACGATGAACCAGTGGAGGAAATCCAGGAGAAGGTTCATGGCTTCACGTGTAAGATACAGCAGACGACGAGCCCGACAACTTTAGCTCGTATTAACACACGCCACCAGCCAGCCCTGGACCTTTCAGCTGTCCCCGAAAAATCATGGCGGCAGTGCCTACAATCCCTACAACTACTTCCGCATAGCGCTAAATACGAAAGCAGCAGCACACCAACGCCATGCAGACTATTGTCCGTGTTCTCAGACCTGGGCCATTGGCTTCTTTCACTCTCCAAGGTTTCCAGATAAGCGTAAGCTGCATCTCCTTATCGCAGGTATCCATCTATATACTTTTGATGTCCTTCTCTCCACTTCCGTTTTCAATTATCTTCATTCCTGTACTTTCTCTTTCCACTGTCCATACTTACGACCGAGGTCTGCGTGCGATCTGTTACTGTAGATTCGATTTCGGCGAAATTATGCTTTAAGCTACGAGTCGAATTCAGTCCTTTTACTACACGGTTCTTTCCCTCTTTTTTTTTTCATTTACTATTGACAGGCCAGGAAAATGTTGGCCAAGGTACCGCGGAGAATCACGAGGTTGTTGTTCGGTATTCTAACGTCCTTGCAGCGTGACTCTTACGGCGACACGACAATATCAAAAAGATGGATAGTCGCCATTTTTCTAATGTTCTTTCTTTTCACAATAAGATCATCGTTGCCAACGATACAAGTCTCCGTCAAACATCACGAATACGATGACGATTCAAAAATATCCGCTCCACCAGAAGAACCTTCAATCCCGGAGCCACCACCATTCATTACAGATAATGTAGCAGTAATAATCGAGGATCGACCCTTCGACACACTAGTACCATTACTCCTACATTTCTCTTCGGTCCTGGGTCCAGGCTGGCCAATAGTCCTTTACACATCTCAAGAAATAATCCCAACATCACCACCCATCCAACGCGCAATCGAAGAACGCAGACTTTCAATCAGAAGGTTACCAATTGACGTCCGATTTGAATCTCAAGATGCGGTATCAGAATTCCTAACCATGAGCTGGCTATGGGAACAATTAGCACCGGCTGGCCACGTTCTTCTATTCCAAGCAGATAGTATAATCTGTTCAAATGCACCTCAAACGGTCTCCTCCTTCCTAGACTACGACTGGGTAGGAGCCCCCATAGATTCAACAATGGGATACGGAGAAGGATACAACGGAGGCCTATCCCTCCGCAACCGCTCCCTAATCCTTGACATCATAGACCAAAACAGTTTTCGAAATGAGCGACTCACATCACAAGATCCAGAAAACCCAACTGTCAAATTTGAAGACCAGTGGTTCGTGAAGAAGATGAGGGATTTGGGTGCGAGATTACCGAGTTTGGAGGTTGCGAAGACTTTTGCGGTTGAGACGTTGTGGTATGAGATGCCGCTGGGATTTCATCAGGCGGCTAGGTATCAGAGTGAGGAAAATTTGCAGGTGGCGTATAGATATTGTCCTGAGTACGTATCTTGGAGCATCCTTGAATTAACTCCCCGAAATTTCTGAAACTAAATGGGCTAACAATCGTATCTCAACCTATAGGTACCGCATAGCAACCGGTGGTGCTTTTTAAAACCTAACGATGTAAAAAAACTATCCACTATAGAAAGTCGTACATATCACATAATTCAAGACTACTTAAGAGATCTGCGTGTAGAAGTCTCACAAATTAAACTTCTTATTAGAATGGTACCACACCGATTGGTTTAGAAGAGATTATTTTAATACGGGAAAGTGAGTTATCCAAATCAAGTAAGTTATCCAAATCAAGTGAGATACTCAAAACCATCTCTTATGTCTGACTATGCGAAATAACGTCTTATTAACCCTCTCACGGTATGAGAACAAATCGTATATTCATTTAATGAACTATCGTTACTAACTCTGTACTTGAACCAAGTCCATACCTAACTCACAACAACATTCTCCATCTCCTCACTCTCCTTCGATCCTCCGACGTCCTCCTCCACAAAATTCTCCAAATCCTCCAAATCTCGTTGAGGTGCAGGCTGCTAACTTTTAGATAGCCGTGTTGAAACATTTCGTTTCTGCCATTGACGTTCACGCTGGCGATCCCAGTTCTTTTCAGCTGCTTTCTTAACTACAGCTCCCTCCTGGGCCAATTTATACGCTTCAACTAACAAAGTTCTCTCTCTGCCCTACCAACCTTAAAGGTAATAATGATTCTAGACTCGACTCACTAAGCTGGTAGTAAGCCTCGTATAATCGATTGAGCTATTGTCCATTATATACGTACCCATGTAGTACGCGCGAGTCTTCATCACCCTCTTCTTAAACCTAACGAACACCCATTCATTCCTCCATGATTTGATCTCCTAACTCACTCTGCACAATTAGTCCTAGCAAGTAAGCAACGTAGACCTCGAATCCGGATCCGTCCTGCTGATAACCACGTGTGTAACGAAGTGTAGTATGTAAGTAGCTTGCCTATCCTGCTCCTTCTCGATACTCGATATTAACTATACCAATCAATTAAGTAAGCAAGGATAGGATAGGATAGGATGAACGAAATGAATCAGAGAGAGAGAGAGAGAGAGAGAGAGAGAGAGAGATGGCTTGTATAGTGACCATCTACTATCTAAGGTAGATGATAGATTCCTGGGACAGCTAGCTGGCTTCCTTCTATAGCGAGGGTTCTGCTAGGCTTGCTAAATTGAATCTGTTATTGAAATTCCTTTCCTATGATGTGATATATGATATATGAAATATGAAATATGAGTTCTTTAGAATACTATTATAGAGTAGGGGAGTGGTTTCTTTAAAGGTTATGTTAGATACTTATTCTAAGCACTCTACAATTTTGCCCTTCCAATTTTTTGGCCTTCTCTCTTTTAGGTATACTGTATTTTCTTGGTTGTTATATCTTTTTGGGAGCCCTGTACTGTGTTTTGATCCACTCGTTAGCTTTCGATGTGCGTTCTGTACTTCACGGAATCCTATGCCATCTCTGTATTTCTTGCACTGTAATCTCTCATCAACCTAATATACTCTCTAAGTAATCACTTATTCATCTAGCAGGTACATCATCCGAGATGTAAGATATCATGCTTTCAGGACAAGGGTTACTGTGTATAATCTATAGGTTTCACATTATACCTTTCTCATCCTTCCAAAGGTTACGTAAACATCACAACTTTGGAGCTGGTCCTTCTAAAAGATTGGTAAAAGCTGTTGCAACCTCATCTGTTAAATCACTTGCTTGCAAGCTCCTGCCCTTTTTTACGAAGGCGAGACGAGAACATTCCTTTTCAATTGTTAGCACAAGAACCACACAAGTCTGAGATTCGGAAAACTCACTCTCGTAACAGTACTGCCACCAAAAGCTGCTAAGGCAAGTAATTCATCCGCATTTAAACTACCATCATGATCCCAGATCTTATCAAGATAAGCCTTTCTCCAGCAAAGAAATGTCCCTAGGCATCCTGTCAGAGTATCACCCTGTCCACCACTCCGTTTCAGTCCTCCCTCGATATCACTAATATATGTGTACTCCCCGTTCGAGATATAATCCTTGGGTCCCTTTTGTATGATTGTCACACCACCGAAAGCCTTTGACAACGCCTCCGCTGCTTTATCGGCATCTAGTCCCGAGGAATCAATATTCTGACTCTTACATAGTCGTCCAAACTCCACAACATTCGGTGTCAGCATGCACTCCTTATATCCGTGAACCAATTCCGGTTTCGTTTGTGCCAAATTCAAGCCATCCGCGTCGAGTACAATTGGCATATTCTGCTTCCTAGCCTCCTCAATTACCTTCATACATGTATCCTGCATCAGCTTATCCCGTCCAAGTCCAGGTCCAATCACTAAAACGTGTAATCGAGGCAGCATCTGAATAATCGCTTGCGAGATTGAAGTAGCGGAATCGCTGGAACTAGCATGCGAGGTCTGGCGCATCGCTGGGTGGACCATCAGGTTTGGGGAGTAGGTCTTGATAACTTGGGCGGCTTGCGGTTCGCAGATGACATGGCTCTGTAGAGGCTGTTAGTTGATCGCGGGGTATTCGTGGGGTGGAGGAGCAAACCATATCAGCTCCAAGTCGCGCGCTGGCCATTGCTGAGAAGTAGGGAGCTCCGGTATAATCCTCACTACCACCGATAACAGCTATTCTACCCATCTGGCCTTCATTGCGTTAGTTATTGGAGGGGCTACCTTATAATGATAGTGGCATAAATTTACCTTTGTGGAACTTCTCTAGCATCGGAGGTACCATCTTTCGGACCTTGATCAGTAACTCCTTAGTAGCCGCCGACATCTTGGGTGTTTCTTCAGGCATTGGTATGTTTTGATGTCGAGCGAAGGTGTTACTCGTCGAGATGTTCGTGGGTATGTTGTTGATATGCGGGCGCGGTGGCATGATGTCGTCACTCAGAATATGAATATCCAAACAAATGACGACGGGACATTGAAAGCATTAAATTAAAAACTGCGCACCGCAGTTTCGAAGAATTTCATTTATTTCAACATCAGATAATTGATGGCATACTCATTGATAAGTACTCACCACCCAATTGCTTGCATAGTTTCTCCTGCTCTTAGATACCGATAGACTTGAAGACTCAGTGCATTCTCAAAAAGTACCTAAGTGAGGTGAATTATTTATACAATCTGACCAATCAGAAGTGATGGGGGATCCGGCAAAAGGTCGGGTGAACCATCTCTCCCTCCCTAAGTCTGCACCAATTTGCGATATGCAACAAAACTTTGTAGGTCACGTGAAAATACCCCGAATCCAGATAGGTTGTCCAAAATACCCTCTTAGTTAAGTTTGTAGCAGCTATACGGAGAAAGGAGATTAATCAAGTAATGAGAAATATTTGATCACCTAGAATAATAAATATGAAAACCTGTAAGAAGAGATTCGATGTTCTCAAAGGACGGATAAGCGATGGGAGGGTTAGTAGTTACCTAAGCTTAGGTAGGGCAGCTACAAGAAACTGTTTGGTCATGTGCTATTACTTGTATACTATAAGAATTGAAATATCAAATTTGAGAACAAAAGATGAAGTTTGGCGCAGTGGAGTGGGGCGAATCTAATCTGCTTTCCTTGCAAATAAATAATGTTGCCGGGGCTCGTCGATTGACTGTCTTTTTTGCATCTTTTTTTCGGTTCAGAATCTTTTGATATCTTGAAGTCTTCTTTCTTTCTGTTTCTTATGTTTAATATCTTTCATAGTAGTCATTTAGATAGATTTGCTATTTCATGGGCCCTTTTTTGGTTTTTGGCTCAACTAAAAGTTAACAACGTTGCTCGGCAATGTTTTTTTTTTAGCGAGCTTAGGGTTAGTGTTAATATACTCCGTGCTCCTAATCCAATTACGGGAAGGCGTATTGTATAGAGACTAGTACTACTTGAAATGGTGGTAGTCTTAATAATGCTAACTTTGTTAGAGTGACTTGGTCTTGATTGTTCCTCGCTCTCTAAAGATAATATCACTGTCCCTTCTATCAAAATGTAACGTAAAATAGAATATCACCTTTAGTTTAGAGCTTCTATTGGTGGAAAGTGTATCTATTGAAGGCAGGGGGGAAAGGCCGATAGGCGAGGAGAATAGTAAGCTAGGTCTTCGCAACGGGGACAATCGAAGAGTTTTGGACTTACATTATGACTTGAACTTTGTCGTCTTAGAGCTCTTTTGTATTAGTGAAACCCGAGACAAGTTTAAACCGGAAGGAAATGGGAAAATAGTCTTTTGAGTCGAGAACCTTCGGGAATATTTATCTCCAATCTTAACTCTCGAATATAGATCAAGTGCCATTCTCCAGAAGTCCGCGATTGCTATACTTTTCATTCGCGTTACAAGCCACTGTGCTAACGGCATATTAGTCTACTATATCGTGTCACTTCGACGGACTATAGCAAAGTAATGAAATCAGAATAGTAGAAACTTCACTTGTCAGCCTGCTCCTTAATAATTCTCGATCGTCCAACATCCTAAATGGTTTATTCTCAGGCATGCATGATGTTCATACAACTTTCTCCAGTCTGCCGAAAGCATGTAAAATAAGCAAGCAGAGGGCGTGCTATATGCAAGTAAGAAGCCAATAAGTAAGCTTACAGCTATCGCCTTTAAACTCTAATACAAGGGACAACGTTCGCAATTTTTCCACATATATCACCACTCCTCCACTTTCTACATTATTCCCGCCGGTTTATCCTCCATCTGCAGGTTATAATTTCCATATCAATCATAACACAAATCGACGCAAGAAACTGAAACCAACCCAGGGCTGCAAATTCTTTCAATTCTGATGTTCTTGCCAAGTTACCTGCCAAACATAAACCACGATGATCTTCTAAGAAGCGATGGGATTTTTAAGGCTGTTGCCGTCTCCTAAACTCTAATCCGCCAATTTAATCAATTTTGGATTGAAGCATACGTACACTACTTACAGTACAGTACCAAATCCTTTGTAGCATAAATTTTCCGTAGCGTGTGATGTACTTCGCCGAGGTATTAATAATTCGTGAACAAAAAGAGGGTCCTCGTCCTCCTCGGCTTATTGCGACTGATATGAAGAAGATGAGGTGAGTTTACTAGCATTACAGTAAGATCAGGATCAAGGTACAAAATTTGATAAGATATGGAGCAAAAGAGAAAAGATCTCTCGCAAGCATTTGCCAAGCATAATTTGAAGCATAATTAGTCCGTTTGGGATAAAATGTTCAAAGGCCGAATTGGGATTCTTTACTCCGTCTTGGCAAAAAAAACTGACGAACTGTTGTCGACCGACCGGGACATCGGCCACTACTCAAGCGAGTGGGTGGTGGTCCTTTTGTGTTTCTGTACCATTTCATACCCACCCCCCTTTCTATCGTGATAATGGTGGATCGGTGTGGACGCACGTTTTTCTGTGAAAGCGAGCACTTACCTTCCTATCACAGTGATTTCCGAAGCGTAGCAGCCCTTTTTGATACTTAGTTATGGTGGTACTACTGTATGATATGGACGGAGCACTCTTATGAAGGACGTTGTTGGCGCTAAGACTCGGAGACTGCTTGTCCACCAGGACCGTCTTTTCACTATGGGAAAATTAGAAACCCACCAGTGGACACCACATTCATCAAAATTTGCCGACGAGGGGCAGTGGAGGTATTGTACAAGAAGATAAGTAAATTTGACTTATAAGTAGCTATACTGCTCAGTCCTTTTGTTTCTTCACCTGGCAAAGAGTCAGCAAGAACCCTTCATTCGTTGCTCTTTACTTACTATTTTGGCTGTTATCGTTCACTCTTTTCGTACTTTTGTTTTCAATTCTTCCAATATGAGGTCATCGGTGCTTTTTTCAACAGCACTCGCTGTATGCGCTGGTAGTGCTATAGCTGCTACTGTTGCTGTTAGTGGGGCAGCAGAAGGTTTTGCAAAGGGTGTTACTGGTGGTGGTTCTGCTACACCAGTTTACCCTGATACCATCGATGAACTTGTTACCTATCTCGCCGATGATGAAGCCCGTGTTATCGTCCTTACCAAGACGTACGTAAGATATGTATGACTTCTTATACAGATAGGATCAACTGACATGTTTCATATTTCCAGCTTCGATTTCACTGACTCCGAAGGCACTACTACAACTACTGGTTGCGCTCCGTGGGGTACTGCTTCTAATTGCCAGATTGCCATCAACCAAGATGACTGGTGCACAAACTATGAACCCGATGCTCCTACTACTACTGTTACATAGTAAGTTTTACACTTTTACCTTACACATCTTGCTTAAGAGCATAATACTGACGACTATTATTACAGCGACAACGCTGGAGTTCTTGGTATGACAGTCAACTCCGATAAGACACTTCTTGGTGAGGGTTCTACTGGTATCATCAAAGGAAAAGGTCTCCGAATGGTGTCTGGCGTCAGCAATATCATCATCCAGTAAGTGTCCATTCATAGCAGTACACCCTACAATCCATTGATATCTTTCAGAAACGTCTTCATTACCGACATCAACCCAAAGTACGTTTGGGGAGGTGATGCCATCACAATCGACGATGCAGACATGATCTGGATCGACCACGTAACAGTAACTATTCCCTCAACATCATCAAACCTCATACACTAACCCTAAACCCTCAAAAAAGACATCCCTCATCGGCCGTCAACACATAGTCCTCGGTACAAGCGCCTCCAACCGCGTCACAATCTCCAACAGCGAAATAAACGGTGTAACCGACTACTCCGCAACCTGCGACGGGTACCACTACTGGGGACTCTACTTCGACGGATCCAACGATCTCGTAACACTAAAAGGAAACTACATCTACCACACAAGCGGCCGCTCACCAAAAGTCCAAGGAAACACACTCCTCCACGCCGTCAATAATTACTGGTACGATAACAGCGGTCACGCCTTCGAGATCGGTGAAGGTGCTTATATTGTCGCTGAAGGCAATGTCTTCCAGAATATCGACGAGGTTGCTGAGGATCCTATTGATGGATTGGTTTTCTCTGCTCCTAGTACTACGGCTAATGCTGCTTGTTCGGCTTATCTTGGTCATGTTTGTCAGGTTAATGGGTTTGGAAGTTCGGGGACCTTTTCCGAGGATGATACTAGTTTCTTTTCCGACTTCTCGGGCAAGAATATTGCGTCTGCTGATGCTTATACTGGGGTTGTTGCTAGTGTTACTGCTAATGCTGGGTACGGGAAGATTACCTACTAGGTTTATTTCGTGTTCTGGTTGGTTGGTGGCTGTTAGTTACTTGGCAGGGGCAGTCTTTGGGTGGACTATTTGAATCACTTGAGGTGTTTTATTTTCGTTGTGTAGATATTTATTACCTTATTGTATATACAAATTTTAGAGCGCTGTACATAGTAAACTATACCGTTTCTTGGTAGCTGCATTTTCGTTGAAATCTAAATAGAATTCGTAGCAATCATGAGTAACAAGGCAGAGCAATTAGAGCATTATTCTCCTGTTATCAGTACCCAAATTCAACTCAGGAATTCCATTATTCATTACAGATAGGATCCTACGATCGTATTACTCCTTCATCCACATCATTTAAGTGCCCTATGTATTCTTCGAAGCATCTCCGAGAGGTTTCTGAGCCCAAACAACATCAACACGAAGATAAGAATGAATCTTAGTATTTTTAAACTCCTTCCTCACATCCATCAGAAGTATATCGACTTCCTGAACCGACCAACCCAACGCTCTCGTTAATATAGCAAGACTAATACCTTGTATACCGCCACAAAAATCTTCGTACGTCCACATACCTATTATGTTCAAGTCAGCCAATGTTCTCCCAGTCAAGCACTAACATAATATTCTATTTCAACGAAAGTAGTTACTATACTTTTTGAAAATGAAAGTTGAAGTTACTGGAACAACATACCTAATTCTTTAAGTTTCTTATCTTTTGGCCACCGGTTTATCGGCCACTTGTACTCAACACGATGTATATTGACAAACCCTGCATCCTTAAGCTGGTCCTCATAGTGCAAAGAAGCATCAGCAGGTCTTCCAGCAAGTGCACAACCTTCAACAAGAAGTTCACTCCATCGTTTTAGAGCAGAATTTTCCGGCCATGTGTCATCATCATTTCGGAATGGGAAGGGAGTATCGAGAAGTTCAACAAATCCACCAGGATTGAGATTCTCATATGCTTGCTCAAAGAATCGTGGCCAGTCGGCAAAAGAGCCTGGATTTATATATTAGTTTGTGTCGACGGAAGAAAAAGGAATCTATGCATAGTACTTGCCGTTCATCATTCGCGTGTAGATGAAATCGAACTGTTGAGAAAAGTTCCATTGTTCTTCTAAGTCATCGATCTGGAATGAGAGGTTTGGTGGGATAAAACCGGGTTGAATTGGAGATAGGTCGATGCCTATGACCTCGGATTCAACATGCTCATCGGCTGTAATACAAAAGATCTTATCAGTAAGTTAACCCAAAATAGTAGTATGAGCGAGCATACCAAAATCAATCGCCCAGATTCCAGTGCCTATAGTTTGTCGTGGTGTAAGCATTCAAATTACGTTCTAAAACAAGCCAAGAAAAAAGCATTGTGTGGTTTAGTGCACTTCATATCACAGCTGAAATACCTGAGGAATCTATCCTTTCGAAATACTAACCTGTGCCAACATCAAGGACGCGGTGAAGTTTGTTCTCCTTTCCCGCTGGGCACAGAAATAGCCTATCCTCCAACGTCAAGGAAATGAGATGGTGCTGTAGATCCAAACGATCCTGTTCTGAATTGGTTAGCAAGTGATGAACAATTTCAAATTATTCACTTACCGATTTCATCATTTGGCATGATATATTCTAAGAGAAGAAGGCCACTTAGTAACCATTCATTGCCAAGACCGAAGAATCATACTTCCTTCCTTATAAGCGTGGTAAGTCCTTCCATTCTCCTGCCGGTATCGAAAGATACTCTCGCTGATACTTGCCGTCGAGCTCGCAGAGTTCTCATTTCCGAGCGCCGAATCATTATCGTTCCAATCATCTTCCTCTGCAGCTATTGGCACGGTCGATGGCTCCGGATCTTCACACATGATGCGTCGTGGTTCCGAGAACTTGGGTTTGGTGTGCGTCTCCTGATGGTTGGGAAGAAAAATGCAATGTACACGGATTTTGATGGAGCACTTTCAAATGAAGTATAAATAACATGAAAGCGCGGGGTTTTACTTACACAGGATCAGACCATGAAATAGGCAGTGTGGTAAGCGGCAGGCACGCTGCAATGCAGACGCAGTGTATGATCCGCTCCCGAACATCTCGTATGGCTGCAGCAATTGGCCACTCGGGACCGTCACATCAATCAAATATTCCAGCTTGGAGCGGACTCTGATCTGGAACCTTGAAGAGCACGTTGATGTCACACAGGGGTTCCTCGATTGAACCTATCGAATCATCATTTTTCTGTATGCATACAGTATCTGAGCCCAATGCTACTCTGCCTAGCCGGGGATTGCTATGGACGGTCGAGACAGCAAAAAGAAATATCAAAAAAGCAACGAAAGTGAACAACCTCGGGTGTAGCGTGAGAAGGTTGGAGAATTGTGGGTTTCAAAGTGCTCTAGTTGTCATCAGTGCCCGAGAAGTTGAGGATATGCCAAAATGTGATAGGAATGATGGGGCCTTTTCCAGTTCGTCGGCCCGCAAGTCACCCTCCAGTCTCGGGCCGGGTATGGTCTTTTGTCTCTAGGCGAGGAGACATGGTCATTCAGTAGCTTAGCCGAGCAACCAACCTCGTATCTCCCGCTTTTCACAGCCCATCTCCAAAGATAAAGACTTTCTAGGCTGGGTATTTCCAATATGTGTGCCATCATGACGGCTGCTGAATGCGCTCAAGGGTGTTTAATATATAACCTCCAACCCATACAGAGCATTACAGCCAAACTATCTTACTTCAAATCTTGCCCCGCAATTTTGTTGTCTTCGGGCTCCACCAAGAACTTTCGTTTCCGAATTCTGGTATAGGGAGCTTTGGCTCAAATTTGTTGTGTAACATAATAAGTTGTTTGACTTCCTAGCCTTGGAGCCGGAGTCCTGAGGATGGTTAACTTTGTATTTACTGACAAAGCAGATATTAAGTTGCGAGTGACCTTCAGTCAGCTCACATGCAGCTAATATAAATGAATGTATTAGCCGTAGCGCATGAACGAATATGCTCAACGTTGCTTTTATTAGACTTATTTTTTTTTTCGCGCAATAGTTCAAGCCATCAAGGACTACTTGGCTTGCGAAACACCTTTAGCTAGTTCTTTCGTGCTATTTCGCGGCTTCATTCACGCCTTCAGGTTGTAGTGGAAAATAACATGAAAGATAAACAAATCTCGATTTCAATCCCAGAGGTAGGACAGGACGATCAAATTTGAATCACTCTCCTCGTCGCCACGGTGTAAGGTAAGGTTCGATGGAGGTACCAAGTTTAGCTTGGTGCTCTTGTCTATCCGATTTTGTAGTACTGAACAAGAGAGGATCCCTCAAACTAAGCCCTACATCTCGTGGAGGAGCATTGTGTATTGAGAGAGTTTTGAAGTTGAGAACTCTTGAGAAAGAATGGGTTCCAAATTTAGTGCTTCGATCACGTGCTATACAACCTACTTCGCCCGTCATTTTTTAACTTGAAGTAGTCTGTTTAGAGTAGTATGTAACTCGTCTGAAATAGAAATTACTCTCATGCGTATGCAGTTGGAGGATGGCAAAAGTCTAGTAAAAAGATGTTAGTCGTCAACAACCTCTGAGACCACGGACGCCTCAAGAACGCGTCGTCCGAAGAGGCTCCCAGCTACCCAAAGCAGCCAGCTAAGCGAATCCCGTAGACCTCTTTGTTGAACATGCTGACATGGCCGCAATAGTGCTTCAATAGATAGATTTCGACCCTTTTGTGCTATCATAGGTCAGCTTACAGCCAAGGTTGCCACACTGTACGGCCATGTGTATTTTATGATTGCGTTCTTCTCCTTCATATGTATCCTTTCCGCTTTGACAGCCCTTGAAGCTCTCGTCGCTCTCTGAAACAATTGGCACTAAATCTATGGCTGGGCACAGTGGAGAAGGAGCACAGCTTCTTCCAGGAGACGTGGAGGATCGAATAAGGAAATCAGACGAATCGCTATCTTCGGCCTCCACGACGAGTCTGGTATTCGAGCGGATTGGGGAGAAGGCCATCGCGGACGAGAAGGGGACAACTGTTATGAACAGCAACCGGAAGAAGATGGTGACTCCAAAGTTTCCTCCAAGGGGCGATTCGTTGCCATACGCGGACGATGAGAATGCAAACGTAGCCTTGGAGGACGAAGACAAGGAATACGATGACCTCGAGAGCGGCCCTTTTTTAAACAATCGCGATACCGCCGAGAAGGGAATCGACAAGAAGTTACGACGGCTGATATGGGTTGTTGGCGGCATATTTATCGGAGCATGGCTGTTCGCCATGGTCGTATTCCTGTTTAGGCAGACATATCGACACTCCTCAGAGACACCGCATGATCCTCAAGCAACATTATCGCGGGGCACTGGAAAGAAGGTGACTTTAGACCAGGTTATGGGCGGACAATGGCGAGCACAGAAACACGATATAAGTTGGATCCCAGGAGCAAATGGGGAGGACGGCCTTTTACTTGAGCAGGGTCAGGCCGGCAAAGATTATCTCGTCGTTGAAGATGTCAGAGGGAACAATGCCAGCGATAGTGCAATCCAAGCTACCAAGACATTGATGAAGTCAGGCGCTTTCAATGTTGGAGGAAAGACTCTTTCTCCAAGCCGTGTGTTTCCAAGCAAGGACCTCAAGAAAGTTCTCGTTGCGACGGGCTCACAGTCGAATTGGAGGCATTCGTTCTATGCACAATACTGGATATTCGATGTCGCGACACAGTCTGCTGAGCCCTTGGATCCAGCGATGCCCAATGGAAGGATACAACTTGCCAGCTGGAGCCCGCAAAGCGACGCTGTCGTGTTCACCAGAGATAACAATCTCTTCCTGCGAAAGCTCTCTTCCCTTACAGTTACACAAATCACGACTGATGGTGGCAGCAACCTTTTCTATGGTGCCCCAGATTGGGTTTATGAGGAAGAGGTCTTTGCTAGCAACAGCGCTACTTGGTGGGCTGAGGACGGGAAATACATTGCTTTCTTAAGGACAAACGAATCCGAAGTTCCAGAATACCCTATCCAATACTTTGTTTCTAGGCCCAGTGGGGTTAAGCCTCTACCAGGAGAGGAAAACTATCCAGAAGTTAGGGAAATCAAATACCCCAAGGCTGGTGCACCGAACCCCACTGTGGATCTGTTATTCTATGATGTCACGAAAGGCGATGTGTTCGAAGTCACTGCTACTGATGGATTCGCAGCAGATGATTTGCTTATCACGGAAGTGGTTTGGGCTGGTTCAACTGGTAAAGCTCTTATCCGAGAAACCAACAGGGAGAGTGACATCCTCAGGGTTGTTCTTGTCGATGTTCTGACACGGACTGGAAAGACTGTTCGCAAGACAGATGTCCAGAAACTCGATGGTGGTTGGTTTGAGGTCTCTGAGAACACACGCTACATCCCAGCAGACCCAGCCAACGGACGCCCATACGATGGCTATATTGACACTGTTATTCATGAAGGCTATGATCACTTAGGATACTTTACCCCCATGAGTAACCCGGATCCTATCCTGCTCACGTCTGGAGACTGGGAAGTTGTTAACGCACCATCCGCGGTAGACCTAAAGAAAAATCTTGTTTACTTCGTCGCTACAAAAGAGTCATCTCTACAACGGCATGTTTACAGCGTGAAGCTCGATGGGACTGACATGCAACCGCTCACAGATACCAGTAAGGAAGCATTTTATGGCGTGTCTTTCTCCAGTGGCGCAGGATATGCTCTTTTGAACTACGATGGACCAAATATTCCATGGCAGAAAGTTATGAGTACCCCTAGCAACGAGGACCATTATGAGAATATCATCGAGGAAAATGGTAGGTTGACAGACATGGCCAAGAAGCACGAGTTGCCAATTTTAGTGTACTCAACAGTAACGGTTGATGGCTTTGAACTTAATGTTGTCGAGCGTCGGCCACCTCACTTCAGCGAGAACAAAGTTTACCCAGTTTTGTTCTATCTCTATGGTGGCCCCGGCTCCCAGTCTGTTGATAAGTCATTCAGTGTCACTTTCCAAGAATATATCGCAGCAAATCTTGGGTATATTGTTGTGACAGTGGATGGACGAGGCACGGGATTCACCGGACGAAAGTCTCGAGTTATTATTCGTGGCAATCTTGGCTATTATGAGGCTTATGATCAGATTGCAACAGCTAAAATCTGGGCTCAAAAGAAGTACATTGATGCATCAAGAATTGCAATCTGGGGATGGTCATACGGTGGTTTCATGACCTTGAAAACCCTAGAACAAGATGCAGGACAAACTTTCTCATATGGAATGGCAGTCGCCCCCGTCACTGATTGGCGATTCTATGACTCAATTTACACAGAAAGATACATGCACACACCACAGCATAACCCTGGTGGATATGACAACTCGAGTATCACCAATATGACCGCCCTCCACCAAAATGTTAGGTTTTTGATCATGCACGGTGTGGCGGACGACAACGTGCATATGCAAAATTCTTTGACGCTGTTGGATAAGCTCGATTTAGCCGGTGTCGAAAATTACGATGTTCATGTTTTCCCCGATAGTGATCATGGAATCTATTTCCACAATGCAAATAAGATCGTATACGATAGTAAGTTTCATTTATCAGGGACTAAATGTGCACTTTCACTAAAACATCTACAGAATTAAACAATTGGCTTATCAACGCCTTTAACGGAGAATGGCTGCGGACTTCCAACGCTGTGCCATTACAAATCGACTCAGCAGCACCGAAAACAAAAACGGTATGAGTTTTAAAGATTTCACGGAGTCAGGAGTTCATAGGGTCAACTTTAGCATAGTTGGGCATTTTCAAAGAATGGCAATGTTTTATACCTACCAATACACAGTCCAGCCGTGATTAATGTTCATTGTTCTTGTTTTCCTTCGGTACCTTTTCTTTCTTTAACATTCTAATCTGCCCCCTTTCAACCCAGGTTAGACGACTTTCTGAAGGATACTTCCGAGAACTGTCCCAGTGAAGTCCAGAGGTATGAAGCTTCGGTATGGGATTAGTGTTTCATTCATGATGGGCACTGAGTTTTCAGCCACGGCTGCTCCGTTCAAATCGACTCCGGTTAATTCCATCTGCTGGAACGTTGTTGCAGGACCTGAGATGTGAGCAAAGGTTTCACGTGGCAGTGTAGCTGAAGTCTGAGGTCGCGCCGATATCACTGACACTTGTGAGATCATTGTTGAGACTGGCGAGATGGGTGGGCTTACCTGTCCCTCATCTGCGTAGGCTAGTAATGCTTGTATTCTCTCCAGAGAGGGGAATGATATGAGGGAGTGTCTCAAGTGAGCGTTATCTTCCGAGCATGGTTCAGGTGGTTCCATGGCTGAGGGGGTTAGTGGCGAGCGGGGAGTCATTACCGTAGAGTTCACAGGGAGTTCTATTGCTTCGGATTCCACTAGGCTTACCTTCGGTGGGGGGATTGGTGCTGAGACCGGTCTTACCGTTGGTTGGACTTGGTTTGCCTTACCTGAGAGAGCTGGCGTCGAGAAGGATTTTGCTATTGGGAGTTCACTAGCCTTGGGTTGAGATGGGGTGGTAGTTACCTTGGGCTCCACGGGGGAAGCTGTGTGGAATGGGAACGGGTTACTAGGGATCTGAGCTGGTGAGTCTAAGAAGAAGCTTGTATCTGGCTTAAGCTGCTTGAAGGGGAAAGGATTGTCCGGGATCTGAGCCGGTGCGTCCACCAGGAAGCTGGTATCTGGTTCAGACTGCTTGAACGCGAAGGGATTATCTGGGATTTGAGCTGGCGAGTCGACGACGAAGAAGCTGGTATCTGATAGCATGAATGGGAAGGGGTTGTCCGGGGTCTGAGTTGGTGATTCCAAGAGGAAGCTTGTATCTGGGTTCGGAACTGTGGGGTAGTCCGAGAAGAACAATTCGACAGCTTCTCTCTCCATTCTCAGTTTCTTCTCAGATGGAGAAGGAACAAGTAGCTGATGTTCTGGGAGGCACAATTCGTCGTCCTGTCGTCTCCCTTCTGATTCGATGGAACTAGACTCGAAGTCTGGTGGTGGTGTTAATGGTCTCGGGGGCTCGTTTACCTCGGTATTCTTCTCTGATAGAGCCTCTGCATCCGTCTGCTTGTCTTGCACTTTGCCGGGACCAGATTCGAGTTCCGATGGTATTGGTACTTGTGGCTGTAAGCCTACCACAGGGACCCCAGGGTCTTCAAGCGACGACCGAGCATCACGGCCCTTAACTTTCCTAGTTCCATTCGAAGAGAAGTGTCCGCGGAAAAACCCTAGGCATCCAAGTCCGCTACTCGTCGAACGACGTCTCACTCTGCTAGAACGTCTCGATGTACCATATGAACCTCTCCGTGTTTTTGTACTAAGCTTTCTCGCGATTTTCCTCGATTGCTGTCTAAGGACCTCTCCACACCACTTTCTCGAAGATTGCTCTATCGACGGTTCCTTTTTTTCCTGACACTCTTCACACTCTTCTAGCACCTTTACTATATCTTCGATAGTATAACAAGGATCAACATCTCGAAAGAGACGATCTTTCGCCTTGTCGCATTCGAAGACTTTGGTTTTGTGGTGTTGGCAAGTCCAGTAGGTTGTTTCGTAGCGACACATCTTTTGTTATGTGTGTGGGCTGAGAGGTTCTTTTTTTTCTGGAGTTTGTGTGTTTTCGAATTGGGGAGGAGGATATGTGGTGATTGCTGTGTGGAGGTCTATTGAAGAAGAGGAAATGAGAATGAAAGAAGGAATGAGTGTGTGTATATATATAATGTTTGTAAATTGGTATTTGACGTCCACTTGCCTGCCTGTGAGTGTTATTGAATACCTGTTCTGTTGGGTGAGAATTTTCTGCTGTTTACTCTAAGAGGGAGGTGATGTTTTTTTAAAGGGCGATTTCGGTGAGAAGGGGGAGAATGGGTGTTGTTTCTTTTCCTCTCTTCTTTCTTTGTTCTCTTTCATTGGACAATGGCTTGTTTTATCGAATTGCAGGGGCAGATAAAGAAGTTCTTTGTTTGAGGGAAATAATGGCATTGTAATTTTTAATTTTTCTTTCTTTATTTCTGCCCTACCTAGCTGTGAGATAACAAAGGAGGGTTTTCTTGGGATAAAGGAAAAGAGGGGAAAGTCTTTGGCAATTGCGAGATGTTATTTGTTGCTTGGTGAAGAATTCGATTGTTACGATTAAGTTGAAATCAATGATGTTTTTGTGGAGATTTTGAATCGGAAGTGTTGGATCTCTTTGTTTGACTTGATTTTGACTGCGAATTTTGTGTCTGACTCAAAGAAATGGTTTGTGAGAAATTCGTATTTCCAAATATAGTGGGTTCAGAAGATTGATACAGAGTTAATTTAGTTCGGAATTGGAGAATTGGGGTTTGTATGGCAATTGGATTATTATTAGGAAGACTGTAACAGAGTAGTTCACTTTACATCTCTAGATACTAGGCTACTAATAGGTTATGATTCATAGTCAAGAATGTCACTATGAAGAGGTGGTTTGTATCGCTCAGAATAAGTTATAGAATAGCTGAGAGCAAATACCATTAATCATGAAACCAACTTTAGTATCAATACTAGAGTAATGAGAGTAATATCTATATACAAGTCCACCCTTTTCCCTTTCCATAATCAATCGTCCCAAACAAAATCCCCAACAAAAAGAAAAGGGAAATCAAGGATTCAACCAACTCTCACCAACCTTCCCACTCTCCCCAAATCTAGGATTAACCTTGGTCAAAGCAATAACCTCCTGCGTCATATCAAACTTAACAATATCCTTACTAAACGGGAATTTAGGAGCAGATCCCTCATGTCTATTAAGATCATCCAGCAAATGCTTCATATCATCCATGAAAGTTCCTTCCATGGGAACACCAGCACCACCACCAAAAGAAGCGTGATAACTGGTATCTAGATCCTCGATGAAATAGATCCCACCAGGTTTTACAGCATCCCAGAGAACTTGAAGGGATGTTTTTTGTTGTATCATTGTATGTCCTCCATCATCGATTATCACGTCGAATCCTCCACCTGTTGCTATTTTGAATTGTTCGAGGAATTCTTTGTCTGCTTGATCGCCGGTGAAGATTGTTGCTCCTGTTGTTTTGTTCGCCCATTGAGCTGCGCATTTGGCGTCGTATTCTATGTAGTATAGGTCTACGTGTGGAAAGTATTCAAGCCAGAGGTGATAGGATGCTCCTGGTCCGTAGGCCATATTGCATCCTAGTCCGATCTCGAGCATTTTGAATTTTTCGTCACGGAGTGGCGAGAGGCGTGTCTCGTACATCCATCTGCATTTCGGAAACTCAGGGTTAGTGTTGGTCTGAAGGGTTTAACGCTTGATGCAAAGAGCAGAGAGCTGAAGTGGAGATTCTGATCAAGGAATTTGACGTACTGATAATTATGCCCCTTCGGCCCAACCTTGTCGGTTCCATATTTCATCGCTATCTCGTAGAATGAAGGACGGTTTTTGTTTGAACTTTTGGTGCCACTATTAGCTTGACATATAGTCAATGGAGGATGCTAAACAGTACCCTGTTATGTAGTGTAGAGTGTTTTCCGGTAACGCATTTCTGCCATGCCATATTGCAACGATGAATACTATCTTCAGAAACTCGGAGTTAGTTTACTTGTTCGAGATATCTCAGCATTAATGGGTAAATTGAACCCAGAACGGACAGATTCACTATTACAACTTGAAACTTACAAAAACAACCGCAATGATGATTGGTTTCTGGTTCAACCGTCTCACACCCGACATGGGTGAGTTATACTGCTGTCCGGCCATCAGGATAGTGTTGAACTGAAGACGGAGCGTTTACAGAGTTGAGGATCTTGAGAAGTAAAACTCGAGGATGTGGAGAGAAGAGCTAACGAAGGTTCAGCGAGCCTGATATTACTTGACATATGATACACAGTGTCCTCAAGGAGAGAAGTGATTTACGTACCATTTGAAGGCATTCCTTACTGAAATTGGAACCTAGCAAATAAAAGGCAGAAGCCGAATAAATTGATCACTTTGCCCCTACGCCAACTTTACCATCCCTTGAGAGGGTGAGGTTGACTCAGCTTGCTCCTTGCTAAAGGATAGACTTCTACCGTATTCACAAATATGTGGTATCTTGCTGAAGGCTGAAAACAAATTGATCTGAACCTTGATCAAGTCGTGGCTTATCGCTTATCCCCATATTTGAGTCTCTTAAAGTCTCCCTTATAGTAACATAATGGAACACTCACTTCCCTTATCGACACCAAAAGAAGATATAAAATCCGGCTAGGTTGGATACAACGTGGCGTTTCTGTTACTTGATCATTCATTGCAATATATCGAAGAATCGAAGCTCGCATATCGACTGCAAGGTGCAGCCGTGGCGCGACCCATTCCGGCCTCCTTGCTTCGTCGCGTAAAGCATATTTCTGAATGCAAAGGGGCTAAGATGGACGCGGTACACCTATCTTTCAGCCCAGAAATTACACACTTGGTAGCCATAGCTTTTGACTCCGTCTAATTTATCCTTCAAATATTGACACCACTCGACAAACTGATCAAAATCCTACGCACCCATCAGCGGTTCACTAAAAACATGGATTTCTACACGGCGAACGTTGTGGTCTTTGTAGCAGTGAACGCTGCTCTCTCATATCGCCAATGGAAGCAAGATGGCAGGGTTGATAGATCTAAGGAGATGGCAGGTGGGGTAGGGACTGCGTCAATTCAGGCCGCTGAGGCTGTAACTTTTCAATTTAAGAGGAGATTCTTACCGGTATATCTGCTGGTGTTCGGTGCCGACTGGCTTCAGGTGTGTAGGTGTTCAAATTGGAAAAGACCAGTACTGACATCGTTGCTGTAGGGCCCGTATATATATACCATGTACAAAGGTACATTTTCTTAGGACTGAGGGCTTCACTAAGTAGAGACTAACAATGTATAGATGAGAAAGGGCTCGCAGAAGAAACTGTTGCTCATCTTTTCATGACAGGTAGGTTTGCTCATGTTTCGGAGTGTCAAGTTGTCCTGCTGAAAAATAGCAGGATTTCTGGCGGCAGGTGTTTCTGCGTCCTTCGTTGGATCACTAGCAGATCGATATGGCCGTCGTTCCGCCTGTCTCTTTTTTTGCATTGCCTACTCAGTATCCTGCCTTACAATCCTTTTTGACGACATCCGTATTCTCTTCCTCGGCCGTATTCTTGGTGGTCTCTCAACTACACTTATGTATAGCGTCTTCGAGAGCTGGATGGTTACCGAATATCATCGTCAGCATCTGGACGAGGCAGGTGGTTCGTTAAACGACATTTTTGGTATTATGACTACATTGAACGGCGTCATTGCAATCCTAGCAGGCCTTTTCGCTCAAGCAATTTCGGATTATACCGGAACACAAAAAGCGCCATTTATGACTGCCGTCGTCTGCTTGGTTGTTGCATTCATGTCGATTTCGCAACATTGGGTTTGTCTTCAAGCTACCCACTCATCGTTATTGCAACTGATGTTTCGCAGAGTGAGAATTATGGTGACAGCGCAAATGCTGACTCCCTCCAACCAAAGACTGAGACTGGTCCAGAGAAGAGTGGTTTCCAACTCATCAAAGATGGTAAGTAGTTTTCAATCCTAGTTCCACAGTATGTAAACTCACAACTGCCGCTACAGATAAACGTCTGTGGGCCTTGTGTATCACATCCTGCGTTTTCGAAGGTTCCATGTACCTCTGGATCTTCTTCAAGTTTCCAGCCCTTCGGCTTTCCCACCAATTGGCCGGAAAAGGGACTGACCTACCTTTTGGAATGATCTTCGCAGCGCTCATGTGTGCTATGATGCTGGGTTCACTCTTCTTTACCTGGTACTCGTCTCTTACTCCAGGACGCTGGGTGGTGTCGCCTTCGAAACTCCTCATGATCTCGTTGCTCGTAGCCGGTAACTGTTTCCTGCTACCAGTCCTGATTCGAGATGAAGCAATTACCTTTTGGTGTTTCTGCGTCTTCGAGATTTGTTGTGGTATCTATTTCCCTACTATGGGAAACTTTGAAGGAAAAGATCGTCGATGATGGTGTTAGAGCCAAGGTGTATGGCGTGTTGAGGGTTCCGCTTAATGTATTCGTTGTTCTTGGCTTGGCTCTTACGAAAGATGGTAAGTGGATTTCCCCGTGTGATGTGGAAAGTCAAACTGACCGTGTCCTAGGTGAGAAACACAGGGATAATATGTTTATGATTTGCAGTGGTGCTCTGATCATAGCTGCTGCTTCCGTAGGCACCCTTCTAGCCTAGTATGTGGGGTGATCCAAAAGAATCTGGAAAAAGAGCTCGTCGAGACAGACAACTTGACAAGAAGGAAGATTATGGACGAAATTACCACGCAAATTCTTTTGTAAAACAAGCCAAAGTCGAATAGAAATAATGGCACGAGGAAATTGGGTAGGTGTACAGTTTAGATTACCGGTTTGAATTACCGGGCCTTTGTAGTAGTTGAAGCGTCTAAGGAACCTATTACCCTCTACACCACAGGCGTGTAGTTTCTGACCCTTGGGTTAGTTTGACGACTCAGAATACTTTTCGTCCTTATCAAAACTGATGTGAAGTTGAGATTTCTTGTGACCAACCCAAGGAGCTATTACAGTATGCGGCCTATGGTTCCATGATGCTTATATTATGGCAAAGCAACACACTCGATCTCAATTGGGGCATCCTTCGGCAACTGCTTCACTGCCACACAGCTTCGGGCGGGCTTGTGCTTAAACCACTTCTCATACTCGGCATTCATCTCGACAAAGTCTTTCATATCGGTCAAGAAAATCTGAACCTTGACGACTTTCTCAAGTGAAGATCCCCCTTCAGTTAAGATCGCGCTAAGAGCCTGGAGGCATGCTTTTGTCTTTTCACCCATGGAGCCCTCAATGAGATTGCCTTGGGGATCTGCTGGAAGCTGGCCTGAGCAATATATTGCATGAGGAGTCTTGATTGCTTGGGACTGGAGTTGGACCTGTGAGCACGTGAACTACTAGCTAGCAACCGGGCCCGGGAAGCAAGGGGTTTGGCTCACGTAAGGGCCGACAGCTATTATATGTCAATTAAGAGGCTCAAGTCAAGGAGGTGGTTCAAGGAGATACCTACGAGGCATTGCATTCTTGGTGAGAATTATTGACATATTGGAGCTATTTCGAGTGATGCTCGGGACATTTTGTATTGCTGTCGAGGATGTTGTTGGACGACTTGCAAAGTGGCCCAGATACAGTGATAATCGAGGCAGCGCCGTTCTAATTGCAGACATTGGATCTAAAGCTGAATTATTCGATAATGACTATTGTTGACTTTGGCGATGTGAGGTTGTTAGAACTGTAAAGATGGGGAGACGCGCGCGAAACTGGACCACTTTATTATCACTGGGCCCGTCACGTGCTCGTACTTCATGGGGGATAGATCCCATTTGAGAAGACTGGCTGCCATATCCTGGATACTTCCAAAATCTAAACCTCGCCGCATCGCAAGATTCTCCAAAACGCAACCCTTCTGACCTTAAAAGTCTAGGTCTAGCTAGAGACTCAGCGTCTAAGCACCCAGGGAGGGGAGTGTGCCCCTATTATTCATGATACATAGCCTCGTCATCGGCTAGCGGAATCTGGACGCGAGAAAGAGGCCAGCTCTCTCAAATATCCAACGCGGCTGTCAAATTCCACTCTGACATCTTAAGGGTCCTTCTTCCTGAGGATTTCCAAACCACCACCAACCCATCTTCATTCCATTCGGGGCATCAATGCCATCTTCCTACTCTCATTGAATCTCCTTTGCTAGCTTCAGCACATTTGTTGTAAGTCTTGCTTACCATCAGATAGCTCTCCTTGTCATGCCACATCCGCTCAAGCGTGCTCGGCAGTCTGAGCTCGAACCGTAGCTCTAAACTCCTCTAAACTTCAGCTGACAGCCACTTCTCTTTTACAGCATTTTATTTTTTTCCTTGCCCTGGTTGAGTTGAGCATGTCGTCCCCTGCGGGCACGATGCGGAAGCGGAAGGATGCTTCGGCCCCTACCAAGTCGAAAGATGCCTCAACGACTGGCCTATCCACTACAAAAGATCCCGAGCTTGATGCGCTGTTACAAGCAAACCTACAGAATAAGCCTGCAGGCGTCGAGTGGGATTACCGGATTGCTCTGGGCATCATAACAGTCTTGGGCTTTATTACAAGATTCTGGGGGATTAGCCATCCCAATGAGGTAGTCTTTGACGAAGTCCATTTTGGAAAGGTAAGGCTGCATAATCTTTGGTTTGCAAAAAAGGGCGAAGTAGCTAACTTCGAATCGGAACAGTTTGCTTCTTATTACCTCGAACGAACGTACTTCTTCGATGTTCATCCACCCTTTGGAAAGCTCCTCTTCGCCTTGATGGGATGGTTTGTGGGATATGATGGAAGTTTCCACTTCGAAAATATTGGCGACTCTTATATTACGAACAAGGTGCCATACGTGGCATACCGTTCTATGCCAGCATTGTTGGGTTCGTTAACGATCCCTGTGGTATTTACAATCATGTGGGAATCTGGCTATACACTACCTGCATGCATTCTTTCAGCTTGTTTGGTACTCTTCGACAACGCCCACATTGGTCAGACTCGTCTCATCCTTCTCGATGCTACTCTAGTTTTTGCCATGGCCTGTGCTCTGCTTTCATACATCCGGTTCTACAAACTTAGACACGAGCCATTTGGGCGGAAGTGGTGGAAGTGGCTTCTCCTGACGGGCTTTTCGCTCAGCTGTGTCATTTCTACAAAATATGTCGGTCTATTCGCATCGCATTCATCACCATTGGATCTGCTGTTGCAATTGATCTTTGGGGACTTCTTGATATCAACCGTCGCCAGGGAGCTTTGGATTTGCCAGAGTTCGGAAAGCATTTCGCCGCCCGTGCTTTTGCTCTTATCATTGTCCCATTTCTCTTCTACCTCTTCTGGTTCCAGGTACATTTCGCCATTTTGACTAAGTCTGGCCCCGGAGACGATTTCATGACCCCAGCTTTCCAGGAGACTCTTTCGGACAATGCTATGACCGCGAATGCAGTTACCATCAACTACTACGATGAACTCGCCCTAAGGCACAAGGAAACTCACACTTACCTCCATAGTCATCTTGACAGGTACCCTCTCAGATATGACGATGGACGTGTTTCGAGTCAAGGTCAACAAGTCACTGGATACCCCCACAAGGACGCAAACAACCATTGGCAGATTCTTCCACTCAAGGATGATAACGTCGAGGGCCGTCATGTCAGGAACGGCGAAATTGTAAGACTCAGGCACGTCGTTACAGACTCGATGCTTTTGTCACATGATGTCGCTTCACCTTATTATCCCACCAATCAAGAGTTCACAACGGTTACAATAGAAGAAGCTAACGGAAATCGATTCAATGACACTTTGTTCGAACTCCGCATTGAACAAGGCAAAGCCAACCAGGAATTCAAAAGTCTATCTGGCCAATTCAAGCTCATCCACTTCCCCAGCAAAGTCGCAATGTGGACTCACACGACCCCTCTTCCAGATTGGGCTTATAAGCAACAAGAAATCAATGGAAACAAGAACCTTGGCCAAACTTCCAACCTTTGGTATGTGGAAGATATTCCTTCCATCCCAGATGATAGCCCTCGTTTGGTTAGAGAAGAGCGAAAAGTCAAGTCTCTGCCATTCCTCCAGAAGTGGTTTGAGTTGCAGAGAGCAATGTTCTTCCACAACAACGCCTTGACAGCCAGCCATCCATATGCCAGTGAACCTTTCATGTGGCCCTTCTTGTTAAGAGGTGTCAGTTTCTGGACACAGAACGATACCCGCCAACAAATTTATTTCCTCGGTAATCCTTTGGGGTGGTGGTTAGCAAGCAGTCTTTTGGCTGTTTATGCAGGTATCATTGCTGCTGATCAGTTGTCTTTGCGTCGTGGCGTGGATGCTTTGGACCAGCGTAAGTTCCTCTTTTTTGGAGTTTTGTTTTGGCATTGAGGTTTAACTTGGATACGTAGGCACTCGCTCTCGATTATATAACTCCACCGGTTTCTTCTTCCTGGCATGGGCTACCCATTACCTTCCATTCTATCTCATGGGCCGTCAGCTCTTTTTGCATCATTATCTGCCCGCACACCTTGCGTCTTCGCTGATTGCAGGAGCGCTGCTTGAATTTATTTTCAATGTGGAGCCTGTACTCGACGATAGTGCCTTCGATACGAAGAAGGGCGGCAAGAAGGCTGTCAGGAAGCACCTTCCAGCTCGCGAGAAGCTTGCTGGCCAAAACCTGTTTACTTCATGGGCCGCACTTGGTGTTATCCTTACTCTCGTCATTGGAGGATGGTACTGGTTCTTGCCTTTGACCTATGGTTACCCCGGCCTCAGCGTACCGGAGGTCAATGCAAGAAAGTGGTTAGGCTATGATCTTCACTTTGCAAAGTAAACCAGATTGCATGAAGTATGGTTGATTTAGAAGAGGAACAGGTGTATGTCTCATTTGTACTTATAAGGTGTCGAAAATGGGAGGGAGGCGCTTAGTCGAGCGTCTTGAAGTCTGCTACAGCGGACACATTTTTTTGTAATATATCCTCAAAGCCCCCTTTATGATAAAACGGAATGAAAAGCACTAGTCAATATTTGTTGGTCTTGTAAAAATATAGTCTGCATCGTACAATATGTCCATTCGCTACTTTATTGTGCTTTACATTTCTTACAAGGAGCATCTACTTGCCTAATTCTTAATTTACTAGTATATTTATTTAGATATAGAATTATTCCAGGGAAGTAGTTGAAGGGTTTTATATAATATCCCGTCTCTGTAGCATAGCTCGCTTAAACCCATTTAGTATCTTAACAAGATATAGTTCTAATACTATATATAGGCTTATATATAACTATATTAAACCGAAGGTACAGAGCTTATTTCTTTAGATCCCTTACTAGAGATAAAACTATAGAGTTGTCTAGTCGAGAGAAGTATACAAAAAAGATAAGTATATATAAATAAGCGAGACTTACTTTACTTAGAGTTTAGCTTGTTTTTTTTTTTCTATAACAAAGAAGGGCCAGTAACAAGGTAGAGGGTAGGGGGAATAACCTTTGCTTTTTATAGCAAGGAGATTGTATCTAGGCTTTACTTGCTATAGAGAGTTTATATTTAAGCTAGGTTGGGAGTATTTTAGAGGGATAGGTATAGTGTGTAACTTAGGTTGTTTGACTTAAGCAATCTACTTATTCTTGTATTGTATTCTATGTAGAACTAGTGTATAGAACTGAACCTACTTATAAAGGACAATTATATAACTATGCTAGATGTTCAATAGAATATCTATTAGATAATGTAAAGGGTTAATAGTAATTCTATCTTTTCATCTAAAAGACTGTCCTTTAGTCTCTGTTTTGTTATAGCTTATAAGTTACCTTATAACCTTCTTCCTTCTTCTTCCTTCTTCCTTCTTCCTTCTTCTCTTTTTCTTAGGAGCCCCGTTTCAACTAGATCAAAAATCGGGATTCCTGCTCTTAACAAAAAGACATGTAGTCTGTGTAGGTCTAAACATGTGGTGAGGGATAGCAGCTATATTCGTGACTTATACGTAACGTTAAAGTGCATGTTTGTTTGGTATAAAGACCTGATTAGACAATGGATTAGCTTATTTAGGCTGATCCTCTGCCTTCTACATCTACAATTACAACCACGGAATATATTCCCTACCCTGTGCCACCGACATTATTGGTATCCATTGTCCTCCAATGGAAAAATCCCTTACATAATAATCTTTCAGCTGTGTGATCTCGTCGTCATCCAGGAAGTTCTTGGCCCATTTGCATTCTTCGTCCCAAGTCCCTTTCCTATAACCGTTTGTGCCATTATCCCATTTTTCCATTTCAATGTCTTTCAAATCTTCCCACTTCTTCTGCATCTTATCAAGGTCCTCAATACAACGCATGATAATTGAGGGGTCATCAACTGGTGCAGTAGCTCTCATGACATCACTGCCTTCTAATGGGGTTGAGATCGACCCGCCATCTGATGCCAATACAAAATGCTCTCGAAGTGCGCTTACAAGTGGTAGCCATCCTTCGCTCCACTCTAGATAAGGTACTCGCTGTTTATCAAAAGATCCGGTACAATGATAATCTATCAACATGTCATCCTCGAGACCACACATGCAAAGTAGTGCAAAAGCATAAAAGCCTATGTGACTCTTAATCTTTGCCAAGAGCATTGAAATTGACGTAATTCCTCTATGATTTCTAGAGAGCAACATTCCAATAGTGGGATTAAGCTTGCGTAAAGTTTCCTCTTCATGGAGGAACTCGCATCGGAGAGGTTCTGCACTCTGTGAATCACGGGGTTTCAGATGCTTCTGAAAAACAAAACCAAGATAATGAAGCAAATTGTTGCCTCCGCTGTTACACGAACTTAAATCAGGCTCGAGGGCCATGAGAGAGGGAAGAGCATCGACGCTATCTGGGTGGCTAAAGACGCAGGAGCTCTTTAGGTAGCGCGAAACGACTTGCGGAAACCCACGGTTTGGTCCAAAATAACCTAGCTCTTTTTCAGCTATAAATCTTATGGCCTTAGTCCTCGGCCTGTATTGTGAACATAACTCCTTCAAAACTGTATTCCTACGTTGGTCGTACTTTTGTAAGATGCCTGGATATTCTTGGAGTATTTTGATTTGTAAAGGCATTGATGGCCGGTCTCTGACAGCTCGAACGAAATAATTCCGTAGTTCCCGATTCAGAAATTGTTGATCTGTTGACTCCAGTATATTATATAAATGATCGGCTAGAACACCATCTCCGACAGACAGTGCTAGCTGCAGGATGTGTTCGTACCTCATGTTGATAATTGGAGACTCGGGGGATCTTATTACTTCCCAAACAACTTCGCTGTATAGATTTTCGTACTTGTCTACATTTCTGGATTTCAGTGACCGTAGATATGCCTCGGCTAGCTTATTCAGTGGCGTTTCGCCGTTTTCGTCGACGGCATTCCACAAAAGTTCCCTCGCCGTCCAATTATCTCCCAATGAGCATTGAAGTTTTCTTAAGGCTATTTCAGCCTCTCGAATATGTCTTGTAGTCGAACGAAAAATTGTTGTCTCATCCATCTCATATGATGCATTTATATACATAGGCATACCTTCGATAAGATGGTGCATGACATTATTTTTATGTCTGTCCTGCGCGTAGAGAATGTCAAATTGTTTTTCGTAGGTTTGGCTTTTCAGTATTGGCCATATAGCTCTGTGGTGTCCATAGAAAGCGGCGCAATGGAGAACCGTTTGACCTTTTATATTATTGAAACTCAGGTCTCGAAAGATGCGTTCTACCTTGTCCGAAGAAATATGCCAATAACAGGCCGATTTCAAATAATCTCCAGGCGCAACTACTCCATTTCTAATTGTCATCGTAGTCGAATGTTCGCTCACCAGATTGTCCTGAATAGTGCATAGACAACGAAACAGATCCAAAACTGTTATTGCGAATAGTGGGGAAATTTTCAGAGAATCGTTATCTTGATTGAACCGTAACATGTACATACCCTGACGATAGAGTAAGTCTATGATATCCTTCCCTGCGTAGCATTGTCTGTCCCTAAGATTCTTCAATGCCGTATACAAGGAGACCCAATTGTGGAATACAGATTTGTCCTGGAAAAAGGTCTCAATTAAACTCGAGGCTATTTCAGTAGCATGTTGACATCTTGAAACCTCGCGGCAATGCTGAAAGCAATAGAAGACAACATAGGCACTGAAACTTTTCTTAAAAAGCAATTTCAAGCTGTCGTTTTCCAACGTGGCATCAAGGCTCTTCTGAATAGCATCTTCTATCAACATGCAGTCGTCACTAGTTGAATCCGATGATGATCTTTTGGCGATGCGTTGTATAACGTATAGCGCCTGAGCATTGTCCTGACTTTGTCTCCAGATCTTTGGGTGCAAATCGTTTCTGGCCCATACTTCATGATCTGTGTCTTTCATAATCTGGAGGCAGAGTTTGGCCATTTCCAAATGGTTGTTTTCCGGCGAAAAGACCAACACCTGAGGAGCTGTACTCGATAAACGCATATTCTGGAGAAACACCTTGGCGGATTCATGGGCAAAGTTAAGGAACCTGAGTTCGTCAAGCCGGACAAAGTTATAAAGAAGGCGTTTGATGTAATCAGAGTCGATGCTGTGGTCAATAGTTCCATCAGACGCAATTGAAACGGCTTCCGATAATGATTTAAGCGTTATTTTCTCATATGCACATAACAGTATTCGGTATGCTTTGATCATATGTGCCTTTTCAATATTGCTGGTGGCATTTCTCTCGTAAAGCCTTTGATATGCATCGTTGAGCTTCTGGATCTGTTGATGCGCTCTCCCGCTGCTGCTAACTGCCGAATTCTCTAAGTCCCTCAGAAGCTCCTCTGCATTCATCTCGTGGCGGATGGGTATCGGGGGATAGAACAATCCGATCCAGATTTTGACCCATTGAAACCTATTGTTGTTGTCAGTGTCATTGCGATGCCAATTTCTGCTTGCCAGAAAAGAAAAAGACAAAAATATAGACAATTGCGCTTGCAACGCTTGCCACATAAGAGGTAATTTCAATATGACGATCGAAGCTGGAAATGCCTCTTACATTCCTTGCGCACGATAAGTGAGGAGGCTTTTGATCCTTTCTCTGAGCTCTTGTTTTTTATCTGACAATGCAAACTTGTTAGCTATGTAAAGATACGAAGAGATTTCAACTATTCGAAAACATACATATTATTGACTGAGATACTAGTGGCTTCTCTTCGAGATTCTCATGAATTTTTATCTCGTTGTCGATGAAGTATATAATATCGCTTCTTGAATCCGCAGAAGCCGTATTAATACACGGGACGGACCGACGAAGGTAAGCGTCAACTTCTAAGTGTTCTTGAGACGAGATTATGGCATGTAAACGCAGTTTCGAAGTAAGTTTGTACAGGATAAGCAGCAGTTTTCCTGCTTCTTCTGTCTCACACTCGTTTAATGCATCAATTATTAGTATAACATCCGGATTTGCGTCTACCAGATCTTCGAAAAGCTTTTCCCACTCTTTGAGTGGCACTTGTGGCTTGTCTGGTGTATTCATCTTGTCAAAAGGTGCTTGTACAGTCTTAGCTACGGAAGCATCTGGCTGCAGAGCTAGCTCTCTGATAAGAGCACGAAGTATATTCTCATACGTAGGTTCAGAATCGCCTGAGCCCTGGAAAGAACAGTAATACCGTAGGATCCTCCTAGGTGGTTCTGATGTACTGTTGTCGGAAAGCCATGAGACAGTGCGACACCTGTTTCAATCATCATTGATCAAAATACAACTATGAGGTGGGGAAAGTGGTACATCATCATAGTTGTCTTGCCGGTTCCCACTACGTATCATATTAGCTTTTTGCAGCCAGAGAGATATGAGGCGCCTACTTGTTCCTTTTATCCAGAGTACGGAATAGTCAGCATTATAATTGGTTCCAAAGTTCTCTCTCCATCGCAAGAAATTAGGGTGCTGGAAGAGCCACTGGACTCGATCTTTGTATGCCGTATCCAAGCGCAGATCACTTTGTAACTTCGTATGTCTGTCTGCTGAATTGAATTTTGAGATCCACTCAAGAATCTTTGCGTGGTCTTCTATAGCCTTCAATTTATCATCTGCCTGACTTCTCCATCTTTCACAAATTGATTCTATCCGTTCTGCTTCTTTCAGATCCTTTGTCCAGTCTTCTCTTTTCAGAGATATTTTTACTTTTAAAATAAGTGTGATGCCCACAAGAACAGACTATTAGATAGGGCGTAGACTCACCTGCCTTTTTCAACTTCGAAGCTTTCATAAACTCAAAGACTGATACCAGAAGCCTCACGCAAATCATGTAAAGTTCCGGAATTTCCTCCTCTAGTTTTTGTATTTCAGTGCGGATTAAATAATTTGAATTCACCAATAAGTTCTGTTCGTGTCTACCCCACTTGGTGAACATGTTCGAACATTTAGTGAGAATATCGATCACGGTTGACAGGATCTCCGGGTCACCATAATCGAGCACAATCTATTGTCATCAATTTACTGCTGGTTCCTAAACTTGATCCATGACAGTTAACTCACCTCAGCAATAAAAAAGGTCGTGGCACAAACGTAGGGAGCTATTCCATGAGGGTCGAGCCTTGCCACTTGATTTGCCACAGGTTTAAAAGCCTTGAGCGCTGGGGTAACGAGTTCTTTGATCTTCGAATCTCGATTTCGAAATCTTCGTTGTGATTCGACATCTTCCTTGTTGAGAAGGCTTTCGAGTTTTGATAGAGTGCTTTCAAATTCCATATGCTTGTCGCTGCTTCCATCGTTTTCAAGTTCTGATTTTATGTTCTGGTACTGCTGGAAACTCCGAGGGTGTTTATTCTCAAGAAGAATTACAGCTTCCTCGAAAAGTGTACCTCGGGTTGCTGAAGTATCATCACCTGATTGTATTGCGTTGTGTACGGCGGGAGAATCTTCACCAGGATTGGTTGCTTGAGATTGAGCCCTCCCTTGTTCCTGAAGTCTGGGAAGTTGTGTCTTGTGGTAATGAACCGCGTGGAGAACAAGAAGTTGGGATAGTTGCAGCAGCAGTATTTCTCAACGGAGTGGTATCTGTCTGTGGAGTAGTGGTGGTGTCAATGCTAGCGTCCTGGTTATCAGCTTGCCGGCGGTGATTACTTGAGTCACCAAGGAGAGACCTCGCCCCTCGAATCACTAAGTCTCTCTTTCTTAGACGTTTAGACATGGTAAGATGATTTGGACCTGGGAAATACAGTGGTCGTTTATATGAGTAGCTTTAGCGGCTAAGAAGGAGGTGGATATTGTGGTGGAAATATGGGAGCCTAGCATCACCACAGCGCTGCAAGAATCATGTTAGCTTCTACAGCTAGGTAGAAAAACACCTTGTGCAACTCCCATCTGATAGGTGACTCGCGCAGCCTTGTTTGCCCCCTTTTGTACAACTGTTGATTTTTTTGAGGCAGTTTAAGCGAGGCCAATTATGTACCTAGGCTTTTCTTATTGCTACGAACGCGCTTATCAAAACTTCTTTCTCTATCTATTCTTCTTATTCTATCTTCTTTTCTTTTTAGCTTGATTTAAATGCTATTTAAAGTGTACAATGTTGAAGGGATATTTCTGAATGGTTATGTGACTATATTTGTCCCATTTCCTTCACTAAGTACAAAGCTACTCAAATTAGGTAGGTGAGTTTCCTGAAAGTCGCAACGATGTATCTACTTAAAACAACTTGTATAGAGCTCTTTCTTTGTTCTATAGCAGAATACGATGCAATTGAGTTGCGGCCCCGATCTCGACCCTCTAAATACACTCAACGAATGAATATTCTGATCCAAACCTTCACTAAGACAAGTAGGCTCCAAAGTTCTGAGTAGAGGGATGAAGGGGAAATGGTATAGAATTAATCCACTTCCTGAGGATAGAAAAACTCTAAACAACTCAAAATAAGTAAGAAGGAGTCCCAGTACTTTTCCAAAGGCGGATGAATTCCGTTTTAGATTCCATGCGCTCCTCCAACGAAGAAAAAAGATGAAATGGAGAATACAACATAACATCAAACTTTAGCTAATAATAAGAAACTTCACATTAATGGATGTATCATGTGAGATAGATTCTAGAAGACGAGCACAGCTTCGTGTATCCCTCGCTTAATTATGCTCATAAAGAACCGAGAGTAAGAGATTCCTGTCCAGAATTTGAAGATTTCAACACCATTCTTCTTCTGTCAATTCTTCTTAATTCTCATACATATAGCAGGTGACCTTGAAAATCTAGATCTCGCTCATATAGCAACGGTAAATCTGTAGAAGTAGTACCGAGTTTCATTTTTGAGGAGGAAGTACCATACAACCACACCACCAAACAAATATTTCTAATCATTTTACATGAACATCCTCATGTTTAGAAAAGACCAAAGACTATTTCGATGATTTTGTGTTATAAAGACAGATTTAAAAGGGAGTTGTCACTAGCAGATGGATATCTTCTCTTCTAACGCGAACACATGTCTAATCTGAGGCCTTGGCAAGAGTAGGATCCCTTCATAAAAACATCATCTTAGATTAGTATGCTGTACTTCACAAGCAGATATCACATTCAGTTGCTCAAAGTCTCACTAAATCCTAGTACGTTGGTACAAGGCATGATTCCCGTGAGAATTCTCGCCTCTACCAAGTAAACAGTGTACAACATAATACCTGCAGCTATCCGCTCCGAAGTGCTACATTACCACATACTCGGTATAGAAATACCCGTTTAGTTCAAGAAAAACAAAACAAAGAAAGACAGAAGGAAAGAAAGAAAAAGTCATGTCTCTTGTGTTAGTCAGTTTATTGGATACTAGTATTTATGTTTCTGAGTGAGAGTCGTACCTGCACAGTAGTCGAATAGGTCGATTTATCTGGCTTGATTTTGAAAGGTACGATGGGGTCTTTTAGAGACTGAGACTGAGACTGTGACTGAGACTGTGACTGAGACTGTGATCGAGATTGACGCTGACGTCGTGAGTGTAATGGTCTGATGGTGTGGTGGTGTGGTGGCGGAATTTTCATAGTTGAATAGGTCGAGAATTGGTTGCTGGAATGACCTTGGTACTCGGGAGAGGTTTGAGGGTATGTATGTCGAAATAGCATACTCCACACCTATCTCTAATCAAATTCTCTTTTGAATCTTATTACTGTTTAAAATAAGGCCATCTATCTATCCATCTAAAGCTACAGCTGAAAAGGAGAATCAGAACGATGAATCCATACTTAGTTCTAACATATTCACCCCCACCACCCAACCCAAACCAACCCCAACCCCAAAAACCCCTCACCCATCCTCACCACCACCACCAAAAACACCGAAAAAAAACAAAAACAAAAGGACTCTCACCAGCGACAATTATTCCTCCCTCCTCCGCATACAGAACCACTACACATCAACAACAACAACAAGAACAACATCACGACAAGAAGAACAAGAAGAACAAGAAGAACAAGCTAACAAACCCGAAAAACAAGACGAGGAGAAAGATATCTTCCTCTCTCTTATCAAGGAAGAAATGAACATCCATATTACAGGAAATACAAATATTCTATCTCCTTCTTCACCACTACCACTATCACCGCCACCGCCACCACCTCCTCCACCCCGAACGAGAAACCCTAGTAGGAAGGGAAGAGGAATCGAGAGTGAAGAGGAGCAAAGACCGAGGTTTTTGAGGGTGAGAAGTAGTTTGTTTATCTTGGTTGTTATCTGTTTTGCTAGTTTTACTGTGAGTTTTCTTTTCTTTTTTTTTTTTTCTTTTCTTTTCCTTTTCCTTTCTGCCCCTTTTTGCTTTTTTTTTTAGACTTGAGAGCTAATAGATAGGGTTGATAGGATGGATTTATTTATTCTGTGGTGAGTTTCCCTTTCCCTGTCTACGATCGCGTTGAGGATTGATTGATGGAGTTGGAATGGGAGGGAGTAAGGGAAACGGTAATTGGTAACTGATGGTATATTTCGTAGATTATACCGATTCTCCCTTTAGTTTTACTAGAAGATTACAGAGTTGATCCTACACGAAGTATATATATCCCTTTACCTCTTCATCAAATTCCCCCACCTCCTCCCCAAAAAAGCCCCCAATTCCCAACCACGAGGAAATAAAGCTAACGAAAGATATCATCACTAGTTCAACTATGGACATCACTTCTCCTAGGAATCTTTGGAGCGACTGTATTTATTAGTTTACCCATTGTGGGTTGGGCTGCAGATAAGAGTGTTTCTAGGAAAGGTATTTGGTGGTTTGGGTTGTTTTGTTTGGGGTTGGGGGTTTTGACTCTGGCTTTTGGTAGGTGGGTAGTTGCTTAGTATGTTGTTGTTTCGAGGGTTTTGCGTAAGTGGACTTTTTCTTTCTTTCTTCTCCTTTTTTGGACATGTATTTTTCTTTCTTTCTTGTAGTGTTGTTTTGCACGTTTTTGAAGAGAGATTTGATATGGTTGCATTGCTGTTTTGTGTTTTTTAAGTTACAGATAGGTTAAGGTACTTACTTAAGTGGGCTATTTCAAGGTGGTTTTCTGGCCAGGATGTTATAGAGAGAAAGAGAGAGGAAAGTAATACTGACCAAATCACAGAAGGGATCTCATCATCAGTCCTCTCAACAATAACACTAACCCTCCTAACCGACACAATCCCTTCAGGGAAAATAGGCTACTACATAGGCATTACCCTCTCATCAACAAGTCTCGGAATGGTCCTCGGCCCAATACTCGGGAGTCTCATTTTCGATAAAGTAGGAGGAGGAAAAGGAGGATATTATGCAGTAGTTGGTTTAATGGCTGGGATTACCACCATGGATATAATACTAAGAGTACTTATGATTGAGAAGTGTGAAGCTGAAGTATATCATCGTCATCATCATCTACTTGAGGATAATGATGAGTATGAAGAAACTGAAACTTCAAGTCTACTACAGAGAATCTCCGACTCTTCATCGGAATATTTCTCGGCACGAAGTAGTGGTATATCAACTTCTTCTTCACTTCAAACTACCACTGGATTTCAAGTCTTCACACTTCTTAGAAATCCGAGGATAGCTACTGCCATCTATGGAATCTTTGTACAGACTAGTACCCTAGCTGCCTTTGATGGAGTGTTGACAATTTTTCTGGGCGAGGTTTTTGGATGGAGGAGTTGGGATGTTGTGGTTTGTTTTTTTTGTTTTTAAATCTTCCGATGTGTGTTTTGGGGCCGGTTGTCGGCAGCGTTTCGGATGCTTTTGGGAGGAGGTGGATTGTTTGCTTGGGATTTTTGGCTACTGTGGTGGGAGTCGTACTGTTGGGGTTCGTGGGGAGGGGGGGAGGGATGGGATTGCTTTATGGAGGTTGTGTTGTTATTGGTATGCTTTGCCTTTTTCCTTCTGCATTCTGCATTCTTTGAGTATGCTAGCACTTTGTCTGGCCTCGTGGGATGGATAAATTGGATGGATGAACGAGGTTGGCGACTTGTTGTTCCTGCTCTGGCTGACCTTTGGGCTCGACGGCTACCACGAGCTGCTGAGATAATTTGGGTGGCTGATTTATTCTGAGCGACTGAGGTTGCTCTGAGTAAGTGACTGAGTCAATGGAGGTAGTGCAGTAGTGAGCAGGCTTTCGGAATACTCAAATGACTGAAGTCAGTTAGTAGCCGAGATAGCATTCTCGACGTTTGTCGTTTTCCCTTTTCCAAAATCCATAGGTAAGCGATGGAAAACCTAATTGACAAAACCGAAAACTAGGAACCACACTAAGTCTCCCCATCTCACCACTCGCAAGCGAAATCTTCAACGTGCTCGAGCAAAAAGAGAAGAACGGACAAGGCAAGGGTCCGTACGCACAATCCTACAGCCTATTCAACTTTGCGATGGCCTTAGCAACGATGCTCGGTCCCATTCTAGCTGGGCTGATCAAAGAGAAGTTGGGATGGAGTGTGATGTGCTGGGTTATAGGCCTCTTTAGCATTTCGGGGGCAATCCCTGTGGTGAGCAAACAACTTCAACTTGAAACGGGCTCTCGTCACATTGTGAAAATTTCTGACTTATTATGCTTGACAGTTTCTATATACCGATGGTAGTAGTATGTGATTTAAGAAATTTTGAGAAGATATCGGTGTGTGAGGAGATGGAGATCAATGCGTCGTGGTGGTGGTAGTGGTGGTGGTAGTGGTGGTGGTAGTGGTGGTGAAGGAGATAGATTGCGGCGGATAAGTCGGGACTTGACTTGACTTTTGTGTCGAAACGACCTCTGTTCTTGTGGTTGTATCGATGAGAACGAGATATAGAAGGAGGGTATATGTGAATGATAAATAGCATCAAGATACGAGAATGAAATGAAACGTATTTCTATTCTTGTTAGCCTGGTGCATGGAAAATGTATAATTGCATGTCAAGCGATAGTAATGAAGATGGTTTTTCCAAAAGTAGCATTCTAACTGCCGTGTTAGACCAAACCATTATTAAGGTGGTAACTCACAAGGGAAAGCTGAACCTGGCAAATAACTCCCAAAAGTCCTTAGTTCCCAAGGCCAAAGCACCAATCCGTATTCTCGTGCCTTAGTCAATAATTCAAGACTGTGATAGGTAGCATGCATGAGGATACACGTGGATAAGCATGGTTCGCTAACCCCCCACGATGCACCTCGGGCTCCGGGTTTGCTGTGCCTGAAGAACCGCATATTCAGATGTGTGGTAAATAATGGCAAACACGTCGTCAGAATAATGAGCCAAGGCCGAAGATAATGGCTTAGATGATATGAATAGCATCGAATGTTACAGTACCTCCGCCGTCCGGCCGCCGTCAACTGCCTTCTAGAAGAAGTGGACCGTCTCGTCTCCCAAGATTCAATCATCTTGTTGAGTATACTTTAATTCCGTACTTTTAATTCTGTGGTTCTGTAATTCCGAAACTCGTTACCGTTACCGTATACATACCTGATATGCGTGCGGAGTGCTGCTGATGAGGCTTTTCGCTTTGGGGTATCGCCAAGCTGGAAAAGGGGTTCAGCCGTTGGCCGGGCAGATTTTCGTAAATGCGGTGATGCACAAAAAAGAAAAGAGAATGTCTGAAACATAAAGTAACCCAACCTCTGCAGTCTCGTGGAGAATGCTGTAAAGGGCAAGATGTGCATACGAAGGTGGGCAAACACATCCGATGATGCAAAAGATTTTCTGATAGAGTTGTGATAGACGATCATGGGGTACATGAGAGCGACTAAGTTATTATTTAGAGCCCTGTACACGTATGATGAGCCAAGAAGATGTACCTCTCGTACTACTTACTTAGTCTTCTTACATCGGTACTCATGCCGGTACCGCAGAAAGGTACGGAGCAGAAGTACTGTAGTACCCAAGAGTACTTTCGTAGCCTCGCCCCTTTTATCCTTGGTTGCCATCTGCTCGCACAATGATCAGCAAGTCTTCCGTCATACAGTACAAGTAAATCGTGGACTCGGGTTACCCTTATCTGCAAAAGGTTTGCTTGTTGGTCGGTCACGCTCGCACGTTTCTTCGTCCCTTGTCAATACAGTAGCCTAACTGTTTGGAAAAAGCCATCCTTTTGGCGATGACCTGAGCTGAGCTGATATCGCGGAAGCAGACATCACTTTTGGTGTGGATCCTCGCTCACACTGCTTGTCGTGGTGATTGGCTTGCATTTCGGAAACCGCCCCCAACGCCAATAAGGGGACACGGCCACATTAATATTGACAGCTATGCCCGAGCTCAATGAAGCTTGATTTCCAATAGCAGCAATACAGTAATATCTGGAGTCTGGGGGCATATATTATACCACCGACACTCTGGTTGCTGCTGCCGCTTGGTTGCATATTTTGATGCGTGCAAAGGCACAGAGGCCGTTGCGCTTTCGCAAATCCTTCTCCTAGGAGAATAATAATCTAGGACTACTCGTACCACTTCTTGTTTCTTATCGCTTGATCTTTCAAAGCTCTTGCACCACCGATAACCTTCAAAACCCTGATCCTTCCGTCGTACCTTCGTACCATGGAACTTGCCACGAATCTTTTTTTTTTCTCGAAGGAATATTGAGCGCGTTCGTTCATCCGGTCTCTATCCGATGTCCGGCTGGAGCTGCTGGGATACTTTGACTTAGAGCGAGGGTTGCTCAGCTCTGCCTTTGATCAGAGCGCGTGAAAATGATGAACAGGGTCTGAGAGGACCACACGATAGGGCGGAACTGATGTGGGCTGAGGGTTGCTGGAGGTGCAGGGGACCGAAATGACGGTTATGGGCAGAGAGAGAAGAGAGAGAGAGAGAGAGAGATAAGTACTTTCGTACGCCGTCTTGTGACAAGACAAGACAAAGAGCAGAGCGGGACGACGAGGGCTGGCTGACAGTAGTCTTGACAACCTGTGAATTGTTGCTGCGATTGTAGGTACTGACTGCCCCTCAGACCATGTGTGTGATGCGATGCGGCGGCTCCAACACGCGCCCAGCTATTGAACGCCACGAGTGCCAGACATGCATACATTCTGCATGTTGAGAGAGCGGCACAGTGCTTTGCGTACGAAATAATAGTTCTACTACTGCACTGCACTTGGTGATGAACATCAGAGCTTAAGCCTAGCACGAGGTTGAATTACGGGTCCTTTACTCTTCTGTCATACCTACGGGTAGGTTGCTACGGGTACCTCGCTATGATATCTACTAGGTACGTATCTAGTGGACGTCTAAGAGAATAGTTGTTGAGCATAGCTATATTGGCTATAGTAATAACCACCTCGGCATAATCACTGCGATGTGTCTATCTCTCTCTTCCAAAGCGTTGTGCCGAATAGGTAGTATTGTGATAGCTAGATCATAGTACTGCAGTCGATATGACTACTACACCCCTTTTGTTCATTCTTATTGATTTAGTTAGGAATGTCCTCCGCCCCCTTCTAATACTGTACAGTACGGTACCTCCTGTATACTGCACTACTATTATTACTCGCGCCCTCCCTTGTGAGCCCTTCTCCCAAGGCAGCGGTAGATTAAATTTGTTGATGCGAAGGACAAAGTGAGGACAGGGGTTCCCATTTGTCGGAAGAACTCTCGTCTCCTGCATTTCTCCCCTGGCAGCTCGCTAAGTCTCCCCCCCTACCGCCGCATATCTACATCTGGACGAATCCAACGACGATCATGAAGTCTTGCACATCGTCGCCGCCGTGATGACTGAGGAGCCAGGGCCCAGGGTCCAGGGTCCCAGGACGAATTAGAGATACACAGTCGTTGCCAAAGCACAAAAGACGCGAACCATGCCAGCATAATAAGTTCATAACATGTGTTACGCTCTTAAGAGTGCCACGATAGAACAAACCGTCTTGGGGCCCTTTTCTCCTGCTGCTGCTGCTTCCTCTGATGTGACCTAAGGCGCGTCTCTCTGCATCATCATCTACTACTACTAGCCAACGCGATCATCTCACCCTTCTATGCCCCCCAAATCCAACTCGTCGTCACATTTCCCGCCTATAGTAGCAATATTCAATATACATACTTCGTGCCTGGTAGTTGCAACCCATTTTGGTCAGTAGTTTGGGTCAATCCTGAGTCCGGGTCTCGACTCGCTCGTTCCTACCCTCCGTCCTCCCAACTCTCCCTTCCTCATCCCTCGTCACGCATGCGGTGCCACCGAAACGGTCTGACAGGCGTCACAGCTTCTCATCCCAAAAGGCAGGGCATCTGCAAGCCGCCTCGACAAGTCGAAATTTAGTTGCCAAGGCAAGGAGCCTCGAGAGTGTATCAACACCACTTCTGCACCACCCTCCTCCACTCCTCTGCATGAAAGTGCAATTATAATCCACCAAGGAATTCTTACTACGCGCCCAGCCTTACACTCAATTGAAGGCCCATCGTCAGCTATGGCTCCTACATACTCCAGCAACATGAAGCTTAAGCTCCAGACCGCTGCTGAACCTTCTCTCTACTCCTCCTCTGCCTCGACAACTCACAGCAACTACAGCAGCTCAGTGTCCGACCTTAACAGTACTACTTATTCCCCCCGAGCCCTCTACCACGACACATTCTGCGATCGTCGTCCATATTCTTCTGAGAGTGCACCAACTGGAGCTTCAACGACCAGATTTACGAGAAAGACCATGAGGGAAATCACTGGCAATTATGTGACGACCGAAGATGAGTTTGAGCAATTGCCCATTGCAGTCCGAAGAAAGGTACGAGCATCTCGTATATGTTATTCTTGTTCTTGTTCTTGTTCTTGATGGAATGCTAGCCTCGTCTACGACTACTGCGCCAGTGCGTTTAATTCACACCAAATTTCATTTCAGTGCTACGCGTTAAAACCGCGGCCTTTCCCTTTTCTGCTTGGGTTCTCAACATCGTCTCGTTGGTGTTAAGCTACCCAAACCCAATTCGGAGCGGTGTGGTTCGGGGATGCGTTTACTTCCTGCACCGCATGGACACTTTTTGTTTCCATAGCGCGGGACCTGCATGCTATGCGACAATGGATTCTTTCTTGGGATTTCTTCATGGAAGGCCTCCTGACTGATACTGTGCCCTGTCCTATAGTACTTCTCAACTTTAGAACGTTTACGACTTGCACAAAATTCACGATCCAGCGCCCTCGATGAATTGCCTATCCAAAAACCCCGCAAGACCTCACTGGCAGACCGCAGAGGCATGAACACTCCTAGCATTGATTCTCGAAAAAAGCAGTCCGAATCTCCAGGTCGGCGGCAGCGGAAGAATTCAAAGCCCTCGAGGCCGCCTTCAGTAACGAGTGAGGAAGCGTCGTGGTTCTTGACCTTGCCCGAAAAGGTACGGAAGAAGCAATTCACAAGGGAGGAGCAAGTCATATTGGCAGGTCGACTACGAGAGAGTGTGATCCTCGATGCTGCAGATGAGGCTATATACAGAGCAAGTCGCAGAGCAAGTCGCATTGCATCGCCTGCCACCAATCCACAACCTTCGCCGGCGATCATGGAGAATCGCACAGAAACTATGACGGATGCAATGTTCGATAGCTTCCGGTGGATGGACGAGGAGAGCGACTTAGATTTGAGTCTCAACTTGGACGACTACCATGCAAACCTGGATGGTGCCGTTATCCCTTCATCAGAAAGCAGCACACGGCCATCGTTCCGGAGGCATATGTCGATATCGAAAATACCCTTTGGAAGGAATTCTTTGTCCTCGATAGGAGGAGGCCCTAGGTCGCCCAAGTTTACGCCTGATAGCAGTGGCCATACTCGACAAAAGTCACGAACCATGTCTCTCATACAGCCAAAGCACTCTATGAGTAATTCGATTGTATCAATAGACCCTAATGCCACGCACTACCAAGATCCCGAAGCAAGATTAAAGCTCCGAGTCTATTTAGCATCCCCTCAGAAATTCGATGAAGCCATTGAGTTTGGGTTCCCATCAATGGACGGAGTAACAAGTGCCTCAGAAAAAGAGAACAGACCACCAAATCGAAGCTCCAAGGACAGTACTGTTAAGAAGTCGTTTGCGACGGAAAAGAGCATAGAGACATTTCTGAATGATGATACTGCCTCATTATTTTCGGACGACGTCTCCATGGCTGATCCCGAATCCCCCATCACTCCACTAGATGCACGGCACAGAGCGTCACCATCTAATGGAGGAGGAAAAGGGAGCAAGAGCTCAGCAGATTTCTCACATCTTGGCATAACGAAGCCCACTGTCAAGCAATCCGGGGAACCTTATACGCAAGCCATGGCGGGAAACAGAGAAATGACGTTACGAATGACCCTCACTAGACCCGACCTTCGGGCCGATGAGAGTAAAATATATGGGTGGCAAAACCAAAATCCAAAGAGCCCTCTACGGGAAGAACCTTTAGCACTAGAACAGCTGGAAGGAAAATATGATGACGGTCGAGGTCCATTTGGAGGACCCGACGGATGGGGGCCACCAGAGAAGGATAATGGAGTAGTAAGGAGATTTTGGCATAGAGTTAAGAGCCAGAAAAGAAGTTCAGCATAACAATAGCTGTGAGGAGGATTTGATTTGTTGTCTTGTATTTTAGCGTGGTGTGGTTATTGGGTTTATTCATGTTGGATTATGGCATAGCGGTTGAGACAGTCTCGATACCACCTTTTTTATGTTAATTACGCTTTAAGTTCACGTCTAGAACTTGCTCCTTCAGCAGAGATCTTTATGCAGAGTCCCGAGAGTCCATCAGCACGTGCAGAGGTGCCTACGGTACTCCGCGTCAGCAACACATCTGTCCCTTAGGCGAGTGCACCAATGTAATCAGTCTTTACGTGAATAATTAGAGGGGGTAGAAGAGCTCTTTCTGGCGGGGATTGGTTCAAGACCGCAATAATGGGTCTCTTGTGCTCTGCTTGTGCTCCAGTGCTCCAGTGCTCCAGTGGACAGAGCTTTGAATAGAACCACCTCTTGGCAGGGTGTTTGGCGCGTCATATCTTTTCGCCTAATCACGATTATTGTTTCAACCTCAACCTGCAGAGAGCAGCTTCGGTTCAGCCACATACATCATCGCCATCAACCTAGAAGACACGCAACCTCAGCTCTGACAATTGTCATACATCCCAATATCCATCCCAAAACCACCCTTTTTCTCGTCCGGACCTTCACCAAGTAGCCTTGGTGTACATCTGCAGATCTTAATGCGCTTCCAGATAATACTCATATCGCGAACATGAGGCTACGGAGCTTCGAGGCAGCAGGCCTCGTGCTATCATCGCTCCTTTTCAGCAGCGCCTGGGCGAAGAAAGGAGCCCCTTCAGTGAAGAGCACGAAGTTCTCGAATCCGATATTTAATCTACAGTACTTTGACGATTCTGATGTTGTTATGTTCCAAGATGAAGTTGAGCGGGCTGTGTACAGGTCTGACGACGCCGGCGAGGAGTGGAAGAAGGTGGATAAGATCCCTGAGAAGGCTGCGCTGGAGTTGCTGATGCACCCGTACGACAACAAGAGGGCGTATGTGATCACCGCTGGGAGTTCACACTGGATGACGAGTGATCGGGGGAAGTCCTGGGAGGAGTTCTTTACCGATGCGCAGCCCAGCTACTTTCGAGATGCCCTGACCTTCCATGCCGGCGACCCAGATAGGATTCTTTTCAATGGAATGGACTGCACTGGCATTTTCTGCGAAGAACTGGTATGGTACCTAGCGTATGCTGTGGCGGAATCTCTACTAATCCTCTCAATAGACTATGTACACCACCAACGGATTTTCTAAGAACACTCGATTTCTACGCGGAGATACCGCTGGGTGCCATTGGGCCAAGTCATCTGAAAGTTTCACCACCGGCCAAAAGGACTTGGACGAGAGCAGAATTCTTTGCGTTGTGAAGGGCAGGTTCTCTCCCTGGAGGAAGGACTACAGACTCCTAGTCTCAGATAATTACTTTACTTCGAACGGTGACGATATACAAGAATTCGAACCAGAACTCGAGCCTGGTCGCACGGTTCAAGGCATTGTCAATATGGCTGTGGTACACAAATATCTTATAACTGCGGCGACGGCGGAGGGAACAGACGAGATGGCGCTATACATCTCAGACGATACCATTAAATGGCACCGCGCAGAATTTCCACGTGATCCTAAGTTAGTCCAGGAGGCATACACTGTGTTGGAGGGGACAAATTACAGCATCCAAATCGATGTCATGAACACCCGTCCCAACAACCCAATGGGAGTTTTCTTGAGCAGTAACTCAAACGGGACATATTTTACCAGAAATATCGATCATACAAACAGGTCTCCAAACGGATTGGTGGACTTCGAAAAAATTTCTGGTGTGCAAGGAATTGTCCTGGTCAATACAGTTGAGAATTGGGAGGATGTTGAGAAGTCAAATGTTGCCAAGAAAGTCAAGTCAGCAATCAGTTTCGACGATGGAAGGACATGGCAATCTATCAAGGCTGACGGGAAGGATCTCCAGCTCCACTCAGTTACTGATTTGAGTAATTCGGGACGCGTATTTTCAAGCCCTGCTCCTGGTCTGGTTATGGGTGTAGGAAATGTAGGCGATTATCTGAAGGACTACAAAGATGGCGATACCTTTGTCTCTGACAATGCAGGTGTGACTTGGAGTAAAGCACTGGAGGGCCCTCATAAATATGAATTTGGAGATCAGGGATCTATTCTTCTTGCGGCCCCCGAGGAATACACAGACCAGATCAGCTATTCCCTGAATCACGGGAAGGACTGGAAGAAAGCCGACCTCAAACAAAAGATGCGGCCGATGATGCTGACAACTACTCAGGATTCATCTAGCTTAAAGTTCTTGATGATTGGAGCTGAAGAATGGGATGAAGAAGTGGCCTACTACATCGTAGCTATTGATTTTGATGACATGCACGAGGATAAGTGCAAGAAGGACGATATGGAACTCTGGCATGCTCGAGTTGATGAAAATGGCAATCCCACATGCTTGATGGGACACACTCAAGCATACCGCCGTCGCAAAGCTGATGCCGACTGCTTCCTTAAGAAGGAGTTTAAGGATCCGGAGATAATTTCTGAGCCCTGTGAATGTACAGACGACGATTTTGAGTGTGACTACAATTTCGTCAGAAGTACTGACCGCAAGGACCGCAAGGAGTGCAACCGAGCAGGCGCTCTGGCACTGCCAGAAGGTGCTTGCAAAGCTTTTGGTCCCGATGATACCTTCAAAGGGTCTTCTGGATGGCGCTTGATTCCGGGTAACAATTGTAAAAGAGTTTCAGGCAAGCAGAAGGATGATCCGGTCGAAACCAAGTGTGTTGATGTAATTGGCGCACCGTCTTCGGGCAAGATTTCTCACACCCAAACGACGTTCAGCGGAGACTTTTTCGTCAGCAAAACGTACCTTGAACGAACTGGAATTAGTAGTGGCGATGATGAAACAATCATCATGCGTTCGAGCGACGGTGGGATCTACTTGTCTTCAGACCATGGTAAGAAGTGGGAGGAGATATTGAAGAACGAACATGTCGTTCAGATCTATCCTCACCCTTACTTCAATGATGTGATATACTTCTTGACGACCGGCCCAACGGTGTACTATTCTATCGATCGTGGCGAAAACATCCGTAGCTTTGAGGCGCCGCTAGCACCAAATGACCAGAGGTTACCTGTCATGAGTTTCCACGAGAAGAACAAGGACTGGATTATCTGGACGGGTGCAAAGGATTGCGATAGCAAAGAAGGCTGCCACTCAGTTGCCTCGTTGACGAAGGATCGTGGTGATAATTGGCAGACGCTTCAACGTTATGTTGGTAGATGTGAGTTCATCAAGGAGGCGCCAAAGCAGAAGCGTAGTGATGATCTCATCTACTGCGAGGTCAGAGAGCGGGAAAGCAACGATCCCACTAACAATCCTATGACACTCGTCTCCAGCGAAAAGTTCTTTGCCGAAGAGCCAAAAGTCCACTTCAAGAATATCATTGACTTTGCTACGATGTCTGAATTCATTGTTGTTGCGACAAAGGATGAAGAGCATCAGACACTGAAAGTTGATGCTAGCGTGGATGGGGAGACATTTGCGGATGCGTTATTCCCTCACGGCTTCAACGTACCTCACCAGCAAGCCTATACGGTTCTTGACAGTTCAACTCACTCTGTTTTCTTGCACGTCACTGTTGAGTCTGAGTCAGGTTTCGAGTACGGAACTATCATCAAGAGTAACTCTAACGGAACATCGTATGTTATGAGCTTGAATGCCGTCAACAGAGACCGCGACGGTTACGTAGATTTTGAGAAGATGTTTGGACTTGAAGGGGTGGCCATGGTAAACATCGCCGCAAACTACGACACGAAGAATAAGGCCGGTGGAAAGAAGCTGAAGACGATGATCACGCACAACGATGGCGCTGAGTGGGATTTCCTTCCACCTCCTGCCAAGGATCTTGATGGAAAGAGTTACTGTAGTGGTTCTTTGGACAAGTGCTCGCTTAACATCCACGGCTATACTGAGCGATCTGATAAATCCCACACCTTCTCATCCCAATCGGCAATCGGCTTGATGGTTGGTGTCGGAAACATCGGCGAATACCTTGGCACTTACGGTGAAGCAGACACCTTTATGACTGCCGATGGAGGTATTACCTGGAAGCCTGTGAAGAAGGGCACCTACATGTGGGAATTTGGTGACCAAGGATCAATCATCGTCATCGTCAAGGAGAAAACTGCTACAAAGGTTGTTTACTATTCCTTGGATGAGGGTGCCACGTGGTTAGAATACCAATTTGCCGATAACGAACTTATGATTGACGATATCACAACTCTACCAAGTGATAATGCACGAAACTTCCTCCTCTGGGGTCATGCAGATGGAAATGTTTTCACTATTAACCTCGACTTCACCGGCCTCACAGATAAGCAGTGTGAGCTGAACGAGAACGATGTTGAAGGAGGCGACTATGCCCTATGGAAACCGAAGCACCCCAAACAGGACAACGACTGTCTCTTTGGTCACGTCTCTCAGTATCATCGCAAGAAGCCTGCTTCCGTGTGCTACAACGGAAGAATGATTCCTCATCTTCACAATATTGCAAGCAATTGCAGTTGTACAAGACAGGATTTCGAATGGTATTTGCTCCTATTTCATGAAGTTTCGCCCTTCACTAACAAAATAATAGTGACTTCAACTTTGAACGCCAAATCGATGGCTCTTGTGCGCTCGTCAAGGGACTCGAGCCGGTTAATCATGCTGAAGTTTGCAAAGCTGATCCTGATGTTAAGGAATACTACGACGTCACTGGATACCGACGCATCCCTCTCACCACTTGTGTTGGTGGTAAGGAAATGGATGTCAGCATTGCTCACCCGTGCCCAGGCCATGAAGACGACTTCAACAAGAAGCACGGAGTTTCGGGCGTGGGTATCTTCTTCGCTGTCGTGATACCAATTGCGGCTGCTGCGGGCGTTGGATACTGGGTATGGAGCAACTGGCAACAGAAGTTCGGACAGATCAGGTTGGGTGAACAATGTACGTCTATGCTACTTGCAACATCTTTTCCTTCTCTTCTCTTCCCTTCCCTTCGCTTCGTGTACTGACATTATCTTAAGCATCGTTTGAAAGTGAAGCGCCCTACATAAAGTACCCTGTAATGATCGTCTCCGCTATTGTAGCTATCGCCCAGGCCCTCCCGCTCCTCGCATCCAGTCTCTGGCGTTCGGCCTCTAATGCCCTCGGTCGTGGTGCTGCTCCACGCCGCTTCACGACACGCGATAGCTTCGCAAGAGGTAGAGGTGATTATGCCGTTGTCGATGAAGACGAGGGAGAATTGCTTGGGGAAGATAGCGATGAGGAAGTATGAAATGAGTCATTTGACTTAGTGTATCAGCAAACATGGGGAGCGGTGTTTTGGAATCTTTACATGGGAGGGAGTTTTCTTTTTTATAGGGGTTGGTGGGAAGGACTGCAATGCAAATGCAAAACGAGTTGAAGCAAGGCATTCGTTTTCACTTGATGATATTGATTGGAAAGGGAATTGATGGCGCTTGCGCTTGTGTGATTACATAGAGTCTAAACTTGAAGCGAAGTTTTATTTGCTGTTCTGTATTGTATCTATGACTAGATGATATGTGTGCAGAAGTCACGGCCTATACTACCCTCAAAAATACCTCAGTATCAACATGTACCTCAAGCTGCTTGCTTGCCAGAATGTCCCAGCAGAATAAAAACACTTCCAATAGCCACTCAAGATTAAGTTCACTGCCCACACTCCCAGACTATCTGTCGCCTTGTTATCCGCCTCTTTCAAATTAGAACAATGCCTATTGTTCTCTAACCCTCAAAGGCTTTTCTTCTCTCTTTCAACATTCAACAAGAAACAATGCAGTTGTTTTACAACAAAGGCCACCCTCCTTTCTTTCAAGTAGGAAAGAAACAACATAAATTGTCCTCCCACCACACAAAGTCTCATTCTTCGTCATAGCAATGTCTTCCCTTCTCTTTGTCAAGAATAAAAGATATAGAGGGAAACAACAAGAAACAATCCCATTGTATTAAATATAAGTACCCTCAAAATCACAATCTTAACCTCTCTTCTTCGGAAAAATCATTCATCATCATCATCATCTTACATCTTCTTCAATCTACTCAGCTCAACACTGAACTAGTATCTTCTACTACTTCCTACAACACCATCTCACCAACCAAAGCACAACAAAACACTGAAAAACAACTTCTGAAAAACACAACAAACAACAGCAACAGAAAACAGAGAGGGTAAGAATGCCGAAAGATAAGATGCCTCCTCAGCACTGTGGTTGTGCCATAACAGAATCCCTATACAGAGATTGCGGTCACATTCAAAAAGAATTCGTAAAATGCCCGCGAGCACGAGCACGAGAAGAAGCCCAAGCCGAAGCTCAAGCTCAATCACGATCACAATCACAACCACCAAATCGATCCTACACAACACCCGTCATTTCCTCCAGCACTCCCTCCAAAGCCGGTTACTTCATCAACAGCATAGCACATACCATGAAGACCAACTTCAAACTGGGAGTCAACCCCAATCACATCGCATCACCAGCACCCAAATACATAAAACCATGCGATCCGCCAGAGATGGGTTTTAGAGGAGGTCGATCAGGTATATGCGATATGTGTAAGCGAGAGAATGCTCGGAGAGAGGCGGAGAAGAAGGATGAGGAGAAGCGGATGAGGGATAAGATGAGATATGATGTTCAGAATGAGATGAGCGAGCGGGAGGAGAGTGAGATGCTTTTTGGTGGTGGTGGATATGGTAGAGCAAGAGCTTTTACTGATGTAAACCAGCACCACCATCACCATCACCATCACCAAAACAACCATAGAAATCGAGAACATTCTTCTTCTTCTTCTTCTTCTTCTTCTTCTCGAAATCAAAATCTAGTTCCTCTACCTCCTAGAGTCTCATCTCTTTATCCTCCCCCGCTTGCTCCTCTTCCTCCAAGCACAGGTTACGTTTCTAGAAATACTAACGTTAACAATAGGAAGAGAACTAATCCTGTTACTCAGAATCAGAATCAGAACCAAAACCGATTTCTCCAACAACAAGAAGAACAACAACAGCAACATTGGTATCAGTATCAGTATGAGCAATCGAGAGAAACATCACCGACCTCAACTCCAAAGACTTCTCTGGAGGCCAAGACAGACGGAAGCAAAGCAGCACGGGAATACGGATGGTATCCTACCACCAATTCCAGTCGAGAATCCATGTACGATCCTGATCTCCTCTACGCTGTGGAGGCTCTAGGAACGGGAGTGGATCTGAGAATGCCTGCTGAGCCTCCGATGGTCTATCGGAGTAACTCGGCTCCCAAGCCATCGCGATCTCCTCCTCTCCATCGTGAGACTTCACTCCGAGAGCCTTCACATCGAGAGCATCCGCGTCGAGAGTTTTCACGCCGAGAGCCTCCACGCCGTCGCCAAGTCTCGAGATCTCCCTCGAGATCCCCACCTCGACCTGCGCCTGCAACAAAGAACCTTCCGAGACCTATAACCAGACCATCGATATTCACAGAACAATTGAACGATTCAGTAGAAGATTTCCACTTCGACAGAACTGGGTTGATGGGTGAGGGCGAAGTTTCGCCTGTCTCGCCATTGACACCGGAACATCAATCGTTCTATGAATATCCTGATGAGGTGCCGGAAGTGTTTAGGGTGAAGAGGGAGAGGAGACGGATGGAGAGGGAGAGGGAGGACAGAGAAGAGCGGGAGTGGGAGCGGGTTCGGAGGGGTAGAGGGGTTTAGGTGAGTAGTAAGTAGATAGTGGAAATGAAAATGATGATGAAAATGAGGAAGCTTCAAAGGTGAGTGAGTTGATTGGGACAAAGAGTATTTAGCTTGTGACAAGTTTGAGTCAACTGTGAATCAATGACTTCGACGAGAAGCTCGTAGACTTCCTTCATCTTCTTTACCTAGTTAGGCGACAGGGCTTTGAATGCGGTGGTAATATGTTTCCTCCTACCTCATTTAGCGATCTGATTTAATATATAATCCAATCTTTCAAAAACGAAGAAAGCTTGTCCCATTAATGAATGAAAACAATCTGTGATCTCGTGATGAAGAACATTCTTTGACTTTGCAAACAAAGAAAGAGTAGAATCAACCCAGTGACTCGCCAAAAACCATCTGTAGTCTCCATCGCCATGCTAGGGTTATAACGCCCGATACTTATCGAAAGCCCTTATGAACAGAAGTTACCCCATTGTACAGCGTTAATACCTCACGCCCACGCCTGCTTTCGCATGTGCGCCGCCCAATTCCGCCAAGAGAATTCTGTACGCCTTCCCTTTGGCCCTTGCCAATTTTTCCTAGTGTTCCACAATTTTCCTAATACACTTCCATAGCCTTTCCACTTGCCATTGTGTTTCGTTCATCCACTGCTGTTGTTACGTCCCCTGGCATACCAAAGTTACCCTTAATGCGCCTTGCCATTTCCTACTTTGCCGTTGGCCTCCTTTTGTGCCTGGAATTTCTTGATTTCCTTTTGAACCTCCTTGTCAACTCGTGCTTGTAGTTCGGGCCTGTATCCGAGCTTGAACAGCAGTTCCATCCAGACAAAGAATGGAGCAAGGACCAAGGCCTGCAGGAGGTTGTCCAACAAAGCTGGAGCACGTCTCTCGAACGCGCCGTGACCAAGGAATTGTAAGCACCAGGCGACAACCTCCGTAGCAATAGCGACTTTGTTCGCAGTCGACGCGTGGGTGCTCGTGAGGTGGTTTGCGAATGCAGTCCAGCTCAGAATCATGGGGACTGTGATGGTGCCAGCCACAGGCTCAAGGAGCATATAGAAGCCGCTGTAGAGGATGGCGCTGATAGTGCCGAGGTTGAGAGGAAGATTGGGGATCGTGAGCCATGAGGGGAGAGGAATGAGAGTCGGGCTGTTGGTCGCCTATACATGGTGAGCTTGGTAAGTTCGGGATCCCGGGATTCATGACATGACATCACATACAAGAAGAAGAGAGACGGCGAGAATGATGGGAACACAGATCATATGTATTGTGACATTGACTGGGTTGTGGTGGTAGGCGCCGTACTGCAAACAATTGTTAGTAGCATTGGAGGGGTTGCGCTGACGCCCACTTACGAAACAGAGCTGCTTTTCGAGGTTGAGAGACATGTTGAGTGGAGAGGGCTGTGTCTGCGCTGGGTGGAGAGCTTCGGAATGTGAGTTAGGTAGATGTAGTAGGTAAATGTAGGTAGATGTGGAGTAGGTAGTAGTAGTAGTGTCGAAGGTGCCGTAGAGGTAGAGTAGAAGGACAAAAATTATTACAACCGACAAAGGACGAACAAAAAATAGTAGTTGGCGAGATGTTCGGGTGTTGGTGGTAGGTAATAGAGGATATATTAGTGGAGTGGAGTGGGCTGGGTTGGGTTGGGTTGAGTGGAGGGAGGGAGCTTGACAGCGTGTGCGCTGCGCTTCAAGTCGGACCACACTTGATCACATTTACCGTCAAACCTCGACAGTTTTAACGGCGAGAGCGGGCATGTGAGAAGCCTCGGGTTCACGTTTTTTATTTACTGCCTTGATTTTGGCCGTGTTTACGCGGTGCGGTGGCTGTTTTAAGCTTCTCGTACGAAAGAAAGACAGACTTTAGCCTAGGTAATGTAGTAGACCTAAAGTAAGGTAGCCAGCACCCTTCGTAAATGCGCGGGGTGTCTTTTTGTCCATCTTGTCATGTTTACTACGTATAGGTACCTAGGCAAGGCGCCTTAGGTAAGGTAGGTAGCTCAACTATTCTTACCCTTTCTTATATACCTATCTACCTAGGTACTTGTTTTGCTACGGCCGTACTTTAAAACTGCAATGTAGATTCTTTGTTAGTTTATGTGAGTGGTATCATTCAGATTTATACCTAGGTAAACGTAAACTCGGACTGAGATGATTTTGGTTGGAATATTCAACGTAATTAAGTAGGTAGACTGGCTGCCTTACACTTCCATTATGAAGTATTAGCCCTGATTACGTGCGAGCATGCTTCCGGTTTTCGGGTCTACCAACAGCTGGTCTGTGCCCACACCTCAAGCATTCGCCATAAACTAACGCTAACGGCTCTGCTAGAAATACGCCCGAAGACGGTAATTCCGCATAATAATTCACCTACCACCCTAGTAGAATTAAATATCTCGAATCCTGGGCTGAGCCTCATCTGCAACATCTCTTCTTCCCTCTCTTTCAGCGAAGTTCCGGTCCTCGCTCACAACACCTACTACGAGCATCGGCAACCTTTGTGCCGCCTCTCTAAAGATCCCCAGAGAGCTGCCAGAGCGTTTCGTCCTTGCGAAGCCATTCTTTTGGGCAGCGTACGTCCTTGCTAGGCCCAGCCGCTTGATTGCGTTCTGGACTGATGACTCTAGACTTTCTCTGTGAGTAAGCGCATTTACTCTACTCTGTTAAGCAGATCAGTGCGATTCCAACGGATATCTATACGGGTTTGGTAGAACGTGTTGGGTAGAACGGTGGTGGACTGCTATTGCGCACGCTGCGACGCGTCAAGAACGATCAATCTTGCGCTTTTGCGAAGACTACCTCGAGGGCACAATATATCTACAACATAACCTCGAAACCTCTATCTTTCTCGCCATACTACCACCATGTTCTTCCTATACAATTTGGAGCGGCAGGTCACCCTGCATCCCTCGTACTTCGGCCGGAATATGCACGAGTTAGTTACAGGGAAGCTCTTGAAAGATGTGGAGGGAACTTGTACTGGCCGATACTTCATCATCACTATCATGGACACGTTTGATATCTCAGAGGGGCGCATTCTACCAGGTAGCGGATTGGCAGAGTTCACGGTAGGATACAGGGCAGTGGTTTGGAGACCCTTTAAGGGTGAAACCGTAAGACTCGAATGTTGCAAATGCCTTGCGGAAATTTGCTCATTTCTTGTAGGTCGATGCTATTGTGACGTCGGTTAATGCCGTAGGATTCTTTGCAGACGCAGGTCCACTGCCTCTCTTTGTCTCCGCCCATGTTGGTTCCCATCTCCATTGCCCTACAGACGGCTACTAACATACAGAAGCTCATTCCTCCGGACATCAAGTTCGACCCAAACGCGACTCCAGCACAGTTTACCAATAACGAAGATTCAGTCATCGAAGTTGGTACTCACGTGCGCGTCAAGTTGATAGGCACGAGAGCTGAAGTTGGGGGAATGTATGCCATCGCGAGCATCAAGGAGGATTACCTCGGGTAAAGTATCTATCATTTGTCTGGGAGCTCAATACTGACTGTGCTTCTAGCTGCTTACAAGGCTCTTGATTACTTATGCGAATGGTCATCGGAAGGTAGAGCAAGACACATAAAAAATGTAACATCAGTGGGTGCATCTAGAGATAATGAGAATCCATCTGGAGTAGGATTTCCGATGCCTCATCCTAGCATTGCCAGAAAAGAGACCCTCCACCAGCCTCGGAAGGGTTCGTCCTACTTACATGGAAACACCATATTGCGGCACAGCCAAATTTTCCAGGGCGTATGACACGGCCACAGATTATTCCGCAAAAGGACAAGAGCATAAAGGTTGTGTTGTGAGTTTAGGAATAAATTAAAGTCCCATTTCGTCATCATTATGCATTACACTTGTGCGTTTCTAGTGCGTATGGAGACGTTTTGTTATTCCTTGTGATGTTTTTACTCTACAGACCTAACCACCACTTCCTGTGTTGAACCTTGTTAAGTATGATATTTTGATGTTCTTCATTATCGTTACTATTGCTTGACGTTCAATGGCATACGAGACGGTGGGCCTGTCTATTGACTTCACCTTGGTGATTATCAAATCCACCCTCATATATGCTCCGCTACGTGCCTCGTCTTCCTACGATGGTAGTCATCCCTGTGACCCCGGGTGTCAACTACCTACTAGCCTAATGTTTAACTGTTCTTAGTGCCTTCTAGCGACTGCTAGCTTCTACGCCGATTCAGATTCAGTCATGATGTCCTGGCTGCGAGATGGCATGGCAGAATAGCCAATGGATGACTATGCTCAACTCAGAGCTATGGGTTTACAGGACAAGTGTTGCCATCTTGAATGGCCAGTTTCCCCTAAACGAGGTTAGTTCCCCGCTGTCACTTTTGAACCATCTGAGCTTAATTTTCCATAATGAAGAACTTTCTTTAAGCCTAAGTTGAGATTGGAGGACGCATATGTTTCGTAGTTTGGATATGGCTTAAGTTTTAAGTCGTGGAAACTGTGCGTAGAAGAGGGCTTGTTGTGCAGTTTTTAAGACAACTCTCTTCAGAAGGTGCTAACAAGTCATTGTTGAAAAGGACATTAGAGTTTCCTTTGTGTGTCATAAGCAGTTGTCCGGCTCTATACTATGTTATGCTTACCTGGTTGGGCAAACTCTGTAATCTTAGTGCCCTGTGTGGCTCTTATCATCTCAATCCTTCGGTTCTCACCTTCGCTAGCTCCTGTACATTCAAACTACGTTCATCTCGCATACAACACCATCGCTCTTTGGGCCCCGGGACTTTCAACGTTTCTTGTATACGTCTTGATCATATTTCACAAACAGCAACTTTGACTGGCTATACTCCTCAGCTGGTGCACACGAACCTTTGGATATCAAACCCATCTGGCGGTTGATTATACCGGAGGCGCAATAATATCCATCTCTTGACTGCTCAATTTCACTTTCAACGTCGTGAGCAATCAGGATTTCTACGGCGCACACACATATATTGCGACGAAAACATCACCACCATCGGCCACGCAACCATAAATCCTCACACCAAACAAACAAAACTCACGACAAGTTCCACCCAACCAACGTTGCGAATCATGGACTTTTCGAGCTCCTATGCCTACGATCCTATGGACTTTGAGCAAGATAACAGCTGGAAGACATTTTCGACCGCGGATCCCATCCAGGATGAAGAAACTAGACCATCATACTCCGTCATCACAGCAGCGCGAGAGCCTTGGGACCTTGAAGAGCCGAAACTGCAGAAGCACATAGCGAGGAGAATTGCTGGATTGCAACGCAGAATCCGGCAGTGCGAGAACTGCGATAAGTGCCAAGATAACGAGATCATTCCAAGTCAATATAAGGATATAATACAGAGGATTCTTAACGGCGAGGAGTGCAAGCCGCCTACTACTTCTCTCTTCAAGAAGCTCGATATGCGACAAAGCCCAACGACGCATTTAGCAGCTCTTCGCGATCCAAGGGCTTACAGGACCAATGAATTAGATTACCTCTGGTCTACTCTCAACAATTCCTCCGATGCTTACGTGCGTCTTATGGAGCGCCAGACCAAAAACAACAGCAGAAGGCTCCGAGGTGAACAGGAAACCCTTCAGCAGTATAAAGTGGACAAGCAAAATTTTCAAGCAGATGTAAAAGATGCTATGGCAGCTGCTGGTTGGGAAGGGCATGAGAAGGAAGTTCGAAATTTCTGTGATCAGAACCAGGTGCACAGATGGATGCCTGCTAATGAGGACAGGGACTTCGTCGAGGAGGATGAGGATGATGATGAGGAGGACGATGATGAAGGCACTCTTTACTCCGATGTAGAGTATATCCCCACAACAGCGGACAATAAAACAACGACCCAAGCGAACATGGCCATTTTACCAACACCTCCCGCATCACCCCTACTACACAAAATCCCCCGAGATAACGACCTGCAATATGAGAATATGCAGAAGACTTCAATGCCAACACCACGTGCATCGCCTAAGAAGGCTCTAACTAAGCGGAAGGCTGGAACTGAAGGAAGAAAAAAGACCATTACAAGCATCTCAAATCTTCTACAATTAGCGAGACCTCTGGAGCAGAGTGCGAGATGATCAAGGCGCAGACTAAGGATTCGGGTACCTTCTCATCTACCACAACATCCGGGATCGAATCCGACGACATCGTAGACTACTTTGAGAATATGATATACGAATTTGATGAGCGTGTTACTCAGTTTAAATCAAAAAACACCCTCCCTTCAGGAACAAACCAGCTTCATGGCATCACCTTTTCTCCACGAATTTGCGGCCGAGTCAACATGTTCCAAAAATTTGAGAAACAGACGCGGATGCTCCCAACAGGAAACGAATCCATCACTTTCAGACGTATGAGCAAGAAGGATAAAGAGAAAGGGAAAGATGATGTTTTTTTCCGTTCGGGGTTTCTTAGCCAAGAGCACTGTGGGATTTGGCGCAACGGGAACAAATGGTACATTAAAGACCATGGCAGCAGCAAACACGGCACATATGTCAATCTTGAGCTCCTTGGTGAGCTTGGGAAGCCTTCACCTGCTCATCGCCTTAGAGATGGAGATGTCATTCAGTTGGGTGCTATGGACCCTCAAAAAGCATTAACCTCGGTCGATTCGCGTGAACGAGTCATTAGAATGGCCGTCCGAATTTTCGAGCCTGATGCGGAGCATTCGGGGGACTTGAAACCTTCATTCCAACCACAGAAGAGTTCGTCAATTCTATCACCGAAATTTACTGTACCCACTCCTATCAAAGTCGAGTTTTTCAGAAAGGACTTGAGCAAATCAATCAAGAGGGCTAAGGGAATCATGCAGAAGATTAGAGCTTGTCGCCGTCAGGAGCAGCCAGATGCGGGAAATTTTGCTGCACTTCACATTATCAATATTGTCATGCTTCGTCTCCGATTGCGGTACTTGCAATATAACGAGTACCCAATCTCCACATTTTTTGAAAATAGACCGAAGATGAATTTTGAACGCCCCGAACGTATCAGCACCGAAGCTAAGGAAGTTACCTTTGACTTCCGGAAAGGAGGGGCTATGCGGACGTTCCTAGAAGAACACCAGGACGAGATTGATACGATCCTTGAACATATTTCGAACACAGATCAAGGCAATTCATGGGAAAATCTTGAATCCATGAAAGAGGAAATACATAATCTTTATAGCCTACAGAAAACAAAGCCGTTGTGCCAGCCATGGAAGATCCCCGAAGACCATGAAAGTATGAAGATGCCAGCTCTCCCGGCACTCGACAAGACAGCGGCATCGAAGATGCAGAAAAGTAATGAATCGATTCGACTCCAGCAGGTCAAGATTGTACAGGTCAAGATTGTAACTGCGAACTTTGAACGAGTATATTGAAAACTGTTAAGAGATTCTTCGACAGTGTAACTACTGAGAGCAGACAGTTGAAGGATGAGAAAAATACGAGCGTAATAGCGACACGAATAATGCGAACTAAATAATGCAACACAATATAGCAGCATAGCGACTCAGCGACATAGCACTCCAGCGACATAGCGATACAGGATAAAAATGACATACGACTACTATGAGAAACTGGTGGCATCCAAAACGAGGATTAGAAGCGAAAGATGGGAGCTAGTAAGAGGGAGGGGATTGGGGAAAACGGGGATTAGTGTTTGCTCAGAGGACTCATGTAACTTAAATACAACTCTGACATCAAATTTCTGTTTCGCTATTTTGCACGCCGTCACATGTGATTATAGAGAAGTTGGGCTTATATGTGTTAGGCAAAAGCTCAGTTTTGACATTGTCGCCTATGAATAGAAATAACCCTTTAGTTACCTCGCTTAATTTTCCCTCGCTTAATTTATTAAAAAATTAAAAACATATTACTTCGAGGAGTGCTTTATATCTAAGATGCTACACATAAAGTGGAAAAACTATGTACTATTGCTTTATAAATAAAGCAAACGTTTACAACTTACTGAAAGTATCTTTATGTAACGTAACATCTTGTCTACTTATTATCCTAAACTTAACTAACATAACATACAACAATAGCGCAAAATCTAAATCCCAAAAAGAAAAAGGAGAAATGAACAAGTTAAACTATAAAATAACAAAGCCCCCAAAAATGTTTTCCCGCTCATACATTCACCCTCTAAAAGTGACCTCCCTCCCTAAAATCCTGCCTTACCTCCTCGCCATCCCACTCCAATGCCCACTACCACCCCCAGTAGCATCATACCCCCGCAACATAACATAAACATTCCTCCCAACACCATACATACCCAAACTCCCACCGCTAACCCTATGAGCCCTCTCCCTAGGATGATCAGGCAAACTAACATGATCCCAAACAATCAACTGATACCCATTTCCCATCACAGCCTCCAACGCCATAGCCATCTCCTCAACACTATGATCCCCACCTTCCATGGTATCCCCTCCCGCCGCCGTACCCATACGTTCCCATCTACCGAATCTATTTTGCGTATTATTCGGAAAGGAAGTCAATATCGATTGACGCGCTACATCTAGTGCTGCTACGAAATTTGTGACGTTAACGGCGGGATTGGTTCGTTCGTTCGATCGGGTATTGGGCTCTTAGTGAGTTGTAGAGAGCGTAGGCTCCGCAGACGTTGCTGCGAAGTCGTCCGTTATAGAGTAGTTGACTTTGTCCCCAGTCTGTCGTCCAGGATTCTGGGTTGAATTCTGTTACGTAGACGTAGCTGCTGCTTCCTAATGTCATGTGTTCTGTACAGAGGGCGTTTCCTTGTGCTTCGCTGTAGGTGTCGCCTATTTGTGGTGAGTCTGGGTCTTGATCTGATTGTGGGATTCGGATTGTGGATGTTAGGTCTTGGATTGATCTTACTGTGCGGTATGAGGCTAAGTATACTGGGTTTGTGGTTGGTGTTGATAAGAGTGTATTTAGTCGTTGTGGTGTTATTATGTTTTGTAGATTATTTGTTTCTGTTGTTGATGGTTGTGCTAGTGGTGATGATGTTGTTATTGATGTGTTTTGTTGAGGTGTAGTAGTAGCCAAATCTAATTCCCTTTTTCTCTCTTCCAAAACTTGGATCTCCAATCTTATACATTCCATCATTTGTCCACTTCCTCTATTACTTAAATTCGGACTAGCTGAAGTCCGATTTAACAGGTCCAATCTCCGATTCACTTCATATAGTTCTCCACCTAGGATACTTAGTGTTGGTGAATGAGGATCTCGTAATGGTTCGGCCGGTTTTTTTGCTGAGTCCCAGTCTGTGCAGCCTAGTTCCCGGAGTCGTCGAACGAGGATGTCCCAGGTGTCGGATTCGAATTTGTATAGGTTTTTATGGGAGATTATGGAACGGGTGTTTATGGAGGCTAGGCGTGCTTGGATGGTGATTATTTCTTGTCGCTTTGCTCGTGTTGTTGGGGACGTTGGTGGTGAAGTACTGGTTCCTGTTTTTAACCTCTTGGAAGGATTTGATGATGACTCAGCTGAATTCCGTCGTTTATTAGTGTTATTTGCTGTTGAATTTGGAGGTGCTGTTGAAGTTGGTGGTGCTGATTGTTGACCATTGTTATCATCTCCTAGATCTCCACCATGACCACCTCTCACTCCATTAGTACACCCATTTAGTAAGTATCCATTTGGTAGGTTTCCATTAGGAAGGTGGTGATCATCACTATCATCACTATCATCATCCTCATCACCGAGACCATCATCCCCCACCTCCACGTCCCCCTCCAACTCACCCTCCAACTCAAACCTCGCAACCCTATCCTCCCAAAACCTAACAGCCTCACCATCAGCACCCATCCCCCTAATCAAATCAAAAACACAAATCCGACTCCTCCTCCAACCAGCCGACTCCTCATCCCTCTCATCATCCCAACTCCTCACAGGAAAAGCCTCAGGAACCCTCCACCAAAACTCCGCCAACCTAACGAGCCCCACACAGAAATCAATCCACCTACCTACCCCCTCCGGACAAAGACTCCCAACATGCTGTCGAAACTCCACCGTTTTAGGAGTCTTCTGTCCTTTGAAATCGGGTCGATCAGTAGTGATGAAATTCACAACTCGATCTCTTATAGGATTATGATGTCTATCCTTTGGGAAATTCATATATTCTATTAATCCCTTCTTCCCTTGACGATCGACGATTCGCGAGAGGTTAGAGGTTATATTTTGGATTCTACAGGTAGCGCGGTGTTGGCTTCGGAGTTTGAGATCTAGGGTTTTGCAGGCGTGAGATGCCGTTTCGGTTTCCGTTGTTAGAGGGGAGAAGAAGAGTCGGAGTCGGTTGGATTCTATTATGCCGTTTGTGGAGGGGTGACCTGGTCTACGGTGCTTTGGATGGAGTCGTGAGATCTGTTCTTCGTAGATTAGGAGCATGGCTGCTAGAGTTGCCAGGAATCTTTCGTCGTATTTGTCGATTTGAACGTGGACGTGTAAGGCGCAATGGTTTGTGATGAACGCTCCTGTTTTTGTGGTCGGAAGTTCTGTTTGTTTTAGGATGTTGATTATGGAGGCTATTTCTTGTTTGTCTGATGAGTTGTTGGAGTGCAGGACTCGGGAGATTACTTCTATGCCGTAGGTATCCCAGTTTTGGACTGCTTCGGTTTCATCGATGTGAGGGAGGTAATCAGGGATTTTGGTGGGCGATATACCGGTTACTGAGTGGTCTTTTGTTACTATCCACTCATTGTATTTATCAACTGTGTTTTCTTCCTTCCTTGGGAATTTCTCCCATCATAGGTATACATTTAATATTTGGACGAACTGCTCTTAGCTTCTCTTGAACTATCTTTAGGGGTTCGTCATTGTAAGGTATGAGATCTGCTTCACCTCTTCTGTAGATACCTCGACTGTTATAGAGACGCCGAGCTTGATTTTTGTTTAGGGGCCTGAAGTGTGTGAGTTTTTTTTTTTTTTCTTGTTACTTGGTTTAGGACTGGGACAGTGTAATCTCCTTCGCTAAGATATGGGGTTAGTTGATCTACATGAAAGGCAAATACTGCTTCGATTTCTACTCCGTATGTCAAGTCTGTCTTCTCAAACTTTGGAGCAGGATCCACGACCTCAGGTGTATCTGCCATAGTGTTAATGCCGTCCAAAGATATCCGAAAAGATTCGGACAAGATAATCGCTCAGAATTCGATGTCAAATAAGCGAGGGGAGTACGAATAACCGAATTGCAAAAGGGTTCAGAATTACGCTCAGCTTGCAGAAGATCACAAAGTGAAAAAAGAAAGGTAAAGATAATTCGAAGGGTACTTGTAGGTCTCGAACGAGTGCCTTGATCCTGTCAGAAAGAAACGGGAATTTTCTTTGATACTCTTTCATAATTGTCGAGTCGAATGGCCGGAAACGGCTCATCTTTGATTCTTACAAGCATCCATTGATTGTGGGTATGAATGGATAAAGAGATGGGATTTTTTGGAATAGATAATTTTGTTAGGCTAGACTAAAGATATTGAATCTTGTCGATACAAGGCTTTATGAGATGGAGTGAGTTGAGATGGGTGACTCGGCTGTAAATAGACTAATTGAGGATAGCAAAAAACGACAAAGCAAACTCTCATTTGTTTAAGGCAGTGAGATGTATTGATTCTTCCCAAAGACAGTTGTAAGAAGTGGAAACGATCACCTACTGGTATCTCAGTACAGATTATGAGGTGGGCGACAGTATCACATCATGTGACCAAAATGATCAAGCAATCAACATTAGAATAGAGATTGAAGAATCATAGAGCTTATACATACTAAACTAATCATAATATAAATAAATAATATTTTTTTACATAATCAAAGGCGAAAATCCCGTCAACATTGTTGAGGGATCACTCACGTGGACAGTCGAAAAGTCACAAACATACACAGCCAGTAAGTATACAAACTAAGAAGCAAAGCAAATCAGACGCTTACAATCTATTCACTAAACAGACTAAGAATATTTTTGCCGATACTTATCTGCCAGAGAACTAACAAAGAAATGCAGGCCAAAGAATACATACATACCTTGCAAAAGATGAAAGGAAGAAAGAAAGAAAGAAAGAAAGAAAGAAAGAAGTACTTACAACGGAACATCAACCAGTGATGTTTCCGACCCCGAATCAGACTTACCTCCAATTCGCTCATTATCCTCGACATCTTCAATTTTCTTAATGTTTGGTGATGAACCAGCCAATGAAGTAGGAGAGCGCAAGCGCAACTCCAAACTTCCTGGTAAGCGAGTCGATTGTGATGTTATATATTCCGTGGAGTAAGGACTTAGCTCTGTGAATTGGGGGTTAAACTCTTCCACGGTTTGTGTGGCTTTCGTTGGTCTCTGGAGGCCTGAATTTTGGTTAGAGCTCTCAATCATCTCTTCTTCTTCGGCCAGCGAAGTAACAGATCTTGTTGAGTGTGAGAGACTGTTCTCTTCACGCTCATCGTTTTCTTCTCTAGTTCTTCGTGTGTCTCGAAAGCGTAGGAGCGCAGCTAGGTTAGTCACGGCTTCTACTGGAACAGGATACATGCCACCTTGATCGACGATGGCTCGTCTTTGTGCCATCGTACTCTCCTTCTGCTCCTCCTCATGGTCTTCTGACTCGTCTAGAGATGTGATGCTGGGGTTTCCATACTCATCTTGTGCAGATTGAAGTGGATAAAGTCTATTTTGATAATATTCTGCTGCCTGGGATTGTCCGATATGGCGAAGGAGTTGGATGACGGTGAATCCTCCTTCTGCCAATGGGTTTCTTGTATGATTCTCCGGGACAACTACGTCAAGTAAGCTAGCGAAGTTGATGGGATCTACTAGTGATCTTCGTGCATAGTCTACTATCCCAACACAAACACGAATCCAGTTCGTGACCTCGTCTTCGTCAAGACACCCAGAATGTTGTCTAAACTCGAGCGTTTCTTGCATTTCATCAAATTCTTCATAATAGTGTATGCTTTTGTATATGTTATTGAAGCTGTAAGCCGCATATTTAGGAGGGAAAACTGACCCTGCCTCAAGGACATGACGGAGTGATTGACACTTACTGAGGAAGAAAATCACACCTTCATTTGCTGTTGGATAACGTGCTACGACTTGTTCATATCCTTTGGTAAAGTTTGAGCTGAGACGCATTGATTGGCAGTAGTGGCTTTCTTGTCTTGTTGAGTTGTGAAGTGTGTCGAGCTGTGGAGCAAAGGCGAAAAGGAAAGCGTGTAGATAGCGGATGAGAGTTAAGTTAGAGCTGAAGGGTGTCCTACTCCCGTTACCGACGTGCACATGTAGGCCAGTTGATGGTCCGACTTGGACTAAATATGTACTCTTCAGTAGACGCAGAAATGTTGTGATATGTTTAATAGCATTAACACTATAGAAGTATGCAGGGCTTGTTATTTCAATTGAATGCCATGTATACTTCTTCCATTCTGGCCAGTGTCTCGGCTCCTCAATGGAAGGGTCTGACTTGATACTCCAAAAATTAGCATTTTCATAATGGGGTTCATCAAGGTTAACCGGGAAACCGGTTAACGGCGTGAAGGCGGCGTGAAGTGTTTGCGTGATGTGAGCTTGAACAGTTTCTAATTTAACGACTTCATCCGCTGAGCTTGATGATCGTGATGTGAGCTTGAACAGTTTCTAATTTAACGACTTCATCCGCTGAGCTTGGATATCCGAGAAGAGTAAGAGCGCTTTGCTGGTGTTTGTCACTTTCGCTAGGGTCCATAGACATGATTCGCGTTTCGGAAGCTGGAACATCGGAAAGATAGCACTTTTTGATCAGTCCTAAAGAGAACTCGAACTCCACACCGAACGTCAGTGCGGCGGCCATGTTCTTGCTTTTGCGTAGGTCGAATTAAATGTGTGTAAAGGCAGGTTTCATGTGAAAGTAGATTTTGGTATTGTGTGATTTGGAAGTTTCCTGATTCCGAGGAAGGAAAGCGGTATTTAAAACACTGTTCTTTATTGATAAATGGCACAAGAGTTATTGTCTCCGAGTCGAAGAAGGACATTTTATAAGATCTCCTTTGTACCAAAGAAGAAAGGTTCAATGGTCTTTGATTTAGACAATGTTATTATAATGAACGGTCAGTCAAAATCCGACTAACCTTAATGAAGCAATTCATGGCACTTCTTTATGTTAGGAAGAAAGAAGAAAGAATCAAAAGTCTTTGATCCAAACAATGTTAGAATTGATATGAGTGGGGAACCAGCATTTGAATCACTCAACAAAGTTCTTATGATGTAGTAAGTTCATACCCAGTGAAGATGAGTCGCATACCACAAACATGAGATACGCTTCCAACTAGCCGAGCATTGAACGAAAGCCAAGCTGATTTGAAATCATGATCGAAGTGGCTTTAGTGGCTTTAGGTATGTCTCCACCTCTTTGAAGTGGATGACCTGCGGTAGAAAAACACAAGCATTAAGTTACTACCCTCCTAGTATCGGGAAATTCTCATACTATGAAGTTTCCACAGCTAAGGAGAGTAATTGTGGTGTGTTTTAGAGGCAGGTTATTACAGCCAGCACACGAAGTCCAAGTATCAACGAGATCCACAGCTTAGCGACGGTGGCCAATGATCTGGCAGGATGTTAGAGAAGAGGTAGGAGCATCGGAATTTAGGGGGAGAGTATTGCATGTTTCCACTTGGATATAACGTGTGCGTATCCGACGAGTACACTACCCAGTAAATTGACGGTGCTGAAGGATATTTGTTTTACCCCCTTAATGCCAAGAGTAGTGCGTTTGGAAGGTGCAGCAAGAGTGAATCGCAGTGGCGGCCTTGAAACCAGCCCAGTTAAAAAAAAAACAGGCTGGGTGTGGCATGGCTATGCTAACAATCAGTATGACAAAAACAGAGACATGGCACAAACTTGACAAGATGTAAAATAATGGAATAAGAACCACATGATAATATGCTCGAAAGATGAAAGCTACTCAAATTGCGCACAACAAACTCGCAGAGAGCATCTGAATAGACTCTGCTTTCATCACGATACTTGCCAAAAGCCTGATTGGTGATCAAGCAAGGGAGATGGTATGAACCTTGTACCTTACCACAGTTTTTACCCATTCGGAGACCTTATCGCAACTTAGCAATTCATTTAAGGTGGTCTCTGGTCTTATTTTAAGAGTAGTTAGTTATCCTTGTGGCGTGATGATTGCCAAACTTCCAGTACTCTACTACCACTGCCGTTCGCACGTGCTTCAAGGTAGCTTGCCAAAGTTGAGAACAGACTCACAGACAGGATCATCATCATCAGACTTGCTTCCACGCCGCTGTCAAACCTGGGCAATCAAGGAGAAACGGGAGTGCAAAGGCCTCATTGACAGTGATCCTTTAAGCTTTTAAGAATATTATGACGTCGTGTAAGTCTGCTCACATGACAACGGATGTTCGCAGACTTCGAACCCCTCGGTATTGCAGTATTCGGGAGGCTGCATATCTGTGGCGTCGAGCTTGCAACTTTGTTCCTGTAAAATGGTACGATTGCTGCATTGCAGTTCTTTTTTATATATAAAAAAAAATCGCCGATGCAAGTATGCAATGCTGCTTCCACGGCAACCATGGTTTGAGTTCGTCTGATGATGATGAAGGCATTGCTGCTGCGAGAGGGTATTAGTGTTATGCAGCGAGCAAAGGGGTGGGGTAGAATACGAGCCAACGAACCTGAAGTCAATTCTCATAGCTTGGCACTAGATCCGTACTCCCCCATTGCTGTATTCGAGTAGTCCGTACTTTGTACATAGTCAAAAAAAATCCAAGCCGGCTGCTCACAGGCGTTGGAGAAATGGGCGAGAAGTCCTTGTGTTGCGGAGACATAGCCTTTTTATCGCTTATGTCGGTAGCCAGAACGCGAGGGGAGTACAAGGTATCGCTGGAAACATGGGCACGCGCTCCTTGGAGTGCTTGTCAAGTCGGAAGGGCCATAGTTCACGGGAAGTTGCTCTGGCGAGGTGCATATGGAGGTATCTGGTACGTGGTGGCCGTCCGCGAAGATATTGATAGGTATGACTATGACTATTATTGGCAGAAAGTAAAATTATTTCCAGCATGGCAGCAGCGTGGACGGGAAGATAGCCGTCTGAGGCTCTTCTGGGCTCAACAACGGCAATTCGAAGAGAGCTGCGGCTGAGCCACCAGGATGTGACGTCTATCACTACGCAGGGCGCGCTCTTTGACCCTTTTGCTAGTGAGCACATCATTATCATCGAGATGATCATCTCGATCTCATGATGGCCAAGACTACGACAGAGATAGCAGAGAACTTTGAGGCGCGGATAGAAGAGCCGGCATGGTGGTGGAGCGCGACGGTACGGGATACAGTGCAGCAGATCAATGGTCAGGTAGGAGACAATTGTGCGACTGCTGGTAGAGTGTCTGTCTGTCAGTAGTAGTGGAGAGGAAAAATCAAAAGAATGTCTCCAGAAGAGTGACACCACTACTGTCGAGGGGAGAGGGAGAGTAAGTAGCAAGTAGTAGAGGAGGGAGGAAGGAGGAGGAATGAGGACTAGCTGGTGTTGGATCGACCAAGGCACAGGCAGGCACAGACACAGGCAGTAGTAAGTACTATACAGTATGTAGTGCAGATGAGATGATATTGTTGTTGGGTTGTGTGTTGTGTGCTGTGTGCTGTGTGCTGTGTGTTGTGTGTGTTGCTGCAATATTTTGGAAATTGGCAGATGCTTGTGAAGATCGCAGGCGTGCCTGAAATTAGAGCGAACGGTCATTGGATGGCCTGTTGGTGGGATGGTGAACCGCTGGAAAGGTTCGGACGGGGAGCTCTGATTGACCAGGAACATGGGTCATGCGAAAGGGAAAGTGCGGAGGTACAGTACCCCTAACGACCAACGACGACAGCAGCCAGAAGACAAGAAGAGACAAAGAAAAAATCAGTCTCACCTCTCTCAATCATCCTACACCCCCATTTTCTCTCTTCTTTGTCATATCACTACTGTATGTACATCACAGTCTCAAGATGATGGTACGGTACGGAGCATTCGACGGAAAGACCAACCGTGGCATGGCTGTTGTAGTAAGGGGTACCTGCCGTTCGACTCTCCTACTGTGCTGTGTTGCTGCTGCTAGCTTTGCTTCTTGCAGTAGCCAGCTGTACGTTTCGTACCTACTCGCACCTACTCGCACCATTTCAAAAAGACTCGTCATTATTTACCAATGATGCTCACTCCATTACCACTTGACCATAAGGTACAAGAGAAGATCTTTTCCAGCCAGAGAGCAAGGGAGCTCGTGCGTGCGCAAGGCACGCTCGACGTAGGTTGACCGGTAGCCCGTCGTATTGCAGTCCACACGTTGAAGTCCATAGGAGACCACCACACAATGCCTTTGTCAAGTCAGCCACCCTGCTACTGATGATACTGATGCTGATGCTGCTGATGCTGCTGATGCTGCTTCTGAACATTGTTGTTGAAGCATCAAGGAACTGCATGCAGCACTCTCCTCCTGGCAGAATGAAGGTAGGTAGGTACAGATGAGGAAGAAAGGAGACGCATCTGCCGCTGCTGCCAATCAAGCACCTTGGATCCTCGAAGTACCCGATCCTGGCTGTGATCAATCTAATCTGTGCAATGGTGGCATGCTTGATTCTGCTGTTGGGTCGGTTTAATCTGTCGATACCTGGATGCTGGGTAGCAAGCAGCTCCCGCATCCTACACTTTACTTACAGGCACAGCGGAGCGGGTCTTCCTTCCCCAAGGTCCAAGTTCCCCCCTCATCCATCGACCACCGATCTTCCAGTTTCCAGATTCCAGCTTTCCGCGAAACCTTCACCACCCTGACTGCGTTTGTGACAAAATCACAGAACTAAACAAAACAAAACAAAACAAAAATAAAATAAAATAAAAATACAAAAAAATGCATAAGTAGGAGAGGGTGAGCTGCACTGTGTACACTAAGGTACCTACTGTGCCTGCTATTTACAACGTCTCTCATTTCTCGTCTCGTCTCTCCTCTCATCCACTCTCCTCTACTCTCCTCGAGGTAATCTTTTCTAACTCTCCCCTCGCCACACTCAAGCGTCAAGCTCGCCTCGACCCGCTAGTCTTCATCTCATCTCATCTCGTCTCATCTCACCTGCATTTGGCCAACCTTCCACTGCATCAAACCCCTCTACCCCACCCCAGTCCTAAGGTATAAGTCCCAACGTATATACTAGACTGACTGACCTAAAAGAAAACCACACATAGTGTCGCACGCTTTCGATTCTCAACCGCCTGTGTTGAGTCGACCTTTTCCCTTCTATTGCCTTGTTCTTGTCGTTAAGCGGTCCTCTATCTAAACTCAGTGTTGCGTGGAGTGACTCGGGCTTTTCACCTTTTAGACGACGCGGGTTACCTATCATATTCCATCTCATCTCATAATTTACCGATCTGAGCACTTATTCTACTGTCAGGCGCGCCTCACTTTTCCCATATCACTTTGCAAGTCCACGTTTATTCCTGTTCTGCATCACCTTCCAGAATTGGACCATCTGTTCTACGCTCGTGGTCCCTCTCCATCCGGTCACACAACGCAACACTCGATCACCGATATATCCTCCCGTGGAACCTCTCCGACGCCAACATATCGTCGTCAGAGTAACTACGAAATACAACTAACTTCCCTATCTCGATTGCTCCGAGGCTCAAGATACTAACTGTCGCCCAATCTTTCGGCAAATCTCAACGTGACTTTGTAAAGTCTCTCAAGTCTCATTCTACCCTCAAAGTCAATATCTTGTAAGCTTCCACCCGCATTCCCATCCTCCTTCAAATGCGCCAGCAAGATTCTTCATATCTGAGATCTTGGCCCACACAGCCTCAATCATACTCTGACGTTGTCTAGGTGACTGGACTTTTCGCCCATCCTCTCCTCGCTGTGTCTCGAGGTCGCATTCTGCGCCCTAAACTTAACCTTTTGTAAGATTCAACTTGCATTCTCCCTCCTACAAACCCCGAATAAACAACAACACACTTCGTCATAATATATCATGTACATTCTCTAATTTTACACAGGGTGGTGTCCCAGAGCGCAGGTGCCGCCCCGCGAGCTTGAATCCACTGCATTCGCCATCACTACACATGCGAAGTACCCCTTCTTGAGGTCAACATCATCCTGCTTTACCTTTGAGAATTCCATACCACTGGGTCTGGATGCAAGCAGTACCCTTATGGTAAGCCTCATTCACTCAATCTTATACATATACAAAGCCGTCAACTTTGAGCACGCTCTGACATCCGTTCTATGGTCATAGATCTTTCGATATCTAATCCGGTAGATTCACCAAAGAAGCCAAATTTGTGGGGCAGAGCCCGCTTGCCAAAACTTCTTGGGCGTGACTTTTATATTCAAAGAACTTGTCCTTATATGAACCGCTCGTAGTTGCGACAGAGTTGGTCTGATTACATCAACAATGGTATGCCTTTCTACTCCCATATTGATTGATATTAAACATATGCTGATATCCACAGAAACAAAATATGGAGCATCTGGCGGAAGACCGTTCTGCTTCCTCACTTTCAAAAATGACTGCTTCCTCAAGTGGTGATACAGTTGTCAGAAGGCCAGGTGTGTCAAGAATAGACTTTGCCCCAATGGTTGAGGTCACGAAGAAGCCGGGCTTTCTTCCCAAGGTTTTCAGCAGACCGAACTTGCGCGCCAAGGATAAAAATTCAACGAAAAGTAGAGTCAGGTTTGAGAATCGAAATAACGCACAAGATATTGATAAGCGACTGGGGCATCTCTCCATCACGCCTGTTCCTTATGTCCGACCGTTGGGGTTCAAGATGGAGCCAAGAGTCGAACCAGGTCCGCGAAACGAGCGTATGATATACATGGACGACCTACACTTACCAGATGTCCAAAGGGACATTTCTCGGAGTAGGGAAGAGGCTGAATGCGAACTTGCTGATCATCTACCAACACATTCCAGCCAGCGGACGTTGAGAGCGTGCAAGTCACAGCCAGTTTTAAACAGCCAAGCGACCCTGCTTTCGCTTCATGGCAGCCAGGATTCTGAGGCCAACATCTCCTTGACCATCGCGAGGCAACGAGAGGCTGTCGCTTCTATGGCAGCGTCAGATGCATTCAACGTGGTAAACTGGAAGGCGTATCTTCAGAGCTATTCTGAAGGTCGTTTCAACCTCAATGTACCACCTCACCCACCGCCTCGTGCCGCCAGCTTCACATATTTGCCCGCGATCTTTCCCGACGACGAGGAGGAAAAGAGACAATTGGTCAGCAATGTATATGACACCGTGTGGCCTGGATGGGAACAGAGCAAGACCGGCACCTTGTTACGTGGTGCTATGAAAAGATTTGTTGCCCCGTTTGCTGCGGTCAGTTTCTTCGATGGCGCCGAGGAATATTTCAAGGCTGAGAAGGGTTACAATAAGCGCCACATTCCACGGGCTATCAGTGTTGCTGCTCATGTGCTTCTATCCTCAGATGTCCTGATAGTTCTTGATACTTATCAGGACTGGCGTTTTGCGGGGAATCCCCTTGTAGTCGACGGGCCAAAGATTCGTTTCTTCGCTGGTGCACCAATGCTGGCACCCGGAGGCGGAAATTATTGGAGTTATTGCCATATTTGATACTCAGCCACGAAAAGCTTTCACCCCATCCGAGCGCCGTGATCTTGCGGAGTTCAGCCAGTTGGCAATGCAAGATTTAGATCTCAGGCTTGAGTTACTATCTGATGAGGATGTACGCTCAACACCAATTCTTCAACGCAGCTCCTTGATCAACGCCAGTACGCCGCCACGTGCACAAAAGTCTCCTTCACCAAAAAGCCCAAGCAGGGAGTCTTATGAATCGATGCTCGAGGAAGACATGGACATGTTCCCATCTGCGTTGCGTTTCCATAAGGATTATCCGAAGCCCAGAGTCTCTAGGTTATTCATGAGCAATGAGGGTCAAGATGCAACTGAGCCTACACCCCCGTCGTCGAGTGGATCTGAAGCTGTAGCGCCACTATTTTACCAAAAGCCTAGGGGGTTTGGGAAGAAGAATCTGAATCAGCTTTCTATCAACTCGGGTCAGGACTTGAGCTCGTTTCACGACCTGATTACTCCAGATTCTGCGGGCTTCGCACGATCTTCCCCTCGTCCACTTTCGACATCCGATCCCGTAGGCTTCATACCACCCTCACCACGACCATTCTCATCTTCTGACTTGACATCTCTTGACCCGCACCCCCCAAATACGCCAAATACATCGCTGGTGGAAGGGACTATGCCAGCACCTCTACACTTTGAAGACATTACTGTCGAAAGCTTTATGTCTTTGACAGACCTAGATATTGCGGAAGAAGACGTTGATCAGGAGCCCAGTACAAACCCACCAAGCAGTCCACTAATTGACCTCAACACACCTCAGAAGCATGACTCTATCTCGACAGATATATCATCTCGTTCAAACAATTCAAGCAAATCTTCCGGAACCCAGAAGTTGACTGGTGACTCGGAGTTCATGACTGAGGCGGCATTCTCTTGTCAGTTTACAGCACAAAATCTGGGGTATGATCTCGTCTATGCTGCCCAAGTGAAACCTGCAAGAGAATTTATGACTGAGGAAGAACTCACGCAGCCAGGTGGCTTGAAGGTCAAAATTCTTGTAGCATACGGTTTAGATAAACCTTTAGATCTCTGCGCCGCAACGCACTTACGAATCCTTCGCTCCCAAGGATTTGAAACTATCGAGCACGTTTCTGGTTATCAGTACCAAGAAGACGAGTATGAAACAGGCCACATGATGCGACTGGTTGATGATGGACTTCCTAGAGAAGAACGCAGAAGTGGTATCGTGTTTGGTGCTTTCCGCAAACCGAAGGATCAGCAACTGTTCCGCATGGAGACTCCTCCTCGAGTAGAGATGCAGAAGCTGTTAGGTGCGGCAGAAGCACTGCGATTCATTTTGACAAAAAGCATGGAGAGGGCTAAGAACCAGAGATCACTCGCTGCAGAGCTTGCTGCTGTGGAAGCATACCCAGCAAATGAGGCCTTGGAGGTTGGACGATCTCTTCGTAGCAGCAAGTCTTCGCCGGAGTCACGCATGCCCAAACGTGACTAGGTCGCCATGCCCGACCGTTCCTCAACTCTCTTTCGCTAAAATTCACGATCCATTTGGACTTGCGGCAGTTGCACATCTCCCCCTCTCGTCCTCATTCAGTCCAACTTCAAACGTATTTTCATGGTGGCTCTTTACGCTTTATGATTTCATGCCTAATGATACCCATGCTGCAACCAGCGACGATATGCTTCTCATCTTTTTTCCGTTTCCACACACGCTCTTTCAACTCCCTTCTTTCATAGCTAGATCTTGGCGGCTGTAATCGTATGGCTCTATTTTCGTGTCGAGAATTTCCTGTCTGTCCTTATAATGATGCATCATCAGAATATGTTGCTTCAACTGTAATTCATAATATCCGTTCATCTCATTTGAAGTATGGAGTTGGTACTACTAGCTAGGGGTTTCAGCGTACTTTACAATGAATGAAAATGGAACTAGAAATGGGAACTCTTTAGGTGGATAGATACAGAAAGGCCAATAAATGTAGTAATGAATGAATAGAAATGAAATTGAAATTAGATTAGAAATAGTGTTGTATAGGAAAGTAATCACCGCCTTAGTGCAATTCAGTAAAGTAAAGTAAAGTAAAGTAAAGTAAACATACATAGATATGCAGTATAGAACTATATCTATTCTATATCTTGAACTTCCCTTGTTTATCTACTCTAGTAAGCCTTTAGGGTAATATCTACTATGCATGTAGGTAACTTGCTTAATCTAGGTAACTCACTTAATCTGGGTAACTCACTTAATCTAGGTAACTCACTTAATCTAAGCAACTCACCTAATCTACGTAATTCTTAACAACTTAAGATATTCTACAACATTATCTCTATCCTCTATCTACATCCCTAAGATGTTTTTCGTTTATCTCTAAGATTTTCATCTATCTATCTATCTATCTATCTATCTATCTTCTTAGAAACTAGGTAGGTATAAAGTAGGTATATACCTACCTACCTTACTTATTATAGATACTCTTGACTTGAGCGTAACACAAGATACAGCTAGCTGTACCTAGCTGGGTATACACCTACCTAATAAAGTAGAAGAAGCAAGTAGGATTGGTGGTATACTGTATATACCTCACGCTGAATGGATCTTTGTTGTAAGGTACCTAGGTACCTTTGGTATTATAGTTCCTCAACAGATTTAAGCCGAATTCTAAGATATAATTCTCAAATCATGGTTTCTTTAGGCCTCTTTGACCTCATTAATCCAAGACAATTAACGGCCGAAGGAACTGTAGCTTAAGATACAAGTCACTAAGTCACATGCATGAAGACACCACCATGGGGAAGTATAGGTATAGGTATACAAGAAAAGGCATTAATGGCAAATGGGAATAGAAAGAATCGAGCGGATCTATTTTACACACAGCTCTCACTATCTATCAAGCAGCAGCCATCACCTCACTAGAGCCTTCTTCATCCGCTGTCATCACAAATCTGCTTAATACATCCATCCATCACCCAACAAAAGAAACGTTTACTTTTTGCGTGATGTTTATAGGAAAGCCTTGGTGAATGAGGTGACGACATCCTTCAATCTAGCCTCCAAGTCCTTGCTCAACGCACCCTCCTTATCAATGGTTGCCAACAGATCCGATTCGTTGGTCTTCAAGTGTGCGATAAAGTCAGCCTCCCATGTCAGAATCTTGCTGACAGGGACTGAGTCGAGGTGACCGTTGACACCAGCGTAAATGAGAGGAACCATCTCGTTAACGGCCATAGGTGAGTATTGCTTTTGCTTAAGGAGCTCAGTCAACTATCGTGGATGAATTAGTGTCTGTCCATCTGCGAGGGTTATTTATGACAGAAGGGAAACTTACACGTTCACCACGGTTTAGGGTTTGCTTGGTAGCAGCGTCCAAATCAGAACCGAATTGGGCGAAGGCAGCAACTTCACGGTATTGGGCCAAGAAAAGTTTCAGGGAACCAGCGACTTGCTTCATGGCCTTAAGTTGGGCAGCGGAACCGACACGGGATACAGACAAACCGACGTTAATGGCAGGTCGGATACCCTTGTAGAAAAGTTCGGCTTCCAAGAAAATTTGTCCGTCGGTGATGGAAATAACGTTGGTTGGGATATAAGCTGACACATCTCCACCCTGGGTCTCAATGATGGGAAGTGCAGTAAGAGATCCACCACCGTGCTTGTCGCTCATCTTGGCGGCACGCTCGAGGAGACGAGAGTGGAGGTAGAAAACATCACCGGGGTAAGCCTCTCGTCCGGGTGGGCGACGGAGAAGGAGAGACATTTGACGGTATGCGACGGCTTGCTTGGAAAGATCGTCGAAGATGATGACAGCGTGCTTGCCATTATCACGGAAGTATTCTCCCATTGAAGTCTGAAACGAATTAGTACTATGTTTTCTCAAAAAGGAGTAAGAGCCTTAAGGCATGCTCTTGGGATCGTGAGACAATGTTTTTTCAGGGATTGGAACAAAGAGATATGTTGCTTACACCAGTGAAAGGGGCAATATATTGGAGAGGAGAGGAGCGGCCTCTGAGGCGGTGGCAGCAACGACGATGGAGTACTTCATGGCGTCATTTTCCTCGAGGGTCTTAACAAGCTGTGCAACGGTAGATCGCTTCTGTCCAACGGCGACGTAAACACAGTAAAGCTTCTTGGACTCGTCGCTTCCATCGTTCCATCTCTTCTGGTTGAGCATAGCATCAAGGGCAACGGCGGTCTTTCCGGTTTGACGATCACCAATGATCAACTCACGCTGACCACGTCCAATGGGAACCATTGCATCGACTGACTTGAGACCAGTCTGTACGGGCTGGTTGACAGAGTGTCGGGGAAGAATACCAGGAGCCTTCAACTGAGCACGGCGCTTCTCCTTAGTCTTGATGGGACCCTTTCCATCAATGGGGTTTCCAAGAGCGTCAACGACACGGCCGAGAAGCTCGAGTCCTACAGGAACATCGACCTATAGTTGCATAAGAGGCCTGTACACCAATTAAAGATTATGAAAACTTACAATCTCTCCGGTACGCTTGACAGTCTCGCCTTCCTTGACCAAACGATCAGAACCGAAAAGCACGACACCAACCTGGCCAGCCTCGAGGTTCATGCACATGCCCTTGACACCGGATGCGAACCTGTATTGTTTATAAGCCCTTGTATGCTGCTACTTGTCATCGGTGAAAACTTACTCAACAAGCTCCTCGGCTTGGACATTGCTCATACCATGGACACGAGCAATACCATCACTACATATCACAGTTAGTATGTTGATCCCACATCCATTTGCCCATCTACAGCTGTTGTGCTCGAGATAGTATATCGTTGAGCGACATACCCGACAGACAGAACACGTCCGGTCTCGGCAAGACCGGACTCCTCCTGGACACCACGAATTCTTTGTTCGAGAATTGATGATACCTCGGTCGGCGATGCCTTTGCTTCAGCGTATGTTCGGACTTGCTTCGATGCAGCGTTGAAGGCTGCTGGTGCGGCAGTTCGTCCCTGTCAGAAAAAGCTACGTTAGCCGAAGGCCGAAAATCCATCACAGGAGCTGTTGACAGCTTCCTCCAGAGCTCAACGCCATCGAAATCCATCGCACCAATGCCCCAATTGATGTTGGCGATGAGGTCGTAGGGCATTGAGCTCTCGTAGAGATGCTTAAGGGTCGAGATTGATGGTGGATTGGGATACGTACTGCAGCGATTCTGCCCGACGCAGAGATTGCGCCCACCGTCCGGCTAGACTGTCGGAGAGCGTTTCTGAACATTGTGACCAGTGTGTATGAATTAGGGAGAGGGGGAAGAAACAATTGCAAAGGCAATTGAAGGAGAGGAGATGGGGGTTGGTGTTGGTGTTGTGGTATGAACCTTCAACTCTTTTGGAATTGGGGAAACGAAGGTCGGTCGGATGGATGAGGAGGCTCTCCAAATGCTAAATGCGCTAAGACGAAAGGGACTAGCACAGTTGACCTAGGAGTCGAGTAGCTCCGACTTATTTCATCCTCGTTTCGCTTGTCCGGGTCACGTGTGGTTGAGTTACCTAAGGGCACTTGGACCTCAGCTCGAGCTCAGGTAGGGTTTACTGCATCTCAGGTAGGGGGCACCTCAGGGCAATGGATGCAATGTGGGCGACCGTATGGATCCTTCCCTCTCTCGCATACTGCTGTACACTGTAACTATACTTACTGTACTGTTCTGTACTGTACTCTGTACCTCCCCGTACCTTACTGTACCTTACCAATTCGTACTCTGTACAACCCAAACCCCAAGTTGGCGCAAAGAAGCTTTCGAGAACATACATGATGAACATGCACTTTTCTTCAACGGCCAGTTGCGTCAGATCAATGCGACCAGAAGCTACATTACACACATGGACAATACAGACAGGTACAAGGAGTACATATACTACGCTATCAACGGCAATAGACTTTCTCACTCTGCTGTGCACGTCGTTCCCATCGCAATTACGCAAAGTACATGTCACTTCTCTCTTCTACTCCCCTGTGTTTCTGCTAATGGAACAGAGTTCAAGCGACGCCATGGATGTTGGATCTTGGACTCCAATGTCTGTCTATAAGAAGCTGCGTCGGCCCCTTTCATTTCGTCCCCATTGTGTCTGTACCTTACTCGTACCTTCGGACTGCACCTCCGTCCCAAACGCGCGAATCTCGCCTCCATGCACCTAACAACACATCGCCGTCGCTGTCATCAATGTCCGTCGCGGCCATCGTTTCTTTTTCTCAACCCCTCAACAGCCAAGACCCGATATTCTCTTCCTCGGTATAGGTCCTTCCATGCCCCAGCAGCTGCAACAATGCTTCACACAACAAGCGGTATAGCATATGGCTCCCCCGGGTTGGCTTTTTTTTTTTTGACTGACATGTTGGCCTCTAATCCACGTGTTTGTTCGGTTGAGTTGGCTCCCTGGGTAACAAGCAAGCCTCTGATTCGGCGGGGATGGCCAGAGCCCTAAGCCTCGAATGCAAACACACTTAGTTGGCATGCACTGGATGTCTGTTCTTCTTTTTGCCCATCTTACGAGTCTTTCATGCAGATCTTTCCGCGTCACCAGCAGCTCGCGAGCCATAACGCATGCACGCCGCTATTTCTATTTTCTATTTTCTAATTCCCATTTCCCATTTCCCATTTCCCATTTTGCATTTTGCATTTTCTTTTTTTGCTACTTCGGTGATAGTGTGGTGTGTTCGACGACTTGGAGCACACACGCATAGCCATACGAGCCATACGCCATGGAAAGTTTCCAAGTCGTTTGTGGCATATTCCGCCTCCTTCGTGTAGACTTGATATTCCCTGCCCTATTGTCGTTGGAGCCCAGCATCTATTTGTACTGCTTCCCGTTCTGATTTCAAGATGACATAGTCCAGTCTCATACTTACTGGATGCTCGCTATTTGGTTTCTGCATTCTGCAACAGCGTTGCTGCATTCTGCGACTGCGTTACTGCACTAGTGACACCAAGATGCTTGTATCACATTTTCATTTTGTCAGCCGTTGAACCGAGTAGTGCCGTTCTGATATGCAGCTGTAGTGCGGACTTGCTCTGACAAATCCCTGCATTTTGAAGTGATGATTCCCTGCACCCAACTCAATCTTCAAAGATCGGGTGGTAACACCAAACATTGGGTAATCCTAGGAAGTGACTGCCCAAAGTTGGGATATCGTATTTTCCAATGGTCTGCTTTTCTGACCAAAAGGCGCTATCATTGAATCGGATGCGCATCCCTTGTGAATTACCTGGTACATGGGAAGTCTTCAGTCCCCGCAAAATCAAATTCATTCTAGAGAAAGCCTTAGTTAAAGGCGCTCTTAGGCTCGCTTGATTCGCCATGCCAGCATGCAATCAATCAATCTTCGTGTGCAAGGACAGAAAAAAGAAAAAGAAAGCACCCAAACGCACCCAAATGCACCCAATGGACTCTTTCTAAAACATACCAGCTGATGGCGGCTAAGCTATATTGAACGCTCGCTGCAGAGGATTATTCTCTCCTGGACAAAGTCGGTGAAGACGCCTTGACTGAGAGAACCTGTCTCTTGGCGGATGCTAAGGCATGGTATCGGGAAGAACATGTACATTACATTTCCTATTCGTGGTTGCTTATGGTGATCACGCCTGCTCGCTTTTGCTACAAATATGAACGCCATCCTCTTCCAACTTTGTCCATTATAAGGGTTGTGTCTTGTTACTTTTCAAATATCAACAAGGAGACGAGAATCATTCAAGTCCAATTTTCCCATTCTTCTTCCGGCGTGTTACAATCGTCAGTATCTTGCCTAATATAAAGGAGTAACCAAACTGTTATCCATCATCTTTACAGTAACCAGGTGCACCAGCCCATGATTCGGCCATATAGCAGAGCAGCCAACCTTCTCCCCATATTCTTTACATAACAGTTTTCTTTCACACTACAACAGGAAGCTCTCACCTTCAGCATCCAACTACCTGTCTTGGTATTTCCCTCTCTGCAGCAAAACTTCAATCATGTTGTCCATTCTGGCAACCCGTCGAGCAAGCTCAACTCTCCATATTGCCAACCGAAGTGCAGCTTTGAAGCCACATCTTCATAATTTGTGTCTACTCACATCAAGATCAATCCATTCAGGAAAGAACCGCCTTCAAGCAGCAGTAGGTGAAGCTGTCATAGAGAATTATTATCCTCCTGTCTACCATGAACCGCTTCGATTCAATCAGAATTCAGTCGAGAGACATGGGCCGTATCATGAGGTGGAAGCTGAAGAACCTCTTTACTGGCAAAAGATACCACGATGGCAAGACACACCCAAAGAAGTGTTCTTGAACCATACATTTCAGGTAAGAATCGCGACCTATTATACTAAACAGTATCCCACTGAGAACCCTTTACAGCTGAAGAACACTATCAATGGTCCGGAGGCACTTGGAGCCTTTTTAAAAGAGGTCCTACCTCCAAGCATACCTGTGAGCCCAGAGTATGAACATCTCCGATCATCTGAAGCTTTCATCGAAGATGTCTTAGATGGTAAGTAGCAATTCGGAACTTATTCCTTTTGGGAAGTACTGCTCCTCATTCTCGAAATCTACGGGAAAAGCAAGCTGACACCATGTCCTCGACTTGCAGGTATCAAAGAAGCGCCAATGGCAATCCGCTTAGCCCCACATATTCTTTCTGTTGCAGATTGGGAAAATCCACTTACGGATCCTATCCGTCGCCAATTCGTCCCTTTAAAGTCAACTTTTGTAAAGGACCATCCTAAGCTTGAGCTCGATTCTCTCCATGAAGCCGACGACTCTCCTGTAAAAGGAATCGTCCACCGATACCCGGACAAAGTGTTATTCCTCGTTACCGATGTCTGCCCCCATTATTGTCGATATTGCACTCGATCCTGGGCAGTCGGTAGCAACACTGAGACGGTTTTCAAGGAGTCTTTCAAGCCTCATCCAAAGAAATGGCAACCTGGTATTGACTACATAGCAAACAATCCTGCGATCAGAGATGTGGTTGTATCGGGGGGTGATACCTACGTCCTTACAGCCGAGCAAATCCGTTGGATCGGTGAGCGATTACTAGATATTCCACACATTAAGCGATTCCGCTTTGCTACCAAAGGCATTGCAATTAATCCAATGCGTATTCTTGATGAGTCGGATGGATGGGCAAATGAAATCATTCGTCTGTCATGGGAAGGCCGTCGCTTAGGAAAGTCGCTTGCGATTCACACTCACTTTAACCACCCCGCCGAGATAACATGGACTTCTCGCAATGCAGGTACGTATTCATTTCTTTCCTACTAATCCTGTATTCTCTTACGTATTCCATCTATTCGCCCAATATGTCCGTAATACCGAGTTTCACTCGTTTTTTGTTTTCAAAGCAGGCCAGGTTAAAACAATGCTGACTTCGTTCTTCAAAGCCCAAAAACTCTTCGCAAATGGTGTGGTCGTCAGAAATCAAAGCGTTTTGCTAAGGGGAGTTAACGATGATGTTGTAACCATGACTAAGTTAATTCGAGGTCTTGCAGACATGAACATTCAACCAGTAAGCGATATCCCTCTTACCTCCAAACAAATCCATGCACCGCCTAATTCTTTTCAAATAGTACTATGTGTACCAACAAGACATGGTAAAGGGTGTTGATGACCTCCGTACACCCCTCCAAACAATCCTCGATCTCGAGACTCAAATCCGTGGCAGCATAGCTGGATTTATGATGCCGAACTTCGTCGTTGATCTTCCTGGCGGCGGCGGGAAGCGATTAGCATCTACCTACAAAACCTACAATCGCAAGACTGGCCTCTCGACCTTTACCGCTCCTGCTATTGGTGGTAAAGGCAAAGAGGACAAAGTCTACGAGTACTACGATCCTACCGATTCTTTAACCACCTCTTCTTCAATTCTCTAAACGGCGCTTCGGCAGCTAAAAGGAGTATGGAATTAAGAAGGGGAAGATTCTGCCGCTGATATGAACCCAGATTTGTTTTCTAATCACCACTCTTAATCATGGTCAAATGGAGTACGGAGTGTCTTTCAAAAATGACCCTGCTTGCATCTGCGCCTGCATTGCATCGGACGCAACATCTGACAAAAGCAATCATTGTGTTTGGGGATTTGGGTTCGTTTGTTTTCTCCGATACCTGGTGCCTCGCTCCACATCTTTAAGGCGAGATCCAAAAAGAATCCCAAAAGTCCATCTCCATCGTTCTTCCAAGAAAGAGAAGAAAAAGAAATACTGCAATCTCATTCGGAATATGAGATCGTGATGTTTCATGACTCGTTGCAGATTTCGCCCATGCAATGCAACAATTAGCAACACTTGAAAAGACCCTCAACATTGATAGAAACGGATGCATTATTTCCTCCGACCACGACTCCGGTCAAATCAACAACATACCTTTCAACCGAGGTCATGTTCTTCTTTCCTTTTCCTTTCATTCCTTTTGCCCCTTTTCCCCTGCAACAATCTCCATCGCGAATTTTGAAAATGCAATCGCGCTTGTTACCAACATGGATTTCCTTTGGTTGGGAAATGCTACAGTACTGCGGCACCAGCGGGTTCTCTTTTCTTTCTACAAAAATTGCTGATTAATGATGGGACGGGTTTTCTTTGACCGGGAAATATTAATTGCGGGGTTTTCTTTTTCTTCGTTTCATGAAATTAGCAACTGGCGATGGAATGGGATGGGAAGGAGTTGAAAATTGGAAAATTGGAAAAGTGGTGAACGGGGGGGGAGTTTATCTGGGTATCATGCCTTCGTATTATCGAGATATCTTAAAGTCAAAAGTCATTGCTCTCTGATATGTTTTAAGTGTATAAGTTTTGAGGTTTGGTAGACTTGTGAGATTGTATGGGTATTGGTATGATATAGTATATAGCATATTATAGTCAAAGTGTCAGTGTGTTTAGTGACCGAGATGGATATAGGTATCTATTATGGAAACACAATGCTTTAGATAAATAACAACTTGGTTGAGATAACGTATATATTCATAAATAGCTAAACGCCATGTTCATGTACATTACTTCTGCTTGGAATTTACAGAGAATCAATGCCATCATGCTGAAGCGTGTGTGATATTTGTGTATGATTGCCACTTCTTGTACCTGGGCTGTTTTATCCATCTTCTTTTTTGATTTTGTATAGCGTTCGTATTCGTAATTGAGATGTGATGATGGCTTAGATTGTGGTTGACTTGTCTGAGTATCAAGAAACGAGGCACTTTGAGTAGAAGGCTGGTGTAAATATGGTTTTGTGTTTATAGTTTGAAGGTTGGGTAGTATCGCGTGGTTGGGTAGCATCGCGTGGTTGGTTGTATTGAGGTAGGAGGTTGACGTTGATAAAGCAACAACTTGTGTTCTCGTGAGTTTGAAGTGCGCACCTGTGTGTATACGTATCTTTCTGCCCAAAGTGTATCTTGTAGTTAAATCGAGGTAAGAACGATATTCGTACGGTATTCGCGGGATTCTCGCGGTGCTCGTGGTGTTCTCGGTGTTCGTGGTAGCGAAGTAGGAATGAAGGATGGTTCGGTTCAATTCGGTGTGTAAGATCGATCGTATCGAGAAGAGGAGGGAGAGAGGCTCTGGCAGGATTCGAAGAGGATGCCTGTATCGATGGAGAAGATGGAATTGTTCATGCTGTTGAGCAGAGATTCGATGGAGTCAGTGCGAGTTTGTCTGTTTTCCCGGTCGGTAACTAAAATCTGCAGTCAGATATCTCATGCTGGCGGTAGTGGTCGCTGCAAGTTAGGATCACTGCAGGTCTAGGTAGGATTAGGAAGAGAAGCATGAGGGCTGCAAGGAGAGGGTGGTGGATTGTGGGATGGATGTCATTGTTGGCGTGGAGGTGGTAGTTGGCGTAAATGAGGAAATTTTTGACGAGGTTGGTGTAGTATGTGTTGTCTGGATTCATCTGTCGAAGATTGTGAGTAGCCTAGAGATGAGGAAATTGAAAGGCATGTGAGATGAATAGAGAAGGATGATGATGAAGAGATGCATGGAATTGCCCTATTGCTGTGGGTGGAAGTCGGGCATACTGAGACGTGTTGTTGTCACCGTCGCCCCGACAGTAAGAAGTTACTGTATTTTCAGCCAGGGTCTTCAGGTGCATGAAAAGGGCTAGGAAGAGTCATATAGATGCCATGTTCGTCTCAGCGAGTATCCTACAGTTCTTCCTACTTGCCCACGTAGCAGTTTCTGTCGACGTGAGAGACAATGACGAGTCCTATCGCAACTCACATTGTCTGTGATCGGGTATGGTCCGCGAAAATCCTTCTACTCACTTCTTCCTCTGCTCCCCCACGTTGGCATATTGGACGAGACAAGAGATCATTGGTAACAAGCTGTTGTGTGTCGCACAAAGGCCGTCGTCGATCCATGATCAGGGACTATGGACGCGTAGAAGACTCAACCTGCATTTTCTCTCTGCTGTGACTGTTCGTTGTTGACAATCGTTAATGGAGTTTCGATATATCGTACATGCGTATTGTTCTAGATTCTTCTGATTATGCAGGATGTGATCGTTTTGCTTGTTACGTCAGGGTGATCTACAGTCACTTTGGTGTTGGAGTTCTTGGTTGATACGGTGTGGGAAGAAACTGACTGCAGCTGTTCGGTTTTCGTCTGTGCAACATCACAAGGAGTCTTCTCGAGTAGCATATCAACCATGTCAATTAACTACAGGGCTTAGCATTCTCACAGTTCTTACGAAGACTACTAGGCTACCACCGCTCAGGTTGAATAGTGTCGTACCATGACATTTTAAATAGCAAGACGAAAAGTTCAGAGAAAGTCCAAAGTACCTACTAATAACTATCTTTTGCCATCAATACCTACCGGGGCTGTTGAACTTAACTACATGAATCCGATTTCAAATACCCCACACAGTATACTGCACTGTATCTACGTAACTAGACCTCGGATGCCTATTCGGATTGAGTACAGTACGAGCGCCGCTTTATATACTATTCTAATACTTGGCATAAATCACCCCCTTTTAAAACTACTTACTCGCTTAACCTAAACGAGCCTTCCACACCAAACACAGCTACCTAGTAAACTACCTCAAAATATCCCACAACTCCCCAACTGAATTTCTTTATAATACCAAATCCGCATACCATTACTCATCTACAAAGGGGTTTTTTTTTTTTTTTTTGGAAAGTAAGACATACTGCCCATCAAAGAAGCTACTGTAATTTTCTTACTCCAGAGATTTGCTGGGTCAAGGGTTGGGCGGATCACCTTGGGGCTTCTTCACGATGGGCAGTGAAATCTTGGCGAAAACCTTGTGTTTAGTAACGAGGCTCTTGTTCGAAATTAGGCACACAAGTAACCCTGTTCCGAGTTCTCGGATCTTAGAGATGCATGAGAATTCAAAGGAAGAACGGAGTGCCAGGAATATCGAGGTAAAAGGGAGAGGGTCGACCGACTCTGTACGACATATTGATAGGTGGCTGTGTTACAGTACGGTACTTTCCTGTAAGTAAGACGGAATGTGCTGCAGATTGGGAGCTCTGTTTTTTTTTTTTTTGTTCGTCAGGATCGACACCTGGGTCCTAAGGCTACTTGCTGCATTGCATACGGCACTGCATACTTTGCAAAATCCTGTGTCACTGGGAATAAGAACATTCCTTATTTCAAGTATTTAGATACATGTGCGAATACGAACAGTACGCATGCTACTTACGAGGGGGGTTTCTCTGTCGTGTGTGCCCATACATACTATGCAATAGTTTTCATTAACTTTTCACCGCTCTTGTACATTTTCTGCGGTATCATGTTATGCTACAGTATAGACGGATGAGACTTGAACGGGGATCCGGTACACATTGTCATCGTTAGGTTCGGTTAGGAAGGTGATATTCGGAATGTTGAAGAGTGTGGAGGTGGAGTACGGATGTATTGGACCGTGGACTTTGCTTGAGGTCGGCCCTTGTATTGCCGTGAGGATTGCCCGTGCTCCCCGACTCGTCGGAGAGACTCTTCGGCAGTTGCTTTGTTCTTTTCCCGCTGGTTCTGGTTTGTCGGCGACCTGTCTTGAGATTTATCTTCTTCCATAACTTGGAAATTTGATTGGGCTACTTGGTGACTCGAGAGATAGGGAAGTCTTATTAGGACTAGCTGTTGCCAGGAGTTTGCGTATTTGGATGTATGAGATTTATTATATTGGTATAATTCAAGACATATGGAGTATCTTGCATATATCACACGGAAGCACTGTGTGGAGTAAGGGGAAAAGCTTCTCGGCCCGTACCGGGGCATATTCTCTAAACCATGTTTCTTATTAATAGCACCTTTTCCACTTAAGGAAGAAATATTAATATAATATTGAAAACTATGCTATGCAGAGCACTGAGCTATCGAGCAGGATAGCCTGATGGCCTTATAAAGGAACTGCATAGTAAACCGGGGCACATAAAGACATGGAACTGGAGTATCACAGAATTAGAAAGGGCTTGACGTAGCTAGTTTGAAATTGAGAATCAATGATTGTATGCAAGGCAAGAGCTTCAAAAACAGCGTCCTGGTGGCGCTTGAGTTTTAAGTTGTGCCTCCACATATTAATGACTCCCACGCCACGTTAATATCATATTGTGATATAGGGTGGTAAGTAATCATATGCAGCCCAAACGCATAAGAAAGCATTTTGATGCTTCTAGACCTGCAGTAGTAGCACGTTGTGCGGAGGTCCTGGAGGTGAGCATTGAGATATCATATCAAGAGCAGATCATCATAACAAGTGCATCACTAAGTAGATGTTGTACCTCCACACTTGTCTAAATATCATGCCATATTTCCCCAATACTTGCTCAAATACAGAGCTAATAATGATAAGGCTCTCATGCCTTTCAAAACCAATTGCATATGCTTAGCTTTTCATCAAGAAAGACGGCACGTCTCGAGCAGCAACCCGCCCCATAACTCGATGTTGTGCTTCCACACTTCTAGAAGAGTCTTTCTGTGCCATGCCGTTTCAAGGGTTCAGAGGGTGCTTTCTCCGGAGCCCGTGGCCGTGGGGGTCCCATGTCTTTCCTCATGTTAGATGCTTGTACTTACAGGAAGGAGCTTTATCCTCCGTTGACCAAGTCAGGACTTTTCTGCGTGTCTTTACCCTACCACTTGTTTTTCCTAACTTGAGGGGAATAGCTGGGGTTTGGGGCGGTTGATTTGCAGATGGCATTGTTACATGGTATTTTTTGTAAGAGGGCATGCTTATTGGATGTTCAACAAGTCTGCAGGTTAACTGGTAATGCGTACAACTTGTGGCATTCAAAACTGAATGTTCTTATTGAGATGGTTATGAGAGCCCTTACGGTCTTTCATGCGTTGTAGGTTTACGTTAGCCATGGTGTTAGCTGGTCTTGGGTATATCGAACCCGAAGGCAAAGCTGCCATTCATAACCAAAGGCATGGGCAAACTTTAGCCACCGAAATAGTTTCAATTATTCTGCCATGCATACTCTATGATCCAGCCCCAATGTAGTGTATGTATGGTAGTCGAGTCTGGTGGGTGTAGTCGGGTCGAACTGCGAATTTTGCGGCTCGACTGGGAGACTTGTAGGTGTTGCAAAAACGCGATATCGTTCACCTCCATATTCGCACATTTCATAGAAGATTGAAATCGTGTTCAATGATTATACTGGGTTACTGGTATCTGTGCCCCTATCCTAAGATCCACTGTCGGCCACTCTGTCATCACAATAAGGATTGTCCAAACAGAGGCAGACACCACAATACCGATATGCCCTTCCATTATGTGTAACAACGACGACAATGATCTGTATGTGTAGCATGAGGATATCGTAGTCATTAAACGAGATCTTGTACGATGTGAAGGATGTGTTCGTGGTTACAGAGCCAATATTCGCGTCGCGTGTTTAAGGGTTCCGAAGGAGATCGGAAATCGTGCCTGCACAACAACATCATCATCGAGGTTCGCTTTCGAATTAAGAGGAACTGTTCGGTCTGTGGTATTGCTGGAAGCAGGATGAGTATCGAGTTCTAGCTGGAGCTTCGAAGGCTTGTTGATGTTCATCGAGGAAGAAAATGTCGGCTGTCGGTCGGGGTTTCAAAACAACATGGTGTCTACAAGTCAGTACCTGGATTGAGTTCTAGTACGAACCTCTTGCAGGCAGTATATCGACGATGATAAAGCTCTGCAAGTTCGAGGCTGAAAGTCGATAGATTGTGATGAGTGTTGTAAAGTCATTAACTGTTGTATGTTGCTGAGTATTTTGTCCTGAGGCCACGCTTACTTGGAAGGAAATCTTTAACCCTAGGCCCTATCGTAATAGTCATAGACCGCCATCTTTCTCTGTTGTGAATATTTCTTTTATCTTTGTGTAATAATGCCCATAGATTGTTATATCGAGGCAGGAACTGAGTAGAAAATAGTTGCTTCTTGTGTTCTTCTTCCGGGCTCTATGCTCGTGTTGGTGATGGGACGACGAGCGAAACAGGTACTGCTAGCACTTGGGTATGCCTTTCTTTCTCGCTACTCGGTATTCGTGGTGCGAGGTTTTCACCAGGATATGAAGCACGTAAGTGTCATATGAATTGGAGGTCATTGAACCTTTAGACATCAACAACAACAAGAGAGGCCAGAACACAACTTAGATCACTACGACACCTTTGCCTACATCTTGAAATTTTGTTGCATATCGCATTTCTGAGCCGCTTGTACCGTTTGAGTTGGGTGGGAATGTGCTCAATTCAGTTGACGAATTGCCAATCTCAGATCTCGCCTCCACGGTCGGCGTCTTGGTCTGGAGCTGAGATGGTCCCGCATATACCGCACCCCGAGCCGAAATGGCAGCAACAGCACAAAGATAAAGTCAAGCGTGCCGCTTTGATATACCGAGTAACCGCGCCAGGGGGTCTCATCCGTGGGTGTTCTGAAAAAAAAACAATGGTCCATCGCTTCAAGCCACTTCATGCAGAGCAGCATACCCACTATGAGCAGCTCGCTCGATCCAGCTAAGTTTGTATGTCATAGACAGAGACACTTGAGAACCCGGTAAATGAATTCCACGTTGTATAGTCAGGTAGAGGGTGCGTGTTGCGTTTCCTGTCTACCCCCGATCCTTCTTCCCCTTTTGCAGACCTCGCTTAACAATCCTAAACGAGCGGAAGCATATATCGATACATTCACATTCGAAAGGTACATAAAGCACTTCAATTATAGTTCCTATCAAGAATATTCCAAATACTGAATTGCTACCAGCAAAATGCTTTCATGTTCACATGATGATAAGGTGAGTTGGCCGACGAGGGGCATGAAATCGCAGCCGATTGTTAAGCTGTTCGGCCCGAGACCGATGATGCCCGGGCTCACAGCATTTGCTACTAGCTAACGTACAAACTATGGTCGTGTGGGGGTCACATCTCAATGAATCTTTGCCGTTGGAATTCCTCTGTGAAGTTCCTCTTGGATTGCGTCAACCGAAACTAAAGAATCGTCACTACTTGTTCCGAGGAGATAGCTTCTCCTTCCCGAATACTACGACTTAAGCAACAACGGCAAGGGAAAGTAACCCGGTCCGTACCGAAGGTGTAAACTTATTTATAAGGTTGTTTGAGAATGCAACATCAGCTCATGTTCAAAAATGCAAGGGGCTCACAATCATTGAGTTCTTATTACTTTTTGTGGTTCCATACCAACTATACATTTCAGCAAGGCTTTTCTCTATTTATGGTATGCATGGTATGATTTAGCAACAAGCACCTTCTATCGCGAGGACCTCTTTCCGAAGGGGAGCAAAAGAATTGAATGAATCTACAGGTCCTGCCTGTTTTCATTTAATATCTACGCACCTTACTTACCTTGAATACTTACCACGCAACTTAACTGAACTTCTACTTTCCCGCTTATCTGACTCTTGGAGCCTTTTCTGAACTCTTGATGCGGTAGTCTTAGTTCTTCCCTCCCTCTTCTGGAGGAGCGAGAACATGCGTGATATCCTCTAAGGACTCGGGATCTGGCTTCGTCAGCCGCTGTGGTCCTGGCTGGACTCGGGCTTGGAGACGATCCAAGAGTGCTTTTGAAGGGTGTGGTATGTTTGATTCTTGAATTACAGAGTCGGCATCATGGATAATTTCCACCCGGATCGGAGGAATTGCTGAGTTTGGAGGAGTCAGGTTTGTGTTGAATGGTCTCTGAGCTCGAGCGATGTCTAGTTCCACCGGGGCCGCCATTGCTTTTTCCATGCGCTCTAGAGTGGTCTGTGAGGTTGAGTATGGCGAGGATATGTTATTGTATTGATGAGACATGGACGTGGAGTTCTCCTCCCCATTATAGAGAGTTTCTATGTCTATGGGGTAGAACGCTTCGTCACCTGTGGGGACTTTGCCGTTTAAAATGTTCTGGTTTGTTGGTACACCTTCATATAAATTCAGTGGTACTCGCCGGGGGAGACGTCTCACGGATGCTCCTGGGTTGGCTGGGAAGATGGAGGCCTCTTCGAAGCCATCTTTCCGAATCTGTTGGTTTGCTCTATAACGCTCTATCTCTTTGATGCAGTTGTCACAAGGCATTTTGAGAATAGTGGCGGGCTTGAAAGCTGGTGTCTCCTCTTTTCTCTGTCCGCAGAACCACCCCATTATTGCATTGACAGTTAGCCCTGGTTTATTAAGGCAATTCCACGCCTGGCATGTGTGCTTGTGACCGCAGTCGAAGATAGCGCATGTACATACGTCGCTAACCATGTTTGTGGAACTTGATTGAGATGAATAATGAGCTGATGAAAGCATTGTTAGGTTGGTTTGGAGGTGAGAAGTTGAGAGATTGAGAAGATCTGATTGTTGAATGAGGAATAGATTTTGCAGTTAGAAATCTCGGGCTTTATATAATTTCATTCTTAGTTGTCTGAAGACAAATCTATTGTTCTCACAATTGTAGGTCCAAAGATCTTTGGATGATACAAAAAAGAAAGTTCCTTTGCGGAGCCTGAAGACTAAGAGCTCTTTGTTTACTCATTGTCGAACTCTACCACCGAACATTTATACTCCTTACAATTGGAACAATGAAATCCTTCGAGGGTAGCGAACAATCAATCCAAGTGTCTTTGTTTCTTTGAGCTATACACTATGGGCTGAGGAGAGCTTTCCATGTTCTATGGTGCAGGTACTGTAGAGGCAGCAGATTGTAAACAAGTTTCGACATGTTACTATTATTCCAAGCATCCTATGCCTTTCATCTAACTCGATTGTTCCAACCATCTAATCATTGAAAAAGCGCAAGTATCACAAGTCTTTAGGAAGTGTAGTGCTTAGGTCTCATATTCAGCCTTGAAGAAATATCAAGTGAGAATACATCGCCTGCAAAATAAAGATTAATGTAAGAGTCAATACGAAAGAAAATTAATTCACGTTCCGCATTAGTGTCGAGAAGATTCTTGGAGGTTATTTAAACTGTCAGGTCTGTTTAACTTACTACCAAAGCTCGTCATCATAGATACCAACAGATATGACTATTTCTACCCCATTGAAGAACCTCCAACAATAGGTCTCATAATGGCGTTGATTCCAAAAAACAGTTCCCCAGACAGCACCCACCCCAGCCACACTCCCAGGACAATAATGATCCCCAGCAACATCGACAAAAACTAGAATGATACCTATCAGTCAACGAGGAACATTTCACAACTAGAAAATCGCAGGGAAGGTATAGACTTACTACCCCAGAGTTCCCAGCCCGTAATGAAGTTGACAACCATCATAAAAACAGCAAGTATATAAAACCCAAGGGTGAAGAAACCCAACTTTCTCGTGATTGTAATCTTTCTTCGAACCCATTCCATCCGTTTCATATTCTTCCTTCCCAAAATGGAAGACCAGCATGCCGGCCAAGTAGAACGCAGATAAAACACCACTAGCAACTCTCCATCCAAATATGCTAGGTAGTAAAGTAACGCCACCTGGTATTCTGCACTCGCTAAAGTCGGAGGACATACAGTCCGCTAATTTTGAGGTTGGCGTACCCAAGGAGGAAACCGCGTCCCTCGACAACTGTAGCAAGTGCAAAGCGAAGGCAATCGAGAATAGATTCAACAAGCCTTCAGAGACCATAACATCTCTCAGCGCGTCCACTCGTAACCAGTTGGTGAATTCATAACGAATCTATAGAGAAACGTTAGAAAGCCAATGCGAGGTCTCATCGTCCACTTCATCATATTAGTACTGTGTTTTTTCTCAAAGAGCAGAGGCAAGAGTCATGAAACATGCTCCTAGAGTTGAGAGAGATAATCTTTGAAGGGTATGAAGAAAAAATATGTTGCTCACCATGCCGAAGAGTGCAAGATAGGAGACGCTAAAACCCCCTAAAACCCCCCGAGCGAGCAATAGCGCTCGATAAGACCATCGCAAAGATCTGTAGTACTGCGGACAATATTCCACCACTGAAAGACCATTTATTAGGATCGGAGAATTGGAGGGATTCAGGTGTCAATCTGCGAACGAAATGTCGTCCTTGACGATGTCCCAGGAAGAGGTCTGCCGCAGCAGCGAAGGCGTTAAACAGGAGGAGGGAAATAAGGATATGGCTCTTTGTCGGACATGAACTCGTTTTTGGACTGTCAACTACAAGAGCTGAGGGAAGGTAACAATACTTTTGCGTGCTGCAGTCTGCGGCTGACAAGTTGAGGTTTGTAGTCAAATTCAGCGGACAACTGACGTTCGGTAACATCGTTTCTTGGCCTGTTACCAATGGGAAAACTGTGAGAACAAGAAATAGAAAGCTTTGGGTGAACATATCTGTATATAAAGTAGGAGGTCAAGCTAATACAGAAATTGAAGCATTCCAAACGCACTGAAAATTGTATAAAGGATGATTGAAGAGCAAAGGTGTTGCCTGTGTCGTCTGTTCTTGAGAAGGTTGAGCCTTTCAGAAGACTAGTTGAAGGTAAGGCAGATTGCCCCCAAATTACAGCACAGAGCATAGGTCTCTACTGGGCTGGTTCCAGACAATTGCCTCAACGAGCACGACAAGGCGAGAATCTGGGGGAAGCCGCAGATACTTCTGACTGGTCAACTATACTCAGGCTTTCAGAAATCAAACGAGGGTAGGCAAAGCATGTCCACGGCTTAGGGAGAAGTGTTCGTACTGGAATTGCACTCATGAGGCTCAGCGCCTAGTAAGGCATTTTTGGTCGTCTCAGCCTTGTCGACGAGACTGGGCGCCTACATTTTAAGCCACCTATATTGTACCTATGAATGCCTTGTAGGCTGTAAACCAGCGAATTGAGTCAGAAACGCAAAAGGCCTGGTAGTTCTGCTTCTTGTGTTCGGAGGCTCTTCTGGTAATTGGTTCAAAATGGGTTCTCGCCTGTGGTGGAGTCGAAATGCTTGCATATTGGTTGAATAACACGGTTGATAAGGTATGTGAAATTTAGCCGGTAAGATCTAGAATAGATATACCTAGATACTTACGATAATTCTGTCAGTTATTTTGAGTAGGAGGTGCTATAGCGTTGCAGACTTGGCAATACGGGCCAGGGCTGGAGACAAAGTTACGGCATGGCGAATCGTCTTCATCTTGATTTGGACTTAGTGAAACAAATGCAAGACTGATGGTCGTTATTGATTAGTCTCAACTGCTATTATTGACTTAGTTGTACAAAGTTTAATGAGTTATCTGGAAAGGGGAGTAGTTAAATTGTTCTTCGGCTATTTTCGGACCACAATGGTCAATCGAACACGTGACAGGAGTTCAAACAAATTCCTTGTACCTTTTATTACCTCTAAAGTCCTTGATTTCATTCATTACAGTATTTGCATAATATTCAAGTGTATATATCTGCAGAGAAGTCAGTATGGCGTTGTGAGCACTAGTCACGAGTTAACTCGGCTAAGACTTTCTCCCCCCTATTTGTCGCTTATGTTAGAGGAAAGTCTTCAACAAATCATCTTACATTAAACTTCTATTCTCAGAATCTCCCATTTTCTATGTATCAACTCCCTGTAGAATCCCACACTCACACTCCTCACCATCATCATCTACAGCAGGTTGACCAGTGATATCCAAATCATCAGCTTCAACATCATCCTCAGCCAACCCCAAACTTTCAAACTCCGTCTCTTCATCATCATCAATACCAAACAATGCTCCTTTATCATACTCGCGCTGATTGGCCTTTTTCTTCTTCTTATCATAGTAAATCTCCCTCAACCGAAACGCTAAGACAAAATCTTCAGAGCTACTAGAAGAAGTACTCTCTTCAGTAGTCCTCGAGATATCAATCTTGGGACCTGCATTAAATGGAATCTGTGCAACTGTAGCATCAACTCCAATTTGTAAGTATAAACTTCTCTCCTTCTGAATCGCGGTACTGATTTTTCCTTTCTTAGCAATCTTGACACCGATTATCATATACACATTCTTCTTAAATTTGTGTTCCCGTATAAATTCTTTGACGCCGGGTGATTGAAGACGTGTTTCAATATAAGCGGCATCTGGAAAGATGGAAATGGTTTGTAGTTCGTCGAAGGCAAAGGTATTGCTTGTTGTATGTTTGGCTCCGATATTTATCTCTCCTCCTATTCCAAGCATTTGACAGAATTGCATGTACACGCCAACTTTCCCTCCTTTCGAGGTATTCAATGATGTGACCCAGTCTGTCTCAACTCTATGGTTGACGACAAACTGTAGATGGGAATGGTCGCGAGGGCGTGGTGTTCAGCGCTATTTCTGGAGAGAAGGGCGAGGCGATGATATTCCCCAATGCGATAGGCCCGGAAGGAGGACAGTCTCTGGTTGGAGCCAGAAGGTAAGATTTCTTACTCATTTTTTCAGATAATTGTGTATGAAATTTGGCATTACTGATACTTGGCCATGAGACTTCTCGTTTTCCCTATGATGAAAGAAAAAATACACTCGGCGTCTATGGGAGTCTGGCTGCGCTGAACAGCGGGCCGCGTCCTGACATGCATACGCATTTGCATGAGCTGATATGCATCTGGACGAATCGGGGTTGAAGCCTCGGTCACATTGCCATTGTGAGAATGGGGGTTTTGGGGGCTAAATATCAAAAACATCCGGAAGAGAATCATTATTCTTGCTGTAGAGTTTTTATTTTATATTCTCACAAGTATACAATTGCATTATAGAAATTTCATATTAAGGTGTTGAATTATTTTCAGTACTCGGCTCTGGTGAATGAAAAGCAATGTTGCATTGCACACCTCGTCGCTTGGCCTGCGCATAATCGGCCTTGACCTAGATGTACACAACATTTGTTTATAGGTCACAAATCCTTACTCCTTCACAGCTTTCATACCCTTGCCAAAAGTCCCCCGAGGCTGCCTGAAGTGAGGACTAGGTCCTTCGTTCTTTCGTTCTACCCCTCTCAGTCATCTCCTTCTCTTGCTTCACCTGCTTCACTGCTCTCGCTACTTTCGCTACTCTCGCTACTCTGGCTACTCGGAGAAGTCTCTCCATCGGTCTCTTCGGGAGAAGGAACTCTCTCTACGTGCCTTCTATTTGAAGGAGCTCTTGATCTGCTACTCGCCGGTCGAATCTTCGGGCGACGATTGGGATTGTGTTTAGGTAAAGGCTTTTTTACCCACATCTGTCGTCCTCGCGTATCGCTCACAATTTTCTCTTCTCCGGCCTTTAGTTTAAGGTGAGGAATGGTTGTCGACGTCTTGGATTGGCGTATGTGCTTCTTTTCTGGCCGGTGAATTATCTCTGGGTCCATTATAACGACCCGGGGTGCTTGTGCATCCAGTTCTACAGGTGGGGGCCGAGGATCAGGCTGCATTTGTGGGCCTTGGTCTGGATTTTGAGGTGGTGGTGGTGGACGAGGTGGTGCTTGAGGTTGGTTCCATAATGGTGGTGCTGGTTGGCGCCTGCGTGGATGCTCAGGAGGAGCACCAGAGTGCATAACAAAAGGAGGAGGTCGGTTTGGGTCTTGAACATTTTGGCGTGGCACTTGTGGAATTTGAACTTGTTCGCCAGCCGGATGAACAGGTGGTGGAGGAGGAGGAGGTGATGGTGGTGGAGGGGACCGCGCTGCGGTTTCTGGCGGACGTGGTTCCCACCGAATGACTGTGCTATCTGAACTTCTACTTGAAGTTTTGGACCTCGAGGAACTCCATGATCCGCGATGATGACGTTGCTTTCTTGACGTCGTGCAATAACAGCAGAATAAACACGCAATGATGAAAACTCCTAATATTGAGCCCACAATGGCACCAATTTCTGGTGGCTTCAATGACGAGTGAGACGGATGACTTGTCGGCGTAGGTGTATTCCCCAAGAGAATAGGAGTCGTGTACGTTGCAGTTGACCTAGTGATGGCTAAGGTAACAATATCTGTGCTAGTAGTCGTTGCTCGAGGGGTGATTCGCGCATTTGGCATTTCTTTGCAAGAGTGTTGCAAAATTCGCTGCCGTGCCTACTATCATCATTGCATTTTATTGAGGCCTTTGCAAGAGTAAACATTCTTCAGAGCGCCGAGTGTATGCGAGGATTGTATAGTGATATTGCCTGGGGGATAATGCATGATATGTATTTATTTATTGGTGGGGACGCGGTCACAGTCAGTCAATCCGGTTGTATTCAATGAGGCCTGTGATTGATCAGCGGGTGCATAATCCGGCCACTGCATACCCTTGGCATAAATTCTAGCCAACAGCCAGGTGCCCACCTTCGACCGCGGCTTATCGTCGTCAATATTCTCACAGTCTTTGTACTCGGTGTCCCTACTACAAAGAAGACCTTGCATCTGTCAGTTCATCAGTAAGTGTACCTAAAGGATACAGGCGGTCCTAACCTGGTTGTAGGTAACACAAGCACCTCACAAAGTCGCCAACTACACCATAGGCTACGTTGCGAGCATGCTAGCATTCTTCTGCAAGACCTTCTCTCATTGCTGGCATTGCGAGTAGTCATCTTATAGTATCCAATTGTCGTCAGAACCCTGATTCCTGGGTGATGAGACTGAAAGCCAATGAAGTTTAAGATATGGCAGAAGATAAGCCGTATGAATGGATCATAGAGCAAAATATCCGTGGCGATGACTGCAACCTCAATGGCAATTATTCAAAAGCCGAGAGAATATTTAGAAGGAATTTATTGTGGTATGAAGCAAATAGACCTTTGGATCCCGACAAAATCGATGTTCAAGAACGACTTGCTTTTAGTCTTGTAGAACTTGAGCGTTATGAGGAGGCGGCTATTCTCCAAGAGAAAGTTCTGAAGTACAGGGAGAAAACTTCTGGCCACGATTCTTCAGAAACCATTTCAAGTAGACAAGCTCTCGCAGAAGTCCTAAGTATTGTCGGGAAACATGATAAAGCTCGGAAGCTTAATCAATTGAATTGGGAATCAAGAAAGTCCACGCTTGGTGAGAGCAATGTGGAGACTTTACAAAGCCAGGAGGCTCTTGCTATCAATTTCTACGAGCTCAAAGATTATTCCGCAGCTATCAAACATAGCCGAGAAACACTGCGCTTAAGAGAACGAGACTTGAAGAAATACAAGGGGCAATCCACTACGATTGAGGAGGTGGTCGAAAGTAGACACAATCTTGCACAGAGTCTTCAGAAGCTTTGGACAAAAGAGTCACTGAAAGAAGCAACAACAACTCTCAACGAAGAGAACGTGTTAGTTACCAAAGAGAATTTCGGGATTGATCACGAGCAGACAAAAACTTGTGAAACAGCACTGGCAAATTGCATTCGGGCCGCTCAACGACAGAAAGAAGCAGAAGATACCGCCAGAAAGCTTAGTGAAAAGAGAGCCAAGAAAGACAATATCTCAAATGTTATCTCGCTATCTCCGCCATTGAATCCGAAGCCAGCTAGGCGGATGTCATCTGGCTCAGCTACAAGCAAGGCTAGAGTCGACAAAATACAAAAAGACGGCCCATCGCCAACGTCAGATGTATCAACGCCTAGACGAACTTCTGATCGGCAAGATACCTCATTGCCTGAAGTAGCAAGGCAGAGAAGAAGATCACTTGATCGCGGAGCTCCACGACAGAGGCCAGCATCGCTTGATCGACAGGATATCTCATCGCCCAAAGTATCAAAGGAGCGAAGAAGATCACTTGAACGTGATACTCTAAGACCAGGGCGACTTACATCTGAGCCTAAATCCTCAAACCCAACGCGAATTTCAAAAGAACCAGAAGATAAAAAAACTCCCCCGTCGCCGGCGATTGCAATATCACCACCAACTACTTCGACAATAATTAAGCAGAAAGAACCGGGTGACTTAGCCGCAAGTACATCAAGGCCAGGCGGGCGCCAGCAAGATGATTCATTGCAATTACCCAAGACAACAAGACCGAGAGGAAGGTCTCTTGAGCAGGGATCACAACGTGTAGATAAAGATGCCCATACTGGCTCTAGTCTAGCGAGATCCAATTCTGAAAGAAATATACGGAAGACAAACACCATCGACAATAAAGCGCCCAAAGCCGAAGAGACTTCAAATCAAAGCGCATGGCCCAATATCCGGATAGCAAGAGAGAGTTCGATTTCCTCCCTCTACGACGCCCATATACAAGAGCACAACCAGCAGGCTAAAGAATCAGCCGCACAATGGTTTGGTCACCTCGAAAGCAAAACCCAGAAACTTCTGAACGAGGATGTAGAAAGGGGTAAATGTAGTAAGCGAGTTAAGATCGCTATCCTAGATACTGGGATCGATAAGAAACATCCTGTATTTGCGAGGGAGAAGCATAGAATTGTTGAATGTCTTAGTTGGGGGTTCACGAGTAATGCGGAAGTTGATGAATGTGGGCATGGTACGCATGCTGCTGGTTTGTTGTTACAATATGCTCCTACTTCAGATATATACGTAGCTCGACTATGTAAAGGTCGAGAAGATGATATGAGACCGAAAGATGTGGAAATGGTTAGCAAAACAATCCTCGGAATTTTTCAGATTGTGCAAAATCAGCTTACATTAATATAGGCCATCAAACATGCAGTTAAGACGTGGCAAGTGGATATTATCAGCATGTCGTTTGGTTTCCCCCGGTATTACGAAAACATTAATGAAGCCATTCAACTCGCCTTTTCTAAAAATGTCCTCGTTTTTGCAGCTGCTGCAAATCATGGAAATAACGTAAAGATAGCCTTTCCTGCGTCTCTTCCAAAGGTCTTCTGTATCAATTCTTCCGACGGGCATGGTAAAACTTCAGAGTTCAACCCCAAGCCACTCGGAAACGATAACTTTACCGTCTTGGGGGAAGCAGTGAATTCTACATGGCCGAGGAAACTTGTTGAAGGGCCAAAATTTAAATTGCAATGGGGAACATCAAGTGCAACGCCGATAGCTGTTGTGATCGCAGCTTTAGTCCTTGAGTTTGCCTATCAAGAGCCCGCTATTGAGATCTCGCATAAAAAGAAGCTTCAGACGTATGAAGGAATGAGTCAGGTATTTAGAAGCATGAGTACTAGGAAAGCAGAAGGTTATAGATATTTGACTCCGTGGACGATATTGGATCATGGAAAGCGGCCGGCGGGTAGGACACCTAGAGAAGCTGCGGCTAGCAGGATATCGGATTGTTTGCTTGACTACTTTGGTCAAGAAGAGGCTAGTCTAGGCGCGAGCTGATAATTTAGATCTGTTATCAAAAGTTGTGTCTGTGATTCCAAGGAATCTGCAATTACTTGGCTTGAGAAACCCACCTAGTTAACTTAGTAATTGAGGAACTTGTCCTGCAATTAACTTTTCCTCTTGCTTTTAACACGGATTGTGCAGCACGGCATCGGCAAGGAATATCAGCTATCAGGAATCAAACATTCTGCAATACCATCTGTTCTAATGTATAAACTTATAATTCTAAATCTGAATATCTGTCAATGATAATCTACACAGTAGAAGGTACCTGATGGACTCGCCACTATTCACTGACGTACTTCGTGACTTGACATCGATTCCGACTTCGGGTCGACTGCGTGCTAAAATTCACAAGGCCCAGGTATGTATTTTTGAATGGCACCAATATCCACCATATGCCTGATGCGCTGCTTATGATTTTCTCAATGATTCTGGGCGCTCAAACTGAAGATAATTGTCCGCAGCGATACACTCGTCTCCTAGCCTCATCCTGTCGTTATGCTTTCTCCCATATTTCTCTCAATCGGTCTTATTCAGCTTCCCACTTCTGAAGTCCTGTAGGGTCTAGTAGATCTTGACGGAGATTTTCAGCCCATTCCAAGCGCTCTTTGTGAGACCACTTGAGACTGGGATCGGCGAGTTGGCTCCATTCATAATTTTCAATCATAACCATAACATTGTGCAGAGACAACACACGCAGATTGAGTATGCAGGCCGAAGCGCGCTCTCTCTCGACACTGTCATGCTGAGACAACTTTTCTGAATACGAATTTGTATTTCTCGTATCCCTTGAAGTGCTTTTCCATCTCCAATGTTTAAGGTACGATCCCAATCCATCATTTCATCATCCGAACCCCATTCCATGTCCAAGTATGATTTTCCGATTAAAGCCTTTTGCAGACTTGTTGGGTTATCTAGGTGTTTTCTAAAAGTGCAGGCGTTGGAAATTGCAAAAGTGTTGGTAAACCAAAGAATGGATGGTGCCTCATTGTAGACTTGGGGATATGTACGAAAAACCTCAAGGTTGATTGAGCGTTGGCCTCGATGGACTTCCCCTGTAGTTTTTTTTTTTTTCATACTACCGCCATTCTCATAATTTTTGAACTCTGAATTCCAAAGTTCTGTTGCCAAAATATGACTGCAATATTCATGGACTTCGCGGGGTACAAGTTTATGTTTTGCCATTTTCGAAGGTTCGCCTGTGATAGATTCGAGTTCAGACGATCGGTCATCATGAAGTTCGTCATTGAAAGATTTATCATCCGGTGATTTGTCCTGCGATGATTTGTCCTCGGAAGAGTCGTCGGGAGAATGCTTCACAAATGCGGGCTTCCACAGAAGGTCTTCTTTCCATAGCTGATACATCTCGCTTCGGGGGCAGTTTATTGCATATAGAGTATGGCACCATGAGCTTCCCCCGTAGTAGACTGAGTATTCAGTGTTCCTGATATGGATGAGCTCATCGCCGAGAACATATGCCCATACCAGATTCTTAATCTCTGGTGGTATCGAAGTTAAGGAGACCCCGCATTCCGCCGAATACTTGGGTACATGTTAAAAATCTGATATTATATATAGTGCAGATGCTTTGATAAAATCAAGTTGAGTGAGTGCACAGTACAGCACATAATTGTAGGAACCCAACTTAAATTGCTTTAAGGACAGCTTGTTTTTTGAGGTAGCAGTAACAGGCTGGAGTGTCCTACGCGTTGACCCGGCCAATTCTTCAGATGATTCTCTCTTCATCGTTGTTGATAGTCTATCAAGCATCAGTAAGCCAATAATTGTAATGTAGGTAATGAAGTGTAAGTTTGTTGTTTGTAGTTCCATCGGCAGTTCCTCGGCAGATACTCATACTGTATCACGTGGTAATACACCCCGGTTCCCCGCCTTAAGGAAGGTTACCTCAGGCACCAAAGGGTAGAAAGAATCATCGCCATAGAACTTCGTTAGGAGCCACCAATTGAGAGGATTGAGTTGAGTTTGTCGCAAGTCACTAGGCTTGCGTAGTTCACAATCAAAGTACCTTAAGTGTTCCTGCCGCTTTTATTTCATCAAAGAGCTTATCTGCTGTACAACAACCGCCGTAGTACTAACCACGACATGTGTTACATCATCCTCGGAGAAGCATCACCACGCCAAAGTAACGAGTAGGAAATGCTAAGGAATATCCAATTGGAAGACCATGATTGGATTGCCTCCATTGAGACTTAACAGCAGATCTCCGGATCAAAGTCCTCTCAATTGTAAGTTCTTTTATCTCGAATTCCCACACTTCTGTACTCTATCGTAAGTCATTGGACCTTTGTCTTTAGTCCTCATATATCCTCACGAGTCTCCTTTAATTCCATGAGCAACATGGATACCGAACACTTCAGTCCCTATAGGACTGATGGCAAGTTGGTGAGTAAGGTGTATGAACAGCCTTGTGGAGCCCCTGTTGGCTTATGCGTTTAGTATGGCTTTGTTTGTGTTGTGACCGGCGCTCAACAGCCTGTTGGACGTGCGATCATTGCAGAGTTGGCAGGTAAGTCTTACGGTGCTCTCAAAAGCTCAGTGCACGGCGGACGATGAAGGCCCTAGCCCCGTCAATGGCCTATTTCCATGGGCGTTAAGCTACATTCTGTACAAAGAGAATTGGAAGCTAACCTCGGTCAGCACACGGAGCGGCATGTATATATATGGTATGTTTAATATTTCTACGTGGAACTTAATTCTTGTATTGGCTAGTATTCTAACATCTTTCAGCATGCGACAAAGGCACAGTATCCGACTCCACAGCTCTCATCGAACAACTCGCAATTGAAAGTCCCAGCACGAAAATCATACCATACCCTTTCAACGTAGCAAAGGAGGAGGAAACACTAGGTCTCATAGACGATGTGCTGAACTCTTGGGGCCGGTTGGATATATGGGCTTGTTCCTCTGGACTTCTAGGGCCTCCCTCCCTTGAAGCTACCACGCCTGCAGATCTGCTGAGGTGCTTTGAGGCCAATTCAATGGCACCTTTCTTCGCGTTAAAATATGCCCCACCAGCGATGGCGAAGACAACTCCAAAGCAAACCTACCCAAACGCTGCGCCAAAAGATCAAAAGTACGGTAGTATAATTGTGGTTAGTTCTGTGGCGAGTACATACGGTGGTTGCTGGGGTCCATGCTACACCATGGCCTCGCATGCTGCTTTGGGAGTTGTCAGAGCTGGTGTTGCTACACTCAAGGGTTCTGGAGTACGCATTAATTGTATTTCTCCAGGCCAAATTGACGTTGGAGTGGATCTTCAAGGGGTATTTGCTTTAAACCCCTTCTAGACATGCACATTTACTGATAATTCTTAGTTTGATATGAGGGGGATGCACGCACAGTTTCCTCCAGCCAGCTTACAATCAAAAGAGGCATGTTAAACTTTCATAAAATAACTTATACTAATGAGCATGTAGACACAAATGCGGCAAAATGGCCTTGAGCGTTCTGGGTTCCCTGTTGAAGTAGCAAGGGTGGCAGGCTTTCTAGCAAGTGGATTCAGTAGCTATATTACAGGAGCAAATCTGGTAGTAGATGGTGGTGCTAGTGTTATGAATCCCTTGACAGTTCCCATCTGAGATGTCATTCATTGCAGACTCCAGGTGGGCACTAGACCTTAGAATGCCAAAGACTACTGTAGAAATGTAACGCTTTCAAGTAGGAGACAAACTCATAGCACTTATTTCTTTTATCTAAAGTTCAGAACGCACTTGCTTGAAAGGGAAAACACGACGGACAGCCTTTCGCTGTCCAGCCATGATAGAAGAAAACAAATAGACAAACAATGCTCATACCTACTATATCACACCTATGGAATATAATTATTTCTGCGACCTCACAGTCCATTCCGACATTGTTTGTCTCTTTCCTTTTCCGGGCATTCTTAGCCAATCGGGCGATCCCGAAGCCCAAGGAGATGCCATGATAGCATTTAAAGTGCTTAAACTCCCGTGGATCACCTTCCCTTCTGCCCGCTTCAAGATGTCAATTCAACTCCTCTCTTCAAAAAACGATGCCCACGTAGCCGACGCATGCTCAACCTACGGCCTCAGCACGGAGCAATTCGGCATCCTCTACACGCGAAGTGTAGTCGCGAAATCCACTGCATACTGCCCGTACTCCAACTTCCGCGTCGGGGCCACGATTCTCACGGTTGAAGGCACGTATATCGACGGCGCAAATGTTGAGAATGCTTCGTATCCGGTAGGAACGTGCGCGGAGAGGGTCGCATTTGGCAAAGCGGTTACGGAGGGGCACAGAAAGTTCAAGGCTGTGGCTGTATCGACAGATATCAGTCCTCCTGCGAGCCCTTGTGGCATGTGTAGACAATTGTCAGTATTCCTCCAGCATCAGACTTGCTTTGCGCTCGAATTGGCTTGCGACATGATGGCTGAGTAATGGCCTGGCTATGAGCTATTAGCTATTGGGGCGCGTGTTAGCAGAAGGCTGACTGTGTTGGATAGCATTCGAGAGTTCTGCGAGCTTGACACGCCGATCTTCATGTTTGATAAGGATGGGCAATTCATTGTGATGAAGTTGGAGCAGGTATGCAGTTATCTATCTCTCCGATCTTATGGGACCGCATGCTAATACTCTACAGTTGCTACCTTTATCATTCGGGCCCGAAGCGCTGCCTCCGCCGGGAGCTCTCCCAGCGCGAGGCTGATATGTAGGCGTACAGTATTGTCGAACCTCGGTGGTTCTTACAAGGATGTGGTGGGAGGAAAGGCTAGAGGGTCGGGTAACGGTACCGGTACTGTACTGTAGATTCGAAAGTTGAAGTATGCACGAGCGAATAGTTCTTACGGCTCTTGGTACGGTTGAACCAATAAGACCTCTGTCAGGAAGAGATGTATGCAAATATTGCATACTCAATGCCACTGTCTGCTTCCTTACTCGCCCGTGCTTTGAACGCACATATCAACAGTGGATTTCTGAACAGTGGATTCAATAAAATCACCTGAGCAACAGAATTTCTTTCTCGCACCATATACCTCCCGGGATTCTTGCCGTTCTTGTCGTTCGTCTACATGCTATGCCGATGAACATCTTGGAAATTGTTGGATGAAAGCAGTTCGAAATGGCCTAACCAGCCACTCGAGTTACTCACTCCTTTAAGCCCTTCTCTTAGTTTAAGAGAGTATACTTCGCACTTTCGAAAGCATGTCAGCCTCCAAGATCCATCCAAGATCCACCTGAGCCACTTTTGGAGGAGGCTTCAGCGTTAGACCATTCTGGTGTTTCGATGCTTGTCCATGACGGGAAAGAAACAGGGGAGCTCTACATGCGCTCCAATCAAGCTCTTAGATGCCGTCCATCCCCCCCGCGCATTGCATCCTCGCTTATTGCATCGCTTGACTTCCCCGACAACAATTCTCCAGAACTCCGCATTTGACTGCCATATCTTGAACAATAAGTCGTATAAGTCTGTAAACGTCATCTAATCCCCGTTCCATACCGCGAGGATGTACCTTTCGTACGCAAAGTTCCCTACGCGCCCCTATCAGAAGTCCTATGGCCCTGCTTCTTTATGTCTCAAGCAGGCGCTAACTAATGACCAGCTTTGTCATCGCTTTCAAGCAGCTCGATCTTGCTCTTAGTTGGTACGAGTAAGTGAAGTTGTGATGATCATGCCCAAGGACCGTTAAAGGAAATGGATGTGGTGAAAGCTTGGTAGGCATATACTGTAGATGCATATAGAGGTAGGGGTAGGGGCAGTTTGCCATCATAACTGTTAGACCCATCAGATATATAAAGTCTGAGTCTTTCGCATCTCCTTCTCTCCTCTCTCTCTCTCTCTCTCTCACAGTCAGATTGAATCCTTTTTGTTTCATTTTCCATACGTTGTTTCCAGGCCATTGCCTAGACTTCACGATGGTTACACTCCCTAAGATCTACAACACGTACTTCGTAGCATGTATTGCCACGGTGGGTGGGATGCTGTAATTTTTCGAGATCTCTGGTGTTTTATTCCATGACTTACAGTTTGCAGGTTTGGTTTCGATATTTCTTCTATGTCTGCCATTGTTGGCACCACCCAGTACATCGACTACTTCAATAACCCTCACGGTGTCGCCCAAGGAGCCATTGGTTCGGCACTTGCAGCCGGTTCAGTCGTCGGTGCTCTAATGGCAGGACCAATTTCGGATAAAATTGGACGCCGAGACTCGATCATGTTTGCTTGTCTCTGGTGGCTTGTCGGAACTGCTGTGCAAGTATCCTGCCAAGGGTCTGGCCAACTGATCGCAGGAAGAGTCCTAAATGGAGTCTGTGTCGGTATCACATCCTCTCAGGTGCCCGTTTACCTAGCAGAGATCGCTAAGCACAGCGTGCGGGGAAGAATTATTGTTATCCAACAATTGGCTATTGAATGGGGTATTTTCATCATGTTCTTCGTCGGATATGGTTGCTCCTTTATTAATGGGACAGCTTCATTCCGTACCGCCTGGGGAATTCAATTCGTCCCAGCTGTTTTCCTTATGCTGGGTTTGCCTTTCCTTCCTCGCTCTCCCAGATGGTTGGCAAAGGTTGGCCGCACTGAGCAAGCCATCAAGACTCTTGCCGACATCCAGGCAAATGGGAACATTGATGATCCAATGGTTGTTGCTGAGTGGGAGGAAATTTGGACTGTACTTGCTGCTGAGCGTGAGGGTCAGAAGGGATGGAGGAAGTTTGTTAAGAATGGCATGTGGCGCCGTACCTTGGCTGGAATGAGCGTACAGTAAGTTACAACTTTTTCTATACATGTTTCTACATGCTAACATAAACTCCAGAGCATGGCAACAAATGTCTGGAGCCAATACAATGACCTACTACGTCGTCTACGTCTTCCTAATGGCCGGTCTCACAGGAAACGTTAATCTTATCTCTTCCGGCGTCCAATACGCTCTTTTCATCATTTTTACCACCGTAGTCTTCTTCTTCATTGATAAAACCGGTCGACGACCCCTCCTTATTTATGGTGCAATTGGCATGGGTATATGTCAATTCGTCGTCGGTGGTATCCTCGGCACCTACGGTAAACCTGTCCCTGGTGGTGTAGGTGGAAACCTGAACGTCGTTATCGAAGTCTCTGGTGCTCCAGCACACACAGTCATCGCATTCTGCTATATCCTCATTATCATCTATGCTCTTACCCTTGCTCCCGTAGCTTGGGTTTACGCCGCTGAAGTTTGGTCCCTCGAGACCCGCGCAACTGGAATGGGTCTTGCAGCAGTTGGAAACTGGCTATTCAACTTCGCCCTTGGTCTCTTCATTCCCCCTGGTTTCCGCAACATCACCTACAAAGTGTTCATCATCTTCGGCATCCTTTGTTTCGCAGCCGCCGTCCAAGCGTTCTTCACTTACCCAGAGACCTGTCAAAAGACGCTCGAAGAAATAGAGATTCTATTCAGTAGTGAGGGTCCTCCCCCGTGGAAGACCAAGCCTGGAAACTCTAGACTCGATGCTGAGATCCAGGCTGTTATCGAAAGGAAGGGTCATGGAGACGAGCCTTACGAGCCTGGTAGACCTGGTACTGGTACTGGTACCGGTACTGGGGCAGATGCTACTGTTGTAGGCGATGAGGAGAAGCAAGATGTTCAGACTACACATGTTGATCAGGCACATCAGGTTTTTCAGAAAGCTAAGGAGAATATAGCTTAAGCATGGAAAGAGGGGAGGGGAAGCCTTGATGGAGATGTTATGTTAAGGTATACTCTATTAATTAAAATATTGATAAAATTGGGGCTTATTTAGAAGGTGATTGATTTATGGGACTTGTTAAGGTTGATACCAGGGTTGCGCTCGTTATCATTCAGATATGGCGAGGGTTTTGATAAATATAAGTCGTAAGATGGATTACCTGCTTCCAATATCTTATTTATGGTTATCTATACTGTATGACATAGATTTGAGTTTTACTAAGCTAGAGGATGACAAATACTGTGCAAGTTGTCTTGTTTCAACCATTCACTTAAGAGAAGCAACACGTTCTTACTTATACCTCTCAGCTTGAATTCGCTGGCATAAGATGAAGTGCTAGCATTGGACTTTTAGATTTTTGAATCGCGGAAATACATTAAGTGATTTGAACTTCCTTGGGTTGTAGAATAGATAACTTGAGATTACAGTCTTCTTTTTTACAAAGCACTAAGAGTTGGAAAACAATAAATACTTAAGCGGTCAACGATGCTTGTCAGGAGTATAAACCTCAGGTTGTAGTAGAGTGAAAGCTGAAGTACTTTAAGGTAGTTTGAATGAATGTATTACTTATAGAGAGCTGCAAAGGATTGTATTAAGCTGGTAACAAGATTATTTAGATTGGCAACAAGATTTATGGAAGATTTCTTTGAAGAATACAAGGATGAGGTGGTGAAGATTATAATTTGGGTACGTGAGATACTTTTGAATACTTAGTTGGAAGCTGCTAATGAATTCTGTCGTGTAGACAGATCTTCTTTATTTGAAATTGCAAATAATTCTTGGTATTGATTGGTAAGACTAAAATGGTTAACTAATAAAGAAGCTAGAAGGAGCATTTATCCAGTCGTCAAGTATTCTATATCGAATTCAACCCTAGCAAAACCATGTATCACGAGCTTCAGCGACTTTCTTTTCAATTGACTTCATGCTAAAAACTCCAACATCTTTTGTACAGCATGTCCTGACACCCTAGCTCAGTTACAGTACAGTAGTAGTGATTAGCGGCAGATTCAAAAGCCACCCGTCGGTATGTTTGCTCCAACCACCTAAGTACCTACCTGCTTCCAATAGGATCGGTCGGTGCACTTTGCAGGCAGGGAATCTCTATCACATGCAATTTTCTTAAAAAAAAATTGGCGCTGGGTTCGAAGTCTTCACAGCGGTTGGAAAAACACCTACAAATTGATTAATTGCCTACCTATTTTGTTGAAACTAGGAAAGCCTTTTGAATTTAAAATCAGCCTATCATCCAAGCCGGTATCACTAAACCTCTACCCATTTCACATAGCTTAGCAACAGTTGAAAAGTTAAAGAGGAAAAAAAGAGACAGGTACGTCAGGTACGAAAGGTACAACACACCGAACAGGGCAAAAGGAAACCGAGAAACTACCAGCCTTTTTCACAGGCGAGGGGAACGACCTGTAATGTTGTTGTTCGCGGAGGTCCAACCCGGCTACAGGGCCTCCGTACTCCGTCCAAGCCAAGGCCGTCCACTAAAGTACAGTACACTGCGCCGTGCCCGTCTCCGTCCCCCCGCCCTGACAGGCCCACCAATCCCACTTCAGGACAAACATGCCCCAAGCTCCCTCCAGACAGCAAAGACAAGAGAAAAGCTTCGTACAGTAGCCCTTCTTTCGGTCGTGTCGGTCCAGCCCGGTAACTCGCCGTTTGAAGGCGCTCTCTGTCTGTGCTCTAGCGCTCGAGGCGGAGAATAGGATAGGCTACTTACGGTAGGCGTGGTAGGCTTGGAGCATGATGAATGATTGATGATGATTCGCAATCGCTTTCGCGTGACTTGATCCGCATCCGTTCGGCCAGATGGAAGTCTCATGCACCACTTGATTGACTTCGTGAAGCAAAGCATCCAAGCAAGCACACTGGAGCATCATCATCCTAGATTTAGCCCCAACCCCTCCAGCCTGATGCAGGCGTGTACAAGTAAGTAACAAGCACAGTAAGGTACGTTACAGTAGTAAGGAAAAGGTAAAGTTCCACTATACAGTAGTCATTAGTAGATACCTAGGTATCGTGACCACCTTTTCTCCTCTCCCTCCCTCCCTCTCTCTCTCTTCTGTTCACACTGCTTTGCTCCTTACTTTGACTGCTTACTGTATTATCCCTTCTTCTTCTTCCAAGACTCTACTACTACCTCAGGTACTCATCTGCTTCGGGAATCTGTTTCAACAAGGAGGACCCTGAACTCGCTTCTCCATTTTCTTCAAAAGGAGATCTATCTTCCGTCATTGATCTCGCATGTGACAGATTGAAGTACAGAAATTCAAAAGGAGGAGGCACAGAAAAAGAATAAAAGGCAACTATTAAGACGCACCAAAAAACGACGATACGAGAAGCACATAGCTAGCGACCATGAGTCCTCCACAACCACAACCAGAAACACCAATCACCCCTCTCACGGCCACAGCTCTCGAGAACCTCCTATCGCCCCTCCTCCTCCTCTCTCTGCCAACATCGACAGTCGCCCCATCAGCACCAACTGCCCTGCTCCCACTACTCTCCCCGATCCTGCGCCAAAGAGTGCAATACCTTTCCTCCGCGTCCAACGAACCCTGGCTCCCACTCCTCAGTTACGACACCTCAGCAACTTCCATCTCGAAACTGAAAGAGCTAGCAGAGAGCGAAAAGATAGAACCGCATCCGGTGTCGCAAGAGATCGAGATAGATTGGGACCATGATGTTTCGGTCAAGTACAGACGAGTGGACCAGGAGACATTGCATGCGATTGTAGGACTACAACATTTCGGACTCGGCGCACGGTGTATATGGTGTGTAGGAGATACAGAAGGAGGAGGAGACGGATGGAGAATAGGAGAATTAACCCTCTTTCCCACTCCAGAAACCGAGCTCAGTAAATCCAGTATCGCAGAAGCAGAAGCAGCATTCAAATCAAACAACAATACCGCCAGTAAAAAGGATAAAGATGGATATCTAATAATTACGAATGGAGCAACAGAACAAGCAGAAGCGATTGAAGAAGACGATGATGATGATTATTGGGCTCAATATGATAATACACCAGCACGAACACCAGGACCAGAAATGAATGGTGGTTCTTCTTCTTCAGCTCAACAACCAGCTTCTATGGTTTTCGGAGGAGGTAGACAAGAAACTCAAGAAGATGAAGATAATTATTACGCCCAATACGCAACCGTCCAACCCTCAATGGATCAACACGACCCAGACACAGAAGTACCTCCCGGAATCGAATCTTCTCTTAACCACCACCATCTCCAAAACGGAAACTCACATGAAATCCGACGCGAACTGGATTCCCATCCAGAACTAACCTCTACATCTTCAGCTTGGGAGACCGCACATGGAGAATCGCAGTTACCGCTTGATATAAGACAACCGAGACCGGGCAGTTCTTCGAGTGGAGAGGATACGGTGGCGAGATTGGAGAGGGAGGCTGAGAAGCGGAGTGAGGGATCCGGGAGTTCGAGGGAGGAGATGGGCGTTAAACAGCATATTGGGACTAGTATCAAGAGTCTTTATCGCTTGGCTAGGGTGGCGGGAATTGACAGGGCTGAATTTGAGAGATTAATTCACACTGAGTTGGAGTGTCTGAGTTTGATGGATGAAGATGATTAGGAGTGTTGCTTGCAACTGGTGAAAAAGGGAGGTTGAGGATGCTTCACCTGGTGTGAGATGCTCTGTCTTTGGGTGCCTGGTCTTATTGTATGGATGATTGATCATATTAGAGCATGGCGGGCTGGCGTTCTTTTGAAGGTAATGTTTAGAATTTGCATTGCATATTTCCTATGCATGGAAGCATTTGCATCTGCGAGCATTTTTGGTAACATTGTATATATCCAACAAAAATATCAAACCAACATATTGAAAAAGGTCTATTAGCATTATGTTTATTTGTATCTATTGTACAATGAAGTCTGATCTCTATGCTGTGTCTATGCAACGTGAGACCATAGACTAGTTATACAAAAATTTAGGGTATCACAAGGACGAAAGTAGGGAATCTTCTCGCCGCTGAGAAGAATTAGTGAAGTACTCGTCCATCTACCATAAAATCTCTTCAAGACTCCGGAATTAGACTTTCCGTGGTTGCAAAAGTGCATCAGTCCTCTCGAGCCTCGTTGGCCTTTTCCATGTTGATGAGCATATTCAAAACGCGCTCGTAGGTCCACATGGTAACCGCACTCGCCGGAGCAGCTTTGAATAGACTAGATAAATCAATATTAGTATCTCATGTTAATGCTTTCCAAAATGGAAGAAGACAAACGACTCACCTAACAGTCAACCCCCTATAAAGACCCCTCCTCCCCTCATGTCTAACAATCCTCCTTAAAGTCTTCCAAACACCCCTATACTCCGGAATATTCCTATGAACATACCTTCCCCTAGTAGGACCTTGAACCTGCAACCTCTTCCTTATCAAATCCAACGGAAAAATCCCACTCTTCGCAATCACAGAAGCCATAACGCCCGCTGTCGCATCACCACTTCCAAATGGTAATTCGAGTGTTGATAAGGGGAGGCGAAGGGTCTCATAGGTTGCGAAGAAGATTCCCATATATGGTATTATCTGTCCTACTCCTGCTCCTAATCCTTGGAAGAATCCTCTCGGTCCTTCATTCTTTGCTATGTCGCGGATTGAGGTGAGAAGTGAGGAGTATATTCTCTCGGTTCCTTGCGCGGCGAAGCGGGTACGTAGGAGGTCGAGGGGATAAGTAGTTGTTGTTGCTATTGCTCCAGCACTTGCTCCTGCCATGAAACTCTCTGCTGCCGCCGCAGGTAATCTTTGGTTTTCTGGAAATGACTTTTGCAATGCTAGGGTGACCATTCGATAGGTTGTGAATTGTATGGCACCGTAAGAAACGTACATTAACTCGGCGGGCACATTTCCCTTCCATAGTCCTTGAAGTCCTTCTTCGCGGAGGATTCGCTTTATCGTTGGCAGTGTTCCTTTGTAGATTGGGGAACCCCGGAGTTTTATGGGATCGTGCGAGAGGGGATCTGAGAGGGAGTGAGTTTGTAGTTGGAGTCGGATTTTTACTACGTCGAGGGGAGCTATGACGAATCTTTTTGTTGGGTATTATTTTAGTTTTGGTTTTTGTCAAAAGATAGATATCAGAGGAGGAGGGTTTGGAGAGGATGATTTTACTTTACCTACCTGGCTATTAATCCGGCTGTTGCTCCAGCTATGACGACCTGGGTCTTGGAGCCCTTTAATTCTCTTCGTTTTAGCATTGCATTTATTCTTTTATCTCTTCTTATCTTTTTGGGGGGAAAGGGGGTACTAGTAATTAAACGGAGGGCGGGGAGGGGGGATTGGAATTGGGAAAGTTGAGATGATGTTGGGAAGTGAATAAATGTATTAGGAAGGAAGGAAGGAAATGGGTAAATACCTCATCCTTCAGATGCTCGCCGCTTGCAGACATGCATCTATCTATCCCGCAGCGGATATGGCGTCGCGATCGTGCCAAAGAAAGATGAAGTCACAGCGAGGAGTAGGAGGAGGAGGAGCAGGAAGTGGTGACGGAGGGCTCTTTGTTACCATCTCGCTTCACCCCAGCCAGCCCCAGGCCCCAGGCTCTAAGTCAACTCTGGGGCAAAAGATTGGCCGAATGTCCGTTCATGAATTTTGTGGTTCTTGCCGAGGTCACAGTTTAGACGCGACGCGACCCGACAGCTCACATTCATAGCTTTTGGATGTCGTGAGTGCTCGTGAGACCCTTGGGTGACCATTGTTCGTTGTTCATATATCATATCTCATCCCATCCCATCCCATCCCATCCCATCCCATTCTCGCTTCGAGGTGGTATAGATTCAAGACGACGACTACTTTCTTTCCTCCTACTCCTCCTCCTTCTGCTGCTGCTGCTGCTTTTCTCATCTGTCAACCTCTCTCACTCTCCCTCAGCGTCAACATTCTCTCCCAGGAAGATTTCATCCTTCATCCTCCAAAGTTCTTTTGCTTCCGAAAAGTGGGTGCTCCAAGATTGCTTTTCAGGTCACTCGAGTTAACTCAGAAGCTCAAGAGGGGTAGCCGAGTCGAGCATCTTCAACATGACCCCTCCACTTCTTCGGTGCAATGTGAGAGTATTTCGTCAGTTATCTTGTAGCCAACAGGTACCGATCAGGAGCTGGGCCATTATAGGCAACCAGCATCGCCACTTCGGATCTACTCTGCCTGTTACAAAATCGATCTCATCGCAGGCAGATCCCGAGGCTTTGAAAGCACGCAAAGAGACGCAAGAGATGCCGAAATTGCAGCTCTTGGGAATCTGATTAAGATTCCTTCTCACCTGCCCATGCACCCAGTACATCTTCGGGATTGCTGTCCTTGCCCCAGATGTGTCGATTCTTCGACACGCCAGAAGAACTTTCAGACCACGGACATCCCTGCGACTATCGAGCCGACTCAGATAGAGACTCAGCCAAATGGAGACGTACGTGTCACTTGGAAGAACGATGTGCCAGGCTTTGAAGAGGATCACGTTTCTACATTCCCAAGCAAAATGCTCGATGAGCTGAAATACCCGACAGATCACGTATCGCACAAGCACAGACAAAGGATGCCATGGTCCAAAGATGATATCGCCAAGGAGTTCCAGTTTTTCAATTACCAGTCCTATATGACAGAAGATGAGACGCTATTCCGGGCTATGTTAGCATTGCAAAAGTACGGACTCCTACTTGTACGAAACGTTCCCGAGTCCGAGACAGCTGTGGAGGCAATTGCTAGCCGGATTGGAAATCTTCGAGATTCGTTGTACGGACGAACATGGGATGTGAAATCTGTTCCCGAGGCCAAAAATGTGGCATATACTTCCAAGTACTTGGGCCTGCATATGGACCTCCTCTATATGGCGGATCCTCCCGGTGTCCAGTTATTACATTGCCTCAAGAACACTTGCGAAGGAGGTTTGTCATTATTCTCAGATGCGCTATATGCAGCCAAGGACCTAGCTCCCGATCACGTCTCTAGCCTTACGAACACGAAAATTCATTATCATTACAAAAATGCCGGAGAGCATTACGTGAAATCTCATGCGGTTTTTGAGAAGCAAGGCCATTCCCATCGGAATATACGATACATCAACTGGTCGCCGCCATTTCAAAATTCTTTCCCGACGCCCACAGATCCCAAGGTTATTGTACGCTTTCCCAAATTCTTGGAAGCTTGCCGAGCATTCGCAGACTTGGTGGAGGCGCCTTCTAATGTTTTTGAATATCGATTGCAAGAAGGCGAGTGCGTGATCTTTAGCAATCGAAGGATACTACACGGCAGGGGAAAATTCGATACCACGTCAGGAGAGAGATGGCTCAAGGGAGCCTATGTTGATTCCGATGTTTTTTTTAGCCGGCTAAGGGTTCTGATTGATAAATTTTCGGATATGGATGACGCGGCAATCGAAAAGGCTGCTCTTTATGTCAATGAATCGTGATATTTGAAAAAACTCTGAATCTTGCTAAGACACAATTCAAAATCTGAGTTACTCAAACCACAACAGTAACTTACCGAGGGGTCTGAGTATACGAGTATACACAGTGTTGTTGTATTTTTCTAGCATTAAATGCTTGCAATCCCTATCTCAGAGCATGCCACATTCAGTTTCGAAGCATGAGAAGGGTCTAATTTCAAACTCAACTTTGGAATGTAAAGGAACTAAGGTGGAAACATGCAGTCTACATACTAGCATTATCAGTATCATAGTATCAAGCCTTCTTCTGAATTATTAGTGCGTTGGTGTAGATTTACGTTAGCAGACTTAGCATCAAATGGAAACTCACTTGTTCAGTGATATATTTTTAGTTTAAATCACTGAAAAGCTTCCATTAATAAACCTTATCTAGATGTGACAGTAACTCCTCCTAGATGGCATCTAGGTAGTTGTATTAGCTGAGGAATGAGAATGAAGAAATATACGTAAGGTAGTCTACCTAAGTATTCACCTAACAAGTTAATCTTAAACCCAAGATTCTATTTCCGAATATCTACTTTTCATCCCCCTATAGCCCCATACTAATAACCCACACCTCACAACCTAGCCGTCTCCTCCACCCTCCCCTTGGCCTCCACTCCCTCCGCCTCTAACCTCCTCTTCGTCTCCTCAAAAGCGCCAACAACATCATGTTCATGCAACCAATTAGTCCCACTCCCATTCCTAGCTCTCTCCCTCAACTCGGCATCAGTCTCCACAAGACCCCTCCTCAACCTATCCGCCTTAACAGCATTTGCCTTATGCACAATCCTCAATAATTTCTCCGCATGCGGTTTCCTCGTCTCTTCATACAATCTCAAAGCCTTAGCAAGTTCTTCCGTCTTCGGTTTTTTGGTCTTTACGTCGTTTGCTTCCCTTGTAATAGGGAATACGGTGAGCAGAGATAGGTAGAATGCGTAGGCGTCGTCGATTGCTAGGGATCCACCCGTTGCGAATGCTCCTCCGTGGGCGTGGGCTGCATCTCCTATTAATGTTGCTCTTCCTGATAGGAAGACCCAGGTCTTTAGCGAGCCTCCGGAGAGGTTGGGGTAGTATCGTGTTTCTGGGGTTATTTCTGTGAGGGCTTTTACTACTGGGTTCCAATCCTGCGTAGTGACGAAGGGATAAATTGTTAGCTTTTCTGTTTAATATAAGGTGGGATGGATTTTGGAACGTTTTAGGTAGGTAGGTAGATAGGTAGGTAAATACGAAAGGGAATGTATAAATGAATGATATAACAACATACGGTATATTTCTCACGAAGTAATTTCACATTAGCTTCCTTATCCCAAGATGCATTCTTATCACTGTATGCTGAATCTGGATCATCCGGGTTTCCATTTACTCCTCCTACTACGGTGAAGGTGTTCTTTCCTAGTCGCGATGCGAAGAAGTTGGTGTTGGGTCCCCACCAGTGCGTTGAGTCTTCTGGGAGATCTGGAATCGTTTCTACGAGGGATGTAGAGAAGATTGATCGGAATGCTGTCCAGCCGCTCCATTTTAGTTCGTAATCTGGTACTAGGGCTGTTCGGACTCCCTGTAGGTTGTTTTCAGTTGATTTAATTTTTGGCTTTTTGTGTTGGTGTGAGGGAGAGGGAGAGGGGAAAGTAGATGGCGAGGTTCTAAGGGGGATTGGTTATGTGGAGGAGTATTGTATAGACTTAAGATACTTTCTTGAAGACTACTTCTGTTGACTTGGATAAGTCCTCACAACACAAGCACGACGAGAAGGGAGACTCTAGAAAATAAAGAGATGGAATAGCGGCATAGACTCAAAACAACACGACCTAGAAGAATAAGAAAAAGATCACAAAAACTCACCGATCTCAATCCATCACACCCCACCAAAACATCCGCCCTCGCCTCCGTCCCATCCTCAAACCCCAAAACAACACCCTCACCCCCCACATCCTCCCTAACCAAACTCAACCTCTTCCCACGATGAATCAAATCCCTATCAACATGCCCCAACAAAGCAGCATGTAAATGACCCCTATGAAACCTAGCAGTCCTATGTTCATAAACATCAACATCATCATGTCTATCAACACCAATCACTTCATTAGTCTTCCAATGTCTATATATATCATCGGCAAGTTACTAGGTCCACGAAAACAAACTTCATCGGAGATTACATCATCGAGTCCTAGTCGTTGAAGTGTTCGGAGTCCGTTTGGTCCTAGGGCGATAGAAGCTCCGATTTCTTGGAGGATGGTCGCTTGTTCGTAGATTTGGAGGTTGATGTTCGGATGTTGTTGGAGGGCTACTGCGAGCGTTAGACCTGCTATTCCGGCTCCTACAATGGCTATTTCGAGGCGTGAGGAGGGATCTTCTTTTGAAGCTGTTGTTGTTGTTGCTGCTGCCATTGTGGAATAATTGATTGGTGATTTTGTTGAGTTTGTTGGTTATAGTTATAGTAAGAAGAAGAAAAGAAAAGTCGAAGGTTTAGTATGAGTGTTGATTCTGTTGAAGTGAGGGAATGTGATTGGGATGTGATGTGAAACCTGGACGAAAAAAATATTTTGGAGGAGGTATATGGATCGTCCTTATATCCATAACTTATCTCTTCCCTTCAGATAATCCCTCTTCCTCAAGGGTGGGGTTGATTGAAAGAGAGAAAAGAAACACAGACAGACAGAGATTACGGAGTACGGATAGAAAGAAGTACCACCAAATCAGTCTTCATACAGCCAACCATCGAACCACATCCATCCATACCATCTCAATCCACTCAAAAGAATATCAAGAAATCAGCTTAGAAACGATGCAATTTATGACTACGTTATCCACTATGTCGACATATTCTTTCCAATTGGATTTCGTTTGGATTTGCCTTATTACTTAAAGGTTTGTGATCAAATTTGAAGAATGGGTGATGTTGGTTGCTTGGGATGACGAAGTCTTGTTGGATAAGCACGCAACCCCGAAACGAAATCACCTGACTTGTAAATTACAAAGCTGTGTCATGTGTTCGAATCTTTGTATGTGAGTTATATATAAAGGTGCCGTTTATTTGCAAGATCTTTCCAAGATCTTTGGTTGAAAAGGTCTTGCGTTGAATAATGGGCTTACTGTAATATATACCAGGTTGGTAAACGAATGGAGGGAGTTCAATATTTATGTATACTCTTGGAGATTGATTTTGAGGACTATAAAATATTTCTTATCCTTGGAAAATTATAATTCAGCATAGATAAAGACAATACAAAAGTGTGTCTTCTGCTGTTTCCATGCCTCGCCGAGTATCTAAATATCTCAACTTCTCGTACCATGATATCATTGCTAACTGGTTGAAAGATAGAATCTGAATGGATTAGTAACTTGAACTCAAGGACTTGAGGTGACAATCGAGCGTAGTATCCTAAAGGAAGGTCCTTTTGTAATTATGAGATGAAAGGTTGTTACTAAGACACTCTGAAATTTGCAGTTAATAGCTATATTATGAGTATTGTAAGATGCTCCAGTTGGGAAGTATGTATTGCCCTACAATTATACTTCAAGATTATCGGACAGCTGTTTCTAAAAATCTTCTGAAGTACTTACCTACTTAGGTAGATGTCACTAGAAAGTATCCTACCAATATCTATAACCGCTCTCTGTCATTAACACCACATACATTACTTCGCACTCCGATTTAAATAAGCAGCGCTAGAGAATATACTACCTCCAATCAAGTCTCATAAAGCTGGCAAGGGAGCTGGAACAGGTTCAACGCCCGGAGATACATCCAAAGATAACCATAATTCGAAACCCGGCAACATCTCTACAAAAGCTCTCGATGATCTTAGGAGTATTAGTCAAAAGTTTAAGTGGAATATAAATGATAAAGACACTCTGGCCAAAGTTCTCGCTTGAAAGAAATTCACCGCCATCATCACCGAGTCCCCAGTAATTCTGTGTTGTTGGTGCACTGGACTTAAGAAGTCGTGACAACGGATATGTTAATGACAACTAACGAGTAGATTCGCCGCTGATGAAATATTCGCAATAGATAAAGTTATCGCAGGGAGGTGAAGATGTTTAGATGTTAGCAGGCGTTGTCTACGTACACCTTGACATGTGTGTGAATTAGGGTTGTTAGCACTTGTGGCTGGAGATCCTGGTGATGTGATTGTGCTTAAGGGGGAAAGGAGGACTTCTTTCTGGGATTCTTTTGTAGAGACTAACGCTGGTTTTGGATTGAATGGATTACTATTAACATCACTCATCTGTCTAAGGTTATGCATCTTCTCTCCTCAATGCTACAATAACTTCTTCTTTATTTGAAGTATGTAAAACGTAAAAGAAAGTAGTAGAGTGTAAACGAGAAGTACTCTTTAATCCCCATCACTCTCTCTAAAACTACAACAGAGCTGCAACTCTACGCTTGTTTGATTTCTATTTTTGCGAGTTTTCAACACATTGACTATTTACTAAAATCACTTAAGACATTGATGTAATAATTAGAGGGATGATTAGATTATAAGTTTTTGTTTGTAGTTGTGAAATGTTTGCGTAGTAACAACAACATCTTTGTTAACAAAGCTTCTCTTAATTGTGTTATATTGCCTGATTATATACTATATACCTAGTAAAAGGACTAGATTAGCTTGTAAAGTGTGATCTTCCCTTTATACAGTGGCTTATAACAGTAATGAAATAATCATAGATCTATTATCCTTCTAGTATAATAAGTTTAACAATGTTACTTATTTTCGTAAAGTAGCTCGGTTATCTAGAGTTGGTCGCTTAACAGTACTGTACAATAAATTTTGGTATCGTAGATTTATTTAAGTCTTAGCTAAGATAGTTGAGACTAGATATGTGATAGCTGTAGTTAGAATTAGATGTTTGTATGTTTCAATATATGTATAATTATGGTGCGAGAGTGCGGTTTGAACTGCATTTGCAATTTTGACAGCGGGCATTGAAGATGATATCAAGATGCTAGAGGAGTTCTTCAAACATACATCATTACCACTTTGGGACACAAATTTGAGCATCTCATATTTTTTTTTAATAAGCTGCGGTTCTATTCTGAATTTCTATCGTTCGGTATATTTACGTAGCACGTCTTAAGTATAACTGGCGTATTGACAGTGACGCTATCTAAGCTAATCATTGAATCCTTAGTCGAGATGAGAGTGTTATGGATGCTCTTCCTTGGTGACATTGACCTCGGCAGTAGAATTTCTATGGCATGAACATTTCGGTCAACTTGGGTGGGGATATCTCCCAGAAGCACAATTAAACGGGAAGGCATCTACATCAAATAAGGATGCTCCTTTCTTTGAAAGTGCATCGAAGCTTTCATATCTATGGATACAATCATAGTCCAGAATATGAAGCTTGATATTTGGAACATCAATGTCGAAACCCTTTACTATGCCCTTAAAACGTCACGTACCTTCGTGACGAATGGATTTTTTGGAAAGAAAACTAGTAGGCAACTCTCCTTCAAATAGGGTGCGGTTGTGTATTGTCATGGTATGCTCCAACTCATCCCAACAAGCTATTTTAGGCGAGCAAATCCGAATTGCGTTGTAAAGATGTGCCATGGTGAAAATCGAGACATGGTAATTGGCAAGTGCTATACCGGCGACTTCCCTGTCGACAGACAAAGTTCTACGGAATCAAGGTCCAACTAGACTAATTGAGAATAGCGTTGCGCATATTTACTTGCCTAGGGAGTATTCGAGAATCTGAGGGGGGGTTTGGGGTTGGCGGTGACCGTGGCTGGAGAAGATGAGGACAAGAGCTGCCGCTTGAATAATTCCTTTTGTGACATAGAGCAGAGTTGTCTAGCACAAACATTTCGGTAATCTTTCTGCGGCTTTGAGGGCAACATAGGATGTTGTGTTGTCCTTCTGTGTCGGATTTAGAACTCTTTACTTCGACGACAATTTTTAAGAGATGATGCGAGGTAGTAACATCACGATTTCAAGTGTTTGGTTGCCATTTTGATCTTGACGGTGATTTCCCAATAACGTTATGACTTGGTGTGGCAGATATTCAGGCAGGAAACAACCGGAAATACTCATCGTAATCATATTCGACGACCTTATATTCTGGTCTTTCCTCCTCCGGCCCAGCATCATCGAACTCCAATATGGCGAGGAGTACAGGGCGAAGCCATGAAGGTCGGAATTCAAGTTTATGCCCGTTGGCTACTCTCTTTTCAATTTCCGCAATAATGTCTTTCTTAGTCATACGCTTGTGTTTCTTGCTGTATTCCTCGGAAGCTGGAGAGGGTTCGTCGAATTCAACGCGATGTTTAGTTTCCCTCCTCTCCTCCTTTCAGCAGCTCCAGCTCTCCATCGTCCAAGATAAGAGTAAAGACCAGGTATTTCCTCTTCCACCAGTCCTTCCATTCAATCTCGCGGCCGTTTTGCACTCGCCTTTTGATTTCGGCGTTGAGGTTTTTAATGGTCCACTTGCGCGTATCTGTATAAGGGTGTTTATCTGGCACCAAGAATTGAGATAGTTTTCCGGGCTTATCCTCCTCTTTGCGCATCTGGCTCCTCATTTTCCTCAAGCTCTTCGTACTTGCGCTTCTTAGACTTCTTGACCGAGCTAGTCTCAGCTACAGAATTTGTTGAATTAGCAGCCGCACTTGGTCTGTCCTCCACCTCTTTGTTTTTTACGCTTCCCCATATTTCGGACAGGGCCGGGTTTGGCAACAGAATCTGTTAGGTCGGCAGGCTCACTTGGCATCTTTTCCAACCCTTGGTTTTGTAGATCCTCGAGTTTTCCAGCGCCCATCATCTTGTTGTAAGCACCTTTCAGTGCTGTTCCCATGATGAATGCAATCCCAGCTGTGCACCACTTCGGTTCCTCATCCTCGGGATCTACATCTGGGTAGATCGTGCCGTGGTAGTCTTTACCACGCCAAATTACCGTCTGGTTCCTCCTGTTTGGAACCAGCAGACGGTAATTCGAGAGGTAGAAATTCCCACCTGTTTCCGCAGGATGGCTTCGTTCTGTGGTGAAAGATGTTGCGTAACCATTGAGATTGTCCTCGTTGTGTGTATGCCTAATATCGAGTCACCATTAGTAAAGAAGAAGCGCAATAATAGGACTCCAGCGCGACTTTACTTAGCATAATTCCGTGCTGTCATCCCACTTGGAGGTGCCAGAAACGTCGTCTCGAATTTGCGGACTTCGTTATGGATCTTCATCTCATAACGAAGCTTCTGGTCCCCAGCACCGAAGGAACCGCCATCCATTTGAAGGCCTCCAATCTTGGCCATCCTTTCCTTGTAATCGGCCAAGACTATGTCTCGGTACTTGTCTGGGATGGATTGGAGGACTTTCTCCCATGCATGTGCGAAGACGCAGGACATTCGATATCGATGTGTCGCCTTCTGTTCTGGGCTCGTCTTCTTTAAATTGGCGGCCCAATCTATGCTCCGGTTATCGTGTTTTCCGGTGGTGAGTCCCACCTGGGTTAAGATTCCAGGGTCGTCCGCCTATATAGCAGTTAGCTTGTTGTGTAGTGCGGCAGCTATATCGAATTACTTACTCGCATTTGCTGTGATTTGTTGTTATTGTCAACCACAGCGTTTTGGATCACATCTAGAACTTCTGGTTCGTTTATGACATTAGACATTAGAAGTAATAGCCAAGACAAGTTCTCTGGTATCCTTGTCTAAAAAGATCGTGTTTTCCCCTTCTTCGACAGTATAGGCGAAGCAACTGTAGTCAATTACCTCGCAAGTACGACGGTAGAGTCTACCATCGGAGATGGGAGTTTTGTTTAGGAATGTCTCCCATCTAGCCATGCTCTCTTCTGAGACGCACATGGCTATTTCTCGCTCTGGGTAGAGGTTCCTCCAGCGCTTGAGGAGGACGATCTTGAAAGACTTGGACATGGTGTTGGACTTTGGGCTAGACATTGTAATGGGTGCTTCGTTATTGTGTGATAGGTTGTTGGGGTATTTGTTGCGCAATTGGGTAAAGGTAATTGATGCAGTCTTAGACTGTTGTTGTTGGTGTACTCGTTATTGGAACGACTGCGGCTTTAGAATTGCAATGTGTAAAAGAGTGCTGTAGCTTTGCAATTGTTTGAAGTTTGAGGTTCGAGGTTCGAAAGAGTAAAGAAGTCGAGGAATTCGAATGAGATTGTGGGGAAAGAAAAAGTGCTTTTGAACGATGCGGTGGGTCCAGCCTTGCTACTACAGCACGACAGAAAACGCATTGTAGGTGAATGACTGCAGGTGAATGGTATTAAATATGGCTCTTACAGCTTTATACTTTTGGAATTTTGCCAATGTTTCTATTTTATTTACTATATAGTACTTTGTAGAATACTTGTCACACAAATTTTCTGTTGGATAATTCTGGCTTGATGCAAGTTTATGACACTTCAGCGTTCTGAGACCAGGATGAAAGTACTTATAAGGATTTTTTGAAATATACAACAACGATCCCCTTCTTTTCATATTTGGTAAATATGTAGACTGGAACCTTCTTAGAGGTCGTAGTTGATCGAGGGAGTTTTGAATGCCATATGTCACTAAGCGAGCTGTGATAGCGGTATATTCTTGATTGCGAATATGATTTAAACCTAGCCTTAAGTAAGCTGGCCTTTTTAAAAACAGACCAATTGTAAGAATTTCACCAGTGATATACGGGAAATATTATGCTGGAGGAGGTCGCTGGGCCTACGAATGAATTCTTATCCTCAAGTCACACAATGGCTGGTATTCGCTTAAGTCCCTCACGGTTGACAGGGCAATAAATCGTTATTTACAAAGAAAGGGGAAATCTCACACATCAAACAAAAAAAGACAATAATTAATTTTATAGCAATATATATCTGAGATCCTTCAATTATCAGGATCATGATATTATTTCTGAAATGTCAGTCTCTGCTGCTCTGGAAGAGTTCTTTCTGTGATTCAATTTGGTAACCTTAGCTATTGCCGACTTGACTACTACACCTATTACTTTTCTTTGTACCCAGTCTTTATCTCTAATTAATTCTTCCGCCGGCCCCCAAGACGTGTTAAGAAGATCAATAAGCTTAAGCGATATGCGACTCTCTTCTCGAAGTGTAGATAGGTAATGCTTTCAAAATCGTTTCAAAATCGAGTCGAGTGAGTGAGTGAGTAAGTGAGTGAGTCTAGTAAGTAAAAATAATATCTGAGCGTCACCACTCCCTCCACTCTCAAGATGATCTTTAGAAAGCGCTCAGGGAATCTAAACTTTCAAATATTTGGGAAAGAAAAAAGGATCTTAAGATTTTGAAATTCTGCAGAAGCTTATGCTTATAGAACCTGGTGTTTCTTTTCTATCTTCTTTGGCAAGTCTAAGGACGAGGGATGACCAAATTTGTGATAAGCATTATGGTAACTTGACTTTTCGGGCCGTGAGTAACTTCTAGATCTTGATTCGAGTTCTGCGCGTGAGTTCTTGGCAGAGGGATCAGATGATGGGGGAAGTTCGCGAAGTTGAAGGTTGTTGACTAAGAATGTCTGTTAGTTACTGGTATGCAACACATATTGAAATGAGATGCCTAGTTCACTGTATTGTACCTGATTTCATGGTAATTTTATATTATTTGTCATACTGAGAGAGTTCCTCTGGTTGGAAATGCAGGATGAGGTACTTGAGATGTCTTTGTATTAAGAGCAGTATCGATGGTGTGTGTGTGTGTATGTATGTGATTCTTTATTCTCGTTTATCAGGTAGTGATCGACGTAGATAATAGCAGAAAAAGGCGAGAATTCATAAGAGACTTGTTGTGTTGCAGCTTCTTATACGCTATGAGTTGTACCTGATAAAGCTTTTCGAAGATCGTCATAACTAACCCGCTATCGAGTTACTTAGCTATTTTTGACAATCTTGATTTGTTTGAGCATCTGGTTTGTTCACCAACACTCTGTAAAGAATCTCCTGAGGACACGATATGATGTTGGGACTAAGACATCATCATCCCTTGGTTTGGAAGTCATTCCAGGATCAATTTTAGTCTCCTGTTTTTTGAAGAACGTTCTTTATCTACCCTTTCGTGTATTTGTGGTTCGCTCTGGGCTGTAACGAAGGAATAAGAAATCGAGGTCATTGTGAAGGAAGTCTCAGAGAATGAATATGTTTTGTTAAGAGGTTATGGGAGGTAGTGAGGATGGTGGTGATGAGGCTATTACAGTATGTGTCCGAGAATATGAATATTCGGGGTGTGACGGTATGAGGGAAGGAGATTTTCGATTTCGATTTCGAGGTTGGCGAATGGTTTTTTTTTTCTTTCTTTTTTTTGAAAGACTATTAGACTTCCTGATCTGTACGTCTACTGACCAGTGTCGGTTCACTCTTCCTATTGCCTAGCAGACTAGTGAAGTGGTGTAATAAATGTACAGGGTGGCTGGATGCGAATCTACGCGATAGAGTAGCCGAAGATTTCTTTTGATGAGAAGCTAAATCTGCATCGTGTGTATGAAGAAAGTCGTAGGGGAGGTAATAATTTGGGAGATAAATATTTGATGAGAGTTTGCAAATTTTGTTGCTATTAGATAGGGATTTAAGTGGTATTAAGAAGTTTTACTTGTAGTGGTCAAGATGAGGTTAATGTTAAAGGATAGAAATTGTATTTCTTTGATTTGACATCAATAAGCATGTATAGCAAACTATATATTCTCCAGCTGAACTTGTTTTCTTCCTTTTTGGGCAGAGGGCGACGGTTGAACTTGTAGGAGGAGGAGTTAGTTGGTGGAGTGGAATAAGTAAGTGTTATCAGGAAGGTGGTTCTATTGAGGTGGAAACAATTACTACGTGATTGAAGTGAGTATGAAGTTATGGATTAAGGATTATAGTAAGTAGTGTTATGATTTTGAAGAGAGGACAGAAGATCAGATGGTTAGGATGGTTCGAGGGTCGGGGATTTGATAAAAGATAGTGGGGATGTCAAAGTAATTTGGCTATATAACATGATTTCAAAATTACTAAAAAAGATGTACATCCCGTAGCAGTGATAAAAAAAAACATTTCATGGTATAATAAGATATGGCGGAAGGAAGATGGCATGGGTGAGAGGGCTCTCCTATTTGTACATGTACTCCTGGTGCGCTAAATGATTGAAGCATCGTAAATCAAACAGGATAACAATTGGGAAAACAGCATCACCAGGCATCGTACCATAAAACTTGTGCTTGCTATCAACCTGGCTAAGCGCTTTGGCACTCATCAATGTTTCCAAACAACCAGATCATTTGCCGAAGACGAAAATGGAAACGGCATGCATGATCGAACGAGCACACAAATGTCGGTATGTATTATTGATTGGATGTCCTCGACAGCAAACAATGACAGGTGCTTGCCACAATTTTAACTGCCAGAGTGGAATGCTATACACAGCCGTTTCTATTCTGTACGTACGGCAGGTAAGTTAGCAAGCCAGCATACCGTCTGATAATCAAGCTGCCTTGGTCACGACCTTGCATGTGGATTTCGCGGCTGTGTTTATCTGCTCTGCACTCCTTTAATAGGCGAATGCAAAAAAAAAGGGGTCACAAGCGAACGATAGGAAACAAGTTCTTCGGTGTCGGGGTCCGACGGTGTCCCAAACAGAGGTCCAATAAGGTGCTGATTGCCAAGAAAGCAGTGGGTTCCCAGCAAATAAGAAGGAGTGGTGATAAACACGATAGAAGTGCAAGTGCAAATCAAAAAAAGTTTTGCCCCTGAATCAGCCAAAGTGATCAAGGTTTTTCTAGCTGCAGAGTAGTGTGCTGAGCTCGCATATGCTCGCTGCTCGGTCTCGCACAAACGATTTGTTGCAGTGTGCAGAGGAAGCAAACTCTCTTCAGAATAACTCTCTCCACATGGGCACTCACTACTGCCGTTTAGAAGGTTCTTGAATCTTGGTGGTTGAAAGCATCTCTCGGCGGAGTTGCCAATCAAGATTCACTATCACCGACATCAGGGAAGGCACATGAGATCTTCCATTCTCTTACCTCGCTCATCAACAGACATCGGCCATGGTGTCCTGAAGTAGAAAATACAGTCGAGACAGACGGAGAGAGGAATGCAAGAGTGCAAGCAGCACGAGATGCCGTGTGCTGGTGGTCCCCCGTTGTTCTGCCCCCCACACGTCCCTGTCAATTTTTGTTTCCCTTGGGCCTGTCCTGTCAACAGTCGTCGTTGTCGCCATCATGCTCGTGGGGGCCTGAAACCACCCAGATTCTTGTGGCGCACAGGAACGAGCGAAATGGTGTAGCGATTGGATGTCAGGCCAGGACAGCCCAGCCGCTCCTTATCGTAACGGTCCACATCAGCCTTGGCGGGGTCTTATCGTTGAATTACAGTGAATTTTGCAGGCTTCTCCTTGAATCAGCCTGGGTCCTGTACGTACCTAATAATCAGGGGAACACGCATGGGGGAACCCGAATTGACGGCTGAGAGCTGGAGTCAAGGAGATGAGGCCTGTCATTACTGTATTGCATTATTTGAGGGACTATAATAATTGGGAAGGGGATGTTCGGAATCAGATGCTTTTCAAGACACAAGATAAGGATGCTCAAGCTTTTCTTGATTCTGATACAGCCGGTACCATTCGTCGGGTAGGAAGAAAGAATGAATGTGCCACCTCATCCTTTTTGCCTATAACAAAAGTATTTGCCTCTTTGCTGCCAGAGATGGATGGATGGATGAGGAAACAGCATAAAACTAGGCTGCGCGTAATTTTCCCAATCTCGAGCAAAATGACGTAGCAAGTCAGCCAACCGCACCTACAGGTGCTACACCAAAAAAAAAAGTCGCAACTCCACTCATTTTGGTCTAGAGCAAAGTCGAAATTCCCCCCCCAGCAAGATCTCTGATCCACCACAGGTCCAATTATATCCCTGAGAATGTCATTTTGGTGGTTCGCAGGGTCTTGATCTCCGCAGCTTGCACCTCTTTGCAACTTATTTATGGTGACAAGTCATTGATGTGAGCCGTGGATGTCCGTTCTACCGTTGACTTTACTGGCGCACCTGAGATTTCAACGCGACCCAGGATTAGCTTCCGCGATAGACCCATTCCCTACCTAGTCTACTTACTGTACTGTACCCTTCCTACACTACTCTACCTATTTTGTTTTAATTCTCCTCCTCCACCGCAATCTCAACCTTTACGACATCTCCAATATCACCAGCATCTCCAGCATCTCCAACATCTCCCCCCTTCTTTGTGTACTTTGTACATACCACGCTCGCTTTTGTCCTTGCCATTGATCCATCCAAGCTCTAGGTGTGAGTCCAGCAGCTACTTATTGCGCAACGCGAACATCCGATTTATTCCAGCTTTCCACACCTCACAGACAATTGAACGATCAACAGGAGTACAGGAGCACAACACGCCCCGTGCCTACCTTCTTTGAGAGTCTGCTGTGCAGCAAGATTCGCAGGATCGAGAAATCACCTTATACACAGCAGCTAATGCTTTCCATAAATCCCGTTTAATACCTTCCTATCGACAGTTATCCAGCGCAACCCAACACACATTTCTACAATGGCGACTCCAGTATACGAAAAGGAGCAGTATTCGTTCCCAGCATACGATGGACAACCACAGAACCAGAATCTTCCTCAGGGGCACGAACGCCGTTCATCCGACGAGGATGGCACACTGCAAGGCGAATATGGAGAGATGGAGCATGACCGCAACCATCTTCGCGTAACCACAAGTTATGTTGATGGTCCCGATCATTTAAACAATCGCCAGCAGAGCCGATCACCGTTATCCCCAAGTGCTCGAGATGATGAGTCCCGCAAGCTTGACGACGACCTCGAGATGCTGCGTGCCGAACGCCAGGTTTCGAATGCTGAAAAGGCAAAGGATGATATAGGACGATCAAAGTCGCTCGCGCGTACAAGATCTCGAAATGCTCAAGAACCGGTAGACGATTTTGATGTGGGCACCACACCGATACATGAGAAGACAAAGATCTACACACCACCGGCCAATCCGTCCACCAAGTTTGCTAAGTTCTTCAAGAGAATTCACAACTCGAGTTTCTTGGTCCGGTATTTCTTTTATATTTCGCCATTGACGTTACTCCTGCTCATCCCGCTTCTATTTGGACTTTTTCTTTTCCCGCGCGCTACTGTAGGTGGCGTGCGCTTGTTCTGGTTTGGAATCTGGCTCGAGATTGTTTGGTTGACCTTGTGGCTTGCACGTGTAAGTTTTCTTATTATGGGACCAAAGAATCTCCGAGTAAATACTAATCTTTTTTTATTAGATCATTGCGAAATGTATTCCGTACCCTATGGGACTAATTTCAAGTCTGTTCACCAACAACAGCAAGAAATGGCGAGACCTTGGAAAAGCTCTCGAGGTACCTGCTACTCTGTTCTTCTGGGCGCTTGCTGTTGAGATCTCCTTTCTCCCAACAATGAAGAATCACCATCTTGACGGTAATCCCGCGACTCGACCTTGGGAAAACGATGTCAACAAGGTCATTGTATCCCTGTTTGTTGGATTGATCTTGAACTTCGTTGAGAAGATCATCATCCAACTCATTGCCATCAGTTTCCATCTACGAACTTATGCCGATCGCATTGAAGTCAACAAGTTTCAGATTTCTAGTCTGGTCAAGCTCTATATTCACTCCAAGGAGAAGATTGGTGAGGGCGGCGATGAAGATGAGCAACACACCGGCCCGTCTTCTGGTGCTCGCACTCCCATGGTATATGCCAAACAGGCACAGAAGACTGCTCGTATGGCTTTTAACAAAGTTGGTGACGTCGCTGGAAAGGTTGCGGGTGATTTCACTGGTCGAGCTGTCACTACTAGCAACCATCCACATCAAGTGTAAGTCACGCCTTTGGCCTTTTTTAATTCACAAATGCTAATTATCAGCAGGGTTCTACAGCTTTTGCATTCAACAAATGGTTCCCAAGTCCTGGCCCGTCGCCTATTTCGGACTTTCCGTCGAGACGAAGAATCTGCCGAGGTTGATGCCGACGATTTGAGGAATGCTTTTGACAATGATGACGAAGCCGATGCGGCTTTTACGATGTTCGATAAGGACTTGAACGGCGATATTTCGATGGAAGAACTTGAAGCTGTGTGTGTCGAGATCGGTCGTGAGCGCAAGGCTATCACTGCATCTCTCAAAGATCTTGACTCCGTGGTTTCCAAGCTTGACGATGTTTTTTCTGTTTATTGTTTCTGTTATCACGATCCTCGTTTTCATCTCTTTGATCTCGACCTCGGCGGCTGGTGTTCTGACTTCCGCTGGATCCGCGGTCTTGGCTCTGTCGTGGCTTTTCTCTGCAACTGCCCAAGAATTTTTGCAGTCAGTCATCTTCGTTTTTGTCAAACATCCGTTTGATGTAGGCGATCGTGTCACTATCTACGGCAACACTGGTTCCGCGCTGAAGGGCGATGACTATTTTGTCAAGGAAATCTCGCTTCTGTTTACAGAGTTTAAAAAGATGGAAGGACATGTCGTGCAAGCTCCAAACAGTTATTTGAACACCCTCTTCATCCTCAACCAGCGCCGATCAGGTGGTCTAGCCGAGGCAGTCCCTGTGGTTATCAAATTTGGCACAACCATTGAGCAAATCGAAGGACTTCGCAGCCGTCTTCTGGAATTCGTGACGTCCGAAAACAGAGAATATCAGAGCAACATTCTTACTGAACTTAGAGAAGTCACTGAGGCTTACTCTATCACTCTAAATGTCGTTTTCTTCTACAAGTCCAACTGGCAAAACGAACTACTTCGTCTCCAACGTCGCAACAAATTTATCTGCGCTATGATGGTTACAATGCAAGAACTTGGTATTGATGGTCCTCGGATGCGTCTTGCAGGAGCAGCTCCCGAGTTTCCAATGCATCTTCAAGGAGCCTACCCACCTGCTTATACATCTCAACCTGGTCCGAACGACACCCAAAGCCCAGGCCCAGGACCTCGCTCTGGTTCTCTGGCCAGGGACGATCCACCCCTTACACAACAGCCAAGCTTGCAATCTCTCAACGCACATCCATCAATTCTTCGTGCACGAGCCGGATCTCGCCAGCGTGGCGAGTCGTTATCACATATGGGCAAGCGTGTCGATTTTTCCCTAGGCATGTCATCAATCTCGTCAGGTGCTGACTATGGGGATGTCTACGAGGACCGTAAGCCTCGTCTCCCTGTCATTGCCAGTGCTTCCGCCTCACCAGCGCCTGGTCGTTCAAGTGGTAGCCGCGACGGACGAGAAAGCCAGGATAACGACTCTCTTGGGAGAACCACATCACGTGAGAGCCAGAAGCTAGGCAAAATCACATCTGCCAACTCAAGAACAACACATCGTAATCGTTTCTTTGGCCGCGGGCGCAGCAAGCTAGGAAACCCTGACGAAGGCACTAACCTTGACGATTTAGAGTCAGGTTTAACTGCTGCCGATATGCCAGATATTCCTGAAGCCTCAGGTGCATATGTTTTGCAAGAAAGTCAGAGGTCCGCTGGGGGCGGACGAACAAGAAGAGGAACTGCCAGCGATGTGAATGGGCCACCCAGGATTGATCCTAGGACAGGCATTGTGAGTCCGCAGGCCGTGGCGAGGGATAGTGCTTTGGAGAGGGGGGAGAATTACCTAGGGTTAGAAGAGCAATGACTGATCAGGTTAAGAAGAAGTGGTAGATGGGTTTATGACCATTTTCCTTTGTTATAGAGGCACCGATTTAAAAAGACGTTAGATGTCTACTTAGCGGAGGAGTTTACTCACCACAGGGTGGTTTGAGCGGTTGATATCACAAAGGAAGGATAGACATAGATTCGTCATAGTAGAGTGACTATTGTAAAAGTAATAGACCTATTCGTTCTGATTTTGTACACAGCTTCTCTTTGAATTGAGGATCAGATTCATAGAACACATTACTTCAGCCTCGACTTATCCATATCACCCACCAATACCTGGAACCTTGAAGTATATGCTCTTCTGCTCGGTAAAGTGTTTCCATGCTCTCCAACAAACTCTCTCTCCCAGTTCCACTCTGCTTCCAGCCTCCAAATGGTAGATCCCAGCTGTTCGTTGGACTAGCACAATTGACACCGATCATACCAGACTCCAACTTCTTACTAACTCTCAAAGCCCTCTCCAAGTCCTTGGTATACAACGCCGCGTACAAACCAAACTCAGTATCATTAGCCTTAGCAATGACCTCCTCCTCAGTCTTGAAAGTATTAATAACGACTACCGGCCCAAAAACTTCCTCTTTCATAATCCGACTATCTTCCGGTTGACCAGTGAAGATAGTTGGATTTACCGTAAGATTTTCTTTTTTCTCTTCATTTCCATTTCCATCCCCACCCATCTCAAGTCTCCCACCACTCTCCTTGGCACCCTCAATATAACCCCTCACACGCTTATACTGAATCCCATCAACCAACGGCCCAAAATCCATCTCCTTCTCCCTCGGATCCCCCCCAATCTTCCTCTTTTTAACCTCGCTCTTAAACGCTTCCAAAAACCGACCTGCTATACTCTCATGTACATAAATCCTTGAATTCGCCATACAAGTCTGTCCACTATTAAAATCGATGCTGAATTCCGTTTCTCGTGCTGCTTGTGTGATATCGGCGTCGGCGAAGATTAGTGCTGGTCCTTTCCCTCCTAGTTCGAAGACTACCTTTTTGAGGTTGGAGGTTGCGGAGGCTATCATGATTTGTCGGCCTGTACTGGTGCTGCCTGTGAAGGAGAGGCAGCGGATTGACATGTGCGTTGATATTGAGGTTCCGGTTGTGTGGTTCCCGTGGAGGACGTTGAGGACGCCCGGGGGGAAGTCGCAGTTTTTGATGTATTGGGAGAGTTTCCAGGACTGGGGTTGAGTGGAGGGGAGTGTTAGTTTTTTTTTTTTTTTCTCTCTCGATTTTTCTTTTGTGGTGGTGGTGGAGGTTTTGGGGGAGGTTTGAGGTAGGTTTGGAATTTGAACGAGGTTGGGAATTGGGAATTGGGATTGGAGATGGTGATGGGGATGGGGATGGACTTACTGTTAGGGGTGCTTTTTCGCTGCTCTTTAACACTACTGTGTTTCCTGCTGCTAGGGCTGGTGCTACTTTTTTGCTGAAAAATACTAGGGGGGCGTTCCCTGTGTGTGGAGGAGGTTTGGTTAGTTATTATCTATGAGTCTTTGAAAGAGCGTTTGAATGATATAGAGAACTCTTCTGGACTCGATTCATTGAACAGCACGATTAAGAAATCCCTTATACTCCCTTCTAGTAAGTAAGATCAATCCCTAAATCGAGAAACAACACAGACATTCAAGCAGAAGAAGAAGGATCAGATCAGATCAGATCAGATCAGACTTACAAGGAATAATAATCCCCACAACACCAAAAGGTTGTCTCAAACTCAGATTCAAAAACCCAGGCGTATTCAGACTACTCTGTCCCATAGCATACCCAGCCTCCCCAAAATAATTAAACTGAACCCCGGCATAATCGGCATCGAAATATCCTCCTACGGGTCTTCCCATACTCAGCGCATCTAATTCTGCTAGCTCGTCTCGGTTCGAGAGGATCATCTCGGCCATTTTTTTGAGTGGTTTTCCGCGTGCTATTGGGGAGAGGGAGGACCAGGTTGGGAATGCGGTTTGGGCTGCTTGGACGGCGGTGTTTACGTCTTGGAGCGTTGCTGTGGGGGGGACTTTGGGGGAGGGGGGGGGGTTGTTAGTAAGTGTTTTTTTTTTTTTTTTTGGCGGGGTGGAGGGGAGTGGTTGGTTTGGGAGGGAGATGGGTTGACTTGAGTTGTGGGATTTGGGGATTGAGAGGGAGGGAAATGAGTACCTTTTGCTATTAGTTCTCCTGAGTAGGGAGAGAATAGGTCGAATGTTTCATTGTTGGATGATGGGACGAACTGTTTTTTGTTTTTGGGAAATGTCAGCTTGTCTTTTTCTTTCAATGTCATAGGGTACTACTTCTCCAATGGGGGAAAAAAAAATCGGAGGAAAGTTACCTCATTGTTAATAAACAACTGTGTCTCAATTACTTCCTTCATCTTGCTTGCTCGTGTATGCATGTACTCGTTCTTCGCTCTGCTTGTTGTAGAGGTTGAGAGTTAATTTGGAAAGCAAATAGAAGGAAATAAGATGGTATAGTTCCAAGTACTCTCGTAAAGTAAGTTCAAAGAGCTTTTTTCTTGCAGTTTTTCAATTGATATGGTGAACTAGATAGGTAGGTAGGTATAAGAGGTTCACATGCTAGGTAGTGAGTGTGCTACATGCACTCTGCATATGTATTTGAAGATACATCAATTGAGGGGTTTAATCTAATTTCTTTCTCGTGATAACATTTATCTGTTTATTCTTTCAAAGATTGGTCATACTCGGTTCGTATTGTTGGTTGTAGCTATGTTTGTGGCTGGGCTGTAGTTGGTGAGGGGTCTGTCGGTTGTTTGTAGCCGATCTACGATAATGCAAATGCAATGCAGTGTTATCCGGAAGTTGCAATGATTTACCAACTTTTCGGGATTCCGTCGCTTTATCTTTTTGTGATTTGCCTCTTTATAGTTTGCCTCTTTGTGGATAAGAATGTTGCTACTTGGGTGTATTTGGGTGTGTTATTGGATGGCTTTATTTGTGGATAGTACTTTTTTTTTGCTGTAGGACTTCTCGCTTATATTAGGGAGCTTGACTGTCTGTAGCACTCAAGGAAATTGATGGTAAAGTAATGAACAATGACTAGTGAAGTTGAGATAAACGTTTATCTTAAAAGCTTCACAATCCAGGAGTCTGCAGAAAGAGGTCTGTGGAGAGGTCCACTTGAAATTGATGTCTGCGAATTTGGAAGTCCACTTGTGGCAGAGTCAAGACTAAACTTCAAACCGAGAAATCAAGTAACAATGGTTCGAGATATCAAGTAGAGACACACACACAAAGCTCAAACACTGTTGGCTAATGTAAATGAGCTTTCCAATCTGCAAAATCTGCTCTTTCGATTGTCAAGATAGTTTCGGGTCTGGTCGCACCTACTAGGTAAAACAAACTCTACAAGAGTTTTCCAGACCAAAAGAAGTTCTAAACACCAACCTCCTTCTCATCGACTCCTCCCTTATTGAAAGTAGTAGCTTTAGCATCTATATTGCCACCCGTCTTCTCACCCCCATCAGACATTCGCATATTCTCACCAGCATCACCATCAACAATGATAGTCCCATCAACATCAAAATCAACCTGAACACCCAAACCCTTCGGCGGAGCAATCCTATTAAAAACATAAAAAAAGCCCACCCGATACAAAAAACCCGAAGAAAAAACTAATCTGATAGAATCTCCTCCAAGTAACAGCAACTTCCAAACCCGAAACCGCATTAACGAAACCCGGTAAAGCAGGCCACATACCAAGTAAATAAGCAACAAAAGCTCTCCAGTTAACACCATTCCAGAACCAATAATTACCACCCGGAATGTATAATTCGGGGATATTCCATTTCGTTTTACGAATGATCCAGAAATCGACGATTAAGATAGCAGCAGCTGGAGACATGAAGACTCCAAAACTACTTAGGACAGTTATGAAGGTTATCGCTTGAGTTAGGAAACGCCATGGTTGAGCCAGGATACCGAGGATACTAAAGATTAAAGCTCCACGTCTTTGCGAGAAGTAGCGAGGCATTAGCATTGCGAGGTCCATGCCTGATGATACGCAATTTTGTGTGTAGTTTACGAAGATTGTCACGGATAGGAGACCTAGGCCCGCGAAGAATGTGCCGGCTCTACAGGTTGCGGTGTATGTTTGTGCTTGGACGAGTTGGAGGAGGATTAGCGGGTTCCATTGAACTGTGCCGTAGACTTTTGTTAGGGCTGAGGTGGAGATTATTCCGATTAGAGCGGTGAGGGTTACGGTTAGGAAAAGGACAACTATTGCTGGGGTGGAGGTGTGACGGGTTCGTCCGTATCTTGTCCAGTCTGATACGCGATCTGAACCTCCTGTATAGGTTCCTGCTACACTTGTGATGCCTTGAATCACTCGAAAGCCGGCTTCTGTTTTGGAGAGTTTGATGGCCGGGGAAACTAGATCACCAGGGCTCCCACCATTTGCCTATGTAGAGTTTAGCATCTTGTTGCCTTTCATGCGGGAAGTAGAAACATACATGAACAGCCCATCCCATGATCCCTAATAGTGTTGCTGATGCAATGACTATCTGTACTTCCAAGAGCTTTTGGATCTTGTAGGCGGGGATGTAATAAATGATAGGGAAGTATAATATCATGAAAAGAACAAATCCGATTAGGCCTGGCGTAGTAATACCTGCAGACTCGGGCAACGTGTTCTTCATCCGTAAGAAAGTTGGGAATATTGAATTGAGTATGAGAACAAAAGCTTGGCCTCCAAAGTACATTTGCGTTCCCTTAATATTTTTAGCATGACAATTTTGTTCGCAGCGGACTTTGATGAGAGACTTACGTAGAAAACGAATGATTGAAATACATTCAGCATTATGCAGAAATACGATCCCCATAATCCAAATGCTGCGCGAGCTAGCATTCCATATCCAAGATGATGTTTGGCACCTGGAGTTCCGTTGAGGTAGGCATTTATACTGGCTAGAAACATTCCTACAGTCTGCGGAGTGGAAATCAATACAACTTTCGGATTTGCGCTCTCGAATTTGAATAGCTTACTACAGAAGCCATAGCCTGACCAGGTGTGAGACCTATACCGATCAAACTACTACCAATCGTCCAAGAGGAGAGACAGACACCGCAGGTTCCTAGTTCCAGGTTAGGAAATCGCCAACTGGAGATAATATTGTAAGAAATTATCATACCCCAATATGAAACGAATGCGTAAACACCATATGTGCGCTTGTCATGGGGAATAGGGTAAACATCTCTATTCCCCCATCTGGTCGTACTGATGCTTTCATACTCATCATCTGTAGGCTTCACTTCAAGACGTTTCAGCAAATTAGAAACAAGCATTTTTGCAAAGCTTCAAGCTTGGAGATCGCTAGATCATTGATGAAAGGTATGTAGGGGGAAGTCATATCAATCTATATTCTTAGATCTTCTACATGGTACTTTCGACTCAACAACTCCAACTCTCCTTTTAGATAACGGCGTCGACTATTTGGGATGTTCTGACTCCTTGGGATGCAGTTACATGAAGCCTGACAAGGGGCGGACTGAATCAAGTCCCGGCAATGGAGACGCCTATGCGATGACTGCACACGTTCAAACAATTGCCCACAGCCAGTGGTCACAGTTGAGTGGTGGAAATCAAGCATCGGATAGGTGCCGAGGATCGAAATAAGCCACGGCTACTTGTAGCCGACGCATTAAGCGAATTGATATATGCTACTGTCCAAATCTGGAGTTGCACAAGAATTGGTCTTCTCACCTTGCGTCCGGATCTGCATAACTAGTTGGGATATCATTGGTTGATATGTCGGGATTAATAAGCTGATGTGTGTGTCAAATTATGTTGGACGATGTTTTCGTGACCCTTGCCTTGTCAGCTCTTTACTGCACTCTCAAATGCTATGTTGGCGCTTACCTAAACTTTGTTGATACTCATGGAGCTCAGATATTGTTTAGCAGAAGTAATCTACTCTTTGAACCTCTAGATCTCGTGACTATCCAGTTGGAATGGCAGCTTCTTACGACTTCATTATTGTTGGCGGTATTACTTACCCCAATCCAATTCGCTCCATAAGCAATATACTAATGGTTGTTCATAGCCGGGGCTTCAGGTTGTGTAGTTGCTTCGCGGTTGGCTCACACCCCATCCCAGCCCTCTGTGCTCATTCTTGAAGCTGGCGGCTCCAACGACTCCGTTGGTAATCTCTCTGGGGACGAGAGATTCAAGGTAGCTTTCAGTCCCAACTCGCCGTTAAACTGGAACTACAAGACAGCGCCTCAGCAGCAACTTGAGGGACAACAGATTGATTACTCGCGTGGGAAAGGACTGGGTGGAAGTACAGCTATTAACTTCTGTGGCTGGGTCGTAGGTCCAAGCGATGACTACGATGAGTGGGGAAGACTTGTTGAGGACGAGAGTTTTAGCTGGCAGAATGCAAAAAGATGCCTTGAGAAGATTGAAAACCTCCATCCCGAAATTCCTAATCCTCAGTTGAAGAAGTACGTAGAAGCGAAAGTCGGGGGTATGACAGCTACTTTCTTCAATCTCGTCAGTACCTAAAGCAGATTCGAGTGCTAACAGTAGCTCAAGATCACAGCACAACTGGATCAATCGCTCTGACATATGGAGAGTCATGGATCCACGATGTGGGCGATATATTTGTTGCTGCTGAGCAATCGAACCTCCCAACCAATAAAGACGTGAACTCAGGTAACCCCATAGGTATGGGGATGGGAAGTGTGTGCATTCACAAAGGCCAGCGAGTGACCGCAGCGATTGCATATCTCGCTCATCCACCAAACAACCTAACGATTCTTCCTAACGCCCCTGTTGCACGCATTCTTTTCCAAGGCAAACGAGCTGTCGGTGTCTGTACAATTGACGGGAGAAGTTTCTTTGCCAAGAAAGAAGTCATTATATCAGGCGGAGCAATCAATACCCCACAAATTCTGATGCTCTCCGGGGTTGGGCCACAAGAAGAGCTGAAAAAACATAGTATCCCAGTGATCCATGACTTGCCAATGCTGGGCAAGAATTTCCAAGACCATTGCTTTTCTTCTGTTGGTATTGTCATGAAGGAAAGCATCATTCCAACCGATACGCCACAGCCACAGTCTCAGAGTCCAACACCAATGGGGTGGTTTAAGTTGGAGTCCATTCTGTCGTCTCTGGAGTATGTCTCTCTTCCGGATCGCGTGAAAAGATTCCTACGGGCACCAAATGTACCATCTATTGAGATTGCAACGGTATATCCCCATGTTCCATATTTTCTTCATCGACGTGACGTAGATAACAGACTTGTTTGTATGTTCTAACGAAGCATTCTCGCAGCCTACTCCTCCTACCTTTCTATCGTATAATGTAGCACCCGGTTTTCGTTTCCTCGGGGCCATGTGCCTTGTTATGAATCCGCAGAGCTACGGCTCTATCACTCTCGAATCTGCAAACCCAACCACCGCACCTCATATCGATCCCAAATTCGTCACCCATCCTTTTGACCGACGAGTCATTATTGAAGGGATTCGGGAAACAATGCGTCTACTCTCAGCACCTATATATGCTGCAAAAACGATCGAGAAAGTTGGTCCAAAGGACAATTCTGATGAAGCGATCTGGGTAAGTCGACGTTTCAAACCCACCTGTATACTGATGTACCTCTAACCGTATCAACAAACTAGAATCACGTCAGACACAATCTGTTCAGTTCGTGGCACATGTCATGCTCAGCCCGCATGGGGATTAGCAGCGCCTCTGCATGCGTTGACTCTCAGTTCCGCGTCTTTGGCCTCGAGAACACACGCGTGGTTGATATGTCCGTCTGTCCCTTTGTGCCGAAGTAAGTATGGCATTTTACCACATCGTATGCAACTCATAGCCAATTGCTGATTTTGTAGTACCCATACTCAGTCTACTGCCTACGTGATTGGTGGTGAACTCGCAGCTGAGAAGCTCATAGAGGAATACCAGCTCCAAGCCTGCAGTAGAGCAGATACGAGGTTGTAGTTGGAGTGATTGGTGTATCGTGCGAATTAGTTTATAGACCAATTTGTACGGCAACTTTTGAATGTAGACTGCGAAAAGGGATCGGTGCAGAATGTGTATGCAGTGGGTATTCTGCTTGTAGGCTCGAGGACATTGAGCTGGAGGAATCTGGAATTGAAAAAGGGTATGCTACCAAGCGGATACTCATGACTCTCGTGTACAGCATCAGGTGCCACGAACCTGTGAAGATTTGTTTATGGGGATGGAGTTGATACGTTGATACGTCGTTGACAGTGTAAAGGACATCGGGGTTAAGGCAATCAATCAAATTCAAGTCCGACGGCCCCAACCTTATCTTTTGGCTTGGCTCGCTAGGGAATCGACCTTATCTCAACCACACCTCATCTGGAGCATCCCAACATCCATCTCCTCTTTCCAATCCTTGCCCCCCCAGATTTGCCTGCCACCTGTGTCTACCCCTGATCTTCTTGGCTCCTCTTGCCTCTTTTCCTTCCCCTCTTCTCTTCTTTCACCTCTTCTTTCACCATGTATCTCACGTCACCACTAAAATCCCCATCATGGAAACCAACAGCCGACGAGTTCCTCTAGAAAAACGCAAGCGAACTGAGACCAGGTATGTATGAAATGATGCTATGGGCACAAGTTCTTCGGAGATGACTAATCTATACGCAGTTGTGATAAATGTAAGACTAGGAAGCAGAAGTGCGATCGTATACTTGGTCATGCACAATGCCGGTATTGCGAACTCCATGGCATCACATGTAGTATCACGAAACCGCGAAAAAGGCGCCTCTATGGCAGCGCTGAATCGCTGGCAAGTCGACTCATCTTGCTGGAAACGCTTGTCAAGGGCCTTGTGCCTGAAGCAGATTTATCTAGCAACGAGGAGATGCAACAGCTAGGCAAATCATTAGGAATCCCGCTTCCTGCGATTGAGGATGGAAATGTGAACACGACTAATGCAAAAGACGATGAATATGCTCTCCCTCTACTCCCAGACCAGCAAGGTCAAGTTCAATATATTGGGCCCGCAAGTTCGTTCTCATTTCATCTTCACCTCCGCAGGTTGATTGGCAACTCACCAGCCTGTGAATTTGCCATGTTCGGCCGAAATGCAGCAGAGCAAAACGATAATCTGGGGACAACCAATGTTTCCGAGATCGGAGATGGCAGAGATGAGCGAGAACGGACGGACGACTTTGAGCAATATGACAAGCGACTGCAGTTCACCTTCACATGTAGTGACAGAGATTGACGGCTCAGTCATGAATTCTCTTATTGATGCCTATTTTGACAACATTCACTCTGACTTCCCCGTTCTTCACGAAGCGTCTTTTCGAGAGGCCTATGAGACTTGGTCTAGGTCAGCTTCAGGAACAGACCCAGCATGGCTCTGTGGATTGCTGTGCGTGCTCATTTTATCCCGCAGAGTAGTAGCGTCGATTACAATGCCCGAAGAAATTGAAATCAAATGGTGGCGACATGTGACAACATTTCTCCCAACTGTTTTCTTCACCTCGAGCATTTTTTCAGTGCAGGCTCTCCTCCTAGCGGCGTTACATCTTCATAATACGAGCCATCGAGATGCTTGCTGGAACCTAACGGGCACAGCTGTGCGAATAGCCTTTGCCATTGGCCTACATCGTGATGATGTCAAGCACACACAAAGCCCCCTGGGCAGAGAGCTTAGGAAACAGCTTTGGTGGACACTATATGCTTTTGAACATATGCAAGTCTCGTCTTATGATCGCCCAAGCGCCGTTGCAAACACCCTCAGTTCTGTCAGTTGTCCCAATGAGCGAATCGTAGGGGTTCCGGGACACTGTCCTCAAGATTTTATGCATTGGTCTCAACGATTGGTCGTTCTCTTGGGGTCTGCCTGCAAAGCTTTAAATCCAATAGGCACCGGATCTGCAACAGCTGACGATGCTTACTCTGCCCCCCTTTCCCCAGCAGCGGGAATCTTAAGAGACCTTGAAAAATGGAAAACTGCTTTGCCCCCTCATCTCCGCTGGGAAGTAACTGGTTGCCTACCGCCATCCTCCCAACGACCTCTTCTCTTGCTTCATGCACAGTACTATTATATCGTAGTATTGATGTCTAGGTCTTCTTTGCTTCGTCGCGCCACAGACTTGTCCAATAATAGCGTGGACTCATTGCCTCAAAAATTTCTCTTTATTTCTGACACTTGCATCAGTGCTGGTCGATCATTGGGGCAATTGTTGCGGAAATTGGACACGATCGGCAAATTCAATGGAACAACATGGTGGGACATATTCTACACTGTAGCGTCGGCTTTGGTACTTGTTCTCGATATTATATGCCATGTCAAACAACAAGGGCCAGAGTTAGTTGTAGAGTCTCAGAATCTCCTTCGAGAACTTGCGGCTATTGCAGCAAGACAGCTTCAGGATCCACGAATACCTGGCTCAATGCGGACGTGGGGCGCGCGATTGTTGTGGAAGTCAGTTCTATGGTGGACCAGTTTGTTTCAGCAGCTCAACCCGAGAGCAACAAGTCTTCTATTCATGCTTTACTTCCAAACACAAGAGATCATCAAATATTCCCAACTGATAACTTTTACTCTGCTACCAGTAACATACCACCAGGATCTGGTTCAAATGAGGTATTCATGCCGGGATATGCAAATACTGGCCGTGAGAATGCACCACAGTTCTGGCCTCAACAATTCTTTGTGGAAGACTCGAATGGACAGCTACAAGAATGGTGCTGGGACGATATTGAGGCCATACTAAAGGGTAGCTCATCTACTTAAAAATAGCAGGATACTACTTATATCTATTTTATGATAAAAGATGCAAGCAAGCAAAAGCAGACAACTGACATTGCGCCATCATTTTATATTGTGAATTGTCAACTCCGAAAGCCCTCTAGCTGAGTCAATGACTCAACCAACTGTAGCAGAAACCGCTGCTGAGACAACCAAAATGAAGACAGAGAGTGGGTGTCGATGTATGATAGTAAGGCCTTTCAATTCAGCAAGTACTTCAGAGCTATTCTCACAGCAATTAAATTGGGATTCGGTGGGAGAGAAGTCAAGTTAATTAATCATGGGAGCTAGGAATGAGTATCCGTCTTTGAAATATGTGCTAAATCGGTTTCAATAACTATCACATTTTACATAGAGCTAAGTTAAAAGATTTATATTGTAGTAGCTCGTCAAATTTGTCAACCACGAAGCTACCTTATCAAATCACATATCGATAGTCAATCTGGTCATCCAGCTCTTCCCCAGGCGCAAGTGCGGCTCTTTTGGCATCAATTTTCTTGTTGTGTCTGGTAAAAATTGTTATAAGTATGACCATCAGAGGGAAACTGAAAGTAGTGATACCGAGCCCAGTGCCAAACCCAACAGGATACTTAGGTGCTTGTTTAGCAATGAAGACATTGGACGAGACAAAGTTAGCACAGTTGCCTAAGCCAAATTGAAGTGCCGTCCCAAAAGATTGGAAAGCTCTTCCACGGAGGTTTGCTGTCATTAGTCCAATGTAGAGAGGCATTTGTACAAAGGTCCCGAATGAGATAAGAAACTGCGCAAAGTAGCGAACGCTTGCGGGTTGTACTTGGCAGTAATGGATCACCCATCCTACAATCGAAGCACAGATTGCGACGAGAATGAATGGCCAGCGTTTGTTGAACATGCCGCTGGCAAGAGTGCTCATCAAGGCGCCCGTTATCCCCACTATCCATACTGGAATGGTCATGACCTGTGCTCTTCTAGAGGTCCATCCTAGTTGACTGAGGATCGTAGGATTGAACGCGGCGAGGGATCCGGCTGACATGTCAGCGCAGAAGAATAGTAGTGTCCTAATTTGGTCAGCTAGGAGACATTCTTACTTGTTCTTCCCGATCACTTACAGTAACCAGATCTTGTAGTCAAAAAAAACTTTCATCCACGGCACGTTAGAAAGCTTTGAATTCTCCTCCCCCTTGTCTGCTTCGAGCCTCGCAAGCAATCTTTTTCTATCAGTCTCCTTAAGCCAAGTCTCTCTCGCTGGAAAGTTCGGTACGAATATGAAAACGAAAATGCTGAAAAAGATGGTAACAAGGCCTTCTATGATAAAAATCCTATTATCATTATGTGTATTAGCAAAACCCAACCTTTGTAGAAAACGGCATCACTTGCCATCTCCAGCCACCATATCCAGCAGTGCCATCAATGCCTTGAATGGCATAAGCGAGGAGGCCACTAAAACAAGAACCCGCTTCACCAAACGCGAGGTAAATTGCGAAGCGTAGAGGAGACTCTTTCTTTCTATAATAAGATGCAATGAGTAATGACGTGCCAGCTGGTAGCCCTGTTTCAACAATTCCCATCAGAAACCGAATAGCGAGCAGCCCGGAGTATGTACGTGTGAGTCCTTGACACATAGCGAGGAGACCTGGTCGATGAGCCTGTCAGTATACGTTCAATATGGTTCATTACTTGCACAGTTGTGTTGACCCCCTGCCAAAAAGGAGTAAAGGGCGTATACCAAGGATGAACATCTGAGTCCCAAGGAACAGATTTGGCTTGACTCTCGACATGCTCATGATCATGTTACTTGGAACTTCAGCCAAGACGAAGGGAATGTAGAAAACCCAAAGCGCCGTATTGTATCCATTTGAAGGCATGTCAAGACCCTTCTCCAGACCTGCAAGCTTTGCATTTGCAATGTTGGTTCGGTCGAGGAAACAAATCAGGAATATAAGACCGCAGATGGGAAGAACCATAAGGTCGATTTTGGTGGTAAGGATTTTTTCTGCTGCCTTCGAATCTGAGTGAAGGGTCTCAGATTGACTTTGGGAGAGGTCCGCCGTGTCATTATTTTGGCTCAAGTTCTTCTCGTCTATTAACGTTGCCATTGCTTTGGTAGCAATCGATTCCTGGACTTGCCGTAATGCTGACCTGGTTTCCAGAGTGCGGCCCGAAAAATGAAGAAGTCAGGATTTCGGTGTCGAGGAAGAAGTGAGAGGTGGCAGAAAACTACGTGAGATTAGGCTGATGTAGGTAATGGAAAGAAGTGTTTAGTAAACAAGAATGGGGGCCTAGAATACATGTGCTCGTCTTATCTCGCCTATCAATCGTATAAATGATTGCTCGCTTGCATGTTGCCGGCCTATCTTCTCTCCTTCTGGAGCTTGGAACGGATGTATTTCCGATGATATATGCAGCAACGTCTCAATCTAGAGCTGTTATCATAGCCGTAAAGAGTAGGAAAACCGACAGTATATGACATCCATCCCAGGAAAGCTCAGATTTTACTTCAGACTTGATGAACTAATTGCCTACATTAATCTCTTTTATTTGTTGTATCAGAAGCTTCAACACGAAGTCATATACGGCGACAGACTTCATTATGGTTGGATACTTGGCAAACCGAGCACAATTTGGGTTGATCCTGCCTTCAACCAACACCAGTGTAGAAGCAGAATTTAATCGTATGCTAGTGTCCGGTAAGTTAAAAAGGAAAAAAAAAGAAACTCTTCTAACTTTAAACTATCTAACCCATATGACTAGGCGTGTCATGGCACAGCGGCCGCATATTTGCAGCCAACCCAGACCTCAGTACCTCAGAAGCAATGGTAGCCTTCCTCAAAGAACTACGCGTCGAGATAAAAAGAGCCGTCGAATCTGTCTGCCATGCTAAAGTTGATTACCTAGTTATGGGTATGTCAGCTGAAACCTTCTGGGGTGGCAAAGATGGCGCAGCTGAATTCGTCAAGTTTATGGGCGAGTTGTCTGATGGTTTGGGTATCACAACTGGTGCTGCAGCTTGTGGTGCTGTTATTGAGACTTATGGAGTTAAGAGGATTGGTATCATTACTCCTTACCAACCTGTTGGTGATCAACAAGTCGTGGATTTCTTTACACAGATCGGTTGTGATGTCGCGGCTATCCATGGCTTTAAATGCGATACTGCTACCTCAATTGCTGCTGTTACGGCGGATGAAATCAAAGATGCGTTTAGGAAAGTTGATGGTCCTGATGTTGAATTGTTGATTCAGGCTGGTACTAACCTTTTGGCCGGTAAGGCTGCTGCGGAATTGGAGGCTGAGTTAGGGAAACCGGTTATTGCTATTAATACTGCTACGGTTTGGCATGCTTATAGGAGTAATGGGATTATGGATCAGATTCCTGGGTGGGGAAGTTTGCTTGAGAAGCATTAAATAATTTTATAGATATGATATACATCCCTTACTCTTCCATGCTCTAGGTAAGTGTTGCAGTATTGATATTCTACTTGCCTTACCAAGATACATGCTTCCTAATGAGATTCTCCTCTTCTCATATCCAAATATGGACGCGTGTCATCAAATACACTGTTCAATCCCTCAACCAGCACATTCACTTTCAAAAGATCTTTATATGCTTGAGATATCCCGCACTTTATTTCTCGTACCAAGTCATTGACGAAAATGGCATTGCTATTATAGGTTTCTAATACAATAATCGACCGTTCAAGAGATAAAATTCAAGATGTAAAAATACGAATTATTTTGATTCTCATCACAAGGGTCACAAGTGTTACTAAGTTTGGCGTTAGTAAACCACACTTCTTTACGTACTGTGTCTATTTTCCAATTATCCGTCTACAACTTGTACCCAGTGCTTTCTAACCGGGAAATCGGGTCGGCTACTTGTATCCGATCACGATTCTACTTCGGACATACCGTTCTCTCACGCCATTCACTCCACGGAACCACGGCTTCGTGATGAGCTAAAGAGAGTAGCTGAATGTAAATACAGAATAGCCTTCATGGATTCTCATCTCTATAACTTTGAACTTCAGAAATTCATCTTTTATACAGGAACCCACCATCCCACAACACCACCATGGCAGCCCAATCACCTCCTTTCACTCTCGCTATAATCGGCTCAGGAATAGGCGGCCTCGCCCTCGCAATAGGACTTCTAAGACAAAAAGTCCCCGTAACTATCTACGAAGCAGCATCTAGATTTGATGCAGTGGGTGCTGGAATCGGATTAGGACCAAATGCACTCAAAGCAATGGAACTCATGGATCCTAAATTCGCAAAGATGTATGATGAGATTAAGGTTGGAAACACGAGTCCTGAGCGTATTCATGAACAGATTGAGATTCTGAGTGCGGAAGAAGGCTTTGGAATTACAGATGATTGGAAGGGTGGAAGTGTTGGCCATAATAAATTTACGAGGAGTAGTGCACATAGGAAGGCTTTGCTTGAGGTTATGAAGAGTTTGATCCCGGAAGGTACGGTCAGATTTTGTAAGAAGGTTGTTGAGGTTAGGAATGTAAAGTGGGAAGGGAGAAAGATGGTTGAGATTGTTTTTGCTGATGGAGGTATGGAGAAGTTTGATGCTGTTATTGGGTGTGATGGTATTAAAGGGATGACGAGGAAAGCTGTTCTCCAGGAAAGATATCCTGAAGAGATTCCATCTAAATATTGTAATATTTATGTGTATAGAGGTATTACTTCTATGGAGGAGGCTAAGGGTGTGATAGGTACTTATGCTGAGGATGCGAGGTGGTTCATGAAGGAGGGGAGGGGTTGGGCTATGTATCCCATTTCGAAAGGGAAGGAGGTGAATATTGTTACATTTGTGCAAGATAAGAATCAGTGGGAAGGAGAACAGGCAGCCAGAGATGTTACTAGGGAAGATATGCTGAAAGACTTTGAAGGTTTTGATAGGCGACTGTTTAAGTTGTTAGATGTAAGTTTTCTGCTTGCAGATACTCATGTTTACCTTTTATTTTATTTTATTTTTAAAAAAATACACTAATGGGTGAGATAGTATGTCAAGCCAATGAGATGGCCACTCTTCCATCATCCAGATACTCCAACTTATTATAACGGCCGCATCTGTCTCCTTGGCGACGTAGCTCATGCTTCTAGTCCTAGCCAAGCAGCAGGCGCAGGTCAAGGCCTGGAAGATGCATTGATTCTCTCAAGGCTTGTTAGTCTTGTCAAGAAGACAGATCAACTAGACACTGCAATTGAAATCTACGATTCTATTCGTCGACCAAGGGCTCAAGGGGTAGTCAAGGAGAGTAGTGAAGTAGGATTACAATACTTTCTCGTACATCCGGATTTTGGACCTGATTTGAAAAAGATTACTGAGGATGCGAATAGACGGCTTCCGTTAATCTGGTGGTATGATTTGGAGGGTGATGCTAGGAAGGCAGAACAGAGGTTTAAGGAATCGGCTGAAGGAACGGGCTCAAAATTGGGAAGAGACAATGCGTTTAAGGAGAACACTAAGAAGAGGCAGTGCATTGTGTCTTAGTTCATACCAATATATTTCTTGCTAACAAGCACTGACTGTATCCTATCTCTGTTTTTCATTCTAAACAATTGTATATTAAGTCTTAGACGAAATAGCCTAAAGCTTTCAGGATTTTGGGAGAATATAATAGCCAATATAGCTCCCGTAATCAAGAACTTTATCGAGTCTTGTACAAATATAAATGAGGATTCACACTACGGAATAGAAGCCTAGAATCTTGTCTGTTATGTCACGTGGTACTAAATTCCCTCGAGCTGAAATAAAAGGGGTTCGCTAAAACCGCTTGAAGCTGTACTGGACAAGAAGACTAATACAGGCTTGACCTTCAGGTTACATAGCCTTTAAGACGAAAATATGTGAGATACTCGCCACTATTTTTGTTCGTGTAAGGGGTTAGAGTGAAGTCTCAGTGGACTTATAGTCATCAAATCCAGTCAAGAGGGTCATATCTGTAACCATGAACTAAAGATACCCCACTTTCCGCATACGTGTATCCGATCCCTTCCAAATCGACATTTGGCGTCAAATATATATTCTATGTTGGCTATTTATGATAATTTACTTCAATCGAATTGAACTTGTGGAAAGCCATACCTCTTGTCGATTTGCAAAGCCATGTCAAAAATCACGGCAAAAGCATCACCATTATTGTCGCTCCCCACATCGTCGACCCTCGTTACAGTTCAAGCACTAAATACTACTCTACAGCTGTATGTAAAAGCGGAGAACTTCCTGAATCCTGTGATACCCGGCCATGAAATCTATAATTGTCCGGCCATGGCCTTCCTCATTACCAATCAGTTGACCGGGAGACGAATACTTTTTGATGCTGGAGCTCGCAAGGACTATTGGAACTATTCTCCGCTAGTGGCTGGTAGATTTGAAAAGGCAATTAACGTAAAGGGTTTAAGAATTGATAAAGGTGTGGATGAGGTCTTGGTTGATGCGGGAATAGACTTAAATGCTTTGGAGAGCGTGGTTTGGAGGTAAGTTATTACTTTCTCACGAGGATATCAGGCTGTAAAGCTTGGAAAAGACCTCAGAAACTGTGGAGTCTCCATATGAACTTCTTTCAATCCAGTCACTGGCATTTTGACCACATAGGGGACATGTCAAAATTCCCCCACCCGGTCAACATCGTAGTTGGACCAGGCTTCAAAGATAATCTTCTCCCTGGCTATCCTACCACCAACCCGAATTCAGCACTCTTGGAAACCGATTACAGGTTAGGAATCATATTATTCTTGATTGACGAATCTTGCGGGCTAACATACTTGAAAATTCAAGCAACCACGAGCTACGAGAGATTTCATTTCATCCAAGTTTCAAAATTGGCCAGTTCCAGGCATTTGATTATTTTGGAGATGGCTCTTTCTATCTCCTCGATGTCCCAGGTCATGCCATTGGTAAGTCTCGAATTTTCGGCACAAGCTCAAGCCTACTAGTTTGAATTACTCATTGCTCCTAAACAACTTTAAGTTACTCCCAACAATTATGTAGAACAAGTAAACTAATTTGGCTGGCTGTAGGTCATATGTGCGGACTCGCTCGCACAACCGCAACGTCATTCATGCTTTTTGGTGCCGATAGCTGTCACTTTGCTGGAAGTCTCCGACCTTCTTCTTACATACCTCTACCGGAAACTTTGGACCTTGAATCTTCGGGTCTTGATTCCTATTTTCCAAATCCATGTCCTTGCTCTTTGTTTTCAGCCTGTCATCCAGCATCTACAGATGAAGATAAGAGGACAACTGCTTATTATACAGCTAGTAAAGCTCCCGGCAGTGCATACGTAGATCCAGACATGGCAAATAAAAGTATTGGTGGAATTAAGGAGTTTGATGCTAGTCCGGATGTATTTGTTTGTCTAGCTCACGATCCAGCTTTGTTTGAAGTGTTGCCGCTCTTGAATTCGAGCGAGGTAAACCAGGTCAATGATTGGCAGGCCAAGGGCTACAAGGAGAAGACGAAATGGAGATTCTTGAATGAGTTGCCAAGGGAGGGAAAGCCTGGAAGGGAACCTATCGTTTTGGGGTTTTGGAGAGATGGGAAGAAGGTTGATGTCACAGAGGCGATGAGGAGGTAGAATTCTATGACACTTATTTTCGATTTTTAATATTATAGGTGCTTTGGCCATAATTATCTCTGCGTCTTTGAAAACGTCTTTGAAACAGTCTTTTGGAACAAGCAAGCTAACAATGTTACAAAATCAATGAGAGTGATGTCTCTGTTCTTCCTCTTTTAATTCAGGGTGATCGTAGAGTATATCACCTGAATTGTATTCAAGTATCGAACACAAACTACTGCCGTTGTGTGTAAGTTGTTTGAAATGTATATATCTCAGGCTTGAATATATAGGTAAGAAGAAATGTGGTGTTTCAGATTGAGAGTATCGTTAAATAGAATATTGAGATTCCGTCGCGCAGATTTATAGAAGACAAAATATCTTCCGTGCAATTCGAAACTGACTGTGGCTTACTTGACCTCAGTAATTGATTGATTTGAACTCATTCGTTATAAGCCGCTCACTTGAACTCAAGTGCAGGGTTTGACTGGAAATAATTTGAGTACCTTTAAGTTAGTTAACAAACATACCACATGCCGAAACGAAAGTATAATTCAGATTAAAATGAAAACGTATTATGAATGAAAATTGATTATATAGATGTCCAACAGGTGTGAGATGGTGCTGTGTATATCATAACGCGCATTTCGAGATCGTCAGTACGTGAGGTGAGAAGTGTCGGAAGGTGTGTCGAATTATTCGGTGTCGCATTAATGGTACGCTTAGTAATAAGCTGAGGCACGTGTTGTAATATCTTTATTCAGACTTCACGACTTACCACTTGATGATTGTTACTTCATGATTGTGCCAACATTAAATTATTGAGCTTGTAAATTCGACTCCAATGATTATCATAAACCGTCCTTAAGCCTACTGCGTAGAGCAAGGAAGTTTGGGATTGAACGCACTGAACTATATGCGGGCTGTGCTCAAATCATGACCCCTCGACCATGACGATAGGCATTCCGTTTCTCTTATATCTCTTTTCTCGGCCTGTCTAATTGAGGTAGATCAGTCATAACTATCGATTCCTGCTTCGGCTTTTGATATCACCAGCTTTGAGTGACAAGCAAACTTGAAACTCGACAGATCAAGCCCTTCACAACTTCATGGCTTCTTCTAGTATCGAAGTATGTGGAGCATGTTGTGGAAGCAAAGCGTTGGTCTGTACTTCATCTTAGCGGGCCTATGACATAGTCTTATGTTCATCTTAATTCAATTGTTTCTGCAAGTCATTTAGTGGATTGGATAGGTTTGCCGCCACCTGCGGATACTTGCTATCTCGATTCACTGGTGTCCACTCTGTGGTTCACTAGGAAATGACCAATGCCAATATGAAGCACTGAAGCAGATTTAGAACCATTAAAATTATGTAGCCATCCGAGACTTACCTCCAGCGCTCTATCCATGGACCATGGTTATGCCATGATGCCTCATCGGGGATAAGAAAATAAGAAAATGGACCTCGGCAGTACGGGGTAAGTGACAAGACTTTACCAATCCAGTAGTGGGTAGATCACCGAAACACTAATAGATCACGGCGAATAACGCTCTTGATAGACCCACTTGTCCATCGCACTCACACATTTCTCAAGAAAAATCGCAGTTGCACTGATTGCAAGTCCCTATTATTGCTTGTTGCTATTTACTGGACTACTCCAGGAGGTTTCGATCCGCAACCCCAGAAGTACATTAGTCTCATCCGTTATCTGTCATAAAAACATAGTCATTCACGGAACTCCCACACGCTTTGGATTTCACAAGTTCACAACCCAAGAAAAGATAACTATCTCAACATCAAGCCTTCGAGATTACAGTTACAGCTCAGCTTAACATCCCACTTCACCATGCCATCCCAAACTATTCGCGTCTCTCACCTTGGCGGTATTGAGGCTGGATACTCGATGCCGCTCCCTTACGATTCCAGCAAGCCAACTGTGGTCCTCGTAAACTCTATGTGCACGACCACCGATCTTTACCGTGAACAGTTTACCAGCTCCAAACTCACGGACGCCATGAATCTCTTAGCCATTGAACCACTTGGTCATGGGGCTACTGTCAGTGCCTCCGAGCACTTCACTTATTGGGATTCAGCAGCTATGAATTTGCAAGTTATGGAAGCCTTGGGAATCAAGAAGGCTTTTGCTTTGGGAACCTCTCAAGGTGGATGGATTGTTACGAGGATGGCTTTGTTGGCGCCTGAGAGGGTAAGTCTCCTTCATTACAAGGAAATCGGCTAGCATCTTCACTGAGTAGACATCACTTACACGTCCACGTGATAGATTGAAGGTATTATCCCACTGGGTACGTCAATGGACTACGAGTCCTCATACTCACGTACGAAGAACTGCTGGGACCCTCAGCCAATGCTATACCCGTGGGCTGAAAAATGGACAAGCACTTCTCCAACGCCTGACTGGATAGTTGAGGACGAGTGGTGCGGTATGGTCGGATCTGTAGGTTTTGGTGCAGCTGCTACAGAAGCCACAACAGCTTTCTGGACGCAGACTCTGAAGCAGATCTACATGGGTGATATTGGCCGCAAGAAGGCGCGTATGGCAGTCCTTTGTCTGCTGTCACGCGACGGGCTGACTATGCGGTTACAAGACATTAAATGCCCCGTTCGATGGCTGCAGGTAGGTTTCAACTTCCCATTCCCGAGAGTCTGGTGATTTGACTTCTGGCTACTTAACATCTGATCAATTTTAACACTCTATTACAGGGTAGCGAAGATCTTCCCTATGGAACCGAATTGCCAAAGGAGCACATCAAGCTGTTCATCAACTCGCCAGATGCAACTTTGGAAATTGTGCCGGGAGGAACTCACTACCTCAATGCATCTAGCCCCAAAGAGATTGAGGCTGCGTTGCTGGACATGGTTTCAAAGTATCACAAGGCGTAAAATAAAGCGGTACCAACATAAGCTTTTCTATGGGTTGAGGAAAAGCGACTAGTTCCACAACTGCAAGGCCCGCCATAACAATGGCAAAATAATTAAGTCCTTTGATTCTACTTCCGTATTAAAACTTCCTTAGTCTCGGACTTTATGATGCTTCTCCGTACAGTACAAAGACTCGAGAAAGGTCCGGAGGTACGGAAAGCTTCAACACCAAGAAGTACAGTACAACGTTGTAGGCGGGTCTAGCCGGGCCTCGTTTTCCCTGTCTAGTCTTGCAGTTTAACGCACAGTTTACGCACGACGATTATACAGGGATTCGAAGTACTCCAAGCAGCACTTGGACTTCACCAAATGAGTTTCATGCCTAAGTGTTCCATCGCGAATCGCTTGGACTAATCGTAACAATAAAGATTAGATAACAGAAAGCGCTACAAGCGAGGTTCTTCCAACAACCATCAAGAATTTACTTGTTTCGGGGAATTGGCTAAGCGATGGACGAGCAGGGTAGAATCACCGAGTGCAAGGAAGCCACTGCATCGCTACCACAGTACAATTCCCAGTCGCAAACAATTGCAACCTCGTGAATGTGTTTTCCAGGTATAGAAATGTCAGTCTCTGACATGTCAAAGACCAGAAGAAGATAAACGACGACTTACTTTCCTGAAATGCCTAGAGCCATCTACTTAACTCCGACTCCTTGTACGGAGTGCCTGGCAGGCGACGATCATTACCGGAGAAGCGAGTCGCCTTCCCGTAATGCTGGACCCAGTAACCTGGGGGAGCACCAGCCAACGAAAATTCCGGATCAATGGTGGAGCGGGGGATAGTTATAGAAAAGCCATGAGCCTGTTCTGAGCTTCGGTACACCCAGAAACCGTTCTTGTGTGTCAGAATCAGATGTGACAGGATTGGTGAAGTCAATAGTGACTGCATTCTTTCTCGAGTGTTAGCTGATGAAGGAATGCATATATAGAGTGTACTCTCAGAAAAATGGGAACATGTCTTCAAAGAACCACCTCCGGAAGTTTATTATCGACTAACACTCCTCCCGTACGCGACGGTACGCTAGACTCCACAACTCGGGCGTAGTTCGTTATGCCTGACACAGAAGGGTTCTGCTTGAGGCATTTCGGCCACAGTGCGACCCTGCCCTAACATTTCTCTCCACTTTATACCAGAAAATACTAAACAGTCGCCAAGAGGCATGTGTACTTCAATCTGATCCCCTTCTACGCACGTAATATGGGGACAAAGTACCTCATCAAGGTTGCACCACTTCGATAACAATCTTTAGATCTACCTTTCTACTTTCCATCTTCAATTCTTCAAGGGGTCCAAGAGCTCTCTTCCCTACATCATTTTGCTTTCGGTTGATGCATGCTCTACTGCTCTACTCCACAGACGTCTCTAGACGGTAGTGGAGAAGAAGTAAAGGGAGGCTCTCTTCAGGGTAGACACTGCTAGGAACGTGCTTGTGGATTTCATCTATAATTGTCTCCAACCCGTTTTCCACATCGCCGACAGGTATCTTCTCCGCATTCACTCCATCAGGTTTTCTTGCTAGCGGCACCAGAGAGTCTTATCTTAGGACGTTTCGAAATGTCGACGTCCTCTGCGACGGTTGATATCCATGAAAGTCAACAGAGCTATACAATTGCCACTATCTGGGGTGTTACGGCTCTTGCTGGTGTATCGGTACTTCTGAGATTGTTGGCGAGATGGGATACCAAGGTACCTATGGGTCTGGATGACTGGCTCATCGTCAGTTCTTTTGCTTTGTTGCTGGTGGTCGTGGGATTCTGTATGGGAAGTACGAGAACCTCCGTATACATCTGACATGGAATATCTATTGACTTAGGCAGTGGTTCACTTTGGAATGGGGCTACATGCAGAGGTATTGCAGGTAGCAGACGTAGTTCTGATTGCTAAGGTACGTTGGTTTCTTTTTGTTTTGTTTAATGCATCCAATTGAGCAGTGCTTACCTGGTGTCCAGTTCTTGATGATAGCTGAGATCCTTTACGTTGTCAATCTCGTACTTACAAAGCTGTCACTCCTCACCATGTACTACCGCACCGCATCTTTCCAATTCAAAGTTTCAAGATATGGGCATACGCCATTGGAGCGTTCATTATCACATGGGTTATAGCCATTATATTCGTCTTCATATTCATATGTACGCCTGTGAAGAAGCAATGGTATCCACAAGTCCCAGGAAAGTGTGTAAATCAGGTTGGGACCTGGTGCGCAAATGCAGCATCCACGATATTCAGCGATGTTGCTATCCTCATTTTGCCAATTCCGCACATCTGGAAACTAAACACAACTCTTGTACAACGCATTTCTCTTATCGTTATTTTCGGACTTGGATTTTTGTAAGTGTTCCGATGGCCTGTAGCCCATTCTACAATTTATCCAATCTAATATGCCTCTAGCGTTGTCTTCGCAAGTGTATATCGCTTCACGGTTCTTTTCCAATACTCGAACGCAGATCCATCTTGTAAGTGGCAAATCTGAAACTGTCTATAAAATTCTTCTAACAATATTCAAGGGACACTAGCTAAAGTAGTCGTCTGGACCATCATCGAAATCGCGGTTGGCATTCTCTCAGCATGTCTCCCTACCCTCCTTCCCATCTTGCGCATGATCACTAAACGCTTTGGATGGGCTACTCAAAACGCTTCACGCGACAAACAATCTGGTCTTGGAGGAAGTCGCGGACCTAGTAGACTAGGTCGCAATAACGCTACCACGAGCGGCAATCATAATGTCAACGATACACGAGCTCCTTTTCAGCGACTTGATAGCTCTACCTTGTCGCCGGCAAAGGGGAAAATGACTACGGGTATTAGCTCATCGAGGAGTGTTAGTGACGTTGGTAATGATGGAGGGTCCTTAGATGGGGATGAGATTCCTTTGCATAAGATTATGGTTAGGACTGATATGAAGTGGGATGAGGCTGAGAAGACCCATGCTTCGAAAAATTGAGCGTCCATGTTAGTTTTCCAGAGTCAAAGGTGTACTTGGGAGTGGATCGGTGTATACTGGTGTTTGATATCGGTTGGGAAGACAATGTAGTATTATGGGATATGACATATAGGATATGAGCTATAAGCTAGAAAAAGCATACATGAACAAAATGTACTAAATTTACTTGAATCTTAGCCATAGTTCTGCATATATAGTCTCTTGTCTCCGGCCAGAACTTTGATTGGATTGCACTTCCAGAGCTACTTGATTACTATGCTCTTGGCATGACCCTACATATACCAGCTATCAATGTAACATGGCAGCTTCTGAACAGAAGTGAAGAATACACTACTTTAAAAAGTAAGCGAGGGGAGAAGTTTAGGATTTCACATAAACTAGGACCGAAAGGACGACTTTACGAATAGCAAGTAGAGGACTACATTGTCGATAGTGGTTTTCTATTTGATAATCTAGTAAACCAAGCATGCAGTGATATTATCCTCTAAATTATTTCATAAAGGGAAAAGACCCAACTACCCTTCACAATTGAATCAGCACTTACAACATGCTTACAGGACAGCGTAGAGAGCTCTTGTAGTATCATTTAAAACTAGTTTTTATTTCTCTTTTATATTTGCTTCTAAATTTTGGGGTTCATTACTGTGTATCCTCAAGAGAGCATAGCCCTTTACTTTATGATTTTCTCACTAATCAGTTACTTAGTCAATCACATCTAATCCACCATCTTCCAACCCGACAACTAACTGCAGACACCGAGAACCGTCATTATTACAGCAGGTTACCAGAATCTTAAGAAGTACACCAAGAGCGAGAGAAACCACATTACAAATACTTAGTAGATGGCTAGGTCTACGAATCGATACTTACTATATAGTGATTTGGTTGGCAATCAACCACGTAATAACAGCACACTTAGCTAGTTTATAATTGTAGTACCTGATATGATCTGTATGTACAGTATCCGGCTGCCTAGAATGCTATAGAGTGTTTAATAAATTAAGATGCGAACCTGAATTTCATTGTGTGGAATATAGCGACTTAGAATATGTACTTGGTTAGTCCAACGTTCTCTGGTGTTATGATGTTGCTAATCGTAAAGTAAGTATACCGTAGAACAAGGTTTATATAATGATGAGTACTATGGGGTCTATTATAGTACTGTTCGAGGATTTTTAAGAGAGACAGACGGCTTTTCATATTAGTTCAGGAATGGACAATTTTAACAATATACATTTTTGAAGAAGTATAATTTTTATAGCGCGGTTTCGCCAAACGCTAATTTAGACAGATTCCGTTAGATTGTCGATATTCTGATTCTAGACGACGCCGTAATTCATCATCATCTTACCACTCCCATCAGCGATCCAAGCGTGCTACACTATCTAAACACAGAGACTATTCAGAACGACCCTGCTCACATTACCACCTATACAAATGGATGGCGTTTACATTTTCACGAGATATATGCTTGTGCTAACAGCAGACATACGGTTGACAAGAGAAGTAGTAACACAAGAACACCAAGGGATAGTTATCTTATTCAAAATGTCTGTCTCTAGAGCTAGATTCTGCCCAATTACTCTTCATCTATCTGTTTATTGCATCTCTGTTGATGGGAGTTAACTTGGCAACGATTGTCTCGCTACTGCCGTCGCCATTGTTGACATTTTGTGTTTGTTCAGTTGCAATATGGCGTCGCTTCTTTTCTTCGATTTTGATTCCATAGTAAATTCCGGCAACCGGGTTATACAATGTGTTTTTCAGGACTTCAGCCAGAGTACAACCCTCCAAATTTGTACTAACATATCTTCGTAAGTTAGAAGCTAACTCCGTGGGATCAGCCCATTGCGCGAATTGAACAAGACCTACGCAGAGGCCGACCCAGTGGTATATCTCGTCAGGATTTAGTGTTGATTCGTGTTGTCTATACTCGATCGTTCTCTTCAAGCCATCAGCATACGGTATTCTCAGATTCTGGATATCGTAAGCGACGCGAACAGTTGGATAGACGCTACACTTATATGATTTCATAAGATCCGTCAACTCATTCACTGATTGCGCGGCAAGAATGTTCTCAAGTCCGTCGGCGCGTTTCTGTGCTCGAGATTTATCCCGATGGAATCGCCCTAAGTAGGAACCTGATTCTAGTGGAGGACAGTGTTCGTGATCGGCAACAACCCGATGTGGAGAGTGGACGTCTGCTATGAGATCTTCGAATGTCCAAATCGTGGATATCAGATTCTTTACTGTTTGAAGATTGAAGCCGTTTGTGTGGTCTCCTACATGAACGTGCGAGCCACAGCTTTCATTCATGTCGATACGATACGTCTCATGTAACAGCACGACAGCCTCTCTAATCGTATTCAAGTTTTCTAGTCGGAATTCGTAGACGGGAGAATTGATCTCGATTGGATACCATTCGTAATCTTCATGGTAACCTGTCGAAGGAGGTTTTACGCTCGAATCTTGCGTTATCTTGTACTTCTTTGGATCTGTGCCGAAAAAGTTGTGGATATCGATTTGGTAAGCTGCATAGTTTGATTTTGTCAGTGTATCAACAATGTGTTTCCGCACGGCATTCCAAGCATCTGCGCTCTGGAATTCCATCCCCTTCGTCATAGAATACTTTCGTGGGTCTTCGGGATCTGGATCTGGCTTGCCCTCCTTTATAGTTGCCAGTGCAAACTCAATCTCGATACCGAATGTCAGAGGATTTCCCCCCTCTTCTGCTTCTTCCATTAGGTGTGACATTTCGTGGATATTTTCTTGTTGATGCAAAGCTCGTTAGGTCTTTATAGTAACCTTAAGTAACTTATTAAGCGAGATAGGTAATAATGTTTCTCTGGTGAATCGCAGGTCAAGCTACTTTCTGGAATTACATTTATGAAATGAAGTTAGGTTGAAATATCAAATTACAATGCTATTGTACCTCTACTGTCTAATGAACCGCTTTGTTACAACAATGTTCTAGTCATTCCTGTCTAGGTTTCTTCGGCTACTTTGTTTTTTGAATGACAAAATGACAAAGTCCCTTTCATTCTTCCAAAATGTCTCAACAAGGTTGCCATATTACAAAGAAACAATGGTTATTGTCTACAGAAAATCAAGCAGCCACCGCACCAAAGAAGAATCACAATTACTATCGTGCTTTCGTTCTTGGTCCTAGCTACACTTAGGTTAAATCTGATCATTGCCATCTGGCAAGGAACAAAGAACAATCATGGATGATTTACAAGGGAAAGATAAGAAAAGTTGGGTTGCCACCCAACCACTTATTGAGATAAAGTACACGGCGCATGAGGGGAGAGTGCGCGTTGGGTATAAGTCTACTCGCACTGTGACTGCCTCTCCTTCCATTCCCAGCTCCTGTCCATCGGCTCTAATGGAATAAGCAATACAATTACCAATTAAGGATGGAATGACAACAATACCAAAATTAATTTTTAACTTTTAAGCCTCAGTGCGGTAACTTAAGAGGAGGAATCGACTTTTCATCAGGCACAAAGATGCGCAATATTAGTTACAGATTCTAACTCGAAACTACTCAAAATAACTTCTCGATTATTTTTAGCTCAATTTCCTCGAGTTCAGACGTGGTATTCTCTATTGTTTTAAGATTCTTAAAAGCTAGATGAAGTCCTACTTCTTCAGAGAAGAATATAGGTATCTATTTGAGTAAAAAGTGGTAGTAGTAGATGGGATCATCCTGAAGAGATCGCTTAATACAGATTAAGTCCCTTTTTGAAACAACCACCCTCTACCTACCATCAAAGCATTTAAGTTATCCTGAACGTTTGGTCTAGCTTAGAGTAGCTTCTATGTGTAGATTTGTGGCAAAGCTTAGCTAAGCAATATCTCAGCTAGAATTACTAATTGGAACATATTAGGCGAGAGGTTTCTGTGTTGTGGTGTTGTTTAGTACTTAGGTACAGGTATTGACTTTATCCCTTAAAATACTTCTATTCTCACCATCGGATCATGAGAACTTTATACAATCCATATCTTGTTCTTGCCATACAATGTCTGCTCAACCAATACCATATTTCCAAGTCTTCCAAGAGCCTTCTCTCAACAACATATTGAGAATGTGAAATTTGCATGTCATCAGAAAGCAGAGAAGTTCACAATTTTACCAAGTCTAAATAATTAATGACTACTACGTAACAACAAGTAAGTGAATAACAATAAAGATGAAAGTTCGCCGCAGAACAAAACTAGTTCTGATCTAGGTAAATTCGAGAATAACTTCTTCTCCAAGCATTATAATTCATAAGAAGCAACCTCTCTAGAGTTTCTGCAAAAAGAAAACCTACAACCACCACTTCTGACCCTATACTTTGTCGTTCCTGTCTGGTTACAGTAGAGTTCTTTCGTGTATTATCTTCTAAGAAGTATGTGTAGGAAGTATATTACAGAACCACTCCTATTCCGTAGTAACCTTGCTAAGCGAGGAGGGCATATTACGAGGAACTCACTTGAATCCTTCGTAGACAGAATAACTTATTATTACACAAACAATCAAAAACCTGTTACCACATATATTCCTAGGAATACTATGCCCTGTGATCCCAACAGTATGTGTGCGCATTGAATGTTTAGTACCTCCGTATCGCAATTCAACTAATCCAGCTTTTACGCCTACTATTCCATAAATCCTAGCAATATTGTATGCAAGTTAATCTCAAAAGTAGAAACTCTGATAGTAGAAATCTTACATTACTATATAAGCCTCTTTATGCACTTCCCAATCGCCGAGAATTAATAGGTTACCGATCAAAAAAGTCCTTGCTCGCTTCTACCCCACCCTTCATTCACTTCGTACAAGGTGTGCACCAAAATGATTCCACCATCCTTATTGGGATGTACAAGTGACCTAATCCTCATGCAGTCACTTCCTCGTACATACATACATAATCTGATAGATAAGAAACATTCCAGAGTCCATCCTACATTTGGCAAATACCCCTCCTCCCTTTCTTTCCCCGGCAGCAATTGCCTACCTAGATTATCTCAACATCCACTCAACACAACACTACAACACCACCCCCAAAAATCCCAACTTCTAACCTCCCTAATCGACTAGGACAACAATGTCAACAACAACAAACAACAACAACTTCAAAATAAAAGAAACACCCATCGAAAACTTCCGACCCCTAAAAGTCCGCGTGATAGGCGCCGGAATCTCAGGAATCTACCTCGGGATTCGAATACCGCAAAGACTGCGAAATGTAGATCTACAGATCTATGAAAAGAATGAAGGGGTCGGTGGTACCTGGTGGGAGAATAGGTATCCTGGTTGTGCTTGTGATATACCTGGTATACCCCTTCTTTCCTTCCTTCCTTCCTTTCTTCCTTCCTCACCTCCTATTCCCCGTCTTTACATTTCAAAACTATTTTTGTACTTGATAGGATGTGTGTTTGTGTATGTGTGTGAAAGAGAGATGAGACAAAGATCTTGGAAGTTGATTAAAGCTGATAAGTTGATTTAATTGAAAACAAATAGCACATTCTTATCAATACTCATTCGAACCAAATCCAGATTGGTCAGGCTTTTATTCTCCGTCAGATGAAATATGTCGATATCTACATGGTGTTGCCGAGAAATATGGTGTTTTCAGATTCGTGAAGTTGGGGCATAAAGTTGTAGAGTGTACATGGGATGATAATGCTAAAAAGTGGTAAGTATATCAAATTCACCAAAAACAAAGATTTCATTTTTGTTATTGGTGACGAAAAGTATTAATAGCGTAATAGGAAACTTATAGTTGAGAATATAGCGACTGGGGTTACATTTGAGGATGATGCTGATTTCGTAGTTGCTGCGAGAGGAAACTTGAATGAGTTTTCTTGGCCTGATATTCCTGGACTTAATGAATTTAAGGGTGAATTGATGCATTCAGCAGCTTGGAATGAGAGGTGAGTTCTTATGATCTTTACTCACGTTAAAACCAGTCAGAGTTATCCATTTATGTAGCCATTTCTAGGAGTTGAGGAGAAGAGTAACTCGGGGAGTGATTTGAGAAGAAAAAGGAACTAACATTCAAAAGCTATGATTTCAAGAACAAGAAAATCGGGCTTATCGGCGGAGGATCGAGTTCCATCCAGATAGTCCCCAAGTTACAAAAGGTAGAAGGGGTAGATTTGAGTGTTTTTCGTGCGGAACAAGACATGGATCTCTGATCCGTTTGGAGACGTTGTAATGTCGAAGTTGGGTTTAGATCCAAATGTATTAGAATGTAAGACATTTTATCATTCTCTTCTCTAAGACTATTATTTACTAACAAAACTATCAGTCTCAGAAAAACAACGGAAAGAGTTCACAGCAAACCCTGAAGCGTACCTGCAGTTTCGAAAGATTATCGAAGCCGATGGAAATGCTGTTCATGGATTAACTTGCATACGAGATTCTGAAAAGGCGGCTGAGTATATTGAGATACTTCGTGCAATGGCAACCGAGCGTCTTCTCAAAAAGCCAGAATTACTTCCTTCTTTCACCCCTAAATTCGGCATAGGTTGCAGGCGATTGACTCCCGGCGTTGGATATCTCGAGGCTCTGGTGGAAGAGAATGTCGATTTCATTCCGGATCCTATTTCTTGTATAAATGCCAAGGGTGTCCAACTTGAGAATGGGAAGCAGATTGATGTCGATGTCTTGGTTTGCGCTACCGGTTTCAATGTTTCAATGGTTCCACCATTCCCGGTAACAGGACAGAAGGGGGTGACTCTAAAGGAGAAATTCACTCCTTTTCCACAGACATACTTATCTGTAGCTGTCGACGGGTTTCCAAACTATTTCATGATGTTAGGTCCAAATGCTGGCATTGGAGCAGGATCTCTAACTCTAATCCTCGAGGGCCAGGGAGATTATATCATCAAATGTATTCGGAAACTGCAGAAAGAAGATTACGTATCCATGACACCTAAGCAAGCGCGCGTTCGAGATTTCTCCGATTATGTGGGAGAGTACTTTAAAAGGACAGTGTATATGGATGCGTGTAAGAGTTGGTATAAGAGTGAGCGTGGTCACGGAGATCGTATAACGGCACTATGGCCTGGTAGTAGTCTTCACATGCTCGAAACTCTGCGAGCGCCTAGGTGGGAAGACTACGAGTTTGAGAACACGGATGAAAACAGATTACGATGGTTAGGAAATGGTTGGAGTGTTTGTTTAATAGAGGGGGAGGGGGATCCGTCATTCTATTTGAATCCGGATATTGTAGATATTCCTCCTGCTGAAACGCCTGAGAGTGAGCCTAGATACAAGATCCGGTCTTTTTCTCATTGAGATTCGAGGAAGATCCAAATCGCAAAAGGCTCGAAATGCCTTACGCTGTACAATTTAGTGTTAGCCTACATGTGATATATCAATCCAAGGATATAGGTAAGTTATATTATATGTATTACATCTCCGAAGAACTATATCGTTCAATTCGCTTAAGTTGTTCAACCTAAAGAGGGTTTCGGCGTGAAACTACGAAGTAGTCTAGCCGGTATGAAGTAGGAAAGAATGCAAACATTCTGTATTTCTCTGCTTACTTATCTATAAAATGGACCCAAATCTACTACTGCGCACATGGAAAGTCAATGCCTGATACGTCCACTCCTGTACATAAGTTGGAAGTGTCTTAGACACTAACCTACAACGCAATGCCCTGCCCCTGACTACCTTTCAACGTACTGCAAATACGTGTTTGGAGATGACCAAACAGGTCATGGGTGAAAGTCTATCTCCGCAAAATAATCCTAGCTGCCCCCCTGAGGCGAACTTATAACATGGATAACATTGCTGCTAGCGTACAGCTTTACACTTTCGATAGTTTAAAGTTTCAGCCTCCTGCGTTCACTTGAATGCAAACAATCACATAAGAACATTTCTATAGAAATTAGTGCCAAAACCGAAGTCGCCGATTGAATATCCCACATGAGAAAGCGTATATATACTTACTGCTGTTCGGATGTTCTTGCAACCACGTATAGGTTAAACGGTTTTCAACAATAATATATTCTTTTGCCGCCAAACTATGAATTCAAACGAGTCCAATTTCCATGCTGGCGAGATCGGCACAGCAGCAAATTTCCACGCAGGCAACTTCCATGCCGGCGAGAATTTCCACGTAGGCAAAACAACGGCAAGCTCGAATTTCCATGCAGGACAAAACCTTTATACAGGCAACTTCCACGCTGGCAAGCTGACTACTAGGTCGGATTTCCACGTGGGCGAAAACTTCCATGCTGGAGAATTGCATAAATCAAAATTCCACACAGGCAACCTCCATGCCAGCGAGAACTTTCACGTAGGCAAAATGACAACTAAGTCAAGTTTCCACGCAGGTGATAACGTCCACGTGGGAGCATTGGGCAAATCGAACTTCCATGCTGGGAACTTTCATGCAGGCAACTCCCATGCAGATGAGTTCAATACAGGCAACTTCCATGCAGGAAACTTCAATGTTGGAGAATTGGATAAATCGAACTTCCACGCTGACGATAATTTCCATGCTGGTGAAAATTTTCATGTTGGAGACATTCGTGGATCGAATTGCCATGAAGGAGATAATATCCATGCGGGCGAGAACTTTCACGCAGGAGAATCAGACAAACCACAAATACATTCAAACGAGAACTTCCATGCGGGAAATCCATTTGAGATGCAAACAAAACTTTTATCATCAAGAAACTCGGCAGACTGCCCGAGACACCTTTCAACTTACGTGCAATTTTTTGCCTCGACCTACGACCACGCCTCAGCTTACAACTATGTGGAGAAGCCGCCTGTTGGCAATACATACAGCAACGTCCTGACCTCAGAGCACAAAGTATTGGTTAAGGATATTCGAGGACGAGAAAAGGATTTTGGGCTTGATGAGAATGGTGTCCTGGCTATTCAAGGGGTCCCTGATCGCTTCACCTACGATGACAGCGTCGCTGAAGACTTCTATCCTGAAGTGGAAAAACTGCTGATGGCCAACGTGCCTGGTGCCCGGCGTATTTACATCTTTGACCATACAATTCGTCGACAGCGTGGAGACCGTGGTCCTGTTACAAGAGCACACATCGATCAAACTCCTGCTTCTGCCCTTGCTCGAGTACAGAGGCATCTGCCAGAGGAAGCAGAGGCGCTTGTATCTGGACGAGTACGGTTGATAAATTTCTGGCGTCCACTCAATGGCCTCGTTGAGAATTATCCCCTCGCTTTTGCAGATTCAAAGTCTGTCCTTGATGAAGATCTAGTCGGCGTCGAGCATCGTTATCCCACTTGGACAGGTGAAACCTACGGCGTCAAGCATCGGAACACGCAGCATTGGTATTACTGGAGCGGCATGACAAATAATGATGCATTGCTGTTGCAGTGCTTTGATAGTGAAAAAGGAGGACGACTTGCTCATTCAGCCATTGTAGACCCGAGCTCTGCATCTAGAAAGCCGCGCGAGAGCATTGAGGTCAGGGCTTTGATTTTTGGCTAGAATTGAGATATTCGAAATATGAGCCAAGAAAATATAGTTTGAGTAAGGTAGATAAAGAATGACTTCAAGATTCTGCCAATAAGATCTTCTCAAGTGCCAATTGTGACATGTGCTCTGAACTTAGGAATTCTGCATCATGTCAGTCACAAGTAAGGAATTGATTGGTCTTATGAACGAGACTCACAACATAAACATATGATCAAACGGGGTCGGCCTTATAAGTTGTTGTTGAGAGTCTCACAGGGTTGATGTTGAGGAGAGATGGTGATGGTTGCGATCATCCGTTCTGCGAAAGAAAGGAAAGATTTTGGCAGATGTGATCTAAGCGAATGCGAAATCCAGCATGTGAAAGGGGAAAGCCCTGGCGAATGCGAAACACCATACAAATGCTGACGACTGCTGTGCCGCTTCGACTGAAATGCAACCAAACAAGCTTCACTGTTCCGATCTCCGACGGCGTACGGGATATCTCAGAAGTGTCTGACTTAAATGGTTAGAGTATCTTATCTGCCTTGCAGTACCGTCCAATCTACCGGCACCACTCGCATAAAAGCGTATCTCTGATTTGCTAGACTCGACAGCATCCCTTTCATCTTCCGTTCGTCGGGTATTTCTATGGATTTTCCGTGGGGCACAGTATACTATCCCCGTACCTAGTGTACGATACTGTATTTAAACCACAAGGCTTCCTTTCGTATGTCCATTGCTTATCAATGACAAGCTTTCTTGGAAACTGCCTTACCCCATCTCCTTCCGCAAACTTCCAAGTACAATGAGTACATTTTACAAAATCCTTCTCATTCTCCTGGCTGTCGTGGTGTACTCGAAGGTGAGGAATTGGGCAAGATGGCGGTCTCTGAGGAAATGGGGAGAGTCAGAAGGCTGTGGAGATGCACCGACGGTCCCAAATATCTGGCCTTGGGGACTTGAAAGATTCGCTGTTCTACTTACTGGACTTGAGGGTAAGAATACATATAGTGCTATACAAACAGACATTTTCCTTGAGCTCCAAAAAACTGTTTATTATCATTAGCAAATAATGAGTACCGAAGTGCCTAACAGTCAACAGGCATAGACTTACTCGAGGATATGGTTCGACCCAGATTCGTCAAACATGGGTATACGCACCGCTTGCACAACGTCCTAAGAACCGTAGTCTCAACAGCAGACCCCGAAAACATCCAAGCATTACTAGCGACCAAGTTCCAAGACTTCGATCTGGGACCAGTACGATGCAAGAACTTCGCCGACGTGATCGGAAATGGAATCTTCTCATCAGATGGTGAACCCTGGGTTCATTACCGATCCCAACTAAAACCCCAATTCACACGCGATCAAGTGAGTGATCTCGATGCCGCCGAACGACATCTTGAAATCTTCTACAAGGCAATACCCGAAGATGGGGTCACAGGCTGGACAGAAGACGTAGATTTATCACCTCTGTTATTCCGCTTCACAATGGACGTATCAACGGAATTCCTCTTCGGAAAATCTACAAATACACAAACTCGAGCCCTATCACCCGATAACAGCAGTTCCAAAGATCTAAAACAAGATATGGATTTTGCTGAAGCGATGGCATTCGCCCAAGAGTATCTATTCTATCGAAGTCGATTCGCAGGTCTATACTGGCTAGCGAATTCCAAGAAATTTCAATTAGCTTGTAAGACGCTAAAAGATTTCACGTCGGATTTCGTAAGTGTGGTTTTGGATCCGAATAATAAACGTGCTGCAGCCGGGATGGGTCAGAAGGAGAAATTTGTTCTGCTCGATGCTCTTGTTGAGGAAACGAGGGATCCAACTGAGTTGAGGGATCAACTGTTACATGTTTTACTTGCTGGAAGAGATACTACGTGAGTTCCATCCTGTTTCTTCTACAAAATCCAATCTCCTATTTAATAAATAACAAAATTCAAATTAACATCCCCAACCTGCCTAGAGCTTCCCTCCTCTCCTGGACCATCCTCCTCCTCTCTCGCTACCCCCCCACCGAACTCCAAAAAGTCCGCCAAGCAGTCCTCTCCCAATTCGGAACAACCACTCAACCAACCCAAGAAATGACATTCACAACCCTAAAACACTGCAAACCAATCATCCATTTCCTCTATGAAACTCTTCGTCTATACCCATTAGTACCCATGAATGGGCGAAGAGCAGTACGGAATACGACGTTGCCGACTGGAGGCGGTAGGTCGGGTAAACAGCCTATTGCTATTATGAAGGGTGAACAGGTTGGTTTTCCTAGTTATGTGATGCATAGGAGACGTGATATTTGGGGGGATGATGCCGATGAGTTTAGACCGGAGAGGTGGGAGGGGAGGAAGTTGGGGTGGGAATATATTCCTTTTAGTGGGGGACCTAGGATTTGTCTTGGTCGTGAGTTTATTTTCCTTTCTCTCACTCTTCTCACAAGATTTATTATTCTTGCCCCCAGTCGGAGCTTAGAGATGCAGCTGCGTTCCGACTTGGTTTAGTGAGAATTGAGTCAGTCACTGCCTTTCTTCATATTTTACACCAAGTTGGTGGCTGGAAAGCGTGATTGGGGACATTACTCCTCGATTTCGCGATATAACATGGATCAAGAGATTTTATCAGAGTATAGAGAAAGGAGTACAACTCGAGGATATCTATATATCCCCAAAAACACCATCTCAGCCCCCAAACTCACTCCCCAAAACTCACCAAATTCAAAACTAACCACCCAACCCCAACAGAACAATACGCCTTAAACGAAGCCTCCTTCGTCCTAGCAAAACTCGTTCAGAAATACGACAAGATCGAACCCATCGAACCCATCACCGATCCCGCAGCACCAATCAAGAAAAAGTTCACACTTGTTATGTTTCCAGCTGATGGGGCCAAAGTCAGATTGCACAAAGCTTCTGATTAGTTTTATTTTTTGGTTTCCGTCGTCGGTTAATTGGCATCTTTTTATGTACTACATACACTGTACCACCACTTCACTCGCTTTTCAGAATATGGGAACCGGAGAAACGGTAATGGGAGTGCTATGGGATGGTATGGGTAAAATGAGTAATAAATCAAACCGGGTATATATTAACGCCTTTGTTCCCCAAATCCATCACTCAATCGAAGAAGCAAGCCTCAATTTCCTACTTCCCTCCATCTCTCCTTCAAACGAGCTCCGCCATAAAACCTCATTTCGCTCCCCGATAAGTCACCTTTCTTTCACCCAACCTCTCTCCAAAACTAAAACCTCAACTCACAAATCAAAAAACAAAACTCGCCCATCCCCTCTTGTCCTTCTTCTCAACCGGTCTATATTTCCCGTATGCCTCCTCCAACTCATTCTCCGTCCAGTTTCTATATGGTTCTGTACCAATGTATCCACCTGCACGATCGCGAGCAAAGTATTTCAAATACTCTCCCCTCGGCATATATATGACCTTTGTTATACTCGTCGGCTGCGATTTCGTTTTCTCTGGTTTAAGTTTGGCTAGGAAAGAATGTCGTCGTCTTTATGCCAGTTAGAAAAAGATCAGCATTTCTTCTCATCCTTCTCGCAAAAGTTCTGAAGAAAAAGAAGAAGAAAAAACAAGAAAGCGGAAAAAAAAGGGATTTTAACAAATTGAAGGGGGGGGGGGAGAAGAAAAAAACAACTTACGGTTTCTCCTTGATTTCAGCTGATAATGATGGATCAGACGAGACAGACGAGGGTTTAGGCGAGGGAATGACATTAATAACAATAGCAGGAATAATACTCTCGTCCGTATACCGCTTCGGCAGTAATTGAGGAACAGAATGAATATCGCCGGCAATATTAGCAAGAGAACTTGCTTTGAAAGCAGGCATAGGACGTCCAGTTGCTGTGAAGCGCTGTATATCATCGGGAGTTAAAGTCGCTACATCGCCCTCAGGATGCACGAGAGGTTCCAAGTCGGAATCGTAGGAGTTGAAGAGATTTGGTTGTTGTGTGTGTTTGTTGCGTTCATGGGTAGTGAGGTGATGTTGGTTTCTGGGTGGACGTATCGAATTGTGCTGTTATCATCGTCGCGGTAGGGGAGGATTGAGGGCGTTGTGGTCGAGGGTTTGCGCTCGGAGTGGTAGGTTATTGTTGTTGTGTTCATAATTGCTGCTTGCTATTTACCGTTAAGAAATACTACTTCTTTAGAGCTGTGCTCTCCCGTTTTAAGTAGTGTTGTGGCGGATTGAGGAATAAAGAGAATCTTTGTGTACAAAGTGTAGGCAGCTGACGTTGAAATTGCGAGAGGAACATCGGACGATATTATATATTATAAGCAAGAACTCAAAATTTGAGGCTGCAGCTGTGGCAGCAGAGGAATGCGGGGTGAGATCACAGCATCACTACTGCAAATATGCCTGCCAGTCACGGTACTTCCCAAAGACCTCCTCCGCTCCTGTATTGGTTGCTGCAAGTGACAGACAGCTCTTAGGTCATACGAGATGGGCAGGGCTGAGTGAGGCGCGGGTTGTGGACAAGCCGAAGAATCAAAGACATTGCTGCTTCTTTACGAAGTACCTCCCACCTAATAACATAGGTAATGTAGTACAGCTTGGGCGGAATGTACCTAATATCTGGTAACACCATAACATAGCCCCAGCCCCCGTTCCAGATTAACCTCGGAATTATCTTTTGGAGGGCAGAAGCTGTAGAAATAGCATTGAAGGTACACTGATAGGTGGTAGGTGTCTTGAATCCGCTCCGAATGCTTACTTGTACTTTGAAGTCACCAAAGGGATCAGTGCAATAGAAGACAAGAGAGATTCTTAGTACTTCTACCTACCTTTCTACAACTTCTACTCATACCTACCTACCTACCTACCCACCTACCCACCTACCTAAGGTCTGGATTGAGTTTCTTCCCCACATTGAGGGAAAGGAAAAGACATCCGATAAGATAAGGGGCTTCTTCCTTAAAAGTTAGGCGTCCATGACGTGGTGGGTCCCCGCCAGGCTGGTGAGGACTTTGAAACATCCCACCAAGGCTCTGGTCAAGTCAACAACTTGAAAGAAAAAGACCAACTTTGTCCATACCTGTCTTCCCACAACCATCCATTGAGTATGTAACATAGCCACCCCGTCAACATTATACTTGCTAATCAGTTTGTTACTTAGATTTTCCTCACAGTCTAAACCTTCCTGCTACAACCCTTCGAAATGGCTCCTCCGGCGATTATTGCTCCCTCCATTCTATCCGCTGATTTCGGAGCTCTTGGAAAGGAATGTTCAGATACGATCGGGCAGGGAGCAGATTGGCTGCATGTTGAGTACGTATCCGTAGAGCCGAGCTTTCATATCTGCAAGTTTTTGAGTTATGGGCCACACTTTTGTCCCTGTCATAAGCTTCACGGTTCCCGAAGCATGCCGTGCCACCTTTATCACCATATTGACCAAGCAAATGCTAACTTAGGTGGTCGCAGCATTATGGACGGCCACTTTGTGCCCAACATCACCTTCGGAGCACCGGTTGTCACGAAGATTCGAAGCCATGTCTCCCGACCTACAGAGAAGCACGGAAAGGGCACATTCGATTGCCATATGATGATTGCAGAGGTAATATCCTTTAGGAGATAGAGACCATATTGCTATGAGACTGATTGAACATGTGAGAGTAGCCAAAGAAGTGGGTCAAGGAGTTCCAAAAGGCAGGATGTGATTTGTACTGCTTTCACTATGAAGCTGCCATCAATAGCACAGCTGCAGAAAGCCCCGAAGCTACTACCGATTCGAAAACGAGCCCGAAGGAATTAATCCGGTATATTCATGACCAGGGAATGTTGGCAGGTATTGCTATTAAGCCCGATACGAAGGTTGATGTGCTTTGGGATATTTTAGAAACTAAGGACGATAAGGAACGACCTGATGTAAGTCATGTCGCCTTAAACTGCGGGCGAAAGAGACTGACAATCACAAGATGGTTCTTATCATGACAGTTCATCCTGGATTCGGTGGCCAGAAGTTTATGGCTTCGGAACTGCCAAAGGTTAGCGAATTGCGAAAACGATACCCCGAATTGAACATTGAAGTGGATGGTGGACTCGGCCCTGGAACAATTGACCAAGCCGCAGACGCTGGAGCCAATGTTATTGTTGCCGGTAGTGCAGTATTTGGAGCGAAGGATCCGGCCGAGGTGATTGCTAAGTTGAGGGAAGCTGTTGAGTTGAGGAGAGGCAAGCAAATGCTGTGAATATGCAGAAACGAACAAATAGATGAGCAATGATTAACGAATTACAAGGGCGGCACATGTCAAGTACAGTAGAGGGCCAAACTTGCATCCCCTGAATTGAGAGATGTCACTTGGCGGTAAAGCGGAAGCATTCCTTGAATTTGCAGCCGCAAGATCTTCCCGTTACATGGCCTGGGGCCCCGGAGAACCAATAACTTCTACCCCAGGGAGATTCCGAGTTCCTTCCACACTGTTTATATATACCGTTATCTCTCCCGTAACTTGACTCCACAGAGGCGCAGAGAGAGTAGCATCCATCTTGAGGTTATCCGCATACCATCCGCATTGGAAAGGCTCAGAATAGTGGCAGACACCGACACATCGCCGACAACTCGACAGTCTTGTTGACCCTCTATTCCAATAGCTTCATCGTGATTCGCTCGAGTCATGGGTCAAGTCAAGCGGAAGCTGTCGGTCTGGTAGGTGGGGCTTAGGTCTCGATGCGGGGTGAGACGATCAACTTTAAAGCTTGAAGGAGGCCGGAGAGCATTGACGGCAATTCAGCTAACGTCAGCGTAGAATTATATATTCGCTGCTTCTTCCAGAGTTGAGTTGGCTTCGACAGAGAACAACACCAAGAGTTTTGAGTTCTTCAAGTCTCACAAGTCTTTCCAAGCGACCGCGACCAAAAGAAAACCTTGTACCTGCAGATCCCCACAGGATCCGGAGCTGCACGTGCTGCTTTAGTCTGTCCTACCAGTCGTTTTTTAACATGGCGATTGTCGACCTCCTCCTAAGTCCCTGGACTATTCCAATTGCGCTTGTCCTCTTCTATTTGGTCCCATACTTTACTTCAAACACCGCTCTGAATTCAATTCCCGGGCCTTTAGCTGCCAAATTCTCCAACCTTTGGCTCCTACTCCAAGCGCGACAAGGGAAGCGGTACCTGAGCGTCGATGCAGCACACAAGAAGTATGGCACGTTTGTTAGGATCCAGCCGGACCATGTTAGTATCGCAGATGACTCGGCCATTCCAATCGTGTACGGACATGGTAATGGTTTCCTGAAATCGTAAGTCCTCTCTTCCCCATGAAAAACAGGGGCACATCAATTGACTAACTTTTGCCCTGAAGAAATTTCTACGATGCGTTCGTCTCTATCCAACGAGGTCTTTTCAACACCAGAGACCGCGCCGAACATACTCGAAAGCGAAAGACGGTCTCCCATACGTTTTCTACAAAGTCTATTTCGCAGTTCGAGAAATACATGCACGGGAACCTGGAGCTCTTTGTGAATCAATGGGACACCCTTTCCAACAACGCACATGGCCGGTTCGCCAAGATCGACTGCCTACACTGGTTCAATTACCTGGCCTTCGATATGATTGGAGATCTTGCATTTGGGAAACCATTTGGCATGCTGGAGAAAGGCAAAGACATTACAGAGATACAGAAGGAACCTGGTGCGCCCATTAGCTATGCACCTGCTGTAGAAGTCTTGAACCGCCGTGGAGAGGTCAGCGGAACTCTGGGATGTTTGCCTCAACTAAAACCATATGCGAAATACCTACCTGACCCATTCTTCAGCCGAGGTCTTGCAGCCGTAGAGAACCTGGCTGGAATCGCTGTGGCAAGAGTCAGCGCACGATTGGATTCTAAACAAGAGGAGGGACGGGTAGATCTCCTTGCTCGGCTCATGGAAGGTAAAGATGAGAGTGGGAATCAGCTCGGGCGTGCCGAACTTACTGCTGAGGCACTTACCCAACTCATTGCCGGGTCAGACACTACTTCAAACACCTCTTGTGCCATTCTGTACTGGGTATGCAAAACTCCTGGCGTTCTCCAGAAGCTTCAAAAAGAACTGGATGATGCTATTCCCGCAGGTGTTGATGTACCTACTTTCAACATGGTTCAGTCACTACCATACATGCAAAATGTAATCAACGAGACCCTCCGCATCCACAGTACATCCGCCCTGGGCCTTCCCCGTGTCGTTCCTCCCGGACCAGGAATTGATATTATGGGCAAGCATTTCCCAGCCAATACTGTCCTCTCTGTCCCCAGCTACTCTATCCATCACTCCAAAGAAATCTGGGGTCCTGACGCAGACGAGTATGTACCAGACCGATGGAATCATTTGACCGAGAGACAGAAAAATGCATTCATTCCTTTTAGCCATGGACCTAGGAGTTGTGTAGGAAGGAATGTGGCTGAGATGGAACTTGCCCTTATTGTAGGGACGACTTTCAGGCGGTACGACTTTGATTTGTACCAGCAGACATTGGAGACGAGAGAAGGTTTCCTACGGAAACCGCTGGAGTGTATGGTGGGGATCAAGAAGAGAAACAACGTGTAGATTTTTAGGTATGTCGGTTTGGTGCAGATTCTCATTATATGAATGAATGAGTGGGCGTTCTTTAAACTTGGGAGGATCAAATTTCTAGAATGGCAAATCTACAAACCTTAATGACTATGGCCAAGTAAGCCACGGAGGGACTTGTCGGTTTGTTGCAATAACATTTCGAGCCGTGACGCGCAGCAATGATTGCCGCAGTTAAGTTGTTATCGCAGTCTCAAGCTGAAAGCCCTAGCATCTTTTTCCAGGGGAGTTAAGTACTCCGAAGCTGTTTTACCATCTACAATTACATTACAAATACATCGTCAAAGCAATATGTATCCATTCGTCTCCATCCACATTTGGTTATAGAACTCTGCAGAACCATACGGATTGGGTCACAAGAGATCATTTCAGTTAGGGCAGAAAAGCCACCCAAGTCAAGTGAGCTACTCGCATCAACTAAATTACGCAAGGCCATGTTTATATCTGAATAGATAGGTCTTTTATAAATCAATTCATATGGTAGTTGATGTAAAGTTCACCTGCACTAGTCAAGAAGTCTAGGATAGAGCTATCAAGATATAGCTAGGTAGACAAAAGAAATTGATTTGTATGAGGTGAATTCCAATGTCCTCTAGATCACTAGGTTGTCCTGTGAGGGCGTGCCTGCCTGTTTGAGTAGGCTTCGAGTTCATGAAGTACCGAATCCGAATACGGCGGCAAACTTCTTTTGTTGACTTCCTAATCAACTTCCTTCCTGCAACATCATCAACAACACAACAACTGTTCAGAGGAGAATTGATTCTGAATATTTCACTCGGATGATCTTCATACATTCGGTGAATTCTACTCTAGGATACCTTGACGTCCAGCTTCGACAGCAAGCACTCCGTTTGGATCTGGTATGTCGAGCCTTGCCTGGTAGGCTTCATCATCAGGTTCCTTCCTCGCGATCAGGCTTGAAAGCTAATGGATACATACCAGAAGGGGTGTGTCAATAATTTATTCTGTTTCCTTCCAATGCAAAAACTGTTCGCTGATTGAAAAGCAAAGATCAACCAGTGGTGCTACCTGTTTGAGATAACCAACGACGGACTCTCCTCTTTCATTACCACCTCCACGTTGTAAGTTCAAGAGAAGATGCCCATAGGGCCTAGAGACCAACATTGAGGAAGTACTAAAAGTCATCACCTCCTCAGGTTGCCTACGCAGTCGCTCCTTACACGGAATCAACTATCGTGTTGCTATTTCTATTCGAACTATTAGGTACAAGGTAGAGACATAATGCTCATTCCTCATTCATAAAAAGTGATTTCTAACTTCTTGTGCAGAACCTGTCTGCCCGTCATATCTTTCGAGGTCATCAATGTGTTCCAGAATGTCTAGTTCCACCACAAAGAAGCCCATGTCTAAGAAGGCTTCCCAGAAAAAGGCTGACTTGAAGCAACGATTCACCTTGTTTCCCAAGCTCCCACTTGAACTACGTTGTAAAGTATGGAAGTACGCCTTGCCAGGTCCCCGATATATCGAGATCAGAAGCGAAAAGGCGCAGGTTGGCTTGAACTACCGCAATGAACAGTGGTTCCCGTTCTTCCCCGAGAAAGCACCCGCCATTTTCTTCGTCTGCAAAGAGTCTAGGGCAGAGACTTTACGATCCTACGCATCCTTGAAGGGGACCAAAGTAGGCGCCCCTACAGTTTACTGCGACTTTGAGACAGACATTCTCTGTGTAATCTCCAAATGCTTCAACTACGCGTTCTTCCCAGAATTCGTAAAGAGTCTTTCCAACCACACGAACTCAATCCGCAATATTCTCACAGACGGGAGCATATTTGGCTGGATGCTCGATGAATACTTCACCGAAAATTTTGATGCCTTGACTCAATTCTCATCTTTGAAAGAGGTCTCACTCGTCTCATACCTTGAAGAAGAATTCCAAAATCCAGACATGAATTTTGTCGAGGACGAACTCTTTACAATCCATGACTTTAAAAAATGTTCTTCTGAAGATCCTCATAAGTCTTGCATGGGGATTGTTCGAGAATTTTACGGAAAAGCAATCGCTAGCAAGAAGATGTGCTTGGTAAACGAGGGTATGTTTGAGATGCAGATGATGAAAGAGGGCTTCTCTCGGGCTGAGCAAGAGCATCCGGGATGGAATGCACCCTCTGTAAACTGCGGTTTACTTATATTTGTCGACCAACGTGGTGTGTGCGCTGGGCAAAGTGTCATGGCCGTTGGCGGTGTTCTGCTGACGAGAGAATTTCAGTGAGTGCACTATGAATCCTTTCAAATGTGAAATAACACTAATAAATAAATAGATCAGACCCAATGTAGAATTCGAAAATGACTGCAGGGCTGATGAGTTCGAATGTGGTCCTTATCATAATATCAGGACTCCAGAGTTTGATATGCGACTCTCCTCCCAACACTTCCCATGCAAACACAACACTTACTACAACCGCGACACTTTGTAAAGGGAATGAGCTATCAAAATGGATTCAGCGATTAGTGGCTACGGGACCGTTTCAAGGAGAGTTGCTGATGAGAAGAATCCAAGTCCCTACTTGAACATGTTTTGCTTTTTTGTTCGCTAGAAATTGGCTTGTATGCTTTCTGCGAAAGCGTTGCTATACTAGTCAGAACAGAAAGCTACTTTGCTAGGGCAAGTACATATTTACTGTACATTATAGCATTGGTATTGCATTTCTATCATCCGGTGCTTATAATTGCTGCGTTATTGGGCCCTTGGGAACTTCGCGTGTGGGGTCATTGCAAGACAAATGGAAAGGAACAATGTACAGTACAACGAATAATACAGAAAATTTCTGCAATATTATTCAAAAACTGCATATGTGTATGCATGGTTATTACCAATCGTTTGGCGTGGGTTTTAAGTGATGCTCTCCCCGTCTTCTATATTACATCTTGAGGTTTGTTACACAAAGCTCATAATAAGTTACGGATAAAAAATATGTGGTGGGAATCCGAGGACCAACTGTAATTCTAATTGCAACTGAAATATTCCAGTGTGAATGACCTATGTAAATTGCCTTAGCCGATTCACCTACCGGCAGAATCAAAAAAGTAAACAAGCCTCACAACTACCTACCCATATAACCCAATATAACCATATCCACCTCAACAAACAGAACAGGCATGTCGCAGTGGTAAGCGGCGCAGGACAAATTCTGTTTGAAGAGGAGGAAATCAGAATGAGTAACTGAACTAACTCATGGTTCGCCAAACCCGCATACGCAATATCAGGTACTAGACTACTCCCAACTATACATAGGTAGATGGGTCGGGTGTGGGTCCATCCCCCCTACCATCTCACCTAACACCAAAAACACAGGTAATGCTGTGTTCTAGAGGATCTGAAGATCCTATAGTTTTGTTTTTTTGATTCTTGTTTTTTTTGTCAAGAGTTTTTGTTGTTTCGAGGGGGGAGGCGGGTTTGGCGAGGGGGATTAAGCGAGAGGCGAGTAAGGCCCTTGAAGAACCTGATTATATGAAGGCCGGACGCGAGGAAAATATTTATGGTGAGGCGTCGCAAGATACAAGGAATGGTTATTGAGAATATAAGTCGTATTGTTATAAAATTTATGAATGCAAGAAAAGTCTAATGAAAAAGAAAATCCGATCCAAAAGTGAAGCTCTTACAGATCTCCCAACTACTTAACCATTCAATCAAAAATCGAAATCAACCCTCCTCCTCCTCCCGAATCTTCTCCTATCCCTCCTCTCATCTCTCAGCTCCCTCTCCAAAATCTCTGCTTCGATATCCCTATCCCTCTCAATATCCCTTCTAACAACTCGATCAACAACCGCTCTGAGAGACCTCAATGAAACCAAACTACTCCTTCGTCTCTCCCTCTCATATGGCATTTCCATTCTCTCATACCTATCATGATGATAACCGTGCTCATATTCATTATCTCTTTCATCTCTTCTTCTCCTCTCGCTTCTTTCGTTTCCAGTCGCAGCTCTACCATTGCCGCCAATATTAGCGTGGGTATGAAAATGCCAGAGCATACGAGCTGTTCCGTCGTTTCCAATAACGTTTGCATTTCCGTGATGGTTTCCACCAAGACCATATGAATCCCTTCTTCCCCATGAACCCCTCCTATTAACACCAGCAGCTTCTCTCCTTATAATCTCCAATTCGAAATCCCTCTCTCGCCTCTCAAGTTCTCTCTCAACCTCCCCCTTAACCCTCTCCTCTTCCTTCCTCGCCTTCTCCGCCCTCTCAGCTCCTTCCCTAACACCCTCAGCTTTACCCTCAGCCTCACCCTCAGCCCTAGCAATATTCCTCGCCCTCCCCACCTCCTCCTCCCTCTCCTTCCTCACCCACCCCTCCTTCAAAAACTTAACATCATCTTTTAATCCCCCCACAACCTCCTCTACCATCTTCTTCTCTCCTGCCAATTTCTCCTTTTCTTTCTCTTCTTCCGTCTTCTTGTCTTTGCTTTCTGAGCCGGGATAGGTGTGTTGCGAAGTGATCCAACACCTTCGGAGACCAATTTGATGAATTCGATGTCTCGGAGGATGCTACTTCTTTCTCCTTCCTTTTTCTTTCTCTTTCTCTTTTTCTTTGTCTTTTTCTTTCTCGGTATCTTTTTTAGCCCCTTGATGAAGAGTAAAAGCCGCACCGGGATATACATTTAGAAATCCGTCTTCGAAATTATGTATTGGGGTTGGAGGTTGAGGGCTTAGATATAAGGCTGGGACTGTTGGAGTTGGGATTGGGATTGGGATTGGGATTTCTGATAATATGCATGTTGAGGTTGTTTTTATATGAGGTGGTAACATGGCGATGCGGTGGATATGGGGGTTCTGATTTTGATTCTGGTTGGCGTCTAGAATTATACGGGGAGGTATTATGGTTGTTGCTGTTGCTGTTGCTGTTGCTGTGTTGTTGTTTTTGTTGTTGTCGTTGTGGTTGTATTGGATTTATTGGGTTTTGGTTTTGGTTTTGTGGTTGGGGAGTCTTTGATTTTGACGGGGAGGGGCAGGAGGCACATATCTTTTATGGCGAACTTGGTGGATGGAGGTGAAATGGAGACGGAGATGGGCGTTGTGGAAAGCAATTGTGGTCGAGGTGTTTTGGAAGAGTGTTTTGGAAGAGGTAGTAAGATTTTTGTAGGAGAGAACGAAAGAACGAAAGAAAGTTGACTGTAGGAGTAGCAACAAGTTGAAGCTTAATTAGAACTTATGGAAGTAAAAAGTAAGCTGCAAAATATCTTCCAGCTTTTGAACCCTAACTTTTCTATGAACTGTCACACTGCTTCAATTCCTTGAGATGATATAAAAAAATCATATGGTTCATATCCTGCTGAGACCCGAAAGAAATCCAGTACAAAACGGAGACAATTTTGTTTTCGTTTCATTCTTTCAGGCTTCTTACATTTTCTTTTCCCCTTTCTGTCACTGTTTCATACACTTTTTCTCTTTGAATGCTTATCTCGTGTATGTTATGGTTTTGTTATGATGTATCGAAATTGCAAACGGAGAGATAGGCAATGCAGGGCAGGTTATGCAGCATCCTGTGAATCGAATCGAACCGGGTCACATCCATAGAAACTGGAAATTTTTTTTGGCCAAAGACGGTCCTTGGTACGTGATTTCATTTCAGAGAATACCTAGAAGCCTTAATGTAGGTAATCTACTTGTCACTAACTTTTGGGTGATTGGCTTATTTTGATTATTGGAACTGACTTAGCCAGAGTACCTAACAACTCACTTGATTTCAGTGTCTACTTCAATGCTTACTCATATATTACATAATGAAAATAACTTACTAGGACTAGTATAGATGATTCTGAAGCTGCGTAAAAAATTATACTCGGAAAGACTTTTGCATGGTTGATGTCCAATTCTATTTTGGTCTGCGAGCAGCTCAGCGTTCTATTTTGCGAGGATTAGCTAAGTCATTGCACACCGCCTTCTTATCAACTAGGCAGAATTATGCTACAGGCACTTTTCCAGTGAATGTTAGCGAGCTCCTATCAAAGCGGTGTGTAATAACTTAGCCGAGGCACCTTCATATATCCCGGCCGTTGGTTCACCTCACCTCTTCACAGCTTCATAAAGAATGGCGCCAACTGGAGCTCAACTCATAGCGCGGGCTCTGCATGAGCTGAGAGTGAAGGTGATATTCGGTCTCGTAGGAATACCCGTCGTCCAAATCGCAGAGGAAGCCATTGCATTGGGAATACGTTTCATCGCCTTCCGAAACGAGCAAGCTGCGAGCTATGCAGCAACTGCATATGGATATCTGACAGGCAGACCAGGAGTCTGCCTCGTCGTCGGAGGTCCTGGTGTTCTTCATGCTATGGCTGGTATTGGCAATGCGTCTGCTAATGCCTTCCCATTGCTATTGCTTGCGGGATCTAGCGAAACACATTTGGTTACGAAGGGCGCTTTCCAAGAGATGGATGCCATATCACTACTGTCACCTCACACGAAGATTGCTATCCGAAGTGGCCTCGATTCGATCCCTCAATCGCTTACAAATGCATACAGGACGTCATGGTATGGAAGAGGAGGTACGGGCTTTGTGGATCTACCGGCAGATGTCATACAAGGAGAAGGGGAAGAATCGTCTACGCAGATTGTGCCAGCACCACCAAGAGCTGCGGCAGATCCAGATAAGATCAAGGTCATTGCGGGTCTCCTAAAGTCTGCTAAGGCACCGTTGGTGGTAGTCGGGAAAGGAGCAGCATATGCGCAGGCTGAGGCATCTATAAGGAAACTTATCGACCAGACCAAGATACCATTCTTACCAACGCCAATGGGTAAAGGAGTCCTCCCTGATTCGCACTCATCAAATACGGCTTCTGCCAGGTCCACAGCACTTAAAGGTGCCGATGTTGTTGTGATCTTAGGCGCAAGACTCAACTGGATCCTCCATTTTGGCGAAGAACCAAAGTGGAATTCAGAGGCAAAGATTATTCAAGTAGACATCTCAGCAGAAGAACTTGGGAAGAACAATGGCAATGCGGAACTCGCTGTCATAGGAGATATCAATGTAGTAACCGCACAGTTGATTGCTGCTCTTCAAAACTGGCAGTATGACACATCTTCATCCTATGTGCAAGCTATCAAGGCAAGCACTATCAAGAATGAGGCCACTGCTGCGAAGGCTAGCCAGGTGGATAAGATTCCCATGACCTACGGCAAAACTTTCGATGTTATTAAGCAGACTATACATAAGCTGTCCCCGCCAGAAGATGGCAGCGTAGTGTATATCTCTGAAGGAGCAAACACTATGGACATCTCTCGCAGTGCTTTCCCTGTTGAGCATCCCCGCCTTCGTCTCGACGCAGGCACATACGCAACAATGGGCGTGGGACTAGGTTACGCCATTGCCGCCCATTGTGCCTACAACCTCCCTTCTCCTGAGGCCTCATCTGGTCCCAAATCTTCCCATAAGAAAATTGTGTGTCTGGAAGGAGATTCTGCTTTTGGTTTCTCCTTGCCAGAGGTTGAGACAATGGCACGATATGGTATGGATATTCTCATTTTCGTAATAAACAATGGCGGTGTGTATCATGGAGACAGTTCGGATTCAGATGCGTGGTTGAAATTGCAACAGAACAGCAAACAAGGCACGAAGGGAGGCCTTAGAAGCACGAGTTTGGGATGGGAGGTAGGATACGAAAAAGTGGCCGAGATGTGCGGTGGTAAGGGTTATTTGGTAAGGACTCCAGACGAGCTTGCTCAGGCTACCGAAGAAGGGTTCAAAGCAAATGTTCCCGTGGTAATCAATGTTATCATCGAAGCAGGACAAGCAAAGAAATTGGTAAGTGACATCATATTCAAACCCTCGCTTCATGATCTTCAAACAATCCAAAAGGAAACTTTGAGGCTAAGTCGCATGAACTGCACTGGTAGCTGACGTTGGAGAAGGAATTTGCGTGGCAAAACAATTCGAAGAAGGCAAGGAAAGGACCCAAATTGTAGTTCAAGTTTGGTTGCTTTTTTGACAGTTACGCAATCAAGTCAGTTACCTAAATGAGTTACTAAAGCTAAGTGAATTACTCAAGAGTCGAAACAAGGCCTTTTGAGATGCCCTGTCCTCCTAGATATAGTCACGTGGTAGGGACTGCCTTTCATGAAACATTTTCTACCTACTTTTCTATAGATGGATATATAGATATTGTACATATAGATTTTTAGAACAGAGTAAAAGATTCTAGTGCCCTTTCGTCCCAACTATTCGTACTCCGTACACCAACTTCATTTCGCTGTGGGAGCCGAGGCTGTGCTCAACTGATAAGCGACTCTCGATAGCAAGGATAAATGTACGATTGGGGGCGCGTTCAGGGGTGGAGCTTTTGTGCATCTAGGGACTCTACGTCTGTTCCCTCTCTTGTCTCCTTCGATGAGGGACTCTCCGATATGCGCATTATTTGACACGAGACGAGCTGGCGTTGTCTCTGGGCCTTGTGTCGGCCTCCTCCATGTGTGCTTCAGGTCTATAAATTACAGTCGCATATCTAAAATCATAATTCCTCGAACACGATTGTGAAACATCCACTTCCATACATCGACAACAACTCACTCACTAGCCACGCCCTCAACCTCCACACATCGACTCACGCACACCAAACGTAGAAAACACCATAAAACCGATAAGAAACCAAGTATTTTGACATCTCCGAAAATGGCCGAATCAACCCCAAAATCGTACAATACAGACCCAGTCCTCTATCTCTACACCTCCCTGACCTCCGGTTCCTCGCACATTGTGACCGCTACCTCCCGTCTAGAGACCATTCTAAGAGCCAACCGCATACCGTTCAAAGCTCTTGATATCGCCACGGATGAGAAAGCACGCATGCTATGGGGCCGACGAGCAGGAAAGGATGAGTCTGGAAGACCGAGGAAGATACCGGGCCTGGTACAGATGGGGTTGGTAGTAGGAGTACGTGAGCACATTTGAGAGGATGACGAAGGGGGCAAACGGAGACAGACTAACAGGAACAGGACCTTGTTGAGATCGAGGACTGGAACGAATACGGAGAGCTGAAGCAACACGTTAAGATCGTCAAGGAGGGCGCAACGATCATCCCACATCCCGCTAAGGTCACAACGTCCAAAGTAATCGACCAGAAAGAAAATATAAAGTCTACGTCTAGCTTAGCAGCTTCTTCATCTTCATCTTCGAAACCTGGAGAAAAGGAACAACCAAAGACACCGACTGGAGGTCAGGACACATCCATTAGTTTGGCTCTTCGACAAGTGGGACAAGAGGCTGCTCAAAAAGCAAAGGATGTCAAGAACACGGTTGTGAAGCCACTTGTTGGGACTGGGACTGCGGAGCCAGAAGTCAAGAAGGAAAACGAAAAGGAGGACGAGGAGGACGAGTCTGAAGCAGAGGATGATGAGCTATCTCACTCAGCAACTCTCGTACCACCACCTATCTCCATCTCAACCCCAGCATCGCCTAAACACAAGCCCGATATTGCTCTCATGCAATCACCGACCTCTACAGCTTGGAAGCGCGCACCCGATGGTATGGTACTAGTATCGCCAGTGTCTTAGCACCACCCGAGAAGCTAGGTGCACATGGAGGACAACTATCTCCGTCTTCTTCTTTGAACACGCATAGAGGCTCTGAGCTATCACACGTCTCGGCTGAGGAGATCAAACAGATTGAAGATGAAGAGAAGATTGAAGAGGAAGATGAGAGTGCTGTAGAGGATGACAAGGAGGAGGGAAAGGAGAAGAAGACCGAGGCTTAAGATAGATGAGCTATTCGATCTTTTATGGTGCTAAATTTAAGCTAGATACCAAATGTGAGGACTTCTCATGACCACTACTTGACCGCTGCTCAAACTGGGAATATCCACTTAGTAGATTCTGGGTAATTGCTTTTGACTTTCAAGCGGTGCTTTATTCAATGACTGTGGAAGTAGATTTCGGTCGTCTTTTTGCTAAGACATGTTTTACAAGCTTTTGTAGTCGTTATTAAACCAAAGCGTTACAGTACAGTACCCCTGAAAATAGACCGCGTCTATAATCGTCCGTTCTCGCTTGGCTTTACTATTTGAAAGCCACAAAGAAGGTAGCTTCTTGTTCTATGAAACTGCTATAGTACACACACTACAGCCACCAGCAGCCCAGTAATGTCTGTTTTCCAACGCCTAACTAATGCCCGTACATTATCTAATACCCAACCAAGATGACTTATGCTTGCACCCCTCTCAGCCTCAACCTCCTCTCCTCCTTAACTCCTCATTTCCCCTCCTCAACCACAATAGCGACGACAACACAAATATCGTCAACTTTCCCGCCTCTCCAATGCTCATTAGGATAATACCTTTGCACCTCCCTCGCGAACGGCCCATCCTTTTTCGTATTAACACTCGCTGCCTTCGCTTCGCCTGTGATACCTATCGCCAAGAAACTCTGTAGAGAGGGTGGTAGTTCTCCTTTTTCTGGTGCGTCCATCGTATACTCGTGTAGCCGATCTCCAACTCTTATTCCCTCCTCGGTATGTTCCCATGCTTTGGCTGAAATCATAAGCCTTGATACAACCCGAAGAATATCTTGAGCGCTCAGATTATCCCAAACTCCATCGCTTGCAAAGACTAATACATCGCCATGCCGTAGATTATGCTTGCTAACATTCGCATCTCTCGGAAGATCGCAAAGCTGAGTCCCTCCAAATAGTGCCGCGTGATCCCTTTCTTGCTTCTCCATCTTACTCAACTGATACGGTGTATTAAACGCATGAGTCTGCGGATCGGAAATATTATGTATCGCATTCAGTCTCAATTGAATGAACCCCGAGTCGCCCAAATTCGCAACCTCCAGTGTCCCATCTCCGTGTGCAAGAGCTACACAGGCAGTACTTCCGCCAGCGGCTACTGTATCGTCGGCACAAATATCCTGATAGCCTTTCAACATCAAACTTCTTGCACTAAGTGCTGGCTTCGTTGTATCCGGGACATATGAATTGGCTTCGTAGGCCATATAATCGCAAAACCCATGTGCGAAATCCGCTGGGTCTACACCAGAATCTACCCATCCTCCCACTCCATCCGCGACTCCTAATGCTATATCCGAGGACTCCCCAATGCGCGAGATAAAGAAGGCATCTTGACCACTATCAGGACGCGTACGCTTGTCTTTCCGGCGCGCATGGATAGTATCGTACGGGTTGAAGGAGAAGACATTGACATTAGGATTGTAGCGACGATCTTTGGCTGTAAATGACGCCGATATACCGTAAGTAAATTTTGGGATTGACCGACTCGGTCGTGATGTGTGGAATGCGCTGAAACGTGTGTATGGGAGAATGGGCTGTTGGCTCGGTCTTCGCAGGCAGGTTTGCGACAATTGTGGTGCGATTGAAGACTGGTAGCGAGCTTGAATTGGTCTTACAGAGGTCGCAGACGTGCTACTACAATATATTATCCTTCTGTATGCATAACCGGGCCTGCGTGCTGCAGCAGCAGCTCTTTGAAGCATCGATTCCATATTTGTAATTCGAGGCTGTCAAGGCTGAATAGGGGATAGATGGCCCACTTAAAAGAACGGAAGGTTGCGAAAAAGAAGTGTTATAAAGAAAGAAGCATTGTTGGAAGCGTGTGAGTATATAATGGAGAAAATGAGGATATAGATTGCTTCTCTAAATCCAATGTCTGTTGGGGTGGGTATGAAATAATGAGGCTACAAAATTCCACCTCCTCAACGTCACTTCTGGTTCGGACACCTGCGCCACCCCTGCAAGCGGCTCTCGGCTCACGCACTATCCCTCCACCTTTCTCTAGTATGCATAATACCCTTAGCAGACGTATATCTTCACTTCATTGTCATACCGGTAGTAGTACTCCGCACAAGAAGGAATTCGAAGATGGCACCTATTCTTCCCCAACAAACCGTCGCAGCGATCGAGACAGCTCTCCTCGCAAAGCCTCACCCCGATCTCCATGCTATCGCTGACGTTTTTAAACACCACCTACCAAACTGTCCGCCGCATAAAGATACGTCTGAACAACTTCCTAGCAACTGGTATTGATCCGCGCAAAGCACCAGGCCGGAAGCCCAAATTTCAAGATGAAGAACGTACTGCAACGCTCATGCGTGAGCTGCTATCTCGTAAACCCGACTTGCATCAGCGCGAGATTGGAGAGTATTTAGAGGAGGAATTCGGAATCAAGGCTTGTCAGGCTACGATTAGTAGGTTGTTGAAGAGATACGAGATTCCGCATAAGAGGTTTAAGACGGTAGAACAGAGACATAGGAAAGGAGGCCCACCAATGAAGAGGTCGGAGGTTGACAGGGAGTTAGCTGCTGCAAGGGAAGAAAGGCGACTTAGAGAGGAGGAGACGGAGAGAGAAGAGAGAGAAGAGAGAGAGAGGCTGTCCCAAGCAGCAGCAGGATGCTTGAGGAAAGTTCGTTGTTGGCAAATCATGGTCAGAGCTACACAAGTCCGTATGCATCTTGAGGCAAAGACTTTGAACGGATGCAGTGTCAACCAGGAGAACGAGAGAGACCAAGGAAGAAACACTTTGAGGTCATGGCCCTTAGAGGCTACCCAGTAGTCATTGACTAGCTCCAAAATATTGCTAGCGATCTAACATATGAAAATCCTAGCTTCCAGAGATTAGGATGGGCGAACAGTTATTGTCGAAGGATGGGAGTGATCGATCCAAAAATGCGAAGGAGCGAGCACCTAACGTCGATTCACAGAGGGGTTCTTCTTAGAAAAGAGTTGCTATGGATCTGGCCAAACGGCTACTGAGCTCAATGGACAACAGTTTGCTGCCCTAAGGCAAGTATAATGAAGTGGGTTAAGTATCTTGGATGGATATAGTGTTGGACCTCTACATGAAAGAGACGGGAGCAAAGCTGAGCATATATTTCGAGTTGCATGGGGTATCACTATAGTACAGTCTATATAGCCTAAGACATTAGTCTTCCTAATACCGCAATAGTATTACAACCCCAACCTGACACCTTTTAAATCCCTTCCAATCTAGTGAACGAGCACAACCGGCTTCCCTTTCTCCCACGCATCAATGCTCTCCCTTATATTGACCCAATACCTCAATCTAACAGCCTCATTTCTCGCCCGCTCCAACCCTGTCTCCCCACCTTCTCCAGAAGCATCCTCCCTGAAAGCCTCCTCAAGCACAGCTTCACTTTCCGCAATCCTCCCCTCATTAACCTTCTTAAGCTCCTCCAATTCCTCCTCACTCTGCGCCTCCTCAATTAACTCCCTCGCCTCTAAAACCTCCATCAACAACTCCTGATCCTCACCCCCCAATTTAGCCGTCTCATCCCCAGCAACATCAATTCCCCTCAATCGCAATAGATACTGCGCTCTCAACAACGGATTCTGCAATGTCTTATACGCCTCGTTAATCAATGCACTCGTAGCTTCTGCTCTGTTCTTCAATTCTTGAGGATGTCGATCCGGATGCGCAACTGCTTGTAACTGGAGGAACTCTTTCCGGAGAGCGCGGATATCTATTTTGAAGGGCCCAGCTGGAGGTGGGCCTTGTGGGAGGGTCTGTGGGAAGAGGTCGTAATGGGTTTTTGGTGGATTGGACGAGGTGATGGGTGGCTCTCTTTGAGTACTGGCGGCGGCTGAGGTTTGCGATTGGTATCTTCGCTGTAGTGGTAGTGATTGAGTATGCGCAGAGAGTCTTGTTGCGCATATCTGACAGCTTCTGATTTGAGAAATCCTCCTGCCTTTCGTGCTTGCGCTACTGAAGCTTCGCCGTGTTGATGCTGATGCTGCCTCACAGACACGGAGGACCTGTTGGTTTCGGCCTATTATTGAGGAGCGCATGGTATGAGGTGTTCCAAGGTTCTGCGTAAGTGAAGGTGTGTGGCAAGCTTCACAAAGGCGAATACCAAAGCAGGTCAAGACAAAAAGTTCATGACGTCGATTTAGCGAAGGCCGGGACTACGTGGGGTACGGGAAATAGGGGTTTAAGCGGCTCACTCGTCTGCTTCGTCTGCATGGCTTGTGGACAATACAGTAATGTACTTTTTGTTAATTTTGGTTATATACCTATATGCTGATTTTATTATACCTCCTCTTCCGAAGGTGCAAAACTGATAAACTCCACGCAATGCCTATACTTCATAATGTACTGTACAGTACTCATATAATCTCAAACACGGTGCCAGTTCCACCTCTGAGGCTCCCCAAGATACCTAACCCTGGATGACCTTCACAAAGTTTGTCCACTGACAACTACAACCTCCTGTACCGCCATCAAATCCACCTAAACTAGGATCTGATACATTCACAAAAACGCTCGGAGCCTGGTTAATCAACGTTCCTCCAAAACCTCGATTCTCGGCCAGCACTTGGCCGCTAGAGGCAACGATTTTTTCCCGGTCGTCCATCCCATAACAATACAACAATTTCGCAGAAGGGTCGCCACCATGACGGTCCATTGTTATAGTGATTGGATAGGGGAAGGATCCAGGCTGACTGAAGTCGAATGTGGTGTTTGTAGAAGAGGATACTATGTCGGAGGAGGACGTGACATTATTAAGTCGAGCTGTAGTGTTCATTCGGGTCCAAATCTCAACTAGAAATCTAGTTTGAGCCCATGTACATCTTTTAGAGGCTTCTGATTCTGTTGCACCTCCATTCTCATCATCAGGGACATTGCCATTGTCAAGATTTGTTTCATTGAGAGGAGTCAGTGACTTCAGGAAGATCGAGCGGTCAAAGTAGTTGTAAAAACTATAGCGTTCAGTTGAAAGGCCACGATCATAAAGCCGTATCGGTTGCTGGATAGGAAATGGGAGTAAATTTGCAGGAGCTGCCGTGCCATCGCTATTGATGCTTGGTGCAGGGATGAATGAAGTAACGTTTGGAAAAGGATCCGTATCATTTGACGTGTCTCTTTTTGAGAGCTGTGCTCCAAGAGCCGTAGCATTAGTTGTCGAAAGGAAGGAGATGTAAAATGGAGTTGGCTCTCCAGCTTTGTCTATGGATGCCACAGAATCGGTTGTATTTCCCAGAAAGAACTCCTCAGCAAAACTTGGCGGCGTCGGATTAGGTGAAAATGTAGGAACTTGTCGCCGAAATAAGCTCCTGATTAAGCTTCGGACGGATACTGGGTTGCCAACATTGCGTCGTGTAACCAAAGTGGGATTGCCAGTCACATTGGCAAAGGTAGCATTCGCAGTGCTGCTATTGTCCCATTGTATTTGCAATATGAGGTTAGGTTGGTCTGGTTGATTTGGTGCTGCTACAGAAGCTTGTTGCTCCTTAGGCAAATCGCAGCTCCACACTGTTGACGGGAAAGTGCAGCCCGTATTGCTAACAATGTTTACTGGGGCGGCCACCGTCGAGAGACCCGTAGGTATAGGTGGGAATCCTGTAAGGTTCAGCCACTGGGACTGCTCAGAAATTGTCTTCGACTTGTGGTGTAGTGTCGTCGCGAGTACAATGATGAGAATAATCATGGAAATAAATCCAATGATAAGACAGAAGTAGCACCTGCGTCTCTTACGTCCTTCTGCACCTGTGCGACCATAACAACCTCTTTTTGGAATACATCCCCGGCCTCGCCACCACCCACCCGCTCGACGGGCTGCGGCATCCTCCTTCTCATACCTTTGACGTCTAGCCTCGGCCTTTCTAGCTTTGCTAGAAGGCTGTCTCAAGTGGTCGGGACCGACAAAAACTGGTGCATTTCTTGGAGGGAGCTCGGGATAACCTGAATTTAGATTGATCGGTCGACGGGCGGCTGGAGTCAACGGTACTTCTGACAGAGGAATGCTTCCTCCAGCAGCCATGGCCCTCTGGAGACCAGGAGACAAAGGCCCTGGTGAGGCGGGCTGCTCTAGATTCACTGCGTGTCCAGGAGGGAAGACCGCTCGATATTTGGGGATATGGGCAGGAGCAGGTGAGTATGGAGGTGGAGGAGGGCTGGGGAGACGCGGTTGGGATGGAATCTCAACAGCTGTGGATTGACTGGGCTCCATAACCCTAGGTGCTGAATTTGAGTTCGCAGGAAGGCCACTTATAGTGACCAGACTGGGCTGCACGAAAGGGTTGTTGCTCTGCGCACTTCTTCTTCTGTTGGGTGGATTGGAGAGTATCGGTACCGCTCTGTTGATAGGATTGGGATTGGAAGCTACTAATGGTAGGTTTCGTTCTAAGTCCGGACTATCTTGCTGATTTTCAGTGCTTGCAGAAACAATGCTGGCTTTTGACGGGCTCGCTATGTCTCCAACATGTGACAATACGAAAGGCAAGGTGCCACTGGATTCTTGAACTTTATGCCTGGTTTCTTTCATCACGGGATCTTGTTGAGAGCTCTTCTGGCCTTTCGCCTGTTCCCCAGCTGCTGTATTCCACCATGCATCCGAAGACATCGTAGTGGATGTCGCTGGGGTCATTGGTGAAAATTCCTTCTCCCATGTTTTATCGTCAGTTGCTGCCTGCTGAGCCTTTTTAGCTGCAAGAGCGAGATCAGGAACAGCCGGTGGCTGATTTGAGTTGAGGTTCTTATCTGCAAATGTATTTGATCGAGTTAAAAATGGCGTGGTGATGTAATTCCACCACCCTGACCGCCGTCGAGTACCAGTTGTACTGACACTGACGTGCTTGGCGGCCTTAGATGCCTCAGAGTAGGATATAGCTCTTGGTCTTCGCGTAGCAACAGGGCTGTCATCCTCTTCAAACATTGTACCAGCAGATTCCGTAGTGTCGGCCCGGGGTCTTGACTTGCTATATGTGCTATGCCATCTAGATGCCGTCCCATCATCTGTATCTGGTGAGAAATAGCTTTTCTGAGCTTCTATCCTTTGCCGCTCAGTATCCAAGATAGATGATGGCATTGTAGGAACTGGAGGTGCATCTTTATCGGTATAGAACCCAAAAGCGTTGAAGGGTGAAGACGAATAAATGCTTGACGCTCCTCGAGGTCCATCAATAGCGGAATTTGTTCCTACTGTAGACGGAGACCAATATGACTTTTCCTGTGCAGGAGTGATAACAATAGCAGGTGTTTCGGGTATGGGAGTACGATGTTGGTAGCTTTGTACTATCTTAGAGGTCTCTGAAGCTGCAGTCTGCGGGCTTGTGACATGTTCTGCAGCCTTAGTGGGCGACAGAGAGATCCCAATCACAATGGGACGGTCATCGGGTGACAAGGGCGATAGTATAGAATCGCTCGGGCCCGCTCCTCCTGAGAATGAGTGGGTTCCTCCAAGGTGTTTCCATAAGTCCTCGCTGGAGCTGTTTCGAATTTACCAGTCTTTGCTGCGTCTTTGTTCTTCTTTGATTTCCAAAAAGCCAATGGCACCTCAGCACCACCTCCCAGAGCTTGAAGAGCAGCCAAGTCTACGAAGCAGCCTGGCTGTGGCCCAGTCCTAGTGGCCTCTGTTGTTATTGCTTGCGGTTGGGCTTTAGCCGCAGGTTCTTCATGGCGCGTAAACGTGGTAACAACCTTAATGCCAGCTTTTGCGTTCTGTTTTTTCTGTCTCCCTCTGGATTTCTCGCGTGAGAGTTTCTGCACTGAATATCTCTTATCTACCCTATGTGTGTTTGGATTCCTTACATCCTTTGTTGTGGTCCCGAGATTGTCATTCTCTGGAGGTTTGGGGAATTGTGTCAACGATGAAATCTCTTCTCTCGTAGCTAGGCTGGATCGACTGCTATTATCCTTCTCCCACCATTCATCCTCGTCCTCTACCTCTGATTCTTCATAGTCGTCTCCGTCGAAGGGTGTATTGAAAGGGTTGTTCGCGGAGCTGGCAGCGTGACCATGTGGAGGAGTCGAAGGTCTCTTGTCCAGGGATGTTGTAGTAGACATGTCCGCGAACGATAGGGTATAGAGTAGCGAAGGGGAGTAAATATGACACTTGAACACTGTCTCGGAAGATAAGATGATGCCGTTTAGAAGAGCGTCTGTATGAGTTGGTTGAATATAGCTATATTATTCACATATGTTGTTGTGACTGGATGCTATGTTTGTGGGGAGATTGTGGATTCATTGATTTTTCGAGGAAGGTGTAGGGCTCGCGGTCCAAGGAAAGTGCCAAATAGATCCCTAAGACATCTTTTGTTGTGAGTCGATAAAGAAAAAAGTGGGTGTGCGAGGCAGAAATTCTCGCCCGCCGTTCCGCCTACAACAATAGGAAAGACAATAGAAGTATTGGCAATTGATGCAATAACAAAAATAAAAAGAGTGAAGATGATAACAATGAACGTAAAGACTGTGAGCCGGACACAGAGAAGCCGGTGAAATCTGCGACAATTACGAAAATATCAAACGTTTTGGAGTAGAAATGAACGAAGCAGAAGACTGATGGATGGTGGCCGTCAGATGGAGGCCATCAGAGAGTCGACTGAGACCCAGATGCTTGGATCAAGGTCTCGAAGCTACTTGCCTGTTCCAAAATTAAGAGCAGGCACTTCCATTCGACCACAGTCGCCAGCTCAGGTATTGAACCGTCTGCTGGACCAGATTCAAGACGTTGACTCGTTGAAAGATGTCTGGATAGGCGCTCACAAAAGCAAAAGACTCCACCGCAATTGGTCGGCGCTTAGAAGCCTCCATGGCCAATTAATCTTGGAGGGCCTTGCAAGTAAAGCAGAGAGCGACCGGCAATAATAAGAGGATGGAGAAGAAGTACATGGGATCTCAGTATCGTGGTTTCCACAAGATACGTCCATCTTCTGTACAGAACCATGATCAAAGCAGAGGAGGAAGGGAGTGAGTAGCGATCTTTGATGGGTGAGGTTTGTGGTGTTCAGGGTTCACCGCATCCTGTTTCGCGGAGTAATTCTGCCTCTCAACTAACTTTATTGGGTACTAGTCAGGTACGGAGACTCCCGATCCGCCGTTGGGTTTGGGGCTTCTCCAGGGGTTCGTCCTGTCAAATTCGTCAACAGATCTTCTCACTAGTCGCCGCAGATCCAGACTTTCTTTTGCTTCATAGGGTTTCCTTCAACGTACTGTATGTACCACGCGTACCGAAGGATCAACCTAGGTACCTCGTACTCACTGTTGCCGTTTGATCCTTATTACAAAAGATTTCCCAACTCCTCGTACGGTACACAGTCCCGAGATAACGCTCACAATGGTGCCGTGTGACAAAGGTTACATAGAAAATGCCGTTTTACGTATGACATTTGATCTTGGAGTCCGGCTTTTTGTGGCGAGAGATTTCTGGCAGAGTTTTGCCGACATAAATCAATCTACCAATACAAATTGTAGGGTAGCCATCTTGATTTATACGGATAAGGAAGAGGCTGTTCTAATTCGGCAACCACAATACCATCTGCATCGCATCAGGATCACATATTTCTAGCACCCCGAGTTTATCAGCAGATGGTGAAGGTAACTTCTGGATTATTGCAGCGAGAAGTCACTTGCAAACAGTTGGTATCGATGGCAAAGATTATCAATGCACATTTGTTTGACAAGCAAAGCTAGTGGCCATGAGAAACAATAGCCATGATTCTTCTAGCCTGTCATGCTGGCACGAAAATACATTCATGTTCATGGCAGGAAGACTAGGGGGTCCAAATACTACTAGCCTCTTGTTAGAATGAAAAGTCCTAAAGCGGACAGCGGATAGAGCGCGTTGCTTCGTCCAGCTAGATATGTTGAGATACTAAAGGTTTCAAGCATTTTGGCGCAAGGCCCATCCATTATTCCGGGATATGTCTGATGTGATTTGCGATATCCTTACCTTGGTGCTATTCCCTTACCCGGCGAAGACACGTCGTGTATACTTTGAGATCGGCAAGCTACTTGAGCTTGGTGGGACTGGCTACCATCTCGAGGAATGGCAGGCTGTTCGGCAAGTAGCGACAAGTCAGAAAATGATGTTTGCAAGCGACAGGAGTAGTGTTGAGGGATGTTGAGGACATTGGGATTCGTCGGAAGTGTTGATGCGGGAAATGATAAGAAATAGATTGCAAAGATAACACCATATCGATATGGGATGAATCTGCAGGTGCCCGAGACATGTCAAGGCTAGAATTTGATGGAGACCTTCAAAAGAGAGGGAGTCTGGGTGCACCTTCTCGAATACCCGAGCTCTGTATGCAAGGCGGGGGGGGGGGGGGGGGGGGGGGGGGGGGGGAGCTTGCATTTTATTAAATTTGACAGAGAGACGACAACCCGAAGACTCACGAAGTAAGGCTCTGTGAGGATTAATGGTAGATAAATATAGGTTGATAAGTGTTGAGTACTTCATCAGCTGAAGTTTTGAAACTCGGAGCGTTCAAGAAAACATCGTGACTTCGTGTCGTGAAGAGACGACTGCCCCATTTCTAAACGCTAGGACCCCCATACAATTTCATCCAAGAAAGTTATCAAATTATTTTGAAATTAAAAACGACAAATTACGTTGCGCTGCTTCTACCACAACCTCTGCACTCTCCTTCCTTTCACCACCAACTTCGACAGTTCTTCAATTCCATCGTCGCCGTGCTTGAAGCCTTACGACATCTCACTAAGCCATTGAAAGTCCAGCAGCGCCTTATCCTAGATACGAGGTTCTGACCCTTTTGCCAAGCGACCAATCCACGGTGATTCGCGATATTTTTGGAGCCACCTACACCATAACAGCTTCGAGGAAGGCTGTCGAATCCGGGGACGCTGTTCCAAATTTGACACGAAGAGAGGGCGAGTATAGAGGCGGTGCTAGTACTTGACACTAAATTTTGAGTTCCAGAGTCACTACTCGTGCCTTCTGGTCTCTCCTGAAATCAATCGTCCTGGCTTCCTCACTAAATCCCAACACCTCCTCCTCGTCTCTTGGCGCATCATTTTCTGGTCATCGCAGACGCAAATCCTCCTCTGCGAATCACTTACCACCGAGTATTGTCGTCGAACCACCCGAGGCGGCCTCTAGTGCGACGGACGAAACCCCTTCCGGACATCTTTCGTCGTCAACTGAGAGGCTCCCAACCATTCCAGGGACGCCCAACGAGGCCATGTCTCTGTCGCGGAGTCCCTCTCCCAGGCCGGGAGGTGGATGGTCAAGTCCAGGTCTGAACAGTCCCTATGGTAATTTCAGCGGTCGGTCGAGTCCTTCGAAGAGCTACAGCGGCGCCAATGGATCGAATTCGGTTACTTGGGAGTCTGCGAGAGCGAAGAGCGAAGGGGTGAACGGATACCCATCGTTCAAAACGCAGAACAACGGCTTCTTCAATCGCCATTACCGGAAGATATCGAATAGTCTGCCACACTTCAACTTGGGTGGGGATCATAGGAGTTACGCGGAGAAGGAGAAGCTAGGCCGGGGACGGCATGCCTCTCAACGGCCGTGGCAAGCTGGAACTGGTGTTAAAGGGTGGTTTAGGAGTCGTATGGGTCGAAATTCGTTTTTACGGAAGCGTGTTATCGTCCTAATTTCATTCTTTGTTCTGGCAATAATTTTCTACTCGACACGTCAGTTTCCCTCTGTCGCCGAATGGGGTCTCGCTGACGCCGGATTAGCTTTGCATTACTGGTGGCGCAGAGCTCCGCTACTGGGAGGTGGTAAAAAGCATGTTATAATACTGGCGGCGAATCAAGGTGGTGGTGTAATGGAGTGGAAGGGTCCGAGGGAGTGGGCCATTGAGCGTGACAGTGTGCGCAACAAGCGGAAGTATGCGAACACATGGGGATACGATCTGGAAATCGTCGACATGAGCACAAAGAAGAGATACGCTCACGAATGGAGAGAGAGCTGGGAGAAGGTGGACACAATTCGGAACTGTTTACGGAAATATCCTGATGCTGAATGGTAAAGTTGATTACTTTGCTATGTTACCTCTACATCCTCCTTGCTAATCTTACCCGTAGGTTCTGGTGGTTGGATCTCAATACTTTCATAATGGAGCCAACCTACTCTCTTCAATCTCACATCTTCAACAATCTCGCAGCAAACACGTACCGCGACATTAACGAGTACAATCCTCTTAACATCACCCACCCATTCACCAGTGAATACCTCGACCCATTGTCACGCAGTGCGATTGGGGATGGAAAGGCTGAATCCATTAACTTAGTCGTCCCACAAGATTGTTCCGGTTTCAATCTGGGTTCCTTCTTCATCCGCCGCAGTGCGTGGACTGACCGCCTCCTCGATGTGTGGTGGGACCCCGTAGGTTATGAGCAAAAGCACATGGAATGGGAACACAAAGAACAAGATGCACTTGAATTTTTATATATCAACCAGCCGTGGATCAGACCACATACAGCTTTCATCCCTCAGCGAAAAATAAACAGCTTCCCGCCAGGAGCGTGCAATGACAACGGGAACGACACAATGATCCATTATGACGAGAAAGAACGTGATTTTCTCGTCAACATGGCTGGATGTGAGTGGGGGCGTGATTGCTGGGGTGAGATGTACAATTACCGCGAATTAAGCAACTTCCTTAATCGTACTTGGTGGGAGAGATTCAAGGAGGATCTGGTGGCCAAACTGTGGTTTAAGATCACAGGGAAGACGATCCGTATCTAAGCGATTCTCTCACCAGCTATCTTGAAAGGTAACCGAACCTGGATGTTCTGGCTGTACGAGTGCTCTATACATTGCTGTGTGGATACCTATTCAACTCGGCAATTCTATGGAGAGTGCCGAGCATTTTCCCCTTCCCTTCTTTCTGTTGTATGTTTATTTAGCCCTACAAAAAGGGCATCAGCGTTGCATAGATAGATGGCCTTGGCTTGGATCGTTTGCTCTGTTCTCTTAATTTTCGCCGGAGCTGGCTTACTCTGCAGCAATTTTTGCAAAGAAAGTAGCTTTTGTTTGTCTGGCTTGGTCTTCGGGATCCGCAATGCCGCCATCAGCATTTATTTGGAGTCAGAGATTTGGTGGGAAGGCTTGGCTTGTATGACTAAAGTATTCAATGATCATGGGCGACGATTTTAATTGTAAGGAATGTAAGCATCGCCTTCAGTTCTATGTGCAAGAGATGAATATTGTGTTGGTCTCATCTGATAGTACGTCCTTGTACGAGCTGGTTCAATAGCATACATGAGTATCTGTCCCTTCTCAGTTTTTGTTACCGTTCCATTCAGTGGTACTATGATGTTGGTCCTTCGAGAGGTTACTAGGTTGTCGTCTTTCTCTTTAGATAACTAATCTTCTATCAACATCTATATTGAAATATATCGACCTAAATCACAGGCACCGGGATCATATATAATCTATAGCAAAAAAGAGTGTAATGTTGCTAACTTGTACTAAAAGAGTGTTGTTATTCGAAGCTCGAAATATGAGGTCAGGCCCAGCCAATCAAATGAGTGCAGCTAGCTAAGCGATGGTATGTGACCATTCCCTGAAGAGTCTCCTCATTCAACAATGTGTTTTCCTCAAACCCCATCTTATAGAATGAGTTTCTCGAGCACATGGATCTAAGTTATGGATAAGCGCACCACTAATTGAAAACCGCCTTGTTCTTCTGAAGAAATTCTTTGAAGGTTGTGGCTTTCAGACCGACATCAGCCAGTAGTGCTGAACTCTCATCCAGACTTTTGCCAGCATAATAGCCTGGACTCTCGATGAAAAGGTGATTTTCGAGCATTTCATCAGCTAGCGCAGGAGGAAATGCACTTTTGTAACCCTCCGCATCCACCTGCACATAACGTGCCTGCTTGCCTGTAACTTCCTCAAATTCGGAAACAATACGAGAAGGTGTGTAATAATCGGCAGCTGCAAGGATCTGGGCACCCAAAACTTTTGGTCGTTGTTGAATCGCTGCAACGACGTATTTGCCTATGTGATTTACAGGTAAGCATTGGGATACAAGTAGATTAATATCTTTTCACATGAAGCCAATAGCCACCGCACGCTTTAAGGTTTGTCAGAAGTCGAGGGGAAAGAAAAGCCAACTCACCCATATCCTCAGCACTATCAAATAGGGGAAATTTTGCTTCTCCTCCAACGGGATAAGCCAAATTCCATACATTGTCTTCCCCTTTACGAATCATCCCGATTTGAGTGTAATTCGTCATAAAATAGCCTGGTAAGATGAAGGTACAAGGGACCCCCGAAGCACGAATATACTTCTCGACTTCCGCCTTCATATCGAAGTGAGGAACATGCTTCAAGCGACCACCACTTGTCTCGGTTACGTGGAGTAGCGAGGAGAAAATAAGATGTTGTACGCCAGCTTCCTTAGCTGCATCGGCAACATTCTTGCCATGGACTAATTCAGCATCGGCTGGGCCCGCTCCCCAGTTTGGTGTGTAGTGACTAGGAATACGGTGTGTGTGAACCAGCGATGGCTTCAGCTACCGAGGTCTTGGAGTCCATGTCCGCCTAGAAAGGGGTTAGATTACTAGCTAGGTACCTATATTACGGTCTTATTTTTACTGCTAGTAAGAGGACTTACGGCTTTCACATCAACACCTTGTTTAGCAAGAGCCTGAGCAGATGGCTTGGAGACATCGCGAGTAATGCCTCGAATGGTGAACTCTTTAGCGAGAGAACTGTTCAGGATTGCTCGGATAACAGAGTTTCCCTGGTTGCCAGTGGCGCCAAATACAGTAATGAGTTTCGACATATTCAGATGGTACGTTTTATTGAATATTCTTTCGAAAGAAAAAGATCTGAAGTTAGAGAGAGAAAAAGAAGAATTGAAGGGCTAGACCATCTCATATAAACTGTTCAATAATTGCGATTCAGTACATAAGGTACGTACTGTTTATTTTTGAGTTTCGGTATGCGGTGGATCCTCCGACACTTTTCGGACGAAGCTTGGTCGAAATTTCCCCGCAGGCATAGAGTTGCTCCAGCTTTAGTCCGATCTCTACCTGATGACAAAAGTATATCTCTCCGTAGGCGATTTGTCTTTCGTCCGTGAATCATTTCTTATTCATACAAATATACTGTCGTTCTTCGTGCACTGACATTTCTCTCCAAACGGGAGTCTCTCAAGTTCGCCACATCCTATTGATACATCTCTCTTCCATACGCCCTATATTCCTTCTATCCACCAACTCAATCCCTGTGTTTACAGGTCTGTATACATGCACAAAGTCTCTTTTCCTTTAAAATTCGTACACCAAAATGTCGACATCCAAGGCCTTTGCCCTCATTGCAGGCGTAGGACCAGGTACAGGGCGATCACTAGCCCTCAGATTTTCTCAGGGAGGCTATTCTTGTATCTTGATGTCACGATCCAAAGCAAGCTGGTCTCCCGTGGTTGAAGAGATCAAGAGTCTCGGGCGTGTAGCTCACGGGTTTGATTGCGATGTCTCGGATTCGAAGAGCGTCAGTGCTGCTTTTGCTGGCTTGAGACAGGTCTTGGATACAGATAATGGACACTTGAACGTTGCTGTTTATAATGTAGGGGGCAAGATGGTTAGGAAACCATTTTTGGAATTGGAAGAGAAGGATATTAATGTGGGTTGGGATGCTAATGGGTAAGTCGTATTTCTATAAAAGGTTGTTTGTATCTTTTAAAAGTTGGGTGTGTAAAGGCTCTTGAGAAACTCATGGGTTGTGATTTTGGCTTCCGGTGGAAATTTGGCTTTGATAAGGTATAATTCTAACTTCATCCTGGTTCAGGCGTGGACTTGTCCTCTTCTCACAAGCTGCACTACCAAACCTACTTTCCTCCGTCGCTGTCAATCCACCACATTCACCCTCCCTCCTCCTAACAGGCGCAACTGCTTCCCTTCGAGGCGGTACTCAAATGGCCAGTTTCGCAGCCGGCAAGTTTGCAATGCGTGCAATTGGACAATCTATCGCTCGAGAGTTTAGTCCTAAGGGGATTCACACGGTTCATTTCGTTATCGATGGTTTGATTGACACCGAGGCAACGAAAGGGTTCAAATCTAAAGATGAGAAAATTAATCCTGATCATGTAAGTTATCTCTGTTTCTTAGCTCTTGTTACTTTTTTAGCTTGGGAAATTATGTTAATGTTGAAATTTAGATTGCTGATGCTTACTGGAATGTTCATATTCAGCCAAAGTCTTGCTGGACTCAGGAGATGGATCTACGTCCATATATTGAAACATTTTAGGCGGGTGTTATTATAGTTGAGATTTGAGGGATATCATCGGTAAATAATGACATGTTTCTCACAAAATGGTGCTATTACTTGTTGTGTGAGTAGGTCAGCGGATTCTAAATTGGATGTATGGTCGTTTGTAATCCAGGATATGTATGTATATATACACAAAAAGTAAACCTAGAAGACCAAGCATGAATTTCATTACCTAGCTTACCAAGAGATTCTTGAGTCATAGGGGTGTGCTTGTGGTCTACCAATAACTTAGTATAAAAAAGACCCCGATATTTCATTGGTCTAGATACCTAAGATTAGTTTAGCATTAACCTAACAGCCAACAATTAAGCGACGTAGAGTTACAGATGCATAGTTCACTTGTGAAATATAAATCACAGTAAAAATAAACATAAGCTCTATTAAATTGAAAGTCTTTCCAGCACCAAAACAAGTTACAAACAGCTACCCTCATACAACGTTGTGGTTGCTCGACTCCTTCAGCCAGGTTCTAAAGTCCTGCATCGCCGGATTAATCTCTCTGCACTCGGCAAGATCCGCACCATACCCAGCCTCATCAAACCACTTCCACATCAACCTATTATCCTTGATCATAATCTTAGTTACATAACCCAACGGACCAAAAGTACGAGGAATATCCGTCCCGTAAATTTCCCGAAACTTGGCGTTTGCTTCAGCAAAAGTGAGCTCGTCTCCAGCAAGGGAAATAGCCCGATTCTTAAAGCGCTCAGGATCTTCTAAAGCCTTAGCTGCAAAGATACCAATATCCTTCACGGATACCACTTGTAACTTAGTATTCTTTTCCATTGCCGACCACCATTGACTAGCTACCTTTCCCAAGAACCCCGCGTCGAAATTATCTACGAAGCAGACTGGTCGTAGAATTGTCCATGTCATACCTGTTTTTGCAGCTTCGGATTTCAAATGGACCTCGACATTGTGCTTCGTAATGAAGTGAGGTACGTATGTTGGTGTGTTTTCCGACTTGATTCCACCACGGTCGACAGATGTAAGAACGAAATGCTTAACACCATTTGCAATCGCTGCATCAATAAGCGATTTCCCTTGAATCTCTTCGATATCTTTCTCATTTCCCTTTAAACTCGGGATCGTAACGGCGAAAACTGCATCGATTGGTTCTCCGATCTCCTTGAAAAGAGAATCGGCATTCTCCATTTGGCCTTTGATGGGTTTGATGTTTGATGATTTTGCTGCTAGTCGCTGGGCTGATGGAGAGTTTGGATCTCGGGTTGGTGCGAAGATTTTTATGGGCGGGTTTGAGGGCGTGGAGAGGAGGGCTTGGACTACTGCTCCTCCTTGTTTTCCGGTTGCGCCTATGATGAGGATTCTACGGAGGGTAGACATGGTGTCTAGGTTTTGGAGAAAGTGAAAGGAGGAAGGCAAGCAATTAGTGACGATAGTGGTAAGTAAAGCAGATAAAGCGATTTGTGAGGATAAAAGAATTGTTAGTTTTAAGACAAATTAATCTGTTCTCTTTATAGAATTCAATATACAATTCATTATCTGACAAATCACAATGGACCTACACTATTACAAAGCTCCTTCTTCAAGATTCAGAGACTGCACCAGAGATAAAATCTAGTAGATGGCATATATTCCTCCGTGCCTGAGATGTTCGTCCGACTTCGTCCTCGGCTACAAATTACGCGACAATCTTGTCTTGTGCCGATGTAAACCCATTGTTACTCGATTTTCGGACGAGCGAATTGTTCCGACCTTCTTTCTCATATCTTTCATGTTTTGTTATCTTACCAATACATGAGGGCCTCGAGATGTTTTGATGGTTGAGTGAATATTGGGATTAAAGAGACGAGACGATTCGAGTTGATGCTCAGATACTTTGAAAGAGTTTCAGGGATTGTTGTTCTATTGTTATCACAAGAGAGGTTTAAATGCGATTTCAGTTACATGTTTACCTGCTAGTCTTTGAAAGGGGTTGAAATCACAAATTTGACGTTGTTGTTCATGTCGTTAGCTTAGGGGGTGATGGTCAACCATTTATTGTAATTGTGAAGGAAGCTATTACGTTCCACAGTTTGCAATTGATATAACATAGTATCTCAGAATGAGATTATCCACCAGCTCGCTGTCACTACTCAATAAAATGTGCTGGGCTTGTGTAGTGAGTGTGTTAGAGGCGGTGGCGTTCTATTCTTTTTCATTCACCAGATTGGCGAATTAGGTCCTAAGCGAGGTAAAGCCGGAGCATCAATACTAGATTCTTTCATTTCTGACTTTTAATTCTTAAGAATCAAGTAGCTAGAGTAGAGTACTTGCGAGTCCTTAAGCTCTATGATCGCAATTTCATACCTAAGAGCGGCTTAATTGTTGTTGTTCGATCGTCCTCCATTCTAGCTCCTGGTGGCAATGTCAATGTTCTGGAGGGAACTAATGAACCCTACACGAAATCAATACTACGGTCAATTATAATACTTGCCACAAGCAGCACGTACTTAACTTGCATAGTATCTTATCGTACAGTGTCTGTGCTAATGCATTTTTCAGCTACGATTCCTGATCTTGGAAACAGCCTCAAAGACCCGTAAAATACAACAATCGGATAGCACAAAGAACAACAAAGAGATTTAGGATTGACCGATTCTAACCCATCTTCAACTCAAAAACAAACTTCTCATTTTAAATTGTTTTCTAGCTTGCAGTGCTCGCTTCAATCTCCGTCTGAAGTGCCATTTACAAGACTCTCGAAACTACATCCTTATGCATCCTGAGGCTCTCCATCTTCCACTTCGAGAAAGTGTCAAGATAAGGTTACAGTAAAGGAATCCTTACCTCGACCACCTGATAACCTTGATATTAAAGTCGGTCCGAAAGGGGATGTCGGAAAGGAAAAGCAGACGGGAATAATCTTTGCTAAATCTCGACTTGTGTCCAAGAAGGCGCCTGGAAGCTTTCAGGAGGCTGAGATAATAGGATGGGCATCTAAGACCGGGATTTGAGTTTCCCATGCCGAGTCGCCTGTGATCTACATAGCGAGATGTGGCTGCGATTGGCGACAAGGTCGGGGGTAAATCACGAAGAAACAGATTAGTTCGGACGAGCTCAACCACTTGCACGTGCGGAAATGGGATTGCCCTTTCACCCGTTTCACGAATGCATGGGATTAAGTGATTCTGGCTGAAGATTACGTGGAGGGAAGTAAGGGGATTTGCTCAATGTTTGATGTTTCTTTGCAAATGTTTCAAGGGCGTGAGGTGCTTGTAGGTGCCTGTAGGTGCCAGACCCCCAAAAGGCGTCGAAGCGAAGAGAGCAAGCATGGGGTGATCATCTCCTATCCCCCGCTAGTTCCCAAGCGAGGAACCTTGAAGTTGATGTGGTTGGACTGGAGACCTCAGGAACGTCAACTCTGTAACAACGACAGCCAGCACAGATTCCACGTTGCGCGCGAGGAACCACGAACAGAGATCTGACTGGCCATGAGATCCATCTCGTTTCTCTTGTTTGGGATTGCGGTCGACAGGGTCTGGATTTCGTCTGAATTTGTGAGCCATTGCGACGACGGAGCCTAACGACATTCTCGGCATCAACCTCGTCCCTTTCAGTGGCAGCCCTCCCTCTTCGCGCTGCTCAGAACCCATGGTGCCCATCTCGTGGAATGATCAACCAGGATACTTAGTCCCCGCTTGATAGATTTATGGAGCCAAAAAAAAAAAGCTTGTCTTGTGCTAAGTTCCTTGTCAGGAGCTGGGACGGGGTTTGGAGTTCGACAGTTCGACCTTTCGACCCCTAAGGAACCGTGCAAGTTCACACATTCATCCACATGGCGCGTCCGACTACTTGACCACCACAATTCCCTTCGAAGGTAGGAAGGTTTTTTTTTTCTTTCTCTTTTCTTCTCTACTCATTATTCACTATCTTTGTGTTTTTCACCTTTGACCGTCACTCCTTAAGCGGTTCATTCTATTGTCCAGCCTTTGACAATACTAACGAATTTCAACATTGACTGTTGTTTCGTTCAGCCACAATAGCTATTCATATATATTTCTCTTTGATTCACACTCGACAAAACCGAAAGTCTTTCATTATCTATTCAAGGAACAGAAGTTACTCGCACAATACAATCACAAGGACAGTCCTATATCTACTCTTGAACCTTCCTCGGTTTTCTCGAATCATCAACAACATTCAACTCATAAAAGCAACTACAACTCAAAAGTCTCAAATTCGTTCCTCTCTCATCCTTCAAAACCTTCGAGAAATTCTCAACATCTGCATAAAAATGCATTCACAAATTCTCATGCGTCTCGGCGCCTTCATCACTTGTGCTGCTGGCATCGCAAGTGCTTCATCCTACACCATCGCTGACACCTACAACTCAACCAACTTCTTCAATGAATTCGACTTCTTCACAGGCGCCGATCCAACCGAAGGCTTCGTTGACTTCGTCTCATCCTCTGTGGCAAACACGTCTGGCATCGCTGGATATCAAGCCTCCACAGAAGGCAACGCAATCTACCTTGGCGTTGACCACACAACCGTAAATCCATCTGGTGGTCGTGCCTCAGTTCGAGTCTCTTCTAGCAAATCCTACACCAAAGGACTCTTCATTGCGGACATTGCTCACATGCCAGGTGGAATCTGTGGGGTTTGGGGAGCTTGGTGGACTTTTGGACCAAACTGGCCTTCAAGCGGCGAAAATCGACATCATCGAGAACGTGAATGCTCAAACCACTGATGCAATCACTCTTCATACTTCTTCTGGCTGCTCCATGAGCTCCACAGGAGCACTCTCATCCTCAGTTCTCGCCGACGAAGACTGCAACGCTGGAAACGGAAACACAGGCTGCAGCACATCAACTACCAATACTCAAGGTTTTGGCACCGGCTTCAACGCAATCGGTGGAGGTGTTTATGCAATGGAGTGGACTTCCTCAGCCATCGAGGTCTACTTCTTCCCACGTAGCTCAATCCCTTCCGATATCACCTCCGGCTCGCCAGACCCAACAACCTGGGGAACCCCCGTAGCAAGCTTCTCCGGCTCTGGTTGTGACATCGACAACCACTTCATGAACCACAACATCATCTTCGACACAACATTCTGTGGGGCTTGGGCTGGGCAAGTTTGGAGCAGCGGCTCCTGCGCATCTCTAGCCAGCACTTGCGACGACTATGTCGGACAGAATCCAGCTGCTTTCGCCGATGCTTATTGGTCAATCAACTCAGTCAAAGTCTACCAGTCATCCACCACCAAGAGAGAGCAGAGCTTCATAGCATAGAGCGGTATTTAGCATCAGGTCTTCTTCACAACTTCACTTCTTAAGGAAATACTTTTTGCATCGGGTTTTATGGAGGTCATATTGGCAGGGCGTTTGGAAATGTGAAATGAGAAATGATCAAAGAGCATGATACCAAGTAAAGGGTCGGCAGTCTCCTGTATCTAGTCACATTGTTCTGCATTTCTGTCTTGCGTATATATCATTTGCTTCGTTCTTACCTTAGATACTTTTCTTCAATCAACTTTTCTACAAATATTTTTTTAACTGTTCTTGACAATGTGACATACTATAATTTTCTTGTGATTTTCCTAACTTTATTATTTTATATAGAATAGGTACGATGAGCTTACAGTACCGTAGCTCGAGGCTGCACAAGGCTGAGAGCGCTTGGTTAGAAAATTTAGCGAGCCGCCTCTACGACTTCAACATCATTGCGACACCACCCACTTGCTTTGTGAAAGCGTCTAATCACCATACCAAGCTCCGATCTCGAAGTGTGAAATAATGCATCCTTCGCGCAAAGCATACGTGGAGGAAGCTCCTCCAGAGGTACGTTTCCTCTCTCCCAGACTTCCAACCTCCCCGCCTGCCTGCACAGACAGTGTTCATATAATCCTAGAGGGACGATGCGATGCGCTCTCTATAGCTCGAAGACTATGAAAGCTGATGGCTTTCGTGATACTACTTACAGAATGATGGGTTGATGAACTTAGAGGATGTTCGTAAGTAGATGTACAACCCTCTCCCCCACTACATGCTAATCACTCCAGGCAGCTCTCGACCGTGATTATGATATGCCTTCAGCGACAGCGGGCATTGCGCCTGAGAAGGCGTCTGCCATTCTCTCGCAATTCGATCGGAAAAGGAAAGCTGCAGCTATTGCGGTACCTACAGATGACAAGCGTGTTCGCGCGCAGCTTCGGGAGATGGGCGAGCCTGTTACTCTATTTGGAGAGGGTCCAGGTGACAGGAGAGAAAGGTTGAGAGGTCTCATACAAATACAAAATGAGATCAATGAGGCTGAAGACGAAGATGGTGATGCACGAATGCAGGATGCGGCTGAAGAGGAGCCGAACGAACAGGAAGAGGAATTTTACACCATGGGCATTCAAAAACTTCTTGCGGCGCGGAAGGATATCGCAAAATATTCATTACCTAGAGCAAAGAACAGGTTGGCAAGTCAGAAAATTGAATCGACAATACCATTACGGACGCATGTCAAGTTTCGGAAGAATATCAAGGAGCGGTTACAGGGATTTGAACTTCAGGGCAGTCAGACGGCTGGAGAGCGACCGATCAGTGTGACGAGGTTTTCGCCAAACGGAGAAATAATTGCTGCTGGTAATTGGGGAGGTGGTATTAAGTTACTGGATGTACCGAATTTGGAAGAGAAGAAGACTTTGAGAGGTCACACAGATCGGATAGGAGGCATATCGTGGTTTCCAGATGCTACATTACCTAGCTCGACCGTCTCTCCAGAGTCAGTGAACTTAGCCTCTGGCGGTGCCGAGGGGAACATTCATCTTTGGTCTTTGAACCAGGATACTCCTCTATCAACCCTTGCGGGTCACAACCAACGCGTATGCCGAGTTGAATTTCACCCTTCAGGCAAGTATCTAGCATCAGCATCCGAAGACACTACATGGCGACTTTGGGACGTTGAGACCACTACAGAGTTGCTTCTTCAGGAAGGACACTCTCGAGGCGTCTTTGCACTTAGCTTCAATACGGATGGTTCTTTACTAGCTAGTGCTGGAATGGACAGTATCGGACGTATCTGGGATTTACGAACTGGCCGTACAGTCATGATCCTAGACGGCCACATCCGGCCAATCTATGCACTAGATTGGGGGGGTCGACGGTCATCGTGTACTCTCTGGTTCTGGCGATGGTTGGATCAAGTGTTGGGATGTACGAAAAGTGCAAGCAGCAGGCGGAGTCGGCGCTCACCGTAGTGTTGTTTCTGATCTCCGGTGGTTCAAAGGCTTTGATGATCCAGCACAAGGAGTTCTTCCCGAGGTTGATGAGAAGGGAGAGAGGAAGCCAAAGAAATCGGGAACTTTCTTCGTATCTAGTGGGTTTGATAAGAACGTTAATATTTTTTCTGCGGATGACTGGAGTTTGGTGCAGAGTTTGAGTGGACATACGGGGAATGTGCATAGTGTTGATGCGAGCAGAGATGGAAAGTGGATTGTCAGCGGTGGCTATGATCGCACTGTTAAGTTATGGGGAAGAAATGACATGGAGGGCTTGTGATGCTGACTTGGGTCAGAAAAGTCGATTAAACTTTCATTTCAATGGCGTTTGGGAACTGGATATCGATTCAAGGCTGGCATGCCTAGTGAATGTATACCAAAGTTGATACTACTTTAGCTGTAACATCAAAAATACATGTTTCATTGAGAGACTCAGTGTTCCCGATATTTCAAATGCAGAATTAGCTTACAATGAGCAAGAAAGCTGTTTCTTCCTAGAGAGCCTGTACAACCGCCAAAGTGCGTTTCCCCAAACTCATCATATATATATATACGTATTACCAACTTCATATGATTTCTTCCTTGCTGCCGCCTTTCGCGTTCGTTCAAGCCACAAAAATTCAGGAACCCCTGGTCTTTGCCCCACGGCTACATCCGGCCCCCGATAATCAGCCGCCAGGAACGATAGCATCCCGACAACCATCCTCGAACCTACTTCAACCTGCTCACAACCTCAACCCACATCCTCAACTCTCACCTCTAGTGCCTTAAGTAATAAGGCCATCCTCCAATTCCATCATCTCACTATTCCTACCATTCTTCGTCTGCATTACAGCAAGCCTGTAAAATCCTAGGCAACCGTCGACCATCTCAGAGAGCGAAAAAACCGACGGAGGCGGCTGCAACAGAATGCCCTCAATAGCCCAATCCCCAATAGAAGTACCGTCTCGCAAACGCCGCAGAGAAGATGAGAATCACAGTCTCGATCTGGAAATCCAGATGAAGATATCTAGGTATGAATCCCACTTCAACTCTACGCTTCACCCCCTTCGTCCACAACAATCTTGCTGACGTGAGGTAAACAATAGTCCCAGAAACGGATCTTCCTTCTTTCCTTCAAATAACGAATCTCATCATTCCTCCCATAATTCTAATACCGAATTCCCTCACACTCAATCAAGACGTCTAAAACCTATCCGCTTTACACCACCTCACGATCTAAAGCGGCAACGAGTCGAGCACGAACAACCAGCACTTCATATCTTTCCTCGCAGTGATGAACTGCAAAACTTAAAGGCAGCAGAAACGAGAAAAGTGAAAGCGGTGTTAGATCCCTGCCATATCTGCCATCGGAAACCAACTGTAAGGTCGGATCTGGATTCTTATGCTGATTGTGAGGGATGTGGGGAGAGGACTTGTTATATTTGTATTCGGGAATGTATGGGTCCGGGCTCGGATTGGACAGAGCAAATGGCAACTAGCTTCTATGGTGGAAATGGGGATTTAGACCAGGAAGGGGAAAGTAGGAGAATCGGCGATGAACACGGAGGGAAAGGAGCAAAGGAGTGGGGACATAGGGGGATGGTCTGCAGTCGATGTTGTGTGGAGAGAGGTACTGAGGGAGAGGTATGTTGCTTGGGTTGTTTGAGAAGGGAGGAGGATGGTTGAGAGAATTAGTTGGGATATGGAATCTAAGAATGAAGAAACCAATACAGGAAGCTTAGGCTTGGATGAGATCAAGGATTTGATGCTTAGATTGGGGGATAAGGCGTTTTGCACAGAATCTTATTGGAAGGGTCCTACTTCAATACTTCGAGGCCCTTTTGGATTCATGAAATACATGTGGTGGAGATATTTATCCAAAGCCTCGTCCCGAGGTTCATGGCTCGAGCAGGCTTCACTGAACTATTTCAAAGATACCCTTTTTAGTACATACTTACACATTCGCGACTATGTTCATAGTTTACAAGATTTCAGAAGCTCTTGCTTTTTACTTTGCAGATTTGTAGATACTACATAGTAATGCTATTATTAGTTAAGATCTACTAGAATATATTCCAAAGAATGGTGTTCCTACCTCCACAAGTGTATACAAGTGTCAAACTAATGTTCAGTTACTACGTTTACCTACCTTACTGTTTAGACAGCTCAATAATAAAAGCGCTTAGCCTAACTAAGTTAGTAAATGTCTTCCCAAGCCATTCATTTTTAATACAAGTCCTTTGAAATCATGTACTAGCTCGAATACATAAAGACTAGTCCTCATGCTGCTGCTTACTTGATTTACTAGGGCTAGTTGATCTTGTACTTTACTATCTTCTCCTTCCTACTTTTAGGTAAGCTATACGATGAATACGTCAGCTTAGCTAGGGATTACTTAAGATTAGGATATAGCTTTTACCAATTGTAAGTACCTAGTTACTTAGTAATGATTTACATAGGTACAATACATATTTCAAGCTCTCTTGATCCCTCTTATACTTTTCAAACTCATTGTAAGACATAGTATATGAGTCGCACTATACTATTCAGATATCACATTTCAAAAGTACATCGATACTGCAAGGTGGGTAATTCAATAATAGCTTTATAGATTTGTAGTATCATATCATATCATTCATTTTGTTTACATATATTGGTTGATTGATTGATTGATTGGATTATGTATATGTATATCTATCTTTCTCAAGATACACAATCTGGCCACTTGAAACTATCTTTCCTTCTTTTTATCACTCATCGACTTCTTAACTTGAGTAGAACTTCCACGTTTCGGGCCGGGGACCGGGACCGGGACCGGGGCCCGGATTTGGCTTTCTCTTCCCTCATTCTTGGGTGGTTGAAGGATCTTGGATGTGCTTGTGCTGGTGCCAGTGCTGGATTTAAGTATCGTGGCTATTATCTGTTTCTTCGGAACTAACAGTTCTGATTCTGGTTTCGAAGTTGGTTTAGGTTTAGGTTTAGGTTTAGGTTTAGGTTTAGGTTCAGGTTTAGGAATGGCAATCGATTGATTCTTCACCTCCACCTTCTCCATCGACATCTTCTTCTCCTCTACCATCAACGGTGAAGAAGAAACCACAACAGAACCAAACCCCGAGCTCGGGAATTTCAAACTCGAAATCTTCCCATCAACCACCGCTGCTTCTCCCACTTCAACCGCAAACCTCCATCCAGTAATATACTGAGAATCACTAATAACCTTAACCCCATACCCCTTCTTCGCTTGCTCCCTCTTCCTCTGTTTCTCCGCGATCTTCTCGATATTCTGCTTTATTTCGTGGATCTTTGCTTTTATTCGTTTTTGAACATTGCAGTGGGTGCACGAGATGGTGAGATTACGAGAGTGGAAAGCGTGGAATTTTTTGTTGGGACAGTCTTCGTTGTTGCTGTTGTTGCTGTTGTTATTGTTGGATTGGAGTGTTTTTGATTCGTGGCAAGGTGCTACTTTTTCGTTTCCCCATATCACGCAACCGCATTTGAAGGTGTAGGTTGTGTGTAGAAACACACATATTTGTAGTTCTGTGAGGCACCCTTTTTTTCTCTTGAGGAGAATAGAATAGTGATGATGCCTTACCTCAGGACTATTTCGTATGATTCTTGACTTGTGTGGTTTTTGAAAATGAGTGATGTGATGAGATGTAATGTTTTACTTACAGAGAATTTTTGAGGGGGGGGTTTGATATAAGGATATAAGTCTATACCTATATTAAAAGAGATGGGATTGTTCATGAATACTCTTTGTATTCTTTCATGTTCTCTCTAATCTTTTTGTGTGTGTTTTTTTGTATTGGCATCTTCCAGACGATTCAGAATGAGTTCTTTGTTTGATGGTAGACAGTACTTTTGCATTGTATCACACAATAGACCATAATGATCTTTGTACAGAGATAGGTTTGGAAGAAGAACAGTAAGCTAAGAATAGACCACTACATCTTTATACATCGTGACAAAGGAATATATACTTTTAGAGTCTTACGTTCTGTCTTTGTCTTTGTGAGCGCTTTCTTGGAAGACTACTACAGTACCACTTAGTGAGCTAGCTTGCTGAGGAAATTGTAATTAGGATACCAAGGAAGCGAAATCAAAGACTATTTAAAAGGTACTTTAGTATACAGTTTTTTTTTTTTCAAAATCTCGACTTCCATTTGGGTCCATAGCAAGGTGAACTTCTCATCACTAGCCTATACCGAAGCCCGGAACGAATATGGCCAGTGGGGTTCTCCACCTGGTACTACTAGAAGAAATTCACTCCTTGGTGACCTATGTAGGGATCGAAACTGCAGTCTTGAGCCAGGAAGATAGTTTGTAAATTATAAGGTATTAAGATTATTTTAAAGACAGTAATTCATACAAGAATCTCATTCTGTGTTCTTAGTAAATGAAGCTGCTAACAGGTCTCTTATTGTGGCGGCCCATGGGTAGCTAGGGCTAGCTTTCATTATTGAGAATTCCTCTTAAAGAACGATATAAAGCGAAAGCAGGACAAGTTCGGAGAAACAATGAATTGCCATTCTATATCAAAACTTGAAAGACTTTACTCTGGATTAACGTACTCTGAAATGCTGCGGACATTCGTGAGCATGCAAATCCGAAACTTTGACACATGTGGACACCTAAATCACTGATCTTAGGCACATGGATCTGTTTACTCAGATACATAATACGCCCGTCATTCATGAATCACACCACGATTAGGGTACAAGCAGAGAAATTGGTTTGTTCGGACTATGGCACAGAGGGGGTAATAGAGACATGCAGTGATAAAGGAAATCTGTAGTGTGCACAGAACACTATGGTTCTCTATTATGCCTTTTGAGCAACGATCTCTGCAAGTTGTATTAGCTACCTGAGCGTCTTTCACACCATCGAGAAACTTACTCTCTACATCTGCAACACTCTGCTGGAGAATTTGTTGCAACACCTTAGGGTTCTCAAGTTCCTTCTGGATCTTGGCAATAATGCTCTCTGACAGCTCTTTCTTTCTGTTGGCGGATCTTAACCTGTCCCTCGTATCGCACCCATGATTCGAGAACAGCCTTTGCCTCTGCAGCAAGAGCGGTAGTTTGTTGGAGCTCGAAAGCTTGAGCCTCAAGCTTTGCGGTTTCCTGCAACGTATTAGCAGAGCTCCACCTACGCCCGGAAATTTCTGTTCTTTTCTACCTTTGAGACCTCGAACAGGGTCTTGGTAACATCAACGACACTGCCCAATTGCTGAACGCTTTCAATTCGTGACTTGACAGCCTCAGTGTGGTCGGCGCGGGCAGAGTTCAAGATGTTTCTGATCTTGTTGGATTGTGCCTCCGCCCACTCGCTGTACATTGGTCCACCGTACTTGATCACAGCACCCCAGATGCTCAACAAACACAACATAACAACGGTTTCCTCGTTGACGACATAGTATTCATTGCTAAGAGCGTAGATCGCAGCGCCCGCTCCCGATGAGAGAATCGCAGTCTTTGAGATCAAGGAGTTGCCTGGCAGCGAATCGAGAATTGACTGTGCCTTCTTCTTTGGGTCCTCAGCTGGTACAGAGGATGCTGAGCGGTAGCTTGTGAGGGAGGTAGTAAGGGCCGGGAGGGTTCGGAGAGGAAGAGCTGGTCGAAGACGAGCGGAGGCCCCTACAAGGTCATCAGCATCCCAATGGCTGTCTGTTGCACGTCCATAGAATCAATTGCATACCTAAGGCGCTTCTTGCCACGCGTGATGCCATTGTGAGATGAGGGGAGATGGGTAGAGCTTCTCGAAATGCTTGAAGGGTTGCTTGAGGTTCCTGTTCCTTCCTGTCGGCTTGCCGATGAATCTCGTTAGTTTCGTCGCCTCAGGCGCCAAATCAGGCAGCCACTTCCCTGATCTTTATCGCCAACTTTTTCTCTGATAACGAAATAAAGAGATTCAGCAGGTACTATCAATCCAATCCCCAATTCTGCCCTGCCAATTTGGAGATGGCCACCCAATCCGTCAAGAGGAAGAGAGCTTCCACAGAGAAAGGCCCTTCAAAGCGTGCGCGCTCCGAGAGCAGCGACGACGATGCAAATTCACAGGACCAAATTCTCCTGCTGGAAGCCGAAATCTTCGAATCAAAAAAGAACTACAACAATATAGCAACCCTGCTCAAAATTCTCCAGAAAGACGATGAGGATACAGATGATACAGTCGTTGCTGCTATATCACTATGCCGTGTTTTTACAAGATTACTTGCTGCTGGAGACTTGGTAAAGAAGCAAGGGACCACAGAGAAAGATGCAGTTGTGTTTCGATGGCTGAAGGAACGATATGGCGAATATAAGAGTGGCCTTCTGGGGTTGCTTGGTCAAGAAGGCATTGGATCCACAGCACTGACTCTGTGCATGAGATTGCTAAAGACGGAAGGGCAATATATACGCAATGGGCAAGAATACTTCTTCCCTACAACATTTCTCACCGAGATAGTTGACGCACTTCTGAATCCCGAAAGTGAAGGGGATCTGAGGAAGGAATTTAGTGAAAAGTACGTGGAGGAACATGACGATATTCGGTTTTTCACATTCGAAGCCATCGCGTAAGTTTTTCAGCTCTGCGCAATTTGCTCAATGCTAATTACCTTTTAGGGAGATACTCAACGAAGACGAAACAGAAGCGGAATTTTTTGATAGTGCGTTGGAAATTCTCATAACTGTTGAGTCTGTTCCAGAGTCAAAAGATGAACTCGAGGACTTTTACGTTGAGGCCCCCAAAAAGAAGACACACGCTCTATATTCCTTGACGCAACATAAGAAGCGAGCAGAAGCAGCTTGGCTGGCGTTGATGAAGATGCAAATGAGCAAAGAGCAGCGGAAATCCGTCCTAGGACTAATCACAAAGTCCATTGCTCCGTGGTTTATGAAGCCAGAACTCTTAATGGACTTTCTCACAGATTCCTATGATGCTGGAGGGTCAACCTCATTACTAGCCCTGTCCGGTGTGTTTTATTTGATCCAGGAAAAGAATTTGGATTATCCGTTATTCTACAGGAAACTTTATTCTTTACTTGATTCGAACATCTTACACTCTAAGCATCGATCAAGATTCTTCCGTCTGCTTGATACGTTCATGGCATCAACGCATTTGCCAGCTGTGCTTGTAGCTAGCTTTCTCAAAAGACTTTCCAGATTAACTCTCAACGCGCCTCCCGGTGGAATTGTTGCTGTTGTTCCATGGATCTACAATCTATTAAAAAAGCATCCATCATGTACCTTCATGATTCACCGCGAACCAAGAACGAAGGAAGAGAAGGAATTGCTAGAGCAGGAAGGATTCACCGACCCATTTCTAATGGATGAAGAGGATCCGATGGAGACCGATGCAATTGAGAGCAGTTTGTGGGAAATCGTCACACTGCAATCACATTATCACCCTAACGTAGCGACGCTGGCAAAGATTATTTCTGAGCAGTTTACGAAACAGCAATACAACATTGAAGACTTCTTGGATATGAGTTATGGAAGCTTGCTAGATGTAGAGCTTTCGAGAGATGTCAAGAAGGCGCCGGTTGTGGAATTTGAGATACCCAAGAAGATTTTTATGAAGCAGGATATATCATCAGGGGTTGATGATGGCTTATTGGTGAAATTATGGGATTTCTGATGGTTGTATCGAATACCCCTAAAATTATTCTTTGATGTTGTCCTTACTGTTCGTGTATTATAACAGTGGTACGATCCCCAACCCCTAAGCTGGCGATGCAATTGAGGTTCCCCCTTAATCTTCTCTTGTACTCCAAGATCAGGTCCTGTCAAAACCATCTATTTATGATTGTCATTTGTCTCCATCCTTGAAGAACTGCATTGACTATTACGCACCCCAATGATGATTAAGTTTCTTTGGAGTGAGTACGTTCGTGGTACACAAACCAAATTGGGAAGCTACTCTGCCGCAGCAGCTAACTAAGCCTCCACACCATTAAGTTCAGCATCTGCTACTGGCAAGCTATCTTTGTCAAAGATGAAGAAGTCAATCGCAAACGTTCAAATGATGTTTCTTGGCATCCGACAGCAGTCAGGCTGCAAGATTGATTTCTTTATTACACCATCACGAGGCTACAGCTAAATTACAACAACCCGCTTTCCCCACAAAGACCACCGTGGACCTCAAGAACGTGCAATTCATACAACACCATGCCCATCCGTGACCTGCTAAAGAAGAAAGACAGGGTAGAAAAGAGCGACTCCATTCATCATGAAGCTGCTGCCCCTGAAGCCCCCGCGCCGGTACCAGAGTTTACGTTCATGCGCTCCGAGTGAGTAGTGGTGACCCCCCTCAGTCAACGGCAGACCATCTAACTTCTCCAAGTACCTACACCCAAGAAATAATCACACCTCCTACCTACCTTCCACCACTCTGATGCGCCATCACCAACCGACGGTGCAAATGAATCCAAATTTAGACACACCCTTTTCAAGGGTCGACAGCGGAGTACGTCGAGCGCGTCAACATCATCCAGGACAAGCTCAAAGTCCAAAGAGCGACCACCACCCAGCCCAACGACAAGGAGGCTGTCACATCGTCTAGGGCTAAAGAGAGATGACAGTTCCTCAAACGTGCCTCAGGATCTGCCAGAAATCACCGCGGGCGAAAATGAGGGGAAAGAGTCGCAATGGGAAAAGAGGGCTACGATATTGGCACATACAAACGAGAAGAATAGGAGTACGCCAGGAACCCCAATTGGATCACCGGCGAGTTTGAGCCATAACATGAGCTCACTTTCATTGGGAAATACAGGCGGAGAGGCTGCGACTCATGAATTGGGCGTTGTGTCAACGAAGCTTGTGGATGACAATATACAAGAAGCCATCAGGCTTCATGAGGCCGGGGAACTGGAGACTTCTACACAGATGTTTGGACGATTGGCAGATCCAAATGGGGAGAAACAATGCGCTCAGTCAAGTGCTATACGGGCTGGCATTGAGGTAAGACAGGATTCAGCGTTATGAGTCTAGAACAGCGCTTTGCTTATGTTTCTTCCCAATTTCAGTTTGAGGTCATTCTGACGTTGGTTAGGCATGGTTGGGGCTGTACTCCCGATCCCGAAAAGGCCGTCACATTTCTTTCTGCGGCAGCGTCGAATGCTGCCGGCATTGAAGAACTTGCGTTACAAGCTGGTATGAAAAAAGGCGGAGCTGCAAAGGGAGAGCTCGTGCTCGCAATCTTTGAGTTAGCGAACTGTTTCCGCCATGGTTGGGGAGTCCAGATCGATAAAGTTGCAGCCAAACAGGTAAGAGAGCACAATGCATTGGATCGGGGAGAAGCCTGAAGGCCACTGACATTTGCATCTGGAAATAGTACTATGAGACAGCAGCAAATCTGGGCGATACGGGTGAGAATGCTCAGTAAGGCGTCAATGATGGAAAGAGACTGATAATATGACAGATGCAATGAACGAGGTCGCTTGGTGCTACGTCGAGGGCTTTGGGTGCAAAAAAGACAAGGTATGTGAGTTTTGGTACATGTTCAGCATGAAATCGAGATGGGAACCACAGTGTTGGAATAGCTTCATCGCGTCACAACCATTGAGTCACCCAGCCTCGCAGTGATTATGTGTGGCTTGCGCAGAAATCTGGTGCAACAGTCAGAAAAAGGTCATCTCCTGCAAGGCCCGTTGGGCAGCGATGAGGCTTCACCTCTCTCAAATGGCTACGAACGTAGCTATACCCCACTCACAACGTGCATTAAAATTAACCCATTCAGCAAACCATGAATGACACCATGAGGCTGACCTACCATCTCTCTGTTTTTAGTACCTGGGTGCGAAATACTATCGGCTGGCAGAGGCGGGAGGAAGTAAGACTTTGGGCAATACTTGGTATGTCATTCGCGTTCCCTTATTCAATACCTACCTCTTCATCACAGACATTTTTCCATTTTCTCCTTGGCTCAATTCTGAGTTTTGGTACGAACGCATGCGTGCCATTCTTTCATTGTTCAGATCTGGATTCTGGGAGCGTTCATGTGCATGAGCGGCGCGTTGCGCGGCCGTCCCGTGCAGCGAGCCCTCTCCCATGATTTCATGACAGCCTATCGGGGCTCTGTCGCTCGAGTCATCTGGAACCGTTCGTTCAATAGTAGTCTTTTCCTTTCCACTTCTGCGCCCCCAAACACCCGCAAAGAAATTACACACGATTAATTCTCTGGATAAAATCGGCTGACGGGAATTTTTTCATTGGTGCAAACAGGATATGGAAAGAAAAGTATAATCCGCCTACGACGGCTACGAAGTAACTCTTGTGGTTGCTTGCCGTGCTTGCCTACGGAGTACGTATGTACGTACTACGTTGACACTCTTTCGTGGGGTTGGCTCGGAATTTTGAGTGCGAGAGTGGCAGTGGTGCTGGCAAGCGGGGTTTGGGTTGGTCCCTCTTTTTGAATCAGCTTTGAATCAGCCGTTGGAGTGCTGACCGTTTACCCTCTTGTCTTTTGGTTTTGGCTGAGACTGTGAGGGTCGTTTCGAAGGTCTTTATCAAAGACATATGTCTTCCGGTAGGACCAGATGCTCCTCCTGATCAGCGGCGCGCCTGCGTGGTCTTTTCTCTTTCAAGATGACGATCTTTTTGGGAGTTTACCAGTCGTGATGAACATATGGTCTGGCATAGGCGGGCATGTGGTATTGGACACACGAACCAGGGCCTTTTTCTTGGAACGTTGGATGGCGGTGAGTGTTGAATGGGATTGGTACCTACCTTCCTAATGTTCAGGGGGTTTAGTTTTTGGCTTGAGGTGGCGTAGCAACCTCGAGTATAGTATCTTACGTTCTTACAATCTTACATCTTACCTACATCCAGGCCATCCATTGATCCATCTTAGCTGAGACAAGTACAGCACACACACCTCCAGTCCCATAGGTGAGATTTCGATTTCAGAGATTAGATCGAACCAGTGAAAGGAAATATAAGTGTAGAATATGCACTGTACGGAGAAAAGCCGCCGGTTTTACACGATTCTAGTGATGTTGGGTGGTATTGAGAGTTCTGTAGATAGAAGGCAGGGAGGTAGGTTTTCACAAAATGCAAGATTAATTCTAGGCGTTTTGTTTCCTTCCAAAATAATCGATTTGACTTGAAGCTAGCAAGCTAGACTAGCTTTAATTACTACATCATTCATCCCCTGAAGTAATCGATGACTCGTAGACTAAATACAAGAGGTAGTAGGTTTGATATGGAAGGTACTCAAAAAAAAAAGAGTATTGCAAAAGCCTCAAAAAGTGTGGCCATTCAATTGTTCGCTGAATTCGCTCAATTCGCTCGCTCGCTCGCTGCGTCTCTTGAAACAGATCTTCATGATCATAATTCATAAATATCCACATCTCTCATCTCCTCCATCTCCACTCCCTTCGACTTCCTCGGCGTACTGCGCGTATGTATGTGTATGTATGTAGCGGTTGTGCTTTGTGAAAATCGTTCGTGAAAGAAGATTTCGTTCGATGCTATGCCGAAAACTCCCCGGAACGATAATGACAAAGTAAACCCCATGTTCCCCCTATCCCTTCCCTCCATCCTTCCAATTTCCTCCTCCCTGTCCGTGCCGAAAGATGACCCAAAAGTTCAATTTATACATCTCCAAAGAAAACAAAAATGTACTGGCGTCGCTTCAATGAGCTTGCATCTTTCTTGTAGATTTGTCCGGCCATTTGCCCAAAATAAACATAAAACACCTTGGGTGGCCGTCGCTGTGCATTTGTAATGAGAACCCCTGAAAATGCTGACAAAAAAAAACCGTACTAATGAGATATAAAAGTAGACAAATAAAATAAAGACGCTAGATGACGCTTGCTTGCTTGCTAATTGCTAAACTAATGATGATGATAATGACGAATTGAGGAAAAACGGTTCAATGGATGCGTGAGCAATTCAGAGTCTCTGGTGCTATGAAGTATCGCAGAAAGTAGACGTGAGTCAAGAAATGTCGTGAAATATCGTAAAGCCTGTGAACCGTTTCCATTTCGTTATAAAGTCCGTTAAGATGGAGCCATGAGAGAAAATATCAGATCGTGTAATAGGTGCGATCAAGTCAAATGTCAATTCATCCAGAACTAGACGAGCAATCATCTTGCCCTGTATTCTGGGAGTTGCATTCGGACACTAGCTTGGCGAAATTGCGAACAACCTCGCTCGGCACTTGGTCCCAAAGAAGTGATCGTGTGTATACCTCAGCAGCAGATTTCTTGCTGTCAGAACGCATGGCTGCTAGGGTTTCGCCGAGATTACGGCGGCCAGCTGACGTTGAGGGTGGTGGTGTGTTTTGGAGGAAGTCGTGAGATGTTAGGCCGTTGTATTGTGCTGCTGAAAGGGAGAAAAGTTGCTCATTGTTCTGTTGTTCCGTAGGTTGAGCGAGGCTGTCGACGAGGTCACCGAGGGTAGAAGAGCTGACACCAACCATGTCACCTCCAAGATTTGTCGTGGTAGAAGGTGCCGACCAAGAGGTACCGGATGGGAGCGGAGCAACGGCTTCAGATACACCAGAGGCTGTCTGTGACACTCCAGCATCTTTGAATAGGTCTTGAAGGACTGAAGTTGCACCTGCCCTCACGTCATCTGACATGGTGGGAACACTGGGAGAAGAACCCTTGGAAGCGACGAAAGCACCGACGAGCAATAACATAAGGAGTAACCCATGAGCAGCTGGCTTCTCTGGGTCGCTGAGAAGAGTAGACTCTTTCTTGGCAGGTGCCATGGCATTCTCAACCTTGACCTGAGGATCGGATTCAAGGGCATAGTCGTTGAGGAATGAGATGTTGTCCCAAGCCCCATCCATGGTGAGACTGTCAATATCGGCATAGTCGGTAGAGAACCCAGTAGAGCTTGGAACAGTAGACATGGCAACGCTTCCCATCTCCATCTTCTGCATGTGCTCGGTAAGAACGCTGACTTTCTTGCGAAGGTCACCAGTTTCAATAGTGTGAGCGCGAACCATCTCCTCCTTCTCCATTTGCATGTTCTCGATGTACTGTTGATACTGTTGCTCCTTGCGGGCCCAGTCATCCAGAGCAAGCTTGGCCTCAGCCAGATCCTCCTCGAGGTCGTTGATCAGAGCAGTGTAGTGCTTCTTCTCATCCTCAAGTCGCTCGGTATGTTGCTTCTTACGTTGCCGAGAATCAAGTCTACACACATTCAGAAGTTAGTGGGCTGCCAAAACCAAAAGTAAACCAAAAGAGGAAGTAAGACCAAAACATCCGGAGGGACATACGCTGCTTGTCTATTTCTTAATAGTCGCTTTTGCTGCTTGAGCTCCTTGATCTCTTGCTCGTCGGTTGACTGAGCTATGAGTTGGTCGATATTGAGAAGGTTCCGTTCGGCGGGGATGTCAAATCGTGCGTTCTTCTTTCGGATACCATCACCCCTCCTCGACATGTCCGGATGCGAGCGAAGAGTTGGGCTGTGAGGTCGCATGCGTTTTGGCATTCCACGATGGTCCATGGCATCGGCTACCGACCACTCCTTCTGAGGTGACGCAGGTATTGATCCATTGCTGGTATTTGACGATGAGAACAGAGGTAATTGTTGGTTTCCGGGGTTGCTGAAGGGAGTTTGCATGGGTCGTTGGAAAACAGGAGCGTTGACTTCAAATTCATGAGGCATTCCATCGTGTTGCATAGGAGTGCTCATGCCAGAGCCGTGGTTCATCCCCCATCCATGATTTTGGTGGCCATATTGTGCAGCGTCGATGCGCATGAATGGGTTATTGTTCTGCTGCTCAACAAAGGGATTGTTGGAGCCCATGGGCTGCATGTCGACATGTTGCCAGTCGTCCGTCTTGGGCGAAAACAGGGCCGACGACACTGCAAAGGACTCCCGCCTGCTTCCGTTGATGGGTGGTGACATCTCCAAGCCGGAATCTAAGGCGCTGTTGTCGAGAATGTTCTCGTCGAGGATGCTGCCCTCGTCCTCTTCGAAGTAGTTATGTGAGTGATGGGTATCAACCGTCAAAGGCGACGGTCTGTAGTAGTGCTGCATTGGAAATGCAGCCATTTTGTGGGAGTTGTGAAAGTGCGGTGGTGGTGGAAGCGAAAGTTCGGATGGGATGACTATCGCTGTGGCGGTGAAGCGTAGCGATCAAAATAGATGCCGTGGTAGAGGAAGATCTGAAGGCGACGGGATGTGATATTCGTGACGATCACTGAATATCACAAGGTACACAACAATAATAAAAGTATTGCTGTGTGTGATAGAAGGTACAAGCCAGTCTCTATCTCAGACAGATGTGAGAGAGAGAGAGTGACTGGTGGTGGTGGTGGTAATAATGGTGGTGTAGTGTTGTTGGTTGATGCAGAAGTACCGTGGGAGGTATGAGGAGAGATCGTCGCGATAGTGAACGGGCCCCTCGTCGTTCTTATCCCATGAGCCTCTCCTGGCCGTGGCTGCACGTCTGCACCTGTCTGGCAGCGGATGTTGCTCTCTGGTCCCACCCGAAAAGAGTCAAGTGGATGGGTGTTAATCGTAAGATTCGTAAATTGTAACAGGGCCCCTCCCCCCTCCCCCCCAACTGGACTACTTCTTAGACTCTAGCGTGCCATGGCACTACATGGCAGAGGACAGGAAGGACAGGACGTACAGGCAGAGGCCATGCACCCACTAGGAAAGACAGGGAAAGAGTGGGAAGCCAGGCAAAGACAGGGAAGCGCAGGGAAACGGAAAAGCAAGGCGGGTGCGCGGGTGCAAGCGTTCGAAGCGATAGCCTTGATCAGTTGGGCAGTAATGCGAGGGGGAGCCCGGAGTCGATATCATCAAATCAATACCACCAAAACCCAATGCTGGTCGAAAACCCGCGCGCCGATAGGCCAGACTCTGCTGTAGCAGCTCCATGTTGCATGACAAGTCGCCGGCCCCAAGTTTGTTTCCCATGCCCATTGGAGTCGGTACAGACAACCAGCTCCGAACGAACGCCAGTCTGCGCCCATCATAGGCCAGACAGAAACGCAGAGGCTCGTACAGGAAAGGATTTACGAACTCCAATCGTGTCTTTGAGGCAATCCAAAGCATGTACACGCGAAGCAAAAGACTGCAAGAGGTACCTTCGTACCTCCACCAGCACAGTACGTACTGTATGTACTGCACTGGAGGAGCAGCAGTACGGAGCACGCTGGTTCAGTAGGAGTCAAGTGTAAGCGGGCAAGTGGGAATCAGGAAGATGCGGTTGCTACAGGACCTCGATACTTTTTTTCCCTTTCCCCTTATTAGCCATCTCTGTTATTAGCCATGGCCGACAGGTTGGACCTTGCGCGCCTTCCCACCTTTTTGCGATAAATATTGCCTTTGTTTATGTTTTGCTTTTCTGGGTTGAACCATCTCCAGCATGCTCGTTATGGTCAGGGCTGGCCTGGGCGTGGGGAGCGACGAGACGAGAACAATGGGCAATGAAATGCCGTCATGCCTTACTGCTGCTAGTCCCTCGGTCCCCGCCGAGGGAAAGTGAAAATTGATTTTTGATTTTTGATTGTAATTGCAAAACAATGTCTTCCAAAGCTTCTAGTCTTCTGCTCCCAAGGCTTTGTCCAAGTGCCCTAATATCCCAATATCCCAATCCCAATATCCCAACCCCAAATCCGGCCGGCATATCTCACCGTCCTCACGAGCTGGATGGCTACTGGTGTGACGGGACAATGGGGAGATTCCGAGTTGCTGCAAACACAGGCCAGAGTCGTCGTTATTTGTACCCAACCGCCCTGTCAAGAATTCGATTGGCGAAAGAAGCGTCTCGCATTTTGGGTCAGTACCGCCGCAAGTGGTGGTGATTCTGTGCCTGTGAGGGTTCTCTCAGTTATCACACACACCCGTTCCTTTGGCCCCCCCTCCGTCTCGTTTCCCACTTGCTGGAGACGGAGTCGGGAGCTTACGACATTACGCTCATTGACGGAGCTAAAAGCACCCTGGTCCGCATCCCATACCTTAATTTGGAACATCAGATTATCGGTGTAGCAGCAGAAAGTCAGAACCTTACCACACAGCAGTACTACTGGAGAACCCATCGCGAAAGGAAAAAAAAAACTTTGAAAAAATGCCTAATAATTCATTCTGGAGAAAAACGGAAAAGAAGGCGCATTGAGAATGGTGCGCTTGCTTGGCTATGAAATATGACGGCATACATCGGGCAATCGATTTATTGACTCGTAGGGGTTTTGCAATGGGAGAGCTTGCGGCACGTCTGTAAACAAACCAAGGGAGATACTTGTGATGACAGGAGGGTGACATCGATACCCAGGCGCAAATCGTGATTTGGGGCAGGGATTTGCGACGGCAAGTGGCTTTCGCGCGAACCGAGGGAACGTCGAGTGTGTGACACTGTCCAGGCGAGAACTTCCAGAACATTGCGAGAAACAAGGACGAAGGGCCCGCCAGCACTGAGCACTCTCAGACACGCGAAGGCGGTGAAAAGTACCCAGGTACGTATTTTCGCACTTCTTCCGTACATTGTTGCGTACAGAGGGTAAGTACTCCCGTACCAACACCACGATTACGCCGTCCTGGGCAGCCTGGAATGGGGACAGTCGCCGGATCCACGTTTGAAAGATTTTCCAACGTCCTCTTGGTGAGTGGCTGGTGAGCTTCACGAAAGTGACTCACGAACAGCTACCCTCGACTGGTAACTGGGACTGCAGCGCCATGGCCCAATCCAAGAGCCCTATTTCTCCCAGTATTCAGGATCAAACGCACGAGCGCCGCTGTGAAACTTTCATACTTTCAAAAAGTCCTTCACCGCCAGGGGCATTATCGACGTTGCTGGTCCTTTACTCTCCCTTTGCTCTGCGCTCCAAGCAGGAAGGCTTTCCGACTTGTTGACTCCCGCCAGCAAACAAACAAAGCCTTTCATTCTCTCCACAATGAGATTGTGCGGTCTGAGTTTCGCGTTCGCCCACGGCCACAGCGACGGCGACCGACCTATGTGAGGCGTGCCCTATCAACAACAATTGGTAATAGTAACAATCGGCAAACGCGACCCCTAATCCGGTAGTACCAATTATCCTTCAATTAAAGAAGCGCATCCTGCAAAGCGCGCCATCCTCCCGCGGAAGCTTGCAGCTGTGCCGAAAATCGTAAATAATAATAAATAAAATGTCCTTCAGACTTCTGTCACACACGCACACCCACCTATTTTGAGATCCACGTCCATGACGATCTTCTCAGCCTTCTTTGGGGAATTTCCAGAGATCCGCATGTCGCGATCCTCACATCAGACGGAGAATACTTTCTAGGTGAACAAGCGGTGAAAATTCTCCTTTTGGCTCTATATCGAGCTATAAGATCATCCTTATGGATACTGGCGGCGACGACGCGTCTCTTTAAACCAATCGCACCAGACGCCATATGGTATTCTGAAACCCATCTTCCCAGCCACCCGAAAAGTCTTCGAAAATGGCGTCAAGGAGTGTAAAAAAAGTCTCTGTTGATATGAGATCATATTTCTCCGGAAATGATACAATGGGATAGACTCTTCTTCGAGACTATGAATCCTGGTTGAACTTTGCGAGCCAAGATACCCCGTATTCGCAAGCAGCGGTGAAGTCCTTGCTTCGAAAAGTTATAAGACAGGAAAATAAGAACTCGCCGTTAAGTCTAGATGTGGTTATATAAGTCTTCGTATAGCGATCTCTGCTATATGACGGCATAATTGCTCTTCAAAAAAAAAACTCAAAAATAAAGATTGAGAGAAAACAGGTTCGCAAGCAAGCGAGGAACATATAGTAATGCTTTTGTATTTTTTTCTTCTTATTTCTCGTACAAGTAATTTCGCTCTCTTGAAAGGTAAAGGAAAGTAAACGCCTCAAAATAAGGACTAGCAGTCCGGGTATTTCCATCATAATGACCACCGTGAAAAGAGCCTTGGTAAGGAAAGGGTAGATCCACGACTATGAAATCGTGATACTACAGACCACCCATCTTGATCTAAAGACCAAGTTTGGAAGAGGCGAGAGCCAGCTAGTTAGTAGTGATTCTTGATCACGCGAAATGGACGAAGTCCTGCTGCATAGGAACATCGGTGTCGGTCTTTCCATCATCATCGCCAAAGTATTCCTCAAGTAGATCATCGGAATCTACATCATCACTGTCGATTTCATCCTCGTCATCACTCGAGATATCACTATTATCCTCCGCTGAACCAGTCTCTCCGCTGGCTAAGTTCCTCCGCATGACACTCGCCTTATAACGGTGTAGCAATTTGCAACCTTTTGTAGTACAGTTTCCTGTATTGGCGAATTCAGGGCATTCAAACGCATGACGTTCAGCACAGTTTGCTCCTTTTTCGCAATATCCATATACTCCAAATGCCCGGCAGTTGAGGGCGTTTGGAGAAACATGAACATGGGTGTATCGACAATTGGGATTCGCACAGTTTCCTTTTCCAAAGTGCAAACAGGCTGGCGTTCTCTCTGGAGTAAGATCATGTGAAAGGTCACAAGAGTCTCCACTTGGACATGACCCCTTTTGAAGAAAATCTTTGCATACTGCTACTTTTGAAAGATCATGAATATACCGACATTTGGGACCTTTTAAGCACGAACCTAAGTATTACAAAAGTTAGCTTGGAATCGGGCCTTGGCCTGTTGTCCCTAGATGCCAAAATGAGAAGGTGTAGACGCTGAAAGGAGGTACCCGTAGTTGTAAATATCTTGCATGGCTCGTTCACTTTCTTGACAACGCCATTTCGCCTAGTTTTTCCAAAAGTCAGCACCACTTAAACTTGGCTCCTTGAACCATCTAAAATGTCATTAGGTTAGTTCGTACCGATATGCCTTAACAACACCAGAACGATACATGTTGCCGTTCTTGCTTCTGTGGAAGTGAACCCCCGACCGTGTCTTTGTGCTGTCACTTTGGAGTACTTTTTATTCGTAATGTTATCGCCCCTGATTGTGGTGAGCTGGCTGAGGCCAAATGAATGTACGCCGCCCTTTGTTTATATATAGGTAGGGTTGGGTTTTGTGAGCGCTCACCAGGGACCTTGACAAGCTTGCTACCATTCTTGGCAACATTGAAGAGGATACCATGTATGTCGATTTGGTAGCCACTTGTATTGCCAGCGGGGTAAGACGTTGCTGAACTGTTGCTCATGTGCTGCAAATGTGCAAATTTGAAACTTCAACTTCTCTCGATTTCGTTGTTCTCTGTTGCAATTCTCTGCTATTCTGCTGGCGTGTTCTTTTCTCGTAAACAGACGAATTTATCAATTGAATATTATGGCGATCGATCTTTGTAATGTACGAGGGAGCAGTCGCAGATGCTGCGGACGGGCTTTCGTTCTCATCGCCAGCAACCGTACTCTGATTTTCAGCATTGGGCGGATTGCCATTAAGTACTAGTGTTCGGTTGCGATGCCCTCTACCTCTCATAGAGTAAGCACCGCGACTGGTACCACGAATGCCACCGCCACGTCTTCCTGCAAAATCTCCAGATCTGTCAGTGGCGCGTTTGTCGAACTGAGTTGGAGATACCATACTTCCACGGCTGCTGTGTACTGGGTATTGTGGATAGGGCGATTGCCGATACGATGCTGAGCTTGTAGGATCTTGCGTATACTTATGACGATTGATCTGACCTGGAAACAGAAGAGGATAGTCAATGGAATGTGCAATCATTTGCGACAATCGGGGAAGTAACTCACCAGACACTTGGCCGATTTTTGCCAGAAGTTCCTGTTCTTCTGAAGACATGTTAAAGGCTGCTGTATGTTAGTTCACACAATCTATGGTTGTTTAGTCAAATGCTATGTTGGGGTTGTTGAGTGTTTGAAGTGGCAAGGGGGGAGAACGATTGAATGTTAGATTAAATGTTCGAGGGCAATTATTCAGAGCGCGGCAAGCTGCGGGCGCTAGTGCAGCTGAGGCGAAGATTAAATTAGCGCGCGACTAACAACAAGGCGGCAGCGGCTTTCATTCACGCGCTCTTCTTTGTGCCATTCTCTTTGACACCCTACCCTAGTAGCTGCGCGGGCTTTAATTCACTTTGCAGGACCTCAGGACCTCCATTATCTGCACTTTACTTTTGACTCTGCATGGAGATCTTCCAATAAAGTTTACCTCCAGGACGATGGCGGATACTATGATCAAGTCGGAGCCAGACGCGGCCGGCGCATCCCCAGCAGCTTTCTCAGACGCAGATATCTACGAAGATACTGAGGATCTAGAGTTCAATGGCGATCCAAGATACCAATCTCTCTACCTCGCAAGAGTGCCTAAATATGTGTGGGAGTCATGGCAGGAGCTTGATGATGATGCAGAGATTCAGATTGGAACCATCAGGTCAGAGACTGTCACAAAGAGAGATGGAAAACAAACAGTGTGGCGCACCTATCCAAGAGGATGATTAGGCAGATCGCTGATTATGTCTAGCAAAAACTCTCTATGCTCTTAACTTCGGATCTGGCGCAACACCAGACTATCCCCAAGGAATATGAGTTAGATTTGATCACTGAAGATGTGAAGAACACATATGTATTTACAGAACAAGACCTGCCCGGCTTCAAGTCGAAAGCGAAGCAGAAATTTGATCCTATCAGCGCGAACATGCCTGCCAGACTCAGTCGCCCAAAGACTGAGAAACCCAAGGGGCCCTGGGATCCAAACAAACGATTCCAGCCCTACTTCAAGAGAGCAGTTCCTAGTGAGTGGCCGCACGTGTTGCAGAATCCAAAGATGGAGTTGACATGATTAATAGAGCGGACAACCCTTCACGGGAAAATCAAACATGATCTTAGTGCAATCCCAGTTGTAAATGAGGAATCTGACCGCATCATTCGAGCGCGGACGATGGATGCTATGCAACCTAAGCTCCATACTAAATTTATTAGCGATGATGTCTCAGGCATTGGCACTGGTTTCATTCAACCTGGCACTATCGGCGCAAGTAATGCGTTTGGTGGATTCATTGTAAGAATACTGCTCGTGTGGTGCAACATGCCAAGCTAACTGCCTGAAGAAAACTACAGGTCCAGCTGCGGGTGTCAAGACGCAGCTTCATAAGACTGCTCGTATGCCTCAAAATGAGCTTTTGGACAAGATATTCAATTGTTTCCGAAGATACAATTATTGGTCTATGAAGGCATTGCGTAATGAACTTCAACAGCCAGAAGCGTACCTCCGAGAAACATTGGAAAAAGTAGCCGTATTGGCCAAGAGTGGGCGTTTTGCAACGCAGTGGTCATTGAAGGAAGAGAATAAATTGACCAACTACGAAGGTGTTGCAGACTCTTTAGCCCCAACAGCTGCTGGTCTTGAGGGAGGGGACGAGTCCGAGTTTGGAGATTTAGAGGACGAAGATGATGAAGATGTCAAATTTGAAGATGTTTCTACGGCATAGACCATATTCAGCGGTTATCACTGTGCATCGCATGGCGTTTAGGGGATGTGAGGGATTATGGTGCATTGGGCGGCGTTATTGGCCTTAGGAGGGCATGAAGGTTTTAAGGATTAGAGCATAAGACCCACAGTATGCAGAAGATGATAGCCGATATACTTCTGGCCGTCTTTTTATTAGATGCTGCATCATAATATGTCCTGCAGCCAGGCGAGTCTTTTATTGCCTCGTATTGGTTTCTAAAGAATGAATTGAGTGACTTCTTCAGACTTGCTGGGACGATTGGTGCTTTGCGGTCACTGCAGGAGCTCCTTCGAGTACTGTACACCATACCTACCTATATTCAATGACTAGCTACATAACAGTGTTGAGCAGGGTCTAGGAATGCTAACAATGCTCCGTCTGTCATTCATATTCTACCTATACCAAGTCATCCCGGCTGCTCAACTGAATCAACCATTAGTCCTTGACAACTAGCGTTAGGCCGGGCGTTGCGAGTCAGATGCCCATTGTTGTTTATTGACCCGGATATGGTTGGATGCCCTCAGCAGAAACAAAATATTGCCTTTGGAGCATGAAAACATGTAAATACCGCGCGTGGTTTTTGTTGCACTACTTCGGTAGAAGAAAGGAGTCTAATTCCGGTAGGCAGTGAGAGAGTGGGCAACCTCCCTCTCTCAACCCCACTTGACTACTACATCATGACGACAAGATGCGAGAGATGGCAGCGATAACCATGAAACATGTACAAACTTCTTGATTGCAGCTTCCAAACCATATTCTACAACGGCAACTCCTGCGAAAATCGCATCTTGGCATGAGAGGATGATACGCAGCACCTGAAGGTTGTGTGTCTGGAGGCAGGTGTGTTCCGTACTGTACCGCAGCGGTACCTCTTATATGTCTTTGGCGTTGCTCACACGAGTCTCTGGCTGTGACCTTACCCGGGTCATACGCTTCGCACGCGATACCCCTCACCCAGAATCGTTTCTGCATCCCGCGGCCACAGCAAGCCTCCTCCCCAAAAGAGGCGAATGGGAAGATGACAGAAATTATATGCGCGCGCACGCAAGACGGACCCTTTATTAGCAGAAACATGTCTTGGCAGCTGACGGTGTGAGAGCGATCGGCCAAGGTAGCCGATGCAGCGTAGTACAGCATACAGTATGTATTATCCAAGGCCGTCTAGCCTAGAGGGGAGGTTGGCCTGGAGAATGAGAATATCGTTGTCAGAGTATTATACTGTACCTTCGTACGAGCACAAGCAGTCAATATCCACGGTTTTTTGCAGCACTGCACCTGCGCTACTCGACAACCTGCCTATCTGACCTTCCCCAGATATGTATGTATGTATGTATGTATGTATGTATGTATGTATGTAGTTCATGCCGATGTCGTGCGAGATGGGAATTCGAGCATGCTGATGTCCGGAATAGCAAATTGGCGCCATTCCGAGCGAACCCCTCCTCTTGGCCTCTGGTTGCAAATCAACGCTGGAACTAAACCACATCGAGCACTACCTCTCGTGCATATTGGCTCGTAGTAGTGGGGGCGGGTTAGTCGTCGACAGGCGTGTGGATGGAGGCGCACACGACGTCCAGCTTCCATCCACTCAGCAACTGAGCGCATTGCCCTGGTCCATCTTGGCTGTTCCCAGAATGCAGGGACCCGCCACCTTTTAAAAGACCTCGACTTCCTCCGATTCAATAAAACTTGAACTTACTTGTATGAGGTATTTACCTTTGCTACCGAGTATTGACCAGCAAGCTGCTTCTTGGGGTTGGAGAAAGTTCATCCCATTCCCTCCTCCCACCTTCGTGGAACGAGCGTCGTTAACCCGTGAAAGTTCACTCGATACGCTGAAAGGCAAAGGAGGCTGTGCTTGTACAACCTGAGCCCTATCTCGGAGTGCGGAGACCTTTGATGTCATTTTGTTGATATATGAGGCTTTGACCAAGGTCTTCCTGTTGAAGTGTAGCCAGAAATGAATCTTCAGTCCCCTGGATATCCTCGTCATCTTTTGTGACAGCGAGCTCGCCAGCCTCGCCTCTGTGCATTGCAATCAAACCGAGTTTGGAAACATGTATGCAAAACCCATCCACCTCAGATCGCACTTCACTAATGGCATTTCAGGAGTGGACGAAGGGGAAAAGGCCCTGAGCCTTTAAGGGCTCCAGAGAGATCAAATGGCGTCGCCGTCAGCAATCCTCACACTTTCGCATCGTCGTCGACCTCAGGTTCTGCAAAGTCGCCTAAACGTGTGCTTAGTGCTTTCGTCTCTCACAATCACAGCAACGGAAACGGACCTGCTGGACCAAGAGAGAGAGAGATGACAAACTCCCGCATCTCGGGGGAAGATTCGAGAAAGAGCGATGCTACTTCTACCAAGTCGACGACGAAGTCGAGGGCGCCTGCAAATGGATCCCCTCCGTGGATGCAAACTGACCGCATGTATTTAAGACGACGGAACTCAGCGTCCTCGGCTTCCATAAAAATCCTTCAAATCTTTCACTTCAGTCTGCTCTTCCATAACCTCCAGGAAACGCAAGCTCTCAGACGAGCCAAGTCTCGCCACCATGCCAAGAGAAATCTTGGACTTGATATTCCAGTATCTCCCCCAGACTGACCTACTACATGTGCTACGAGCCAACACAAATCTTGTTGAAGTAGCCGCATTGCACTTATATCACGAGCCAAAGTTTGTGAGCACTTACCGCTACGCTCAATTTGCATGGACTGTCAGTCATAAGGAGGCATATGCCCAGATGGTACGAGTATTGGATCTTAGTCATTTCTCGGAATGTCCAGAGGGACAGGTGAAACCAATCCCACAGGCAGGATGGAGAGAATTCAAGTACAGGCATCATGATAGATACTATCCGCCGGGAGATAAAATGGCAGCTATGGCGGCTACCTCGTTGGGTCCAAAGTTGCCAAACTCGTCTCATCCAACCCCAAGTCCGATTTTGAAGCGATATCGTCGTCGTACGAGAGATTTACCCATTGGAGGGATATGTCACGTTCTAGCAGCATGCAAAAATATTCGGTAGGATATTGGATATTCCATACACTTTTGATGTGATTTCACTAACATCGAAACAGCAAAGTGAACTTCTCCCATCTCCAGGTGGCTGGTGATTTTGTAGTTCAACACGAGTCACATCCTGCTACAGCTTTCACAGGCCTAATCTTCGTGTCCGACGTCCCCAAGGCGTTCACCTGGGAAGACCATGAGCTGATTCCTATGGTTTATGACGAGATCACCGATGGCCTGATTGGATTACAACAGCTTGAAGTCATCAAAGCTAAGGATTTCCGCTGGCTCAGTACTGCAAAGGTTAGGAGTCTTATGTGCAACCGTAGTTTGAAGGAGGTGGATTTTAGGGACAGTGGTTTCGAGAAAAACGTTAGGTGGAATATCAAAGGAACGAAAATTGAGGTGCAAAAGATTTTGAGACACACAGATGCTGATGGCAGGAGTGTGAGAAGTGTGAAGACCACTGGGTCCTCTTCTTGAACCTGGCTTGCCATTTTTGATTTCCATATTAGGAAAAGCACTTTGGGACCTGTTCTAATCGAAGTATGCTACTACGGCGTCTCGGTTTTGAGGATTGGGGTGATAATTTTTCATGACCTTTATTTTTAGGCGTTTTACCATTTATTGGGGGGGTAACAGTCAGCCTAGGGGGTTTTGGAGTTGGAGGCTCTTCACCACTCAGTGCATTCTCAGATTGGGAGGTTCACAGTACTTTCTCATGGCATTTGCTTAGGGATCCGGGATGGAACTAGTTACGCTAGGTAACCAAATTGAAAACATCGCTCACTAGTACTACATATCTCTAGAAGTTAGAAGTTCCAGGGGATGCATATCTGTATCCAATTGCAGTATTTCCCATATATCAATCCCTCATTTACTTGGCAGAGTTGCAGCAGCTACAAGTAGATTGCCTGATTACCCGTAACCGGCACTCTCGGATAGAACCTCGTCCCGTCATGAGGACCTAGTTGATATAAAGTTTTGTATCGTGTCTTTCGGAAGTCCTTCATCTCAACTACCGATGGTGAAACTTTGTTACCATGATGACTTCATGGCCGCGGCAGTGGAACTGTATCACATGAGCCTGTCGATGTATATTGATTGGTCTTGGATTTGCTGCGAGGTTCTGTATGTATCAGTAAGCCATCAGTTCCTTATTGCCGAGTTTTAACTTTATAAAATGAAAGCGCTGTTCGGGTAGTATGGCATTTAACTGTTACTTGATTTGTCCTCGCTTGGCTTTTATATCTACGCAAGGAGCTACATACCTCGAACTTTAATAGCAACCCAACAAGTATTTCTATTAAGAATTTGAAGAAAGTTCTAGATTTGCATACTCTACGTGAGAATGCTAATGATCAACAGTGATTGGAAGCAACTTGGCTGATCAACGCACAAATAAAATCACTCCCAAGCTGCAACCTCTCGGGTTCTCTCCATCCAGGTATATGGCAAAACAGAGCCTTGGCCGAATACCCATTAACAAAAGCTTGAGCAAGACTCTCATAAGTAATAAACCCACAAAGATAATTCCCAGCATCCGAATGCGGTTTTCACCTCAACAACCGTCCTCTTCTCATCGCTTCCCTCTTCGAGTAGTAGTCCCTCATTTAGTCTACTCTGAACATCTTTCGCCAAGTTATCAACGTCGATACCAGGTCCAGTCCATAACTGACACGGTATCTCATCACCCCAAGGACAAATCCCCGGTATATCCTTATACGTCTCTCCAACATTTTCAGGAACCATGTAATACCTCACCGACGGACCCGTTTCACCCCGTCCATTTCCCATATCAACAGGTTTAACAGTTCCTTCTTTCCAAGCACTCTTCTCTATCGTATACCATTGCCAACCATCAGCCATGCCCAGATGCAAAATCAAATCTACGGAGTTTCCATATTCTTCCCAGAGTTTCTTGACGTAGTTACGTATGGAGTTGTATTCTGCTTTTACTGCTTTCCCGGGCTCTGATGTTGGGTTTAGGATTTTGATGGGTCTTCGTGTTGGGTTGTGTTTTGTGAAGGCGGGGAGGTGGCTGGGTAGGTAGGTGGTCAGGAGGTGGGAGGTGTTGTCTTCTTCTGCGTAGTTTGGGGGGAAGGCCTTTTTTGATGGGATGCTTTATTAGATTATTTTATACTTGTGTGGATTGTGCTACCTTGAGACTAGACTACTTCGTCCCAAGCAAGTTCTTTTCTGTAGGATTGGTTTTTTCTTTTTTCTTTTCCTTAACTTACACCCATTCCTGTTACCAGGACAGTAAATGTTCTAGTGTTTCTCATTTGACAAAGCTGAAGATTGATCTAGTCCATCTGATTTATCTAGACTAAATCGCTGGGTTTGTGGTTTGAAGTCTTCCACAGTTTTCTCATGTAGTTCTCTACCAAGTCTGGCGCTCATGATGAGGTGAGGTTAAGGGAACGATGATTTTGTTATTTTTTTGAACTGTGTATATACAATGTTTTGAATGATTTTCCCTAGACAGTAAATATATGGGGAATCATTAAGTAGCTGCCTAGTATTTAATGGCACTGTAAAAGCGATAAGATAGCCCCTCATTTGCGCTTTATACCCAATTCTTATCTAGCTCACATGATTAGTGTATATGCAGCATGGGTAGATATTTACGTCAATGATAATCCTCATATTTATTCTAAATAGGCGACGAACTACGAATTTCTTAGCTCGTATATGCATGCACCTTAAAGGCACTGTTTTGTCTACCTATTGGCCCTTTCCCCTCACATTTAGCCTACTGCCTAATGTGCCTGGATTTAAAGACTCTAGGATGAAGTTGACTTCCTGTGTAGGACTCGTGGGATGCTCACTTTTTATTATACGCTTATTATCAATGGAATCACAAATTCCTGTCATGAGTTTATTGCAGAACTACTTTATGGCTAGGAGATATCAATTACCAAGCGTTGGTCAGAGAGCTACTTTGTGCTGTTAAATACTTGGGACTTACATGGCTATTGTTATAGTTGTCTTTACCTTGGAAATCAAATACCACTCATTGACACTGCGAGATATAAGGCTAGTTGTTTTCATAATTTTCTTGAATTTATTGATGCTAGATGACAATGGTGTTCTCTATGACAACTGACAAGTGGATTCGCCGTCGTGAATATATCAAAAGTGCCTTATGCAAGCAATGGACTCACAGGAAACAGTTGTTGGGAACATACGTTTTTGAAGCTCATTTGTTTCTGTGCGTTGGTGGCTGTTGTTCAGATGTGTTCGAAGTTATGATCGTAGCTCTGTTGTCTATTTGGAGTAGACTGGTCTGAAGAGGAGACTGACTGGTAGCGGAGAAGACTTGGGATGTCTCTCTTTAAACAGGGCGAAGTCGCAATGGTAGTCTATTGACGAAGTCAATCTGTAGCCCAGGTTAGTCTCATGCGTTGTTGACTATTGCTCAAATGTGTTCTAAGTTCTGATTGTGGCTCTGTTGTTCGCTTGAAGCAGATTGGTCTGAGAAAGAGGGGACTGGTAGCAGCGAACTCTTTGGGTAGTTCTCCTGAGGTGATGCGAAGTTGTTATGGTAGCTAAATCGCAAATTGAATCTGTAGCCTAAGTTAGCCTCGACGTGAAAGCCCTATGCTAAGCGTGCAGTGAATAAGGGCAAAAGCGTTAAGAATACCATTTAGCTCAATTTCTTGAAATCGTCATCTGTTCCAGAAACCTTTGAATTTCTCTTAAGTTGCACTAACTTGCAGGAAATTTCTTGCCTACAAGCCTAGAAAGCCTGTAAACTTTAGTGTTGAAGCTTCTACAAACTATCAGTTTGTATGCAAATCTCCATTCAACTGTGTAAACTCTTGAATCATAAAATTTGGAACAGAAATAAATCCGTACTAGGGAAACACACTGCCATTTTGTAGTATCGGGTAACTAGGTAACTGCTTTTGTAGTATCGGGTAACTAGGTAACTGCTTTGAAGTCTTGTCTGCCCTCGCGAGCCGTACCACACGAGGGCTAAATATAATAGCGCGTAGCGGCATAGTGACGAAGTAATTTTGATAGGAAGAATTGCTTTTGTTGCATTTTTAAATTTTTAAATAAGCTTAATGAGTACTGTCATTGCATATAGATGAGCAGCAAAGTAAGTATGTAAAATGCTGTGTTTCTGCCTACCTAAGGTATATAAGGCTGTGGTCCAAGCGATGACTACTTACTAGTGCGCCTTAAGACTCATAACAGCAACATTCTGGGCTCAACCATAGACTGGCTAAATTGTATTAGCACATATTTTGGAAGTGAAGCTAGAATATTCTCTTCCGTCTAGGTTGCGTGTGCTAATTCACCTTTCAAATTTTGACTTCGTGTTTTCCCATACTTGCACCAAGAACAAGCTCGAGCCAGAACCCACCTGCACCGCAATACTTGATCCACAACGTCAGAGTCAAAATACTAATTATGGACTTGGCCGACGAACTCGAGAATATGGCAGTAGATGCCGCACACGAAGAACCTGAAGACGAATCTACGAGGGACCCTTCTCAAGCAAAGATCAAGAAGTTCCAGGAGCGCTTTGGTTACTCATATGAGCAGGCTGCAGCACTTGTTGGAATGGCTCAGACTGCGAAGATGCCTGCTCAAGCGCCAGTTATGCTCACGCCAGCGCAGGCCCGTACCATTTACGCAATTAGGCTTGAAGGACCGCCCAACACTCCCCAGAAGATTCAAGGAGCCGCGGGTAAGCAAATCCATTATCCGACTTCCCTGCGCACTACCACAAGAATATTGATTTTCCACAATGTTTAGGTCTAACAAGAATTCCCGAAGCAAGGCATGGCAAGGGCGAGGGAAGTAACGCTGTATTTTGTAAAGTTGATGGAAAAGCAAAATTCGCAATACTAAACTGGATCTCCGAACAAAAGCTCAACTTCAAGCCTCTATTCATATCGGAAGGAATGGCATACAAAGACCTCTCTAGCTGCTCTATCTATCCAACTCTAGGGATAGATACAACCCTTCCCCAGTACCGTACTTCTAAATGCCACATTACCTGCATCGACCCAACGCAACATCAGTACCCTGTCTGGTATTTCTTCTACGGCACACTCGCTGATACAACAAAGCTCTCTAGTGTTCTCGGTCTTTCGGAAGATGATGAGACACCTGAACTGTGTCCAGCTACGATAAAGGGAGGCAAGATGAAGACGTGGGGAAAAATGGAAAGTATAATGCTCTTGTCAATGGACCTGAGACCAGCTCTATTGAGGGATTCGCCTATAAGGTTTTGTCTGAGGAGCATGAGGACTCGTTGAGGAAACATGAGACGGATAAGTATGAAGTTGTTAGATGCTTAATCGTGACTGAGTTTTGTCAGGTGAAGGGATGCACATTTCGGTTCCTGGGGGAGACGGATTGAGAATTTGGATACGGTATAGATAGATTTGCATACTGGTGATGCTGTTATGTACTTAGGCAGGTGCCCAAGGTACATATTCTGCCCACAATGACTCTCATCCAGATTCGACAAATAACAAATATGCCTTGGATTACTTTAGTTATGATAATTACTCTTCATCCGTTTGTGTCTTACCTAGGTAGTTCACTGGAAGGGTGGAGAGTGCTTTGGCTTCGCCTGGGAAGGCGGCCGCTAGAGAAGCTTTCCCCACATCCTGATCTCTCAGCCTCGCCTTACCAACAACCTCATCACATCAACAACACCATCTACAACTCTGTTACCCTGCTCTTCCACCGCAAATTTGGATACATACAATCCTAGAGGCGACACCAATCTATCCGCCCCTAGTCATGGCCTCCTCAACGGTAGCCAAGGCACTATCAGAAAACCCTTCTCCAAAATCCTATGAATCTCTGCTTCGCGGGACCCAATCTCGCAATGACCTTACAGCTATTCTCGACGCAATCATTGCAGACTCATCACTAGGCATAGTAGGCACACGAACGTTGCTGTCCGTCTTTGTCCAGACACTCAAAGATCTTCCGAGCGACGAAACCAAAATACAAGTTGGAGAGCATGCACTCGATGTCCTTAAGACACAGGCATCGTCATTTGAAGAGCAGAATGCCGGTATTCGGGAGATCATGGCAGATGCCTACGAAGCGGACGAAGATTTCCTACAGGTCGCAAAGGTTTTAGGCGGTATCGCGCTAGAATCGTCTCAGCGCAAGGTCACCAACGAAGATAAGGTCCGCACCTGGATTCGCATTACACGTGCGTACCTTGAGGTCGATGATACAACATTGGCGGAGCAATATCTGAATAAGGCAAAGAACGTCCTCTACTTGGTTAATGATCGGGAGATGAAATTGCATTTCGAGCTGAGTCAGGCGCGAATTCAGGATGCGCGCAGAGAATTTCTGGCTGCTGCTCAGGGTTATCAGAAAATCAGTGAGATAAACATGCTTACAGATGATGAGCGTAATCATACTTTAAGTATGGCTATCAAAGCGGCGGTTCTAGCTCCTGCTGGCCCAGCAAGAAGTCGAGCTTTGGGTCGATTGTATAAAGATGAAAGATCTGTGGATCTGGAGGAGTATAGTATTCTCGAAAAGATGTTCTTCGAGAGACTACTTACGCCTACTGAAGTTGCTAAATTTGCGGAAGGTCTTCAGACCCATCAGCTCGCAATTACAAGTGATGGATCAACTGTATTGGGAAAGGCAGTTATGGAGCATAATCTGCGTGCAGCTTCAAAGCTATATAGCAACATTAGATTCGATGCTTTAGGACTCTTACTGGGTTTGGATGGCGAAAAGGCAGAAGAGACAACAGCTAAGATGATCGAACAGGGAAGATTGGTAGGCAGGATTGACCAAATTGAGCAAGTAATTTGGTTTGAGGGAGGTGAAGGCTCAGGCGAGAAGGGCAGTGGAAGTGCAGCTGGACTTGTGGGTCGAGAGATGAGACAATGGGATTCAAATGTTGAGGGTCTGGCTGAGGAGGTAGAGAGAGTCACTGGTGCTCTGACTGATGCATATCCTGATTGGGTGGCCACAAACTTGGTAGTTTGATTGGTTCGATTGAGACCAAATGATAATGAATTTTGACCGGCGTTGTAGAGGGGTATCGCATGGCAAGGGGCGTTCAGCATGGCTCAGGTGCGGTAGGGTTTCTCATAAGCAAATAAAATCAGATACAGACTGGTATTGCAGTCCTTAGGAGCCAGAATACAAGACGTTGTCCACGATGTGGTGGCTGACTTTTACATCCATTAGCTAGCTCCTACTCATTTGATATGATCCTCTATACCCATTCAACTAGTTGTAGGTAAAATAAACGGGATATTAGGTAGTCTTCGGGGTATTTTATTTAAGTATAAAATTTATGTTGGACCTAGCAGTCTAGCAATTAAGTACAATTACATCAAGTCGTTCTACTCTGTCTCTATCGTCTCTATCGAGCGGCATAGACCTCTTCTTCAGGAACTATAACATCCCCGCTTCTCAGTGATGTCCCCAGGACCTCAACCTTTGGATCTTTTCCATTTCTAAATCTCGACGTTGCTAAATTCCACCACTTTTGAGCCGTGACAGTCTTCTGAGCTACAATAGGTTTCTGAGCTGAGTCTTGAGTGAAACCATTATCGACACGCTCAATCTCAGAAATCACCTCCACAATTCTTTCAGCGATGCGAGAGCCCATAAAGTCATAGCCTTGAGGCGTGAAATGGACACCATCAGCCCACATCTTCTTCCGCTTCTTCTCTGGCATCTTCTCCCAAGGGATGTCTGCATGAAAATCATACGTATATCTATTGAAAATCCAGTTAACACTCTGAGACAAGCCATAAGAAACAATCATCCATCACACTTACAGGTTCTCCTGCTTATGGGCCAGAATATAAGCATTGTAAGCATCGCGACGAGCAGTCAACTCTGGCGAGCACATGGGCTTTACCCCACACTCGGGTACTGTCAAAGCAAGTACCTTCGTCCCGTTGCTAAGTGCAATATCCCAGACCTTTTGGATGCCTTCATACATCTCATCAGCCTTATGGCCCCAACCCAGATCGTTGGTTCCGCCCAGAATTACTGCCCAATCATAGAGGGATGGATTCTCTTGGTCTGTACACAGAGTTAGTGGATCAAATAGCAAGATTGTCGTGAAATGATAACTAAGAAATCGAAGAGAGCGCCTCCACTCATCTTTATCCAAAACCATTATTGGACAGATTTCTCATCTTCCCCGTGTCCCTTTTCCATAAGGGTAACTTGAAACACATGACGTTGAAAGAGGAGAAGACTTACAGATGGTGGTAATTCGAGGCAGAAATTCACCTGGTGGACTGACAACTAGGTCTCCATTCTGACCCTTGTTATCTGGAATGACTTTCTGGCCTGAAAGAGATGCTTCGAGGGACGATTGCAGAGACGAGGCATAGGCATGCTGAGTGAAGCCTTCGGTGAGGCCCCAGGTCAAGCTGTCGCCAAAGCATAAGATTCGTAAGGGGGCCATGAGAAGCATGATTTCAGGTATGATAGTCTCTTCAGTCCAGCAAAAGACTTGTCAATGTTGTCTCTGTGATGGGCACATCCAGCTGAAAGAAGGGGGCATAAAGCATCGCCGGTGTCATATTGTTGTCATGTGAGACTCTACTGGTACGGTAGGGTAGCTAACTACCCCAGGGACCTAGGCAATAAACCTTGTTGGCGCTTTGGGCATTGGCAATGCCACCGGGATGCCAGTCATATCAGCATTTCTCGCCTATGTCGCCCTGCCAACCGTGTTTTCGAAGAGCCTTTTGGAGCCAATCATTCTCGGTGCAACCCGACAACCCAGGAATAATTCAACGAGAGAACAACTTCAACGCGCAATAATTCTTGCTCTGCACGCGCAATTGCTTTCTAACCCTACAGGATCCCTTATCGAGCATAGAATGGACAAATACGCCATATAATCTACTTTGTACCTCTAAAAACCCGACCAAATAGCATAATTCTCTACGAACAAATACAATGGCTACGGCATCACCAACACCAATGGGCTCCAGTCACTTTGCTTTGCCCTCGCGACGGCCCTCCTCTCGACAAGCTTATAGACAGCTTCCGGTACGACCAAACTTAAGCCGCGCGGCGACCCTTTGTCAATGTCGTCGCAAACACGACAATACCCTGAGCTGAACGATAGCTCCGATGACGAGATACCATTGCCAATGAAGTTTAGTGCACTTACAAAGGCGTTATTGAATGACGAAGCATCTCTTGTGGAACAATCCCCACCAAAACGCGAAAGCCCAAAGCAATTTCACGCGAGATCGGGAAGTGCAGATATAATAGACCCAAGGACGAGAGAACGTACCCCAGCCGCAGATCAAGATGACAGCCCAGTGCCTCGAAGGGTGGTTAGATTGAGTGGCACACCTTCGACTCTGAACAGAGATTCGATTTCCAGTGCAGTTCAAAAGCGTGCCGAACGAGTCGCCACTGCCGCCGAGAGCCCTCTTGATCTTAGCACTCCCGCGCAAGCTCCCAGGACAATAAGGATACCAATAACACGGTCGGGGAGTCAAGGGTTATCCTCTGGAAGACTATCACATAGAACTGATTCGGCATCGCGAAATGATGGACCGGGATCACAGGAATATCCCACTACAGCTGCAAGATCACACCTTGCCACCAGTCAAGGAAGTGTCTCTAGATATGGCTCCTCGACCATTGGGAGAGGTAAATATGGACAAGAATTAGGCCTACAGAGTTCAATGCGATTAAAAAGACCTGGAAGAGTGGAGGGAAGGTATATGAGTGGACCTGCACGACGAGGGAGGATACGATTGAACGACGACGACCAGAGCCCGCTAGAGGAGCACGGTGATGGTTTGGACGCAGTTGGATCTAGTCAAGAGCCCCAAAGTCAAGAATCACAGCCCCAGGAATCTCAGAGCCAGGATGAACATGAACAAGGTTCAAGTCAAGAATCAGATGCGGCACGGGCGTCATTTTATGCTCCGCAGCAGAGGGACTTTGCTTCAGGAAGCCCTTATAGCTCTAGGGAAGCCATCCGATCAGCACTTCGATCAAATTCTCCACCTCCTCCAACTCTATCCAGTGCTACCAGTCTATCCAGCAACAACAAAAGACCAACCTCTGCAATTTCGATACACGAAGATGCTTTGAAGCAAGGCCAGCCAATTTTTAAGGTCCCAGGACCACGACCGGATCTCCCTGCGACTCACGACCAGGAAAATGAAGCCCCCCCAACCTTCAAAAGAAATAAGCAGGCGCCATTAATGCATCTTGATAAGATGGAAAAGGTGCCGGTGCGGCCTGAGAGCATGGATATGAGTGCTCTACGTGCAAGATCACCAGAAAGACATCCATTAGCAGCCAGGAGCCAGAATACTCCTCGGAGAGCTGCTCCACCTCCGCCGAAAATGTCCGTTCTAGACGCAGCAACTACCACGGCTGGTGCTGCAGCTACATCACATGCGAGCAAGAGAAGAAACGTTCTGAAGGTCAATGGGAAGTCGTTTACTCGGATTGATATTCTTGGGCGAGGAGGGAGGGAGTTCGAAGGTCTTTCGAGTAATGGCTGAGAATGCCAAATTCTTCGCCATAAAGAGGGTCTCTCTTGATGATGCTGATGAGCAAGCTGTGCGGGGTTTCAAGGGAGAAATTGACTTACTCAGAAAGCTGGAGAATGTTGACAGGGTCATTCGACTCTACGACTATGAGTTGAACGAGAGCAAGGGTACCTTGAGTGTGGTAAGTGAATCTGTCAGGAAGTGGCTGGGGTTTCGCTAATGAGTTTCTAGCTCATGGAAATTGGAGAGATGGATATGAACAGCTTTCTAAATCTTCGCCTGAACTCAGAGAATGCCAAATTCGACCCCAGCTTCGTGCGTCACTACTGGAAAGAGATGCTCGAATGTTTGCAAGCCGTGCACGAGCACGATATTGTACATTCAGATCTCAAACCTCACAATTTCGTTCTCGTTAAAGGGCGCCTCAAACTCATTGACTTTGGTATCGCTAATGCAATTCAAACCGACGAGACCGTCAACGTACACCGCGAGACAGGTGTTGGAACGCCTAATTATATGTCTCCAGAGTCAATGATAGACTTAAACGCCCAACATGACGTAAGGGGCCGAATTATGTCTCATGAACCGAAGCTCATGAAGCTGGGCAAGCCGTCCGACGTCTGGAGTCTGGGCTGCATCCTATACCAAATGACCTACGGCCGTGCACCCTTTGCACACATTCAGAACCAAATGCAGCGCTGCCAAGCAATCATCAACTTCAAGTACGACATTGAGTACCCCTCGGTGGGTATCGGGTCTGTTCCCGTCCCAGCTAGCATTATTGCCACTCTGAAGAAGTGCCTGAACCGTGATCAGCATAAGCGACCTTCTTGTGAAGAGTTGCTTAGCGATTCGGACCCATTCTTGTATCCATGCGAGTACAACCCCGAGACATCGTTCCCAATGACCGAAGAATTGCTTGGTAGGATCCTACAGAACGTGGCAGCCAAGTGTAGAGATAGGACGCCCAGCGATGCAGAACTATTGTCTTTGTGGCCTGCTGGGTATTTCAATAATTTGAGAAAGCATGCCGCTTCCTCTTCTCAGTGATGAAAGAACCCGTCGCATTTGTATACGCAGACGCACAGGGCTTCTTGAGATGCAAAGAAGTTTTTAAAAAGTAATTATTGATGTTTTGTTTTTGTTTAGCGTATTGTTTTCTTTGGATACGACTGGCATGAAGATGGGCGTTTTAGGGGATTCATTCGAGCGGAGGCGTAGTTTGGGGTTTTATACCATTTTTATGATAGGATAGGCATATCTTCATTTTTTTGTAAGGTTACCTAGTTGATTATTTTGAGTGTTTGGATTAGCGAGTGAAGTGTTTGTCTTTGTTAAATTAAGTGAGTGGAAGGGGAGGGGAGTGGTAAATAGGTCCATTGATGAAAGTCTTTCTCATTGTTCTTTGAGGTGTACCTTGAAAATGAGTGAAATTGTTTGCTACTGAGCTTTCTCCTGACTGATAATATATGTATGCTTCAGAGCTGCAAGACAAAACCTAATATCCAAGGAGTAACCTTCAAGTATTCAAGTACAAAATTTGATCTCTACTTGGCAATGTCTATAAATGATATATTACTTTTAGATTTTCCTTCAGGGATACAAGACCAAATCAATGTATTGATAGCATGTATGTAGTAGCTTTACTCACTTGAAAGTAAGCGATGATTGATATCTTGTAAGATTCATCTGCTATCCAAATGGTGCCTGATACCAAAGTAGTCATGGGCTTTAGATAGTCTGAATACTCGAAAAAAATCAAGACCTCCTACTCCGAAAAGCAACTTCAGCAGGAAGTCTGAAGCTAGCACAAAACATCCTCTTATTAGGAGCCACATCTCTAACCTCGTGGATAACCAAATCTTGATCACTAGGCTTAATCTCATAATCCAATTGTGCTGAGATCCTCTGGCAGATATCAATACCTTCCCTTACATTATCATCGCTCTTGGTAGAGAAGCAATGAACGTGTATCATGGGAAGTTTAGTCTCGATGTGGGGTTCGAAGAGGGATTCGTGTGAGTGGTAGAGACCGTTGAAGGAACCGAGAAATTCGATTGCTGTTGCCGGGAGGTTCATGACGAAGTGGCTGAAGGTTTGTGGGATTGTGATGGTTTCGGAGTGGGATTTCTTGTATTCTTCTCGTTCTGCTGTTGGTATTGAGCGTGGGGGTATACCTGGGACTACAATTTTGTTTTTGCCCGTGGCTGTTAGTTGTAAGAGGTCATCGGCTGCATCGTAGATGAATTTGCGGCCATCTTGACAATGTGGCCGGACGTAATGCTCAACCTAATTAAAATATTAGTTCTCTACTTTTGGCTTGGTTCAGTGACTTAGTGACCATGTGGAATTCTATCAGATATGTGCCCTGTCAAAGGCATTTTCGTCAAAGCCAACGTGTGGCTACGTTGACCGTCGTGATGTTTAAGATCATCATAAAGTTGAGGAAAGAGAGAAATAAAGGAGGAAGATCTTAACATACCTTATTTCGAACCACAGCATCCCTCATACTCGCAACGCTGGCTGGGTTGAGATCATTTGCCCAGACAAAAACCTTCTTTTTACCAGCAGGGACAGCAAAAGGTCCTACACCAGCCATCACATCACAGACTGCGTCTCCAGCTTTGAATGCTGAAACAAGTCTACCGTGCTCGGTGTTAAGTTAAGTCGACTATTCCAGTATACTTTTGAGTAATCGAATCGAAAAAAACAGCCCAGTTCGCTGACCTCGACATTCAAATCATCTGGACCAGCCAGAACTTCATAGCTAAAGGTCCTGAACTGTGATTCAGCTCCGACATCGTCAGTTTTGTTTATGACAGTCCGGATACCCTTGTTCTTGTCCATAAGAACCTCCGCTATGAGGTATTTATATTTCTGGTATTCATGCCGAAGGTTTAAGTGTGCTGTCGCCGTTAGTAAAATATTATTGTTCATAAGACATCTACATTCATACCAACATCACCAACATTCGTAAATCCAACTGGTATTTCTCCTTGATCTTCCTCTGGGAGTATCGATGTCATAATATCGACTATACTCTATTAGATAATATTCTTTGCAAATAGCGTTCTGAGACGTACAGTAATTCCAGTAATCATAATCGAGTTCTAGATCATATTGAATGACACCTAGCTCCTGCGTCTTGACAGCTTCTTTCAAAATATCGCTCCATGTATTTGGATCTACTCCTTGTAAGATTTTCGTGGGATTGCCAACATGATCCACGATTCGTACCTCCAGGTTTTATCTCTGGCTTTAACAGTATGCATTTCCCCCCTTTAGACGCGAGCGCGGAATCTGGATCTGAGCGAACACTGGTTATCCTCTCCAACAAAAGCGTTTCCTTCGTTTCTTCCAGCTGCTTTCGAAATTTGCCAATATTCTTAGGACTCGAGATCCGCGCTGCTGCTATGGGTATCCTCTTTAGAAATAGTGAGCGGTCGAGTACGGCTGACGCAGAACGTACAATCGGAGGACGGAAGAGCGACATGGAATCTTTAGAAGATATTACTGGAGAGCTCTGCATTTGAGTGTGTTAGCAAGGGTTGGTGACAGGTAGGTAGTGAATGGAATGGACAAACCTCAATTCAATGAAGACTCACAGCCTAAGTGGAATTAAAATTTTGCGCCTTGCGGCAAGGCTGACAATTCCAGTACTCTACCGGATCGAGCTAAAAACGAGGCTGCGCCCAAAGTCAATGATGTCACGCGTGGCTTCGAATTTCCTCAAACGCGAACTATTTAATTACACCTCATTTTCACTCCTAGGTCAAGTATACATACAACAATTTATTCAAAATGTCGACATCTTCCAAAAAACGCACGTTGGATTCATTCTTCAAACCGCCAGTCAAAAAACTTCGTGTTGAAGTAAGTGACAAAGTCGACTCAGGTGAAGTGGGTGAGGGAGATCTACAAACAACATTGGAAAAGGTATGAGTATAATGACATCGCCTTGTCCTAACTCCTTCTGATGCATGAAAGGAGCAAATATACTCACGCCATACCACCTATCCCTTTCCAATACCAGAATTCCCAGCATCAATTACTTCAGAATTGGCCTCGCTTCCGTCCTCAGTTGGTAAACCCATGAACGACCAAGCAGATCTAGACCTCCTCTATTTCCAACCGTATATCCCCTCTTATCTCACTCGCCAAGTGTTTGATTTCCTCCGCTCAGAACTGCCTTTCTACAGAGTAGAATACAAGATAAAGAGAGGAGATGTCGAAACTCAAATACGGACGCCACGGTGGACTACGGTGTTCGGCCTGGACGAAACATCACGTTTTGATGAAGCAGGCCAAGTGGTTGATAAGAAAACAAGAATCGAAGTAAAGAAAGACAAGAATTATGACAAATACCCACCAAGACCAATACCTAAGTGTCTCGATGATCTGCGAATTTCTACTGAGGCATCCACTGGATGCAAGTTCAATTTCTGTCTGGTGAACTACTATGCTTCAGGTGCAGATTCTATTAGTTATCATAGCGACGACGAGAGGTTCCTTGGCGACTTGCCAGCAATTGCTTCGTTTTCTCTCGGTGCAAGGAGGGATTTTCTCATGAAGCACAAGCCTGCAATACCAAATAGCAATGCGCTGCCACCACCAGAGACAAAACCAATTAAGCTCCCTCTTGGAAGTGGGGATATGATATTGATGAGAGGCAGGATGCAGGCAAATTGGCTGCACTCTATACCCAAACGAACAGGAAAGAATGCCGAAGATGGAGGCAGAATCAATATCACGTTCAGGAAAGCAATGGTGCGCGGCGGAACCGAGAATTATTACAATTATAATGTTGGGACCGGACCGGTATACAGATGGGATGCAGCCTTGAGAGAGATGAGGCTGTGGAAAGCCTAGGTCTTTACTACCAGTCTATCTACCGAATCGCATCTGAGCATTTGCATAGTTATACAAGGCCCGCAAGAAGACCTGATACCCAACGCCTTGGTTGTCCTGCACGTGGAAGATTTCAGTGAGTCGCAGTTGCCAGGGAGGGTAGCCGGCTAATTCCACCGTTGGTCCAAAGAGTACCAACAGGTTGGGCTCTCCCATTACGCTTTCCGAGATTTCAGCGTCGACTAGATCTAAGCTGATATCGCTTGGAGAGATCTTGGAACGCTGCGACATCTCAGCGAGGGTCTTGGTCAGATCGACCAAGGAATCTTTGCCATCTTCAGCAGAGAGAAGAAGGATTGATAGATGTTGTTTGGAAAAGCTCGGGCTTTCGGATGTGGGTGTGTGCTGGGTGCTGACTCCATGGACGGGATGTGTGGTGCCCGTAATGTCAAAGCTGGATGCTGGGGTCCAAAATACGAGGAGAGCTTCCGGCTTATGGCTCTATGTGTCGCAGGGACGTAGCCTTTCAAGACACCTTCGAAAGGTTAGCAAAGAATTACAGAATGAAATGACGGAGTCGAACACTAACCTGTCTTCTCGTATATTGAGAGCATCGGGATTCCAACACATGCACACCATGCTGCAATTTCTGCTGCCTCGTCCACCAAAGCTTCCACACCAGCACCTCCTCGTTTCCCATCCTCAAGTTCCAAGATGACACTCAAATGCTCTGGCAGTCTGGAGAGACCCTTTACATCCTTCTGAATGAGCTCTGGTGTACGATGGTGATAGTAGAGAGAATGGCAAATATACGATCCTTCACAGCATGATATGCCAGCCGGAACCGAATGTACACTGAGAAAATGGTGTGTATTATGCCGTAAAGAAGGGCGTGTATTTGGTTCTTGAAGAAGCTCCGGACTCCCAGTCTTGACCCACGCCTGGGCTTATCATCTAGTCGTATCTTGCCGGACTTGTCTATCTTGCCGCGTCTAGAGGGCGATCGAGAAGGTGGACTTGGGAGGTATGGCTTTCATATTTGTTAGCAGCTGAATTTACACCAAAGTGAACAGGTATGGTGAATAGGCATGGTGAATAAAATAGTGAATGAGTATAGTGAACGAGTATCTTGCACACCTGTAGGAGCTTCTCCCTTTCCGCCGGAGTGAGCAGGTTATGGTTCTTTTTCGCATCACGCCTGTATATTTCGGTCTCTCTGGCTGCGCGAGGCATGATGCTGGCTGTCGTTGGACTTAAAACATATATTACAAAAATGAAGTCGATAATGTACAGTAGCAGACAGCTGCGATCACCGATGGGGTGTTGATATACCCTTCACTTGGCCAGCTGTCATCGAAAGAGCTACCGTTACCTCCCTGTGTAGCCGTATCCGATGCGAGGTAGTCGTCACCCCTGTTCGTTGAGGAAATCTTGGAAGGCTGGGGCTTCAGAGCGACGAGTGTGGCTGAGGGCTCGTCCGCAAGGTCCACAAGGCTACCAATCAGCTTGCTCGGTGATTCAGGCACGCCAGATATTCCTACACACCGTGCTGCAGGATCCAAGCTCATGGATGAAGCACTTCAACAACACGCATTGTACGAAACACAACGTCGATTTCTTCGCTCGGGAACATTTACATTTTGCGGTATTTGTGGTATTCGATGTAGTGATGAGGACTTGATTGCGCTAGAGAGTCACCATCAATGGCACCTCCTAATGGCACGGCTGCGGGCGCTCCCAGGTCTATCTTTCCTTCAGGTCCCAGCTTCACGTTAGAGAACTTCTCCAATAAGGATTTCATCGTGAGAGATTTTATCGAAAGTCTTGCTGATAGCGTGGTTCCTGTAAATCGGAGGTCCGGGCCTGGACAGCAAGCATTTGACGCCAAACCCCTCATACGGACTTTTGAAAGTATGCCCCGCATGCCAATCTGAGTGGGAAGCTGAATGCTAACACGATGAAGATGCATTATCTCAATTGGCGACTCTCTCTGAAGAGCTCGAGGAGAAGGAGACGGATCTCTTAACATCTGTCCGACGCGCCGAGCTACAACACGATCAAACCCTTGATACACTGGGGAGAAAGCTGGACCAGTCTATAGACTCCTTCGAAACGCTTGATATAACATTAAATAACCCAGGGGCTCTCAATGGAAATGATCGCAATGGCCGCCCAGAGGGGGGTGGAAATATTGCTGTACAAATAGGAGAGAAGCTGGAAGATCTAGACAAGCAACGGAGACGAGCGCTGGACGCAACCTTTCTCATACAATGCTGGATCGAGGTCAGCGAATCCGGCTTACTCACATCGCTAGAGGATATACAGCGGCAAGGCGGAGGGGAGAGCAAAGTGCGGTGTGCTATTATTGCCAGGCAGCTAATGCGGATGAGCCAAAGATTGGATCCAACCTCCTGGGCTTCCGCGAACGGAGCGGGTAGGAAGGTCAATGGTGTTACCAATGGGATTGTTGGATATAAAAACCACAATACCAGAGAAATTATCGAGAAATTTTCTGAGACTTTAGAGAAGGACTTACTCAAGCAATTCAACGACAGCTATAGGCGGCAGAATTTTGACGACATGCTCGAATGCGCCAAAGTCTTGCATGACTTCAATGGTGGATCAAGTGTTGTGGCGCTCTTCCTAAATCAGCATCAATTTTTCATCGACAGCAATAATCTGATAACCGAAGAAGTGACAACAGATAACGAGACATGGGAGAAGCTGGCCGATCCGGATTCTGATCCCCCAGGCGTTGAGCCAAGCTTGCAGTCATTGATAGATGAAGTTAGAGTTGTGATGCAAGACGAATCCTTCATTATCAAGCGCGCATTTCCTTTCTATGAGGTGGTCCTCACTAAATTCATTCAAAGAATATTTCAGCAGTCAATACAACAACGGCTTGAAATGGTCTTAGAGAAGGCTGAGACAATATCCTCTTTGGCTTTTCTCCGCTCACTTCATGCTTCGAGGAGTTACATTAACACCTTGATAGAGGACCTCAAGTCTCATGGTTTGACAGAGCATCCCGAGGCATGCTCAGCTCAAACCGCTCAGAGCCTCGATCAGCAATTGGATGAATTATTCGTTCCATACCTGGTGGGAAATTCCTATATTGATCGAGAACGCAAAAGTCTGGAAGAACTCTACTCCTCCCTGCTATTCAAATACACAATATACCATTCCCGGAGGAAGAAGGTCCCGACTGGATTCATGGCTTCCCTGGCTCAACAAGGTACACAACTACTATCATCAGCTAAAGACGCTTACATCGACCGACTAGATTCTTCAGAGCTTACCGCAACTCAGAAGGCAATGATGATTCGAGTCGCAGGTATACGAGAAGGGGATAACAAGAACGAAGTAGAAGTTACCGACGAGGATGGTGTACTGAGTGTTCCAAACGCAAAGCGCATGCTGAAATGGATGGCCGAAAGTGTTAGAAGAGCTCTAGAACTTGGCAGCGGTAGTGATGTTCCTAAGGATGTCTCAGCTCTTCTCAACCTCCTCTTGACCAGCATGGGTCAGGTTTATGTTGAAACAGCCCTAGAAGCAGCTAGTGACGCTGCTCTAGTTCAAGAGACAACTAAAACTGAGCCTGACCTCGCTTATCTTCCAGCACTACAACCAGCAATAACTATCACGAACGTCATGTCTCGATTCATCAATTCAGTCCTAATAAGACTTGCCGAATCGAACACTACAGTACGACGACGTTCAATGGAAATGCAGGCAAAACAAGGCGTGGAAAGTATTGAGCGCAAGACCAATGCAATCATACGAAGCACTATGACTGTAATCATAAACTGGGTTACGAAATCATTGGCAACACAGAAAAAACTTGACTTCAGACCAAAGGATAACGACGAGAGTGTCTTTGAATTACTGCAAACGCCGACATGCCAAGCCATTTGTAGTTTCCTCGCTCGTGTAGGTACTCTTTCGGCGCAAGCCATTGACGGCCAAAACCTCGAGGTTTTTAGCTGCGAGCTTGCCTTCAGTATTCGAGATTTGCTTTTCGAGCATTTTAAGAAATTTCAAGTCAATGCCACGGGTGGCCTCATGGTTACCAAAGATATCTCAAGATATGTGTCTACTTTAAAGGACTTGCCCTTGACTAAGGAGGCTGAAGGTAGTGTGGAATTGTTGAGTGAGATCGGTAACTTGTTCATTATTGGACCGGAAGCTTTAAGGGAACGATCTAGATTCCTCCAAGTTGGTGGACTTGGCGGAGCTGCTAAGAAGCTGCAAAAGGCCGATTTCAGGGCGTATGTTGTGAGAAGAGATGACTCCGGAAGTGTGGGAGTTCAGAGTGTGCTTGCAGGTCTATGATCATGCCCTCTGATCGATGTCAAGTTAATGAAGGCGTTTGGGGTGTTACCATCTAGGAGTGTCTAATAAGACTCCAGGGACATGTTGGGTATGAATAATGCAAGTACTAGTCTTGACCTACAAAGCTCCAATACCGAATACGTACATAGCTTAGTCCCACATCAAGGTTTGAGAGCTCTTCTTTGGTTATAAAGGTCTTGATATCTTCTAGAGCTGCGATATGATCCTGCTTCTTGAGGACGTTGATATTACAACATGTTGTACAATTCCCGAATAATCTGATCATGCGCCCCAGCAATGCAACGCCACTCTTCTAATGTACAGCCCTGACGCTAAATCCCACTCTCATCTAAGGCAGATCGAAACCAAAGCCCTTCATACAACTTCTATACTTGTCGATTGTCGACTCGCAGTCCTTTTGTGGATCTTTGGCGTTACTGAAGAGCATGCACTCATCGCGGGAGGCTTTCTCGTCTTTGCACACACAACATGGCTTTGGATGCCGTTAGTGATTTGGTCGCGGGACTGTATCAAGAGTTTGTGACTAGCTACCTTTGGACCTGAGGATTGGCTGGAGGAGGTTTTGAGGTCGGAGCCTATGTTCGCGGAGGTAGCGGTAGCTGTGGGAGTAATTGTCAGTCATCGGGTAGAGAAGAAGTAAGAGGTGTGATTGCGTACGCATTGTGACTTCGCGAGTTGCCATGCTGTTTGAATTACCCATAGATAAGCAGCAGATTCTAGGAATTCAGTAACTTTTTCCTAAGGAAGTTCAATTGCGAATTGCGAAATACAACGGGATGATGATGATTTGTAACCTCTCAAAAAGTCGCGCGAGCTTTGCGGCCGCAAAAGGCCGCTGAGCGGGACTCGACACCGAAGCACGTGCCTGTCGCCAAGCGCTAAAGGATAATGGATATCAACCCCACCAAGACTCAAACCTGGAAGTAAACAAGTCCTGCGTCAATAACATACCGTTCACATACCATACCACACCTTCACTACACAAAACTTGCTGTTTCAATATCTTGCGACACGCTTTGCGAACATGGCTACGGAAACAAAAATCTTTTCATTGGAAGGGAAGGGGCTGAAACTTGATACGGCCGCTGATGTCGAACCCCACATTGAGGCCTTGCGCTCGATGGAAGATGTTGTGGAAGTGAGGTTTCTGGGAAATACTCTCGGCGTTGAAGCTTGCGCAGCTTTGGGCAAAGTTCTGGAAACGAAAAAGACACTGCAGGTATGATATAAATATTCAAAAACCTGCGGAGCTCGTTGCTATCCATGCGATCCATGATCTAAATACTAAGTTTTCCTTCAGGTTGCCAATTTCGCTGACATATTCACTGGACGCCTGCTCAACGAAATTCCTCAAGCACTTTCTTCGCTACTTACTTCTCTCCTCACACTACCGAATTTGCATACAATCAATCTCAACGACAACGCCTTCGGGTTGAACACACAAGCGCCTCTGGTAGCCTTCATCTCCTCCCACATTCCACTCCAACACCTCATTCTCAATAACAATGGTCTCGGTCCGCATGCCGGAATTCTCATTGCAGACGCGCTTTCCGGTCTTTACGAAAAGAAAGTTGAGGCACGGAAGGCTGGCAAGCAAGTCCCAGATCTCGAAACTGTCATATGTGGACGGAACAGATTGGAGAATGGCAGTATGACTGCATGGGCTAAAGCTTATAGCTTGCACTCTGGCATCAAGACAATCAAAATGGTTCAAAATGGAATCCGACAGGAAGGAATTTCACATCTTTTGTCCGAGGGTCTAAATCATGCTAAGAGTATTGAAGTTCTGGATTTGCAGGATAACACTTTCACGATTCTCGGTTCAAAGGCTTTGGCAAAGGTCGTGCCGTCATGGACCGAGATTCAGGAACTCGGCGTTGGTGATTCTTTACTCGGCGCTAAAGGAGGAATTGTAGTAGCTGAAGCACTCTCAAAGGGTGCAAACAAGAAGCTAGAAATTTTGCGCTTGCAGTACAACGATATCAACGCCAAGGGTCTGAAGGCTTTTGCTGAAGCAGCTAAGACTGCACTACCCGCTTTGAAAAAGATCGAGTTAAATGGTAACAAGTTCTCAGAGGAAGACCAAGCCATCTTGCAGCTCAAAGAGATCCTGGAGGAACGCAAGGAAAAGCTTGCTGGTGATGTAGTCATTGAAGATGACTGGGGTCTTGACAGTCTAAGTGATTTGGAGGATGAGAGTGATGAAGAAGAGGATAGTGAGGAGGAAGAGGAGGCCGAGCTCGAGGACCGAAGAGAGAAGTTGCTTCAGGAGGCTGAAGAAGCGCAGGAAGAACCAGTTGCCCAACGGAAAGACAAGGACGTTGATGAACTGGCTGACGAATTGAAGTCGACATCCATCTAAGACATTAGAATGGTTAGAGGAATAGAAAATGCGGGCGTTTACGAAGCATACCCATACAGATAGATGTGTTGTGCATCTCTGTTATTTTCGTTAAGCATAGCATGCGCAAGACTTTGAAATAATATGTACATCTTTTGGCAGTTCCAAGGTCTATATTCGAGTACACGGTGATAAGGAAGCCTCGAGCCCCTCCAAACAACAGACCAACGTAAGTGACCATATATTCTTGTGTTATATTTCGTGGTTGATTAATACGTTCTCGGTCAATCATTGGAAACCTGATCTGGGTGTACCGTACCCTAATATTGATATCCACGATGACCGCCTTGACTCTCGAGGCATCAACAGATTCGATAATCCGCATGCTCTTGTTAGCAATACAGAGTACTTAATATGAAAAGGCCATAAGGTCTGATTCCTAAAACATGGTTAGTTCAGTAATACGAGCGTAAGTTTATTTACTTAGCAAAAGAATAAAAAAAATATAGAAAAATAAGTGTTTAGAGATAAACACCTGGTGGAAAGTTAAAAGTTCCCTTTGCTTACATAAGCCACAGCGGCCTCGTGGTGTCGAGACTTCTTTCTCTCTTCCCCAGAAAATACATGGAGGTAATTAATTAACCTTCATCAACTCCAAAGCCACAACGCCATCAATAATATATCTCCACCAGTGATCACTTGTTCAAGACATTGAAAGGCCATGCGAATCGCTTCTTGAATTCGATAATTCATGTTCTGAATACCTGGGAATCTATTCATAGAACCACATGTTCATGCAGGCCACGGCGGGACAGGACAGTACGAGTACAATGAAGCCACTCAATATCTGCATTGGTTTGTGCCTGGCAAAGAGTGTCCAAGTCGACTCGTCGGAAGAATTCTGAGTTCGTGGTCTAGTCCATACAAGCATATCCAGTCACTCACACTGCTGCGATGCGCTGGTCTTGGGGAAAATGTTTTACGCGCCCATGTTGGCGACTGTCGGGCGTCGATGGCTCTGATAGGGTCACGCAGCTGCAAACAACTGCCAATCAGGTATACCCTCACCTGACGGTCGCGCGCGCATTCGACAACCCCACGATGCTAATTTGGGCTATTCTCGGATTCTTGGATTTTTGTATGCTGGATTTTGTGTCCCTTGCTTTCATTGGTTACCAAGTGGTCGCATTTGACTTTCACTTGACAATCTGCTGTTCGTCCTTCTCGTTGCGGACCCGTCCTCTGCAGCAAAGAGCATTACATTGGGAGCGCCTTTAGGTGTGCATGCCGTCTGTTCAATAGTGCGGACCCAGATTGGGACCCGAAATCCATGCCCATGTCCCATCTTAGCGCTGCCAGTGGCAGTTCGCGCTCTCTCTGAGCCCAGTCGACATCTGTATAAACATTGTAGCTGCCCGGCATGCTGGCCCAAGGTAACTCTTTCCTGTCATCTCGTTGTCGTTGCTGTCGTCGTCTACCATTTAAAAGCTTTCGTTGATCGAAGCATACTCTCTTTTAATAACGTTTTCATTATCTACCAAAAGAAAAAGAAAAGACGCCGGTCGTCTACAAGTTGCACTCTACTTTTCTCATTTTTTCAACAGGCACGCAGCATTAGTTCAAATTTTTCTACAACGATACCCCACAAAATGGCAACTTTAGATCTCCTACCCGCTACAACTTACAAGCCGTCGTCGCCTGTGCAGGTTTCACGGCGGCGGCGGTCGCTTAATACGATAATAGAAGATGACGAGGAGTCAACCCGAGGGTCAATGGTGGAGACGAGGAGAAGTAGAGAAAGGTCGCCACAGAAGGCAGCCTGGCTCTCCCCACAGAGCGACCATTTCCCAACGCCCCGAGGAAACAATTTCCTGTCCGCACCCATCCCACAATCAGAGACATCATCTGACACCGAGAGCGACTCACCAGCTTTCTCTTCGGCACCATGGACGAGGGACAGCTATTCGACCGATATGACCGACTTTGACGATATTTATGATGTGTCAGACGATGAACTAGAGCGGAAAAGAAGTGCCAGGACCAGGAACAGTGTACGGGTCTCGACGCAGTCAAACCGATCTTCCACTTCGTCCCAGAATAGCAGAGCTCCATTGCCCACTCTTGTCATTCCAGGAGGTGTTGATATGTGGTCTGGTGTCGAGGCATACAAAAAGCTCGCCTCTCCAGTACCACCAACTCCGCCAGCGAAGGTTCCTATGTCCCCTGCCATTTTCTCCTATCTCCAATCTCAAGAAGTTCCCTCACCTTCAGCACCTCCATCCCTTGATGGAAGTCTCAGTTCGGAGCAAATGGCAGCCTTGTCTGCGCCGCCCACACCTATTATTGGCAATGATGATCAAGGAGATGAGAATTGGGGAGGAGTGCAATTACAACCGGGTGCTTTGGCTACATTACAAGCTTTATCCGGTGGAGACGAGCAGTTTGAGGAGGAGACGGAACAGGTCATTGAGATTTCACGTAACTCGCCCGCTCAAGAAATGCAGCAGAGCCTGCCCCCTCTCAATACTGCTATTCGTCGTCTCAATTCCGTCGTGCTCTCGCCAGATCAACAAAGGGCGATGAGCAGCTTGACCAGACTTGAAATCCCATCTCCAGGAGGATTCTTTTCTAGCCTATCATCCCAAACAAGACACACATGGCATTTGGTCGCGATTACCCCTGAATCTGCACACCCACCATCGTCGACCACTGCTGAACATTTCTACAAGACACCATGGACATCATCAGCACCAGTAGAGCGTGTTGTCGAAGTCCCAGAGGATACCATGTCTGATGGACTTCCAACCGCCAGACCAAACCTTGCTCAAATGGAATCTCAATCAACCGTCCGTCCGACAGCAAAGCACCAGGACTCGTCCAGCTCTGGAGAGACTATCACCGCTATACCAGCAATCGAGGAGGAGCTCGTCGCGGATGAGATCCTAACTGACCATGCTGCTGACTACTCTTACAAGCTCCAAGAGACTGCCAGTGCCAACCTTGACAGGACTGGTATGTGGTTAGCAGCGCAAAGCAGTTACCTTTCCTCGCTCATCAACCCCACCGAGGACCGAGATGACGAAGTTGCTCTACTCAACCGAGCAAACAGTGTACGCTCATCTGTGGCGGAAGAGCCCAAAGAGATCGTTGTTGAATCGACCACGCAAAAGAAGAGTGTTCGTTTCTCTGAGGTCGTCACTACATCAGGAGACGTTGCAATGCCAATGATCAAGAAGTTTAGCCATCAAGAATCTACGTACTATCGTGCGTTTCAAATTTTCTTGAACAGGGCTCGATACCGCGATACTTTCATCCACCGAGTCCCACGCTTTGAAGCCCTTCAATCCCAAAGGGTTTCCTTCCCAGCTGCTCACAGAGCCCAACTTCTCGGCAAATATCAACTCAGTGTCGTTCCCATGTCTGCCAAGCGTCGCATGTCGGCTAATGTAGCTCGTGGCGACGAGATAACCGCTGAGGACCCAGAAAAAATAAAGCGCGATAGGGAGAATGAGGCAATGCAGCAAATGGCTCCCGCAACCTGGAATGTCATGGCAACTAGACTCCTCAATGGTGGGCGCTTGATTGCCGCACCAGTCGCCAAGAGACTTGCTCGCCTCTCTTCTATGGGACCCAACGTGAATGGTAATCCACGCGATCGTGCACGCATTCTTGACCTCGGTGGCCAAGCAACTTGCGACTGGGCCTGGCATTGCGCTTATGAATACCCTAATGCAAAGGTTTACACTGTGACCACTAAAGCTCTTCGTCAACTTTCTAACTCTAATATTCGGGGGCCCGGCAATCACCGCCAAGTTTCTGTCAACCGCCTCGTCAAGCTCCCATTCAAGGACAATCAATTCGATTTGATCAATGCACGAGAGATCTACAGCATCTTGAAGGAGACTGGCAGAGATGGTCAAAACGAGTGGGACCTCTGCTTGAAGGAATGCATGCGCATCCTTAAGCCAGGCGGATATCTCGAGTTTTCCATCATGGATTCAGAAATTGTGAACGCTGGCCCTCTCGGTGGTGCCAAGTCCGTGGAATTCGGCTTTAACCTCCGCACCCTTGGCTACGATCCCTCACCAACCAAGACCTGGCTGGGTCGCATGAAGAAGGCTGGCTTTGTCAATATCAAGCGGGCGTGGGTTTTCTTGCCTATGGGTACTACCACTAAGAAGGTCGTTGACCGAGATAGCTTGGGCGTTGAGGTCAAGTTGGAGTTGGAAGCAATGGTGCAAGGTAGTACTGAGAGCGTGGCCAGCGTTGCTGGGCTAGTCGGTGGTTGGGCTTGGGAGAAGTGGTTGCTCCGAACCAAGGTGCAGACTGTTGGGCCCGAGGGCTGTGTTGAAGGTGTGCAGGATATCATTGAGGAAGGTAGAGCTTGTGGTGCAGGATGGAGAAGTGTTACTGGATGGGGTCGCAAGCCACTATAAGGTGCGACAGAAGATTAGATTGTCTTCTTTTCGGGAATTAGGGATTGACTTGGAAATTGAAAGCGCGGGGAAGGATTGTAATTATACCAAGGTGGCGTCCTTTGAGCAATACATGGTTTACCAAATTGACCAATGCCTCTCTCTCTTTTATCTCTTTATATCTTTTTTATTTGACTCGTACCATAGTAGCTTAACTGCTTTGGCTTTCTTTATACAAGACTTCAAATCAACACTCTTTTTTACTCGAGTTGTTCAACATCATTTTTAATTTTGGCAACTTGATCACTTCAGCAACCAAAAGAGCCTATCATAATAAGCGAGGTCTCGGGTAATAAAAGGGGGCAACTCCAAAGCGACCATGCCGATTTTAGTACATTCTATTTCTCAAAAGTATCCATCATGGCCTCAACTCCTACCTACCATCAATTCAGATGTTTTTTTTTAAAAAAAATCGCTCGTTAAATTCAAGCAAGTCTCTAATTCAGCCATAGAAACAAACAAAACAAAAAAAGACCCTTTGCAAATTTTCTTGGGAGAGAGTAAGTGAGAGAGTGAGTGAGTGAGTGAGTGAGTGACTCACAGACCAAATGAAATGACCCTAAATCCACAAAACAAAAAATAAGTCCCACAAAAATATTTCTTGCCTAAATTTTTGGCCTATCTGGCTTGTAGTATGAGGTAAGTGTCATATTGAGTAATAAGGAATCGGTTTTCAACAAACATGTCAAACATGATTTGACTAATAGCGAAAAAAAAAAAAGCAACATGGCGCAGTGGAAGCGCGCCGGGCTCATAACCCGGAGGTCCCCCGATCGAAACGGGGTGTTGCTAAGAATTATTCCTTTTTTTTTGGTATTTTCTTCTTTTATCTTTTTGAGATCTTTAAATTTTTATTCTTATTTTTGGGGTTGGGGGGTTGGCTTACTGTATTTGGTCTTTTTGGTTTTTAGTTTTAGGAGCTCTTGTGAGGTTTAACTTTAGTTCCCTACCTCCCTCCTCTTCTTTTTTTATTTTTCTTTTTCTTTTTGCACAGAAGGTGTTTAAGTCTTTTATACATCTTAGGTACACTAGTATACAGTAACACGATCTCATTAGGTGGGTTTCTCGTTTCTCTTGATGTGTTTCGTTTATTACTATCTGTAATGTAAATATAGGTAGGTACCTATTTGTATATAAGCGTTAACCTTAGTACACAAAGACAGTATATATAATAGAGGTATAAGATCTTCCTTAGTAATTACCTAGAAATAGTTTTATTTCTAATAGTACACCTCTCTACCTCCCTTAAGCTAAAAGCAAAGGTAAAGTAGCTACTTATATTAAAGGACTCTAATAGTAAGTAAAGATAACGATACCTACCTAGATAATCATAGTAGTGTCACCTTATAACCTGTTTAGAAACCTAGTTAAGCGAAGTTAGAAAAGGGCTTTAAGACTTTAGGAGTAAAAGAGAAAAATGTTTAAAGAGAATTTATTTTTAGCTAAGTGAATAGGTTTGTAAAGTTTGCTTTGTAGAGATTAAATACAGAGTAGAGGTAGTTTAGATTAATGTAAAGAAATACTATTGGATATAGAACATGTAAGCTCGATTTGTATTATAGCATTAAAGTAAGATGACCTTACCTAACTAAATAGAGAAATGTGCTTGTTTCTGTATAAAGTGAAGATGAATCGAGATCTTCAATCAAGCCTAGGAATACTTCTTTCTTAACATTAGAAATACACTAACCAGCAAGGAGTAACATGCGTGGCAAAAAGAGAAAAAGAAGAAGCTCTTATGAATGACATTGAAGAGATAAACATACCTTAGTACCAGACTCAAACAGCCAACTCAAACAATTATGTTAAAATAGGTGATCTGTCGTGTGTATCATCTCATTAGCATCCAGAGCTCCTAGATCGTGATAAATATCTGTACAATCCAAGCCCAAGGTCAAGGTCTTTTCCCGGGTAATACGAACTATACTTCCTCGTACAACAAAAGTAAACTCAACCTTGAAAATGTCCAACAGGTTACTAATCGTCCAGGGAGATCTCCGATCAAATACTTCTCTATCAAGGCTATCGATCAATATGTCAACAAATCAAATCACGAAGCCTTGCTTTATCTGTAGCAAGGAAAACCGGAGAAACTTGAGAAAGCAAAATAATTTGGTAACTCACAAACCCAATCCAAACTTTTAGAACCCCACACTTTCAATTTTTCATAGGATGAAACTTAAATGGGTGGTTACCGGTATGCAGGTGCATTCCCTACTTCGACTAGCTACAGTGAGTAGAGCCGGGACCCGAGGACAGGAAAGCTGAAAGCTCGCGTCTTTACAGAACTTAGAAATAGTTTTGTTCCAAAGATCAAGTCGAAGTCCGTAAATGACTCAATCCAGCTTTTGTAGAATTCCAGTTGTGATGATGAAAATGAATTCATTCTTGCATGTTTAAGGGTCTGTTCTTCTGGAACGGAATTGACTTTTTGGACAGCGGTTAGAATTGTGGCGAAGGAAAAGTTAAATCGTGTATACCTGCGTTATTACAAGTGAAATTCTGCAAAATGTCCTCACATTGCTGCTCGAAACTCAGAACAGAAACTCCATCCTATAAAAATCAGCTCTATTATCATGCCCCTCGAACAGACAGACGTCTTTCTTGGTTGATGTGGGGTATTAAAGTTTAGAGTAGATGGCCTGAAGAATCCGAGAGATCGTTTTTCCATCGATCGTTGGAAATCAAACGCACCTAGCCCCGTACTCTATCCCTCTCGTGGCTGATAACTAAGGACACGTAAAAGTTTTGCGGCTTCGTTCTCATTCCAGATGCAATGGGGTTCTGAACTTTGGGACCCTGAAAATTACTATGCTTAATTCAACTTCGAGTACACTTGCCTTGATCTACAGCACAAAAGACAGAGGTTTGGATTCGATAATTGAGAGTAGTATCTTCAAGCTTGTCAAAAGCAATACTTGTATGCCGTGGAGGTTGAGTGTTTGCAAACGTCCTTCTTTAAAAGTAAAGCGCCACAACGCGGTTGGATTTTGCGCAGAGGTTTTAAGTTCATACTGCTTTCCGAGCGTGGAACTTGTGGCGATAGTGTAGCTTTTATGCGGATTCTTGCATGACGGCCGCGTTTATATACAAAGTGCCAACGGTATTTACTTCTTGCTTTTTCTTGAGTTTCATGCTTCGCCCTTGCTTCGTGCTTGCTATTGCTGAAGAAAAAAGGTTCACGGCGTCTGGGGTTTCCTTCACAGAACATTATATTTCGATTCTGAACCTTGTGTAATTCTGGGAAAGATACACTTTGGTAGCTAAGGTTAAAGCAGATTTCTCAAGACCTTTAAATCGGGTTGAGCCGTAATGAAAGCCCACTCTAGGCGGCAAAGGGATATCATCAGTGGAGTGTTGCAGATCTGCAGAACGTCGCCTTTGAACTCAATGGCTACGAGTATTTGCACAGCTGAATCAGGAATGACTAGTTCTAGCTGTAATCTATGTCATGTAGCAGAAAATTACAAGTACTCCTATGGCCCTCTTTTTGTTCAGCAAGGAAGAATGCCAGCAATTTAGTGTATATTAACATGTTGCAAGTCTGTAGCCAGGCATTCCTAAGAATCGAATGCGTACAGACGACGATCAACTTTGAGCAAGTGGGTCTCCTAAGCAACACCTACTTGGCTTCCAAGACGAAAGACCATCAGCTTGAACAGGAGTCCTGTGAAATGCGACTAGCATAACAAGTTACACCTCGTGCAGTAGGTTATAAGTTGTCCACCAATCAGATGCACCAGCCATGAAGGACTAGACACTGGAGAACAATGATGCTAATGAATGTGCTTATTGGTCTTTCAAGCTCTTGCCACTTAGCAACGCCGAGTAGCGGAGGCCAACGATATAGGCCTTGCTCCAAGTGCAAAGCCTAGACAATGCCACTAAAATGGTAAGAAGTTCCGACCTCTTCAAGCAAGGTATGAACACAATTATGCAAATGTATCGTGTGGTACGTGCTTCTCGATCCGAATATGGCATCCCGAAATATTTTCTAAGGGAGCTTTCTGCGAGGCCTCTGACCCTGACGGAGTGAAGGATCGGGAATACGGCAAATAGTGAGTCTGTCTATACGGATTTCTTGGTAGTCCTTCAAACCCCGGTTTTGAGTAAGTAAGATCCGACCGGTTTCCGCCGCAGTGCTAATTCCTCTCTACTGTACAGCACAGAACAGTGTTATTTCTAGGTTGAATATATATCCGCATGTGAGACATTGCGACATGAATGCAATTGAACCTAGCTTGGTGGAGAATGATGTTCATACCCTGGCCGGATCCTTTTCTTGAGGCTGAAAGATTCTGGTTGAAAGCACGGTCAAAAGCCGACAGTCGTCATCACGAACCGTTCAATGCCCTTTCTGCCCCGCCCGACAAGACTTTTGGGGGTGTTCGACCGATGTTCAAGGCTACTTTTTGACTTGTCATATTTCGGAAGACATGGGGGTATTGATCCTCGCGCGCCGACGCCAGACATGGGAGCGGATGCGGTTGCCGGAATCATCAATCCCGGTAATCCATTGAGAGCAGTCCATTATTGTTGCTCTAGAGATATTCATGACCTGACAACTCCATGCCCAGAGAGAGGGGCAGAGGGGGGAGGCTTGAAGTGCTCAGTGCGCAACAAACACTAGTGCACTGACGGAGTGATGGCTTCATTATTGGTTGGAGATCCAGAGGGGGATGCTGAGAAAAAGGTCCGCCAACTTTTGGTGGGGAAATCCCCATGCCCTTGGCGGCAGCGGCAAGCATGGACCTCAAGGCGGCTGATGTAGATAGTACATCAGACCAGTCGATAGCAACAGCATTGGTCAAGTACCCGCGAGATCTAGGGGTCTGTATGAGTAATAAAAAGGCTGGCGGCATGCTTCCACTCGGAGACTTTGTGGATACAGTACAGTACAGTAACAAGCTGCAATACAGGAGGCGACATGTGGACCAACCAACCAGGCAGAGCAGACCGAATTTGATAAAGGCTGCAGTGTAAGCCACATGTCAGAGCTCCGCAGAAATTGCAAACTCCATAGGTCTAGTTGGCTGAGTTCCCGCACTCTTCCGGATTTGTTTGTACGTCGCAGACGGAGTTGACTGCTTGATAGTGAAGAGGGTGCATGCAATACCGGGTATCGAGGCACTCGGCGCATTAGATTGTTGTTTAGAGGGAGATTGCATGACTTGCATAACGAAGATAGTAACAATGTTGGCGATGAAGAGTCGAGTTGAATGCCGCTCAGTTATCTGCCAGCAGCCCTATCTGGCAGAAAGGCCTAGACCTAAGACACAGCAGCAGTTTAAACAGTACAGCAGGGCTCGCGCAAGGGGAAAGGATGTTGTGAGACTCGACATGTCAGAACACAAGGCAAATACTCCGGTGCTCTGGAGGTCTGGAGGCCTAAAAGCCCGGTAGCGTGCTTCTGGAGTCTGGTTTCCGGTCTCTCTCTCTTGGAGAGCACGCCTTCGGCCTTCCCTAAGTGCCTAGGTGCCTAGGTGCTCCTATCTTGATTCTCCCTCTGTGTGTGTGTGTGTGGGTGTGTGTGTTGTGGCGTCCTTCAGTGTGGATGGGTGCTCGAGGTACCCAAGACACACAGTTAGTACGCCGGTATGGCAGATCCTGCTGCCATTGGTTCATCTGGGTTTGATGGCGTCCTGATATTTTGAACACTTTTAGTTCACCGCCAACGCGGCCACCCAATTTCTGGATGGCCTTTCCAATGTCCCGTCGCTTAGACATGGATGTTCTGCAGTTCCAATGCACGTCCTTTGAAATAAAATATTCTGCATATCTGTGTGAGTGCTCCATAAAAAGCAGGTAATTAAGCAGGTTCGATAGGGAAAACACGGACAATCCCATGCTGCTGCAACTTGGTGTGGCTGGTGTGGGCTGAACATTTCCTTGCTGTTCTTCAGCCACCTACTACATCGAGAAGCCCCTCCAGCAACAACACAATGCCATGGTTCTCGGCAACAAAATGCAGATGCAGTCCTACAATAATAATCATGTCGTTTCAACGTGTCGATGTGGCACAGGGAATAGCTTGCACCCGTCTTCCCGCAGCTTTGCCAGGAGACGGCCTCTAAGATACTTTTTTGTTTTTTAAGATTCAGGAGGAGTTGGCTCCGGGATAGATGGAGGGTTATTATAGATATGGTGATGACCTCAGAACTTTCGGGTCAGAAGTATATTATTGAACTCGCGAATTGCAGAATTGCAGGTAAGGCGAGCGCGGGGAACGAGTGCCGATGCCGTAATATAACGCTGGTGATGCACTTGGCTTCACAGAATTCGTAACATGAACACTTAATACGTCGAATCATGTGTGGCGATGTACTATTCTGCAGAATCCCCAGACGGTTGGAGTTCTATTGGGGATCAGGCCATAACGCTTCAAAGCATACCCTCGAAGGGCGGAGAACCTTACGAACTATGATATACCCTGACGCGTTCGTCCAGAGCATGGAATACGTGCAGCATCTTTCAATTGACCAAGATGATCAATCTTTGAAGCCGTACGATAATCTCCACTCTTGATGATACAAGGAGGCAAATGTTGAGATTTTGTGGGTGAACGGATGCAAAAGGCTCAAACAGACCTCTCCTGCAAGCAGACCGATAAGGTACAATATTAAGTGGTCTTCAACCTCTCGGAGGAGCTGATTGCGTCAAGGCCGGTACGGTAAACCCGGGAATCCGGGGCGTATTATACACATTATATAGAAGACTTGCTGTGCTCGCACCTGCATGCTGGATCTCAACTTTGTTACCAAGTATATGTACCTAAGAATTTACAAACCCTTTGGGTGGAGTAATTGTCTAGACCTCCGAGTAACGAATCTACACAATAATTTAGATGCGGGGACCATACTTAATGACAAGTAATAAGGGACGTGATCCGGCCGTCTTTATGTCAGATGGAAGGAAGGATTTGAACGTGTCTATGAAAGATTGTAGTCATGAGGCAAGAAGAGACAGTACGGTTCCAGCTGCAATTATTACCATGAATACATGCCCTTGCTGAACAAACCATACGTACAAGACTCTAACAAGAGATTTGCATTGTCCAGCATGGCCTTGTGATGGAAGACAGCCTTGCGAGTTGGACGATGTGAAGACCGTGCTTCTTCATTTCGGAAGTTGCTTAGCTCAGGAAACGATAAACCTACTAAATGCCGCTAAGAATAAGGCTATATCAATGGTTGTGGAATCAGTTGTTCTCGCATGCAGAGTTCAAACGGTCCGTTGCTTCCGGCCTTTCAATCCTGATATAGATGGACAACTCCACTATAGAATTTACAAGAGTGCTGTGCGAAACTTGGACGACGGCGACATAACCTTGAGCAGAGGCTATCGAGACGCGGATCTCCCGCAATTATAGCCCCATTCTCATCTACCAACTGCTTGTGGAAGCTAGACAGAGCTTTATCTGCAAGCAAAAGAAACGCCGAGTAGAATAATGGAGCCTCCAAGCCTCCAGCTCGCGGCGACATTCTTTAGCCAAGGGTTGGCTGTTTGCTTGCAGTAGGAACAGCCGCCTTAAATTGAAGCATTGAGATGGTGGAGATTGTGTTGCCGAAGAAAAATATAGAGAAGATATGCTTGGAATGGACAATGCCAACATCTTTAATTAGACGCGTGTATATTCCCACTAGGTGCTCCTCTTGGTATCCTTGTAACTTGTATCCAAGCTCCAAGCTCCCAGGCCGGATCGACTTCTACATTCCAGGCCTAAGCTCTGTATGAGGCTGGTGCTAAATTGTCCAGGTAAGGAACGATGCCATACTAGTGCATGCTAATGTGGTTAATCATGACTTAAATTAAACTAAGTTGTTGACTAGAGCCGGCCAAGCTGCATTACCGTCGAACTCTTTCTTGTAATAATACTCCGAATTTTTCATTCGACGCTCTCGATGCCCTTGAGGGAAGTACCATTTACCTTTATCGAAGTCATCAACTCCAACCAGTTATGTGACTTTGAAACTTACTGTACACGGGGTGCGCTCGTCAAAACTCTCGCCTTTTCGTCTGACCCTGAGTAGCGCCGTCAAATCACGCACGTTTATCTGTCTTTTTGGCACCCCCACAATAATCCTGGCGTTCATAATCCTAGGGAGGCCAGGATGTCAGGGTGTACAAGAACGTAGGTAGTGGAGGGAGGCTGCAACCCACGGGGATTCTCGAGGTGGGGGATTGGGGGTTCTCGCACAGATTCTCACATTCTGTGGCTCGGTTGCGTCTTGTCCTGGAACCTGTCGCAAGGCCATAGCCACCACGACGAAGGTTATCTTCGCGAGTTTTTGGTTAGGATTGCGGTGTGCGGCGATCAGAGAGGATGTTGCCTTGCAACAAGACATCGCAGAAATAGAAATATCAGCCGGGCCTCAGAGAGGAAGAGTTACAAAGTGCTGACCCGGTGCAAAGCCCACTCAAGATTGATAGCACTAGGCGCTTCATGCACCACACACTGCTTGCAGAGGGCAGGACATTGAAGATTCAGGTTGGTACAGTAGGTCAGTAAGTAGTAAGCTGGGTAGGAGGAGTTAAGGAATCGATCGTTTCGTTCCCAGAGGCGTGCTTCGCATGGCTGGTTATTGTAGAAAGTAGGAGTGTAGGAGGAGTGTAGGAGTAGATGAGTGCACTGTCCTATTGGTGGGTAAGCGGTGTGTGTGGGAGAAAGGCGATGCAGCGATGCACTCGCGGGGCATTTTTAACATGGTGGACAGGCATCGTGCATTACAGTAGGTAAGATGTGCTGCAGTCTCTGCTGCTGTGGGCGTTGTTGTTCGTTGTTTTGGCGAAAAAGACTCGCGCCCTATCAGCATCCACAATGATACAGCCTGCCAATCCAGTCAATGTGTGTCCACTACTATCCACCAAAAAAGATGCTCCCCTCATCATCCCCGTCCCTCGTCTCGACATCTCGTTTCGTCCCAATAGCCAACGGACCCCTCGTAAAGTTTACAGTAGTCGCTCCATTCTCCACGCGAATTGATATCTCCGCATCTCTTGTCACTGCTGTTGGGGGGCGATCTTCTTTTCCTTGGGAGTGCTTGGTATAGTACAGTATGGCTGGCTGTATATAGTTATGGTGTGGCACGGTACGTAGTATGGGGGGAGGGGGGGGGGGGAGACTTCGTATGGTCTCTCATCATCTCAGGCATGCGACGGCGACAACAACGGCGATACAGTACAGTAAGCTGCAAGATGAGATGATGATGATGCCAGGACAGCATCCCTTCTTGCGTTCCTCTTCGCTGCCATTGGCGATCGAGCAGTGAATATTTGATTTATCAAAGTTTGGAGCTTTCGCAGTAGTGATGGGACACAGTAGCGCCGTCCTAACATCATCATACATGAAATAAAAGTCGCAGTAAAATGCAAAAATGCAAATAATAATGCAGGCCCGTCACTCGGATGGGGATTTTGGGTTTTGGGTCGAGAGAATCCGGCCTAGATCGTCTTGCCCTCGTTTAGCCTTAGCTCCAATGCCGGCTCTGCAGCATTCTTGTCTCCGCGAGAGCAATTCCAAGGATTGTATCTGCACGCTATTCAGCGCACTACCAAGCCAGAGCCAGCCCTTCCCTCCAATCTCTCTCCACTCTTTTCCCCAAACCTTCCTCTCTCTCTCTCTCGTCCTATACGCCTATACGCCTTCATATACACCTCACCGTCGCCCCGTCTCCGTCTCCCTCGAAACGACACACCACTCACTCACTCTTCCTCTCTCTCCCCTTCTCTCACTCTCCACTCTCTTCCTCCCGCCGCCGACATTAAAGAAAATTGCATCGACGGGACGTGATCGCAATTGCGTTGCCTTCCCCTGCACACACTTTTTTCCCACTCTTCCCCTCCAGACTACCACCTCCACCTCCACCACCATTCTAGCAACTGGACGATCGAGAGTATGTGTTGATGACTGTGGCGATTGAAGGATTATCTACGCTGAGAGCGAGTGTGGGCGAGGATTCTGAGGGCTTACTCATTGTCGAAACGAGGAGGAAGTTTGTACCTCGGTGACTTCGAAACGCTCTCTCTGGCCGGCTACCACAGTAATTCCTTTTTACACCTCGAGATTCCCTCCCCAGAATGGCAGTTGTGCTCAATGCCGACGAGAACAATTATTTCTCGTCAACCAATCTCCATCGATCCCACTCGCAGCCCAAGTTCGGAGCACCGCATCACCCTTATTCCTCAAAATCTCTGTCGAAATCTCAGAGCAGCCACACCTTCCATACGATTGTGTCCCCAAGCAATTCTGCAGAGTCCTCCGTGCCATCTTCACCCACGACAGTACCCACCGATTCCTCTGCACCCTCGTACTCCTCAACGCCTGCCAGCAGCCTCTCCCTCGACGTCCACTACGAAGACCTAGACAGAGACGACAGCAGCATACATTTCCCTTCGTACGACAACGCAGGATACTACGAACAAGACGAAGAACTGGAACCTCCACCAAGCCCTCGAACCGGTGATTCATATACGGTGTCACCAACCAACACCAACTCGACCAATGTGTCGAGGCCGGAATCACCGGACCCTATTGAACACGCTGAGGACGATACAGCAGTACGGATACAGCCTTCACGGCATGTAGATTACTTGTCCCATAATTGGAAAGAAGAAGACATTTGGAGGTCATGGCAGCACATTGTGTCAAAACGGAAAGCCTACAATAACAGCGCGAGATTGGAAAATGCGTCTTGGAGAACGTGGATCAAGTCAAAGAACAAGCTCAAGACCATTTCCCCAGAAACTCTCAATTGGTACGTTGTATCAGGATCTACAGTATTGAAAATTGAAATTATTGCTAGTCATTTTTACAACGTCTAACAATTTGTAGGCTCAAGGACTGCGATGTCACTTGGCTTTATGGACCACTCCAGAGTGGTTCCGATAAGCAGTTCCGGATGCCGTCTTCATCGCCTGTCAACAGTAGCCGAATCTCGAAATCAAATTCTTTCCTTAACAAGAAGCCCATTCTGAAGAAGCGAAGTATGTCAGAGATAATGCTTCAGAGGTCCCTGTCAGCGTCATCCCTTCTCAAGCAAGCAGCAGCAGCAGCAGTCCAGGCACAGCAAAACGCAGGGGATGGTGACTTTGGTCGTCCAGGTATTAATCGTACTACCTCTGACTACGTTGCTTTTCCATTCTCGTCGAGGCGATTAAGCCGAGATCAAACGACCACAAGTGCTCTTTCATCTATCACCTCCTCAGGCTTGGCCACACCGTGGGGTGGTGAGAAGAAGCACATTCATTTCAATGAACAGGTCGAGCAATGTATAGCACTAGAGATGAAAGGTGACGACGACGAACAGGACCAAGACTCCTATGCTGTGCAAGATTACGATAGTGATTCTGACGATGGCGGGATTATGATGAAACGAACCAACTCAAAGAAGAAATTACCTCCTATCAAGAAAACCACCCCACCAGGAAGCTTCAGTGGTGGCTGTGAGAGCAAAACAATTGCCATGCTCCCTTCAACAACACTAAAATACAGAGAAGACACCCCCGAGCCTCAAGAAACAGCCATGAAGCACAGTAACGGTTACTGGAATGGCACGAAACTCTCTCCATCACCATCCCAGGAGACTCTAAGGCCGTCAAAGCCATCATCGAGAATGTTAATCGGTGACGACGAGGACGATGACGACGCCGATATGGATTGGCAACCACCAAGTGCTTTCATAAACCGCAAAGACAGCATGGCAGTGAATCAAGAACGTTTCCAGAATCCACAATCTTCAGGTTCTTCAACGAGTCTTAATGGGGAACCATCAGGGATGAGAAGAACGCCGTCAGGAATGTTTATGCCATATGAGGAGGACGAGGATGATGTAGTATCAGAAGGGTTGTTCGGGAAGGTTGTCGATACTGTCAACACCGCGAAGGATATCGCTCACGTCATTTGGAATGTTGGATGGAGGCGGTAGTCGTTAAGAGGATCTGGTAAATTTTCAAAACTTACTTGGTCCCAACCTTTTCGCTACATAATACTTCGGCGACCTCAACAGACTTCCAACATCAGCTTCCGGGAAATACTAATGATTGCATGCCGCCATTACGGCTGGAGTACAGGGGCGGAAACCGTTGCATTTTGCTACAAATCCATATATCACTGCTACATTACGAGGGAAGGGGCACCGGCGCTTGGGTTTCTTTTTCAGCAATCCTCCTTTACGTCCTGCTGTACATTTGCCATAACGGTTATGATGAGAACGTGACTTGGGTCTTATACGGTTCAAAGGTACAAACTGGGCCGGATTATGGGCTCACTAGAGGGTGGGAATTTATGGTGAGGACAGGATAAGGTATGGAAGGTAGTTCAGGCGGCCTTTACGGGTCTGGATCGTAGTTCCAAAGTGTGGATGGGAAATAAAAAGTACATAGATGGGAATTCGAAATGCTACAAAGTCTACAACAATCTTTGGAACCCCCACGCACAGGTGTGCCTGTCATACCCCTGAGCTTGGTGGCGCGTTGCACATTCTGAAATGGCAGCGCACAACATGAAGCATTAATTGCCCTCCTGACAACTTTGTCCTACATACGACTGTATGGACAACAGTGGTCACTTTTATCCGTTATTTCAACGTTGCAGTGCTTCCAAAAATATTTGGTTACGCAACATTCCCCACTTTCAGGTGAAGGCGATAGTAACAGTTCCATCAAGTCTTCAATCACAAATTGGCACTGGTGCTAACTACCATGTGGTTTGCCGATAGCAACAATCAGTATCCGAGGCAAAAAGACAGAGTTTTCAATCACGGCTCTTAACAATCAATTCATTATTTCCACGTCTCACGTTTCTTCCCGTTCCCCTTAAAAACTCATTACCAAATCCGTACCTATAAGGATTTAAGAGCAATCGTAATCTGCAATTGCCTTCGTCATCTCGATGTCCTTTTTTCCTTGTACAACAACGTGAACTTATCGAAGCCTATTGGATTTCTAGGGTTCTAGATTCCTTGGATGTAGCATCATATCAGTTCTAGCCTTCTACAGTAGGTCGCCTTTTCTGAATTCCGTTCGCTTACGTACCGGTACTTACTTGCTATAATGGTGTGAGCTCGTGCTTGTGCTCGTGCTCTTGCGTCGGTTCCTGTCAATCTTGCAGCATTATGGTTTTTTTTTTCTTTTTTGGTTTTTTGCTCTTCTCGTAAAAACGGCCTACTACTGCCGTAGGGAATCGGAAGATCGAAGATTGGAAAATCCGAATTATCCCGTTTTTCTTTTTTGTTTCGTTTCGTTTTCAATTAAACTTCAATGCGGTATACAGGCTACTATAGGGAGGCTAGGTAGGTAAGCAGGGTTAACTTTACGGGAGGGAGTGAGTACAGCGTGTACAGTACAGACTACAGCCAGGTATCTTTCTTTCACGGGGACGGGTTCAGTTTAGAAACGAGCGAGAAAAAAAAGAAGTCTTAAGATAGGTGCGTTAATGTGGCGGATGTAGTATACGCAGTAGGTTTAGTAAGGTAGTTACTGTAGCATACCAGGTAATTTTTTTACCTGCAAATCTGCAATCTGCAGCCATTTTCACCATCACCACCACCACGACCACCATCACCAACGCCTGTACCGCTGCTCGCTAGGATCTCTCGACACCATCCCGCCATCCCGATCTGCCTTTTAATTGTGGGATTGTTGGAATATAGTACGAAAGGGTCAGGGGCCTGTAGGAGGATTGATTGATTGATGCGATCTTGATGGCTGTAATGGTCTGTAATGGCCTTTACACGCTTTGTACGCCTTGCGGAGAATCTCGGATGCTAATTCATGCATGCTAATAAGGCTACATGCTCACTACTGCGGGCATGGTAACCTAGTGCTGCTGATGCTGGACCGTCTGGTGCATCTAGTGTGTGTTGGAAATTTTTTTTGGTTTTTCGTTTGAGTAGTGAAAGAAGAGGCGAGAGGCGAGAGGCGAGCGATGGAGCGATGGGACGGATGAGAAGACCGGGGGGACACTGGGGAGAACTAGGCGGACTGGGGGATCGGTTGCGGCTGGGATTGTTGAAGATGGAGCCGGTGGCTCATTTCTAGTGGTTGGTTAGTCAGTTAACATGTGGCGGGGGATTCCGATGTTCCTTCCTGATTCTTCCTCGCTCTATGGTGTTATGGTGTTATGATTTTTCTTAATACGATACTGTGCTCATTTGATGATTTAAATGGATGGATGGAAAGGAACTGGACTTCCTCTCCCCCTTTCACATTTAACCGAGGCCTTTGATATTGTGGCGAGAGAGCAGCAGCAAACGCAACGCAACAGCACGCACAGCACAACATAACACTGGTAACCGAGAAGCCGTCTGTCGGCTAACGGTTGGCACTTGTTGGCCAACAAGTCTCATATTATTGCGACTCACGAGCAGGGAGGGAGGCAGGCACGGCAGGCCTTCTTACTGTATGATGCTATTGGGTAAATCTTCTACCCTTTTAGGAACTTCCACCAGTTTTTTGGGGGGTGTGCTTTTTGGACCCTTTCTTAGATGCCGGTCGGTAGTCCCGTTTAGTTTCTGCTTACTAAATTACTGACATAAGTTAGTTCTATTTTGTACTACTGTACTATACTGTCCTGTACTGTGGTTGATGACGGGACCCTGGATTTCTGTTGGGGTCGTCCGTCTCCCCTTGAAGAAGTACAGTAGTGTGTCTCTCCCCTTCTTCCCTTTAACGGGCTCTGTCCCTGGACTGGTGAGATCACAGATCAGCGATATCTACCGTAGTACCGTTATCGTTTTTCTCTACCGCGTTATAGCGTGAGACATTTAATCAACAGAACCAGGCAAATGGTTACAGAGGATTTGTTCTCTTTTTGAATTCCGATTGAAAATCAAAAATTCAAAAATCAAAAGGAAAAACCTTGATGCTGACTTAATGGCGAATAGGGAGAGTCCCATGTTACACAAGACAGTACAATTACGGAATATGACTTTTTCTGTATTGTCTTGTCTGGGTGTCTCGGAGTGAAGGAATACCACTGTACTGTACTGTACTGTACTGTCCAGTTGGTACGAGGTACAGTTCCGGAAAGCGTGAGAAGGTGAGACCATTCTGATGAGCTGGCAAGTCTAAGTAGTCTAGCATGTACCCTGAAAGTGTGGGGTACCACCAGATTGACGAGTCCCTCGGGCGTATATACTGTCACGTGGACTATGTGTCTCTGTCTCCGGCTCTGGCTCTGTGTCTCTGGCTCTGGTTCGAAAGGTTCGAAAAGCAATGGGGAAGACCGCGGTGACCACGCAACTACGGTGACCACCAGACGGGAAAGACAGGAGAGGGAAGACAGCAGGATCTGGAATGTCTACAGCGTATCTCCCTGAATCATGCGGTGTGTGTCGTTGGGGCGGTGTGCAGAGCATATCATGTGCATTGGCTCGAGACACCACCCTAACTAATGGTTAGATCGCCGAGGACAAGCGTACTGTACCTTTTCGTACCGTACGTGGCGCGTAGGGTACGTAGCCTGCCTGACAGACAGGCACCACAGGACAGGACAGGACACAGAAAACAAAACACTAAAATGTGTTGACGCCGTGACGCCTCTTTTTGAGGCTGAGCTGGTTTTGTCTCTGAGGGAGCTGGAACCGGTTTTGAACTGGGGGCTAGATCCTTTCACAATTGTTCCTAAGCAATCAATGCCATTTACACCGTTCTACTGTTAAAGTATCATCTGGCACGGCTGGGCGAGCGACGAAACGCGGGGAAGTTGTGGGGTTGTTTCGTCGTCCTTTTTTTTATTAGTTTATTTGTGTTTGGTGTATTCTTATATTTATTTTAATCTCGTAATCAGCCTCGAGTTTTCACTTTTGTCTTTTGTTTTGGCTGTTGATTTTGAGCCTTTTCTGATTGCACGTAAAAGTATATATTTTTTTTGTCCTTGGTGGATTTCTTGTGTTTGTTCTTATCAAGTGGAAGGAACTTTGTGGAAGTTAAAGATCAGACGAAGATATACTTACTTACTTACTTGGCAACCTTGTGTGGGGAGCTCACTTTTTATCGCAAAAAAAAAATCTTGCACCGTTTATGTCAATGGCAGAGCTAAAGTGTAAATGAAGTCTAGAAGGTTTAGCTTAAAGCCTCGAGAGAGGAGGTCATTTAAGCGGGCCAAGACCTTTTGTTCGTTAGAAGTCAGATTTGTGCAGTAGTTACTTAGTTCCTTGGTAGTGCTGCCGGAGCACGAGGAGTTGCCGGAAGTTTCCAAGTTAGTTACTTGGTTAGTTAGTTGTACGGGAGGTACATTAGTGGGACCTGTAGAAGGTTCTGTAGTCCTTGATTTTGAATTTTGTTTTAGTGATATACCTTATGTTTCAAGCCAGTTGATTGGTTATACATCAAATGCATCCTGCCGTCAGATTCACGATAAACTTGCGGGGTAGAGTTGCAGAACTAAGTTGGTAAGAGAGAGAGAGAAGAAGAAGCTTCGTGGCGTCTGCTTAGCTACAGATAGCTAGCTAGCTAGCTGTGCTGTCTCTCAAGCAGTCGTGACATCGTAACATCGTTACATCGCTGCAACTCTTATCTATTATCCTTTCGTTTATACTATGGGACCCCCTGAACGCAGTACCTTTTGTGGAAAACTCAGGTTCACCGGTTCGTTAGAGAAAGTATAATTTTTTTGCTTTTAACTTTGACATTTCACGTAAAATAGGTACGACGACGGTTACACAATAGCGACTTTTTCGAAGTAATACTTTTTTCTTCCTTCCCCTCTTTCTTAGCCACACTTCATTGATTACCGCAAGTAGTCTACTGTACAAACCTTTGTTTTTGTTTTTTTTTTTTTTCGCTGTATGGGTCTTCAAAGCAGTCAACTGCATTGCATACACTCCTCAAGATCCGAGACAAAAGTTTTGAATCCTCTACTGTATGTAGATTTCTTGATGACTTATTACTAATCCATGGGAAGGGATCCATGAAAAATCATATGTACAGTACAGTACAGTACAGTACAGTTCTGTCCAGGTATCCGCGGAGTACTACTTCAATTCCTCTTCTATTTCTATTCGTCCGGGGAATAGGTACATGACTTTCCATCCTCCCTTGCCCCCCCCTTTTTCCCTTTCGGCAATCTTCGATGCGGCGGCTTATACAATAAACATGCATGCAAACTATCTATCTAGTACCGGTCGGTATCAGGGGGTGTACAGCTCCGTTTCTACTAATATTCGTCCGGGGAATTGATTCGATTTCATAAAAGTATCGTTTGTTTAAACTTTTTTTTTCTTTTAGTAATCCTGATCTAGCTTACGAAGCATGTATATATATATAATTGCGGGATTTTTACATATCAAGTTAATAGGAAATTTTCCATTCACGAAATTAATCAATCAATTAATCATCTTACAAATCAATCTCCTGTATCTATCTCCCTGTCCAGTGCTACTCTATGCATATGTCGAAACATTATTGTTATTATTATAATATCTAGTTGAGGATTACTATAGTTGAGCGGCATTCATACATTCCTAGATACCTACCTAGTTACTTAGCAACTTCGGGATTTCAGGCGTTCTAAACGGTTGATGATGAAGACCGGTGTAAGTAAGTAAGTATGTATGTATGTACGAGTACTAACTAAGTTCTACTTTCTGCAGCTGTGACGTTCATTATTGAGCAATAGAGAGAGAATTTTACCCTTTAGAGCTTACCTACTTACTCCGGGGATTAGAAACGCGCATTACTTTTTCGAGATTACTTGAGTAGAGATATCTTGGTAATTGTACAGTAGTGATAGTAGCGGTCCTTTGTTTTGAATCTGCTCGGACACTTGACGGAATGGAAACTTATACACGGAAGGTGTGGTATTTTTTTAATTTTTGAGCGAGTACCGGTATTTTTGAGATCTTAATCTTTGGTTCCTTTGATGTAAGAATAATCAATGCGATGGTATGTATAGTGAGGTTTGCAACTAGATTTGCTGGAGTGGTGTAGTGGTTAGTTAATAGGTATAGACGATAATCTATCTTGCTGTACTGTACAGCTAGGTTAGTTTGGTTTGGTTAATGTTGAGATTAGTACTAAGATGACTTTGAGAAATGTACTTGAGACTAAGAATAAATATTTTGAATGTAAATAGAGAATTTGACAAACGTAGTATGTATAATTTCCCTTTACATTTTCTAAGAGTATAAATCAAAATGGGTGCACTAAGCGAGCAGGTAAAGATATAAGAGTAACTAGTAATTTACTTACTTTAGTTAAAGTAACTTAGTCTTCTTCTTTTTTATATAGAGAGTTAAAAACTTATGATGTATATTAATAGGTGTAGTGGCAGTACGCGAGAGAATAACAGTACTTTACTTTTATTTTTCTTAACTCTCTAAGTACTAGAGAGGTAGTATAGTCTTTAATTTCGAACTTCTATCTACGAGTCTGTAAGTCTATTTTCAAGAGTATATACAAAGTGTTAATTTGATGGTTATAGACTAAATTCTCTCTACCGTAGTCATTGGTGGACTGTTAATAATTTACAGGATAGATTGTAAGAAAAACAACCTAGCTATTAGAAATGTAGGAAATCCTTCTCAATTCTCTACGTAGGATTTTGGACAGACTGGATTTTTAAGACTACAAGCCTAGCATTCTAAAGAAATACACTGTTTAATTGATTTCAAGTTTAAATAATGAAGTTACTATATGATACTTACTATAAGAAGCTCTTTACTACCTACTATCCTCGAACATCTTTGTATCTACGCACTCGGCTTTCTTGTTTATACATTAATTAAATTGTAATTGTAAACATCTTTACTATTTCACAATAAGTTTTAACTTTCAAGTCCGTAACTGAACCCAACAGAGGAGGTCAAGCAGAGTCTGTTACGTTAAAGAGTTGCTTCGGCTTGAAGAATTATATAAGACGGTTTTAATATTCATAAAAACCTCGTCGCTTCTCTCCTCTCCTCTCCTCTCTTCTCAGCTCTTCATCTACAAAGTACACTATTTCTAAACCCAGAGACAGCAAGTAAGGCAATGGCAACATTTTCCTTTTATTTTTAATCTTCTAACTATTCTAAGCATAGTACTCTACCCTTAGCATCGTGTCACCTACAAGAGTAAGCGCAGTGACTTTAGGAGCCTCAGGAACTTTAGGAGCCTCAGGAACTTTGGTCTTTGAAATGTTTATCGACAGTTGGAGACAATTGGTCTAGACCCACTAAGGCAGGAAGGACAACAGAGCAACTTTAACAAAGGAAATCGAATAGACAGACTTCTATTCCTTCTTACCTATAGATCTATAACCAGGGGGAGAAGCTAACCGCAGTGCGGAGATATCGATCTTCTCTTACACTAAAGAGCGGAAGGTTGCTAGTTTTGTATAAGGTGATTTTTTCAAGGTAATTTAACGCAGCTTAGAAGTGCGCTTCTCAAACTTGCTCGGTTTTGAAGGTTTACGACCGAAAAAGTGTTGATACGATGTAACGGGCCAAACAAGAAGATATAGTAATTGAATCAACTTCAATTGGTCTATCTAAGGCTCTGTCGTCTTCGTAAAAGTAAAACTAGTAGTAGTAATAGAAGAAGAAGAAGAGATAGAAAGGGCAAGAGCAAGAAGTAGTAAGCTAGCTCTGTTATAATCTAACAGGTGTTACTAGTCTAGCAATGTTAACTGTGTAACGCTTTTCCTATAATGTACACCTCCTTTGTAATATAGGTACTTACTATCCTCAAGTTCTAACAAGTAAATATAGATAAATAGGTTGTATATACAGTATTAATAAGCACTCACAGGTTAAATGTCTCTTAAGTATCAATTCTCCTCGAACTCCCAAGAAGTGTTTTTATACTATATATACACAAAGTAAACTCTCCCCTTAAGTTCCTTGCAACCAGCAAGCTTGTATAAGGTCTATCTAAGGATAATATTAAGTACTCCTAGTGTTAGTTCCTGAATACATAGTAATATTCGATGAAAGGTATAAATAACTTCTAAGGTCTTCTTAGAGAATAAGAAGAAGAAATAACTATAAATAAACACTAAACTAGAGAGAGATCTTCTTCCTCCTCACTATATTTCTATATAAATTTTAACTTTAAAATAACAACAGGATAGTAAATACTAAAAACTCTTAAAAAAAAAATAAAGGAGATAATGTATTAAGTAGAAGAAATACTAGCTTCTAAGATAAAAAGGATTATATATCTATTATAATAATTGTAATATATATCTAATCTACTACCTTTATAGATCTTAGCTAGTAAACACTTACTGTAGTTATTCTTTGATACCTTGCTTTTAGAAGAATCTGTGAAAAGCTCTTTTAATATCTTTATCTCATGTTATAATAAATAGGAATAGTGAAAGGAAATGATCAATTTATAAACTATTTATCTTAAGCACATATTTTTTTCTATACCCTCTACCTTATATCTAAACCATACCATATTACCGCAATGTATAAAACAAACCTCCCTACTCTTAACCTCAAATATCTATCGCGAGATACCTTCCTCTGAACACCGACATCTTAGTAACATCCTATAAGTGAAATCAGTCAAGATAAACTGCAAGAAATATTATCTCTCTCAAAGTTTCATCAGCTGAGTATGAAGTCTCTCTACTGTATGAGAGGTACTATCCTGATACATGTAATCTAACATAGAATCCATTCTCTGCTTATCTTTCTTTGACATTGGATATGGTGGTTGCTTAGAGTATGCCCGAAATATCTATGCCGTCTTTAAGTGGTATTGGTATTGGTATAGTAATGCCTACTACTGGAGTGATTTAATGGGGAATAGGCGCTGGTGCTTGCGGAGAACATTGCGGACTTGTTACTGAAGTTATTCGCCCTGATGCGAAGAGACCTTAGCAGAATCTACGATTATCACTTGTCTACGCCATATATTTTCCACTGAGCGCGATAACCTAGACTCACTTCAAATAGTACGCTTGAAGGCTGTAGATCGCTTCACTATCGTATAAGTTGACAGAGGTCGCAGGTGGAGTCTTGACTCTCAGTATTTCGCGTATGGTACCTAAGGATGAGGTTGTTGAAACATAGGTGCCTCGTTGTTTGAACTAGTATAATCAGTAAATAAATTGGGTCATGATTTTCCTTGTAGAATTTATGTCCGTTATGGAGGTATCCACGTTAGAGCGATGTGAAGGTCGGATGATGTTGTGTCGTAAACACCGAGAAAATAGGGGGAGACCCGCGCTAAGCGAGCAATGAGACTCAAAGTTGGCATGCTGCTAAATTTATCGATACTTGAGGATGTTAATTTTGGTCTGATAGGCAGAGCGTACCGTAGTAATTACGTGAGAACTCAAAGGAGGAGCCTTCAGTACAATAGGGTTCTTGCGATATTGAGGAGCTCACCTACGTATTTTTTTTGGAGGGCCAAGCTTTGATGGCGTGGCTGTCCCACTAGACCTCTTTCTGTGAGTTGGTGATTCGAATGTAGAGAGTTGTTTACTTTCCGCGATTACCGAGGGATCTACAGAGCTTGTAGCTATCTCTTGGTTACTGTTGAAGTGGGCCGATACCTAAGAGCGAATACTTTCGCTTGGAAGCTTCTGGTAACTGGACTTTCTAACTCTTGCGGAGCATAGGCCCGGGCTTCTTAGATGAGCTAATAGGGCGCGCATAACGAGGGATCTGCATACGGTGCAGCTGTTACTGATTCACTGGAGACTTGAAGTATCATCTTTGTGTGTAGTTTTGGTCCTACTTCTCGTATAGGCAAAATAGCAAGCAGTCATGTCAGAAGAAGCTGGAGTCTCGTAGCTTTCCCGTCAATCACCTTGCTTTATGAAAGCCCCGCCCTCATCAAGAAGGTTTGGCTGAGACAAGATATTGGCGATCAATTAATTCTAGAATGGAATATATGTTGATCCTCGAGGTAGAAGATAGTCTTCATCCGTGCGAGGAAAGTAGCGGCGCGAATAGGTGACTTCTAGTGGCTCTTGAGTACAAGAACTCGGCATATTGGAGATCCTAGGTGTCCTCGTGGAAGAGACAAGATGATTATTGAGTTCTGGACCAGATAGAAAATGTGTCTCTGACTGGAAACGCTCTTCATTCGTACTAAGAAAGGGAGAAACAGGCGATGGCTTGATAATTGAAAATTGCCACAATAAGGGACGATAACGTACGGCACCAGCGGCCACTTAAGACCAGCAAAGGTTGTACAAGGATACTCTTCAGCGAGTAAGAATCAGTAGCCCCCAATCTTCGAAAAGCTTTGGTCAAAGAACAGCTGAGGATCAAGGTTCCTTCTCAGGATCATCTGGTCTTCCACACTGCGGGCCTTACCCTCGACCCCGGGCCGGGCCTCTTCAACACTATCAATGTCGAGATGTCTCCATCGCGACCAAAGCTCAGAGTAGTACTAGTAACTTCCGTACTTCTCCAAGCTCGCTCATCCAAGGAAAGGGTCAAGCCCACATCTCCGTACCATGGCCGTTGTTTTAAACGCCAGGAACAAGAAACCTATCCTATACCATGAACCATCACACCCACCTGAGCGCGTAAACTAGTCGTGGCACAATGGTGGGTTGGAAGGATTAGGCGCCGAATAGGAACGTTGAAGTGGCTTTTCAACCCGTGATTGGCTCGCGCACCACTTCGCGCTGGCCTACGCCGTCATCCTCGGCCCTGAAACGGGTTGATAGACGTGACACTTGATAGAGAGAGGTGTATCCTTATGACGGACGTTTTATTGTTGCCCTTTGGGCAGAATCGAATGCGTTTCAGAAGTCGCGATAATATGTATGTGGCTTCTGTGCGTGCACTTGCTTGCTTTTTGTTTTGCCTCGTGGTGGTACCGATACGGTAATGCGTGTGAGGTAGCGGGTACTTGGCGGTTAGGCTCGAGATTCTGCAACGGTGATGAGCAAGCAGTAATTGGCAACTTTGCAGGTGATGGTGAGGATGATGATGAAATGTGAAATGTGAGATGTGAAATGTGAAATTGTAGGGAGGTCGACTCAAGCCAAGTGAGGCGGACGGCGTTGCTTGTGGCGCCCTCCTCGAGGCAATGAGGCCCGAAGGAAGATCACGGGTTGACGACGATGACGAGGCTACGAGGCTCACCAGGCTGGAAATTAAAGCAACTCCCCTCCCCCCGCCCTGGAAATTGATGCCTAGAGGAGAAGGAGGAGAGGGCCATCAATGTGTGACGGAAGACTTGTGACAGCTTTGCCATGCGCCTCAAGAGATTAATAGCAGATAGAGTAGACGGCCATAATGCCTATCGCATCGCGCCGAGGTGGGAAGTGCGGAGTTAAGTAAAGTATGCAACGCAGTGAGTAATAAGAGGTGATGGGTGAGAGGAGTACGGAGTACACTAAAGTGCAGTAGTACTGTACGTACTAAGTGATATTACCTACCTACCTACCTTACCCATTGAGCCGGCGGCTATACGAGGTACAGTACGACGACGATACCACGACGGCGTACAGGCGCTGTAGTTGAGGGTATATCCGCCTGGTGATATTGCAGAAACCGAGAGTACTGTACGGCGTTGTGTGTGCATGTTTTGCCAGGCGCATGAAGAAAGCACCATCATCATTCATCATGGATTGATTCATCAGGATTTAGAATTTTGATTGAGGTCGGACTTTCGTCAGCTCGCATGCCCATCTTCACTAAGTGTATCGCTTTAGAGACTCTTAAGCTCTGCGAAATAAGATTCCGGTATTTGAAGAGAGGAGGCTCGACCTCGGGAGGCTCCCTTGGTTGGGATATCGTTGGCTCGAGTGTCCCAAACAAGAAGACAGCGGATGATGCAGAATGATCCCCCGGAGCGACGGGCGTTCAGTGACAGTCTGTGCTGACAGGAGAGAGACAGGTCGTCGTCGACAGGGATCGGAAGCGTACAGCCTGTTTGGCCTCCGCTTCAGAAAACAACGGGGGGGAAGGGGGGCCAAAAGGTGTGGGCAGGCTGAGCAAGGCAAGTGAAAGACAGAAGAGACACGTGCCGCGCGAAAATCAAGGAAAAGGATTGGAAAGTATTAATTCAGGGCGAGTCCACCAGTGAGAAAATTGCATTGCCCGCCATTTTAATTCTTCTCGGCAGCAATTCTTCATTCGTACGCTTCGTTCGTACGTATACAGTAGCAAGCACCAGCACCGCAGAACCGCATACGCAGCACATACCACACACACCACACCACACCACAGCCACCCACCACCATTCTCGAGACACACTTACAGCACCTACCTACCTGCCTTACCCTACCGAACCACCGATACTGTACACACAGACGCTCTCTGTACAGTAGTGAGCCATTGAGTAGTGAGTGAGTAGTGCTACAGCCTACCAGTACTACTGCCTGCCCTACAGAGCCTCATACTTAATTTTGACTGTACCGTTCAGTTCGACGCTGGACTCGTACATCTCAATTTTTGGTGTTTGCTTCTTCCCCCCAAGGTCCAACACCAAAGTCCGCTCTTTTTCTCTCTTGTCTCCCTCTGCTGCTGTCCCAGCCGCTTTCGGGCATCACACCGACTTTTCCGACCACGAGCGCCTCCTCTTTCCGTATATCGTCATCGAAAATAAGCAAAGCGATCTTTTTTTTGCCAGCGCAGTATTATTCCCAACCTCCGACATTTGAATTTTTTTCTGTCTTGGATCCTTCTTCCTCACCAAGTTCTTTTTCTGTGTCGCAAGAAAAGCAGAAGCAGAGACAGCCGAGCGAACGAAACTTGAAAGATCCGACTCTGCCAATCAGAAAATCGGAAATCACGAGTCAGACAGAGAGGAGACAGAAAAATTTCCCTGGTCCTCTGGTCCTGCCAATCAATCAGCGATCCCTCTTCTCCTGCCACTCTCTCACTTCTCTGCCTGCCACTACTGCCACTGCCACTACCACCTGCCCCCTGCTTCCTTAGTTTTTCCGCCTCCTCTGCCCTCCTCTTCGCCTCCTCCTCCTGGTGTTCCCTCTCCCTCGCCTCTCCCTCGTCGCTCTACCGTACTTCCTAGGTTAGGCTCTGCTAACACCCACCACCACCACCCCCCCCGTCGTTCTTCCCTTCCTCTCGCCCTGGCTGGTGCCAATTCCAAAAAGGTCAAGTCCTGTCAGTGCACGGGTTCTCTGGTCCCCGCTAGGTTTCTTCCTGCCACGAATGAAAATCCCTCGTCTCGTTCTTTCATTCAACAGCAACCACTCATCATCACTCGCCCTCCACAACCAATCATCAAATTCCTTTGCTTCCATTTAATTCAACCACTCAGGAAAACCATCTTCACGGCCTCTGATAACAGGTCCCAGATAGCTCTCGCCAATTTAGACTACCGGTAGGCCTACGCCTACGCACGACGCCTGCAACCAATTCTGGGGCCGATTCTCTTGTACCTTGTATCGCATCTGGAAGTCTGCACGGAACACTGCGAATCACACTGCCTCAAACACCACGATACTTGACCCAGGGAGCCCTATCATCATCGCGAAGGGCCTCATCAGCACCGCAATTGGCCTCCTCTGCTATCCCGTGATTGATCTCATCTGCGGTCAGGATACTCATCCTCTGCCATTGAAGACTCTTGGATCCAAAGGTCGTCGCGTATTGGAGGTCAGTTCGTCCCGGGCGCAGCAGCGGAGAATTAATTCAACGTTGAAGCTTCCCAGAGCTCATCACGGTTGCGCGTCGCGCCGCCGTACACCAGCTCGCGATAGTCCATAGTCCGCCCGAGCTTCAAACTGACGTATGATCTTCACTATAGGTTTACTTGACCGATTGTATTGAATCGGTCGTCGTCGCGACCCATTCAGACTTGGGGCCGAAAATTCTGGTCGAGGCGCAATTGCGCTTTTCGCTCGTTCGCGGCCTTGCTTCCCAAACGTCCGTCAACCCACGCGCGACTGCACTTCAGCCGCGTCCATACCCTCAGCAACGCCCATCGTCATCTGCAAGCTCGAAAATCAGTCCCGACTCTTCATTCTCATCACGCAAAGAGACGTCACGCTCCCGTCGACAATAATAGCATTTGCCGGCGGAGCTGATTGACAGGGTAAGCCTAATTCTGCAAGGCCGTATGCATGCCAGCGCATCAACTGGTCGAGGGCAAAAATTCAACCCCCGACCCAGCATCCCCCCTCCCAATCGTCCTCGAGCTCATCTGAGCTTTAATCAGATCAATAACTAATACCTGTGGTTGGGTAGTGTCGTCGAAGCCTTTTGACAATAACTGGGGAAAAGCCTCGATCCTTCAGTGGCTCGTGAATTTAGTTCCCGCGAAGCTCAGCAACGACGTGAATAGCCTCACAAGTTCAACGAAAGCCTCGTTTCCCTCACGTGTGTGCCTGCACTCGAGCCTGAATCCGGCAGCCCTGCAAATCCTCTCCCAAGAACGCCTCCGTCTACATCAGCCTGCATATGTTGTGCTGCGGTCAATTGCGGTGTACACCTACCAGATCATAACCTGCCAGCACATCCACGCATATCGATTCGACGCGAAGCGGGATAACTAGTTAGAGTACTGCCAACTCCGGATTTGCGACAACTGTCATTACGCGACCGCAAACTCGAAGTTTAGTCTCTACTACTCGACATTATACACTTTGAACAAAGTTATACTGGAAATACTCGATACGACCCAACCGTCGACATACTCGAACCTTTCGCGCACTTCCCCACCCAGGCAACTGCAAAGCGGTAGAACTCCAGTAAACGCGCTGGACGGTTCGCGCAACTACAACATCGCGTTTTGCACACGGAAAAGACCTCGAAAGTACTATACAAATGATGGAGTACGCGCAATACCAACAACCCGGCGCCGGCCCAACATGGGCATAGCCAGGGACACATACAGAGCGGGTATCCGAATTCTGGTCAACACCCCAGGCGCCGCGCCCATTGCGTCTCCTTCCCAGCATAATGTTCACAACCAAGCATCGCCAATTCTACCATCTCAACAACAACACCCAGGCCAAAACCAAGGGCATTCCATACAACAGATGCAGAACTACCAGCCCACATATGGGGTGCCACAACCAGGCATGCATTATGGGATGCCTGGGATAACACCGCAAGCTGCAGCAATGGCTGCCACTGCTGCAGCATCTGGTCAGGGCTACTCATACAACATACCAGATTCTGGGCTACCCCAAACCTCGCCTAGAATACCTGTAGCGGTGAAAAAGGAAAGGAATGGACCAAGGTCGCCACAACAGATGAACAATCAAATAGGTGGCCATCAACTCCCTCAAGTTCAGCAAGGCCGCCGGATGAGCCAGCAAGTCGGCACCAGCCCAGCCGTTCCAAACTCACAACCGATCATGAATCACGGGGCACCGCGACCTTCCGTACCACCCATGGCGAACAACAATCAACACCCTCAGTCCCCCGAGCTAGTCTCGGGCGCCGTTGAGGAGTCGCCGTTGTATGTCAATGCAAAGCAATTCCATCGCATACTTAAACGTCGTGTGGCAAGACAGAGACTTGAGGAAGCGCTGCGTCTCACGTCGAAAGGACGTAAGCCTTATTTACACGAGAGCAGACATAACCACGCCATGAGAAGACCTAGAGGCCCCGGTGGACGCTTCTTGACGGCCGATGAAGTTGCCGAGATTGAGAGAACAAAGGGCGATGGAGGTGATGAAGGCGCCCTAGCCGACGTCCCTGCTAAATCTACTGGAAGCTCAGGCACGAAACGAAAGTCAACCGGAAGTAATTCCACACCAAATAAGAAGGCAAAAACACAGAGGAGTAGTGCAGAAGACGATGATGAAGAAGATGACGATGATGCTGATGATGATGGTTGAAAGATACTGTCATGATCATGTTTATCCCTTCAATGTCTGTTTACGACTTACGACCTTATGTGCTCTATTTTGCTATTTCTTGGACTTCAACTTCATCAGCGTTGGCCCAGCATTATGAAATGATCTTGCTTTTCCCCTCAATATTTAGGAAACAATTATACGGAGTGGTGGTGGGGGAGTTATGTTTGCTTTTATCTCTCCAATTGATTCGGTGGCATAGCGGGATCTGTATGGTCGGTGGTGACCGGGGTTGGTTGGGATGCATTTGGGATGTGGGAATACAGGACACTCTTTTTCTTCTTTGCTGCTCTCATCCTCTCCCCGCCACACAAGTTGTCGCTCGCTTAGAGAACTGGAACACTAGAATACCCCCCCTTTGTTGTTGATTTTCCTCATTTCTTTCTTACGACGAGCCTCTTTGTCCGGACCTTGTTCTATTGCTGCTCTGCTCTGCTGCGCAAAGCTAGCCTTTTATTTATTTTTCTGTTTGATTTCTTCTGGGGATGAGAAGGGTGGTTTGGTGGATTACGAGATGTATTTGATGAAGATCGAAAGCGAGTCCGAATTGGGGGCCGGGAGGGACTGGGGATCTCTTGTGATGATGACATGGATGGAAATCATGGAATGGAAATGGCAAATTAGGTGGAACTTTAACTAGAAATTGGGACATATCCCTCACCGGATCAAAACTCCTTTTGGGACAATTTATTACGCTTTTTCTTTCACAACTTTTCTACTACTACTACTACTACTACTTGTGTGTGTTATGTTTTCTGGAGCTGGAAGTATAGGGGTCTAGGGTTCTAGGTTTGAGGTTGTGGTTGTGGCTGAGAAGGTACCTAGTTGTATGTAAATACAGACAAGAGAGAGCAGCAGAAAGAGAGGCAGATGAAATTTTATGGACTTCGAGCTTCTATTTTTGCCCCCTTGATTATCCTTGGCAGAGTTGAGGGTTGAGACTTTTTGATTAAACACTGTCTTTTGCGTTTTGTCGAAAATGATGTACTCAGGTAGCTACTAGCTAGGTAGATAATGTAATCTGGCAAAAAAACAAAGGAATAGTAAGCATTATCACCAGATCGGTCAGTACAGTACAGCACAGTACAGTACCCACCTAGTCAGTCTAGCAAGGGTAAGCTAAATAAGTAAGCGAGAACGAGGAGTTGGATGGATGCCTGGAGTAAGATGAGCTGGATAAATATAGTAAAGTAGTTAACTGACGACTGGAAGGATTCTATGTGTGAGATTGAGGTACATGTTTACCTATTTCTAGAAGATTGAAAAACTTTCGCCTACTTTGAAAGGCTATACTTGATGCTTTGCGAGGTATGGTTTTCATGAAGTGTGCTCGGCTCTTCGTAGCTACCTAGCCACCCTTTTCCAAGTCACCCAGGATTTCAAGATAGTTAATGCAATTTTTTTTCTTCAAGTTACTATGAGTTATTATTTACTTGACGCAATTCTAGCATTACAAGGACACTACACTCCGATTTTCTCTTCATATCTTCCGGTGTAGCTTTACCTAATATGACGATTTAAGACCGCTTACTAGTCCGTGATTACAATGATCTCCGTTCTGGACTTAGAGCTTGATCTTTGTAAGGTACCAGGCCCAACTACCCATAACCGTGCTTGCGAAGCCTTCTCATTCACCAGTATGGTGCGAAATCGGGTCCGATAGAGGAACTACCTCGAGTCGCCCGTTCCCTCACGTACTGGCCTCTTCCATTGTCACTGTGATGACCAACTCCGTCCATGTTCTTTACCATCGATAAGGCAGGTGAGATAAGAGCAGACCCAAGATCCTCCTTCTCTAAGCTTGCTACAGACCACCCAGCTTGCTCACCCAATTCCACCTTCTCGTTTTGATCAAAACAATTATTAGCAGCTGAAATGCTGACTTCGTACCAGAAGTACTCCTCGCCTGGTTTGCTATTCATCTTTTCTGCAAGAACCGCAGGGTGGTTTGTTGATGAGAGATAATTAGTGCCGTTCTCTCTAGGCTGGCTTAGTGTTACCAATTGGTTGACTTCTGAAATCTTGAGGACAGACTTATGGTCGAAGCTCTTGTACTTGCAGTTGCGACGTACTCGAACATGCTCAATCTCAATTGGAGTGACCGATTGCAACATGGACGTTGGAAGCTCGAATTCTAGCTCCGGTAACGTTGATCCTGATCTATGGCCGTTAGCAAACAATCGGACTATAGGATGGTACTTTAATTACTTGATATAAAGAGAATCAACAATTGCCTCCGCAATTTCCCCATATTCATCGTCCTTTCTAATCAAGCCTACAGCTGTCAGGCGGATATCCCAAGCATTCTTTGTACAATGCATGTAGACCTCCCCAAGTAGTTGTTCCTCGGCCATGACTCTCGTGTCAAATGTCTCGGCGTTAATGAAAATAACAAACGGAATGTCTCTTTCAACCTTACGATCTAGACAGCGGATTTCATAGACCACATCCCAGCCTAATTTTGACTCCCAAAGCTTCTCGTTATCAGCATTCTTCAAGTCAACAATGTACTGCATATCAGCTGGAACTGTACTAAGAACCTTTGTAAAGAATACGTGAGGGCCAGCTGTCGGTTCTGTCTTCTGTCGTAGTAGAATGCTGCGCAATTGCTCGGGTGGCATAGAATTTAATGTATCACCAGGGGCAATATCATTTCGGGTAATCTTAGCGAGCATGATTCGACCGAACTCAGCTTGAACTTTAAGCTTGCCACGGAATCCCTCAAGACCATCCAACATCTTGTAGAAGTTTGACTTGGTCATGGTTGCGAATTCAGGGAGGGGATCAACGATTTTCTCTGGTTGAGCGGTAAGTGCCTTTGCTGGACCTTGAGGGAAGAGCGGAATATTTCCTTGCCCTTTCTTTTTACCACGCGTATTGCCTGTTGCGTGCAATGGTTTTGGAGCGCGCTGGTTCATTGTATTGTGGTATGTTCGTGTAGCAACCTCATCGATGGCCTGCATGTTATTGTTATTCTTGGTAGACATCGATGGCACGATAGGTTGTAGGACTGGCGCATCGAAAAAGTCAATGCTCTCATCAAGAAGGTAAACTGGCTGGCTAGGACGTGGTAGTGGTGGATTGGATGGGGGAACAAAATTTTGAGGTGGTGTGGCAATCCTAGGTGGTGAGTCATCAAGAAGGGAATTTTGGCCTTGAGGAAAGTCGGTATGGCGAGAAGTAGGTAGCTGTTTCTTTGTGTAAGGTAAATCTGTGGTCGCCTTAAGTGCGGTTCTGGCCTTCGTTACCTGAGCAGGTTTTCGTGTTGAGGTTTGTAGGGATGGAAGGCTGTCCTGATTTAATGCTGAGCTTCCTAGAGATGGAAACTCTTTTAGATCGGCTGTGAAAGTTCTGGGCTGGGAGGTGATCCTATGAAGTTCTAGATTCTGCGGGTTTGTATTTGGAATGACTTGTACTCTTGACTTCGGATCCTGAGGAGGGCCAGGAATACGTTGCTGAGTAGCGCTCCGAGGCATTGATGTCTGTTGGCCAAGCTTACTTAAACCCAACTCTTGAAGTCTGCTGTTCAGAAGTGGAGTCGAATCTGGTAGTGGTGAATGCGTAGGCTGTGTAGCTTTGACCGAATGAAGCGAAGTGTTAAGTTGGTACTGGTCCCACCCTGAAGACTTACGAGGGCCTTGCTGCGGAAGTGGTCGAGGTGGCATAGTAGCCATTGTATTGTGAATTTTAGTCACCACAGACTCAGGCAGAATTTCCGTTCTCCAGTTCTGAATGCGTTCGTCATGGTTTGAAGCGCCTCCCATGCGGCTCTTTAGCATAGCAATCTGAACTGCTGGAGCTTGATCCCCAGGGAATTCTTGGTCCTGAATTTGATTGGACATATCACCAGGCTCTTGCTTTGGTTCTCCTTTGGCACAGTACATGAAGTTCATCCATGGCTCAAATTCTTTCCCGAGATCATCATCTTTGGCAGCAGAGATCAGCTTGCCATGTTTGACTGGAATAAAAATTCCGCGCGCAGCGGATCCCAGGAGCAGCAAACAACCGTGTATGACTTGTGAACCTTCAACCTATAAGGATCATATGTATCTGAGCCACCTTCCAATTGCCAGTCAAGAAGAGTTGTGTCAATTCGCTTCTTCTTTATGTCCAGGATTGGCTTCACTGCAATCTGAACGTTCCTTAAGTCTTCGGTATAGAAGACATGGTCAACGTATGGAACTCTCACAGCCTGTATTGCAGTTAGCAACCACCAGGTGCAGCAGATCATCTAGAAACCTACAATCTTTGAGATGTTTCCCAACTTACGAAGAGCATCATTGCAGTGCTGCGGGTGATGGGCTCCGATGAAGAATTGCTGACCTTTTGAGTCCTTCAGGAGCTTGCAACCAGTTTTCTCTTCAAGAGTCTGGACAATGAATGTAGGAAAGACCTCATCGATGCTTGGTGAGCATTCGTACTTCCATATTGCCCTAGATTTAAAGAACCGGATTTCCTCGGGGTAGCTGCTACTAGGCGTTAGTGTGACATCTTCCGTATTCTTCGACGTAGTAGCGCAGTTTGGTTTCTGATTGACTCGCGGAAGTCGAATGATCTTTGAACTTTGAAGCTGAAGGTGTGTCAGTTTGTGTTAATTTCATATAAGATCAACGGTCTTACGTCTTCGTCATCAGTATCCTCAAAGGGATCAAACGCCACATTGGAACTGCCATTGTCGCTTTCATCATCGCTTTCATCCTTTTCACCGTTGATCAATGCTGAAACGATGGAATGGAATAGTTTGTAGACCTGTTGAACATCCCAGCATTGGACAACAAAATAGCAGTCTGCATCACAGTACCAGTAGTTCGCAGCCTGATAATATTGTTAGAATACACACAGTGAGAGGAAAGAGAAACCAAATTGTGGTCCAAGTGCTCCCCTAGCAGTGACCAAGCAGAAAGCAGAAGACACAAGGGCTCTTGCGTAAGAAGTTGTACAAGGAGAAGGTGAAACTCACAAGATTTTTCTTGGCTAACTCTTTGGCAAAGTTCTTCTCGACGATAGCTACTCCTTCCTCCGTGAACTTGTACGCTGTAAAGAAGTAGAGATTCCTTGTCTCCAGCGACATCTTTGTGGCTCGAGGTCAGGGCAGGTTGATTTTGTGCTCTCGTCAAAGTACCTCCAATTGTGCAGGGCTTGCCTCTGCGCAAGGCCTTGCTGAGCCGATGATACGAAATGCCTGCAAACACCTTCTCTCGCCTCAGCTTTTGAATGGGTTTGTTGAGATAGCTGGCTGAGATCCGAAGCGGGAAATATGATCTAGAAGATCATGGAGATGATTTCTGCTGGTAGTAAATTTGAGAAGTTCTGAAGTTCGCGGATGGAAGAAATTGTCGGATGGGAAGATGGAAGTAAGCAGGTGGTGGTCTTTGAAAGGGGCAGGCGCATCAAGAAAAACCGGGTCAATGAAATCACATGAACAAAATACGCTGAGATAAATGCTCTGTGAAAGTCTCTTCGATGACCGAGAGCGAGCTGTCCTCTACTGAGAATATGAGATACAAGACGCGACAACTCTCACTCACTGACCATAAGCCATGTGTTTCTGTACGTTAGGGATAGCCGAAGCTATTCCAATGGCTGAGAGCGTACTGTCCTGCACAGTGTCTTCTTTATGTATGGCGTGGATAGTCACTGCATATAGCACTGCCTGAGCCTGAAGAGCCAAGGTTCTGAAGGAGAGTTGGTGCCCTTCACATGGGTCACAGTTCACCACGGGGGTGCAGCCACTAGCTTCCGCCACTGACAAACGCTTCTCTTGGCACCCGCTGAGGCTTCTTCCATTTTCTTAATGACAGAGGATGGAAAAGAATTCCTGTCATTCTGAGCTGCTTTTTTGAGTCTCTACAACTGGTCTCACTAGATCTATGCAGTGGCATCTGTAGCAGACTAAGAGAGACGCTTCCTAGGTAGTTTTGTTGTTGATTCGAGAACAATGCCACTAAGACACTGAGGGCTTGGAAGGTGAGTATCTATGTTCAGAAATTACATAAGGACTTACTCTTACTTCTTTCCTCCACTCTTTTTCCAATCCGATGCTCGCTTGCTACTCCTCGTTCTAGGCTTGCCCTTCTTCTTTCCCCCTCCACCACCCATCTTCAGGTCCTTGGGCTTACCAGACTTAGCACTTGCTCGGTAACCCTCAAATACAATGCTCTCGGGTGTCTTCATGCCCTCCAATCCCTTCTCGCTTCCTTGCTGAGGTTGTCTTTCGGTTTGTTTCGCTTGGGAAGCGTCACGCTTGCGGAATTGAGCAGCTCCAGCTCGACCAAGAAGCTTACCAGCACGGCCGTGGAGTGAAGACTCTTGAGATGTCATCTTTGGATTGTAGATGACCTGGCGGTTCGGATTGCTTGAGCCGTTGGCGATGGGCCTAGAGGGCTTTGCGCGTTGAGATGCGAGTGCTGTCCTGCCGATTGCCTTCGCGCGGACAACTCTCAGAACTCGAGGAAGCATAGGAGGGTACTTCTTCTCATTAAAAAGAAGAGCAGCTTCAACTGCATTGGCATCCTAGATGGTGATCAGTTTCGGTCAGGTGATCAAAATTACAATGACATCTCACCTGAAATTGCACATACGCAAATCCTTTCCCAACACGAGTCTTCTCATCGCGAACTACACGAACACTTTCAACAGTGCCTGCTTTACCAAATTGCCTCCATAGACCTTCTTCAATGTCTGAAGGTATTTTGGAGCGCTTGCGTTCATTTTCTCCACCCTGGTCTAGTAAACTTTCGTCATCGACGACAAAGCCCAGGTTACCAACGAACACACAACGGCGGTGATCCGTCTTTGCTGGGTGTGCTACACTATCCACACGAAGATGGCGGTCCAGCACCATGGTTCCGTTAAGTCGCTTTGCTGCTTCCCTCGCAGCATATGCTGTTGAATAGACAACATAAGCATTTGTGCTCTTTGTGGTTGCATCCATAAGCTCTTTCTTAGCAAATGCTGCCTTTTTGGGCAGTTTAGCTCCCGCATATGCTGTTGATCTAAATCGCAAAGACTCAACCTTATGCTTGGGCTTTCCTTCTGGAGGATCAGAGAGAGACTCTATGAAAGAGCCCATATGAGCCAGCAGCGTCTTCTTGGCGGATTTTGATGATATTGCAAGTGTTGAAACATTGGCCAGGAACACAGTGCGAGAAGCTTTCTCCAACTCAACTTCGTCTTTACTTGGAGCTAAACTTTCGTGAACCGGAACATCAGATGGCATGGGTCTTCCAAAGCCTGGCTTGCTTTCGGACTCTGATTCTTCATCCCCTTCCACATCCTCTTCCTCTTCCGAAGCTTCATTATCCATATCTTCGTCCGAGTGGCCTTCCTCCGCTGACTCTTCCGTACCGTGCTCAGCACCCATCCTCTGACGCTTGAGGCGTCGTTCAGCTTGTCGCTCAACTTCTTCCTTCTCCTCTTCTCTTGCCAATTTCTGCATGTATTTTCCCTCTAAGTCTTCATCTTCCTTATTCCTCTTGCGTTTTCTTTCGGATTTTTGGGTAGATGCTTCAATGATTTTGTCCAGCTCTGGCTCTTCAGAATCACCTTCATCTTGCAGCATATCAGAATCCTCCAAATCACCATCTATACTACTCAATTCTTCGTCATCTCCCTCCGACTCAGTCTCTTCTTCTTCATCCTGGCTATCCTCGGATTCAGCTTCGGGTTTCGCTCGTTTCGGTGGTGGTTCTTGGTAACGCGACTTTGGAGGGGCTACAACTGGGCCAGCCTATATAGAGAATTAGCGGGGGGCGCATTTAAATTTTCTTTCTTTTTTGTAAAGAAAGCTGAGACCTTGGAGCTATAAAAACTTACACTTGAAGCAAAGAGAGATGCAAGTGCTGGATCTACAGCCTTATCGTCAACAAGGAGTGATTTTTTTACGTCATCGGTCCCATTGCTAGCAGTGATTTCTGAATCCTCATCTTTGCGACTGCGTTTCCCCATTTTCATTTGAATTGAAGAATGTTGTAATTTGTTAATAGTTACCGCAGTTCGCGGCTGTCTTTGGTAACATTGATGGACAAAAAAATCTCGGTCGCTGATAAGTTTGCAGGCTCCGCGATTAACAGGGATCAGCCGCTAAGGTCATTCGGCTCTATCGCGCCCGCGCCCCCGACTCTCATTCAGGTTCGTCACAACAGAAAACCACCACGACACATTATACGAACAACAGCAGTCACTACACTCTCCAAACTACGGGCATACTACTTCCATAGTCTCTAGTAACCTACCATTCGTCAATCGAAGCCCCTCCACGTCTGCTTCCACCAACGCACTGCTGTCGCGCAATCCCTCCTCCGCAAAGCCATTCAAAGACGGTTACTGAGACGAGGTTATGTGAAAACCACAGTTACCTCCAGATATATTGGTTTACCGAGGCATATAGCACATTATGAGTGTTCAGATACACCAACGAGGTGATACTGCCATGGAAACGTCCCATGCTGCTTCACCAGACGACCTGAGCGATGTTGAAGTGGATGGAGATGGCTCAAGCAGCTTGAGCGACATTGCAGACACACACCGAGATGAGCAGGAAGAAGACGAAGAGCTTAGCAACGAATCAGAGGAAAACGACTCCGAAGCAGAGACCGAGAGGTTAGAAGAATCTCCAAACAAAATTCGAAAACACCAGGATGTGGTCCTCAGTGCCGGCGCCGTTAACGAAACCCAAGTTTACGAAAGAAGTCCAAGCAAGCTCAAATACCAGACAACTATCGATAACGCCGTAGAAGATGACGAAGATGACCAGCTTTCCGAAGTTGAGGACGATCAGGATAATCTTTCGATCAACGAATCGGTCAAGAGCTCGGAACACGGCGAGCTCGAGCGCGAAGAGCCCACGACGGCGGCGACAACCTTAGAGGACTCTTCTAGCGAAGGCAAAAAGTCGCTTTCTGTTCTCGATGCTGACAGCAAAAAGCGCAAACGTTCTATAATGGCAGGCAATGGACTGGATTTGGAGGAACCTGTACGAAAGCGGACCGGGTCCGTATTGACGCCTGGAGATGATTATGCAATTGAGGACAATGAAAACCCAGACGAGGAAGTCGACACATCGAATCCGATTAGTGGTAACATCTCGGCGGAGGAAGGTGTAGAGGTTCAAGAGGAGGTTGAAGAAGTTGTTGTTGTAGAACAGATACCAGAGCCAGTGGAGGTGCCTCCGTCACCTAAGTCGCCCAAGAAGAGGGGTCGTAGGAAGAAGAAGGGCGTTGAGAATGGGACACAAAATCACGAGGACGGTCCAGAAGCAATAGCAGATGGAGTCGCCGTGCAAAATGGGGAGGACGAGACTAAAAATGGAGAGGAAGAGAACGCAGAGCATGAGGGAGATGACGAAGTAGAAGCTGCGCAAAGAAACGAGGAAGAACGTAAGTGCATACACAGCTTGTTATCCAGGCCCATTGCAAGCTCGGGCGCTAATGCGGGTTTTGAAGTTGAGAAAAAGAGGATTGCGATTGATCAATTAGGTGCGATTGAACGGCAGTTTGCAACGTTTAGAGAAAAGTATGCTCACCATGACCTTATCCAAACTCTTGCTGACCTGGTGTAGACTGTACGAGGAGCGGCTAGCGCAGCTGAATAGAGAGGAAGAGATGCTTAAGCAGGATAAACCGACCCATCCCGAATACCTTGCGATGATGCAAGCTGTAGACGCGCGATTGAATGAGAAGCTCCGAATTTCTGATAACCTTCGAAAGCATGAGTTGGAAGCTTTGAAGCGGTATGCGGTGGCTAGACGGAGTCAGACCTTGACCCAATACCACCAGGACGTTCGCGACATTCGTGAAAAGAAACTCGAACAGTTGGGGAAACAATGGTACGAGATTCAACATGATCGTCGGATCTATGCTGGCAGCGTTCCCGACTATACCTTGAAGTTTCCCACGAAGAAGAATCAACAGGTTATGAATGCAGTGGCGTACAATAATGAAGTTTCAATACTCTCTCTGGGGTGGCGAAATATGTCGGGTTTCCAGCTGCACCAATCATGGCAGCCGCCACGGACTCAGAGTTGGCGGACGATTTAGACAAAATGGGAGTAAGTTCTCTATTTTTGTTCAACTCGGCCATCGAAATCTACCTTTGAAAGGTCTTAAGCCTCGAATCTTGTCGTGAGCAAGCTGACGGGGGTGACTAGCGATCGAGAAAGCCAATGCCGCCTCACCGGCAAAGTTTCCCACTTCAAGAATTAGCAGGACTGCGAACAGCAGGCTCCATGGGGCTCAAGCCTGCTGCTGCTGAGGAGGATTTCTATAAAAATACACCATGGGCTAACCCTCAATATCCTGCAAACATGCTTCAACGACAGGCATCTGCACAGCAAGCTCATCGAATCACGAGCCCATTTTCTCAAGTACAAGCCCAACCACGCCGGCATTCACACAATAACAATGCTGTTCCAATCTCGGGCACATTCTCAAGCAATTCTTCTATGTTGCACCCAACCTACTGGGCTGTCGGTGCAGGGTGGTCGAATATCTCCTCATAACCCACACAATCCTTTTACAAATTCACATACAATTGCACCATCACCATTAGGGAGCCGACAACCCTCTCTTTCACCACAGCAAACTAATCGTCCTCCACCAGAACGTCACGCCCTACCAACAAGTGTTTTGGAATCTGTTGCAGCAAGCAATGGAAGCACTCAGCTAAATCGCGTAGCCGACTCAGTGCCTCATCTAGAACCTCCTCGTGACTTCCCACGAGATGACCTGAAAACACAACAGATAGCTGCAATGATGGCTCGGATATAAAGAGAGGTTTACATGATTATGACGGTCGAATGGTAATGGCGCAAAGGTGGTATAATTCTATTTGGCGGCATTTAAGGTGTTTGGATTCAACTTAAGGTTAGGCCTAGTTGGCAGGTTTTGGCTGTATAGACATTTGCAAATGATTCCCAACTCAGCGGTGTTTTGGATAAGCAATACAGACTTTTGTATGCGTATGGTGGTTCTCTGTTCGAATATAATCTTTCTCGAACAATAATAGAGCAGATTTTGAGAGTCTCGGTTTTGACCAAACGCCCGACAGTGCTGTAGTTCAACTCCTTGTAAATGTGAACCCTGGCCCATATATGTACACTTTAACCAATACAATTCCTCTACTTCGAGCCTTGTGTTGTACTAATAGCGCCTGACTGTATCGGTGCATCCGGGACCTTTACATCTTCGAAGTCATCTTGAGAAACAGCTCGGATCGTGAATGCGTCTATGTGAGGTCAGGACAATTACACGCATAATTGCTCAATGAGGCAACCTACAAACCCCGATGGCAAATGCAAAGATAGCACCTCCAGTCAAGGCATTCTTCACTAGATATGGTCTTCGCGCTCGGATGAGGGCAGGGGATTGCTTGTAGTGCTTGTCGTAGTAGGAGGATCGCGGGATGCTTGCAGACTGGTTAGTTGTGCTCAGAAACCGAGGGATCTATGTGAAGGGTCTCTTACACTGCCATTTTGATTTGAAATTGGTGGTTGGAATCAAAAACAGCTTCGACACGCCACTACCTAGGTACGAAGGTCTGTTGTCGCCTGATCGGTAGACAGTACTCGGAACATTGGTTGATGCGATAGGTAAAATTCAGGGCTGCGATAGCAACTGAAATTCGCGACGTCTGTCTAGATACGACGTAGCTTGGTTTGTACTTCCCTTCTCGTACTCTACCTAGCAAGCGCGTCACAACCGATCTTCACTTTTGCTCTTTCAACAACCTTACCTTCCCTGCCTTCCTAGCTCTGCGCAACTTGTTCCTTCCAGGATGAGAAGCAATTTGTTAATATTTACTCTGATGATCGATCTGCGACCGTAATCACTATACTGATGTGCCGTTTGCAGCTTTACATGCAGTTACTCCCATCCCCCAATCTTTCGTAGAAGCTTCATCGTCAAGAAAAAGACTCACTCATTATTCAAACCACATCTGCAAACAAACTCTCGTTCTTATGTCAACAATGGCTGCCGCAGCACCGGCGCAGAACGTCGATCAGCAGATAAAGCAGCTCGACGACGCTCGCAAACTCGTTCTGAGTGACCCGAATTACTACCCTCAAATCATACAAGGCATCCTACCTATAATTGGGCCAACAGCGCGTGTTGAGCTACGAAGATGGGGCGCTGATTTTCTGGCTGAGACCTTTGCTATGCCAATGCTCCCGCCGAGTCAGAAGGAGACACTGAGCTTGATCGTGCTGGAGACACTGCGAAACATGATTGAGGACCCTGCAGAAGACGTTGGTGTCATAAAGAGTATTGTGCAAGCTGCGGCGAGCATCTACCCTCTGGTATTTCGATGGATGTACGTTTCCCCCGCCTCTATATCTCCTCCCAGGCCCCTCCTTAGTAGATATTGCAATCGCTGGACGTCGTGTGATCCTCAATCTACGTACTGCGACATCTTACACGGTGTTATACATACATGATTGATAGCGCGTTTGTACTTAACTCACGGTGGAATTCTAATCTAACTTGAACGCTCACACAGTATCAACAATGCTTATGATGGTCCAACGTGGGAGCGTATGGTTGCCATCAAGTCTAGGATTCTTCGCATGTGGGATACCTCTGCTCCTGGTGTACGGATATGTTGCATCAAGTTCGCACAACGTGTAGTTTTGGTTCAGACAACCGGACCTGCTGCAGACCCTAAGGTATGCATGATTCAGATGGACCCTTTCCCATAGAACTGACATTCTCCCCTCAGCGTGGTGATCCTCTTGAAGTCTCTCTTGCCATGGTACCGCCCAATCATCCTCTCATTCCAGCACGAAACCTTGACGCCGAAGCCTCTGGTTTACTTGACCGAATGCTGGCTGTCTTTCAAGAGAACAGCAGGTATGTGTTTCTTTGTCCTCACACCTGGACTTACTAACGAAGACAGCGATGCGGTCATGGTGGATGCTACTTTAAACTCCCTCTCCATACTAATCCGAGCCCGCCCCCAAATTGCAAATAAGATCTTGAATGTCATTCTAAACTTCAACCCATTGAAGCTTGCCAATTCCCCTATGACCCCAAAACTGCGTGTTATGGTCAAGTCCATGGAAAAGACCACTAGATCATTGCTTATCCATATCAACAAGCGGTAAGATTATGATGCTTTTGACCTCACTGTGCCGGCTAGTAGCTGACAGGTATAGTGATCCTCAAAATCCTCTCGCACCCAAAATCCAGCAGCATGTTGAACGTTTGATGCGGTCACGGACAGAGATTTTTGATGAAGCGAGCCGGAAACGAGGACCCCCTGAGCCCACGGATGGTCTAGACGCTGCGAAGCGACAGAAACTTGGTGCTCAAATACAACCTACAGCTACACCCCGATTGCACATTCCTCCTTTAACTCCAGGGCCGCATACAATCGCTGAGCTATGGACGATCTCCGGAGACGAGTCGTTAAAAGGATTTGATGTTGCTATGTTACCCCCAGAACTTGTAGCCAAGATTGATGTGGGAATATTGGTGAAACTTAACGCGGATACGCTGAACCAAGCCATTGATGTAAGTAAAATGATATAATGGTTGGTATGGTACTAACAAAGCTGAAGGGTATTCGAGCACGACTCCAATCTATGACGGCGGTCAAGCCTGAAACAATCAACGCAGCAACAGCACCTTTAGGAGTTGAAGACGACGATGATGACTATGAACCTAACTTTGATGTTGGAGAGGACACTGAGCAGATACTGAACAAACTCGACCGCGCTCCACCAGAAGAGCAAACGGAAAATGTACCTGACATGACTCTCAAGAAATTCACGCTCAATCCACCACCACCTCCTCTGACAGCCGAAGAAACAGTCCAAGTTGGACAAGGCACTATTAGCCGGGTCTTTGATGTAATGCAGACTCTAGATGAACCAGCCAAGAAGATTAAGTCGGGTATGAATAGACTGGCAGCTAGCGCCTATGACCGTGATGCGTGGATCACCATTATAACTCGCCTAGCTACGCGAGCAGCGGCTGGTCTCGAAGGATCGTCCATTAAACAAGAAGACTATGCTCAAATTTCACTAAGCAACTCCATTCGCGAGTCCCTTTACCACTACATACTCGAAGACTTCCGTAAACGCATCGACATTGCCGTCGCTTGGCTCTCTGAAGAATGGTACAATGACCAAGTCCAAATGAAATCTCGTACTTCCGATGGAATTCTACACTACGATAAATGGGTTCTCAAAGTCCTCGACGGCATCGTTCCTTACCTTGATGCTCGCGATAAGGTCTTAACTAGGTTTTTGTCAGAGATTCCGGGCTTGAGTGAGGAGATCTTAGGAAGGGTCAAGGGCCTTTGTAGAGATCCGGCAATGGTCAATCTTGCTTTGACCAGTTTGCTCTACTTGGTCATGATGAGGCCGCCGGCCCGTGAGATTGCTTTAGATGCCGTGGAGGATGTGTGGAATTCTTGTAAGTCCTAATACTTACCTTTGGGGAACTGATATGGACATTGCTAACACAAATGGGTGTTCAGATGAGGATGCAAAACCGATGGCTGCGAAGTATCTTTCAAAATGGCGTCCCGGGTTTGAGCAACGTGGCAGGATCAAGGGAGCAGATGGCGAAGAGGACACTAATGGTGTGACCAAGGAGATATCTTCTGTCGCTTAAGGTTCGAACCTTTCTTCTTTTAAATTTCTTGCAGAGCGAGCTTGTATTCTAGTCTAGCTGCATATGTGATGAGGAAGCATGGTATTTGGCGTCATTTGGGTGTGCGCTTTGGCGTAAGAATGGATATAAAAAATCTGGGTAAACATGCAAAGCGGGATACCAGCCCTGGAATTGAGGGTTTTACGGATTAAGTCTTTCGGGAAAGGCTATATGTATGATGTACAAGTACCAGCGCAAGGAGAGTCCGACGATAGTCAATAATAATTTCAATACTCTTGAAATGATTAGTGATCTATAATCGAATCTTGATATTGATATTGAACTAAGTGTTTATAGGAGCTATGGGGTTTTAGATATGTTTTTATCCATCTCATTCCGCCGAATCGGTTCGTTAGGTTAGTAACTTACCGCTGCCAACGCTCACGTAGTAGGGGCTATAAAATCTATGTACATAAATCAGGGAAGGCGGCCGGGAAATCAAATCGTGCTGCTAATAAAGAAGGGAAGTGCGTGCTGGCAAGCATAACTTCTATATAAGCCATGAACTAAATAGTGTTGCAGCTAGTTACAATTATAATCCTTTATAAAATTATACTAGATTATAGTAGCTATTAGAATTACTAGATTTAGTTCCATCTCCTCAAACACAGGATCTACTTCAATAGTAGCTTCGTCTTTGTAGCATTTTTCGTAGCCTCCCCTTCCATAATACCCTGTAGATAACAATCACCAACGATGCCATGCTCCTGCAGCCCATCAGTCTTCTCCAAGGGACGCAAGATAAACGGAACCCGGTCTCCATAAATAAGCCAGACCTCATCTCCCTTCTGCATTTTTGATGGACCAAAACCCATCAGGCCACCTTTAGTCGTGAAGAACTTCCTCTTCCAGAGACTACACTTAACATGTAGCATCAAATCGTCCTTTAGCGTTCCATTCGGAGAGAATAACCATGATTCTATGCTTGCGAGGTCTTCGGTGTGTGGACGACGTAAGGTATTGGGTCCTGAGCGGTTAATGCATCGATTACCCAAGACGAGTCTACTGAAGGCTTCGCCTACCGTCTTACTCGAATCCCAGGACAGGAGGCTCTTCACAGAAGTCTCTTTACCGGACCTATCCGAAGGATAAACGAAAGTCTTGCGATCTTTGTACTTGATATCCTCTGAGCAGTTCAAACAGAACTTCTTCCGCTCTGAACTGCTAGAGCTGCGGAACTCTTCGCTAACACGGTCGACTTGGTCGATTCTAAATCCATTGACAGCAAGTTTCTTGGGATTAGGCTCATCTATTGCTTTCACCTTAGTAGTTTTCACCTCAGCAGCCTTGTAATCACGTCGAAGCTCATTCCGGTGAGCTTCTAGACTTTGGTGAGGCTTCTTAGTGACGCGCGTGAAGTCTACTTGCCATGAGCGAGAAGATCCTCGAGAAGATCCTCCGACTACCGGGAATGTGGATTTCCCATACAAAGCCTGGAAGGGGTTCTTAGTTGAATTTAGTAGGAAATATAAGCTAAGCTCGCGGTTGAGGGTGTTTTTCGTCATGTCGTCGTACGTCGCCTTACATGGTCGCATATCCTCTTTGAAAAGCCCAAGCAGGGCGTACACCTTGTCGAGGTCCTTGGTAGCCTGGCGATGGCTAAAATGATGCAACACTGGCAGAAACTCAAGCGACTGTTGTCCATTCTTGGGCTTTCCTACAAGTTTCTTCCGGATATCCTCGATGCTATTTACCTCTATGCAAAGATCTGTCATAATCTCTGAGGTAGGCTTCCCGCGAGTGTCGTAGCGAAGCACCTTGTTCAACTTTTCATAAATCGCATTGCAGCATCCGCTGGTCGTATGGACTTCCCAATTCGCAACTGCTTTGGCCATGGTCTTCCATTCGATACGAGTTTAACCGCAGATGATGTAGGTTTCTGGAGGTAGGATAGCTTCTTGAGCAGTCCAAATACGCGACCATCATGGACGTCGGAGCAGTGCTCCCACGGCTTGGATAGGCTCCATGAAGCCATCATTAACATTGTCAGATTGATTCAGCACGTTTGTGATGCTCGGGATGCCGTTCAGATGATTATCAGCGGCCAGCTTCTTTAGGAAATCGTGAGCTTCTGGAATCAGTGGTCGGCGACGATGCCAGACGTCACATTTGTCGTTAGGACCACACGTACACCACCAGTCTGAATCTTCAGATCCCCTCCCTAGAAATAGCAGGCCCTTCTTGCAATTCTTGTATATCTCGCTCATAATGTCGACCTGCCATGACTTTTCGACCTCATCATTTTGATTGATGCAAAGCGCGTCAACCCACAAGTAACGGGTTCTGCTTGACGATCGTAGTTCCCGAAATGCTCCATGGAGATTGAACTGAACCCTGACTTTTTCTCCATCGAGAAGAATGTGGTCCCCGGATTTGTCTCCCCAATGATAGGACAGGGCGTCGTATGGATGCTTTGGCTCTGTCTGTAGTGATACTACTTTTAAATGTGCATTTTATCGGATCGGTCGAGGATCCAGGCTCTAGCTTTACGAGCCGAATTTGTTGTTTGTCTTTCCTACTGGGTACCTCGAGTGGAAGTTATTCTTGCTCATGGTAGGAGCGGCTAGGATGCTGGTGTGCGGCTGGTTAAGCTACTCAGTTGAAAGATGCTGTTTAACTTGCTCCGTAAGTAACAATTTCAACTTCACTTTATCATAGGCTTTCTCAAATCCTCGAGTAAGCTTTGCTGTAGTGAGTGATGCTTTATGAGAAGTAGTTGAGAATCCTCCAGGATCTAGATGGTCCTTGGTTATCTATTCTCCAGCTGTTGCTTGCGGGTTGGGGGCCGGTTATTATTCGGGGGCCGAGTTTTATTCATGGATAACGATCGACGATTCTACACCTCTTGCCAAAGAGGGAATATAAGCTGAAGGAATTGTCGGCTGACAGTAACCTCCAGGAGGCTGTGTAAATGTTGTGATTGGTGGTGGTCTGCTGCATATGGCTGACTGACCACCAAGGGGGAAAAAGATCTTGAAGGCATATAGAAGACATATAGAAGGTATACACACTATGGAAGTAACCTAAGTAACACTAAAAATCTAACTTGGTTCTTGTGCCCTGGAAAGAGAAGCAAGGCTCCGAGAGCTTCCCGAGAGCCTCCTGTATACATATATTCCTTTTCAAGGGTTAGTCAAGCCGAAGATGAGTACAGACTAAAATTCTGCATTGACTAGATGAATAGGATGGGTGTTGGAAAATGCGGCAAGCGACGAGGAAGAATGTTTCAGTTCTGAGCTGTTACTAACATCAGCTGATTTTTGTTTAACATAACAAGATCCATCGTCTCATTCTTGATACTCGGCACTCGCCAAGTCATCAAGAAGGATATTCAAGCTGTCCCACTGCTGTATGCTTAGCAGCAGGGCTGTCACCAGTCTTCACTAACTCAAATCAACTCAATACCAATACCTCGCTCACACTAAGAATGTTAAACTATTAGAAAAAGTATTTTCAATTCTCTATCCTTCCTCAAATGGGTGAATTTTGTACAACCGAATGGCAAAACGAAGAAGAAAAAAAATGTGCAAATCGTGAATTCATACAGGAGCAATCCATTTGCTCGTGAGCACACCTCAAACGCCAGCCCATGCTTCCGCTCCGCTAAACCATTTTTTCGCAAAGCAAAGCTGAAAACGTTCTTTCTATGTTGAGGGCCAGTGTGTGAATGTGGGAAAATAAACTAGTACAGTATGTGGTGAAAATTGTGGTGTCTTGAGGGTGAATGTAGAGTTTCGTATGTGGTGAAGTTGAATTCGCATCGAGAAGACTATCTATCATGTCGTCGATTTCGATATTCGTACCGTATGTAAATTGAACGATGAAGCTGTTTAATGGGTATCTCGAACGTTCTTCTGGACATTGATAGCCCACTTCAACTCGCCCACAAGTCTCTTAGCCTCTGCGATCTGTGTCTCTTGCTCTATTTCCCGACTCTTTGCGCTCTCCTTAATATCCTTCAACAACCTCTCTTGCTCCGTCTTGTACGCTTCAAACTGAGCTGCAATAGCGTCCTTCTCGCCTCTTAGGCCGTCTAATTCTTTTGCTTGCTGGTTCGAGAGGGCCTCCATCATATTCATACGGCGGGCATCTTCTGCGCGAAGTTCGTTGACTTCTGCGATTTGTCTACGCATCTTGCCCATTGCCTTCTCGACTACAGCACCTTGATCTTCCCAGTGGTCTACGACAGTATTATATCGGCCTTCGAACATCATGGACCGGTTATTAGCATCGTCGACCTTAATCTGAGCCTCCCACCTCTCCCGATCCGCCTCGTCCCTCCAGTACTTTTCACTTTCAAGCGCTCGTTGAGCATTGGCCTTCTCGCCGTCAACCTGGGTTTTCAAATCGGCAAGCTGGCGTTCCCTCCGCTTCAGCAGCGTCTTGTTGATGGCTGCCTCGTGTAGCTTAGCCTCGTAATCACTCGATTGTTGTTCCATCCTCGACTCGGCCATCTTCAACTCTTGCTTCGATTCCTCAGCTCGCAATCGTTCGATGGTAATATCACGTTTCAGCATGTCGTTCTCACCCATGAGCCGTTCGATGACTCTGCCTGACTTTCCAAGATTGGCGCGACCGACAGCTGAACTCCATTGCCCTCCTTGCGCGGAACCGTCTTCAGCGATTGGGAATCCGTTGTTACCGTTGCCGTTGGTGTAGGACTTGGTGGTGCCAAACTCCGTGGAGATGGAACGCGAAATGGGCTGTTGGCGTACAGCGAGAGATGAAGGTGGTGGGTGAGCGACCTGGGCCAGCGAACTGGGTGGTGGATGTGATGTGGGAATAGGGGAATGGCCTCTTGATATCGGCATGTTCCTGTCTCCGTTTCTGCTGGGGGAGGCCTCGAGTCTGTAATCATTGTTGGGTACAGATCTGATGGTATTGCCTGCACCGTTAGGGGTCGAGCTCAGGACTTTGGGGCTGCTCTCTGTTGTTGTTGGACCTCTATTCATTGTATTTGAAGATGCGGGAGACAAGGTACGTTTGGGCGCATCGATGGGAGTGGGAATTCGCTGTCTGAGGTTGAAGGACGAGTCCTTGCGTTTCAAGGGATTACCTGCGAGAAAAGTGGTCAGAACTTTTGTGTTGTTGCAGGACATCACGTCAGATATAAGTATCAGATTTGAACGTATGAGTCGCACATCGAAAGCCCCAATATCGTGGCCAACGAATGCTGAGAAGGGTTAAAAAGCGTACCAGCAGAAGGAGGTTTCTTGTGAAGACGAGAGGGCCGTTCTAACGAAGTCGGCGGAGGACTCAATTCTCTCGTGGGCATTTCTCATTGTTTGTCCGCCAACCTCCCCTGATCATGTATACAACCTCCCACAGATCCGCCAGGCTGTATATGCTGTGCAAACAAATATATCTTCGTGTGTATGTATGTGTTCGTCCTCCCCAAACCGCCGCCCTTGGTCGACAACAGAGTTTACGGACAGATGCAAGGAAGCTACAGAGCAGAGATTCGAAGCAGTTAAGAGATCAGATATTTGGGGATATTTTTGGGTTTCCGAATGATATGATGTTGAGTTCGTCTGGGTGTGTTCATGCACTGCATTGATGCTGCTCGTGCCATGGACATGTTCTTTGTACAAAGCGTTTCGCCAATAACACAACTCCTGCAAGGCTACGGAGCTGACTGGGCAACTGTAGGCGCCACAAGGGGCTTGCTGCAATACTCCGTATGTACCCCGTAGCGAGCAGCATCTAGTCAGGGGGGAAAGGGGACAGCTGCCGTTTGGTGAATAGGTAGGGACCAAGCGTCATAGCCTCATAGGGCATCCATCACATCCAACTATTTCTTACTTTCTCTTAAGATCTCCCGATGCGCAGCAAATCGTGGCCAGTGAGTTAATATAATCCAACCCAAAAATCAAACATGAGACGAAGGCTTATCAATTTTCGACAGGTTTCAGATAAGATGGAGCGATGTGGTTTGTACAGATTGGTTCCCCCTTTATTTACTCACAGGCATCTTCCTAGGCTCTTTATATATGCCGTCCTCGTGTACGGAGATGATCTGGTGATCTGGGGAATCAGAGACCATAAATACAAAAACAAAAACATTACACTTATTAGATGGACAACAGCATCACAACAACGACGTGTATTCGGAAAGAAATCACCGATAGCTGTTCATAAGTCTCCAGGAATCCCCTGGCATCATTTCTGTAGCCATTGGTAACCAGTAACAAAACTCTAACACCTAACTGAAGATAAAGGAGGTACAATAACTATTTCAATCTTGGTGTGCAAGTCAGAGGGACCAGAGATATTAAGGGTTGAGAGAGGATTTAAAAGAAGTCCTGTTGCATTGAGAATATGCTCGACTCAAAGGATTTGAATTGTGTACAAGAATTGAAAGAGCGAGCCTGGCCCTGGTAGCAAATAAGGAAGCGAAGCGATCTCATGGATGCATTACTTCAAGACGGAAAAGGCAAATTCCTTGGTTTCAAAGTCCTTTTTGAATTCACTCAGTTGAAAGCAACCTCGATTACCTCAATAACATTCTCCAACTTCGTATAAGAAATTGTCAAAGTCTTCCCACTCCGGTCAAGATACGGATGTGCCACGCCAGCATAGATGTATCCCGGGTTGTCCAGAGTAGCCTCGTAGACAGTTACATCAGCAGACCAGGGTCCTTCTGGCTTCGCAGCTGTTCGTAGCACAACTTTGTTTGTTGCTGGTTCTAGAACGCATTCATGTTAGGATATCTTCTTCGCATATCGGAAGTACTGAAAGTATAGAAGTAAATAAGGGGACCATACGAGTATGAACAAAGATATAACAGTTGTAATGCGCATTCCAAGTCAACTGTCCTTGTCCTACGCCCCACATAACCGCTGTTTCCGTATTGCATTCAGATATATCAAGCGGTGTTGGCTGCCAACCAGCGTCGCGACCATGCCAGTATTCATACTTCGAAAGGTCAAAAGCATCTTGGTACTGTACCCGAGCCTGGTATACATATTGCCTTTCTGCGTACCCCGACAGATTAGACGGTGGGTTTCCGAGTGCGTAAATATAGTCGGAGTTTGGGTCTCGGTAGGCTGCCACATCACCATAGCAAGGGTTGGTGGATGATGGCCACCAGTAGCCGGTATTGTTGATGCTGAAACGCTTAATGACGGTTGGGGTACCGTTGATGACTTTGACTTTGGCTACACCGGCGCCTTGGATGCCAGCTTCGTTTGCATTCTGAAATATATCAGCGAAAGAATCTTGCAGTGATCCATGGGAGACTTACTACTAAGTAGAAGAGGAGGCCTTCTTCATTATAGTCGTCTGTAGCACATAAACTCGTACCGCCGAATCCATACATTTGGGTTTCGCCCCATGACTCATTGAAGGGAACAAATTGATTCTGATGTGGTACTGGGGTATCATCGTTCAGATTGAGATCACGCGGCTTTAGAACATTGCTCGTCATCAATGAAACCGAGTCTCTAACCATACCATTGAAATCCTCAGTATCATCCCTAGGATCTGTCACTCCTGGAGCACACCATAAGCAATCACCGTAGATTGCATACCATTGCCCGTTGATCTTGCCTGTAAAGCCTAGGTCTCGATGAGAACAGCTATTTTCACTGGTTTGAATTCCGACAAGCTTGACCGAAGAGACGCTAATAGGATTTGCCCCAAAGGACTGCGTATTATCGACTAAGTCCCTAGTTAGAGGAGCTGCCCGTGTCAAAGAGATGACGAGAAGGGTAATGATGGTAGAAAACATGTTGAATGGCAATTGTATGTGATAACCAAATTAATGCAGTGAGAAAAGAATGTGAGAAGGAGAAGCTGAAAACGCGAGAAGAATGAATGAGGTTTGGAATTAATTAGGTGGGTAAATTTATTCTATATTTGCATGGAAAAAACTTAAGGCTCTTCTCGTGGTAAGCCTTCAAAACCATACAATACTCGGCGTAAGATTTCATTTCCAATTGCACGGCGGCACTACGACGCCTGCAATCTCGTGAAGTGGATTGATGAATATTTGCAATCCTTCACGCTCATTGTCTAAAGACAAGAACTGTTGCATATCGCAGTGGCTGGTGTAGCTGGCTTACAGGTCGAAGCATAAATACCACCCGCATCACTAGTCGCTATTTGGTGTAGTTGCTTACTGAAATTCCTAAGATGAAGTGGCTGAAACAATTTGCCAAGCTCATTCCTATGTACTAATGCAGGACGAGCGGCTATGAAACTCCCATTATTTGCTTTTTACTTATTTCTTTTTCCAAATGTTTATGTCAAAAAGGAACGATCCTAACAGCGTAATATCCCACCCATAAAGTGTGCCTAGTAGAAATCAAAGCGAATTCTCAAGATTACGCAACGAGGTCAAGATTTTATAAGCAGACTGATGCTTATGAGATAACATGCTACAAACTCTGAGCTGAAACCAGCTTGAAGATACTAGTGTTACTTCTTCAAGCAAGCAGTAGAACCGAAAGAAAGGGATAGAAATCTCCTTCCAATGACCCCCACGTTGAGGATCATTAGATGACCAAATTGACTTTTCGTGCTAGTTTGGTACGCCAACAGCCTTTTGGGAGAGATGTCAAGAGAATACGTTCGGGTCACCTTTGACGGCCCTGTGATTGTTCCAAAAATGCCTCTCTGAACTTGGTACTAAGGAGACTGCATCATGCAACTGCCATATACTTTCCGTCGGACAGACGCTGAATAATGGGAGCCAAAGCTTTCGACAATGGACCTACAAAAGCCATTCTGAACGTACTGTGACTTCGTGGCTCCTTCTCTTGTCCCATATTTGATGAGTCTGTTGCTTCTTCGACCTTGAAGCTACGTTGGAAGGATGGTGGGTGATTGGCTAGACCAAGTCAAAGTTGAGCTGTAGTTGAATATGTCGGAGATCAGGTCAGATTTCAGGGGCGAGATTGGCTAAAAACTGCAAAGACTGTTAGTCAGAGGAGTCAAGGTCATCAAATTCATGGGGGATATGACTACTTTTCATGGCACATGTGTATGCGGCGATGAGATTAGCCTGCTTTCGATCTCAGCAAAATTGTTGTTTGGTGAGAGATCATAATGCTCCATCTTCATTTTATATGCGTAGAAAATGCAGGAATCGGTAGGGAACTGGTTTGTAGGCCGAGGCATGACTTATAAACTGAGTGAGGTGTGGTGCTTCCATGGTAAATTTACTTTGGTACAGTACCTTCCCTTCGTACTCACCGTCCCTGTAAGAATTCTGCCAACCTGGCCTGGCTGAAAGCAGACTAGTGAGGGGTCTTTTCTTCGACTCGCAACCTTCTTCCGACACCAGAACAACATGTCTTTCAGCTTCTCCTTCTCCGGCGACGACATAGAAGAATCCGAGACGCAAGAGATCGAAACCAACACCCAACGACATGTAGCAGAAACTGGCACGCTGCGCCCTCGTGCGCCATCTACAGCATTCCCCATCTCCGGGCACCCCATGCTAAAACCACAAACGCCATGACGTAGATCAAATGCTACAGACGCTTCCCTCAAAGATTGTGTACAGTAATTTGAGAGTAGTGTTAGACAGTGGAGAAGAGATTATGATACCTAGGAGAGAACTGTTCGATGTTAGGGTTCAATTAATGGCTGAGGAAGATGATGAAGGTTTGGGAAATCTCGGAAAGGACGACGTGAAGACTGGGGTCTATGAGGGAGGTTTCAAGAGCTGGGAGAGTTCGGTAGATTTGGTCAAGGTCCTTGCTCTGAGGAGAGAGACTCTTTTGGCGAGTAACGGTGATGCACGCAGAGTTCTGGAGGTATGACGATACCTTTTCGATGGCAGTAAGCATAAGACTACTTTACAGAATTGACATGATCTAGCTTGGTTGTGGAACAGCATTACCGACTCTGGCTGTCTTCCAATGGCAATTGCAAAAAGGGTCCGATTCCGCCCGGCCCTGGCTACACCTGGGTTTCGCAGACTACAACCCCACAGTCCTCCAGCTTGTCACGCTTCCAAATATTATTCTTTCCTGGGCCCAATCCCAAAGCCCAGCCTTATGGGATGCGGAAGGAGAGCTTGAACTGGAACCAGAGCTTTTAAGAAAGTTCCTCTCGGCACTTGAAGATCATCACATTACACTTTCGTTCTTCTCAGGAGCATGGAGTTCAGGGTTTGTAGATATTGTGAAGGAATCGATGACATTCCAGCTTGGTACTCTTACAGTCATAGGTGCCGAGACAATCTATTCTCCCGCAGCTCTGAAATCTTTCGCCGATACGCTCATGGCTCTTTTAAAAGCCCAAGAATCGCAGGATAGAACAGCTCTCGTGGGTGCGAAGATGGTCTATTTCGGTGTGGGTGGTTCAGTTGAGGATTTCTGTGATGCTGTTAAAACACAAGGTGCTATTGTTGAAAAGATTAGGGAGGAGTCTGATGGAGTAAGGAGAGCAGTGGTCGAAGTTGGAACTCAATCGAGAGCGTCCTGAAATGAAAAGTCGAACCGTCTCACAAGAGATATTGAAACGAATTCCAATCATCATTTGATTAGTGTCGGTTGACTCCATCAACCTATTCGACAAGCACCTTTCACTAGTCAGTGGAAGTGCCTATTGTCGAATTCGTAGTTGTATTGTAGTTGGTAGTTAGTAGAAACTACCTAGGAATCGAAGACTAATATACAAGTACTAAAGCAGACTATTCCCGATTAGGCTAGAGGGAATCAATGTCTGTAATAATATACCAACAATTAGCTTCTCGTCTTGTCTCGACCAAATTTCTGCCGGAAGCTAGCCATCTGTGAGTTTGTAATGGAGGATTCTAAACTATGTTCTTTTCTAGCTTGAAATCAGAGTCGTGTTTCGATCTTGGAAAGAGGTTGGCATTCATTGCTTTACGGAGAAATTCAACACAAGCATTCTAAAACTTTTCCTCCATTGGGTATACTTGAACAGAAAACAGCGCGACAAGTGGAAATATAACTTCAGACAGGGTTTGTGATTGGACAGTATTGCAACCCCAGTCAGCTGAGTGGTTGCATTGCATTGTGCAGACTGCAGTATGAAGGTTAGTTGGGCAGCCTCTTAATAGACGTTAAAGATAATGCTTGTGCGACCAACTATCGTAGCCTACTCTCATCCCACCATTTACATATCCTAGGCAACAAGTTAACCTCACAGCTACCCTCATACACTTTATTTTTCTATTTCCAGAACACTTCTCGCTCTTACATGTTGGCTATGCCAAGGATCCACACATTGTTATCTATATCTAGAGTATAATGCAATGTCTTATAACTCTAGTAGCAATACTATCGAAGACGAAGAGCTCAGAGCCTTGCTAGAAAGCACACCTGATCATCTTCGGCACGATCCTGTTGCACTATTTTTGCGCTGCAAATATGCCTACCGAGACCAACTCAAGCAGAGCTTCAACGCAGCTCAGCGAGAAAGTATTAATCTAAAACTGCAGAAAATCGAAAGATTAAGAGCGAGCTTCAAAAATAACCTCGAACATTCTCCTCTACTTCAATCTTTGAAACTTGCCCGAAATGAGTGGAGGAAGTATGTCAACTCCAGATGCCGCATCGAGCCTTTGACCGAGCTGGTAGATCCTGTTTCCATCAATACTTCTGAGGAAGAACACAAGTACTCTGGCCTTGAAGCATGCATGATCACCCTGAGCAGGAGGTCAGGAGCTCATTCGTATAATGAGTACCACCTAAAGACCTATCCTGCTGAAGAAGTTCTTCACAAAAAGGAAAGCAATCCGCTTATGGGACTGTGTGAAGAAAATACGATTCGTTACTTTCATTTCCAGGCCAATAATATGCTTTGGGTAGAGGAAAGTGAATTTGCCAAGCTGCTGTGAACCTGGACTGAATTTGTGATTAGGAGGCGATAGCTCGGTACTACAAAGAAGATAGAGGACAATATGACTATCGAGAGGCACCTGATTACCGTGAAAAGTCGTCTAATCTTCTTCGCAGAGAATACTGGAAGGGCCTGCAATACGGTGGGATCAGTGATCCGACTCATACTAGGCACATGCGTCCTTCATGCTCTTTTATTTCACCAGGTAATTGCCCTGTATTATTAGATCTGAAAACTTCTAATCTCAAAAGATGAACTGCCATCTTTTAATTCAATAAACAATGATTGCACTTCTTCGACACCAATGAAGGGCAAGAACTTCATCCTCTTTGGAAGGTTCCTTCTGATTCTTATAGGGAGTTATTTTTGCACACTAACAACTTAGATGCCATATCTTCATTGGGAAACAGATAGGAAGCGTAAGATAATGGCAGACGTCATAAAGAGAGTCACCTACAACCATCAGATTGAGATGAGACAATCTTCACCTCTCGCAGGCGACAAATTTTTCGATTTGGTTGTGGAAGCAAAACTCAAATCTGACAGACTAAGAGTTCCAGAAAGACTCGGACTAAAGCCGCATTTTAAAGGCACTTTCTTGGGAAGATATATTATGAACGCAGCGAAACTCTACGAGGTCATGGATATTGAGCCAGATGTAAGAGAGCTGCGAAAGAGTTTGTTTCCGCTTCAGGCTCCACTTCATCCAAGACGAACACTTGATCAATCATACCATTCGAAACTCCAATCTACAGAACGAAGAGATGACGACCAAGTTATCCGCCGTAGTACATTGGCCGGTAAGAGCATATATAAAACAACGAAAGTGCTAATGGTTGATCAACTATGGCTTTACATTCTTGATGACAGTAAGCAGTCAATTTCCTCTCACCGCGCCACTATGGATGAACAGCAGCTTCTTTTTAAATTATATTCCTGAGTTAAACAAAACCAATTCCAAAAACTCTTCTAACTTTATAGACACTGCTTTTAGCTTCTTTCCAAAGCGCTGGGGCAAAAATGCACCTGACTTCTCTGGAGTCTATGAAAGCATTACGACTAGACTAAAACGCCTTCGTCCCGGGGAAATCCAGTCAGTCTACGATTTAGGACTCATTATCATGAATCAATGCTCAGCAGTGTTCTTTGACCACACTACACCAAATGATGATCGCCCACAGCTGGTAGACATCTTTGCGAACAACATTGCACGCTTAGTAAGATTTAATATGTATATTCTCATCCTACTTTCTAACTGATTTAATAGTCTGAAAATGGAGACAATTATATTTGAGCAATATTGGAAAAATATTGGGAGGTTGCGTCTGCGTGAATCTCAGCTATCAGATTATGAAATGGTCAATCAAGCATCAGGGATTTATCCAGATATTACCCCTGACGGATTGCTACTACGAGAATCACGCGATATCATCGATGAACTTCATATCATGATAGGGATCTACCTTCAACAAATCCAAGTGGCCAAGGACTTCTCTAAATATCTGCATGCTTTGCATGATCGAGAATTTCCATCAAGCTCAGAGGACGTACTTGTAGCGCTAAGAAGAGTTTTGGCAGAAATGAATTCTGGAGAAGGTGGAGCACCCACATCTGGTGATATTCATGGGATAATGCCTATCAGTAATCAAAATACTGTAGAACTTGATATGTCAGTACCAAGCAGCACCTTGAAAAGATTTAAGAATCTTTTGGAGCAACTAGAGGGACGTTTGAACGAGCTACGTAATCTTGAGAAAAATGGACAGGAGATAATTGTGCAAGTAAGGCTTTCTAACCCAATCACTCGACTCTACTAATACACAGTAGCTGGAAAATCTCCTTAGCCTCAAGCAACAACAAGCTAGCATTACAAGCACAATTGACGCTAAGACCGCTCTTGCTCGTACTGACGAAAGTGTGCGGCAAGGACGAGCCATTATGATGTTCACCATAGTCACCATTATCTTTCTTCCACTCTCGTTCATGTCGAACATTTTTGGAATGAATGCTCGAGAACTTTCAGGCCCAGAAGGTGGAATTTTGTCCTTGAGCTACCAGTTTAAACTTATGTGTAAGTCTTGGTTTTAACTTATACAGAGTGGCTCAACGAAAATATTGACCAAACTGCGAAATAGTTTCCATCTCTCTTGCTGTAATCGTCATTTCCCTCACAATTGCCTTCAATAGCTCAGCTCGGAAGCTACTCCTATCCCTTGGTAGAATAATTTCATTCCTCAGCAGTATACTCTCATTCATCCTCGGTATAATTTGGGCTATCTTTGTCGAATATACTGGTCTACGTCATCTGTACCTGCGTAGTATCATCTACAGCGGTATCGGTACAGTACATTTACATCGAAAAAAGAACGAGATTATCAACAACATTTATTCGAGAAGGGACAAGAAGCAAATTAGAGAATCAGTGAGTGCGGCTACTCAGATGCGAGAGAGAAGGAATAAAGAACTAGTGGAATTCTCGGTTTAGAATTATGTCATTTACACTATTTTAGCTCACTTAGCTAGGTATTACACATAGCCTTCCTCAGGCTTCCTTGTCTTTGAACGAGCACAGAACATAACACTTTTACCCACACTATATATTACTCCACTCAAGGAAACAATACATTTAACAGGCAAGTATTTCGTACTATATATACAAATCAAGAAGCTTCGTTTTATGTGCATAGAATCCTGCCTGAGAAGGGATTTAGGGACTTAAGAGTATTTCAAATCTAAACCTATCCGATTTTTGATCTAATTATGAATCCGAGACATCTTTGTCACCATATATTTCTTTTCAAACGAAAATTCCATTCAACAAAAATGTCTTCTATATGTCTTCTATTAAATCTCCTTACCATTCCCCTCGCCTAAGAACCAAACTTGTGATACGTCAATTTATGACTTGGCAAACCACTGATGTCCCGCTACCTCAGCAGCTGTAATACGCTTGCTAGGATCATACAAGAACATTCGATAGAGAAGATTAGAAAAAAACCACAATCTCATCCTCTGGAATACTAAAACTCTTTCTCACACCATCACTCTCAACAACCGAAAAGAGACCATCTGCAAAATGAATATGATGATACCCTTCAGCTAGTATGTCTTCAAGCGTTGTGCGTTGCGTAGTAGGTCTTCCATCCTCTAAAAAGGTACTCGGATTCCCCTCTTCATCAAACCAACGATCCCGATTTCCCCAAGAAGACCACCAAGGTTCAGGAAACTTTCCAAATATTTGCACCATTTGCATCAGGATATCATCTTCATCATCAAACATTCCTTGGAAGAGTTGTTGGCCACTTCTTATTTCAAAAAGCGTGCAAGAAAGAGCCCAGATATCACTTGGAAAACCAGCAGTTGCTGCTGTTGGATCGTGGAATAAGATTTCTGGTGAAGAGTAGGTTGGTGGGATCCCGAAATGTTGAGGTGGTGATTTTGAGATTTCGTAGGATTCGCCGAAGTCGATGATACTTATCTGTTCTGTTAGGTACTTTCGAGGGATTGTTGTGGTATTTATTGGTCGTACTAGGTATCTTGGAGCGGTAGATAGTTGATGCCCTTCACCTGATACTGTGAGGAGCGGGTCTGTTTCTGGCTCTCCAAGTTCTTTCATGATTTGGTCTTCGCTGAGTTCATCGAGATTTGAGATTTGTAGAAGAATATTCGCTGGTCGGAGATCTGGTATATGAATTAGTTTTTTCTTTTTAATAATCATTAGAGATAGATAGGGTAAGGGGATGGAGTGACTTACCACCATGACAGAAACCAATCTGATGTAGAAACTCAAGACCGCTGACAACTTGTTGAGCAATACTTCTCGAGAGCGTGCCAGGGTCTTCGAAAATATCCCATATTTTTGAGACGCGTGGTCCTAGGACTGGAAGTACTAAGCAAAGATGATGTCCATTCGGGCCATTAATCCAGAAATGATCAGACGGTAGAGCAATTTGCTTTCCTCCCGATAACTTCATATCCCAATCATTTCTCAATAATTTCAACTCTGCACAATCATCTTGTGATGCGCCTGCAACCACAATCTTCAAGGCTACGTAAACTTTTTTCTCAACGTCTCCACAGAGCCATACTGTTGAAAGACCACCACTGCCGAGCTTGTGTAGGACTTTATATCGATTATTGGGCCCTAGGTAGTCGTTTAGATGGATAGGGTGGAATCCACCTGGGCTGTATTGTTCTGGGTCTTCGAGATCGTCATAGCTCATTGGTTTGAATATAGGATCTATATAGGACTCCTCAAGTGACCCGAACGATTCTGGATACTTAGCTTCGGGGTTGAGTGGATCAGTTGAGTTATCAGGGGGATCCATTTGGGACATGTATATTCTTGACAGCCTGTGAGTTTGTGCAGTCTTCCTTAGACTTAGATTTGGAGGTTGGCTAGTGCCTTGATGCGTCTTATAGTTGTCAGCTTGATGGAAATACTCGTAAGGTATATGGTATCCCGAATGAGGAATATTAATCACTGGACTATAAGTGGTAATAGCAAGCTATAATACGTTTTTGATGCGGATCCGAGCATGCCTTTTAGATACCGTAACTAGTTGGAGTTAGGATATAGACTAAGCGATAGTAAAAGTATGCAGTCAAGAGTGGGCTCTGGCTATAAATGCCAGAGAGAGCCTGCTCGGCTCAAGATATGATAGAATATGTGCATACGACATCACAATGTCAAATAGTTATCCCTTGCATGAGGTTACCGACACTGTTTTATAGAGTATAAAGATAAAGCGAGTTCTATAGGGCGCACTGATACCCTGATATAGTGATAGAGAAGCGGGGAGGAACAATTATCTGCAAATATATGTAAGGAATACTGATATCTAATTATACCTTCATATATCTTTAGTATAGAGAAACTTTCCAACCGAATCTAGATGACCTTGAGAGTAATGATTGAGTATATTGAGTTGTTGTCAGGATTGTCGTTAATGGCATGTCGTTGATTAAACATGGGGGAAGCGAAGCGAGATCCGGGGTAGCCGACAACCGAGGAGAGAAACCTGAACCTGATCACCATAGGTATACCCACTTATTGCCTTCCGAAAGGCTGGTCTTTGCACACCGACTAAGCCTTACGAAAGGCCCTAACTATAGAAAAATTTTTATATAACCAAGATTAGCCGAAATTAGCTTATATACTTAATTATTAGATATATAAGAAGAAGAAGTAAAAGCTACTTATATACTTAATTATTAGATATATAAGAAGAAGAAGTAAAAGCTACTTATATACTTAATTATTATATATATAAGAAGAAGAGGCAAAAGCTACTTATATACTTAATTATTATATATATAAGAAGAAGAGGTAAAAGCTACTTATATACTTAATTATTAAGTATATAAGAAGAAGAGGCGAAAGCTACTTATATACTTAATTATTAGATATATAAGAAGAAGAGGTAAAAGCTACTTATATACTTAATTATTAGGTATATAAGAAGAGGAGGCGAAAGCTACTTATATACTTAATTATTAGGTATATAAGAAGAGGAGGCGAAAGCTACTTATATACTTAATTATTAGGTATATAAGAAGAAGAAGAGAAGAACTAATAGAGAAAAAGATACAAAGGCTTAACCCTTATTAAACTATCTAAAAAACCACCCTTAAATTAAGCCGGCAAAGAGCTTTCGATATAATTTCTAAAGCCTAGTGTAGGCTGAATATAGGCTTATAAATAGGCTTAAATATAGGCTTGAATATAGGTTTAACATTAGTTTTAGTAGTAAGGCGTAGAGCCGGCTTTTATCTATATATAGTAGTTTCCTTAGGTATATTAAGAGGGGAAGTATACCTAGATAAGTAGTAAAGATTAGTATAGTAGGAAGGTTTACAACAACCTTAACTCTCGAGGATAAGAGTCTAGAGGGGGCTATTTTATTATAGACTAAGCTTTACTATACGTTACTACTACCTATTTAAGCCTCCGACGCTGTAGCGCTAAGCCTACAAAGTCGAATATATATATATATAAGGTGTGTAGCTAGGAAGAAGGCAACGATTTTATATTAGTATTTGAAATATATACTATTATTAGTTATAGCGCTCTATCTTATATTTACTTATTACATTTCTAGAGTATTACTTATATAGATATAAGATACTTCTATACCTCTTATTTGTTTTCTTCTAGATTAATAGAGAAAGTTAGTAACAAATATAGATAAATCTTATTAAAGCTCTTAAAAAATATCTTCTTACTCTTCTTAAATCTAATAGAGCTAAAGGAGTAAAGGGATTTTACAGCCTAAGATAGTTATATATATATTCCTAAATGTACTATCTTATAGCCTAATATATTTACTCTAGAGCAGCTTTAACCTTAGTAATAGTATTCTAGTTTTAAAAATCCCTTTCTTACGTACAATAAATTAAAGCATTCTTCTTACTATATCTAAATACAAGGTGCCTTGTTATAGATTACCTGTTCCTATACGTAATAGCTTAAGACCCTATTCCTTACGTAGTCTATTAGCCTACTTAGTAAGACTATTTCTCCTCCGCCTAACCTTTGCTTCTTTATATTTCTTCTTAGATACAACCTTATACTACTTTTCCGCCTTTATCTTTCTCTTATTAGCGCAATTAATAGCTATAGGAAACCTTCTTAGTTAAGTCTTAGCTACCTCTATTAGATCTATAGATAAATTAGCTATATCTTTAATTTTACTAAGATATAGATACATGTATTAGAGCACTAAGTTTAACTAATACACAGGGAAGTTATAAAGTGTATTTAATAAAACTAATAGTAAACAAACAGATAATACTAGAGTTAATAATTATACTATCTTAAAATTCTTGTTTAGATTAGGAAGAGACGTTAAATAAATTATATAAGTTAGCTTTATACTATTATCAACCTATATTTATAAAACTAATTAGTAAGTTTTACAAAGAGAAGGATTTAAATAACTAACCTTTGCTTTTAGAGGGGTAACACAAGGAATAGGCATAGCCTAAGTTAATATAGTGTTTACCTATAAAGTTAGTAAATAAGTGTATAAAGAAGTAATACTATATAGAAAACTAATAATAGTCTACAGTTATATACTCTCCGACTTAGAATATATACTTATTATAGGAAGCTATAAATTAATTAATAAGTATTAAACTTTAGTAGATAGTAATAACTAATCTACGCTAGAGGCTTAGTACTCTACTACTTTCGCTAAATATAAAATAAGAGCTTTAAGAGACTGTAAAAATAAAGAATATTTTATAATCTTTCCTTTAGTAAACTAAGTAGATTACCTCTCTCGAGTTATAGCGCAGTAATAGCCTTAAGATAAGTATTGTCTATTTTACTTTAGGGTTATATTTGTTTCCTAGAACTTAATATAGGTTCTATTTCTAGAAAGGAGTATAAAGGCAGAAGTAGACTATTAGATGCAAGCTGCGTTTTTAATGTTCTAGAGGATCTTGTTGTTAGAGGTAGGATATAGTGTATTAAGTGTATATAACTAGAACAATTGTACTACAAGAAATAATTCTTAGGGTATTTCTTGTAATTGATTACTGTTACTTATAGCTAGTAGTAACAGATTTCTTTTATAGCTAAGTTTATAGTTATAGTCGAGTTATAAAATTATAAAGTTAAGAATAAAGTTTAAGTTATAAATAGTTTAGGGTTAATATAAGGTAGTAAGGTAGTAGAGTAGCAGGGTAGTAGGGTAGTAGGGTTAACACCTTAAAGCTTAAAATTTATTTACGCTTACCTACTCTTATCTAGTCCTACTATAAGCCTACTAAGCTGTATAATAATTATTAAGTTTATTAATCCGAAGATATAGGTAGTACAAACCTTTTAACTATGCTCTTAAAGTTTATTAAAGCGCCTACTAACTTAAAGTATATATAATAAGGGATCTAACCTCTACAAACATAGGATTATACTAGTATCCTTAAATTTAAGATCTAACAATCAGCTGTATAGTAATTAACAGGTTAAACACAGTTAAGTAAGAAGTAGAAGAGAAAGAAGAAAGGTAGGGAGATAGTAGATGCTGCGCTTGTTACTATAAGAGAAGATAATCCCTAGATTAAGGCTAAGATTTAAAATATACCTAGCTACCTTCTGCAAAAGCTAGAGCCCGTAGATTTTAGAATCCCTAAGATAAAGACTTTATACGTTTATAATAGGATTGTTCTAGAGAGATTATATAAGTGCTTAAACATTTATTAGAGCAAGGAGGCTATTACAATTATACAAGCTTCCTAGAAGAGTTATAGCGCACTTACACTTTAGGAATTCTATAACTAGCCTAATAAACTTACGGAGTTATATAACTACTACCTCGGAATTAAGAACCCTATATATAATCTTACTATTTTACGCCTACTCTAGGAAAAGTTCTAGTTATTACTTAGTAATAGTAAAACCAATTATATTACTTAAGGTATATTTTATATTAAGGATAATAGTATACTAGAATAGGTAAACTAAATAGATAGCTAGGAGGAGCTAGAAAATTAAGACTAAACTAAAGAGGAGAAAGCATTTAGTAGAGTTTACCTACTTATAGATACCTTTGCCTTAAAATAGTTAAAAACAACAACGTATTTTACTTATATATAGATTAGGCTAAGTAAGTTTAAGTAGTGCTCTCTAAGAGCTTACTAGTATACTATAAACATATTATTTAATTTAAATATTAATTAATTAATACTATAGAAGCAAATACTAAAGCTATATATTCTAATAATCTAGAAGATAAAAATAGTAATTAGTCTATATCTCTAGCTTACCTACTCTCTCTAGTCTACCTACCCTCTCTAGCTTAACTACTTTTTCTACTTTCTCCACCCTCTCTAGCTCTCTTACCCTCTCTAGCTTATCTTCCTCTACGTTATTAGGTACTTTTTATAATACTTAATTTATCCTACAAAAACGTAGACTAGCAGCGAACTATAGCTATTCGAACTAGTGCAGAGAACTAAGGATATAATAACAAGGGTAGTAGGGAAGATTATATTATAGAGGATAGCGATTTAAGCTCTAGTCTAGATTTGAATAAATTAGAGGACCTAATAGCCGCAAAGAAGCAGGAGCTTTTAGACGGTACTTAGGTAGTACGTTAGATAGCTAGTAGTAGGAAGAAGAAAAAGAAGCGTTGCTATTAGTACTAGACCTTAGTTATAAGGTACAATTAATTTACTTACCTTTGCTATCTTAATTAAGTTAATAAATGTTAGAATATCTTCGTTAATGTTCTCTTACTGTTTAATATATCTAGTTTATCTTAATTATAAATTAGCTTCCTAATATATAGTTTTTTTTAACCTAACTTATTATTTTTACAACCTATTATTTTATCTTACTAAAGTATCGTCCCTCCTTACCTTGTTATCTCCTCCTTACTATCTTATCTTTTTATTAACATCTCCTTTCTTTGTTAATATCTTCTTACTATTTTATCTTATCTCTTTGCTAGTATCTCTATTACCTTATATATTATATCTTTTGTTATAGCTTTATTAAATATAATTTAAACAACAACTATAAATTATAGTACTATTAATAACATAGATTAAACTAATATACATTAAACCTCTTTAGATAGATCCTTTTATATAAAGCAATATTATAAAGATAATAATAAGTAATCTAATAGTAAGGCTAAGATTTCTAAAACTATCTTTATCTATATAAAGGATAGAATAAGCTTTAAGTTTAAGAGGAATATACTTAATAGTTATATAATTTAAGAGGTATTTAGTAATAATAATAAAATTAAGGAGTTAGTAAAGGAGATTAAGTACTAAAAGAAATTATTTTAGCGTAAGGGAGTTAACTACCTTTATATAGCTCGAGAGCAAAGAATAAGATTTACTTCTTAAAAGGAGGTATAACAGAGAAGAAGTCTTACCTTATACGTAAGGTAGATAGGTGTTAGGCAAGAAATTAGAGTTCCTTAGTAAAATCTTAGCATAGTCTTAGAAGTAAAATAATAAAAGAAAGAGGTATTTTAATAGGTATTTTAATAGGTATTTTAGTAGGTATTTTATTATAGCAGCCTATTTTAAAGCTTATATAATCGATTTTTATAGCTTATTTCAATTATATAATAAATTAATTAATATAAGGTGTTTTATTAAAAGGTATTTTTTAATATAAGTATTTTAGAAAATATAAGTATTTTTTTTTTAATATAGAGAGTAATTTTTCTAATTCTTTAGGGGAGTTGACTATACCTTAGATTAGGTATTCTTAAAATATAGTTTAAAAATACTAACTTTTATTACTAAGAGTAGATATATTAGTAATATATAAGTTAAGTATTCTCGGCCTATTATTAAACTAAACTATCTAAATTACTACTAATGTTGCTTAATTTATTATTGATTTTATTACTTATAGATAATACTATTAGGATTACAGGGTATAGTATTCCTAGGAATATATATATAGTAATAAGTTTTAATTATTTGTGTAAATAATAAGTTTTTTTTATCTACAAAGGATTCAAGTAAGTTCCTTATAATATGCCCTGCTCGCTTAGTAAGGTTACTATAGAATAGGAGTGGTTCTGTAATATACTTCCTACACTGGCAATCTTTTCTTTTTCCTTTTCTACTTGTTGCCTATGATTTAGTACTTGTAGGTAATGACGGTAGTATTCCGTAGAATAGTCCAATCATCTTATAGGATGTAACGTTCTGTACATAATAGGAATATGATTTCGTAGAATGTAACGTTTCGTAGAATAATGGTAATATAGTTTCGTAGAGTAATTAGGTTTCGTAAAATAATAGTGATATAACTCTGTAGAATAATTGGGCGATTGTGAATTTCTCGTAGGTTCGCTGAATAAATGTAAATTATCATTCTATGCAGCTATCTACATCTCCCGCAGTTGTGAATTACTTTTTTAGAGCTGTGAATCATTCGTAGATTCATTAAGTAAGTGTAAATCACTATTTCCCGCAGCTATCTACATCTTCTGCAGCTGTGAATCATTCCGTGAATCACTTTTAAAGCTGTAAATCATTTCTTCGCAGAAGATAAGCATCTCGGAAAAAGTATAAATACCTCTTTTCGCTCTTTTAACTCTTCTTCTAAAAACACAACAAAACATCCTCCTCTTCTCTTCTTAACTCTTACTCTTACTACTACTACTTTTACTACTCTTCAATATCTTCCTTACTTCTACTCTTCAATATCTTCCTTACTTATACTCTTCTCTTCTCTTCGATACCCTCTTTACTTATACTCCTCTCCTTTATACATCCTCGTAGAATCATTCTACAACTTTCTATTATCTCCTTATACATCATAGCTCCTCCTTCAAAGCTTGCATTTATTGTACAATAACCTATCGCCCCTGGCGGTAACAATTGTCTCTTCTCTCAAAATTCCGACGGCCGATATTAGCCTCTACGAAGTACCCTAGTTCCTCAGTATTGAAATTAGCTTCCTTTTAACGATACTTATAATAAGCATTAACTCGCTATCTTAGCTTATACTTGTGGTGTTCTAGGTATTAACTATAATCGCTGTACTCGTAGTAATTACTGTGTTTTCGCGGATACTATCGTCTTTCTGTATATTAACCAACGAAATCAGCGGGTAATAGTTAAATGTACGAATTATCATTTTTAGGCTGATGGTACTAACTATAGTACAATCGCTGCACAAGGAGGAAATGTTCTTGTCCTAGCTCCTATTATTACTACACCTTAAGCTCCTGTAGCTTAGGCACCGCCTTAAGCCGCTGTTTAAGCTCCGGTTGCTGCTGCTACTCCTCAACAATCCGTAGCATTAGGTAATCGTAGATAAGCATTCCGTGGAAACATAGGCAATCGCGGAGGATCTTCTAGTACTGGTCGTAGTAGTAGTAGCTCTGCTGGAAACTCTCCTCGTAGGATAGAAAGTAGTGGAAGTAGTCGTGGAAATAGTTATAGTAGATTTCCCCTTATAATAAATCTAGATTTTAGATCTCCTTGTAGCAATTCTACTTCTCCTACCGAGAGTTTTCAAACTACTCAAGTACAATTACAATCTCCTAGCCTTTAAGTATATTAAAATGTTTCTCTTATTGATCGTCCTAGACAAGTTTCGGAGCGCAATGTCAACCGTATCCAACCTACATACTGTCCTAAAGCTTACAAGCCTTTCTACGAAGAACACTCGTCTTATACTTCTCTTCCTAAAGAGGATAGTAGATCTAGTAATCCTTATAAGGAGGGACTTTGAGATTTTACATCTCGTGAGAATACTTTACTTTACGCCTCTTATATAGGCATTGACAAAGCTCTACAAGATCTTCAAGCTAATAAGGCTAGATACTTTACTCAGTGGCAGGGACGTCGTAGGGAGGACGGTGATGATGATCCTTTTAGTGGACCTAGTAGTAGTAACCAACTTTTCCGGGTTGCTTCGATTCAATAAGCATTTTGTAGAATAGTTTTTATAGTATTCTAGGATGAAATTTCTTAGGGTAGCGTTGGTTTTCGTAGTATAGTTTTCTGTATTTAATAAAATAAGCGATGATTTCTAAAATAACTCCCTTTCGTAATAAAAAAATAACTCTATAATAACTCTAAAATTTCGTAATTTAGTCCGTAGATTTATTTTCCTTCTGATCTACTTATCCTTCGATCTATACCTTAAGATAATTTATATTTAAGAAGTGCTTAAGGGCCTTGTTTGATTTCGACTTAGTTATAGCATCAGCTGGGTTATCTTTGCCGATAATCCATCGAACTTCTTATAACTCTCTCTTTTCGTAGAATTGTTGTAATACTATAATATCAATTATAAGGCGTTTCTCCTTAGTTATCTCTAATTTAACGAGACATTCATAAAGAAAATATAAATCTATACATACTACGACTAAAATTTGAGGTAAATTAAGCTGTTCCGTAATTTAATTAATTGTAGAGTTAATAGCAATCGCTATATCAACTCCTCCAACCATTCCGTAGATTTTAGATGCAAGTACACTACAAGTAACTCTTTTACTCTTTATAGAGCTCCAGTATACTAGATTTCCCTTAATTTCAAAGTATTTATTTTCCGTAGTTTCATTCACTAAGATAATCTCGTAGCCGATTTATAAACTTAAGTCCTTGTTATTTACAAATGCTCCGTCTACAAACACAAAAAGTTTTACCGTAGAAAGGTTAAATAGAATATAGTTAATTCCTCGATCTTAATTATCGATTTACCAAGCTAGCCTTTGATTCAATTTCGTAATATCGTCTTCTAAAGGCTTTTGTTATTGTACTACTACTACTAAATTATAAGCAGCTTCTAGTTAACAAATTATAGCAATGTAGGCTCCACGGGCTCGTTGTTGTATATATTAGCTTTGAGCTTCTTACAATTTCGTAGCATCTTCTGTAATATCCGTAGTATCAATAAGTTAGATCTTTTTACCTTGATCCTTTTACCGTAGTTCAATAGTATCTCCGTTTTTCCGAATAACACATCTATTAAAGATTAGCGGATTCTCTTAAGTAAGTTTCTCCTTTGGTTTTACTTTAAACTTTACTTCCTAGAGTTCTTTCTCTTCAAGTTGTAAAAACTTCTATAATACAACTATTAAAGTATCGTTAGTTTACATTTCTACAATTTCGAAAATGTCCTTATCCTTTAATGTTGTTACAAGTAGACAAAGGTCGTAGATTAAAGTCATCATAAAAAGCTTCTCTTTGTAGTATTTATAGTATATCGCCCACCAATAGGTTCCAGCTTCTAGTATTCCGTATAATAGCCGTAGAACAACTATAATTATATTCGGTGGGTATCGTAGCTTTATTTCCGTTGGAAGTTCAACTAAAATCAGCCTTTGGAGATATATATCCGATTGTACATAGGCTTGGGTAATGTTACAAAGCTAGGTTTCAATGTATAATTCGTAGAATCGACTTAGTAATAGTATAAAGAGCAGTAATAACCCTTTGGCTTACTCTTTGAATTGTAGAGAATTATATAAGAATAACCTCCTTGCCTTCGTTATTATACGCCTAAATTATAAGTCTTGACTTTTCGTAAGGTGTTTTCGTAGCTTTGCCTTTAACTTTGTTAATAAGTCTTGATTTAAAAATTCTCTGTTTACTATATTTCATAGAATTATATTACATAAATTCAAAAACTCCTTTTACTAGTAGTCCATCAATTTCTTAGGCTTGAGCTTATTCGAAAGATAATCCTAGTACTGTAATAATATTTTCTTTCTATAGTTTGAGAGATAACTCCTTATCTCTCTCTTCTTTCGCTGTAATAAACATTATTGGATTTTCTGTAAAATTATTAAAGAAAGTATAATTTATTTCCTCGTTATTCCCCTAAGTAGGTTATATTCTACTACTTCGACGCCTTTCCGTAGAATCAATCTTTGGTTTATTCTTTGATCCTAGTAGTCTTCCTCGTCCTCAACGCTCTAGAATTTAATTGTTTTATAGTGTTTAGATTTCTTCATATTCCGTAGTATTATCATTTTGTTCCGTAGCATCCTTATCTTATCCCGTGATATTTATCTTTTCCTTCTCTAATCCTCCTTCTTCAACTAGTTCCTCACTATAGTACAAGCAGACACTTATTGTCCGAAAATTTGCAGGTCTATATAGTATTTAAAGTATATAAGTCTCTCCTTAAATCGAAAGTAGTTTGTAGAGTCCGTTCTAACCATCTTTTTCTCTCCAAACTCGTACTTTCGAACTAATTGGTAATTATAAAGTAGGTAAAGTATTTGGTCTATTTCTTATATTTATAGCATCTTTGACTTATCTCGTAGCATTAATTCTTCGAACTTCTTTCATTATATACCTAATTACCTCGGCTCTCTTTGTTACGGATAATATTAGTGGATCTATATTTACTATTCGTAGATATGCTCCGAAAACAAGTAAGGTTGGTATAATTCCATCTAGTCCTATAGAATCATTTACTACCTTTACTACCATTTATAAGATTATTTCCTTATTAGTTTTATCACCAATTTCTTCTTATAGTATCTTATAGGCTCTCCGTAGTAGAGCATAGTATCTTTCAACCTTGCCTATGTTGTTATAAGATTCAACGAGAACTTCCGTAACTTCAATCAATAGTCCTTTTGCATTTCTTCTAAATTCTATAGAAGAGAAATTCTTCCCTACATTATATACAATGTATTCCGAAGGTCCTTGATAGATATTAATCCAGTACATTCGTAGGATGTCCTAGACTATCTTTGCTAATATATCCTTAAGAAATTAAGCTACTTGAAACAAAGTAACTAAATCTACGACTTATAGTACTAGTTTTCCTTCAAGGTAAAGTACATTAATTACTATCGAATAATTAAACTCGTAGTCATCTTTGAGTATAAACTTAAACCTTCCGGGTAACTTTGTATATATTTAACATTAATAACAGTATTTTATAAGATATCGTAGAATATCAACATCGAATTCTTGATTTACTCTTCGTAGAATCCGTAATAGTCTACTAACTACCGGGTAACCAAATCTCCGATGTAGTTACCGTAATTCAAATTCCGTAAGATAATTCCATGCTAATACTCTCTCATTTTCTCCTAATAACATCTAGGGATATCCCTATTTTCGTACTATCGGGATTAACTTATCTCCTTGGATCAAAACATTCTCTAGATTATCTAATTTAACTAACAATCTATCTATATCCTAAATACAACATAGAAATAAAGTACTCGTAGAAACGATTTAAAATAAAATAGTTCCTATAGAAGTATCGACTTCTATAGTTCCTTATAAGATTATAGATCCTTTTCCGAATTAAATGTTATAGTTCCCTCTAGTTTCTATATTAAGCTGAATCGTAGGATAAAGCTTTTAAAGTACTAGAAACTATTAGTAACCCCCCGTAGAAACACCTACTGCTCCGATGTCTAGAATTATACCTTGAAAAGTCTCCGCAGAATATCTATCCTTAAATATAAAATATAACGCCGGTTCGTTGAGCCTTTTGTAGAATAGATCAAATTTCGTAATAATATAAAAAAATAATTAATTATCTAGAATTGAAACTATTTGTAATCCGTTGATTTCTTCGAGTTCTATAAACTAATTTCCGTAGACATCTCCTTCTCTTTCATCATCTTCCTCGAGGTCTACAAGGAATTAATTAACCTCTCTTTATTCCTCATCCTCTATAGTTTCTGGAAATCCTTCAAGTCCTTTATATTCCGAGAGAAAGAACTAGTAATCACCTAATGTTGGTTCCTCTTCTGTAGGATACTGTCCTTGCCTTTTGAACTTTACATAGGCTTGTTAACGTTCCTCCGGAGTATATTTTGTTGACCAACATCCTAGTTTTCCACAGATGTAGCATTTCTTTTAACGGTTTCTGTAGAATCGAGAATAGTTTCTGTATCTTTGAAATTTATCTTAAAAACTTCCCCTTCTCGAAGCTTAATAGTCTCTTCCGTAATTTCGTCTTTTGTTATTACGAAATCCTCCTCTCTGGGTTCTATATCTCCTTCTGTATATTCTGTCTATCTAGTACTAGTTATTTTCCGGATGTTTTAATTATTCCGTAGAATTAGTCTTCTGTAAGTATTGTCTTAATTCTTGGTGTCTTGTAATAGTTCCAATTGTATTCCGTAGATCAGTACATAATCCTTCGTAGATTGATGCAGGCTTAAACAAAGTATATTTACAATCCTTTACACTTCTATATACATTAATTATTTGATCTTGCAAAGTCTTATTATTATAGTATTCCTCGGTTAATCCTTTCTAGACTTTCTGGAGCTTATCAAAAAGTAACTAAAGATATTATAACTTTGATTTATCCGGGTTTTAATCAAAGATTTTCTAGAGTATAGTCTCCCTCTATTCCGTAAGGTATAATTAGCGGTTCTCCTCGGTTTCGAAATATACTTTGATCTTTTCGACCATTGTATAGAAATTATACCAATTCCCCGAAATCTCATCGTAGTAATACAAACTCGCTTGGTCCTTAAGTATAATCAAGAAAGCAGTTTCGTAGTAACTTTCCTAAAGTCCAACCTTAGCGTAGTAGTCAAAGAAGATTCGTAGCTTAACGTTAAGGATATTGTATAATTCACCTCTGTACTTTCTTTCGTTGTCTATGTAAATCTTTATTATATCTGTAAGTAGTTTTGCGGGATTTAAACTCCTTGGGTCTTGTTCTTAAGGGTGTGCTAGTTCTGGAGGTAATTAGGTCCTTTCCTCACGGTCCTGCTTTTCTTGCTTTTAGCCATTGTTCCCTTCTTCTGTATCTTCCGTAAGATGCTGTTGTTCCGTACCTTCTGTAGTTTATCTGTTTTCAGGGAGTTTGCGATCCCCCTCTGGATAGGTAAGGTCTTGGGGTTTATCTGCGTTTGCTAGATTCTACTATAAATCGAAATAGTATTATATTTTGATCTAGTATCTAATTTCTTCCTCCGTCTATGGATGTTGTTCCTTCTCCTAGAGCGTTTCGTACAATGCTTGTGAAATCAAAAAGTTCTTCTTCATCTTTACGTAGTAACTATAGCTTCGTAGAAAGTTCCGTAGATTTCGCTGTAGTTTAAAGTCTACCTTTGTAAAAATTTCTGTTGTCTATCCTTTAAAATCTTCCTGAAATGCTTTCTATAGTATAAAATCCATTGTCCTATCATTGTTGTAGTAATCGATGTACCATCTAATGTAGTTGTCGATAGCTACTTTATTGTCCTTTGTATCTTCGTCTATAGGATCAAAGATTAGTGTTAGATTGTATAGTAATTAAGGTATAGTTTCCGTAGAATAAAAATACTAAAAAAATTTATAGTTCCGTTTTAATAAATAAGGTTTATGTTTCGTAGAAATAAATGTAAGTTCGTAGTATTATTATTTAAAATGATAGTAACCTTCTCTTTGTCGTAGATTAATATTCCTATAGTATATATGCTCCTATGCTCTTGAACATTCTTCAACCTTCGTAGAAAAGAATTTATTCAGCATAATCAGACGCTACCTTGCTGGTTTTAATTAAGATAGATTAAGTATTCCTTTAAGTCTTCTTAGCACCTTGCTACAAAAGTTATTTAGTTAGGATAGGCGTCCTAATAATTCTATAGTTTGGTCTCTTCTGTAATACCTTGCTGTTCTGTGGCTAAACTGTAAAGTTTAACCACTGATTAGTGTTGGGATCATAGGGCATAGTATTCCTAGGAATATATATATAGTAATAGGTTTTAATTGTTTGTGTAAATAATAAGTTTTTTTTATCTACGAAGGATTTAAGTAAGTTCCTCGTAATATGCCCTGCTCGCTTAGTAAGGTTACTACAGAATAGGAGTGGTTCTGTAATATACTTCCTACAAATACTACCTTAATAACAACGTAATCCTATATCTTCTAGCTCTTTCTTAGGCTTTAAAATAAAGATCTAACTTTAATACACTTTATATTTTTTATTAGGAGGTTAACTAGAAATAAACTAGTTAAACACAGTGCTTTAGTCTAATAGTAAGTTACTGCTCTCTTAATTTCTACCTAGCCCTAGATAATAATTAAATATAAAGCACTAGTAATAGCGATGTCTTATGTCTAATAGCACTTAATTATAACTTTAAGTACATTTCTAACTAAATAATATAACTTAATTATATTTAGAAGACTAGATATAAACTCTAGCTAATAATAAATAAATTGAATTATTTTTTTTTTTTGAACTTTTATATTATCTACTAGTTAAGCAGGTCCTAGCTAGCCTGCCTAAGTAGTCTGTTTAACTAGCCTAGGCTAGAAGCTTAATATAAGGATAAGAAATAAAGATAGAATAAGAAATAAGGAATTAGATAGGGATAAGATAGAGAATAAAGACGGGGAACAGAGATAGGAAACGGGGACAAGATAGAGAATAAGGAATTAAATGCAGATAGGATAGGGAATAAAGATAAGGAACAAGGATAGAATAGGGAATAGCTAATTAAATAAGGAATAGACTTAGGATAGGGAATAGAGATAGGGAATAGGAGTAGAAGTATAAAATCGAAATAAAGATAGAGGACTAAGATAAAATAAAAAATTAGGACAGGGAATAGAATAGAGAATAGAGACAGGGAATAAAAATAGGATAAGGAATATAGATAGGGAATAAGAGTAGGAGTATAAAATAAGAATAAGAAATAATAGGCTTATTAAATTTAAATAAGTAATTTAGTTAGAAAGAACTATAAAGAAGTTAAGAACTACTTAAATTAAGCTTAGTAACTTGATCTAATATAAATAGTAAGTTATAAACTCTCTATTATTAAAGTTTATTATTTATCTTCCTATATCTTTATCTTCTACTTTATTATCTTCCTCTTCTTCTTCAACTTCCTCTATATTATATTCTTCTACTTCTTTATCCTCTTCTTTATCTATATCCTCTTCTTCTCTGTGCTTGTTTATAAGTAGAAGATTAACTATATATTAATTATTACTATTATTATTATCTATAAGCTCTTTAAAGCGCTACTAGTCTACACCTTAATTGTTATCTTCTGTTTTATCTAGTATATCCTCGAAGTTACCTAGATATAAACTATTATTTAAGGAAATATTAATTAAATCTATACTTTATATCTTCTTTTTGTTGATTAGTTTAAACTAAGAGCTAGAGGGTATTACTACTAATACAAAGTTACTTTCGAAATCGAGACTATTCTATTTATAGCCATCTTAGGAAACAACTTAATTATCTTTTAAGTCTATAAATTTAAACTCTTTCTTTGTCTAGTTTATAGGTAGGCTCTATAGAACTTTAAATTCTACTTTAAATAAATAGATAATAGCTTATATTAGTATCTTAATAAAAGGCTTTATAAGTTAAGAATTTTCAGCTTAAGCTATTTTAATTTAAAGTGTTTTAGGTTAAAGTATTTTAAGTTAAGAAATTTTAGATTAAGGCCTCTTAAGTTAAGATATTTTAAGTCGAAGTATCTTAAGCAAAGGGTTTTTAAGGTACTTTAAGTTAAGGTATTTTAAGTTAAAAGCATTTTAACTTAAGGAATTTTAAGTTAAAGCGTCTTAAGTAAAGGGTTTTTAAAGTACTTTAAATTAAGGTATTTTAAGTTAAAGGTATTTTAACTTAAGGAATTTCAAGTCAAGGCATTTTAAGTTACATTAGGCTATTTTAAAGAGATAAATCCTATTTAATTTAATAAGTTTTAAATTAGATTAATTACCTAATTTAAAGGTTTCCCTCTAATTCTAGTAATCTTTTATATTAATATTTTCCTTGCCTATTTCTTCTATCTTTCTAGTTTCAAGTTTCTTGTAAATTCTATTTATAGCCTAAATCTTCTCTTCTAAGGGATTACTGTTATTATACAATAAATAGGAATAAGTTATTAGGTTTTTATTCTTAAGTTAATTATTCCTTAAGAATAACTATAATTCTATCGATACTTAATAGTTTAGTTCTATTAAATAAATTAAAACAGCTTTACTTAAAGTTAAACTAACGCTAAACAAGGAAGTAGTTACAATAATAATTTAAGGATGATTATTTTCGTCTTTCTAGCTATAGAATCTACTTAACTTATGTTCGATGTCTACTTAGGAGTGTACTTTAATAAACTATAGTATATTCTTTTTATTTATCTTTATTACTTTTGTAAGAAACTATAAGTTATTAGTATATTTTTTAGTACTAGGAAAAGATAATAACTAACTAGATATATAATTCGTAAAGCTGTAAAAAAGTAAGATATAAATATTATTTTACTTAGTAATTTCGCCTTATCGATTTTATTCTTCTATGTATTAACTATTTCTTTGATTTTTTTAAGCTTTCTAGAGGATTTTACAATCTCTTTAATGTACTCTTTATATAAATTAAGGTTATTATTATTATCTTCTTCCTAAACTCTATCTTTAATATTTTCTTACTATTTTATCTAAGTAAATATAGTAGCTTTATTAGTATTGTATATATCTATTAAGAATAAAAAGCTTACATAGAGTTAACTTTAATAATATAAAGTAACACCTTTATACTTTAACTTAATATAAGATATAAGATTTCTATATCTTTTAAAGTATTCTTTTTATTACTATTATTCTTTTCTGTAATAAGTTTAATCTTCCTCTTCTTTTAATCTCTAGAGTTGATCTATCTATTCTTTACTATAATTATATCCTACTTTAAAGTATACATTTAGTAGTAGAACAATTACTAAACCTTAATTAAAGAAGTTTAACTTAGTAGTAAATCGAAGTATTATTATCTCTAAAAGAGGTTTTAAAGTTGTAATTACGTTATTAACATCTTAAGGAGTAACTCTTCCCTAAGCTAACTTTTTTTCCTAGGTAGTTCCTTATATAATAGCTTTATTATTAATCTAATTTCGCAGAACTTTATATTATTTCTATATATCTCTAGCTAATTTAACTATTACTTAGATGTAATAAATAATGTCGAGTGTACTATTAGTAAGAAGCGTTCTAGAAAGTAGGTTAATTAAAATATTTCGATTTTAGTATAAGTATATAAAAGCTCTATTTAAAACTTTAATTATTAGAGATATCCTTCGTCTATCTTAATAAGCTTTATCTTTCTAGATAGAGCTAATTACTAATTTATTATATATTACCTCCTTTAATACAAGTCTTAGTATAACTGTTTTTAATTTTCCTTTAACTATTTAATTATAAGGTTCTAGTTAAATATTATATTTGATTTTTTCTTAAAAAACATTTTTAACTCTATTTTTAAATAAATTACTTATAGTAACAATTAAATATTAACTATTACTAAGAATTAGTTATATATATAAAGCTTTATTATTTTATTATAGTTAACCTAATCTGTTTTTTTACTTATATAGAGTATATCTAGCCACCTTTTAAATAACCTATAATGTTATAATATTTCCTCTACCAACTTTAGCTCTTAAATAGCTAGTAAGAAAGATGCTTTAGCGTATATTATTACTTATCTCCAACTTAGCCTTATGTAGAATTCTATAATATTCTTAAAATTCGTCTTCCTAGGTCTTTAGTAGTCCCTTTAGAGTAAGAATTACTATAACTCTAGATTGTAATTTTATTTAACTAGTAATGTTTATCTTTGCGCAAGGATAATTAAAACTATACTTTATAAGTATTTCTTAATTTTTAGGATATTGTTTATTTAGAGCTTATTTATTAGATAGCAGATGTTCTTAACGTTTCTTCTAAATATTGTATCTTATTAAATTAATAAGGTATTATATTTAATAATAGTCGATTATTATTAAAGTTTTTTCTACACCTATTCTATGTCTATAAAAACAATGTCCTATACTATTCTTTTGTTATATAAGAAGTCCTTAATAAATACTATATACTTAAGTTGGAAAAAATAGCTGTATAATACTAAGAATTTTTATAAGTAGTTTTAATTATCGAAGTAATAGATTATAATTAAACAATTAATAAGTTAAAAGCTATGTTTCTTTGTTAAGTTGCGTATAATTAAATCCTTTAAGTGTTTCTTAAATACTATAACTTTATTAGTATTTTATTTTATATTTTAAGTATATAAACTTACTAAGTATAGTTAACTTTAGCTATAGTTGTTTTATACTCCTATATTTATATTTTAAAATCTTTATTACTTTTATCTTATTCTTATTCTAGTTTCTATAATTTAATTTCGAGTTTTATAGTACTAATATTAGTGTTTAAAACTTCTTTATTCTCTTTGTACATCTAGTTAATATTAACTTAATTTTATTAAATCTCTATATCATCTTTTAGTAGTAATTTTAATTTACATCTAGAACGTTTTAACTTACTATTATTAAAAGTATTATTATTAGTATTGTTTTTTTTTTAGAATTAGAGTTATCTTTATTATAGTAATTACTATCTTTATCTTTGCTTCTGCGCTTTTGTGTAATACTTTTACCTTTAGTACTATTACCTTTTAAACTTAATTTATCCTCGGTTTTGTAGATGCTATCTTTATCTTTGCTTCTACAATTACGTAAAGGTATAATAACCTACGTAGAATTATCCTTAGATTCCTTAATAATATCCTTACTTAACTTATAAGTTAAATCTTTTCTAACAAATATTAGTGTATTTGTTTAGACAGTAGATTCTTTATTATTAGGTATAACAGCTTAAGAAAGTATCTAATATTGTAATTCTTTGTTTAGAGGTAAATCTTTAATAGTATTCTTAATAGCAGTTAATATTAATAGTTATTTATTAGCCCTAGTACCTTCTAGATAAAGTAGCTTATATTATATTTTATTAATAAAAGATAAAGGTTTAATAGTATTCGCTAGAATAGGTAAGTTAGTTAATTGTTTATCAATCTTTGTAGGCTCTATATTAAGTAACTAATGTAGTAGTTATTCTATTAATAATAAAAATTTATTAGTGTTTTTCTAAGAAGTTCTTCTAGATGATTACCTACTAGTCTTTACTGTAACTACGTTTATAGAACTTTTAGGAATTATAGAAGATCTATTTACATTCGTTGTCCTAAGGTCCTCTACACTTAACTAAAATGTTTAAAGATATACTACTATTATAGAACTTCTAGAAGTTATTAGATTTTTATTTATTAAGCTTGTTAAAACTTCTTCTATTAATTGTATAATAGTATTCAACTTAGATCTACTATTTACAACTAGAGTTAATAAATTTACAAGTACTTATTATCTTTTTAGCTAGAAAATATTAATTATAAATTACTTTGTGTCTTAACGTAATTAAAGCTGTATTATAGTAATAGTATTATAGAAGGTTTGTTTATCTTTAATCTCTACAAAGATTAGCTAATTTGTGCTTTTAATATTTCTAAAGAAGAATCTTATCTTATCTTCTTTATACTAGAACTCTATATACAAGGATTTATTTACGAATTTTCCAAACTTTTCCTAATTAAGATAATATACTTGTAACTCGTCTATAGGACGATCTATAAATGCATCTTAAAGGAATAAAGTAATATAACTATTTCTGCTTATTAGTATATTACTACTAATTCTATGTCTACTATTACAAAGCTTAAGACTAAGACTAATTAAAATGTCGTTAAGATGTATAGAGCGATATTCTACTATTAAAACTATACCTCTGTTAATAAAAGCTCTTAATTTGTTAAGGAGGGGATGTAGATTTGAAAACGCTTATTATTTAAACTTCTCTAAGAATTATTTATATTGTAAGTTCTATTACTAGGCTTAATTACTTTTAATAGATGTAGTTAAGATGAAAATCGAAGGTATTATAATAGATTAAGGAGGAAAATATTTTGTTTAATTAAAGGTAATAACAAAGTAGTCTAGTAAACTTTTAGATAAATTATAAGCAACTAAAGGTAAGAATCGAAATATTAACATCTACTATAATCTAGACTAATAAATATTAAAATTAAAGTGTAGAATGCTATTTAAAAGGCTTCTATAGTGTAATTAACGCTCTTAGCCTTAAATTATCTCTACTTATACTATTTTGTGTTAGGTAGAAGAATTAACTTACGTATCGCTTACCTTGTATAAGAAGAAATTTCCAAGTTCAACTTCTTAAATATAAACGTTATAAAACACTTAATAAATACTTTTAATTTAACACCTATTATAATTATAAGCTTCTTTCTATTATATTGTATATTAGCAACATCTAATCTTTATTACTACCTTATCTTTCTGTTAAGTTAACTTTGTATTAGTATATTATTTAAGTTAAATACTAACATCTATTAAAAGTAATTTTATAACTAGAAATACCTTCTACCTTAAATCTAATATATGCGTTTATTATTAATCTTTATAGACTTTAAGATTAACATCTTCTAGTAAAATACTTTTTAATTCTTGTTAGGTAATTATTAAAGTAGGAAGCTTAACTCTATACTATAAGTATACCTCGACTAGTAATCCTTGTATATTTTCTTATTAGTACTATAGTTCTTATAATATTAACTATAACCTCTGTCTAAGATATTAGATTTTGTCCTCTACTTTACTCTTAATATACTTAACAATATAAATAGTAAGTTAAAATATCTTATTAATAAGTTTCTTTATTATTTTAGTTAAAAAATAATTACTAGATTCAACTATTCCTTTAAACCTTCCTACTAAGACTAATAAAGCTAGCAGTAATTTAGCTACTCTTTTAAAGTTTCCTGCTAAGAACTATAAAGCTGTAGTAGTATAGCTTATAGATCGAAAAAATTATATTTCTATATATAAAAAAACAAGAAAAGTAGCGAGATTAGCTAGAGCTACTAAAGATTAGACTAATATTTATAATATAATTAGTGTAGTTACTTAAACTAAGAAAACCGAGGTTATTATATATATTTAACGTATATATAAAGAAAAGTTTAGAAAAGAATTTAAAACTAGAAAATACTTAAACTATAAACAACGTTCTAAAGTTACTACTATAGCTCGAAATATAATAATTTAAAAGATAGATGTTAATTAGGTTAATAGTCTATAAGATTAGTTAAAAGATATAATAAAGGTTTTTATTCTATAAGGAATATATTAATAGCAAAAAAGTTTGTTAGCAGTAAACTCTAAATAAAAAACTCCTAATATTAATACCCTCTAAAAACAATCTAAGAAAAAAGCTAGTCCTAAAAATAATAATAATTTTAATAATAGATCTAACGCTAACTTATTATCTCTAAACTTTACTTTTAAATAAAAATTAAACAAGTTATTAAGTCTACTACTAATAAAATTTTAATAAATAATACAATAACTAAAGCACCTAGCCGTTTCTAAATTTCGAAGTATAATAAACTAATATATTCTTATAGTAGATAATAAACTTTAATAATTTCTAATCTTACTTTATTCTATTATTAAAAGGTAAGATTTTATATTATTTAATAATACTATTAGAATAAATTATCTTTACTAGGTTTATTTTAAAGAAGTTTTATAAACATTATATACTAATATTAACTTAAAGAACTATAAAGTTAGCTAGACTAATAGAATTATAGAGTCTTAAGAAGACTTTATTTTAGTAATAAGAGTTGAAGCAACAAAGCTTTTATAAAGTAGATTAGGTACAAAGATTTAATTGAAATTTAAAAGGCTTTAGTTTATATTACTTTAATATATTTATATAGATAATAAATTTATTAGAACCCTAAAGAATATATTTTACTTAAAAATACCTTGTACTAAAATACCTTCTGCTTAAATATACCTCTAGCCTAATTATACCTCTGCCCTAAATATACCTCTTATCTAAAAATATCTTCGGCTAAAAATACATCTAACTAAAAATGCCTCCTTAAATATACCTCTAATTTAAATATACCTTAAAATACTCTCGCCGAAAATAACACCTAATTAAAAATGCTTTCTATACAAATATACCTTATCGTTAAATATACCTTCTCTTTAAATATACCTTTACCGCAAATATACCTCCTACTTAATAATACCCTCGGTTAAAAATACATCTAATATAAAATACCTCCTCCTTAAATATACCTCTTATTAAAATATACCTCTACTTAAAAATATACCTTAAAATAATCTCGCCTAAAAATACTCCTAAGTAAAGATACCTTCTCTATATATATCTTTTTTTATTAAATATATCTTTTATTTAAATATACGTCTTACTTAAATATATCTCCAACTTAAATATACCCTCTAACTTAAATATACCTTCTATTTAAATATACGTCCTACTTAAATATACCTCTAACTTAAATATACCTTCTGTTTAAATATACCTCTAGCTTAAATATACCTCTAACTTAAATATACCTCTAACTTAAATATACCTCTAACTTAAATATACCTCTAACTTAAATATACCTCTAACTTAAATATACCTCTAACTTAAATATACCTCTAACTTAAATATACTTTCTACTTAAATATATTAAGTTTTAAACTTTTAGAGGTAAATAGTAGCTGTAGTAAAATGTAACTAAGTAGGTCTAGAGGTAATTATACTACTTAAATAGAAATGTAGTTCTATTCTCTTATTAGTAATAAATTGTATATAATGTAGAATATTCGAACTAGTATAAGTAGTGGTAGTTCTAATTTTAAGGCTTTAAATTAATAACTAAGAGTAAGTATTTAAACCTTTCTTCCTACTATTAATTTAATCTTCTCTTTCTTTCTCTTCAACTAGTACTATAATAGAGATTGCTGCAATTTTAGAGATTACTAATCTAGACGCAATTACAGATATAGAAGTACCTAGGCTTTTATTTTAAAATAAAAAACATTTATTATCTTCTTAAATAAATTCAAGTAATTTAGACTAGTTTAGAATTAGTTAAGAAGTAGACTTAGGTCCTTTCTTTTAAAAGAAAACTATAGTATACTATTGTTATTTTATTAGCTGCTATTAATTATAAGGTAGGACTATTATAAAAATAAATATTCTAAGTAGAATAACTTTAGAATTTAACGTTCCTACTTTATTATAACCTAATAGCAGTAAGCTCTAGACGTTATTTAGATGTAATCGGTAGTTGTAAGAGTAGTAGTTCCCTTCGTCTATTTCGTCTATTCCTCTTAATTATCTTTAAGTCTTAGAACCTAGGTTTAATATTATTAATTCGTTAAGGTAGCTTTTTTATATAATTTTTCCACTAATATATTACTTATATTTTTAACCCTAGTAACATCCTTTTAAAACCAGCTAACTCGAATATAAAATAATAATAATAATAGTAGTAATAACAATAAAATAACAAACAAAGAATAGTTCGACCTAAAATATTCCTCCTACTCGAATATAATTCCCTCTTATAAATGCCTTCTACCTAAAATATACCTCTTACTCAAATATAACTCTAATATAGTTCTTAATTAAATATGCTTTAAACTTAAATATACCTAGTTTATAGGTATAAAGTAACTAAAATGCAAATATAATTAATTTTTACCTATTATATACTTCCTATCCTTATATAAAATCAACTTAAACTCTTTATTATACAATTTTCTAAGAAACTAAGCCTTACTAGTTTAATTTATAAATCTAAAGCTAGTTTATAACTTAAATTACTAAGAGAAATCTCTTCTTATAACTATACTTTAGTTATTGTTTTAATACAACTTAGTTGAACATTAATAGATATCTACTGTTTATAACCTCCTTTCCTTCTATATACTAAATCAAGAACTACACTATTATATATTTTACCTTAGGATTTCTAATTAGTAAGAGTAAATCTAATAGAAAACGCTACTTACGTCCTTGTTAAATTTTCCCTATTACAAATATAATAACAATTTAACTTACTACTAATTAGAAAAATTAGTACTTCTTTATTTGTAATATCTTTAAAATTAAAACCGAATTTAATATCTAATAGTTTAAATATAATACAACTAATTAGAGAGCTACACAAAGTGTATAGATTGTTTATATAATACTACAAAACTTTAAATATACATTAGTAATACTTAAATTAATTCTATATAAATTTTAACTTACTTAAATTATCTTCTAAATTAATAACATTTATATCTTTAATATTTCTGTACATTCTATTTACTAAACCTACTACAATATTCTAATTAGATAACATAACAGCTAGTATACCTTTTAAATAGAGAAAAAAACCTAGCCCCTTCTAAGCTTATGTTTCTTCTATATAAAGTATTTCTTTTATTAACTAAACGTAATTAAAATTAAGAGGTAAATTAAGTTTTACTAGAAATATATATATACGTTAGCTTCTTTTAATAGTAAATTCTTAAAGCTTCCTCTAATTAATATTCTGTCTTCGAATATTAGATTTTATAATCTAAATCTCTAGAAAATTTTCTCTAAGAGCTTCTTATTTCGCAACTATTTAACAATTTAGTTTATTAATATTATCTTAAGTTATTTCGTATTATAATACCTAATCTATTAGATCTTAATATTCGATGTTATTAGCTTAACGTATTTAATCTATTAAAATAATAACATTTGTAAAATACTCTTATAACTCTTAACTAATATTAATTTCTCTAGAAGTTTTCTTTTATAATAGTATACTAGTAACAAGTAAAAATTAATAAAAATTACTAAGAAATATTACTAATAGTAACCCTCTAAAAACTATATTACTATTTAAATTACTATTCTATAAATCCTAATATTGTCGATTAATTTTAATTAGATCCTTTTTTAATATTATACTACTTATTTTATTAATAATTAAAATCTATTATCCCTAAAGTTTTTGTTTTAAGTTTTAACTTAGTCGTTGCTTTAAGTAAATTTAATAATACTCTAAACCTAAGAGCTAAATAATAAGTACAACTACTAATATTTACAGCTACTGTTCCTATTATAGTAATTGAGAATGTTATATAAAACCTACTAGATCTTTAGAAATTTATCTTCTACTATATAACATCTTTATAGAACTACTATATACAATCTATCCCTTCCCTAAGTCTCTAAATTTCCTTAAGGTAGGACTAATAGACTAACTACATCTATATTAAGCAACTAAAACGATACTGTTAATATTAAGCTATTAAAGGCGTAGTTTAAGAGCCTCTTAAAATAAAAGGCTAATAAGTAGTAAGAGGAAAAGGCGGGAAATGCTAAAATTACTATAATAAAAGAAGAGATTAGCTAAAACACACTAAAAATATCAGTTTACTACACAAAGATCTTAGTCTACTCTGTCTTATAGCGTTAAGGGCTCTACTCGAATTTTATATAATAGGATATTTTAGTGTAGAACACTAAAAAAAAAAATTAGGGAGTAGATAAGAATACTAGGAGAAAAGTATAACAACTATAATAAAGGATATAAACCTAGACAAGGAGGAGGCCTAGCTCCTTGCCCTAAAATCTAAAGACTTTTCGGATTTTACATATAATGTAATAGCTAGGACAGTTGCTAGAGTTGTTTAAGAAGTTAATAATAAAATAAATAATACATAGAGGACTATATTTTTACAAGTAGTTTTTAAAACCTAGAAGAATACCTAGGTAGAAAAGAAAAACAAAAGAAAAAATATATTTTTTTAGGTATATCTAGATTATAGAGTAAAAGGAGGATTTAGTATTTAGCGGAGTATACAGGATAGCCTTATTCTTAAGCTAGTATAGTAGTTTTTATTAATAGACCTACTAGAGATTATAGACCTTTCTTTCCCTTTACACTCTACTTTATAGTATCTATAAAATGTAGAGTATATACTATATCTATACTATAGGCGTATATTCCTAGTAGGTTTCCTTCTCTTAAACCTAACTCCTTGTTTACGAGTATAATAAGAATAGTATAAATAAAAATATACAGAGGGAAGAACCTAACCCTTTAATTCCTTAGCACATCCTAGATTTAACAAGTTATCTAGTTGTTTACCTTAACGCATCTAACAAAAATATCTATATAGTATACTATAGATATAATACTAACTTAAATTATATTTAAGAACTTTTAAAGACTATTAACAAAAGTAGTAGTAAGTATATTATTACTTCTAAGCTATAATCTTATAAGGGCTTTTGTACCTAGTGCCTAGGATCTATAAGCTAGGAATATTAAGATAGTTAAATCCCTAAGCTTTACCTCGTCTTTAATAACTTAGTCTACTAAGAAAGCTATTAAAAAAGCTTTATACAAATCTAATTTTTATTAATAATAAGATAATAATTCAATGTTATTTAAAATCGCTAACAAAAACTAGCTATATCTTGCGTTAAAAAAACTTCGCTAAATTAAGGAAGTTACTAAGAAAAGCAATGTAGCGGCCTCCCTAGGTAATTAAGAGATAAGTTTTAGATGTATATATTATAATTCTAACCTACCTTTAGCGCTGCTATATCCTTTGCCTCCCTTTCTTAATAATATAGTACGTTTCTTTGCGGGTAAGAAACTAAGGTAGTTTCTCGCAAGGCCTATTAATAAACTAAGAGCGAACTATAGCTAGGAGTAAAGGTATAGTACCTATACTATATTTGTATTTCTACAGCTAATATCTATAAGACCTTTTATAGCTTATTAAAGCAGGAATACCCTAAGGCTATTAAATCCTATAAAGAGTAAGGTAATTTATTAATATTAAACTTATATAAAATAGAATATAATATAAGCAGGATATAGAAGTAGGCCGACCTAGAAGCAATTAATACTATATTACTAGATAACATAGATTAGAGTACAAAATTCTATATAAACAACCTATTTAGTCTCGTAAATTAACTCCTAGTAGGATATTAATTAGTCTTTATTTAGCTAAGCTAATCTAATAGTATATATTAAAGGTTACTTATACAGTAAAATAACTTGTAACTAAATGTACTCTATAATATTCCTCCTTATACTAATAACCTTTTAAACCTAACTACCTTAAGACTTTTTTAATATAAGTTATATTCTTCTAGAAAGTCTTAAGAAGGTTATCTAGAACTACTAAGATTAGCTCCTACTAACTGCGAATAATTACAATAAGGAGTATATATTAGATATCTATATTAAGAGCTATTAATAATACGCTAGTATAGATATTAAAATCCTTATATATATACTCTTGTATATATTTATAGAACGGAATTTAGGTAGAGAAGCATCGAGCTATTATAGGTAGGTCTTCTATAGCAGAGAAGTTAATCCCTCCTATAAAGCTACTAGTAATAGTAAAGACTGCGTAAAGCTACTTATGTTAGTAACAGTAGGTAATTAGGTATAGAGTAAGCTTATAGTTCCTATAGGAAGGTTAAGCGCCTTATAAGAACTAGTTTAAACTATTAACCTATCTTTAAGTTCTTTCCTAATTCGATAGAGCCTTCTTATAAGACTAGTTATAGTAGTAAAATAGTAAAGGTTTTTTTTTTAGTAAGTAGAAATAATAGCTAAAGCTTCTTATATAACCCTAAGTATCTTAATAAACTATTACAGCTAAGGTTAATATATAGATCGATATATATACTAGTAGGTGTTATATTAATACTAACTAGTGTTTAATTATTAAGAATATATCGAGATGTTTGTAAGTAGCTAGGGATATTTATCTTAATTAACTTAGTTTAAATATTTGTAATATAGGATACTATCTATTAACTAGCTTTAGAGGGGCTTATAGCTTAGTATAAGATGTCGCTTACTATATAGAAACAGCTTTCGAAGTTATTAGATCTATTAAGTACTAGAAGGTCTTTCTTATATACCTAAAAGTCTATATATTATAATATACTATATATAACAGCTGTAAAGGCCTCCTATCCCTCGCCCTTAGGTAAGATAGTCTTTATAATAACTAGAGGTTTATCCTAGAGCTTAAGTTTCTATTTACTTGTACATTATAGTATAATAACATTAATTTCTTTAGGAAGGTAATAACACTAGTCGAAGGAATTTCTATTAATTAACTTTACAAGAGGAGATGGCGTTTTTATATAGGTACTCTAGTAGGTCTTTTTATAGTCTCGCAGTCTGCCCTCTTAAATCTAAATATAATAATCTAGATATTCCTTAAGAAGATACTAGTACTTAGCGAGGTAGTCCTTAATACCTTAATAAATATTATAAAGCTAATTATAATAATTATATAACTTCTTTTTCTAGACTACTATAGTAGAAGAAGCTTAAGTAGCGGCTAAGGGACTAGTATTATCTATAGCGTAGAACCTAAGTAATAGACTTAATAGTATAGTTGTAAAATAATGTAATTATAAGTAATATAACATTAAAAGTAAAAGTTAGAGGTAAAGTAAGGGTATTAATATAAGTATAAGAAATTAGTGAAAGCTATACTCCTGCCCGCTATCTACACCCTATAAGGTATAGATAACAGGGAGTAAGATTAATTATATTAATATACAAAAGAGGGTAGAAGGGCTAGATAACTACCCCTAGTTGAAAAAATTAAGTTACGCTAAACTAGTAATTTACTAACAAAGGTAGGTAGGGAACTTGATACTACGAATTTCTTCTATTTTAGATCCCTTATTTAAAACCGCTAAAGAAAAGTCTAGCCTTATAAATGTTCTTAAAAAAGTATTTAAATTTAAATCTTACTTACAAAGAGGAAGTATAAAGATCTAGTATATAGTATTAATATTAACAAATAATAATAACAAGGTTTACGTATAGTTATATATATTATTCTAACATTAATATTATTAGGTAGTTATAATTAAGGTCTAAGAGATCTAAGTTAAACTTTTAATTTTAATGTTAACTATAACTAAGCTAATCTTAAAAGGCCTAGACACTAAAGTATACTATTAACCTTGATTATCTATTAACTGCCTCTTAATTTAATACTAAATGTACTACTATTCTTAATTATTTCTCTACTCCCTCTTAATTTAATACTAGGCTTAATTTCCTTTATAGCTCTTGCTTAGTAGTAACCTCCTTATTGCCCCCTTTAAAGATATTATATATTATAACTTTATTGTCTTTATCCTCGATTTTAGAAACCTCCTCCTCTGCGTCTAATCCTAGATTAGCGAAGATTTAAGTAGTATTTTACTAAATAAGTAATAATATCTTAACGTATTTACTATCTATACTAATTTGTACTTTTATACATTCTATAAATAATCTATTAAACGAAGAAATGTTGCTTAGTTCTATATAGGCAGGAAATAGTAGTAAGATTTACAATAATAAAAGAGATAACAGTAACAGCAAGGGGGGGGTATATAATCTTAGTGTCGAAAACACTAAAAATGTATCTAGTAGTAATAGAGTAGATCTAACCCTCTACTAGCAACACCGACGACGAAAACCTATCTTTTACTTATCTAAGGGGGTTTTTATATTACTTTAGTAGGCGATTTCCTTGTACTTATTAAATTCTTTAAGGCTAAAATCTCTCTAACGTTTTGTAGAGATTTCTAGACAGTAGAGGGGCTAAATAACTATTTTAATAATACTACTAGTGCTTAGCATAAATACATTAAGTTTAAGGATAAGGTAGTAGCAACTAGAGGTATATTAGATACTAATAGTTGCCCTTATACTATTATAGACCTAAGCTTACTCTATATAAGAGTTTACTAATAGATACAACACAAAGCTAATAGTAGCTAAGCTACTAGGGCTAAAGTAGGAGACGTTGTTATAATAATTATTCTTACTTATAATAAATAGCAGCTAGGGGTTTAAAGTAGCCTAGTAAGCATCTAGCTTAAGATAAACAATCTAGAGATTAGCGATTTTATAGCCTTACTACACTAATTTCCTAAAGAAGTATAGGTAAATGTATTATTAACTACCTACTATATAGTAGTATTTACGGATTATATTAAAATAGACTAGTAACCTTCTAGGTAGGTTTAAGTAGTATTATTACCGCTAAAAATAGCCTTCCTAGCTAACTAGTTAGTAAGTAAGAGATAATTTAACCTTTGTAAGTAGTCTTATTAGATTATTATTAGGACTTAGGAGAGATAATTATATATAGTTAAAGTTACTATAAGATAAGCTTACTATAGCAACTTAATTAACTATAAATCCTTACACAAGGAGTACTCCTTATTTATACACTAATTTACCTTAAACAACTAATATTTATACGCTTTTATTACGTAGCTTAGCGGATTACCTATTTATACTAACTAATTCTATAGCTAGAAGAAGGAAAGAGTTAAATACAAATATATTTTAGCGTAATATCCTTAAATCCTCCTAGTTAATAGATAAACAAGATTTTATAGTAGAAATTATTACTAAAAAGTACAAGTTCTTTAGTAACTAGGCTATAAACTTATTAGTAAGCTATTTTATAGAAGTAGTAGAACACAATGTTTTGCGTAAGAAAGCTACTAGAGACATCTTATAGTTAAACACCCTAAGCTAGTTGAAATATATTAACTTCTACTGTTTCTTTAGGTTAATAATTCGATTACTAGATAACTTTCTAAGATATTATTAGAGGCTAAGTACCTAAGTATATTTAGACAGCCTTCTAACTATAAGAATCTTATAGAAAAATTCTAATAAGTTAATAGAGAATATAACTGTTAGTTTTTAAGGAGCTACTATAATATTAGTATAATTAATAGAGGGGGGAGGAGGGGGGAGGTTATTAGTATTTTAAAATCGAACCTAATAAAAAAAAACCTTAAGAAACTAATCTAGATAGTAATAAACCTTCGTAGGTTACTATCTTGTGTAAGAAGAAGTACTATAGTAAAGTAATAAAGATATATAAGATTCTTGTATAATATTTCCTAATAAGATAGTAAAACTCCTATAGTATAGTCGAAAATAAAAGTTTAGTACGCGATTCTCCTCTCTTCTACTTTAGTGTATTTATACCTACGTTATCTATATAATAAATCCTCTAGCTTGTTTTCGAGGCCCTCTACTTTACTTATTATATTAACATTATCTACCTACTTACTCTCTAGTATTCTACTATATTACTATTGTTATCCTTCTCTTATTAATTCTACTATACAATATAGCAATTAAAATAGTATAAAGTCTTAGATTGTAGTCTTGCTTGTTTAAAGTACATTTACTAGCTCTACGTCCTTAAATACTTAATTGTTTTATAACGTTTACACTAATATCGTTTATAATAAATTATAATAAAGAAGTAGTTAATTTTGTGGTTAATAGTTTTCTTTGTAAATAATTATATATATAGAGGTCTTTTTTTTTTTTTTTTTTATAACGCTAATTATTATTAAATACTAGATTACCTAGTATTATATTAGATTAGTTAGCACTATATTAGATTAGTTAGCATTAAATACTAGATTAGCTAGCATTATATTAGATTAATCGGCACTATATTAGATTAGTCAGCATTAAATACTAGATTAGTTAGTATTAAATACTAGATTAGTTAGTATTATATTAGATTAGCTAGCATTATATTAGATTAGCTAACACTATGTTAGATTAGTTAGCATTAAATACTAGATTAGCTTAGTAGTATATATTAGATTAGCTAGTACTATATTAAATTAGTTAATATTAAATATTAAATTATAAAAAATAATTTTTTTATATTTAAATTAAATTAATTATATAAATTTTAAAATAAATTATAAAATTAAATATATATATATATAAACTTTATAATAAACTTTTATAATAAAATGTTTATTAAAATATTTATTAAAATACTTCTTTCTTTTATTATTTAACTTTTAAAATAAGAAACTTTTACTTCTAAGACTATGCTAAGATTTTGTTAAGGAACTCTAATCTCTTACCCAACCACCTACCTACCTTACATATAGGGCAAGACTTCTTCTCTATTATACCTCCTTCTAAGAAGCAAACACTACCTAAAGACTTATCCTTTTATAATTATAAGTTCTATACCTACACTAACTTAAAAAACCTAAGACTTAGGATTTAGATAAATATTTACCTCCTAATTATTTTTTATATATATAAAAGTTTTCTATTAAGTATCTAGATAATTAGAAATAATTAAAGCCTTTAGAAGTAATATAGTTGTTTACTTACTAAAAAGGTAGCTAACTTTTTTGTTACCTATATACTATCTACCTTATATACAAGGTAAGACTTCTTCTCTGTCGTACCTTCTTCTAAGAAGTATACTTTAGGGGGGGGAGGGAGATGTAGCTCTAGGCTATAGGAATTTATAGCTTTACGTAGTACTACCCTCGGTGCTTAAATTTAGGGTAACTAGTATAGTGTTGCTGCTTAGGCTGTAAATAGTTGCTATAAACTAGTATATATATAGATTCTAGGGAAGCACCTTTGTTATAATTTAAATTATAACTTTAGAGCCTCTCTTCTTATACTACCTTGTAACGTAGTCTATATTATTATTATTTATTTAATATTATAAGTTCTACAATTTAGTCTAGAAAGCAAAGACGTTTACAGAGCGAACTATATACGTATAAGGCTAAGGCTAACGATTCTAGCTATTATAGAGGCCGCTCTTTTAATAAAGTAAATTAATACTACTAATTAATTAGATTTCTTAGATTACAGGATCTCGACTCTAGTTGTGTATAGTAGACCTAGTAATCTATATAGTTATTTACAGGAGATTTTAACTTATCTAAAGATATACTTCTACTATATAGTAAATAGTTTTACTTATTACTATTCTACGATAATAAGTAATAGTAACCTTTAATAGTTACTTTATACTAAGCTTCTTAGCAGCAATTAAAGAGTAAGTAGATAAAAGAGTAAGAAATCTACAATACTTACAACCCCCCTACATCTAACCCTCTATTTAACCCCTCTATTTAAGCCTCTATCTAATCCTCTACTCCTCTACTCGACCCTCTACTCGACCCTCTACTCTACTCGACCCTCTATTCTAGCCTCTATCTAATACTTTAGTCAAGCCCCTATTTAAGCCTCTATCTAACCCTCTACTTAAGCCTCTATCTAATACTTTAGTCGAGCCTCTATCTAATATACTATCCGAGTCTACCTCTAAGACTTTATTTAAAAATCTATTTGACTTTACTACTAACTTAATAGCGGCTCCTAGTATTAAAGGTAGATCTACTAGATTAAGGAAAAATATTAAGGATTTCCCTTATATAGATAGGCTAATAGAAATAGCTAGGATACTTAGCCTAGAGACCTTATTAGATTACTATAAGGAGGTAAATAATATCTAATTAGAGGTGAATAAGGTATTTAAGATAGATATTATTTTTAATAAAGATAATAATAAGAACAAAAAGACTACTAAGTTATTAATATAGCTTAAGGAAAAGAACAAGGCTACTATAATTAATATACTTATACTATAACTTAAGCTATAGACTAGAAAGTTCGGGGCTTTAAACAAGAGATCTAAAATACTATAGTAGAATATATATCTAGATATTAACTATAAAGTAACGTAGGATATAGCTACTATTCCTCTGCCTCCTAACCTATAAGATAACCTATCCCTTAGTGGCGTTAAGAGACCTAAGCTAGATATCTAGTATAGTATATCTTATAAAGCATAGAAAGGTAAATAAGATAAGTAGTACGTTTAAGTATTAAGATAGGTTTACTACGTTACGCTTAGTATTTTATTTCCTTTCCTTACTTTAGAATATACTTAACCTAGGAGTAACCTAGAGTATTATTAGATCGAGGCCCGAAGGGATAGAGTAGTAATAGTCTATAGTATCGTAAAATTTAATAAAAAGTATATAAAACTACTACTAGCGAATACTACTTAGCTAAGCCCGGAGTTAAAAGAACTACGTCTCCCCGAAGTAGTATTTACTATAGTAATAAACCTTAATAACATAGAAATTTATATCTACTAGCGTAAGCGGAGAGTAGCCGGCTAGTTTAACAAGGTATAAGAAGGTCTTGTACATAAGGGGCTAGATATATAAGAATATAAGAACAATAAGGGTAATAAGAATAGGGGGGGTTAAACAATAGTATAGAATAAAAATATATAGGGACCGTTGATAGGTAAGGGTAGAAATATACAGGGATTATTAATAGGTAAGGGTAGAAATATATAAGAACTATTAATAGATAAAGGTATAAACATATAGGTTAATAAGTTAAAGTAGGTTTACTTAATACATAGGGTCGAGGATTTAGTAGATCTTATACAAAGATATTAATAAGATATATATAAGGTATATAAGCACTTTTAAATAATCTTAGAATAGGGCGTTATTTATTAACTTAAAATTCTTTAGATAATAGTTTAGTTAATGCAAAAATAAAATAATATAAAGTTTAAAGGTAATAAGTACAAGGCCCTTACAGGATAGTAGCGTAGCTAGGTTAATAGAAGTAGGTTTTCCTACTTTCTAATTAAATTAAATATAAATAGCTCTACATAGTGTCTTCTATGCTAGCTAGGTAGCTGCTGTTTGTGATAAGGTGTTTTTCCTAAGAGTACTAAGCAACTATTACTTATTGTTTTTTAACCTAGCGCTGTAAATGTTATAGTAGTAGTACTACCTCCTTACCCCTACCCTAAATAGAGGTTATTAATAGTATCTATAAAGTATCTATATACTAGATAATCTAGTATATGTAGGTACTTAGGGTATAGAGTTATATAAATACTAAATAAGTAAGTATTTATTAATTATTAAAATATAAAATTATAAAAAGCCTCCCTCTCTAGTTATATATTATTAGAGAACTTAAATAATAATTAAAGTAGACTTGAATTTTCTACTCTAAGGCTTAACTAAGCCTTATTTATACACTAATATAGGCTGCCTAGAAGTAGTTACCTCCTTTCCCCTTGTGCAATTATATATAGCTTAATTTTATAGCTTAATTTTCCTACAAATGCTCTACTAACTAGATATATATAATAATTCTAATTCGAAAGTAAGAGATTCCTTGTCTAGGTAAAATTAAAAAACTTTTTAACCTTAAAATTATTATTGATCTTACGTTTCTTTTTAAGTATCTTTATATATATAATATATTTACTATTAGAAAGGTTATTAATCTCTTCTTCCTTGTTAAAGCTAAGATTATTAAAGAGCTTTATACTTTGATCCTGTAAATAATATAAGAAGAAGACCTATATAGATAAGGATATAACTTACTTACTCTTTCTTGAAACATACTTTATTAGTCTTATCCTTTTCCTCTAATGCCTCGAAGAGCTATATAAAGTAAATATAAGTTGTAAACCTAGGGGGAGAGAGAAGAGGGAAGAGAGGAGACTTATAATATTACGTAATTTATGCTTCTTCTCGAGTCTTCGTTCGCGGCTTCCTTCTAAAGATTTATTAGTAGATAGTAAAGCAGATTACTTTATACAGCAACTAACTATCTATTATAAGTATTTAATAGTTTCCGGGTTCTTTTTTAACATCTCCTAGGCCTGCTTCTAATTAACGCTAAGCTTACTTAGCTTCTTCTTTAAGATAGGTACATAAAGCTTATCTTTCTCTAATAGGATCTTCTCTAACTCTATTTTATTACTAGATATATTAATAGATGCTAGGTATACTAGTAGAGCGGGATAGTATGTTATTATAGATACAAAGCGCTATTATAGAGCTAATACGCTGTAGTAGAGGTAGTGTTGTTGTAGAGGTAGTATTATTATAGAGGTAGTGTTGTTGTAGAGGTAGTGTTGTAGAGATGGTAAGTTTAATAGGTACTAGGACTATGTAGGTAAAGGTAATTTTCTTTTAAAATTAAATGTTAATACTAAGGTATTTTAAACATAGAAGATAAAATAATTAAATTTACTTTGTTACCTACTCTTTAATAATTGATTAAATTTATTATCTTATAGAAAGATAAGAGTATGTTTAGTATTAGAATTAACTATAGCTTCTTTAGTATCTACTATGTAAAGAATTTCTAGTAAATCTTCTTTAAGCCTCTAAAGTACTTAGAAAACGTTTCTTTTTAATACTTTAAGAGGTATATCTTTTAGTTCTTAAGCTCTCTGCAGATATTCTAACAACTTACTAATTGCTTCTATTACTTAATAATAGCTTTAATCCTTAAGTAGTAGATATCGAAAATTTATATCTACAAATAATAAAACATCCTTTAAAGGCATTAATAGGGGATTTATAGTAAAATTAGTAGAGTACAAAGTAGTGTAAGTTTATATTAATTCTAAATATATGTTATTAAAGTACTAGATAGTATGTACAGAGTAATATTATTCTATACTATATAGTATAAAGTATATTTAGTAATCCTTATTTACCTACCCTTCTATCCTACTATACTAAGAAGTATTTAAATATTTAAGATTTAGAATTCGATTACTACTCTAATATTAGTAATAAAAGATAATAAAATAAGTTAGTTATATATACAATTTTCTACTATAGTAGTATATAATATTAAATTTATAGTAGTAACATTTATAGCTAGTCTAGCTATCTCTTCTAGGTCTTCTTAACTAAAACTATTATTAATATCTTTACTGCTATGTTAGATAGAGCTTAATGTAGAAGTGATATAAACTACTTACAAGGAGTTAAATCCTTTTAGATAAGTAATACTATAGCCTTAAGCTGCTGTTTTAATAACTATATTAATCTATACAAAGTAATAAGAAGTTTACATTTCTTAAATATACTATTAGATAGTTTAGGTATATAAGTAGATCCTAGCTCCCAATTATCTATATAATTAGCCTAACGCCGATGCCTAGTACTATTATCCTAAACAATTTCTATAACTAAACCTTTAGTTTTTAAACCTTTGCTTAGATTAGCTAGGTACTTTCTTAACTTCTCCTCTAGAATATAGCGTATTATAGCATTAAACTCTTAATGTCTAAGACTAAGTGCACTATATAGTAACAACTATTCTACCTCTAGCATTTTATCCTTTATAAGAGAGTTAGTATCTTTTTAGGTAAATTAAATTAAATTTTTCTGCGTATCTATCTATGTAGTATTTCTGCCTCTTATTAATTAGAGTATATTTAGCTTCTCTATAACCTATAATATCTTATCTTTAGGGAAATCTAAGTTCTCTGCTATTAATAAACTTTTTTAGTGCTTTAAGAGTTAGAAGTACAAGACTAAAACCTAGCCTTTTACCTTTAATACATCTTAACTTAGATTTCGACGATACTGCTCCTATGTATCCTCTTATAATAATAGAGGGATCTAAAAGTAAAAGGTATTAAGATCGTTTAAACTAGCACTAACTTTACAGGAGATTTTACGCTTTTTGTCTAACTTCGAATCTAGGGCAGGGAGGGTTCTATAGTTTAGCCGTTTCTGCGCAGCTATTATATTTTAATTTAAAAGAGTGTTAAGAGATTGTAAATAAGGCTTTAAGGGTTAAATAATAATCTAGGATTAATGTTATAAGATTAATATAGTAGGGTTAGTTATATAAAGTTAAATCTTTATAAGTAGGTAATTAATATTCTATATAGTATTAGCTTTAAGATAAATATCTAAAGGTATTATTATATACTTATAGATGTATTTTTAATGTTAATAGATTTTATAAGTCTGCTTAGGAAAGACTACTATAACAAACCTACTATAATATCGCCCTAACTATAATATACTATCCTTCTATAGAGTAATCTAATATCCTATAATCGCTTTATAAAGTAATTAGTTCCCTATCTTAAGAAGAAGGCGTAGGCCTTAATATAAGGTAGAAAACCTAGCTATTATATAGAGTATATACTAAGACTCCTACTAACTTTAGATGCTGTTAAGGTAAAACAAAAATATACTAGGTTGTATAAAAGTAATATAAAAGTTAAAAATACTATCTTTTTATTTCGATTTCTAGTTACTTAATATATTTTTTTAATTAGAAAAACATAAAGAAAATGTTTCTATACTATAGAACAAAGTTTCTCCTATAGTTATATTATAATCTCTCTTCTAGCGCTGTAGATAAGGTAGGTATATACTTACGAAAATACTAGCTTAATTAGTATATTTCTATTCTATATTTATATAAAAATTTTAATATTATTAACAACTTCTTATAAAGTTAAGGATTTTAAATATTAAAGGTTTTGTATTTTAAAGACTTATAATTTACAAGGGATTTTATATTTCGGGGATTCTATATTTTAGAGATTCTATATTTTAGGGATTTTATATTTCGGGGATTCTATATTTCGGGGATTCTATATTTTAGGGATTTTATATTTCGGGGATTTTATATTTTAGGAATTTTATATTTTAGGGATTCTACTTATATTTTAAAGATTATATATTTTAAATGTTTTATATTTTAAATGTTCTATGTTTTAGATGTTCTATGTTTTAGAGGTTCTATATTTTAGAGGTTCTATATTTAAAAGGTTCTATATCTATAAAGAAAGCCCTAGTATATTAACGTAAAGCTATACCTTTTAATTTACTATATCTTAATTCTACCTATCTCTTTTAGGTAGCTTACTTCGAAGAAGCTCTTTAAGAAGTATAGCTAAATCCTTAAGTAAGAGATGTTTAATATACTTTAGTAGATTGTTCTTCCGTCTTAAGACATCTATATTTTTATTATCTTCCCTAGCCTTGTCGAAATTTAGGTTAATAATTCCTTAAACTAGCTCTTGTACTACTTTTATTCTCTAGTCTTTTTAGATAAACTATAATTAGTCTATATATAATTTAAAAAAATCTAAGCTAACACTAATTCTCTAAGAATATTCTTATATCTTATTCCTTAAGGAGATAAAAGTACAGTTATATAGTTATAAACCTTATTTATATAGTACTAGATAATTAATATTAGCTAGAGCTTGATTTAAGTAAAAATCAACTATCTCTACCTTAGAATATTACTTATAAAATAAAACCTTATATAGTTATTAAATAGCCTAGAAATTAAGGAATATAAGCTTTAGAATAGGCTCTTTAAGATAGCTAAGCTACTTTATTCGATTTAATTACCTAATACTTTATATACTACTCTTTTACCTTAATATAAGCTATAACTTGATATAATATACTCTTAACAAGGGATTTAAAAAGAGAATTAAGTAAAGCTGCCTATACTGCTTTTAAAGCTTCCTTAAGGTTCTTTATATCTTACTTTATCTTCTTATTTAATTTTATAACCTCTAGAAACATCTCTATTACTAGCTTCTTAAGTATCTACTAAGTATTTTTAATAAGGTTAAGGTCTAGGGAATAGGGAGGCTAATCTATTGTATCTATCCTGTTTACTTTAAATTACTTTCTAGTAATATGTATAGTATATATAGGGACGTTATCCTACATAAAAATAAGGCTGTTGTAATAGTATTAGAGTACTTAATCTTTGAGAACTACAAGGTAGGAGGCTACTAAGTACCTATTCTTCTTTAATTTAAAGTTGCGGTCTATTATATATAACTTAGACCTCTCCTTAGTTCCCTAAAAGGCTGCCTAAACTATTACTCTTATATCCTTTCTCTCTTCTTATATATTATAACTATCTCTAGCTTTTATTTATTAATTAAAAACCCTATTACCTATTCGGTTAATTTACTAAAGCCCTACTTTATAGAATACTTATTACTAAACATATATTTTCTCTACTCCTCGATATCCTAATATACCTAGTAGCGGTACTAAAGAAGCTTTATTTCTACTACTTTCTTTGTTAACTTAGGGCGCTTCTTTATGCGCTAATAATATATCCTATTTGTATAACAAAGGTTCTTAATAGTAGAGTTACTTATTTTTAAGGATGTTACCTCTTGTTGCTAGTTGAATATTATCTTAGGGAATAATCGAATATTATATAGTATTATTCGATTATCGCGCTCTAAGTATATCTTTAGCTAGCTAGGTCGAGGAAGAGATTTACCTTCTACTCTATAAGAGTCTTAGGAAATAGTATATTACACAGCTTAGCAAGAGAGGTTATACTTCTCTATAAGTTTAGCATGTAATTTCCTAGCTTTAAACTCTCTAGCAAGCCTCCTACAAAGATATAGTAACAATTTAGACCTACGAACTTAATTCCTAGAAGCCTAGGCAAGAGGAGTACGTTAGGGTAGCATAATAGTAGTATTATTGTTAGTAGATAGAAAAATTAAAATACAAAAAGTTGTGTATTTACGCGCTTTAGCTAATATTAATTGTTAGTTACTATACCTCTATTAATAATAAAGATAAGTACCTCTAGACCTAAGGTTTCTGCTGCTTTATAAATCTACTACAAGTATTAATATATATTATATAACTTTAATAGATTTCTTCTTACCTTATCTTTAAGGGTACTAATATATTTCTCTTACTAGCGATTTTATTGTAAATTCGCTGCTTACTAAGCTCGCTTTCTTCTATTACCATCCTCGATTACATTAATGTTATTATTATTAAGTAACGTTATAGGTAGAGTCTTCTATTATACTTATTATTCTTCTAATATAGCTTTTTAAAGCCGAGAAAGATACTCTAAGCCTATCCCCTGTGTATATAAGTACTCTTTAGGCATAAGTTTATTTAAAAATATATAGCTTTTATAGTTGTTCTATAAACTTAGTCTAGCCCTAGTTCTACCCTATATATCTACTAGACGTTTTTTCGAGTATATAAGGACTCTATCTAGGTCTACATTATCTATAACCTAGATTTATTTAAGCTCTTTGTAATACTGCTGTGTTGCTTCCTTAGTCTTTTGTTTTGTTAGTTTTATAAGTAGTAAAGATATATAATTGTTTTCTATATATAATTCTATAAGAGCTTTAGTCTAGTATACAAAAAGGATGCAATAATATAAACTTTACTAGGAGGACATTTATAAAGTTATATATTAATATTAGTAGGGAAAGAAGACTTTAACTTATACGTACCTTGTTTTAACACTAGACTATATAATTCTAGAAGAACTATAGTAGTTAAATTACTTAATAGATTATAGAGCCTAATTTTTAATTATAAACTATATCTTTGTAAGTTTATTTCCCTAGAATATTTAACCTTATAACATTTGTTAGTATTATTAAATCTTAAGACCCTAAACGCTAGATAGAAACTAAGCTATACTATATTAATAAAGCTATAAATTGATATTTATCTTCTTTAACTAGACTATAATATTCCTCCACAAAAGTCCTTAGTAGTAGACTCTAATAATAGCGCCTCCTTACAAAGAGAATAAGCTTATCTTTGCTTAGAAACTTAGTATTTCTTAGAACCTATTCTCTTCCTTATCTACGCAGCATTCCCTAGAATTCTAGGTAGTACTATAGCTTTCTCTTTAAACTATTAAATACGCGCTAAAGCTATATTAAGAGGGTCTTAAGAGCTAAAGGCCTCTTTTGTTTCTTATACCTAAATCCCTTTATTATTCGTAGATAGATAGTTATAGGTAGATATTAAGAGCTAATCTAGCCTCTTATTTAAGCTCTCTAACTTCTTAGTTATATTCTAATTTACAATCAAGGATAATTTAGATCGAAAAATTATTAAGCTTAGGCTTAGGGTAGGTAGAAGTATTTAAGTAGGTAGAGTAGGTGTAGAGTATATTTTAATAAGTTGTTTAATAGGTCTTTATAGGTAATGTATTTAGCTGCGATCGAGTATTAGAGGGCGTCTTTAATAGACTTAGGGTTTAACTTAGATATAACTACTTATAGGCGTTAGCTAACTATTAGATAATATAGCGCGCTTAGAACACCTACGGTATATAGGTAGTACTTAAGCTATTCTCTGTATATAGGAAGAGGAATTTTAGTATTACTAAGGAGGATTCTTAGTTTTTAAGATCTAATACTTAGTAAAACTTTATATACAGCTTAGTACTTTTCTATTACCTTAGTAATGTTAGGGATAGATTACTATACGCTTTGTTAGTAGCTGTAAACGATCGAAGTAGAACTAGGAGTATATATATAAGATCTACTATTTTAAATACCTTTAATTTAATTTTATTATAATAATATTAAAACTAAGATCTTAAAGATTATATTAACAAAAGAAGGTTAATAGTTGTAAGGGGAAGAACCCTGTAAGTTGAGTAAATAAAGTAGTTTATATTACTTATAATTTCGCCTTCTACTAAGAGATTAACTAAACTACTTCTAATAACATTATCTTTACATTCTATACTACTTTTATTTTAAGATCTACGTAAGTTAGTTTTTTATCTACTATAATTAAACAAAATACAAAGCTCGAGGAATCTATAAGTACTATATAATTGCGTTTAAAGGTATTTACTAATAAGTATTAGCTTTAAAGCTTAGATCGAATAATACAATAGGTAGAACTTATTTTAAAACGTTTATTAAGCGCAACTATATATCTCTACCCTTAAAAGACTTAAACAACTTTAAGAGAGGAGTTACTTTAATATAACGTAGATACTCTACTAATAAGCTATAGTTCGCGATTCCCCTTAAAGACCTTTAGCTAAACAAGAACTAGCTTTGTTTTAACAACAAAAACCCTAATACCTTAATTACTAAGCTTCTTATAGAGCAGGATTCGAATAAAGAAAGCTAGATTATAGTACTATACTATGTATTAACTCTAGTATAATTAGCTACTCTAACTAAAAGTAATTTTAGACTGCTAGAAGACAAAGAAAAGTATAGCATTAATAGAATTTTACTACTTAGGGTTATAAGAAAGTAATCTATCGTCTAGTCTTAAGCTGTTAAGGATAAACTTATAGCTGCTATTACTAAGCATAGTAGCTGTATAAAGGTAAAACTTAGGAAGGAAAAGTAGGCTAGTTTAAAGGAAGACATTAAGTTCTTAGACCCTACTTTTAATAAAGATATTAAGGACTATCTTAATAATTATCTTTGTGTATATACCTAGAATACAGAAAACAGCTTATTATTAAAAGGAGATCTAGTTCTTAGTAGTAGTAGCACTTAGAGATTTAGGGTTGAAGTTAATAATAATAACGTAGATAGAAAGTTTAATAAGATAGTTAAACTAATAAGCAATTTTGCGGCAACCTAGACTAATACTTAACGCTAGATGCTCTTTAACATTATTGCATCTATACTACACAAGTCTATTAAGGATAAACTAGGCCTAGAAGAAGATTATATTCTAACTTAAAAAACTACTCTACTAGTATAATATCTACTACATAAAAACGCTAACTACATACCTCTTAGAGCTAGAGATGTCGAAGACTCTAATTATACTATTAATACTACTTACACTAGTAATATATTACATAGAGCTAGAGATACTAACAACCTTAATAATACTATTAATAAATTAGAAGAGATGTCTTTAGATACTCTTACTTATTTCGAACCCTCTAGTATAAAATATACCTTTATTTTTTATAGAATATAAGCTAAATTTAGTAGGTTACAATAATTATCTTAATGCCTAGTCCTTTTTCTAATAGTACAATGCTTAATATAATTAAAAAAAGCCTAAGAGAGGGAGGAAAGGAAACTCAGCTTCTAATAGTATTTTATAAGCGTCGAAGAGAATTAAATACTAGGTGTTTTTTATTTCTTTTTAGACCTTAAATATATACTAGCTTATTTCTTCTAGCAAGGAGTTTATAGGAGTTGTTGATAAGGTAGAGGTAGTCCCTTATAGTATAGGTTTTTTCTGTATATTAGTACTAAATTTCTATTAGAAGAATTTAGAAGAATTAAATAATAGATTATTATATTTTAATATTTATTTTCTGCTAAAGAAGCTAGGTAAATAGTATTATATATTTTTTTAAAGATAGCTAATAAAGAAATATTTAACTAATAGTAGATAATATAAAAACTAGATTATCTAGTATTAATACTAACCTTAAAGTAGCTAACACAAATACTATAAATACTAGATAATCTAGTATTAGTAAGCTAAAGCAGCTAACACAAATATAGGATTATCTAGCAGCTTAGTTATTATATCCCGGCTACTTTATATCCTTAGTGTCGTAAATATTTATAATTTAACAATTAAAATACTAAAGTAAGTTATTATTATACTATATTAATTGCTTACTAACTTATACAATCTTTATAGTTTTATATTTACTAGCCCTACACTTTATTTTTATACTATAATAGAATTACCTTAGATAGAACTACCTACAATAAATTACGTTTAATTATAGCTTAGGCGTGTTCTAATAAAGCCCTTATTTATAAGATTTAGGCTTAGATAAAGTAAAAGGAGTTTATAGAAACGAAATTTAGTAGTTATTACTAGGTAGGGGAGAGAGACAAGGCTACGCTAGAAAGTAATAGAGGATGTTTAAGAAGAGTATCTACGATTAGGGGATATTTTATTTATAGATATAGAAGCTCGCTAGTAATATACTCTACTACCTTCTACTTAGAGAGAGATAGTACAATATATACAGCGGAATAGCTTTATTAAGAAGTTAATTTCCTAGAACTAAGAGGTAGTATAGTAGCTATATAACTATTTAGGTGTTAGATAGTCTTTAAAGCTTAACCCTAATTTTATCCTTCTTTGCTAAAATAAGATTAGCAACTATATCTATATAAAACCTCGCTTATTTTACGCCTAGAAAATATATATAAAGGTTAATAATAAACTAAGGTAGCAGCTATAGATAGTATCGTAGCTTAAACTAGGGCTAGGATAGTAATATAAGTTAGAATCTAGAAATAAAGATCCCTTACTATAAGAATTACACTAACTTAAGTTAGGTCTTAGTTCTATTATATCTTAAATAGATTCTTCTTAATCTCTACGCAATATAGAAATAGCATCGCCCTTATTAAGCTATCTATAGATTAGCTTCCTTAAGGAGATACTACTAGATAAACAAAAATATAATACTACTACTTATTATACTTTGTTGATAAATTAAGGTTCTATTTACAACTATCTTTTATTTATATTATAATAGTCTCCCTTACCTTAATTATTATTATATTTATCCTTATTAGAACTAATAAGCCCTCCTTATACTAGTTCTCGTAAACCTTATATACTAAGAATAAGCTACTCTACGTCTAATCTATCTCTATCTTAATTTTAAGGTAAAGAGGAAAGTAATAGCTATATATAATTATTAAGGGACCTATAACAAACTACTAATAATAGTTGGAATATAGTAAGGTTTTTTATTAGTTTTATATATATATATATTTCTTTTTATAGTTTTTAGCGATTATAGTTTTATATTTTATAGATAATATTAAGATACAAAAATGTATAATTTATAATACATCTATAATAGCTTTAGGTTACATTTTTAAGTCTCTTAGAGATTATATAATAATAATATACATCTAAGATATAGTATATATTAAAGGATATATTTACTACTAACTATATAAATCTAGCTTAAAGATCTTCAATCTTACTAATAGTACTAGAAACTTTAGTACTATCCTAGTTTTTAATAATAAATAACTTAGTTATTTTAGTAAAAGCTCCTTAAGTATAAAGCGTTTACTATATAGTCTCTTTAAGCTCCTATTAACTATCTCTTATATTATCTAGGGCTTTGTTTAATTCTTAATTCTTAATCTATTACTTATTAGATTAGATATCTTAAACTTGTTAGGAATTTTTAGTAATTAATTAATAATATATATTATAAGAAGATCTACTAAATCTAGTTTTTTCTAGTAGCTCTAGCAAAGGTTCCGCTTAATATAAGGGGAGCATTAAAGATTACAAGCCCTAGTATTAATAGTCCTAAGGCATCGAAAGCTCTTTGTTATTATTAAAGGTTTCGCTCTCCCTTTATTCTCTGCCCTCTATGTCTAATTTATTATATTCTAAGTCTATTATCTAAGGATCTAGTATTTAATAATTATCGACCTCTATATTACTCTCTATATCGCTCTCTATATCTACGTCTTAATATTTATTATTTATTGTAGGCTTAGGCTAGTGTAGTTAATAAGTACTATCTTAATAAGGAGGTATAGTAGATAATCTATAAATTATAATTAGTTAAAAAAAGGTAGTAAGGTAAATAATAAAACTTACAAGGGTAGCCTCTTAGTAGTAGATGTAAGGATCTTTACTATAATAACATCTAATAATTTAGGTAGAGAAGGGTAAGAATTTTAATTTGTGTTCTTGTTATAAACCTAATTTTAAGAGCCTAGTATTAATAAAACAATACTATCCTATAACCCTAGTATCTATTATAATACTTACCGTAAAGTAGTTATATATATACTCTTAAAGCAATCTTTAAGAATAAAAGCATTCTCCTAGAACTACGGCTGCTCTTAATAATATATAAGGCGTTAGTATATAGTTGTTTTTCGGAATAGGACGGGTATTATACAAGGATATAGTAAATCCACTCCTTTGTAGTTTTCCTTAGTTAAATAATACTAAGCATAAAACAACTAAGAATTAAATTATTCTCGGATTCTAGATAAATATATAGTCGGCCTACTATTATAGCTCTTAAAGGTTACCTATAGTATTATTTATTAACACCGTCGATTTACCTTTATAGAAAGTTCTACTTACTAATTTTAAGGGTAGGGGTTTAGGGGCTATATACAATTACCTATAGGATTAGTTAATAGCGTTATATATATAATAGTTATACTCTAACTTAGATAATCCTTAGGGTAGTTACTTAGGGAGGTTTATATATATATAATATTATATTCTATTGCTAAAGCTATATATAGATAGTACTTAATCCTAGCTTCGAAAATCTATGTTAAATAAAGACGAAAGAAGAAACACCCTTAGTGTATAAACTAGAGTAGGGAAGAAAATAAACTAGTTTAGCAACCTCTAAGAAATATTATCCCTTACTACCCTTATTACCCTTACTACCTATATTACCCTTACTACTAGCCGTTATACCCGCCTCCTAGAGATGTTTATCTAGAACAAATTTATAACGTAAAGTAGTAATCTTATCTCTTAGCTAAGTAATCTAGATCTACTAATCTCTAATCCTCTCCTTTTGCTCCCTTATAATACTTTTCTATCTTATAACCTCCGCCTTTAGCTTCTAGATTTCTTCCTCCTAGGCAAGGATAAGAATATTAGTTTAGATGCTATATTAAAATAGGACTATAGCGGTTAACTCGGTGCTATATAGGCTTATAGTATTAGCTTAGGTAGTGTACTAGGGTAGAACTCCTATAGTTAGGTTGTTGTTAAGCGCTACAGCTTACTACCGTTCCTGTAATAAGATTAACTCTAGGTATTATAGTTAGGGAGGGTATAAACCGCTTAGCGTTAGTTAAGCATAGTTAAGTAGGTCTTTTGTCCTACTAAGATATATATAATAATATCTAGATCGAGCTAAGGTATATATTATTGTACTATAGATAGCTTATTAAAGTAAGGGGTAATAGTTACCTACAGCTAATACAAGATAGCGTGCTAGGTAGTGTAGTAAGGTCTTCTTATTAGTAGATAAAGTAAAGTATAGAGGTAATATTATTTAGATTAGAGCCGAATTATGTAATAGTAGTATTAATATAGGCTTATTAATCGCAGCCTAGGGAAGGTAAGTTACTTATTACTACTTTTCTATTAGTGTCGAATTTCCTTTAATAGATATTAAATCCTAGGTAGCTATTAAGTTAAAGCTAAGATTAAAACAATCTCTAATTAAAAATACTACATTTAAGCTTAGTAGATTAATTTGTACTTACTAATACTCTTTCTTGTACTCTAGAAGTATAAGTATATTAATATTATTATATAAGTTTAATAAGAGGTAGATTAAGTTACTTATAGATTCCTTAAGCTAATTAAAGAAGTTCTAGGTAACTTAAGTAATACATAAGTTAGCTCTTAGTTTACTAAGTTTTAGCATTAGCTTCTAAGGCCCTAGTTTGCTTTAATTGTAGTTTGTTTACCCTATATTTTAGTGTCCCTTACATTTGAGGAGTACTTATTCTTAGCTATTTATATCTACTTTTAAACTTTGCGCAACCTACTTCTAAGTCTACGATTTGCATTTATATCTTTAGTCTATACACTATAAGCATGTATTAAGTCTACGTTTATAGTTATATTTTTAGTTTTACTTATCCTAAGCAATAGTACTTAAGTAAACACTCTCCTCCGACTTATTAAACTAGATAATATAATTAGTAGCAAACAAATGTTACTCTTAGCTCTTATTAGAGGATTAGTAGTTAAGGTCTTCTTTTAGCTTCTAAGTAGTAATAAATTTAAGAATATAGATTAAGTAGCCTATAATATCTAATAATATACCGCTAACAAAGAGCTTATAGTAATTAAGGAGATTCTTATATACGCCTAAGATAATCCTGCACTACAAGAGGTCCTTAACTATAAACCTAAGTTAATCTTTTAAGTCTTATACTCGTAACCTAATATTATATATAATACTATTACCTATTAACAGAGAGTAAGTTATACTAAATAGTTGAATTATAGTACTATTAAGATATACTAATTAGTAGACAAAGGAGGAATAAAACATAGGTATAGAGATAGTTAATTACAAGGCGCTTAGTAATAAGGCTTACACAAAGAGTCTGTAGAGTTATTAAAGTTTTAGAGGTTAATAAACGAGTTTTATTAAAGAGGTATTAAAATATATAGGATTAAATACAAGGTTGAAATGTATAATAATACAAGAAATAGACTTAATATTAAAGAGACGCCTAATTAAAGCTCTTGTTGTAAACTTAGAATATATATAAATAGTCTAGAAAACAAGGGATTTTTAGTTGATTAATAAGTTAATAAAAATAAGAGTTTATATAAGATTATCCTCTTCTAAGTCTAATCTTTCTAAGAAGACTTATACATCTATAAGTTGTTTACTTATAATTTTATTATCTTCTAAAATATCCTCCTTACTAGTACTACTACTATTATTACTATACTCCTCTATACTTTGTATAAAGCTATGTAGCCTCTTACTACTCTTCTCTCTATAACTAGATCTAAGCCCTAGTATAATTAAAGTCCTTCTTTCTATAGTTTCTAGGTTCTTATTAGTTAAGTATATTACTAGTATAGAGAAACATCTAATATACCTTGTAGTTTGTCTTGTACCTTTGTATTACCTTTCCCTTAAATTATATTATAATATTTTAATGTATTTTATCCTATTATTAAAGCATCTACAATTTATATATTGCGGCAAATATTCTAACTAGGATAGTCCTCTAGGGCTTAGAGTAAAGTACTAATATAAAAGTCTAGATGTTCTTATATCTAAGTTGCTAATTAAACTTATTTAAGTAAGATATATTTCTGCTCCTCTACTACTTAGTCTACTTAATATACTACATTAATACATCGAAGTATATCTTAGTTGTATAATATTAGGTTTAGTACTATAAGGCCTAGGCTAGTACTCCTAGCAATATTGTAGTTTTATAACTACTATATAAGCTCCTTATTAAGCTCCTTCGGGGTAAAAGTACTAATACTTAGCTCTGTAGGCTAAGTTTTAAGTAGTAACTTCTTAATTAGTTTGTTAATATACTTGATTTTATGTTTAAGTGTTAGTAGCCTTTGATTTATTACTATAAAGTATTTAGTAGAATCCTTAGTCCCTTAAATATATACCTTAATATTATAAAACTCTTATATCCGAGCTAATAATAATCTCTAGATAACTACCTTCTCTTTATAGATAAGTTCCTACGTTTGTATATTACTATATATATTCTAATTATAGCCCTTATATTTCTAGCTACTTCTCTCTTAATTTTCCCTTTAGAGGGCTTCTTTAGCGGTATAAATAGTATTATCTCGCTACTATATTAAAGTTCTTACTCTAAGAGGGTAACCTTTACTTCTTAGAACTATATACCTATACTAAACTATAGGATTATTGTTAATAGTCCGATAACCAACCTTATTAACTAGACGATACTCTAAGTATAAAGCTTTAAAAAGTTCCTAATATAGCTAGCGATTTTAAATATATCTTTCCTTAATATACTTCTTATTATACTATTCTTTTTATAGAATAGTATTTGCTTAAAGTACTTAAACTACATTAAGATTACTATCTAAGAAGCCTTTTATAATAAGATTTAAAATAAGTACTTCTAAAATGTTATTATACTATTTAGCTTATATTATAGCTCAGCTCTACCTTGTTTACAGAAGTATACCTAGGGAGCGGCGTTACATCTAGCCTTAGTATAATATCTAGTATATAAGTAGTACTTCCTAGTAATATACACTAGATACCTAATATAGAATAATTAAATAAGCTTTATTAAACTAATCCTGTTCTACCCCCTCTCTATCTAATAGTCCTAAGCTATATACTTAGGAAGGGCTATATTTAAGTTAATAATAGAGAGCGTATCTATAAGAATAAAACCTATTCAACGAAAATATAGCTTAGCTAACTATATCTTAATAATACAAGTAGTTATAAACATAAGGCCTAAGTTTATAAGTAATATTATATTATATAAAAAAACCTTACGCTATTTAGTAGTAGGTCTCTTACTACCTTAAATAATTATAGTATATATAAGAACTTTTCGCTGCGGTAGGTATTAATATATCTAACTAGTATACTATGCTTGTAGATATAATTAATAAGACCTGTTTAGTCTAAACCTCTAAATTTACCTAGTTGCTTAGTAGATAAAAGTGCATTATATTTATAATTACAAACGTCTACTATATCTTTATAATAATTACCTACTATATCCGTTTAACTATAACTTTCTGCTACAGTTGTAAGGTATAAAGCTATTATATATTAGTATAGTACTAGGAGGAAATATAATAGTATAGTAGTAAATACCTTTACAAAAATCTTAGTTGTTATTAGAAGGCTCTAATACAAATAATAGCCCCTTTAGAACTTCTTAATAAATATATCTACTATACCTTAGCTTATAAAACGTTTTTATTAGAAGTTACTATCAAAGTATAAATAATATAGTCCTTAGTTATCTATAGTATAAGTAAAGCATAATAGATATATAGTACTTAGTCTCGTAGAAAAGCTAAACTTCGATTTTAACGCTGTAGATCTTGTAGTTAGTTTAGTCTACACTAGACTAAACTCTCTTTCTACCTTAATCTAGTTAAAATATATAGATTCTTAAAGCTTCTTAAGATATAGAACCTTTATATTTATATTTCGATTCTAGTACAACTCTTGTAAACCTAAGGTAAATACCTACTTTAACAGCCTCCTAAAATTTAAAATATAGTAGGATAGCTTAATAAGATTAATAGAGAAGGCTAAGACGGGATTTATCGGTGCTATAATTATATAAGTAAGAACAACTAAAATAAGACTAGATACTATACTAGATAAGAAAAACCTCTACACTACTAGGGCACTAGATAGTAACCCTATATAAGAACAATGTTAAATTTCTTTATACTAGTAGCTTGTAATAGTTAATTAATGCTAATAAAAGAAGACTTAAAACCTAAACCTAAGAGATTAATAAGTAGTACATTAGTTACTAGCCGACTATATATTATAAGATTTCCTGCCTAGTAAATATTCTCCCTTTTAAGATCTACTACTACTAAAATCCTATAAACGTTTTTCTAATTTTATAACATCTAGTTATAGCTGTCCTTATTATATCTACTACGTTAAAGCCTTAGATTAATAGTTTCCTAAAGAGCCTTATCGTCCTTATCTCCTATAATACTATTATACTTAGATATAAACTCTACTATAGGCTTATAGATAATAGTATTTTATATAGTATTGTTGTTTTCGGGCTCGTAACTTATTATTTTCGTATTACCTTAAATACCTTCTAATATATACCTACTATTAAGTTCTAGAAGCTACTATTTTAGGACTTTGTTCCTTTTGTCCCCCTTATAGACTCTCTATATATTATCTTTACGTTTCCGAGGTAAGGATTAGGATTACTAAGGACGTTGTTTACTAACTATATCTACTTATAGCTTTGCTTAAATAAATACAAGAAGTATAAACGTTTTAGTTAGCTAAAGTTAGGCTAAGTAATAAGTGTCCGATTTTAATTAGTTAGTTATTATAGAGATAGCGTAATATAGTACCTATACTATATTGTAATTATAAAACAAAGGTATTCTAAGGATAATAGTATTACTTTCTTCTACTTTGTAATATAAAAAAACCTATACTTCTAGAGTATACCTATATAAAGCACAATAATAACAGCTTATTTAGACAAAGCTATCTACTTATATATTATGTTATAGATAGAAACACAGATAGCCCCTATTATTAGTAGATATTAGTAGAAACTTATCGATAACTCCTTAGTAGACGAGAGGGCAAAGGTAATTAAGGAAATTAAGGCAGTGTAAAATTAGTTATATATACAGTTACTTATAGTTAGATTAATAAAGTTTAAATATATAGTAGTAGGTACAAGGTATATAGTACTAGCAGACGTCTAGATACTTATTATATATAATATACAATAATTTAACCTTATAAAGTAGAAGATAAAAACTAGGCATTTAAAAAACAAGATGTAGACATTATACAAAGGTCTTAGGATTAGGCATCTATAGAAGGAATATATTAACAAAGACTTTACTATATTATATTAGAACAAGGTAGATATATATTTAAGGACAAAGGCTCGCTCTTTTATATAAAATAGCATATATTAAGTAACTAATAGAGAGAAGGATATAATCTAGTAGCTATAGACTACTATATAGCTTTACCTAAGTTAGGATAGAAACTAGCGATATCCTTAGGACACAGACTTAATAGAACAATTACTTAATATATAAAGTTTAACTTTCGATTACTAAGCCTAAAACTATACTAGCAAAGAGCCTTATACCTAGAATTCTAAATTTAAAAGATTAGGTTTATTATTTAAGCTATTAAATTAAGGAGTTTTATTTCCGTAGGTATCCTAGCTAGATATAAAGATAGACCCTAAAGTTCTTACCTCTAATAGCTTTACTATAAATCTAAAAAAGTATAAACTAGATTACACTAAGGATACTATTGTTTTACTACCTCTTAATCTAAAAAACAAGCTTATATACAGCAACCTACTTTTGTCTATACTACCCTTACAAGGTCTTACCTAACTAGCGACTAAAAAATTAAAAGCTTGTAGTCTATTTTAAACCCTTCTTTATTAATTTCTAGTTTAATAATATAAATTAGTCTATAACCTAACATTAAGTAGTTTAAAACTTCTTATTATAAAGTTTTATTAGATACTTGAACTTTATCTTTAGTTTATAATAAAAATATATATTTTAATTATAATATTTCTCTAGCTTTAGTTTTTAGTGTTAAGGTATAAAATACTTTCCTGCTTTAGGTTAAAAATATACTAATTTAAATCTAGAATAAGATAAAAATCTCCTTACTATAAATACAAAGAGTAATAAACTATAAAGGAAGTTTTAGGGGAGGATAATATAAGTACTATAATAGTATAAGGTTAATTTAAACGCTTAGAATTTAATTTTATAAGTAGTATAAGATTATAAATATTATAAAAAATGTTTAAACAAGATATCTTTAATATTTTCCTTAAACTACTAAATACTACCTAGCTTAAGAAAAAAGAAATAAAAATAAAAGGAAGCTCTTATAAAGATAGTAAATAATAGTTGCTAAAATAGTAGTTGCTAAAATAGTAGTTACTAAAATAGTAGTTACTAAAATAGTAGTTACTAAAATAATCTAGCAACTACTAAAAGTATCTTTAATTAACCCTACGACTAGTGTTTAATCTTACAAAATATATCTTTTCTTGCTTTAACTAGTAGGCAATATTACGCAGAGTTTTATTAGTACCTTTACTACAGTCGCTATAACAAACTACCTACCTCCTCTAGAGTAAAGCTAGATTTACTTATATTAGTAACTAGTTCTACACTAAGTTTCTTATACTCTTCTAATACTAACTTAGTAGATAGCATCTTTGTTTATATATTATTAGTTGCTTTTGTAAAGCTACTTCGTAGTATATTGCTAACCTATCTTTGTAGAGTATTATAAGAGGGAATCCTATAACTAGTATCCTTATTTAATAGTTTTAGCTCTAGCTCTACTATTATTACTTTAACTATACAGGGATTTTTATAATATTAGAACGCAAAGTTACTATTCTTAATATAGTGCTAGAATACAAGAAACCTTATACCGGTCGAATTAAGGATTCTACTAAATCGTCCTCTGTAAGTAGAATAATACTTAGCCTTAGTATACCTATAACAACTATTAGAGTCTACAATATAAAATATATACTCGAGGCCTATAGTATATAGTTTATATACCTAAATATCTATTAGTCTATTATTACTAGTATAGGATTTTATACAATATAGTATCTTCTCTTATATAATATTTAGATATTTCCCTAGTTGCCTCTACTTTAATAATATTACTTACCTTTTCCTCTTCTCTATTTCTGTAGGTAATATACCTAACTCCTTAAAGTTACCTAGCGTAACCTTAAGCGTCTTATATTCTTGTTTCTAGTTGTTACTAAGCTTAGCTTACTCTACTTTAAACTATATAATACTAAAGCCTTTCTTAGAGTACATCTACTTAGAAATATATTCCTATACTTATATAGTCTTTGTATAACAGAAGTTGTTCTAATTTAAAGGGCCCTGTGGTATTACTATATAGAGATCTACTAAGTGTCGGAAAGTAGTGCTATTAATAGTGTTTAGACTAACGCTTTATACTTATAAAACTTATTTAAGACAATTAAGGAATTCTTGTATAGCTTTCTAGACTTCCTCTTAAATCTTATTACTTATTTTATACCTAAGATCTTCTATTATTAAGCTATAGTTATCCTTGTAGGTATTATCTATAGTTTTATTTACAATTGTTAAATTTATTGATTCTCTCTTAGTACAAGTTGTTAGTAAGAAGTTAAGGAGGTATAATAGGTTTAGTCTTTGTGTATTTAAAGGGAGGATTAGTATATATAGCGATATATATAGTAGGTTATCTATAATATATAGGAAGTTACTATTAAATAAAGGTAGTACCCCTAAGTACTAAGTAGCACAGCCTAAGGCAATAGGGTATAGATTACATAGAATTCTTTATTACTTAAGTACCCTAGCAGAGAAACTACTAGATAATAGTATTACTAGAATACCTTTATTAATTAAGGTTGTTTTATTTCTTTATAAGCTTATTTAATTTATATAGCACCTATATCTCTAATATATTCAACTACAGTGTAATTAGACTTTTTGTATACTTATATACAGCTTTTACACAAAAAATTAAATAGCTTACTATTATTAATCTCTACTAGCTAAGACGTTATAGTTCTATTACTACATCTAAAATAAAATAAGGGGCGGTTTATTTTCTTATTACTGCTATATCCCCCTTCTTATATTTTACTTACTTTATAACTAGCTGTTAAATAGTAATTATAAATATAATTAGCTATAGTAGTTACCCTTGTAATTGCTTCTTATTACTATATATATCGGATATTCTTTAAAGCTTAGAATATAAGATATATAGGAGCACCCCTCTCTGCCCTATTATCTTTCTAGCTCTTTGTTTACTTTTTACTAAATAGTTAGTATAGTATAACCTCGCAGAGAGGGTAGTACAAAGGCTGCACCTATAATTAATTTCTATATCTATGTACTATTAAAATTAATTAAAACTACCTAGGTTACTTAGTTATAAGGTTCTCGAGGTCTTATACCTACCTTATCCTTGCTATAGATATACTTGTTTTACAACTACTTTGTTTACTTATCTTACTCGCTTCTATATAAAAATTTTTTAGTCTAATAATAACTATAGAGATTTAGGTTTTACCCTTAACTTACTATTTTTCTTAGCGGTCTTTGTTTCTTCTTAAGCTACTAACTAAGCTTATATAGATTATATTATTATTGCTTAACTTTCTATCCCTATACGTAGTCTTATATATATATATATTTCTTGCTTAAAGTATTTAATAGCGGTTATAGTATAAACTTATTATAAAGCCGTTAGTTTTTAGTTAAGCAATATTCGATTATTATTAGCTATTACTTAGCCTACTGTTTAACATAAGTATTAATTATTAAAGGGAGTTATTATAGCATCTTAATAATAGTAATAAAAGCTGATACTCTAACTACTTCTCTAATAAATTAACATCCTATATAGGGCTAACATTTAGGTTCTATAGAGCATATATAAATATATATAGGATTTATATAATTTACTTAGTCTTTACTTTTACTTAAAACTCTTGTTACCCTTTAGTACTAACAGCACTTATATACTAGGTACTTATACTACTAAACTAGAGATACTTAATCGCTGCTAGAATAATAGACAACTATAATACAGGCTAGGGACTTATTATAAGTACTTTATATAAGAGGTTTAAGCTTAGTTTAGTTTATAGTATCTACTACCTATATAGTGTAATATAGATACTTAGTAGAGGGTCTAAGATTAAGTCTTCTAGACCTCTATTATTATACCTAATATCTCTAAAACCTATATCTAGTATAATAACTAGTTTATTATTTAGATTTTATAAGAAGGTATAGAGGAGTCTTAGAGAAAGCTAGTTTTAGTTAGTATTTAGGTACGTTCTCTTATTAGATATATATTAATTAATATTAATATTAGGCTAACTTTAAGTAGTATTATAGTTCTTTAGTTTCTAAGGCTAGTAGACTAGTTCTATTTAGCTTATTAATAGGGTAGTCTAATAGTATTAATCTACTATGGCTATTATAGGTTATAATTATATTAGGACTTTTATAAAACTTAAGAAAATATTCTATAGGATACTAGGATAGCTTATATCTTTTAGATTTATTTATATTTTTAACTTTTATAATAGTATATTTATATAAGTAAGCTATTTTTTAAGGTTATATTTAGCTTAAGACTAAAAAAGTAATAATTAAGGAAGTTTATTATAGTTTTTTTAATAAGTAATTTAAGTATATTTTAATTACTAAGTTTTTAAATACTATTAATTATATTTACTTATTAATATTAATTACTTATATATATATTATAATTAATAGTTTTAATTTAATTTTATTAAGTTATATTAATTAATTACTTAAATTATTAAGTATATATAAGTAAGAGCTAAGGTAATTTATAATTATTAGTTATTATAATAAGAGTAAGGTTAGATTACTAATTATTAGTATATAAAGAAGAGCTTAAGGTTACTTAGATACTTAAATTATAAGAAGAAGCTAAAAGGTTACTTATTACTTAATTATTAGGTAATATTAATAAGGTACTTAAGATACCTAATTAGGTTATATAAAAGAGCTAAGGTTACTAATTATTAATTATATAGGTAGGATAGAGAAAGGTTACTTAAGCCTAATTATTAGGTATATAATAAGAAGAATTAGGATAGAAATAGAGGTAACTTAGATACTTAATTATTAGGTATATAAGAGAGAAGTATTAGTATATAGAAGAGGCTATTATAAGGCTAAACTTAGATAGGTAATAAGAGGAGGTAATAAGGCTTACTTATATATATAATATATAATTATTAGGTATATAAGGAGGAAGGGCTAAAGTTACTTAGATACTTAATTATTAGGTATATAAAGAAGATAAGGTTACTTAGATACTTAATTATTAGGTATATAAGGAGGAAGGGCTAAAGTTACTTAAATACTTAATTATTAGGTATATAAGGATTAAATTATACCTATATAATTATTGTTTTATAGGAGATAATACTAAAGGTTCTACTTATAAAAGTACATAGATATTAATTATAATATAAATAATAAATTAGAGATATACTCTTTATCTAACACTAATTACTAATACTACCTAACGCCCCTAAAGATAAGATTAATTTTTATAAAAATTACTTAACGTCTTATTTATATATACAACTACTCCTTAGTAATCGACAAAGTACACCTTTTATACTAGGTAAGATTAACTTAGCTTTCTCCTCTAGGTTACTAGTATATAATATTATACATTCCCTATGTTTCTTAAGACGGGCTTTGTATTTTTAGGATGCAATTATCTTCTATATACGCTAAGTAGACTTTTTTAAATCCCCTAAACTTCGATAAACCTTATACTATCTTAAACCTTGTTAAGCCTATTATATACTAGGAACTATTAAGAGTTTAGTTCTATCTTCGCGAAATACAAAGCTATCTCCGTCTAAATACTAGTACATAGTATTAAATATAAAATTATCTATATTACTAATAATGTTGCTCTAGTAAGCCTTATAGTTTATATATATTATATATATATTAAAAGATGGTTTAATAACTAATAAAGTAATTATTTCTAGAACACTAGATACAAAACTTAAAGTAGGGAATAGATGTTAATAACTTAAGTCGCCTACTACTATAAGGGAGGTAGAAGCTGTGCTTATAGTAGCAGGTAAATAAAAGCTTAATATTAATCGATTTATAATTAATAAGGTAGGGCTAAGGGTTAGAAAACTTATATGTATAAAACTTAGTAATATCTGTATAGTTGGTTAATTATACTGTAGAAGTATATTATAAGGTAAAATATATATTATTTTTATACATCTCTTACTTATATAGACGGTAGATAAACACTGTAATCTAATGTTAAGTAAGTATTGCTTAAGATAAAGGTCTACTATACTTTTCCTCTAATACTATAATATTCTATTACTCCTCTTTAGATATACTTATAATATTAATATCTTTAAATTTAAAGAAGCTAAATTTTCGTCTTTAGACAAAGTATATAAGCTATAAAGCAATTAAGGCGAATAGAATTACCTATAGATACTGTTTACAGATGCGATAAGCTAATAAGAGCTAAATCTAAGAGTTAGTAAAACTATATATACTCTATAAGTAAATAGACTTACTCTAAAACTAAAATAAACTTATTAATATTTAACCTTTGTTATTATAAGCTTTCGAATACTCTACTCCACAGATATTAGAGATAGTTTTAACGTTAAGTACTAAATAAAATACCTTAGTAGGTGTAAGGTTCCTAGAAAAACAATAATACATAAAGCAGAGATCCCTTTACCTTTACTCCTTAAGTTACCTAACGCTCTACTACTATTTTATATTAATTACTCTCCTCTTAGGCATAATCTAACTTATTACTATATAAATATAGGGGGGAAAAGGTTTAAAATAATATTTTATATAGAATACCCTCTACTAACGAATTTAAAGGCTTTAGTACAATAAATTAAACCTTGCTAGACCTTTAACTATAAAGGAGAGCTTTTTTATAAAATTCTACAGTCTAATCTATAGAAGAAAGCATTGTAAAAATATACTAATAATAAGGAACCCTGTAATAGTAGACGTAAGTATAGGTAGATAAATATCGATGCTAACAAGGACAAGCCTAAGGATAAGTCAGAGATAGTTAGAGGGGAGGTGTATATTACAGCACTATATAATTAGTTATCTACAGCTTAGCTACAGAAGGTAGATAAGGTAAGTTTTAGCTTTCTAGCTAACTAAGCCTTATAGTCTATACCTAGTGTACGAACTAACTTACTTATAATAATACAAAGATACTTAATATTATAAAGTACAAGCGCTAAACACCTAATCCGATTCTACTAAAAGGATAGTAATACTTTAAATTTAAGGGACCTCTTAGATATTAATTAAAAGTTTATCTTAAAATAATTCTATATAATAGCCGAGTTTTATAACTAAACTATTATTGAGGAGTTAATACAAAGACTCAAGATATATATATAAAATAGTAGAAAAGTATATAAGAACAAAGGATTCCTAAGTATTATAGAAGGGAAGCTTATATAGTCGAAGGAGTGTAACAACTAGAATCTAGTTGTACTCGAGGACAAAACACTAAGTAAGGAAACAGTTAAAATATTAATATAACTATTTAAAAGAGCTATAATAAGTATATAAGCTAGAAAGGGTACATTTTCTTAAGAGTAGAAAAAGTAATTACACTAAGCTATTAGATGTACTACCTCTATAACTATAGGTAAGACTACCTTGTAAATACTAGTATTATAATATACTAAATATAATACTAACTTAAGATTCTTTACTGCTTATTAAATAAGAACCTACTCTAAGTCTACTATAACCCTTGTTAACTTTAGAAGCAACTAGTAGCACTAGTGTTACTATGTAGAGTACTACTAATAGAAAGTTTAAAGAGGCTAATTAAGAAAAGGCCTTCGGAAAACCTCGACAAAACAAACGCAAGTATTAAGAAGTAGGGATATATAGTAGTCTTACACTATAGAAACATTATATATTATACAGTATAATATCTATACTATTAGATAGTTATAAACCTAAGGTATTAGTAGTAAAATTTTATAGAATATAAACTTTAATGTAATTCTAAGGTAGTCTAACCTCTTTGTTCTCTCTACTAAAGTATACCTAACCCTAAAATTAAAAACTAATATAAGAGCGAAATTTAACGACATTAGTTACTTAAGGCAGAGAAAATTTGTTATAGAAAACAATTAACCTATTATTACATTAATAACTAATTTTTTATATAGGGTATATTTAAATTCCGGTTTTAAAAAGGAGAATAAAATTATATAATATAGTAACTTCTTTATATTACCTAACAAAAAGGTAACAAAGATTTTATTAGCTATATATTATGTATAACATTTTGTGTAATAGCTAAGGGTAATTAGGGAACTACACACACGCTTTTCAAATATAAGTATTCTTAACAATAAAGTATTTAATTTTTAGCCTTTAAATTTATTAAGGCCTTTTTATTGTAAGTCTTATTTCTACTATATTATAGAGTATATAAAATCTAATATAACTCTAAACTAGGAAAGACTAGATCTAGATCTAGATATAATATTTATAGTAGTATAGAACTATTCTATATTCTTTTTCTTTACCTTAGTATTACTATTGTTAGAAAAAGTTCTACTAAGTAATTTAATATTACTATCTAAATTATCTAACTCTAGACCTAGTTCTATTACTGTACATATTTTAATAATTTGCTCTTAGATAAAAAAGATATATTAGTAGATAATTACTACTATAAGTAGAACGGTTTATAGAGTAGGGGAAATTACCTATTCTTTCTTAGTATCCTTTCTCTGCTATTTGTTAGATTTCGCAAGTTCTATAGTAACCTATGTTTATAAGTATATATTAAAGTTAAAGCTATAGAATAGATCTATATACTTTTTTTATAGTATCTACTTTTTGTTTCTCCTTGTACTTAGTAAGTAATTGTTTTATTACTATAAGCTTACTTACTATTATCTTCCTCTTCTTTAAAAGGCGCTAGGTAATTTCGATTTCGGTTTAAATAACAGCCGAGTTATTAACTACTTCCTAAATGTCGAAAGATTAATTATTAACTAGATAGTTATTAAGAACTTAAAAGGTATACTTTTAATCTTTAGATAAGATCTTAAGCTTAGATTTAGTAGAATTATCTATTTTATTAATATAGCTAGTTATTACATAGAAGTTTACTAAGATTTTTAACTATATTAATATTTTAAAGGATTTATAGAGTGAAAGTAAGTATATTATAACTGCTTTACGAATATAATCTTTTAAAAATTAAGTGTAATCTAAGAACAATAATAATTTCTCTAAACAATACTAGACTTTACTAATTCTAGCATCCTTTAATTTATCTTCTCTCTACATTAGTACAAGATAAATCTATTAAGGTCTTATAGCTACCCTATTATATCCTGTACATCTTTTTATTTAATAGGAAAACTTATAAGAGATAAGTATTACTAGATCTTTATTTATATTAATTATCTACCTACTAGGATATTAGACGTCTCTGTACTAAGTTTAAGCTTTTATAAGGACTATTACTTTGTAGGAAAGTAGTATGTTTTCTAGTTTTAGTTCTATAGTTATATCTATAATTCTTATAGTAAGCTAACTATTAAAAGAGATACTAATTTCACAAAGTATACTTAAACGTTTATTTCTATAGCAAAGAATCTTATAACAAATATCCTCTAAGAAATAAGTGCTTTTCTAGCTACATCTATCTTTAATACCTTAAAGGTATATCTAGCTTTTGTACCTAAACTAAATACTTATTTTATCCTATATAGGAATCTTTACTTATAGCTATAGGAATTAGTGTACTAGCTATTATCTAGCTTATACTAATACTAGTACTTGTAGTCTAGTTGTGTTTAGCTTGTGTTTTGTATTATAACAATAATAATACAACTTAAATTAAGAACGAACTCTAGAAATATATCGTCTTTAAGACCCTCTTAGCTCTACTAGAGGCAGTTTAAATCCTTTGTTTAGATCTTATCTATTAAGAGGAGATCTCTTATAAACCTAGTGTCTTAGTAAAAGTTCTTCTTTATAGCAACATCCTAGTCGACGTAATTAATTATAACTATTAATATAAGGTAAGTTTTATACCTTTATTATACTATTTGTTACTATATAAACTAATTTATCTTTTAAAGCTCGAGTAACAACAAAGGCTCTTAGTATACATTAATTAAAGGATAAAGACCTTTATATTATATACTACTCGACTGTATTATAGGTTCTAGTATTAGTATTAGCTTAGAGCTAATAATAGGCTAGAGACGACTTAATGCTTATACTATAGATAAAGAACAGGAAAATAACTAAAGTACAACTTAAATATAGAGTAGATATCTAAGAAAGAAAATAAAGAGATATTAGTCTACTATTATATATACTATTTATATAAAGTTGTTAGTATATAAGAATGTAAAATTATCTTAAATATTATAATTTAAACTATATAAAGTTAACTTCCTCGAGCTTTCAACTATAGTTTATATATAACATTAGGAAAGATAGTGTCTTTTTCTATCTCTGCTCGACTTAACTATAAACGGCCTACTTAGTATTTCCCTCTATATACATCTATTATTATAAAGTTCTTTAACTTGTTGTAGACTTGATCTTCTATTACTAAATTATCTAAGGTACTATAAAGTACATTTAGCCTAACCTTAATTCTTTAAGAGTACTGCTAAACTAATAGTAGTTAAATATAACAAATTGTAGAAACTTAAACTTAATCTTATAATATTCCTCCCCCCCCTAGTATTATAACACTACATAGGTAGTATACCTAGAGTTTAAAACTACTATGTTTTTCAGCTGCTTTTACTTCTTATATTCCTTCTAATTTCCTTATATCTATCTACTATTTTAAACTCTAGTTCGGCCTTATTTACTACTAGTTGAAATCTATCTACATCTAGGGCTAAGTATTTACTAGAGTTTATAGTATTACTAAAACTATTGTTAGAATTTTATATACTTTCTTTAGAGGGTAGTAGGAATTCTTTCTAGGGTTGTTTAAGTAATCGGCTAGGTTCTATCGAAAATATATTTAGTATAATAGTAACTAAGCTTTTAGATTAGAAGACTTATATTCTTTAGGTAGGTAAGTAATAGCTTTAATAATTACTACTTTCTAAGCGTCTAAAAGTATATTCTTCCTAGCTATAATATAAGCTAAGATTTTTCTAAATAATTTATTACTAGTAGACTCTTTAATAGCAGGTAAAGCTGCTTTATCTAGGTTGACTACATCTTAATCCTTATATTCTACTATCTACAACAGCTTCTTATTACTATTTTTATTCTTTACAATTATTAACAACCCCTTATTAATATATTTAGTTTTCGAATTCTATATAAAGGTTTTTAGTTTATTAGTATAAAAAGTCCTAGATTATCTTATTGTATAATTTATATATAATATAAAAACTATGTAGTATAACTTTGTACTTAACTTTAAGAAGTTTATTAAGGCCTAATATATTATTAGTTTTTTGGTAAAATTATATAATAAGTTTTACCTATTCTGTAAATAAAATCAACTTTCTATATACGTTGTCTAGTATACAAGAACTTATTAATATATATATCTAAAACTACTAGTTTAAAGGTAGTCTGAAATTTTTCTTTGTGTATTTTTATTTCTAGGTATATAAGAGTTATAAAAATAAAAATGTATAATAGCTAGATCTCTTCTCCTTTATTATCTTTATCTTCTTTATTATTTTAGATATCGACTAGCTTTCTCTTTCTTTTACAGACTTATAGTTCTTTTATAACATTTCTCCTCTACTCTAACGTTTATATTAAATTATTACATAGTATCTTAAAGAATAATTTACCCTTATAATTAAGTCCCTAGTATACCTTAATCTGTTAGACTAAACTATAAGCAGCATCTAGTAGGTCGCAGATATTAGTAGCTATTGTTTTAAATCTTACTTTACCTATGTTAGTAATCTAGTAACAAGTTAGTCTATAGCCTAGTAACCAACTATATTTACTTACTTAGGGCGCTTCTAGAGGGAAATAGAACGCACTTCCTCCTTAACTATGTATAACGAGCTTAAAGAAGTATTATTAAATTCGACTGTTAAATTTAGATTCCTTAGAAATATAAAGGTAATTTAACAAGTAGAAGTAGTAAAGCTAAAGAGATGTTTGTTACTAAATAAAGTAGGCAAAGTAAAGCAGCCTTGTTATAGCCTTATTATAGCCTTATAAAAGTAACTTGTAGAAATTAAAAGTACTATAGTTTAAGTAGTAGTAGCAGCCTTTTAACACCCTTTAGTAGCGTCTACTATTAACTTAAATATTATCGCTAACCGCATCTACGACTAGTTATAGTATTATCTTAACCTACTATACAAAGTTATAATTATTATTACTTATTTTATTTAAGATAACTAAGAGCTAGAAGATAAAGGAAAAGGAGTACAATAAGCTTCTAGACTACATCTTTAAAGATATAGATGTAAGCTAGATAGATAAAATAATAGTATTAGATATAAACAAGGAAGAAGCTAATAAGTTAGTTTATCGAGCTTAAGAAACGTAAAACTATAGAAGTAGTATATAACTCTCTTTATAATTCCCGATTTTAATAAATACTAATATAATATAGATCGCCTTAGAGCTTAAGCATTTAAATAAGTATACTATATCTAAGATTAAGGAAATAAAGGTAATTACTACCTATCTCTCTGTTAAGGAGTATAGTTTACTAACTTTTCTTTTTTATCTTATATAGTTAGAAATATTAAAGCTTTAAGCTGCTATAGGTCTATAGGATAATACTACTAACTTAAGCAACTTTAAGTTTAAAACTACCTTATTTAACACTACCCTAAAGTATTATAAGTCGAAAATTTCAACGTTAAGAGGTAATTTAGCCTTAATAAATAATATTAAAGGAAATCTCAACAAGTTAAGGGAGACTAATAAGACGAATTAAGGTAATAAAGACGATGTAGTTTACTAAGTAGTGTTAGATAAAAGAGATATTAATAGGTATTCTAACTTTATTAATATAGTACACTAGATTACAAAGCTAAGTTAGGTACTTTTATATCCTAAGTTATAAAAATTACTTATTATTAAACAAAGTGTAATTTATTAAGTTATAAGAATAGTAATATAACCGTCCCTTATAAGTAGGCTTATTTTAATACTCTAGCCTTAATTGTTATCTATATATTACTGCTAAATATCTTACCTATTTAATATAAACTATCGCTAAGTATTTACTATAAATTATAACACTTACTATTACTATATTATATATATATTATAAAGTAGTATAGTTGTTCTTATCTACAAAGACTAAATAAGAGTAAACTAGGAACTTAATAAGATTAAAATAATTAAGTAAGCTAATATTACCTATAATAAATCTTTCTAAGGGGTGGCTTAACTAAAATAACTAGATTTAAGTAGAGTAGGTTAAAGTACTTTTACAATTAGAAGTATATAGAGAAATAGTTAAATAAAAAGTATTTTATTCTTAATAAAAAGGTATTCTATTCCTACGTATACTAAACTACTTTAACTAATAATAACTCTAACTAACTATCATCCTAGTATTAAAAGTTATCGTCTATATATACAAAGGTAATAAACTATCGCTAAAATATAGTACACCTACCTAGCTTTAATAATACACCTAAACTTATTCTACGCTTAATAAGTAGGAATATAAATAGTTAATACACTTTATAGCTCAACATATACTACCCTCTCTAGTTCGAAGGCCTAGTAGTAAGCTACTCCTCGAGTTATAAAGGCAGGAATAAAAATACTTTAATATTATTCCTATAATTAGTAATTAAAAAGTTATAGCCCTCCTCTTCTCCCGAAAACATATATTAAACAGCTAGGTTATTCTATGTTAACTATTTAATACATAATAAGTACGTATTAATAACCTTTTCCTATAATAGTATAGTATAGTATATACTATCTAGTTTCCGCGAAACTATACTAATTACAAGGATTACTTATTAATATTTATATAATAGTACTAGGAGAGGCTTAGTAGTACAGTAATACTAAATTAGTTGTTTCTACTTATTAGTAGGCTAGAAGATGTATAGTAGATCTAGCTCTTAAAGACTTTCTATTATAGTATTTAGGACGCTAAGATAGATAATAACTATAAACTCGCAGTTTGTGCATCTCTTAGCGAAAGTAGCGTAGTATTCTACAATATACTAATCTAGGGTAAAGTAAAACATTAACTAAGTTCTACTAAAGTTACTAAGTACAGTACTAAGTAAAGTACTTATACAGTCTAATATACTAGCCTCGTCGAAGAGCCTAGTAATACAACCCTAATCTAGGCCTTTAAATAGTAAAGTATACCCTAGGGTATTTAAAGTAGTAATTATTCTTACTAACCCCTAGATATTAGGGCTAATACTAGGTATATTTTATTACTATATACTAGATATTAAGTATTAGCCTTAATTTAATAATACTCTCGACCTTCTATTAATACTTTAGCTACTTTATCGTCTATACCCTTCTTAACTATTAGCTAAATAAGTAGTTGTTTACTATAAGTAGGCCTCTCTTTCTTATAAATACCTCTAGATGTCTTTAAAACTAGTATAGCGTATTTCTATAGTATCCTTAGCCTAGTATAAACATAAATTTAATAAGTAGAGGTTACTAAAGCAAGGGTCTATAATAGCTTTCTAAGTATCTTCTACGATCCCTAACTTGTTTAGGTAAGCTTACTACTCCTAGGTATTATCTTTAGTAGTATTAGTCTAATTTTTAAAAAAGCTTAGAAGAAAGTCTTTAAAAGTAATTATTAATCTACTATCTTTAGGATTATTCTTATAGTATAGTCCTTAACTTAGCTAATCGGTCTACTTTATCTATAAAAGTAAAGCTATTATATAGGAAAAGCTGATATAGATAAGCGTATTATAGGAAATAAGGATAATAGGGATTATAGTATATACTACGTCTATTAGTAGAGATAAAATAGAGACGTTTAGAGGAAGCTTATAGTTTTCTTTATTACTTAAGTGTATTAATCGACGCTTATAAAGACATTAGGACCTAGTAGTTCTACTAGGGCATAGCAGGCCGAGATTTATTAAATTCGCCGAATCTAGGGGCGTAATAATTATATATTAAGATATTAGTAAAGTTAACTTTTAGTAATAAGTAAGCTTATATAAATTATATAGTAGATTTACACTAAATATTAAATTACAAATTAGAACGTAAAAGAAAAGAGAAGGAAAAGGGAAGCAATAGTATAAGGTTATATACTATTATACTAGTAGGAAATATATGTAACCTAGTTTCGCTAAGTAAATTAAAACCTTAAGAATTCTATAATTATTTAATTTTTAGGTTAAATAAAACACTTTAAAGAAGATAAACTAATGTTTAAAAAGTCTTGCCCTATACTTAAGGTAGGTAGGCGCTAGATAAGAAATTAAAGTTCCTTACTAAAATCTTAGTATAGTCTTAGAAGCAAAAGTTACTTATTTTAAAAGCTAGATAATAAAAGGTATTTAAGGAGAGAGGTATTTTAGTAGGTATTTTTAATAGGTATTTTACTATAGTAGCTTAGTTTAATACTTATATAAGAAGCTTTTACTTCTTCTTCTTATATACCTAATAATTAAGTATATAAGTAGCTTTCACCTCTTCTTTTTATATACCTAATAATTAAGTATATAAGTAGCTTTCGCCTCCTCTTCTTATATACCTAATAATTAAGTATATAAGTAGCTTTCGCCTCCTCTTCTTATATACCTAATAATTAAGTATATAAGTAGCTTTCGCCTTTTCTTCTTATATAAGATACCTAATAATTAAGTATATAAGTAGCTTTCGCCTCTTCTTCTTATATAAAGTACCTAATAATTAAGTATATAAGTAGCTTTTACTTCTTCTTCTTATATAAGGTACCTAATAATTAAGTATATAAGTAGCTTTTACTTCTTCTTCTTATATAAGGTACCTAATAATTAAGTATATAAGTAGCTTTTACCTCTTCTTCTTATATACTTAATAATTAAGTATATAAGTAGCTTTTACCTCTTCTTCTTATATATGTAATAATTAAGTATATAAGTAGCTTTTACTTCTTCTTCTTATATACCTAATAATTAAGTATATAAGTAGCTTTTACTTCTTCTTCTTATATATCTAATAATTAAGTATATAAGCTAATTTCGGCTAATCTTAGTTATACAAAAATTTTTCTATAGTTAGGGCCTTTTATAAAGCTTGGTCGATATGCAAAGACCAGCCTTTCGGAAGGCAATAAGTGGGTATGCCTGTGGTGAACCTGATAAGCATAAGCTTACCTACACTTTCGAGACAAAGACAACAACTTCCATCTCATCTCTACAACAACCACAACCCCAACCACAAACTCAAAACCCAAACCTGAATCTAATACCATTTTCTGAACTCTATCTCAAAAGATCTCACACATCAGCCTATAATCCAATCTCCTCTGCCATCCGAACAACCATCAATCATCCCAACCTCTAACCTCCAACCTCCAACCTCCAACCTCCAACCTCCAACCTCCAACCTCCAACCTCCAATCCGCAATCTCCAAACCACAACCTCCTTTCCACTCACTACAAACCACCAGCCATCAAACTATCTCACCAACCACACGCCCAATTACCTCCACCCCAACACCATGACAAACCCCTTCCCCTCCTCACAATACAAAGATATAATCGTAACAACCCACAACCGAATCGGAACCATAAAATTCAACCGCCCTAAATCCCTAAACGCCTTCGGAGGAAATCTAATCCCAGAAACCATACAGGCGATTCGAGATCTGGATGAGCATCCTGATACGGTGTTTGTTTACTGTTTTGACTGGTGAAGGGAGGTTTTTCTCTGCTGGTGCTGATGTTAGAGGTTTGTTTTTTCTTTTCTTTTCTTTTTCTTTTATTTCCCTTTTCAATCTGGGTGTCTTTTGGTTATACAAGAGGTTAGGTAGGTAAGAGATGGGAGTGCAGGTATGGGGGGGTTAGTCATGTGATTTTTGTATATTTTGTTTCCTGGTTTCACCGTGGTCGTGGTACTGTAGGAGGTAATGTGTACTAATGAAGATAAAATTATAGATGGGTCATTGAGTTCTGGATCGAAAGAATTTAACAGTGTAGCGGAAAAGAAATTGGCTTTTCTACATAGATTTACTCCAGGTACTGTACCTCTCTCCCCTTTACACAACCTCCCCTTCCACTTTCCCTTACTGCTAGACTATCACTATAGAACTCTCGTAACTAACATAACCGAAAATCAATCAAGCCCTCGAACTTTTACGTTCCATAATCTCCCACCGTAAAGTTTTCATCCTCGCTCTAAACGGTCCAGCCGTCGGCGGTGGAGCAGCAGTAAGTACTTACTCCATCACTTTTGACTTTAAGAGATCAGAATTATTAACGTCATTTGTTTTTTTTTGTTTTTTGTTAGTGGTTTGCAGGGGTAGTAGATATTGTCTTAGCAGCCAAAGACTCCTACCTACAAGTACCCTTCAGCGCCCTAGGTCTAGTACCAGAAAATGGGAGTGCTATTTCGTTCGCTCAGTCAATTGGAGTTCATCGCGCCAACGACTTCTTGATGTTCGGAAGGAAGTTAACAGTTGAGGAACTTGAATCCTGGGGATTGGTGAATAGGATATTTGCGAAAGAGACGTTTCATGAGGATGTCCAGAAGTTTTTGGGGGAAATGTTGGAGTTGAATGATGGGGGGAGTATGATGGAGACGAAGAGGTTGCAAAATGAACGGCTAAAGGGTGAGAGGATGTTGGCTGTTTATCAGAGTATGGATGCGCTTGCCGAGAGATTTATTGATGGAGCTCCATTTGAGAGGTTTGAGGCTAGGAGAAAGGAGTTGGAGGAGAAGAGTAGGAAGCGGAGTAAACTGTAGGTTGGAGGCTTGATTTATATGTATTTTAGGTTTAGTTGTGCTGCATAAAGGTTTCCACCTTGCGTCGTCATCTGGCCAATGGCCTTGTCCTCAAGCACTCTTGGCCTAGATTTTCCCTCCTGAAATCCTCCGTGTATCTCCCTTCCCATCATCTGCGATCATAGTATAGCTCTATGTAGCTAATCCATGCTGTGATGGTTCTGATTTTGCTGAGATAACTCAGTGAGAGCGGCGCGGTATCATTAGACGTCTTTGTAATGACCCGACAATTCCGCCACAATATGAATGCATCTTGGCGTTCGGTATGCAGCAGCGGTGCTGGTATATTTCATCCTTCTGATAATTTATCTCCTTCAATCAACACCAACAGGAGGTATCATTTCGCTCAACTGCTGTAACGTCTCCATGAATGAAGACTTCCCTTTGGCCGGATCAATCTCAGGCTCAGGAGGCATCTGTGCATTCAGCATAATATCAATATGCTCATGCACCTGGCCATTGAACCCCTCCTCAGCCTTTGGTGCACCCTCGGAGTGCCAACAATCACCCCAACTCTCCTCATCAACCTGACCAACAAAATTGGCGATGCGTACAGCCCAGTCCATTTTGGGCCACCATTCTTGTGGCAACATACTCATAATCCCCGAAACTTCTCGTTTGGCCACTCCTTGTAGCCACCAAGCGTCGTCTACCACCCTGGTCATGGCAAAGAAACAAGAAACAAGATGTGATTACTAGTGCTCGAGGCTCTTGTATTGTGACTAAGTCAACGAATCTTCGGGAAACCGTTGCGGCAAATCCGAGAATTCGACCTCTCTCGGGTTTTTTGTGCGCCCAGTCTAGAAAGGCGACGGCGTGCTCGTACGACCTTCTCGTATCTTCGACTAGATCCGCAGGAACCCTTTTCAAGTCATCCTCAATGTTGTCCAACAAATGCTTAAAAAAATGTCTGGCGGTGTGGATTAAGGTCGAGTCGGAGGGCAGGCTGCCCATTGATAATAGGGAAAATTCGATCACTGTGTCTCAGCCATTGCCAACTAGCCATGACAACCGTTTTGACACCCTGGAACGAGTGAAACCAGGCAAGTGGTAACACGTAGCCCTCTAATCCATCGCCCTGATCGAAACGCCTAGACGCAGATGCTTGGAACGCGATGAGCGCAGCGGTTGAGAATAGAGCCTCAGCATTGCGCGCATTGAGACCTTTGTTTAGAAGGGCAGAATATTGAGCCAATGCCGATGCCATATAGCTATGAGAAGCTCGAACAAGGTTCTGGTCATCAGGATGAATACACCGCAGATGCAGGGCTGAGACTGCGAGGATGGCATCCATAAGATATTGCGCGTCGTAGGCCATAGCTGGTATATCTATCTGCCAGGCGTATTTCTGGCCAGCAGTATTGGACAGTGTCTGTGATGTAACAGCTGTGTAGTTGTGCATGAGTCGTAATTCCAGAGACCGATTGGTTTCCCTATCTCTAAAACTCCTAGTTACTCTCACAACATCGCCGGGTGTCTGCGGTGACGGCGTCGCTACTGAGCTTGGAGATGTGGCAGAGGCGAGAGGGGAACCGTATGTTCCTTCAGATGCTGGCGTAAAAGGAAGGCCATTGAAGTCGCAAGCAACGCCATGCTTCAGGCAGTTTCCGCAGTGAGGATGCACCTCGTCGCACTTGATCTTGCGTTGCTTACACCTTTGGCAGCCTGCTTTGCTTTTCTTGTGGGATCGTCGGGGAGGCATTGTGCTGTGCTGAGATGAATGGGAGTATCTTCCTGATGCGGGATGGATGGGCCTAGGGCTGTGGTCGCTGGATGTCTGGCATCGCGTCGCCGCGTCTTGTCAACAGATGAAAGGTATTCGGAGGACCGGGCAGCTCAAGTTTCAGGCGATCAAGTACGTCGCGCTGACCTCGTACCTGCTATAGGGATTGTAAGTAGTCAGTTCTCGTATCCGAGGCTCCTCGCTCGTAATTGATTTGACCAGGTCGGACACTGGCTTTGACTGGGCGGATCGGAATCGTATATGTCCGAGTAAGTGGTAAACGTACGACTTTCATAAAGTGTTGAAATACGAAAGTACAGTACGTACAGTACAGTACAGAGTACAGTCCTCAGCCCTTGTAGACAGTGTACTCGGGTGATGAAGTTTGTGCAACTTGTGGAGGATATAACATTGTATTCTGTTCAACGCCACAGCAACTTACGAAATTAACATTTGATTTGTAACAGGTGCAACCCATGTTGAAGTACTGTACATACGTTCCTGGATTGCGTGCTCCACCGCCTTTGTGATTCGGCTTCTTGCGGGTTTAGCCATAGGCACAGCTTGTACTATGCTGTAGCATGGTGGCCTTATCCATTTATCAGCGCTCCCCCTTCTAGAACTGGTGGAAGCCATTATTTCATTGTGCCCCTCCATGCCTCGCCCCTCCTCCCTTGGCCACTTGCGGTTATGTAGTAATAATTTAGCTGAAGAAAGTCCGCTTTCTCTTTCTCCCCATTCACCCTCTTTCACATCCCTTCTTTTTTTTTTCTCGACCTAGAGCTCACATCTCCAATTTCTCACACTCGTGGCCAATCTCAACAAAACACACATTCCAGTCCGACGTACACATACAATCAATCAGTCACGATGACCTTTACCGACCACCCCATCGATACCCCTCCACGAGCTCCTTCGCCCGTCCATCGCTTTGGTACTCTTGCGGTTCACGCTGGCTCGCCGCATGATCCTGTTACCGGTGCTGTCATTGAAGCCATCTCGCTCTCCACGACCTTTGCCCAGACTGCAGTTGGAAAGCCGGTTGGCGCTTTCGAATATAGCCGTTCCTCCAATCCCAATCGCGATAACTTTGAGAAAGCCGTTGCTGCTCTTTGAGCATGCCAAATACGCCTTAGCCTTCTCCTCTGGCTCAGCAACGACAGCCAATATCCTACAGAGCCTAGCAGCAGGTAGCCATGTCGTCTCGATTTCTGATGTCTACGGAGGAACCCACAGGTACTTCACACAAGTAGCAAATGCGCATGGAGTCAAAGTCACCTTTACACCCGAGATCGAGAGCGATATTGTACACCTTATCACGCCCGAGACAAAGTTGATTTGGATCGAAACTCCCTCAAATCCAACTCTGCGACTTGTAGACATTCGAGCCGTTGCTACCCAGGCGCACGAACATGGCATCCTCGTTGTGGTCGACAATACCTTCCTCTCCCCCTACGTACAAAATCCACTCGACCACGGAGCTGATATTGTGGTTCACTCTGTCACCAAATACATCAATGGACATTCTGATGTTGTTATGGGTGTTGCAGCCTTCAATTCTGATGCTATGAAGGAGCGACTTTCCTTTTTACAAAATGCCATTGGAGCTATTCCTTCTGCTTTTGACTGCTGGCTTGCCCACCGAGGCTTGAAAACATTGCATCTTCGAGCAAGAGAAGCTAGCACCAATGCCGGAGTGGTATCTGCAGCATTGGAAGCATCACCACACGTCATCTCTGTCAATTACCCCGGTGCTGACTCACATCCCCACACAGAGCAATCGCATTAAAGCAACACCGCAATGGAATGGGAGGCGGTATGCTTTCTTTTAGAATCAAGGGTGGAAAAGCGGCTGCGGAGAACTTCTGTGCTGCGACCAATATTTTCACTCTTGCTGAATCACTGGGTGGTGTGGAGTCATTGGTCGAAGTTCCAAGTAGCATGACCCACGCTGGTATTCCCAAGGACCAGAGAGAGGCAGTGGGTGTCTTTGATGATCTGGTTCGCATTAGCTGCGGTGTTGAAGATGCCCAAGACTTGAAGGCCGACGTTTTACAAGCTTTGGAGAAGGCCGTTGTTTTACCAAAAATCACAAACGGTCTCAACGGTGTATTGCTTGCATCTTAGACGAGTATAAGACGCACATATAATTTTCAGTTACAACTGGCGTTGAATTTAAAATAGACCCGGCGTTTGGGAAGGGCCATGTCAGGTAGAGAAAAGATCCTCAACGGTCAAGCAGGCATAGATCACCATGCAAGGCTAAATTTACAGATTCTCGCAGTTCGAGAACACCGCATCTTCAGTTGTAGTCTCTGAAGTACCAAAGAGATAAAATCTTAATGGCGTCTCAACGCTATATCCTAATGGGTCTGAATGTCCCTACAGGAAGCTTAACATTGGAGCGCATGCATTTTATTATTCTATATCTAGCTGATGAGTCGTGCCTCGATGCTGCAGGTTTGTTTTACCGAAGTCTCTACCTGTGTCCAGGCCTTCAGCCCTACGCCATACATGGGTCCATTTTTGGATTTCATAAAAGCCTTGGCAAGGTTGCCACTCTCCAACCATTCTTTAGACGGAGTTCTTTGGTCCTGAATATCGTGAATATCTTGCTGTATACGATACAGCCAAACGTCTTCGCTCTACTACTGCAACATGGCGAGCTACCAATTACTGCTATCAAGAGGCATAGCCATTCTCTCTCTCTTATACTCAAGCTTCTCCATATGCGGGACTATATCTACGAACATGAAACTCATCTTTTTTTCTCCTAGGGCCTCCCAAGTTGCATTGCAAAAGTAGAAGTTATAATATCTATTTCATGGTTTGATAGTGTGCAGGACTTAAAATGGCGTGCCTAAAGCAGTTCGAACTATTGGGCAACATTGGCGTGTGCTGTAGCTAAGCACACCTCCGCTCCTTCATAGAACATGCACTCTACGTAGCCTCGATCGATCGCTCGCTAACCTGCTATAGCTCACCCGTGTTCAACTAGCGGTCCCCGACCACAGATCAAGTCACCTACTTCCCTCTTCCTTCATACGGCGGCACAGCTTCTCCTGGGTGAACTAAGGTGAGATGGCAATATGCCGTTGACTTATCCTCAGCAAAAGCCCCAGACATCACTGGGTCCGCCTTCCCAATGTTCTCCCCTTTAATCAGTACCAATTTATCCTCGCTGAACCCAGACTTCTCCTCAGAAACATGCCAAGAAGCTGATGATTGTGCTGCAAGTCGTTGAAGCTCTTTGTTGTTGTTCTGAAATCTATCTAGAAGCTCTGCGGTTTCTTCAGAGTTCATTTTCTCCAGTGTAGCATCGGTGACAGCTATAATTTTTAATCAGTGAAAAGCACTTTGTACTGAAGAGAAAACCTTACCCCGGAAAGCTTCTGCCTGTGCAGTGAGGATATCGGCCATCTCTTTTGTGGCTCTCTCTTTCTTTAAGTTTCGCCATATCACCAGGGCTTCTATTTCAGCCTCGAACAGCTTCGCAGTGACGTCTTTTGGCGACTTCTCGTTCTTCGCCAGCTCCTTCTCCCCACGAATCCTAAGCGACTCAGCTATAGCCTTGGCAAGGTCAACATCTTCGTCAACTAGGTGCCGCAGCCACTTCTCATCAATGGAGTATTCATCTTGTTCGTTCTTTCGAAGTTGTTTATCTTTGAGCCATGGCTTAGAAATCCTATCTCGTTGAGCTGTTCCACCCTGAAGAGAAGCCAGATGGCGAGCTACATAAATTGCTGGTAGTCAACATGAACTATGATAGAGAGCGAGTCTAATGATCAAGGTTCTAGGAAAGAGAGCTATCTAATCTCTCTATAAGTCATTGTATTAGAGTTGTGAGATAGTTATTACGGGATATCTTCGTGCTTGGGGAGCTGTACGGACCGGACCCTAAGTCTTGAGTTTACACTCCTTTCTGTCAAGCCGGTGAGCTGTTCAAATTTCTCCTTGAACATGAGTTAATCTTGCGGCCCGAAGTTCCACCCAACTGCTCCACATTTCACTAGCATTTTACGGTAGAATTAGATGTCTGCGGACTGAGAGGGAGGGTAGAAGAAGATCCTTCTGCAGATTATTTCCCGTATGGACGTAGTAGATACCGGTACGGCAAGGCTACGGGCTTCCCTCGAACACATGACGCATGTTTAATGTACACTTCAAGGCTCAAGCGGTATATCGATACGACTTCGTGCCGAAAATCGAGCGGATAGATTCCGGGTAGGGTAGAACGAACGACTTTCGGTCTGGATGGATGATAGGAATTTAGGTATATAAAAGACTCTCACGCTTCTTTGTGATAACAATCTAGCTACCATCTTACAAACACATCTCATCTCATCATTCGATTTAAGTTCAGAATTCTCTTTTTGAAACCTCTCGGAAATCCTATTCATTGGACTTTATACAAACCTCGGATTTCGCAAAAATGCGGTTCTCCTCACTTATTGTCATGGTGGCTACAGCAGTAGTAACCTCGCTTGTCTCTATCGCCCAGGCCGTAAGTCTTTTTTTTTTTATTTTTTTTATCTTTTTCACCTTCCTTCTTCTTGAATGTAAGCTAATCAAGATCGGATTTCAGTGCGATCCCAAGACTCAAGATTGTTGTTGGGGTGGTAATGATGGTGGCTATAATGGTTGTGATAATCAGCATGTTATTCAGGGTTATGGTCCTAAAGGCAATATTAAGGATCTCTGTAAGAAATCTGATTATGTTGCGCAGTATTGTAGTAATAATGGTGTTACTACTGCTCAATGTGTAAGTTTTGAACTCTTCATTTTTGTTACATTACATATTTGGCGGGGCGGGGGCGGGGTGCTGGTTTTGAGATTGATGACTGATTTTAGTGATACTGTAGAATGCTGATTGTTGCTCGGTTTCGAAGAAGGTTGGTATCAAGTGTCCATGATCTGAAAAGCCTTTGTATTATAGAAGATTACTTGATGTAAGCTCTTGAGTTTAAAGATAGGCAGGTTGCGCGGTTAAACGCTACTAGCTTTTGCTTAACTTTGAAGAGCTCTAAATAGCTGATATGTGATAAGTTTCTTAATTTCATAGAAGTGAGAGGATTTAAGCTTTGATTGCATAGTCAAGTCAAATAACGGAGATGACATTTAACAGAGCGTTATACTTACTGCTGATTTCTCTGTCGCTGTCCTGTAGCTAACTACAGCACTCTATGCTTTAGTAAGCAGCTTTAATATAATCTAATTTACTATAGACTACTCCCAGAAGATATACTAATCATCTAGGATAACATTTGAATATTGGTTATAAGTAAAGAAGAGAAGCATGTGTTCACTCTGGTCTTGGCTGGGCTCTATTAAACGACAAACAGTCACGAACTGTAGCTTTTTTTCTCTTTCTTTTTCTTTCTTAAAATTGTTCTTCTATGAATGGAGTACCATTTGTGAACAAAGCCTCGTAGACCCATAACAATTAATATTTCTATGCTTTTGCCCAAATCTTACGGCATAAATACAAGCCTCTTACAATCCTGATCTAGCTTTATTTTCAGCCCAACCACGGCTCGATCCTCAGCATCTCCATCCCAGTTTTTAATTACTTCCACTATGTCCACTTCGAGGTCTGCTGTCGCCGCACTTAAGATAGCGGAATTTAAGTCCAGCACATTGATCATAGGCAGGCCGCGCCAGAATCGTGTCCATATAACGACGACCACGATGCCGAGAGTAATACTTAAATTGATACCTAGCACTGCATATACATAGTGCTGCTCTCCAAGCCGTAAGACATCGCTTCTTACGCTTGCATCTGCGCGGTGTGTATCGTTACTCAATACAAGTTGGGCGGCTCCCAAGCTACCGAATGTGTGGTCGATGAGCACCTCCAAATTATCTGCAGCGGCCTTCATCGCATCGGCAGAAGAGGTGACAGACCAAGTAAAAGCTCTACCGATCACACTAGTATATCCTGACGTTAGTGTGGCGGAAAGAAAACTAGGGGCGAAGAAAGAGAAGAAAGAGCTATTTACGAGTGCTCGAGAAGTGTCGATATCGAGATCTGCTCCATCTGTGTAGATTTGAATTTCAACTGCGGTGGCAGGAGTGACCGTGATGATCTTAGTTGGTATGTCAACATGTACACGGAACAGAGATGGCGTAAAGGCGACCTCGCACTGCATCTTGTTCAGGGTTTCGTAGTATCGCCCAGCAGCAAAACCATACATATACCTGGCTTGACTCGCGACGGCGCCGATGGCTACCAACGTGGAGTTGTCGTTGACTCCCCATGTGGGAAAGCCTGCCCACTTGCCGTTGGGTAAAGAACCGTTGGCGATGAATCCCACAGCGCTCCACGGACTGAGATCTTCAGCCCAAGAAGCCAGTGGATAAAATTTGAGATCGTCCGTTTCGTTATAGTCACATGTGACAATCGATGTATAACCGGGCTCGAAATAGGAGAATTGCTGGATCAAAGTATTCGACATGGAAAGGCCACCCTTGGAAGGATACGTCAGGTCTACTAGGCCGATTGTAGATGCTACCCCATAGGACCGGCCATTGTAAGTGAACCCAGTGTTATCCAACTTATTGAATTGAGGCTTCGACGACTTGTTGGTAGATGCTTGTGTGATTGAGTTAAGAAGGAGTCCAGATTTATCTACAATGTTTCATTTAGTATCTTTGCTGTTCAATAGGATATGTATTTGTTCTTACATTTCCAAGGGAGGTAAGTAAATGTCCCTAATTCGGAGAGATTGCCTTGCAAAGCTGCATCACAGGGTTCCCCAGGTACGCAAAGTTTGCCCCAAACATCATTCGAGAATGCACTATAAGCTGGGATTTGGAAAGAACCGACTGAGTCTGATTTCATGACGACAGGCGTAATAGCTCCCGCCCACAAAGCGTTGGCGGCACGAATCAAACCTAGATAGAGACAGAGAGAAACCAGGCTTGGAATACGAAGGTCCATGTCAGGGTGACCCAGAACAGCAGCGTTCCATAGCTTTAGATTGTCCAGTGATATGGGTTTTGAAGATAGTCGTAGGTTGATCCAAAAACTGATGGTGTTTGTTTATTGCGAAACCTTGAAGAGCTCCAAGAGCCATTGAAAGGAATTGAACGAGTGCTTGTACCGTCCCTCGGTTATTCTGCACCCATGGTATGAGGGAGGCGTTCAAAGACGTCTTTGATGCTGTCAACCCAGCAAGAACGGCGCTAACGATTGTTGGAATAATAAGTGCTGCGAGTAAGAAAAGTTTCTTCTTTAATATCTTCCGGCGTTTCGTTTGTTCTGGATTCATCTTGTTAGTATCCTGTCAATCTCTGAATGTGCAAGAAAGCAGGACAAGTTAAATACCTATAAGTATGTAAGGCTAGGGACGCTAGGCAGACTCACATCATAGTCAGCCTTAAAGTGTAGTTTCCCCAGAGGAGAGCCTCGTTTCTTCCCTTTCGAGTTAGATGCAGCTACTTACTCATATCCACAAAATCACCCCTAGAGCTGTGACAGTTTTGGCAGGAGCTGACAATAGACGCTGTGTTTCAAATGATAGTTTGTAGCTGAAAAGTGCCTGGGGTTGCAATATGTGGCGCTAGTCAGCAACCTACATAAAGCTAAAGCGAGAAACCTCATGCCCATAATGCCAATGGTCAATAGATTTTGCGAGGAGGCTTTCGACAAATTGAGTGAGGTTTAGACATTATATAATACAGTTATTTGAGACAAAGTAATTAATTCATAGTAAGCCTACATTGGAAGATATAGGGTGAAGATCTTTAGACCTCTTCTTGAGAATTGACTCTATAGGTCTTAAATGCGAACTGGAGTTCGATATAAAAGGACCAAGAATCTGCTTTTATGTCTCGGGACCACAATTTGCATCGAATGTAGACTACTAATTTAGTAAGGCTTCAATCTTGTTTTATGAATATTCTCTCTCTCTTCAAAATAAGCGCTTTCACAATTGTGGCTTGGCTTGGCTGCATGCTACATATGCACAAATATCCTAATGTAAATAGGTAGGTGTGGAGACGACCTGTCGACTCTGTTGTACAAATAATGCGAAGCGAGGCCTAAACTGTAGCCGCGCTTGAATTATAATGGCTACAACTGGCTTCCCTACAAATCGAGCGGGCTCTCGGGGGTGTGCACACGAAAATAGACGAGGTGGTTAAAGGCTGCTCGAGGGTTCATTTAGATTATGTCTTTAGGGTTCGCCCCATGACAACTGGTTACCCTTGATTGGGCTCCTAAAGGTTTGGAACTGAAAGCCACTGCTCAGCCGCCGCGCGGATAATACAGTAAGTGGAACAAAAAGGTGCTTCAACCACGTGCAGCATCGGTCGTGGCTTCTAAAAAATGATTGATTCGACGTAAGTGGTAATTACTTGCAACTCGGGGAATTTACATTAAAATCCCTTTCTTATTACTAAATAACTAAATACTATACTTTTATCTCATTAATATTCACTTCAATGGAGTATAAACTTCTCTAAAATTCTCTTCCCAGCCTCATAGTCGTCAACCGCCCTCCCGCGCATGTACCCATTGATATATACATCACCAACAAACCGATACTCACTACGTATACCTTCTTTACGCAAAAGGATCGGGGTAGAGCAGCCCAAAGACACCACGACAATATCACCGGGTATCATGAAGCCAGAACCCATGCCAATCCGGTCTCCCTCAGTACGGCAGAAGCAACGCCCCATCATCCGATCGCCGAAATGTTTCTGCAGAAACTGCCTGCGAGCTGCAGGTTTGATATTTACATTCACGTCAACGTACTCCTGAAGTCTTCGATCTAGTGGCAGGTAGGGCAGTCGTTCACGAAGCAAGGAAGCAAATACGTGGTAACAAGCTGCCAGCCACTGTTTCAGTGTATCGAATTCATTAGGTATCTGCCCAAGACAGAGGGCCTTACAAAAATCCTCCTCTACTAGCTGACATTTTTCGCCTTTTTGGTTTTCGAGACTCGCTAGAAGTAAGGCTCTCCAGTGTAGAAACGCCATGAGGTAATCGCTGGATGTGCAGAGTGTGCCTACGGCCACGCCGGTAACATCGATCTTATCCAGGTAGATCGCTGAAATTTCAAGCTTATTTAGTCGTTCGTCAAGAAACTTGAAATTAGCCTTGGTTAAAGCTGCCGCCGAGAAGTTGTATTTGTGGCCCATGGCTGTTGTTTGTGGGATGTATGACCAGTCAGGCACAAATGAAGGCAAATTTGTAGAGGCTGTATTGACTGGGAAATGAATAGCATCACAGATGACATCCAAGCTCTCGGTCGTGTTGAGGAGATAGTCGACAATTTCAGTATATACTTCTTTGACTGAACGCCTGTAGTCAGCACGGAATTCCTTGCGTACCTCTATTGGCAAAATGCCGAGGATTCCAAACAGCTTATCTCTCGCATCCGAACTAAGTTTCCTCCGACAGGCACGCAAGACTTTGAGCAGGGACCCTCCTCCCATTTCCATGTATGATCCAAGATCTGGAAGGCTGCCGGGCCCTTGATAGGCCAAGGCCTGCGAGTAACTGAACAGAGTACTTCGTCTCCTATCCTTTCGGCTTTGGGGGAAATAGTGATCCAAATCACCTCTATGTCGATTGAAAGCATGTAAGGCACGTTGGTAAACGCTCCAAGGAAGCTTAGTGGATCCGCAGTAGACTGTGATCGACCTTCCATTGAATATCTCTTGGACGACCCACAGTCTTTGCCAATAGTCCCTCTCGAATAGTGAGACTATGGCGCCTAACTTGCTTTGCGCAGTTTGAGATGATATTAAGCGGGAAATCTCCTCTGGGTGATCGGCTTGGTCTGCTACCGTGCGGAGAGCTTTTATTGCTAACGCGCTGTCGTCGTCCTCTGGGCCCAGCCAGACAGCCACGGACTCAGCTGCCATGTAAATGTTGGTCATAAGCCGGATCTGCTTGATACGCTCGTCTGTGTTTTGTTGATCAATACAGAGAGCGTCTACCCATACTAGTACAGAAGAGACCTTCTGGCGGAGGGCCTCCAATGCGCCATATAAGCTAACGGCTACTGGAATAAAGGAACCTTCTAGCTCAATTCTACGAGTGTTCCCGGCATCCCCCCAGGCATATGAAATAGCCACATATTGAGGCGGCTCTTCAAGGGAACAGTGGAGTATCTCGCATTTAATCATCGTTTTCCTTTCCGGTAAGATCTTAACCAGTCGAAATTCGGAGTCCTGAAGTGCCTTATACTGATATACCTGGTCGCCGAGTACTCCATTTGATGTAGAAAGTAATGACGGAATTGTTGGGTCTGGTGCAGATCCATTGGACTCAGGTTGTCTGATTATCTGTGTATCGCTCGCGGCCCTACGGCGAGAGACTTTTTCGCTGTGCTGACGCTTTAGCACCTGTGCCCGATCGCCTTCAGAAGAGGCGTCTGGGAAACGATCATGGTCGGCTGAGATAATTATTTGAGGGGTCAACGAACTACGTGCTTCGTCGTGGTGACCTGCGCGTTGTCGACGGAACGGAGATGACGGGACTTGCTGGGAGGTGAAAGCGCGCGAGGAGGTGATGGGACTTGCCGGAAGTGGGATCTGTACCGTCCGGAGTCCGTTTCATTGTCTGAATGGTAGCCATTGTGCAACTTAGCCTGTCGAGGTTGAAGATGCAAAGATCGATTACGAACATGGCGGTCGCGCGCCTCGTATCTGGGATCCGTCATCGTCGCTGGTGAGTATACGCTGTCTTTTCAAGTTTGCAATTACGGCTCTGCTCGTGAAAGAGCGAAAGTGGGATGACTGATGATTCTCCTGTGTAACCTCACCGTTTTCGTTGCCTTAACCTATGCCCCTCAATGACCAATGAACCAACCAAGCGTCCTGCATGGCCCATGAACCTCCTCATTCTTCCAGCATCAATATCAAGAAGATACTGTATGTCACAGTCTCAGCTCTATCAAGGCCCCAAAGCCCCCAAGGCCCAGTAGTTATCCTTTAGGCACTTAATGAGTAATCTGGTGCTGGAGAGAAATGAAGGCAGAAGTCGTTCGCGATGTGTACATTCTCGCTTAGTCTGCTACGGGTCACTAATGCGAAAGCATCCAGACGACTTTGAGAACTTCTTAACATTCTTTGAGACTTCCCAAATTCAATGAAATTTATACTAAAATATTCAATTTTCATTACTCGATATTACTTCTGAGACTATAGCAAATAACATAGCTACGACTTTTGGGCGAAACCTCCGTAAGGGTGACTGTATTACTTTTTGGGATAGTGAAGTTTTGAAACATAATTTAATCTTCTTGAATCAATTCCAATGCCTCTCCGACCCGGTGAGAGCTGTATTCTAGAAGCTTCATCATAGTAATGTTAGAATTAGGAACATCTACGTTCGAATAAAGGAGTCTGCAATAAGATCCCTTCCTGATAAGTTCCTTGTGCGCTTTAATATTATAATTTCCGGCAAAAATATTACCGGCAACGGTGCCGGTACTTACTTAGCAGTAAATCTCGTATTGCGCTGCGGTCGTGGTAAAGGGAGTCCTTAAAGATATTCGGTAATTGTAGGACTGGCATTGACATATCTATTCCTGTCACAGCGGCAGCCGAAAGGCCTATGATCGCTAAAAAAGAGTTGCAGTACCTATAAAATGATTAGCAGGATACTTTACATAGCAGACTAGAACACTTTCTAATGTCGTTACAATATATAATAAACCTATCTCCGGGAAGATTTGCTTTCTAGCGCATCTTATGGTACAGTAAAGCAACCTCTGCCTTCAGCTCTGCTTTTCGATCAGCTAACTCGATACTGCCTCTTGAAAACCCAACAAAGCAATCCTATTATTACTATCTACCAAAGTTGTCGTTAAGAAAGCTTTCGATGGGGAATTCCGTCCAGATCCGGACGCATCGGAGCTTTAATTTGTACCCTTGTGCGCCCTGGACCAGCTTTGAGCGATGCTTAGGACCACTTGCTCATTACTTCCCCTCACAGCTTCGCCTCAGCTGCCGAACTTCTGGTGGCCTACCCTCCCCCATAGAGGTCAGAATAGGATCTCATAGGGCACCACGACCTAAGGTCAACCCACCAATGGGACGTTGGTTATAAAACTTATTTAGCTCTATTCTTGTATTATATATAATGCCAAGAACCCATGGGTTGAGGTGGGTTGGGACTTGGGTTAGGGGCCCCATCCCGACCTTTACTCCCCCACGACTGCGTAACTGTGAAGGATGCAGATGCGAGACAATGACAGCTCCTGGGCTAAGACGAGAACGACAAGAACTATTATAGCTTTATTTTTCAAGTTAGTATCCTAGTTCTTAAAACTCTCTTTCTTGAAAATAGAAACCTAGGTTAAGCGAGCGAAGCGATCGTCTATCTATACAGGTTGTAAAGCACTTCGTATATTTTAATTCCTACATTCTCGGGCTTAGATATATTTTATAATCCCCTATCTTTTATATTATTATTATTATTATAGTCTTCTCTGCATATAAACACGACCATCTATACAACAGTCCCGGGGTGAATCTCGTTACTGTTTATAGGATAGTCACTACTTCTTATACGTTTCCTATAATTTATCTAATCAACTTAATTCTACAAAGCCTTTTAGTAAGATTACCTGAAAATCACCTCTAAGTATCTACCTACGTTATTCTCGTCACTGAGCCCTAGAAACGTGGCTTGATTTAAGCTTTACGGAGGTTCTAGCTCTGTTAAATTCGGTGCTCGGAAAAGTTGGTAAGTAGGGTTTTAATGTCACTATAGGCAAAGCCGAAGGTAGGTTTCTATATTTACACTTTCTGATTTTAAACCGTGACGAGTCAATTTAAGAAGATATTGGTAATTATTGCGGCCAAAGTACTTTGAATTTATTATTAAGGTCAATAGTTGACTTAAGTGTCCCAGGTTGTCCAGGTAACTAGTGAGTCCAAAACAAGCATTTCGTACCAGTTATCAAGCTCTAAGAGGTCGGCATATAATCCAACAAGAGAATCAGCTTTAAACCTCTTCTCTACATATCTGTTCTCATAGAAAGCTTCCTCTTCAGTAGCATACGTATACTTTACTTCATCCTCTCCTTCCTCTTCTTCGTCCTTTGCTTCTTCCTTTTCTTTCAGCTCTTCCTCTATCAACATAATATCCCGCCAACTAACAAGTGTAAAATAGTAACCTTGCTCCTTCCGCGCTATCGCATCATTTACTACGCTCTCTACACTTTCTTCATTGCCATGAATGAAATAGTTGTACCGTGGGCAGAGGGACATAGTCGGAGAAATATCCTTCGCTATTAACTCCGAGTCTCTCTCCTTCTCCCGCCACTCTTGGAACTTAGGTGCTACTTCTGAGTAAGTTGCACCTTCTAAAGTCTGTAGATCCTCAATAATAGTCCATACCATAGCATCCCAAACGTCCTTCATCCTCCTCCTTTCTTCAACGTAATCTTGTGCCCGTTCCTTAAGCTCGGTAATGAATTGGTTCCATTTCTCTTGAGACTTGTAGGTACATCGAAAAATGACGAAACCCCACTGTTTCGAATCGAATACTTCGAGCGATTTGTGTATGGCTCGTGACGGGGCTAGATCTACATTATAGCCGTGAATATCTTCGCACTGGGATGGGAAGTCGCGTCTATAGTCGAATTCGGGTCTCCAAGGCATTTCTGCTGGGGAATCTGCTTTTGGAAGAGAATGATGAGGTTATTTTGAAAAACAGGGGTTGGCTATATGAACTTATAATACGTAGTGGAGGTGTTACAAAAGCTTGAGATTGAGCTTGATCCCTTGTAAACTATCGAGGTAATGAATGAGCAGAGACAAGAAGAGGTGGGACGAGGGGTAAGGAAATTCTTCTATTTCACTTTCCTCGCCAAGTCGGTACTCGGCGATGAAGCCTTCTTTAAGGTTGTTTAAGCTTGTCGGTTACGGAGGACTTACTCAATCTTCCCTCTTTGCCTCTGTCTTAGGTTAGTGCAGATCTAGGGTCTATACAGTAGAGGCTCCCGGAGTTTAAGTTCTTAAGGTGATGATTGGCTACAATCTTCAGTATTACGCTAAACCTAAGACAACTACCCAGTGGATGGTCCCCGCAAGTAATCTCTTGATTTACTTAGAACGTCCGAAGTACTCCGTCCGGTATGAAGAATCTCTTCTATTTTCATTCTTGCTTGGTAGCATTCGTCTTTTCTTTCTGCTCTTATGCAATTCTCAACTCTTGTGAGCGAATCCGCTGTAACAGCGACTTTGGTGAGAGGAGACTTCCCTATAGCTATTCAAGGTGAAAGCGCTTGCTAGTGATAACGAGAATTCATCCGTGGTTTAAGTTAAGGAGCTAAGATAGCGTACTTCCCTTCTAAGAGTTTAAAATGAATTATTATATAAGGTAAGTAGAGAGGTATACTATACACTTCTGAGAAAAGCGTGTAATACTGTAGTATAATATAGCTCGAAAGCTAATTATTACTCTAAGGAGAGTAGAGATTAAAGTAATAAATAGAGTTTTAGGAAGAAGAGCTATACTATTTTTATACTTAATGTTATAAGTAAATTACACTAAAATAAGACTAACCGCATTGAAAAGAAAATTAAAATCTAGTATAGTATAATCTAAAATTAAGCATTCTAAAAGAGGCTAGAAGAGGTAGAAGTGCACAATCTAAAGACTGCTTGTAGTACATAGCTATGTACCGAAATAAGTGAAAGTTCTCCAACAAACATGAAACGGTAGTAGTGTGTTACACGCATTCTTGGTTTAGTGGTAAAATTAGCCCTTGCCAGTAATTTCAATTCAATCAAATTGAAAGAAGTAACAACATGGGCTAGCCCCGGGTTCGATTCCCGGAGAATGCAAAGAAACTATTCTTTTTGGAGGGGGAGCATTTCCCATCTGCATTTTGACATTATTGAAGGTGGTTTTTTTTTAACATGTCAAATAGAAGAAGTATACCCTGCTTCTTCTGTTACATGAAAGGAGAAGAAGCTTGTGATAGTTTTTCTCTTTTTTTGTCGATTGAGTGAGTTTTGTGTGGAAAATGGTTTTTGATTGTGGGGTTCATATAGAAAGCTACTTAGTCAAGCGAGCTGTGTTCTCCTCGGTAGCGAGCAACGATTATGATCTTTGATTGGACAGAATGTGAAAGTGTTTTCAAACGGGAAAGCTTGTGTTAACGGGGGTAAACTCTGGGCTGGTGATTGGTAACTTTGCTCGCTAAGCTAAGGGTAAAATCCACCTGCTGCAAAAATCAGTATTTTGCTATTTTGCGTGACTTAACAATAAAAAGGGGACATTCTCAAATCATCTAAAGCTTCTGCAAAGTATTCATTGCAAATGTATAGCCTTGTATAGATACACAGTTTGAAAGGATGGAGGTTCCTCGGCATTGATGAAATACTAAAGAACCAAAAGAAGGCAAAAAAACATAATGAGACTCTTTATATCTTTATATCGACATTGACAGGACTCGAACCTGTGCTCCCAAAGGAAACAGCTTTCTAGGCTGTCGCGTTAACCACTCCGCCACAATGCCATTGGTTTTGTTGAAGTGGAATTCCTGTTTTGCAGATATATTGTATTTTGTGTTTTGTGCGGAAAGATTTTGCTCAAAAGTTTGCTAAGCGAGGCCACTTTCTGCCTAAGGGAACGGGTCGGCCCGTTGTTTAGTGCTTCCTAGTATAGAAATGGGATATTGGAATGTAATGAATATCTTTGGTAGATTGAAGTTACTGATACCTGGCTAGTTGTATGTTGTATACTTTGAGGTTTAAAACATTAGGTAGTCATGTAGGAGTAAAAGAGCTTTTAAGTACTGTAACACACTTAATCTAGTTTGAAAAACCTAGCTGCTGGAGCGAGTAACTTACTTGATTCCAGCATATGTGTCTTTGTCATTGATGTTCAAACTGGGGCTCAGTCCTATGAGAAAAAAGGGTCAGAGGAGCAGCAAGACTGTGGTAGCTCAAGGCAAGAATCAAAAGAAATTCAAAGGTAACATGAAATGAACTGAGAACCTGTCAGTGAGTCCATTGCATCTTTTTTAGTTCTTGCAATCTTATAATCTATAGTTGACACAAGAAAGTTACATTTGGGGCTTGATATCAATGAAGATTATTTATTGCTACTAGTTGAAATCTCCTTTCAAAAAAAGAAAAGGCTATCTCGAGAACCAAGAGTCTATAATAAAGGCTACACAGGAGTATAGAATATGTCCAATGTTCCGTAGTTTGTTCTTCTCCCTTTCTCGAGAGAATTTTACTTTCAAATCGGTTCTAACCTCTTCTGTTCGTCCCAACCTTGTCTTTGGCCTTCGGATTTTCTTGTTGGAATAGAGGTTCCTAGATACATGCAATAGAAGAGGGAGCTAGTATTTTAAACCAATTCTACGGTATAATGGACAGCTTGGGTATATACAGACAATAAAAAGACTTTGAACTTGATGGGAAGGTATACTGAATCATTTCTGGACAAATCTAACTACGGACAACATCTCTGTACTCTTTGTGCAGCATTATGCTCTGAGACAGAGACCAAGTCTAGAGAGTCGTAGGTTGTTTGCACTTAGATGTTTATGTTTATAGACTAGAGAATTCCTGCTCTCACTTGTTTTCTACCTCTTTTATTTAGTCTTATAAACTCGATTGCGAACCCTTTCTCGGTTTTGAGTAAAGATATTTATTGTTAGTAATAATCTCTGTGGTGCGTGGCTTAAGTAAGACTTGAAAGATGGAGGTAAGCTTTGGTAATGGGATTAGTGATGTGCTAGATTTAGGTTATGGAAAGTTGGACAGAGAGGATGGGTACACTGAGTCGTTTGGTGTAAGATAGTAGTCATGTCGCTGATATGATCCATAAATATCAAGTGAGGAAGAAGAGGTAGATCCAGGGTCAGATTACACTGTATATCTTAAAGTTGCAGAAAGTCCGCCATCTACCCCTAAAACCAACTTGTCTATGCTTTTGCAAATCTGTATGAAATGAAGCAAGTTGCACTCGTTTCGCCATACCAAGTATACAGTACATACTCGTATCCAAATCAAAGGCCAGTTTAGCCCACCGTAAGCCAGGTATTATATACACAAAAAACCTTTCCCTAAACTCCAACATATGCCATGCTGTCTAATTAAACTCCGTCCCAATGCATCCCATCCATTTGCACTCCAAACTGACACCAGTGACCAGACAGCCAGACTTAAGAAGTTTCCATTTCCTCGCCATTCTCCTCTTCAGGTTCATCGGGGTCATCCCACCAGAGACAAGGTCCGAGTGCAGAACCGTCCATTGATGCTTCAATGGTATAAGGACTCTTCTTAACACTGTCGTCCTCTGTTTCAGTAGGTCCAAGTGGTGCCTGATCGAACCAGTGTTCATTTTCGATGCGAAAGCGAACTTTTTCATGGTTATCAAAGTAAAGAATGTTGCCATCCCCCATATCCCATTCCCACATCGAGTTTCCCCTTGAACTGGTGTGACCGTTAGAGAAGCGTAAGATGACAAACATAGGTAGGTGTAAACTTACTAGGTTGAGCCTTCGGGCAGTAGATTGGCTGGGACGAAGATGTCACTGAAAAAGTTTGTACGGACTTTACTCTGTTAGATAGGCGATTGTCAAGAGGAGTATGGGATCATACTTCGAATGCCTGATTCACTTGCGCTGCTGATTCTTCCTAGCATGACCTCGTGCTTGAATGGGCGAAAAACCACTAATCTGAATTCCACTTTGCGTGAGTTAGCTTTGTTGATATTATGATGGTGCTAGAAATGAGGACAAGTCGACGTGGACGCCATGCAACCAGGTATACGGCACCGCGTAGACACGGAAAACATACCATTGACGTTGACAATACCATTTCCGTGGCCGATCAATCCTTCTGAAGCCTCAAGCAAGTCATAGAGACAAACGCAAAGACCGATCTTCTGAATAACCCTGTTCGAGTACTTGGCATTGATGTTGTCCTCGATCGCCTGTGAAGCATCCTTGGTGAAGTCTTCTGGCTTGATCTGAACAAGATCCGCGATTTTGGTCTAGGGCATATTAGAAAAGTCTTTCTAACAGGAGATACTCTGACTGACGAGAATAAACATTGTGCATGAATCTGAGAATGAGGTAGAGCGTAGAGTTGTGAATATATGTCCTAGAAGTCGGGGCGCCGTGATTGGCTTGAAGAGAATTTTGCGGGGGTGGGTGTGCTAAAAAGGGAGTCACAAAAATTTTGACTCTCGGTTTTACACACTTTTGCGCAACCAACTCTTTGTCACTTTACAAAATCAAACGACCACCAAGCTTTTGTATCGACACAAGTGCAACGTTGTGCATTCTTTGCAGTGCAGGTGAAGATATAAGGATCAGATATCTCCAAGACAAAGGAGATCTTCCAGGTGTTCAGCGAAGCGAGCCGCTAGTCCCAGAAAGGTATCGCGCAGTCATGGTCCGTGCGCGACGTGCTAGCGGCAACCAGGTGCGAGCTCCATCTTTCCTTCCCTTCGTCTTCCTCCTTCCCCCTTCTTTCAATTATACTATCATCACTTTTGTCGAGTTTGTTCGCTGACCTTTTTTGTTCATTTGCAGTCGCAAAGTTCTGGAAGTCGTCACGTTCCTGTCTTCACTCATGATCCGCGCAGGTTGACTCCTTCAAGTTCGCAACCACATAGCTCCTCGTTCTTTCCCAACACCCCCAAGGGGCCAAAGGCCACATTTTTACCACCCAGCTCGTTTCATTCAAAGCCAACCCGTCAGCAAATTCAAGCTGCTTTCGCGCGTCTAGACCTAAGGAGTGCTCCATTTGCGCAAGCATACCCGCCTCTCGACGACCCATTTGTCGACTATCCCGCGACGCAGGGAACAATGTCTGGACAATATAACTTCCCTCCTCCACCGCCTCCTCCGGGCCCTCCTCAGTCTAACGGCTATGGAAATCCTCAGTATGGTGGATACCCGCAACACCAGCAGCCACAACGCGGCGGTGGACCTCCTCGTGGTGGTAGAGGCGGTGGCCCCAACCCAGGTCGCGATTATCAAGGATACAATCCGAATCAGCCTGCAGCTGGATACAATACAGGACCACCACAGCAAGGCCCACCTCACAATGCCTATGGCGGTCCGCAAAACCATGCACCGTACATCGGCCCTCAACCTCCTGCAGGCAACCAGCCTCCCGCTCAATGGCAACATGAGCAACACCATCAACAAGGCCCACCTCAACAATATCAGCAGGGACCGCCTCAACAGATGAACGGGCCTCCTGCTCCTTTATCAGCACAAAACTACCATCCAAATTACGCTCCTCAAGGCTATAACCAACCACCACAGTATGGTCCTCAACAGCCACCACAATTCCAAAATCCACCACCACAGCCTCCTTCCTATGGTCATGCTCCTCCACCTAATGTGACTCAACCACCTCATCACGGAGGCCCTCCTCAGCAGTGGCAGGGTCCTCCTCAACAGCAACCACCATTCAATGGCGGACATCGCGGTGGACGTGGTGGTTTTGCCCCACCAACACGCGGTGGTTTCGGCCCCGGTCGCGGTGGTCATGGTGGTCATGAAGCTCCTTTGATGGGCCCTCCCATACGTATGGGATTTGACAATGACCAGGCTCAAGCGAGCAATGGTTTCGCTCCACAATACGGTGGTCAACATCAAAGTCCTCCCCCCTTTTCTCAAGCACCGTATCAAGGGTACCCACCACAACAGTTTGGAGGACAGCGTCCCCCTCTTGATCCCAACCCGTACAACTCCAACCCTCATAGGGGAAGAGGAGGTTTTCAAAATTTCAGGGGAGGCAGAGGAGGTAGTCGTGGTGGTGGCAACGATCATTTCCAATTCCGCAACAAGCAAAATCACAATCAGAATCGTGATAGTCACGGTTCGCAAGCTTCCAATTCACCCCAGAAACCTGCAGGTGCAGACAATGGCGGAAAGAAAAAGAAGAAGCGCAAGACGAACACTCTTGGCCTGACTCCCAACGGTGTCGAGCATGAAGAGAGTGAGGAAGAAGACGACGTGGACGAAGAAGCTCGTCTCGTCAGTTTGCTTGGCCCCGATACTCCTCAGTATGTTTTTTTTAGAGTATATCACGTTTGCGCTTTTAACTAACATTATTTAGACTGCCATCTGATTTAAGCGCTTGGATTGCAGAGCGAAAGAGAAACTTCCCTACGAAAGCTCGTAAGGAAGCCGCCGAGGAGGAGCTTCGCAAGCGTCGTGAGCAACAAGGTCAGAACGGCAAGACAAAGAAAGAAGGGAGAGAGGGGCGAAACGAAGCTAGAAAAGCAACAGAGAAAAGCCGAAGAGCTGAGAATACAGCTCGAGAAGGCCGAGAAGAAAAAGAAAATACAGGACGCTATGCTGTCGGGCAACAAGCGCAAGCGAGAAGCCGGAGATGAAGGAGAAGTCAGCGACTCGGATGAATCTTCAGACTCTGAGCCCGAAACGCAAACGAGCCGCAACTCCGCTCCAGTCCGCGTCCAACCAGCACCTAAAGCACAACTTCAACGCCACTGCAAGTACTTTTCAACGGGTGGTACCTGCGGCAAGAAGGGCAAGTGTCGCTTCGTTCACGACCAAGCTGTGCGCGACCAGGCTTTGAGAGATAAGGAGGCTAATGGTGGGAAAATGACACTAGCTCAACGACTGGTTCTTAATGATACGGCCAAGGACGATCTGACCATCTTGAAGTCCATCAAGTACCTCAAGGAGAAGGGATTGATGTCGGATCACAATTCGGGAGTCATTGGTGGCAACCCAAACGATTATAACGTAGATGCCTATGGACAACCAATTAAGGACGAGGACAACTGAACTTGGTGTCTCGAGGACTCCTTTCGTCTCCTGGCTCAGCCTTAGTCGAGACTGTCAGAAGCTTCTGCACTTAACGTTTACATTCGGAGTTCACGCATTTATTCTGTTATTGGGAGGTTCTGGAATGGGGAACCACGGTGGGCCATCTCGATGATTGCTCTGAACTCAAGTCAGTGGTTCATGGCAGCTGATCCATTGCATATTTGGGGCGACGTGTTGTCCTTTCCCCCTCTAACTTCACAGTCATTCTGTTGGTGTATAATGCCTAGTCCTTTTCTTTTTTCGGAAATCTGGGGAGTTCAATCACTGGTGTGATGACTTTGGGGAGTTCAGAAGTGGTAGAAGTGGGCCTCGAGTCTTCACCTGACCTTCCCATTGTTCTTATGAACGGCAGTCAAAACGCTTGGAGTTCAATCCATTGATTTTCCTTTTTCATCATGTAAAAACACTACAAAAGCACACATCTTTCCGACCAGCCTCCTTTATTTATAAGGACCTGGGCCTTTGACAATTGTCTATCGGTCCCTATTTCTCGCACCTCCTTCTCGGCCATCTGCTCGAGATGAGATCAGTTGATTGGGAGTTTGCTGCATTTCGATTGCGGCGGCAAGTCGCTGAGCTGGCCAGTTCTTTATACATTGTAGTTTAGATCCGTGTTTCTGTAATAAAAGCCTTCTCAATGTTTTCGAAGAGTTGTCAAGACGTGATTGCTGACTTGACCAGACTTGATTCACCCCTTTAGTGAGGCAGAAGCATTGGTTGTGCACCAGTGGAGAGGTTGAATTATAATCTGTTGAACGTTGGCACGATACTGATGTTCAACAACAGGCTCTTGATCAAAATGCAGATATTCCTCGGTCAATTTTTTTCTATCAGAAATAATAGGAATCCGTGTAGCAGATACCAGTAAACGAAGGTTCGTCACAATTTTTATTTCAGAACGTAGTATGGCATGGAGAGACGTAGTGATGCATAACACCATTTTCGCGACTAGACACTCTCAATTAAAGATGTCAATGTTGTCGCCAATTAACCATCTTTCGGGTCTGAATTTGTCCTCCATGCCATGTTTATATTTATGGGAGTTTGCGATGACATTCATGCTAATTATTGCTTGCAGATTAGCATATTTTTGAAATTTAGGTATGTATCCTTTGTATCTGTTCACTAAAGCTATCATGCTGTTATGGTACTAGCCTTGCAAGCGGTAGAGTGAGAAGATTGACCCTTTTCATTGAGATATATCGTATCTTTTGGTCTTGAAGGTATTGCTCCTGCGTATTTATTACACAATGTAAAAATAGATACTCCCTAGTAGAATGTGGCTACACGGGGTACCGTGCACGGTCAGAACGCTGACAATACTTTCAAGAAGAGAAGATATGATAGGAAGTCAGGTGGGAGGACGAAGATATTTTGTCAGGTTGTCTTCTCTCCTGTAGCTAGTATGATTTGTAGATATAGGTAGAAATATTGATTATGTCTATTCTCTGTCTATCTTTCTATAAGGTCCCAATGAAAGTGCTTTTTATATCTCAGGTCTGGATATCTGTGGAGGGATTTCTGGGAAAGAGCAGTAGCAAAAGCTAGGTACTCTATAATGTTGAAACGGGGGTGGTTATGTGGTTTAACGACTAGGTTATCTTATGTGTTGTTAGAAGCTACTGCTACTTACTACTACTACCATATCGGTTTTGACAGGACAGGATCGGATCTAAGGTTTAAGGCAGGAGGAGGTGGTATTTTGTGGGAAGTAGACCGGAGTTTATAGGGTTGTGGGGTAGTAGTAGTAGTCCAGATGGATTTACTTCGTAGGTGGATATGTCAGGTTGGTATGGTGTGGCACATAGCATGGAAGGAAGTATCTGAGGGTGGAGGTGAGGTTTCTTGAAGCTGATCGGGCTGGGGTGATGTTTGCCGTTGATATGTGTACTGTACACTGGCTGTATTATTATTTAGTAGAAATCGAATAGGCAATGGGGGAGTCATAAAGGGGTTGGTTGCTATTGGAAGGCGTGGGTAGTGTATGAAGGGGAATCAGGTGTAAGGAGGATATTTGGTTAATTTGTGGTGGGTTCTTTGTTGGGTTGAGGATGGATGGGAGGATGTAAGAGACTATGGTGCTGATTTGAGGAATTACTTTTGGTTCTATTGCTTGGCTTGATACGATCTAGATTGGTAAATGTTGCGCCTGCTTCTGCGGAGATACACATTTACATGCCATCTGCTCTCTTGATGTTCAGCAGGAAGGGGGAATGAAAACATAGAGGGAATTTGGAAACTTGGCTTTACTGTGGTATGATTGCTACTTCGAGGATACTATCTTTATCACTTGCTGAAGATCAAACCTATAGGTTTGTGCAGTGAGTGGAAACTGGATTGAGAGGTTGCTTGCAAATTTTGTATTTGCTATCTAACAAAGCTGGCATTGTTCGCCGTCAGATGTGTGCAAAAAAAACAGAATCCGTTTCCCAACCAAACCCAATGACGCAAATCCCATAAACCCCAATCGAACATTTACTTGAGAGGAATGAAACGCGAAGAGTGGGTAGCACCGATACCAGGTCTACCGTGCTTGACGGGTGAGCTAAGAGAGAATAATGTTAGTCTTTGATTCAAGGTATGTGAGATGCCAATAGAGGGGTAAAGCGGGGGTCATACTAAGAGATAGAGAATTCTCCCAAGTAGTGTCCAACCATCTCAGGCTTAATTTCAACTTGGTTGAACTCCTTTCCGGAGTAGATACCAATGACGGAACCGATCATCTCTGGAACAACAATCATATTTCGGAGATGGGTCTTAACAAGGTCTGGCTTCTCATTGGGCTTGGCCTCCTGCTTCGCCTTACGGAGCTTCTTGATCAAACCCATGGGCTTGCGCTTGAGACCACGGTTGAACCGACGGCGTGCGCGGGCGTGGACGACATCGCGGAGTTGGTCGGAGGAGAGGTCGAGGAGTCTTTATAGAATATAGGGTTAGCATAATTTGCTCCCCTTTGAATTCTTTTTGAGGTTTTTTATGGTATGGGTTCGTACTGGTCTAGGTCGATGCCACGGTAGGAAAACTTTCTGAACGCTCTCTTCTTCTTGATCTCGGCGGCTGCCTCAGCATCCTGTGATGGGGAGACGTTGTTAGCTTTTGATCTCTTCGTGGATTATGCGACATTGCCGCGATTGCGACTTAGGGTAGAGGGATAGAAGTCGCAGATGATGATCTAGTACTCACGTATTCGTCGGCCATGGCTGCGGTTGATTGACTTGGTTTCGCTTTTCGAGGATGTCGAAAGGCGAAGGATATGTCAAAGTTGTTGTCGTGATGGAATTCGAGACCAGCTGAGCTGAGGTTGAAAATGAAAATCAAGCGTCGTGCGCTTCGGTTAACCTTAGCGTGGTTGTGGAGAATAAGGCACGTGATGTACTCATAATGTGAGGCTGGAGATCAGCCTTGCGGCAAGTCGAACATTCTTTTGGGCCAAATTTCGAGATGATGGCTGTCTTTGCGGGTAGGTATTGTCTCAATTGAAATCATAGGTATATTTTGACAGAACGTTAAAATTTGATCATTAGCAATGTAGACAATAGCGTGTTCTCCGACGGCTTGGACATCATTTGCATTCATCAAACATACATAGCGACTCAAGCAGAGCTGGGACTGTGGTTTGGAAGAGGTATGTTTCGATTGCTATGTCTATCATGCATGTTGAACATCTTTCCATGAGAGAAACCGCAAATTACGATCCTGGACTCCCATTACATACAAATCATTGGCATGGCCCGCACAACCCCTTCCAGATGCGTCATACTCCTTGTTTCCATGGCGTATTGATAGCAACAATTCCAGACCACTGTCAATTGATTGTTTAATCGAAGAGACCGAAACCCATATCCTCGTCGGACTCTTCCTTCTCTGTAGAATTTGTTAGTGATTGTCCTGCAAGATCACGCTTTAGTGTGAACATACCCTCTTCCTTCTCCTTCTCAGGCTCAGCCTCGGCAGCAGCACCACCGGCAGCAGCACCAGCAGCAGCTGGGGCGGCACCACCGGCACCACCAGATGGAACGGAAGCCAACTTGCTTGAACCCTCAGAGATCAACTGTTGCATTTATTAGACACGGAAAGATCCATAATTCGTGTGGGGAGTCGCATACAGTTTGGAGATCCTTGCCCTCGAGCTCCTTGATGAGAGTGGAGAGACGCTCATCATCAGCCTCGATGCCGACAGACTCGAGAACGGTCTTGACGTCCTTGACGGAAGGGGAGGTGTTACCACCAACGGAGAGGAGAAGGTATGCCGCGAGATGCTTCATTTTGAATGCTGAAGTGATATTGTCAGCTTTTTGCTTTGATTTAAAGGTGTTTGCAAAAGGTGAAAGCAGAACAGAATGCCTATTGATATAGCTGGAGAAAACTGGTGCGTGACTCTTTGCCGACTGTGGTATACCAGACGGCGCAGTTTTACAACACAATTGACTCTTCCCCGCTGCTGCTGCTGCTGCTGCGCAACTAGAAGCGAAAAGGAATGAATAGTAGAGTTAGTTACTCACATTTTGGTTTTGTTTTTTGAGGAACAGGAGATTCAATCAATTTAACCGCTGTTGGCCGGAGAAAGAACCGTCGTGTTCTGGAGTTGTGAAGTTGAAATTTGGTCTTGGAGTCTTGAATTTCCAAAAGTTCGCGATTGGCTTTGTGCGAAACTAGAAGCCCCGAAGCGATTAGTCAGCGAGCCTCAGCTGGCACCAATCACGAGCGGCCAAGCTTTTAAACTTCGATCCCCAGTGACTCTCACGCGCCATAACAACCATTTTATGAAAACATCTTCCACTTCAAGAAACACACCGCAAATACTGATCAAGGCAAACTGTCCTCGGACTTACCTGGCTTGCACCCCCCGAGCCATCACAGTCTGTTCGTCTTTCTGAGTCTTCACTCATGCATATGCAATACCCATAACACGTCCCGCGACGTTGATCTCGAGTCTCCTTTGTACCGCCCCTCAGAGCACGCCACACAACATGCCGCCGGTATGTTAACGACTCCGCTGGTGCCTCTACAGACCAAGACACTTGCATACTAACAGACATGCAGATCGGTGACCTTCTCGCATCCATAACGGGGGAGCCCAGTCCCACTCTTCCTCCAAGTAATCTACCGCCCAAGCGCAAAGCCAGCGATGATATCAGGAGGCCCGTAGATAAGGTGCAGAGACCGAATCCGCCAGCTGCGAACTCGTCAAGACCCATCACCCAGAATCGACCTGAGAAGCCATCGTCCCTTGACACTTCTGTGGGTAAGCTCAGGCTGTCCTCCAATAATGGCCGGAGCCCCTCAGGCCAGATCCCCGCAAATCGCCAGCCCACAACACCTGCCTCAGCCGATACCCCAAAGGCACCACCAAAGAAGGGCTCCTTTGCAGAGATTATGGCACGAGGGAAATCAGCACAAGCAACGCTGGGACAGGTAGGCAAGATTCAGCACAAGAAGATCGAGAAACGACCAACCAAACGGGAGATCGAGGAGGCAAAGGCACAGCAGACCAAGAATCTAAAGAGAGGACTAGAAAGGGCTGGGATAAATGGCAGGCCTGCGAAACCAGGTCAAGCTCCGGTGAGAGAGAGTAAAGATGGTAGAAATGGAAGTAGGGAAAATGGGAAGAGCGCATCCGTAACGCCAGTACCAGAGAAGAAGGTCAAGAAGGCAGCCACAGCTACCACAGGATACGCAGGAACTGCTCGGCCAAGACCAGGTGCGAACAAGTCTTCGAGGCCATCGTCTTCCATGCCTCGACGATCAGAGCCGCAGAGATCTGGTTATGGAGGAAGCTCTTCACGTTACGACAGATATCTCAGTGAAGATGAAGACGATGACGATATGGAGGAGGAAGAAGAAGATGGTTACGGATCAGATGCCTCCTCGGACATGGAAGCAGCGGCATTCGAGGTGGACGAAGAAGAAGAAATGGCAGCGAGAATCGCTCGCAAGGAGGACGCGGAGGCTCTGGCCGAGGAGAATCGTCTTAAGCGAGAGAAGGAAGAGAAGAAGCGGAAGCTTATGGCGATGGCCAAGAAGAATGCGGCAAGACGGTACTGAGGAAATCTCTAGATTTCTCGGGATTATGATAGATGGTTTTGGCGACACGGACTGATATGGTTTGGGGGGTGGATAGTTGGGGAGATTCGTGGTTTGCTGCTTTAGCGATTTGGCGTCCTGGGGAAACAGACATAGGGGGAGTCATCAGCATTGAAGGCGTATTTGCTTCGAGACACGCACTTGGGGCGTAAGCTCCTCAATAGTCCACGAGCTCATGTATCAATTGAGTATTCTATCACGCAATAATTCGTCGATATTTTTTCATAGGATAACCCATGCAATATGAGTTTCTTATCTACCTACCTGAGTAATTTTCATGATATGTAGTAACAAGACAAAAACCGAGCAGTCAACTATCCTTAAGAAATCGAAAACTATAAGCTTTCCCTTCCACGCGAACCCTAATCCTTCCATTCTGGTCAGTACCAGCTTTGTGGCGTACCTAATACACCTCACTAGCTATCTTGCAAGCTTAAAGCCTGCCTATAGGAATACAATATACGCCTATTTTCTTCGAACCTCCCCTGGTTCGACTCAATGCAGATCCGAATACTTCAAGCTTCCATAGCAACTGCTTAACTCACAACAACTATACCTGAAAGACAAAAAGTCGTGTCAAAAGACTACTAATAATAGCCTTGACGTGGAAGCTAACAACTTTCCTCTATGCTTTTCTTTGAAGAAAAGCAAAGTTCGCTAAGAAGAACTCCCAAATTGGAATATAGTAGTCTAATTTAGGTACAAACTGTGAGATATATTTCGGGTTATGGGGTTAGTAAGGTATCTTATGCTGAGATCTTATATTGGAACGTGAGGTAGCGAGTTGTGATATTTTTGAATAGTGCTTAAAGTGTTGTAATTACTTACGCCCAGGACGATGTGAGATAAGATGTCATAGAAGAAAAGTAAAGGGTTAAAAGATGGTATGAGATCTAAGGGTTCTAGGTATGGAAGCAGATACGGCTGGAGGTTTCTTTGTATGGAGAGTATATTTGCTGTAGTTTTGATGTTTTGGTTTGAAGTTGATTAGATATGTAGAACTTATAGTATTTTGGGTTGCTGACATGCTTGGAGTATTCTAGTCAGTTGAACTAGGTGTCCTAGTATTTCTTTCTAACCAAATCATTTTGCCGATAAAGAATGGAGTCTAGTGAGTCAGTTGATGTAAGAAGAATGATGATATGGTGAAATTATTGAAAATGAAGTGTTTGCATCTGTTTTGAAATCTTTATTGTCTCTGGGGTCTGTTTCCTGCTTCCTACTTGTTGACTTCTCTCATTCTCTTCCTTTGGAGATGGGATGAGTCGGACGAATGTCTATACGAAAGTTTGTTAGGAAGGAATTCTATCATGACTATTGCCTACGCTTTTGCATGGAGTAGGAGATCGTAATCAAATACTTGCTGCGTCTGACTAAGGGATTATTAGTACATGGCCCAGCTACCGACTAATCTAGCTCCTATACAGAGTATTTAAACTGAAATCCTTATAGGTTAACCAAAACAGGCAATTTGTACAATTTGATGCTATGGGAGAATATGCTGGGCGCTTCTCGCATTGGCTTTGTTGATTGAGCTGAGACTAATTGCTAAGACTTTTCAGCAGTTAGAATTTAGGCAGTCTCTTAATATACCTCCTTCCAAAAACGGCATATATCACACAACAGTAAGTCATAGGAGAAATAATTCGTATTTACGGGTATACATATCTCCAGCATCAGCTCTCATTCTCTGCCTCCAGCACCTTCTGTACCTTCTTAGCCTGAGCCTCCGAATTGATCTTCTCGTAATGTGCAACAACCTCATCCAAGTTCCTCGCTCTGTGTCCAGATTTATTGTTATAAGGCGATCCAGTGTTGAAGATCCTGCAGCAAGATTAGTATCAATTCTTATTTTCTGTGGCAGCGTAATCAGCTGGCAAGAGGACATACTCGGGAAACCTCAAGTTGACATGTTGAGTTCCTGGCTCACTTTCGAAGAGATTTCGGTCGAAAGCTGCTTGTTCTGCCATGGCAACGTGGAGATCGTTACGCCTTTTCCAGACCTCGTGGTATGAATCGTAGCTGGAGATGAGCTTGGAGATGCCGCTAGGTGTACCGTCCGCGGAGGGTTGGGAGATCTTGTAGATGGCAATCGATGCAGGGATAGCGGCCAGGACAACGTAGAATTGAGTCTACGCTTCGTATTAGCACGCATGTAATACTAACAGATTTAATTACTGACTCCAAGGGACTCGTTCACTGGTGCTGAGTGGTGGTGGTGGTGGTCATGTCCATGGTCGTGTCCATGGCCATGCTCTGAGCTGGCATGTCGACGTGTGCTACGAGTAACAATTGCACCGACTCGATCAGCAGTTTGAACTGCCTTTCGCCTGAGTGCAAACATGATAGTGTGGTTCAATTGAGCGTCGAGATGCTTCACGGCTCAAGAGCTGTCGTTGTTCCCAGATGCCCGCCTCAGAAACGAGGTATTAGTATTAGTCAGCAGGCGCGTTCTTTCGCCGTTTGGTGTTTGGATCCAAGGCTGAAAGCGGTGAACCAAGCAAGTCCGAGCGAAGAAGCAAGGAACGGGCATTAGTCCGATAGCAACATCAGACGAAATAGCCACTTGTCCTTGCGAGAAACGAAGAGATGGCCACTACAAACGTCCCTACTACTACTACTGACCAGCAAGACTGGCTAGAGGACGACGACTACCCGTTGGAGACCAACGACGCAGAATCAGTCGCCTCGATCGATGACGGTGACGAGCTGGACCATCCGCCGGAGAAAATCCTTGCTGAGTTCACTGCTAAGAACGGCCATAAATGGTACTTGGTGAAGTGGGTCGATTCTCCTTTTCTATATTCAAGTTGGGAATGCGGTGCAATCTTCAGTGATTGTCCAGAAATTCCAGAAAAGTGGAAAGAAGAGAAACAGAAGCAGGCAGAGGGCAAATCTACACCGCTCGATATCGCAGCATTCAACCAAGCTGTGGTAGATGTTGAAAACGCTGAGAGACAGCGACGAATATTACGAAGATTTAAAAGAAGAATCGCCAGCGTATTGGAAGTCATTACCTTTGACTGAGTCATATCGCAAAGTGGCCTCTTGAAAGGACAAGTTACAAAGAGAAGGGCACGCCACATCTATATTAGAAGTTACCCCCACCTACTATCTGTCCGACATCACCAGCTTGCGCTGAGTAACCCAAACTAATCCAATAACTTAACCGCAAGTATGGTTCATGTATCAGCACGAAACCTTTTGGCTTTGGCTTGTTTAAGCCTGCCTATCATTGCAAGAGCTGTGTCGTCGCCGCCATCCTCGTCCCCGTCGGCGGAGACTGAACTCATCTGCCCTAACGACAATGCGGCAGAATGCTATCCACGATTATTCCAACCTACAAAAGACTTTCAGATCATCAAAGAAGGCCAAGACATTCCTCCAGGTCTTCACGTTCGCATGGACGTATACTCTGGCAAGAGAGAAGCCAGGCTTAACATACCTATGGAAGGGGAGGACTCGGCGGCGGTAATAGACGTTCCACTTGAACAGGCAATGGTCGTTGTCGACCAACCGGAGGAAGAAATAATACAAGAGAAACCGGCACTCCGAGACCAAGTACCTCAGAAGCCACCCCCATACGATCCAGTTGGAAAGGTTCAGCCACCTAGTCCAGATTCTGAGGGTGCAGGAACAGACTCCCAGACTTTCAACCAGGCGATTAAGGTCATTAAGAGCGGTACAGGGAATCTTTCCTCTTCATTGGAAGACCTTGCAGAGCTCTCGCACGATATCTATTATGGTTCGGAGCTTGCAAAGGACAGTGTTCTCGTGGAGAAACTTGCCTGCTTGATGATAGAGCCAAATTCCGCAGGGCCAGATCACCAGGCAGCAAGGGTCCTCGGCTCAGCGATTCAGAACAATCCAACAGCTATGAAAGAGATCAATAAGGCTTGGAAAGAGATTATGTATCCAAGCTGTAGTGGCACGAAAGAAGACCTCATAACTAGGCTCCGTTCCATATACACAGCAACTCCTCACGATAATCCTGCAACCTTGAAAGCTCGGGTATATGTGCTTAGTGGACTCTTGAAAGACCGTTCTATTCGTGATGACTTCCTCGCTAACGATGGCATGGAGTTTCTCTCTCTCATTTACTCAATAGACGGTGTGTAGAATCAAAGAGTGTGCGAGTCAAGGTGGCTCAGTTGGTAATGGATAATTTCCTTGATGAGAGTATGGGCGCGGAACTCGGGGTATGGCCCAAAAAACCTCTATTGGAGGATAAAGTATGTCAGAGTCAGGACAGAATGCTAGAGGATGGATGTTGGGAGTACCATGTAGCAAGCCTTGGTGGTGGGAGTTGGAGCAAGGAGTTTTTGAAGGCCTTGAGAGCACAGAGAGCGGCATATGCAGACTCTGTCCAGGATCGTGAATTATAAATTATAGAGAGACGTTTATACACCAATAGATTCTATTATGTTCAGTTCTTCGAAAGTTCGAAAAACATTTCTCTCATTTCCAGACGTTCAATCACGATTGTCGCAAGGGTTATGGTCAGCAGTTTATCAACGTGGACACCTTGTACCTTGCACATGAATCGCATTTAGCCCAGAGTGCCTGATATGGGATAATAAAAAGGGCCGAGTAAGGGAACCAAGGGCATAGAAGGCGATCATAACTCTCCAACAAGAGGTCCTCAAGGATGCCGAGGGTACGATGAGGCCGGAAAGAGACGTAATAGAACGTTACCACCAGTCATTTTAATCATTCTACCTTACCGCGTGCATCTCGCCCATCCCGTCCATCCTCCTGGTCCTTGAATCCTTGACGAAGATGAGATGAGCGAGCCAACAGGACGCAGGAACGTCGAGACCACGTCTCTTCTTCCTCGGCCAGGTCTACACGTCACACGATCCGTTGTGATCATTCGCTACACTTTTCTGAACCATCCCTCAACTCCATGCTTTTCTACCCCGCGATCTGGACGGTGATAACTCACGAGAAGCATTCGGGGACGGCCCGATCAACGGTAGTAAAGGTAACGTTCTTTGATTCGACGGAATTATAGACGCTTATGGTAGTGTTTCTAAGAGATTGCAGGCAGGTGCCAGGTACCATTTGAAGTTGGCCAATGTAACGTCGTTCAGGACATCCTTCGGTAAAAACACAAGAAGCAAAGAGCATTGCGACCGGCATTTGCCCTGCCAGATTTCGGGTCACGTGAATGGGCTATACCTGTCTCAATAGCTAGACACTTCGACTCACTACTTCGGGCAACGCAAGGACGTTATAGGCTCTAGTTGGGCCAAGTTGCTGTGTAGTTACACCTGATTGAATGGGATTTCTTCTTTAGGTCATATTTCATATCATATGGGCAATGGGTCTGAGCTGCCTTCTCCTATCATCTGCTCTTACTTCTTCCCGCAGCATCCCCTTTCTTCATACTATGCCCTACGGACAAATTGCCAATTCCTTAACGGCAAATCGGAAATACGCCTTGAAGGATGCCCTCGCATTCTAGATGCTTGCTACGGCCTGATCTCGGTGGCTTGTGATTATAGTTCTCTAATCACTGGCTTCAAAGTGCTGCGTTCAAGAGACGCTATCCACAAATGGATGGCAGGATCTGGGGAAAGGGTCTGAAGATCCCAGTTATGATCGATATTGATGCAAGTGGCTTTTGTCTTTCTGTGGCTGTTGCAAGCGCTGATTCTTTGCAACACCTTCCTAAGCTCTCCGAAGTGCTGCACTGCTCCCTGTTGGGTAACACTGAGCTTGTTGTGAGCAATGGTCTTGTGGGCCTTCATACCCCGTGCTATTTTATTTTTCTAAGCTCCATTACTCTTGCCAGTTTCTCCGGGCAACTATGGAGGTATATAAGTATCACTACCTCCCCCACAATGTCTTAGAGCAACCGCGGCCTCCTGCTTGTCATTCCTTCAATCTCCAGCAAATTCAGCCATGATGGTTTCTGCTCGTTCAATTCTCCTGTCAATATTTGCACTTGGGGGTAGTTGTGAGAAGTTGGTTATACCAGAAGTTGACAATGTTGTGGCCAATGTGAAGACCCACCTTGGGAACTACTTCAATTACAATGGAAATCACTCCACCGCTGGTAATATTTCAGCCAGTGCCGACATGGCTTCCATTTTACCACGACAGAGCACGGCATACTGGTACGAAGACATCTCTCACCAAGGTATCTCTGCTTTTGGGGCTAGTGGATATGCAGTCTACCGAAACGTGAAGGACTATGGCGCGGCTGGTAAGTTTCTGCCTTTTAAAATAAAGACTATACATTTACTAAATATATGCCTAGGTGATGGCGTGACTGATGATACTGCTGCAATTCAATCAGCTATTAGCGCCGGTGGACGTTGTGGCCAGGGTTGTGCCTCAAGTTCGACCACTCCAGCTGTCGTATACTTCCCAGCCGGGACTTACTTAATTTCTTCTTCTTCCATCATTGACTATTACTACACCCAGCTTCTCGGTAACCCAAATGATGTTCCGGTTTTGAAAGCCTCCGCTTCCTTCTCGGGCTTTGGATTGATCGATGCTGATCATTACTACACTGAGAACCTCAATTGGGTATCTACGAACGTCTTTATGCGACAAGTCCGTAACTTTGTGTTTGATTTAACCAGTATACCCGCAACTTCACAAGCCACTGGTATTCATTGGCCTACTGCTCAAGCTACGAGTCTGCAGAACATTGTGTTTGAGATGAGTGCCGCATCTGGAACACAGCACACTGGGCTATTTGTTGAGAGTGGTATGTTCGATAAAGCTTCTTTTCAAGACACTGGTAACTGATTATAAAACTCTTCAGGATCTGGTGGGTTCATGACAGATATTACTTTTAACGGAGGTATTTATGGTGCATCTATTGGTAACCAGCAGTTCACTATGCGCAACTTGGTTTTCAACAACTGTGTCACAGCCATCAGTCAGCTATGGAGTTGGGGTTGGTTGTACCAAGGCCTCAGCATCAACAACTGCCAGACGGGAATCGACATCTCTGCAGGAGGAACTACAGCCCAGACCGTGGGATCCATTACTTTAATCGACTCAACCATCACCAACACTCCCGTCGGTATCATCACAGCCTATACCTCTTCGTCCTCCCCAGCTACAGCAGGTAGCTTGATCCTCGAGAATGTCGAGCTTACTAATGTTCCAACAGCTATTCAACTTACTGGAGGGAGCACAGTTCTTGCTGGTACTACTGGAACAACGACAATTGCAGCATGGGGTGAAGGCCACGAATACATCCCAACCGGCCCCAATCAATTCGAAGGGCCATTTAATGGAAACACCCGCCCGGCCTCCCTTCTCAGCGGAAGCAATTACTATGTACGCTCAAAACCCCAGTACAACACACTAGCCACTTCATCCTTTGCGAGCGTTCGCAGTGCTGGAGCAACAGGTAATGGAGTCACAGACGATACTGCGGCCCTCCAGGCTGTTATTAACTCTGCGACATCCGCAGGCCAAGTCGTATTTTTTGACGCTGGAACTTATAAGGTTACGAGCACATTGACAATCCCAGCGGGTGCAAAGTTGGTAGGCGAAAGTTACTCAGTCATCATGTCTAGCGGTAGCTACTTCAACAACATGGCATCTCCTCAAGCCGTCGTACGCGTTGGTAATGCAGGAGATTCCGGACAAGTCGAATGGTCCGACATGATTGTCGCGACCCAAGGAACCCAAGCAGGAGCCATCCTAATCGAATGGAATCTTGCAACCACTGGCTCCACACCCTCCGGAATGTGGGATGTTCACACTCGTATTGGAGGATTCACAGGCTCCGATCTTCAGGTTGCTCAATGCCCAACTACGCCTTCTAGCTCCGCTGTTAACACAGCTTGTATTGGCGCTTACATGAGCATGCACATCACCACGTCTGCTGAGGGTCTTTACATGGAAAATGTGTGGCTGTGGACTGCTGATCATGATATTGACGATTCAAGCAATACTCAGATTACTATCTACAATGGTCGAGGTCTATACATTGAATCTTCCGCCGGGACATTCTGGCTGTGAGTTTCCAATCCATTCCACGTTCTCACATCGTCGTCCACTTAAAAGTACACAACTAACAACTTCCTCCCCTGAATTACAGTGTCGGAACTGGAGTAGAACATCACACCCTCTACCAGTACCAACTAGCCAACACCAAAAACCTCTTCATGGGATTCATCCAAACCGAAACCCCTTACTACCAACCCAACCCCTCAGCACCAACACCGTTCTCCGTCGTCAGCTCTCTCAACGATCCCGACTTCGCTACTTCTTGTTCTGGACAAAGCGGCAACTGCGCTAATGCCTGGGGTTTAAGAGTCATTGATTCAAGTGACGTTTTAGTCTATGGGGCTGGTTTGTATAGTTTCTTCGATAATTACAGTACTAGTACGTTTCCCCCACTTCCTCTTACCGACCTACCTACCTACCTATCCTTTACTATATTCGTTGTATTAGAGGAGGATTGAGTCCAGGTGAAAGTTTTATAATAAATAATAGTCGCTAACAAAGACGAACAACAGCATGCTCGGATGGAGGCGGTCCAGAAAACTGTCAGGATAATATCCTCTCTCTTGAGGGTACTCTATCTGCTGTTAATATCTATTGTTTGAGTACCGTAGGTACCACGAACATGATTACGCAGAATGGGAATACTTTGGCTGTGTATAGTGATAACGTTAATGTTTATCCGGATACCATTGCGCTATTTCAAGTTTAAGAGTTTAAGTTTAGGAGGGGATAAATGAAGGTTTTTATTCTTTTATGGTGGGGAGGGGAGGAGGGAACTTGGAAGGCAATCTGGAAGGTGACACTCGTTGATATATTGAGGTGCGAGGATGGAAATAAAGTAGATGAGAATATGATTGATATCTTTACTTTGTTCAATGATCTTGAATTGAGTAGTATTGTTTTAGAGACTAGCTATAGTGCTTTTCAGAAGCGGCTTTCTTAATTCCTTATTCCTTGCTTCTATACGTATACTTTGTACAGCGAATTGCTACCATTAGTTTAAGTAGCTGTGATCAAAACTAGGGGCTGCTACAGGCACTGGGATGTATATATTGGCGGCGCTGCACGACTAATTGCATAAAAGAGGTTATCGTACCCGACGTTTCTGGCGATTGAATCTATCTTTCATTACGTTTATATGTAAATACCTAGTCACATAACTCCGTCGTATTCGGTGAAGCATATACAATGAATGAACTTGGCACCGTTCTTCAAAACAAATTGTATTTTTCTTTTTCGACGAAATAAATACCGCCTGTGTTCCTACTACCTACCGAACCTTAATCCCGGTCATGATTCGAGTTACGCACGCGCGGGAATGTTCTTCGGGATCTGTACAGTATCATCGAATAGGTATTTAGGGTTTCCTAGATGAGAGAAAATTCAATTAGTCTTCGTTGAGAGAGAGAGGGGGGGGGGGGGGGACGTGGTTGGGTACCTACAGTACTGTACTGTACTTTCCCGAGCTGCTTTGATTCGGGATTGAAGAAGCTTGGAAGTGATTTAGGAGTTTTGACGTAGGAGATGGAATTCCTCCTGAGTTTGTTAGGTTCTTATTATATAAAGGGCATATCTGCTTTTGGTAATTGGTTTTTGGTGGTTTCGTAATTTCGTCTTAGGTTCTTTTTTCTTTTCGCTGGCGTTCTGCTGCCCGTTCTGCTGCCCGTTCCGCTATTGATTTCGGGGTAGTGGATATTGGAGATGATAAGTATTCGTGTAGGAGCGGTGTCTGAAGAAGAAGATATATTTGGGACTTGAAATAAGTAAACAGAAAAGAGTTGAAATTTCTTGTGTTTGGATAATATTTCTTGGTTGGATAAAACCGTGGTGTAAGGTACTTGAAACCTTTGTTTTGTGTGAAGAGTTTGTAAATTAGTAGTAGTAGTAGTAGTAGCAGTAGTAAGAAGAGGATGACGAGGCCGAGGAGAAGAAAGGCAGGCTTCTGCCTAAGCAGTCCCAAATTACCAAACTAGTATACCCTCTTTTCGTCACTTAAATTTACCTCTTCCTATAATTCTTTCTCTCGTACTCTTTGACATAAATTGAATTTTTCTGCTGAGAGATGATATTGCGTATATACGCCTTATCTGATTTTAACGTTATTACTTTATAAGATATTCCAATCCATAATCTATAATAAAATACAATACAAAACTTCTTCTCACTAGCATATCTCATCAGTATGTAAAAGGATACAGTAATTCAATCCTTTTCACAAAACAAACTTTCCCACCAAGTTTCCAAGGGCCCAAGAGTCTCAGATTCAATCTATTTATTCCCCGTACCTTACTATTCCTATCCTATTATTCCTAGACTAGAGAGAACCTGAAGAGGAGGAAGTTTGCTTGCTGTAGTACGTGTAGGTAGGTAGCTGCCTAGCATTTTTGAAACTCGTGTATCGATCTTATTCCTGTTTCCGAGTCAGAGACGAGGGGAGGGTGGAGGGTGGAGGGGGAAAGGGGGGGTCGAGAATTCAGGAGTTGAAGGAAGGATGGACGGACGGACGGAGATTCGGAGGTTTGTTTTTTTGTTGTGGTATCTCCCGAACTAGATCAAGTTGGGGAGAGGGGAAGGGTTACTGTAGGGTTTACTGTAGGGAGATAGATAGATGGAAGGGGATTTGGTGGTTTTTATAGTATAGATTTGGGAAGTGGAGATAGAGAACTTTTGTGTGGTAGATTTTAAAGAAAGAAAGAAAGAAAGAATACCTCTGTATTGAAGAAATTATAATTCAATTAGTAAGAGGTACAGTACAGAGAGAACTTTTACTAAAGTGAGTCAAGTCCGTCGTTCACAATCCACAGGACTAGAATTTAGTTCGGCATTTCTCTAGCCTTAGCTTATGTTAAGCTACCACATCTCAACCCCCATGAAGCACAAAAAAATACCTCATCCTAACCGCCTCCAAATAATAAGCTTGTAGAGCTCCGGCTCTTAAAAAAGACATAGTGAACTACGAGCGAGCGGTCGATGCTTTTTCATATATATTTTCCTTGAGCTTCCCCTTTCCTGTTTGTAGATTGTTAAGAGTTGACAGCATCATAATTCTTGACACTATTCGTTGTTTCATCTCAGTCCGAAGTCCTTGTTAACTATATAGATAACTTTTAATACTCAGAGTGTAGAATAAATGTGTCTCTACTAGTGGCCAATTCAAAGATCTCTTCTCCCTATGGACTTGGCCGTCAATCTACTCACACTTTATCACTTGTAGTTGGGCTCGTGCAGTTCCTCTGGAAATACCGGGAAGTAAATGCTGGGTGGGGGTTTTGGAAGTGTTGCTTGATCGTACTTATTGGTTAGGAAGTACTGAGCGCAGCAAGGTAGATCTGGGTGGGCGAAGGGGGTTAGTGAATGTTTTGGCCTTTTAGGTTAGTTTACTATATGGTACTGTAGTAAGTAAGGTCTAGGTTCAACTATTTAGGGAGTCGAGATGAGGTCGTTCTTCTTGGAACTGAGGACGATTAAGATAGAATGGGATAGGATAAGATGATATGAGACAGGCTCAAAGAGAGACTGTGTCATGTATGACCCAGTTTAGTTGCAGGTTGCAGATGAGGGGAAGGAGATTCCTGAGGATTAGAAGGTGAGTGGTCTGGATGGATTTCATGTTCCTTGTAGTCCTAGTCACCGAACCAATAGAGTCCAAATGTATTCCGTAATGGTTTGTAGATGCGAGGGAGTCGTATTGTACTTGAAGTAATTGGTTCATCTACGGAGTATACGACATGCATTGATGCCTTGAAGGCTTGAAGTAGAGGTTTGCTTCTTTTTGAAAGCTCTCTTCAAGGTTCCTCGATGTTCAAACATGTCTGAATGGCTGGTAGCGGCAAGATGACCCAATCATAAGAGTCACTGGTCAACGATGTCTGCACCTCAGAGTCTCGTACGGTCATACCATTTGCATCTCTGGTTGATGTTACTGTACGGTATCTGGCTCCTGATACATGCACTGTGCTACGATTGATGTTTGAAGCAAGCTATGTAGCGTGTATGAATTTTTGAGCTTAAGTGTTGTGTTGAGCATGTGAGGTGATATGTGGGTTAAATTAAGAGAGTTACTGAAGTTTGAACTTGAGTAAATGGTTAGGTAAAAATCAGTGGAAATTGAAGTCAACTAGCAAAAAGTGACGTGACTTAATAATCAAGTAAGTTAGGTACTTAAATCCAAGTGAGTTACCCAAGTTATAAATCAAGTCAGTTACTCACTCAAATCAAGCGAGCTACTTAAAAAGTCACGATCCTCGCCTGCGTCAAATATCATATTTAGCACCGTACACGTATCACGAGCCTATAAATGTGCCTACTAAGGGAAGAAAGTTTTGTGACAACATTAGGATTTGCGGTGTTGGGGGTCCTGATGCAGGAGAGCGGCACAGGGTTTGAAATACTTTTGTACTGGTAGGGTAACCTAACCTAGCAGGCAACTTTCTTTTTGAGGTATTGAAATGTAGGACGGACTTTTGCATACCTTACAGGCAACAGAACAGTTCCAACAGGTAGTTTGAACCGTGACAGATTTCAGATCATGGAAGGATGTTGAAGTTAGAGTAATCAAGATGGGAAGGAAAAGGAGAGCTGGAATAAGTTGTTGTCTGTAACAGAGCAGTTTGAGGCGATTCGCTTCGCTTAAACCTCCCTACCGTCTAAAGTTCTACAGTATGAATTGAGTAGGTCTCTAGGATATAGGATTAAACGACTGAGTGACAAGTAGAAAACATCCAAGCGGATCAAAGAACGAAAAAGGCAGTCCAAAAAAAAAAAGAAGACATTAAATGCAGTGACAACGAATTTGAATCAAGGCAACAAACAACTGAGGCATTCTCGTCGCGCCCAATCGTCACTTACCTACCCTTTGTACGCCGTCCCCAATCAGGCTGCCGGCTGTAAGCGAGCGTTTTAAAATCCCTTACATAAGGTGGTCGGCCAGCTTCTTTCGGCATGGCTGGCTGCCTTTTTGACGCAATCCTCTCTCTCCCACTCTTCAAGAATTGGAATTGACTTTTTTTACACAAGAGAAAACGTTGCGCGTATCTAATCAATGTAGAGCTAATTCCACGTCATCATCTCCAAAAATCCTCCCTGATTGACAAATCAAAAAGAGAGAGTAAGAAAAGTTGTACCCTCTACGAAGGATTCTAGAAAAAAAATAGAAAAAAAAAAAAGCAACGAACAGAAATTGAGTCATCATCCCTGGGGGTCGGGTAAGCAAGACTTTCGTACTTAGCGCTAAGAATTTGCGCGCCTGGTGGGGTGAAAGGGAAAGGGAAAGGATCAGAAAGAAAGTGAGATTTTCGACGCAGTAGCCTGCCTGCCTGCCTGCCTACCTGCCTGCCTCGCTACACAAAGTCGGTAACGAAAGCGTCACCGACTGGATTGAAATTGACTGGGCCTAGGCTACAGTAGGTACTGACTGTATGAGCGACAGGCTACAGCACCCAACCGCGACCAAAAAAATCCCCGCAATTCCTGGGGAGTTCAGGAATAATTGCGCGGCATTAAGGCAACCAAATGAAGAAAAAGCTTTGCTTGGCAGTCTAGTACAGACAGTAGTGGATGATCTGACGCCCGTCACCTATTTCGTATACACTACCCTACCCTACAGTACTGCCGGGACATGGTTGGTACTGTAGGCAGGCTGGGTTAGGTTATCGGTAAGGTTAATGCGAAAAGATGATGCTGTGCTGTGCTGTGCTGTGCTGTGCTGTGTTGGGAGTCCTGTGTGGTTCTGTGCAGGGTGTTGTTGCCTAAGAGTCATCATCAGGCCATGCAGGCCACCAAATTCCGTCTCATGAGTCTGACTGACTCTCTGAGTCTGAGCCTTACAAGCCTGAGTCTTCCAAGGCAAAGCCACCGCAGCACCGTAGCCGTAGCCACACAGACTTCAGTACAGTCACTGTACCTATTGACCGTACCGTTTAGGAATTCGGCGTGTTTGGGAGTCATGGGACGGTGAGCAGCTCCTGTACTAGTATTGTTTTGGTTTTGATAACCGAGAATCTACAGCAAACGAGAGGAGAGGAGAAGGACTAATTGTCTACCGATCTTACGGAATTAAGTGACTATGTATTATTTGGATATGGACAGTCTGGACGGGAGTCCTGGTGGTCTGTGATTTGATGTTTATGCTATCTATCCATGGTATGGTATATATATAAGGGTGGGTAAGAAAGTTAGTTACTCAAGCGAACGTAAGCCTGCCTCCCTCTTCTTATTCTAAGCCACGGGTCATCAAGTCTGCTGCAGTATAATATATATCTGCATACAGCCTCGTCACCCTTCTCATCATCAAAATTCCCACCACATATTTACATCTATCATTTGAATACATCAATCTCTTTTAAATGCCCGCTCTCACACCCTTCCAAACAATCGAGCATCCATACTCAGGAACCAACAACCATCCCTTCACTGGTTCCTCAAACGGCCGAGTTCACAATAGTATCTTCTCACAATACACACCTCGATCAAACCAGACCTTCCTATACAGAGATCAGATGACGACATCAACATCAACAGCGACACAAACACAAAACCAATCTCAAACCACCTCAGAGAAGAAACAGAAATCAAAGCCTAAATCATTCTTCTTCTCCCTCCAACCCCAAGATCAAATAGATAGTCAAGTATCCAAGATGTCCAGCAACAAATCCTCATCCACCACAACCGACAAAACCCAAGCACCCCAACAACAACCCCAACAACAAAAACCCTACGCACCCTCCCTCTACGCCGAATCCACAATATCAACATCCACAACAAGAACAACAAAACCCCTCCTAAGATCCACCTCTTCCAACTCCTCAAACACCACCTCAACAGACACTCCAACACAATCAAAACGCAAAACAACCGGTTTCCGCCACAAGACCAAAAAATTCCTCTCCTCACTAGGAGAACCACCAACAGCAGCATGGGAAAGAGAACAAGCATTAGCGAGAGCTGATGCTGCTGCTGCTGCTTTGGCTGCTTCTTCTTCTGGGGAACAAGGAATGGATGATAGTGAAGAAATGATGGATGAGAAGACTAAGAGAGAGAAGAGGATTGAGGAGCAGAGGAGGGTTCAGTTGGCTTTTGCTATGGATTATGGTCCTATGTCTCGTGGAGGTCCGTGGAATGGTCGATCTACTTTTACTTGATCTTTTTTTTCTTTCTATTCTTATGTTTTTCTTTCTCTTTCATATAAAAGCTCCTTCTCTCCTGGGTACACTTTTCTTTTTATGCGGGAGATGAAAATGCGAAAGAGTTTCTCGATGTGCTGATTTCGGTGATTTCTGTTTTTGTTGTTGTTTTTTTTTTTGTTACTTGTCTTGTGTTGTGTCGTGTCGTATTGTGTTGTGTTGTATTGTGCGTGCTGCTTGCTCCTTTTGAGCGTTGAATGAATTCAAAGCTGATTTTCTTGGCTTTTGCTTTTGTTTTAGGTATGTTAGGTGGTCAGATGATTTATCATTGATATATCTCACTTTGATTGATCGATTGGCTGGTTGGTTGATGTTTGGATTTCTACTTCTTCAGGTTGAATTTTTTTTAATTTGGGAGGGGTTAGGATTTGGTTAGAGACAGACAGAGAGAGAGGGAAAAGTCAACGGGACTTACCGGGCTTTTTGTTTGATGTGGTGATGGATGGAATTATAAGAATGATAGATACTATCTCTCTATCTAGGATAGAGGAGAAAGAAAATTTTCAGAAAATTGAAAATAATACTGAAAAGTTCCACTTTGCTGCTACGTAATAGTGATCCTGAGATATCTCGAAACTTCGAAACTTCGTCTTCTTCTTCTTATGGAAAGTAAGATAGTAAGGGAGTTTTATTATTTTTCCTAGTAATCTTCCACCAGACTGAAGGTACAAATTCTAGCTAGAAATTAAGTGTAGCTGTGGGTAGTCATGTGACCGTCCTTATACTTCAGTGGAGTGTATTTCGTAGCTCTCTTTCCTCTACACGAAACATAAGTTAATATTGCCCACATATTGCTTCCTAAATAACCTACCTATATAAGAAGCTATTGTATACTACTACAATTATTACTTACTTTGAAATTCTACAGTAGTATCCATATCAATTTCTATAGAATAGTCAGTCCTCTTCTATAATTCCCTTAATCAAATCAAAAGTTCTCACACTACCATAGTTCTATAAAACTAATATATCCATTACTTAAGGTACAGTAGTAACCGTATATAAACCAATTCCTATTAGTATACTCTATTCCCTAAGATATTCTAAGACTTTACCTATATAAACTTACTATACTTCGTACTTCGCACCTTCATGTAATACCTAAACCCCTCCCTTCCTTAGGTAGGTAAATATAATCTACCCACCTACCTACCTACCTACTTACCTACCTCAAACCGATTTCAAACGACACTCAATATTAGAATGAGTCCCAAAAGCAAACGGCCAAATCTTCACGATCTCCATCCCAGCCGCATCTAGGATCTCCTCAAATTGCTTCTTAGACTTCTCTGTTCCGTTCAACATCATCACTATAGGAGTTCATTAGTTAGTAGTCAGTTTAAAATAACATTATACATTATAAGAAGAAATAAGTCCAAGTCTTGAGTCTTGAGAAATGTAACTTACAGTTGAAATCCATCCAATAAGGCGTGACTTCAGTACCTAACTCTACCTTCTCCGGCATGACCATATCTGAGATGATCAAACGAGACGAAGGACCCATTGCGCCAGCTACATTCTTTAACAGTTTGATGCAGACTGGAGGGTAGAAATCATGAAGGACGCGACGCATTAGGTATAAATGTGCATCTAGATTTTATTAGCTAGGTACTTCTACAAATAAATGGAAAGAATTTTGATTACTGTAATTGAAAGTAGGAAAGGGGAAAAGGAAACAAGAAGAGGGGAAAAAAAAGAGGAAAAGAGAGGGGTGAAAAAAAAAGAAAAGATATTACTTTTAACAGGTTGCGGAGTGAAGAAATCATAAGGCATCTTTTCAATATTCGGAATATCATCTTCAGTTAAAGTATCCAATACACTCGGACGATCCTGCAGAATCATCTTCGCACCAAACCCATTCGGCGCCTCCTCCTTCTGGATAGCGAGAAGAAACTGGCCTCTACCACCTCCAATATCAACAGCAAAAGGTCGAGAGGTATCAGCCTCAACTTGTTCCCTCATGCTAGAGAATGGGAACATGCCGACGTAGGGAGTGACGTTCTCCGACGTCGACATGGTGAAGTTAAAGTTGCGTAGCTTTTCTGGATCCGTGGACAGGGCTTCGTAGTATGTGGATCCCTCTAGTCCTACTGCCCATGCGTAGGGGGACTTAGTGAGATCATAGAGATCTTCTTGCTTATGTGTGCGGAAGTACTCGGGGAGTTTGAAGTATGGTCCCAGTTGATCTACGCAGAAGTTGAAAAATTCTACGGCTCCTCCTGGGAGGTATACGTAGGCGTTAGCATTGAGGGCAAATGTATTGGGGGCTGGCTCGACACAGATCCCGTTAACCACAATTAGCTTTAAGGCTCGTGCTAATAGACACAGGTCATTATCAGTACTCCAAAATGGTATGCATCACGAGAGAATTCCTACATATGGCAGATTCGTCGATTTTAATAATATCAGCTAGTTCTTTTGAGGTGATAGATGATGTTTTTGGTATGGCCTCTAAAACTCCCATCTGGACTAGAAAATACATCGCTGCGATGCATTGGCTCGTTTCCCACTGCTTCATAAGCACATCCATGGGCGTCTCTAGCAAAAGGCGCAATTTGTCGGCCTGTCTCAACAGCGCCTGCTGCTCGGCAGGATCGCCATTGAACCCCTTAACCGCGGCTGCAAACTCATTCGCTGATGCAATCAACTCTGCATTCGGGCCCGGGGATGTAGGTGGTGCCATCCATCGTGTCGGGTTGGGTTGGGCAGTGAGTGGTGGTGGTAGATTCGCTTGTAGGAAAACAGGGTTTCGAATAGAACGGAACTTCAGGAAGGCTTCTGGTGCGAAATAAATCTTATGAGCAGCGAGCCTTTTCATGTACTCGAGTACGTGTGCGATGGGGAGAGGTCATAAAACCTGGTGGACCCTCTATGCAGAAGCGTTTGTTCCGGTGTCCGGATGGAGTTTCCCAAGTGTTTAAGCGACCTGCGGGAATATGGGGGAGATATGGAATATGGAAAAGTGATTACCTATGTATTGGATGGCCAGCAATCAGAATCCGACACTTACTCCGCGGCTATCGGCTCATACCGCTGTCTGCTGGAGGGGATCGATTTTCAACTTCGTTTAATCTTTCGGGCAAAGCGTCGTGCATGGATATAAGGTGACATTTGGACTGTTTTATCAGTCCTGTGGGGAGAACGGAAAAACGTGAGTAGCACGTCGTACACATTCAAAAGTCGGCCCCACGCGTTCAACTATGCTATAGTAAATCATGTTCTGTACAAACACAGTGCTTGTGGGCCTCTCGCACAATGCAAACAATGGCAGAGCAAAGTGACATTATTGAAGCCAACGATGAGGATTTTAGCGACGAGGTTCGACCCGTCTCTCCTCTCATGAAGACTAAAGCCCTTCTAACTCGGTCTACTCGTAGGGTGCTGATCTAGGAGATGCATACAGTTCTCTGACATCCTTATCTTCTAGTGTTGTGAAAGGAGTCGAGGAAAATGGAAGAACATACGCATCATATGGCAAAGAAGGTTCGTCTACGTAGTCTGGAGCTGACTGCGAAGACTAAACAGCTGACAAAACTGTTGAAGAATATGGTGCGCCGATGGATGAACAAGAAATGGACCGGATTGATATGGCCCATGCGAAATATTTCATGCTATTGGACAAAAAGCGATTACTTGCTCCTATTCCCTCAAACCCACAAAAGGTCCTAGACCTTGGTTGTGGAACAGGTTGGTCTCCTATATACTCTTTCCCATAGGGCCTTTGCGGAAGAAAATATTATATTGACTCAATATTTAGGGATCTGGTCTATCGATTTTGCGGATGCATACCCGTCTGCGGAGGTAAGTCTTAATCTTTGAAGGAATGGTAAATCTGGCACTGACTTCTCAATAGGTAACTGGTGTTGATATTGCTCCTATACAACCAAAATGGTATGCAGATATGTTGCTGTTCTATCATATTCTGTAAATGCTCATTCTTCCTGTATATTAGGACGTCGCCAAACTGCCGCTTCGAAATCGATGACATCGAACAAGTATGGACATGGAAAGAGGAAAGTTTCGACTACATCTTCGCCCGAGATCTGCTCCTCAGCATCCGAGACTGGCCTCGTCTGGTTGAGCAATGCTTCAAGTAGGTCTCGTCTCTGTACCTCAGGATTTATATATAGTTCAACACGCCGAAAACAGACATCTAAAGCCTGGCGGATGGATCGAATTCCAGTGTATACAAGGGCTTCTTAGCTGTGACGACGGTACTGTCCCAGATGACAGCCAATTCCGCGAATACGATCGACTCCTACGCGAAGCTGCAAAGGCTTTCGGTACGCCGCTTGAAGTTCCAGATCAGTATGCGAAATGGTTTGAGGCTGCAGGATTCGAGGGTGTGACAGAGAAGATTTTTAAGATGCCGACGAGTCCTTGGCCTAAAGATCCGCGTTTACTGCTAGTTGGTGCTTTTGAGCAGGAAAATTTGATCATGAATTTAGAGGGCATAAGTATGAGAGTATTTCAGAAGGGTCTAGGATGGAGCGCGGCTGAGACTAGTGTGTTCTTGGTCGGGGTGAGGAAAGACATCAAGAACCGGAGGCATCATTCCTATTATCCTTTCTATGTTGTATATGCACAGAAGCCTTTATCAGCAACTAAATAAAAGGAAGTTGCAGAGGGTCTAATCCGGATGTGCGTCTTCGAAATCTGGTAAATCTGCTCACCTCCCAGAGTCATAGTCTTGCCTTAATAGGTTGAAAAAAAAGATAACTATATTACAGACCAAGAGGGTATTGACTAGATTTATATCTAGATGACATGGAAACTATAACCGATTCGCGAGGGGGCTAGAAGAAGGTTCCCCTGAGCATGCTCAAGATCCGATTAGGTCAGACCTGCGATTGTTTACATCTCTATAGACGGCAGCGACCAGCAATAGAGCTTCGGATGCAATCTGAGCCTAAATTGCCGATTAGGTTACGGACAAGTCTTTGATGTTTAAAACCTCCTTAAATGTTTGCGCTTGGGCGATCGTTGTACTGATTTATATGGAGCCAGCATTTAGGTTATCTTGGATTCAAGGTGACTATTGTCTAAGATACAGGCCAATGACTTCAGGGTCCTAGTAGACTAATTAGGTGGCTCTTAAGCATTTACTTGCCTTGACTTTGCTTTGCACTACCAAAAGCACTGAACTAACTCTAGACCATGGTGATGTAATACACTTCTATACAGCTCTGAAATTCCTGCAATCCACAGATAATTGATCCTTCTACACCTTTACAGTCTTCAAAAGTCTCTCCTCAACACCCTCTAGAGTATACTCGTGCGCCAAAACAGCCAAGTTCTCCGCTTCACCCTGGAACTGCTTATCAGGATCTTGGCCTGGTCCAAACATGTTTGCTCCTGCTCCTGGAGCCATTTGTCCCATTTGCTGTTGCATTTGACTTGCGGCTTTGACAAGTTAGCGAGATATTTCTGTAAGGGTGGGTAAGGGTGGCTAAAGGTGGTGCTCCAACTGAGTTCCGATGCCGTCATAATTCTTGCAACGAGTTCCGCATAATGGTTATAACTGAAATTTAGTGATTACTTACCATTGTCGCTTCCTAGCAAGTAATTGAAAACAGACTGCAATCCGAAGATACACAGCACATACCAACCACGAGATAGAACTCATCCACTGCGGGTCCATATCTTTCGTCATGACTCCTGCCTGAAGCATAGACTTGAACTTAATGGTCAAAGGGAATGGCAATGGCAATTTGACAAATTCAATAAAGTCAGCAATCATCCTCCAAAATATATTGTCGCTCAATCTTAAAACCATCTCCTTTCTTTCACTCGAACCAACATTCTAGTCCATCACATCCGGAATAAGGTCATGACCTACTAATAACAAACCCCGCAAAAAACGCATTAATCCAGCCCATAATCAACGTCTGCGGAACAATCATAGCCATGTTTCCCTTCATCATACCCATCATACCCTCCATAGCAGCCGGATCACTCATGGGATTAGGAGCCGCCTGGCCCTTCTTCTCCGGCTCTTTCAAAAATCCTCCTTTCTCATATTGTTCAATGAGATAAGTCTTGCGGGCCTCGAAGGAAGAAGGTGAGATGTTGTGAGCGTTGAACCGAGTATTGATGCCTCGGAGGAGAGACCTTTGTTCACGGATGGTGGGGAGGTCTTGCTTTTTGGGCGTCGTGGCCATTAAGACTGTTGCATAGTGGCGGAGGATACCAGTTAGGATCTGCCGGACGTTAGAATGATTGAAGGGAGCTAGAACAGCTGCAAATGAGAGGTAATAGTATGTACCATAACCACTGTAATAGGAATTAAGATCCAGTAGCTATGCGGACATCATATCAGTATTTAACTCGTTAATTCAGCTTCCAATCCAATGTGACAAAGCTTACAAGAGCTGCGGATCCCTGTGGATCGTTTGAACAGGAACTTGCGCCATAGCTGCTGATATTTCCCACGTCGCTGGCGGTCGTTGAGTCTCGAGATGCAATGTGAACAGCGACGTCGTGGAAGCACTCTCGCGATGTCTTGGCACGGCGCGGACTTTCAGCTCGGTTCGATCCGAGAGCTAATGAACTGCAGCTCGTTCAAGACACGTTCACCTCCACGCGACTTCTCACTCTTTGGCAGCGGCCTCCAACAACTGCCTGGCTCACTATTTCACTATTTTAAAACTGCAATAAAATAGAGGCAGGAAAGATGGCAGTCTCACAGGAGAAGATATCCGTTCATTCCCTCGCTGGTAATACTTTCCTTCCTTAAATCTAAGTTAACTACCATACTAATACTCCAACTACCTAGACCTCAAAAACACTTCTGATGATGCCCTCCCAACCTATCTCAACTCTTTAAAATTCAAGCAATCGCATACTCTTTCAGATGTCCGTCTCGGACTAGGTTACACCGCATTCGCAATCTGCGCTGCCTGTTTCTACTGGGACTACAAGTACGGTTTCGAGGATACCAAATATTACACAGCTGTGGCCGTAGCTCTCTACACCATACTTAATGGCGCATTGACATATTGGATCTGGGGTGTCGAGAAGGGAGTTGTATATGCCGGGACGAGTCCAAACGGAGAGAAGATTGAAGTGTCGACGAAGATTGAGAAGAAGTACTCGCCGATTTATGAGATTACTGTGAGAAGCTGGGGCAAGAATGGGAAGGAAAAGAAACCAATCACGCTTAAGCGATCTTTTACGAAATGGTTTGATGCACAAGGTCACTTTGTCTCGAAGCCCTTTCAGCAGATGTTTGCCTCTAACGTCGAGGTGATTGGGATGCTGGATCAGGCAAACATTGTGCGTGGAAATGAGAATGCCGAGGTAAAGAAGGTTGAGATCGCACCGAAGGATGCTAGTATGGAGGACAAATGGGCAAGTTTGTTGGCAGAGTCGGCGCCTGGTGTCACTGGTGTACAAGTGGAAGATGGGAAGGCGAGTGTTAGAAAGGGAAAGGGAAGGAAGAAGGCTTAGTTTCTGGAAGTTGAGAAATCTCAGGGATTGATAATAAAAGTATTCGTGGAAATGGCGGCGTCTATTCTGCTTGACATCACTCAGTTGCATGGAGACATTAGTTCATACTCTCATTCTCATTTTGCTTTCATGCTACTGAGAGATCTCCAGTCGTTCGAACCTGTCTCTAAAACTCCGTTTCTGATGCAATGCTACCCAGTATGAACTCCCCGCTATGCAACAAACGCATCATGTATCGAAAATGGTGAAAAGTGGTATGTACAAGAAGTGAAATTTTGAAAACGTTGCCACATTTTTGAGTAAATGAGGTCGCTAAGTGATTTGAAATGCGTCCAGTGCTAGGAAAGTTCCAGCCTGTTATGGCCACATTGCGCCAAATTTAGGTAGCAGAATGCCACCAATTTACTCGGCTAGAGCTTCATTCACCTGCACGTTGAACCACACAAACTTGGTTCTAACAGCTGCGTGTCGAACGGGCCTTGACACATCATTTAGAGCAATGCCAAGTTCCTTCATGACACTGAACTTTCTCTTAATGATAGCCTCTGGATTCACATAAGTGGCCAATGTAGCTAGACAGAGAAGTGCCTTGCAGCGACAAGTCTGACTAGCATCGGATGGTTCCTCGAACGTGTTATGAGTTCTATCGGTCATGCGTTTGATGATTGAATCGAGGTGCTCTTCAATAAGCTTGGGTTCTTGAGGAATAAGTCGAATCAATATGTCAATGGCTTCAACTTTCGTCTTATCATCGTCTCCTGCATTTTCCACATCCGTTCCTGCGATAACTAATGGGATGAGCCGAGCTGCATCGGACTGATACATCGAAAGAGGTAGATTTGTTAAAACTGCGGCAAGAGCAACTAGTACAGCTTGTCTTTGGTCAGGATTGGAGATTACTTGAGGATACAGCTTCAGAAGGGTTGGGACAACCAAATTGTAAAGCTTCTGTTTTGCCAGTGGTCGGAGTTTGCAATTGTTCTTCTCACAGATGATCTCTGAAGGACTCAACAGAACTCTGAACGATCGAGCAACCATCTGCGATCTGACAGGAAATAGCACATCGTCATAAGAGGCTGTGAGCCCTTCGAGCATCATTTGGACGCATTCTGTCGCTGCAGGATCAAATGCTTGCAATGCAGCTGATGCCATGTACGAAAGTGCCTGGTAAATGGTTATAAAATCCCTGTCGACGATGGGTGTCGTTGTAGTGCTGAGCACACACGTCGCATGGTGTCTACAATTGTGGTGCCATCTTGAAGCTTCTTCTTGGCCGCGCCAAACTTGTTTATCACAAGTTGGAGAATATAAATAAAAGATAGCGTGGTCTCGAAAGTGGCGCTTGCCTTATCCGAGGTGGCATTGGCAATCATCATCAGTGCAATCTCTGCAGGGTCGAAATTCAGAACCTCCTAGAGGATATTAGTAAAACTAGGTAGAGCTCAATTCAAGCTTAACTTACATCCGATCGAATTCCTGCGAGTAATCCGAGGGAGAGAATCGTAGCTGCACACTTATCGGGAGGTCCAAGTGCGCAATCGCCTTGATGGATATCGGTAGCCTCTTTCGGGATGTCTTGATTGGAAGTAAAAAGTGTCCAGATCTCTTGAGGATAAACACTACCCCTAGGGGTATGCTTTGAACGCGCTGCCAATGTAGCACATTTGGCGACTAAGAACAGGAAGTCGCTGCTAAAGAACTCCCCGCAAGGCAACTTTCGCAGGCCAACGTAAACGCCGTTGTTCGCACTTTGCTTTTGGACCACACATAGTTGGTACAGAGCCATTACAGTCTCCGCAAAGGGGCCTGTTGCGCTGATCTTGTCAACACCATCATATCGATTCGCTTGAGTTCCAGGATATTCTGAATCGAGAGCCGCATCAAACATTAACATGCCATTGAAGAGCGCAGCAACAATGGCTGTAGAGTAATCTGCTTGGCCTTCTTCTAGAGTTGTGGCCTGTACTTTTCGAATTAGGGATTGACAAAATACGAGGAAGGCTTGGCATCGCTTAAGGGCCTTTGTATTGCCTGCTGGAAAACAAGTAGTCAATGGTAGTGCAGAACACGCAATTCGTGTTAGCGCATCAAGCTTTGGGATTATGATTTCCAGTTCATCGGAAGAGGACACAGACTCAGGAATCGCAATTAGGAAACCCTTGAGAGTGCTTTCTCCAAAAATCTTGCTGTCTTGCATTGCTGTCTTCTGGACAACATCGAGAGCGGCCTCGTAAACTTGTGCATTCTGTGGGAGATTCGATAGTAAAATGCTGTTCAAGCTCTCAATGATTGTTCCTCTGTAATACTCGGAAAGGAAAGGCGTTGTGTCGAATGTTGGCTGTCCGTCAACTAAGACATTAGGTCGCGGAGCGATGCAGAGGGGAAGACTATAAAGCAGTCCAAAACCTTGAATCGCCAAGACATGCTGAGCAATAAATGCTGGATCCCCCGACTCTTTCTCTAGCATCGACTCGATGTACACATCGTCCATGAGACGATTCCTGAACTTTAGAAGAGCGTCCATGGCCCGGATTCGATAGACTGATCTTGCATCAAAGTCTTTCAAGGCAATGGGGCAAGCTTCTAGGATAAGATTAAAGACCCGCATCATATCTGCTTTCTTCTCTGTCGTCTCGAGGTTTTGTTTGATCGTAAGTAAGGATGGCATGCATACTTTGACGATATATTCAAATGCCACCGGCCCAGAAGAAGCAACAGCAGCGAAAATCTTCCCGGGCTTTTCTCTGTCCTTGTCAGAATTGGTGAGACCATCGCGCAAGTCATGGAATACATCGTTGACAAATCGTGGATTCTCACTATTCGGAGGTAGATCAGTAATGAGTCGAGCTGCTAGAGCCTTGATGACGGAAAGGGCATTCTCGATTAAAGCTGGATCCTGGACCTTTGCAAGAATCTCATATTTTACACCATTGTAAATATCTTTTGCTTTTCGTTGCACGGTGGGAGTGTCATATTTCTCAATACAAGCCGCCATTGTGCTTAGTACGTCATTCTGATCATGATTAATTGCTGAATATCATTACTCCCAGAAAACTTACCTTAACGTCTGCACTTAGATCGTCCAATCCGTCCACGAGACGTGGGAATGCCCACTCAGAGTACGCAGAACTTGACAAAAAGCACTGCCGTAAGAGATCCTTCATCACGAGGGATGTTTGTCGTGCCTGGTCTGTCCCTCTAATGACAATAGGAAAATACCTGCTGAAAGAGTCCCACATTTGGCTCATGGCCTCATGTGATAAATGCCACTTTTCAGCATCAGAGCTCATAGTTACCCAGAATGGAAGGATCAACTTTAAATTAGAGGGATCTTTTTCAGGAGCAGCCAGTTTTGTCATCCCGTCAATGATCGTATTACCCATATCGTTTACTCTCATCAGTTCAGTCTCGAATGCACTGGTTAGCTGGATTAATAGGGTGTAGACAGCATTCCGAGTAGGCGCAGTTTGCTGAGACCACAGCGTTTCGTTCAGTGAGAAAAAAACCTCCATGATGCTTAAGACCTCATTTGTCATGAACCTTGACATCTGTGATAGATATCTTAAAGAGTTGGCGACGTCCTTGATATTCGCTTTGAAGTTTAAGTCTTGGGCATTTTCGATCCGCGTCTGGAAAAGATGGGTGACCGCAGAAACTGGACCTAAGTCAGAAATGCATAAAAACTAGTTCATGAAAAGTGCTTACTATCGTGTCGGTTGAGAATTTCTGGGGCAAGGCGCTCCAACACCTTCGACAACAATTCAATTCCTTTGATAGTTTAGTAGAGCCCAAGGTTCTTTTTGTAGGTATAATTTCTTACCTTTGCCACTCTCGATTAAAGATACATTGGGATCTATGTGACGAGCCAGATCCTGCAAGAATTTGTCAAACCGATAGAACTCTGGGCCGAGCTCAATTCCTTTTATAGATCAATATTTCGTCACGAAAGGTTGTGTAGATATGGGAAGACTCACTCCCGGCGATATCGGTGACAATAGCATCCTTGTCTACATCTTGTTCACACTCCATATATTCACCGACTGTCCTATCGGGATAATTATTGGGAGCAGCAGTAGCGCCAATGGGCGTTGCAGCAAGAGCCATCTTCAGTTGACTGCGAGGGTTGTTTGATAAGTTGGAGTAGGTGTGTGAGAGTATTTGCCGCAAAGTCTCCTTTTAACGATCGGCAACTTTTAGGCAACGTTCGAGAGGTAAAACCGAGGAAGCCGATACTGCTTAAAATATATGTTAGATCTAAGTTTCTCCATAAACTTAATACTTTTATCTTCAGCGCAGATAACATCAGCTTGTTACCGCGGATGATAGAGACGTGGAATCGCAACGTGGAAAGCGAGTAGAATAGGTCTAGTTTCTGGGATCTTGAACAACTAACTTCTTCTAAAGAGCGCAGCTGGAGTATTCCCGCAGGCGCAACAGGTGTTTAACCTGAGATCATTCGAATCTTGTCTGTTTTATTGTCTGTCAAAAGGTGTCTCGGTACGTTGTGGGGAGGTTGTCGTCATCATTGTGGTCAAGGAAATTGGTCGCGGAGAATGGATTTGTGAGAAGAGAATGGTTTCCACTTGGTGCATGAGAAGCAGCTTACCACTTTTTCACACAGATTATTCTAGGTTGCTCTAGGTTTTGCCAATCTGCGGGAGCTACCTATTCTAAATCTATCGTCAGCGCAGGCGTTCCTGACCTTTGTGGGCTTGCCGCAGGTGAGGAAAATCCGAGATGGCTCTACAGCTTGCCGCCCTCGTGGTGGTGGAGTTGTGTGAACTTGGAAAACTACGAAGCTTGGCGCAATTCAAGAGAAAGTTAATACTTACAAAAGAATCCTATTTACAACGGCGTGAGGACTTTCCTGTATCTGCGGCGGGTCTTGCGGATGGTGGGGTAGAATTCGCAGAGACGGAGACAACTCGACGGGGACTTAAGGATCGTGGAGAAATGAAAGGTAATCTCGATCTCGGGTTTAGTGTCAAGCAAGGCGCAAGAATAAAAAGGGGGAAAGGAGCGACTGGACAATGGGATTGTAGAAGTTGCACAGTAACTGTTGTTGTGATGGTGGGGAAGAACCGTCTCACGCTTGATTATCGATTGCAGCTTTTCTGCAAAGGCGGTCACCGTAGCGTCCTTTGACTGTTCAGCTTGGCACCTTACCCAGGGTCTGGTCAATGGAAAGATTTACTGCGTATTACTTGCCGGGTTTAATGGCTGGTAAAAAGAAAATAGCATTCGATTTCACAACATTGATATCGACATTTCTAGATAAGTGAAAGATGAAAGAATTCTACTGTCTATTTCAAAATGGGAAAATGGGAAAGTGGAAGCCACTTGTAGGCAGAACCTCAATACAACTCTGTGGTGTTGTACGAACTAGTGTTTCGGAGAGCTTTGGTGGCATGTCTACGCCAAGAGCTCTGGATTGAAACTACTGATATTCTCTGAGAAGCTGGTACCTACAGATATGTATATGCACGGGCAATTAGGTGTCTGGTGATCGGTAATGCTTCAGAAATGTGTGTACTAAGTAGACCGCTTAGCTCGACTTGAAATAAGAGCTCGCTTCAATATTATACTGCATATAAAAGAGGATATAGCATACGTATATTCTCATGAGAATTACAAAGAGAGTTTGTATTTAATAGTAAAATAGAAATCTGCATCTTCCTTTGACAGGACAGTTTGGTGATGGGCGCCTTGTGCGCAAGGCGAAAAGAATATGGCTAAACCTCGGATGTCAAGACACTAAGAAAACAACCTAGGTACAATGGGGACTGGCCGAGGGCCAATCGCCAAATTGGCTTTGGTCAACGATGGACGACGACGACAACGACACAACTGTAACAGTAGCATTGTGCTATTTGCCATCCATTCTTGATTACCATGGTGCGACGGAATGCTTGGTGTGGCTTTACCCGACCGGGTAACTAGCAGTGAACGATATGTGCGCCTCCCTTTAGATGAGTGCTGCCAGCCTAGATGAGAAACCTTACGACGAAGATACACGAAATTATCCTATGGTCCGGGATTAACGATTCTCTCAGTCCTCGAGATCAGATGCTGGACGACGCTGCGTTGGAGCTGAAGGGCAGGAATGAGAAATTTGGGCAGCACGACACGACTTTTCACAGCTGGCTACGTCAACAAGGGCAGGAAGAGCAGACGGACCTCTCCGAAAACAGGGCACATTGATGACAATGGGAGAGATCAATAGGACATACATCACAATCACGATATGTCCAAATTTGATTGTTGGTGCGACCGGGTAGCTTGCCAGTGAGGTCTACTCAAGTTGAGTAAGTTGAGTAAGGTGATGGAAGTGGGAAGCCATACATAACACAGAATTCTTGTTCAACTCGCGAGTCTCATCCCACGAATCCTCGACTTCGAGTTATAAAGAACAAATGGCTATGATCGGATCTCTGCAACAAGAATCATGTTGGGGAGAAGAATCTATTTCCACCAGGAACACACAAGTCGCAGACAAGGAATGTCTAATGAAAATATATTAGTAGTGGTAAGGTAAATTACTGTAAGTCGGTAGGTCAGCTTCCATTATCTGTGGCTATCTAGCTGCTGCGGTTTGAGTTCTATGGGGCAATTATTGATCACCGAACACTTACCTTAACAGCTGCTCGGCCGTACGAATCTAAGGGCCTACGACTGAACTTGCGGACGAGATATTACATCGGCGGATTATACTTGAAGACGTTGAGAAATAAACATATATGGACCATCTTCACCTCTCGCCGAAGGAGCTGGAGAAGCAACCGAAACAAGAAGGAATACACAAACGATAAGAAGGCACGAACTTGAGCCATACTGGAGTTGGTCTTTACAGTCTAAGAGAAGCACAGGATAATCGAGTAGGACTGCTCTAATTTGAATATAAGGCTTTGTTGAACTTGGGAGGGGTTGCAATACACAAGGGGTTTAAAGCCATATTTGATAATTACTACTTTGCTGAGAATTCCAAGACACAATTTTAGGTAGCAACAAGACCTTCCGCAACACCTGCGCCGTCGAAAGTGACGGCATGCCCATGTGCAACGCCCATATTCTTCACCATTTCCACGAATCTCGGATCCAGGACGGGGCCTTCACCTCTCTCGTCACTATCAAATTTTTCATGAATAATCCTCATTCTCACAGCTTGGTAATCGCCAAATGTGGCATCAAAACTCTTCTCCGCGGGCCTGAATCTCCCACTAGCCTGATCCTGCTTTAGAAACTTCAAGGGCGCATCTACAACATACATCAGTCCGAGAAATAATCTTAGGGAAGAAAAGGAAGTGAGATGAAACGCCGGAAGGAGGTACGAACCAGCGTTAGCATTGACAAAGTAAGCCATACTATACCGATCCTTATCAAAAGGCAATGAATGCCAAGATAATCGGTGCAACGTTGATTTTAGCACACGGTCACTCCATAACGCCAGCCCATCTGCAATATTAACAATAACCGCCCCCTCAACAACAGGTGCTGCTACCCACCCATCGAAATTTGGACTCCGGACCTCCAATCCTGCCGTCTTTGCAAATAGCAAAGTCAATGTCCCCCAATCTGTATGTTCTCCTAGTCTGGGAAAGCTTGGGTCTGGTTGTTCTTCTAGCGCTGGGTATCTGATCAGACGGAGGACGTTCCCTGGTAGCTTCTCAGGGCTATGCGCTGTGGAAAAGAAGTCCGGAGGTAAAGACATGGCTGTTGCAAAGAGCGTAAGAAGTTGCGTTGAGAGGTCATGACATTTCTCTCGAAAGTTCTCTACAATCTGTCGTTTGGGCTTATCCCACCAGCTAGAAAGATTTGAAGCCGTCATATTTGACCCCGCAACATCGCCAAAGCACATTCCTTCTTGAACACCGATGACAGATTTCTTAAAATCATAACCGACTTGTGCCGTGTTCATCCATTTTTCTTCCTTTACCTCCGCGGGTTGAGTGAAGAAAGAAGATGAGAGTGAGAACATCTCATCAATCTGTGATTGAGGGATGCCATGTCCGGTAAGGATTAGAAAACCCCATTTGCTGGCAGCGTCGAAAAGTTCATGAGCCAGCAGCTTGGGATTGCTGTCGTAAATGCTAAAGTCGATTACTGGGAAGTCTGCCATGATGGAAGCCATGCAGATATTTTCAATCAGCCTTCTCGGAATGCTGGTTATATGTTGTCTTCATAACTTTTTGAGTTTGACTTTGTTCTGCTGACCCTTGGTCTAGATTGCTCGTGTTGCCGGGGCGGGCATCATCCTGTAAGAATCCAATGTTGCAGTTCTCCAACTAAAATTATCATTGCTACATATACTTTTTCTATTGCTATCTCGACCGATTATGCTTACTATAGTACCGTGCCTTAGGGCTGCTGTGGCCAACTTCTGCATTATTGTAAGGGGTTCGTGGAGGAGATAGTAGCTAAGGTCCGTTGGCGATGATGGTGGTTGTTGCTTGAAGCTCTGGTCGCTGGGTAGCCCGTGCTATCGCGCCAACCCTGTAATCCGCCAGCTCGGCCGAGTTCACTCCCCCCTTTTGCTCGCGTACGTCTATCTTGCCGAGTTCTGGGGATAATAGACGGATATTTCGGTCTGAGGTTGAGGATACAACGTCAAAGTTTCCCAACAGCCCATTGGTCTATGGAAGTTTAGGGTGTGATGTTACCAATCAGCGCGGGGTTTGTTGCTGTTGCCCACTTTGCATTTCAACTCACCCAAACACTAGAGGATAGCTTACCAGACGGATTGGTTTGTTAAGATGATCAATTTGATTCGGACATAGGGATTACCCGCGTCAAGTAAGTTACTCAAGTCTGCGTATTATGTCTAAACACAGGGCTATTCAATCCGATCTCATATAGACCAATTCTTACGGTAACCATCAATCACAGCCATGTCTTCAGCTCCAGTTCGAGTCTCCCAGCGAGCGCCCCAGTCTTGTCAACGATGCTCGAACAAGAAGATGAAATGTTCCAAAACCGTGCCTTGTACAGCCTGCACAAAGCTAGGTATTGCCGACCGGTGTCGTCGAGAGGTCGTCATCACACCGACGCAATTACGCTCAGCAAACGGAAGTACAGGCAGAAAGCCACATAATCGCAATCGTCACAAGCATCACAATTACGAAGTTGAACAACGTCAAAGTATATCTGAAGTCTCGAATACCGACACAACTTTGAGTCCCGACAATGCGTATGCTGAGCCTGGATATGACTTCTCCATTTGTAAAGATCCAGGACCGGGAGCTGCTGTTGATCTTATTATAAATGTAGACTCAGATCGAATATATCAGGGCGAGAGTAACACGTACGATAACGAAAAACTTTCTACCAACTTCTCCCCAACATCAACAAGGACTCCAAGCTACCCGGGCTGGCCACCAGTACCTCAAGAAGACTCTGTTGTAGCTATCACAGAATCACGAGGAAAGCGTCCGTCAGATTCTGCAGAGGATCTCCTCGCCTCTGACGCAGCAACGACATTAGAATTTCTCGCGTGGGGTAAGCAACGGGCTGCCACGACGACCTCTTCTGGAACCGCAACCTCTGGAACACTCACAACGCGGACTCAATTCGCTGTGCACAATCCGGGCGAGATTCTAAATCGAGATCAGTCCAAAGCCGTTCTCGAGTTTCATCGAGAAAATCTCGTGTGGATGCATAATGTTCTGTATTTCCCTACATTCATCAACGAATGTTGGACTTTATGGAATCATGGATATATTCAAGATAAGGCTTGGCTTAGCTTATATAATGCTATTTTATGTGTCAGTAAATGCGTCTTACGTCTAACAATAATATTTATATGTCTGATTCAATGTCGTAGTTGAGTTTAATACACATGGGTGATGATCAGTGTGATTCGATTGGTATCTTTAATCGTGAGTGGTTTTATCTTTGGTGACGGGTTATTAGTTAAGATTTTGTAGGTGAAGCGACGGCTAGGAGTTTGTACCAGAAAGCGAGAGAGTCAATTCATAATGCTGATTTCATGTCTACTCATTCTAGTAAGTAGCTTGATATCATTTCTGTTCAGACGACTTACCGTTATTTGTAGTATATTCTGTTCAAGCAACTTGTATACTTGTGCTTTGTGCCCATAATTTCGAGTAAGTATTTCCTATTTCTCCCCTTCTTCCCGCCGCATGAATTACTTCTTAACTCAACGAGCAGCTTACTAAGAGGAAATTTAGTGGATCAAATCTGATAGCGGTGCTCTTATCATGTGCAATACGCATCTCCCAAATCCTCAACATCCATACTCTAGGACCAAACCATCCAACAAACTCAATCACAGAACAACAGCTAATTGACCGTGAGGTCAAGAAACGAATATGGGCATTCCTATGCATTCAAGATTGGTTTCTCATTCCATTCTGCAAGTCACACTCAATTACGCCAAGTCATTGCTCCACACCACTTCCAGCGAATTGCAAGGAACAATTTGTTTATATGGCGGATGGTGGAATAAAGGAAGAAGATATGGAAGTTCCTACACAGAGCAGTTACATCATTATATTGTACAGAGGTAAGTCCCTCCTCCTCCATAAACTCTACATGATACTCACAGACTCCAAAAAACAGTAGCCGACGTTCTCCGTGACCTTTTCGACAAAACCTGCCACCTCCCCGAATCCTCCAAAGACGAAGCTATAATCCGCTCAAGATACAACATCGTCCTCCAAGCAGACAACGATCTCCAAACAGTCCTCAAAACTATCCCAACCTACCTCCGAAGAAACACACGACCCAATTCCGAACAAGTATCACTACAACGACGGGCCTTTACCATTTCAGTCGCACATAAAACAATCATGATCCATCACTCTTTCTTTCTCAAATCCCTACACGATAAATGGTATACATATACTCAAATAACCTGTATTAAAGCTGCGAGGATTATACTAGAAGAATACTGTGATAGCTTTGATGGTCATAACAAAGATCTATGGACCGTTGTCGCGCACGTAGTAAGCGCATGTATCATCTTACTTCTACACCTCATTCTCTCTTCCGACCACGACTTTCCCAATGATGACGAAACCAACGAAAGTAGAGAAATAAGAAAAAAATCAATACATAGATCTCTAGAACTATTAAGAAAAGCTGAAAATAGTTCTACCATCTCGAATCGTGGGATTAGATTGATTGGGATTTTACTGCAACAGGAACAGAAAGGGGACGGGAAATTGGATGTTGGTTGGATTGCTGATGAGTTGCAATGCGGAGTGAAGGAGGGGAGGGTGAGGGATGGGGGATCTTCTATGCATCAGCAGATGGGACAGGGACAGGGATTGGGGTATTTGGATATTGGATACTTTTAATGGGTGGGAGTGGGGTGAGTTTATGGCTTCTTTAGGAGTAGAATTTGATGATTCTTGGTGTCTTTAGGTTGTCTATATTATCGTGGGAAGTGGAGAGAGACAGGCTTGAGATCAAGTATTGGAAGTAATGTGTGTTCCCGTAAATAAGTTAGTTACCTACCTAAATCAAGTAGACTGCCCAAATGCAAGCCAGTCAATCGATTTAAGTACGTTACTGAAATTGAAAGTTGGGCTAGTTATTTTTTAATATAGTTTCTGTCTCTATGAAGATGAGAATATTGCTCACCTACATTATTAAATAGGTAGGTAGGTAGGTAGGTAGGTAGGGTATTTTCATACCCAGGACCTCGCTTAAACAAATCTGCCAAAAGGAAGAGAAAAAGAAGCCACTCATCCTAATCCTACTTGGCATCGATATCTAGAAATGAAGAGCTCACAAACTAAGGTGGTTGAAAATTAATGTATTATACTGTAGCTAGGTATGAAGTTGAGGGGGGGGAAAGGAAACGAAAGAAAGAAAAGTAGGATAGAAAGCATCAACAAGAAAATCTGAAAAGCAAAAGGCAGCAGCAGTCCTAAATTTTCAGAATTAAGAAATTGAGATTGTGTTGTGCTAAAATTCTCACACAGTACATCTAATTCTATTCAATATCCTACTATAAAACCCTAAATACCAACTCTCGTTTCAAAAACAAGTCAAACACACAATGGCTTAAGTCAACAACGACAACACAAAATAATCAATCCCCTGTGGCGCAATTGGTTAGCGCGTTCGACTGTTACTTAAGAAACTAAGAGACTATCGAAAGGTTGGTGGTTCGAGACCATCCAGGGGAGTATCATCTTTTTGTTTTATCTCTTTTTGTGTATTTTTGTGGGTGGTGGGTTGGTTGTGGGTTGGAGGAGAGGGGGGAGTTTTTGGCTTTTTTGGGACTTCTTGATTTTGTTTTTTTGCTACCCGAGGAAGAATACACAAACTAGCTAGCTAGCAAGCAGAAACACGGTAAAGAGGGAATGGGAATACATTTTGACTCTCCTTCTTGTACTTTATCTAGAAGGAATTGCACTTCTGTTTTGGGAAGAGTAGATATTTTGTGATTATAGGGCTACTTCCCAGCTGTTGCTATTCTATTGGTGTTGCCTTTTACGGTTGAATCAGCATTAGGTAGACCTACCTTATGGGACCTTTTAGAGCTTTCCTGTTTAACAAACATAACAAACGGGGCTAGTGGCGCAGTTGGTAGCGCGCTCGCTTTGCATGCGAGAGGTCTTGGGTTCGATCCCCAACTAGTCCAATGTGGGAGTCCTTCTCTTTTTGCTGTTTTTGGTGCTTTCAATCTGATGCAAGCATAGTTGATGGTTTCCGAGGTCACTTACTACTTGTATACAGTGGCAGGGGAGAAAAGACCTTTTTGATAAATGAGTTGAGAAGATATTGGACATAGTTCAAGATGGCGAAGACTTGATTTTAGGTGTGACTGCATTGAAGGCTTTCCTTTCCTTTTCTGGGAGGTTTATTAGTTGTTGACAGCTTTGCGTTGTGGGTCTGCTTGTTCGAGGTACGGGTACGCCGCTAGAACATAACGCCAGGATGGGCTGGACTTCACAACAACTCCGCAGAAGAACATAGTCATAGCATTGTCATGAGCTATTCTTTTAGAATAATATTGAAGCGCTATGAATCTTAATCTTTAGTGCTTTTGAAGCCCTGAATATACCACGGAAAATCTAGCGACGGCCAACAGTTTCGTGGCTGCTGCTTTGAAATCTAACTACCTTACCCTTATACGTTTGTAATACCGTTTTTGTGTATATGCTACGTGTGAAAACGGAGCGCGGATGCATTTTCGACGTGTAAGATTTACAGAAATTATCACGCATTACACAATCTTATGATCAGCCCGAATCTCATAACAAAGTCCACCCAAACTCCTCTACCAACAAACCAGGCCATCACGATCAAACTCAAACATCCCCTTTAGCAACCATCACATCAGTAATTCTCTTCTCATCTCCTACAATACTACCACCAGTATCCTTAGACTGCACTTCCACAGCCTCAACATCCAAACCATCCAACTCCAGAATCCCCGGGATCGTCTTATCAACAAGCGTCATCTTAGCAGGAGAAATCACATTCAATATCCAGTAGAGGAAAGCGGAAGTAGGGAAGCCGAAGAACCAGTTAATGTCATACAAGTTCAATATACCCTGGGAGACGTGTACATGAGCTGGAGCGATAGCGTAGCGTACGCAAGACCAGGAAGCAGAGGTGCCACTACGAAGAATTCCGTTATGAGAGCGCGCCAGTTAGTTCCAAGCTTGTAGTAGTATCTACCATTTGGATCATAAAGACCTGGCACGTCAATCTTGCGATTTCTGACGATCCAATAATCAGTCATCATGATTCCTGCCATTGGACCTATCACATCATCCGTCAGTACCGAATCTAAATATCCAATCCTTCTTAATAAGATTTTTATTTGGAAAAAATGCTTACCTAGAAAGACAGCATATCCAGACATGAAAGATAAGAACGTAGAAGCATTAGCAACCACCAACCAAGGAACCAGAGCGAACCCTCCGAAGATCGAACATATAACCGTCCCCCTCGTAATATTAACCCATTTCGGAAACAAAGTGGTCAAATCATTTGCAAAAGAGACGGAATTCGCAGAGATATTACACGATATCTGCGCCAGGATCCAAAGACACGAACATACAAAAGAGAGGAATCGTCCTCCCGAGCCTTCCCACTTAGCAATGAGAGTTCCAAAGGATTCCAGATATCTTCACCATAGGCGACTCTCGCTGCGCCAGTAGCTACGATCCCGAAGAGTGCTGTTTACGATTTTGAGAATGGGGATTACGGGTAATTGAGTCCATTGACTACCGCGGGTCTTGCTGAAGCGTGAAAAATCGGACATGTTGACTGCGATGGTGGAGAATCCTCCTGTAACGGATGTACAACTTGCTAGCCATAACCAAGCATGTGCACTACCCTTAGCAGTAGCCTTCTGATTCAAAATCGCATTCGCATCACCTGCCTTAACACATATCCAAATCAAGATCCCAATAGCCATTGGAGGAACTAGAAGACTCTTGAAAAAGAACATTCGTTGCATCTTGTGCATTGGGATGAAGAGGAATGGGAGTTGGATCACGTGGTATAGAAAATAGGAGAGCATGGCTTGTGTTGTTGTTCCTGCTGATGATGAGAGGTGATTTGGCAAGTTTTTGTAGCTTGGCCAGATTGAGGTTATTGCTTGAGTTACGGCTGCTCCTCCTCCTACGCTTTGGATACCCAACCAGAAAGCAGCTAGGATTGCTCGGGACACGACACAGAAGTAACTGAAGTAGTAGCCGTAACTTGCGCGGATTGCGATTGGGAATGGGACTCGTAGGTCAGCGCCAAAGGCTCCGTTTAGGACTATTTTATACCAAATTCTATCAGAAAATTGTCCATTTCATTCGTTAAAATGAAAAATAACGGTGCTCAAAAAGGAGAACACACTCACCAGTAGGTACCGCATTGCAGATTCCTGCAATAAGCATAATGAGGATGGCATCTCTAGTGCCCAACCCAACGACCAATATTGAAGATCCAACCTCCCAAGTCGCAACTGTGACGAGATCTGAGAACCAGTACCCCGTAAATGCCCACATTCCCCATGTCCTCTTGGAATCTGGCACAGGATCCTGATCTATGTATTATCAGAATACCATCCAAAATCTACTTGTTTCCTCGACGCCGGATTACAGTTGAGCTAGTTACTTACCAGAATTCGTCCATACTCCTTCAGGTGCGATACTACTTGATTGTTTCGGAAGTTTCCATGCTGATAAACTGGTGCTTCTTGCTACTACTGTCTCTTTGCTAGGTAGCTCAAACGATGGTATTTTGAGATTCATGATGGCTAAATTAGAAGAAGTACAGTGCTAATTCTCCTTGGTAGGTACATTACTCGTGTGAAGGCAAAATTGGAGATGAGGGAACTATGTAAAGAATACATCGGGTTTCATTCCCGAGCACTGAAAGATCCATTTCCTTATCGCTATCGAATTAAGTTAGAAGTGGGATTACAAGCTCTTTGTGGAGTAAAGTATGTTGTATCACCAATCCGATGCAACCTATTATGCCTGCTGCGTGAGACTAACCCTAAGTGCGACCATGTCTTGTCCCTAGTCGTACAATACAGAGGAGCCCAAAGCGAACGGTTCCACAAAACCAATATGCACACGCATCTGAATATAGCGACATACATGAAATGCCACCTGGTCGTTCGTGGTAGATAAGGAAATGCGATACATAGCTCAATATGTTGGGTGTGGGGATTTCCGGGTGAGATAAGCGACGAAGCAAACTCGCCCGGATCGCGATTGTGACTTTACAACCTCCGCATCAAAGCCATCAAAGTTTCTTGGCAAAAATTGATTTCGTGGAAGAGGCGGTAACATAAAGTTTGGGGTTGGATGGTAGCATTTGTTAGAATATGGCTACTGATAAGGAGAACAGAAATCCTCACTCATGCGAATGAACTTGGGATTTGGAGGATCTGCTCTTCTGTTCAATTTCCATCTTCAACTCTCAAGCTATATTGAGTAGCTCAAGTTGCAATAATCAATTCTTACCTCGAATTTGAAGTTTTGGTTGCTGAGGTTAGCCAATCGAAAATGCCTCACTCAACATTTTCTTCCGGGTTTACCGTCACACCCGTAAAACCTCGTCCAAATTCGAATGTAAAGGTATTCACAATATGCCCATCGTATAGCTATAGATGCTGAGATGAAAACCATTAGTTCGGAGCCATTGTGACAGGTGTAGATCTTAACGATGTAGACGATGAGCTCTTTGAAACCCTTAAGACAACGATCTACACCAATCAACTCATCATCGTCAAAGGCCAGCAGAATCTCAAGCCAATCAACCATTTCAATTTTGTGCATCGTTTCGATCCCGATGCGCAACCGATTCATGGACATGGAACTCTGGATACCGTGAGGACCAAGTGGAAGGGGGAACCTACTTTGCTTGCTGCTGTGTAAGTTGAGCCTTTCTCTGTTCTGGACCCGTTCAGCTGGTGATATTTTCCTTCGAGCTTCTTTGCTGATGGCTTGAATCTTAACAGGTTTCAACACATGTGATTCCAGAAGCACCAGGAGTGAGGCTGGTGGGTGCTGGATACCAGGGTGAAGACCATTACGGACTGAAAAATATCGATTTTCGAACGTCAACCGTCCTAAATACCCATGCAAACCCACCTCTGGCAGAAGACATTGAGGCAGGATATACAAGATTCGGAAGGTGGCATATCGACTGCGCCATGTATAACCTCGAACCACCACTCATCACAGCTCTCCGCGCAATCAAGCTCCCAGTTGGACCAGAGCAGACAATCCGATGGGATGATGGAACTGGAACTGAAATGAAGGTTAAACCTGGTTCAACAGCTTTCTATAGCTGCGAGCAGCTCTATGAGATGTTGACAGATGATGAGAGAGCAATCGTGGATAATTCAAGAGTGGCTTATGCCCCACATCCTTATCAGTAAGTCTTTCAAAATTCGAATGACTGCTTCTCGTGGAATTGAAACTGATGCGAAATAGATGGATCTCGAAATGCAAGCAGGATTCTCTCGGTCTTACGATACCACAAGGTCAAGGCCTCGAGATCCCCATGGAAGATATGCCGCCGTGGGAGGAATCCAAAATCAAAGAATACCCTATGGTCTGGCACAACCCCGTGACGGGCAAGAAAGCATTTATGGTCCACGCCATCATCGCGCAGAAACTCTTCCTCAAGACATCTCCAGATTCAGCAGTGAGAGTTGTGGATAATGTTGATGAGGTCCGGAAGTTTTGCTTTGATATCATGCGGAGGATGGTGGAACCGGAGAATATCTTGCTGGCTGAGTTTGAGGAGGGTGATATTGCTATCTGGAACAATCGTGGGATGGAACACACGTTTATTGAGTATCCGAAGAGCTATGGGACAAGGACTATGCACCAGGTTAATATCGCTGCGTCGTTTCCACCTTCCTAGGAGATATATGTCCAGCTGGAGGAGGTATCGCAGGCAGATATCAGAATTCAAGATCATGCGTCTGAAAATAGCAGTTACATGACTAGTCAGTACCTTTCATAAGGAAGTGTCACCTTCGTGCCCGCAGGCGTCCCAGCAACAGGGCACAATCTTTCAATCTAATGAAGGTAAATTAGATAATTCGAGATGATGGTGAAGACAGCAAGGTGGTTGATATAAACTTTCACTAGGTAGAGCTGCTACGGTAGCTCGGTGGAGATGTATCTCGCTTAGCTGCATTCTTGTGTCGGAATTCCCCGAATGTCACTGAATTCTCCCCATCTTTAGGAGATATCTTCCTCAAGTCAAAATATCGACTCATGAGCTGCTTTGTATCGCGATGTGATTGTGTGTCGCAATTTGTTTCAACTTCAATATGTAGTGAGTCGACATCAAAGTTGCAAAGAGAACAGAACATCACAAACTATACCAAATAGCGTTAGCTCACTGTGCTTATCGGCCTGCGTTATCGCAATATGAGGGGTGAAATATTTTTCAGAATTTTTGACCCCGCGACATCGCAATTCAGGAGCAAGCAACCCCCGCAATCCCACCCTGATCAACGGACTCGATACTTCAAGTATATCTTCATTCTTTCTTTTCTTTGCTTGCTGAGGTTCCACATCCAGACTTAGTCATTGATACGAACCACACAACCACGCAGCCATGTCCTCCACAGTCCCCTCCCCTTGCAAGGTCGTCCTCGCCAACACTGTTGCCAAAGCACTCCTCGAAGAAAATAAAGAAGCTCTTTCAAAACTCTCAAACAAGCCTTTACTCGTTGGGTTTCTGGCAAACGAAGATCCAGCAGCAAGGGTTTACGCAGATTATACCGCTAAGACATGCATTGAAAAGTAGGTCGTTCTCAATCGCGGCATTGTCAGTGTTCACTTGCAGATGATGATGGAGAGTAGGAGAGCGAGGGAGGAAGGGAGCAACTACTAACAAAAAAAATAGTGGCTTTGGATTTGAACTTCGTAAATCTAGCCCTGAAGATGTAGAAGAAGATATCATCTCAGCCAACCAAGACCCAAATGTCCATGGAATTATAGTTTACTATCCCATTTTCCCCGCCGCCTCCCGACGAGACCAATACATCCAATCCGTTGTGGCCCCAACAAAAGATGTAGAGGGTCTCTGCCACTCCTATATCTTTAATATGTACCAGAACGTCCGATTCCTGGATCCTCCTCACAACAAGCAAAAGTCAATTCTTCCTTGCACTCCGTTAGCTACCATCAAAGTTCTTGAATATCTACATATCTACAACATCATCCTACCCTACGGGAACCGTCTGTACGGAAAGACAATTACGGTTATCAATCGCTCCGAAGTTGTGGGAAGGCCACTAGCCGCATTGCTAGCTAACGACGGCGCAACCGTCTACTCTGTCGACTTGGATGGCGTCCAAATCTTCACTCGCGGCCAAGGAATCAAGCAACCAAAACATGAAGTCCGCGTACACTCCACAATGACCCAGAATGAAGCTTTGGCTCTCAGTGACGTAGTAATCAGCGGCGTGCCTGGAGAGAAATTCAAGGTTCCTTGTGATAAGTTGAAGGAAGGAGCAGTTTGCATCAACTTTTCGAGTGAGAAAAATTTTGATAAGGATGCCGTGAAAGAGAGGGCCAGTATTTACGTGCCGGCTATTGGGAAGGTTACGATTGCTATTCTGCTACGCAATCTTTTGCGTCTTGTCAGTCATCAAGTCTCTCAGTCTTCATGATATATTGCAGCGGACTATGGAGAAAAAACTGAGAATTTACACGGGGTAGGATACTTTATTTAGACGGAGTTATGAGAGGAGCATAAAATTGGATAGACAAAATCAAAGAGGTAGATTTTCTGAATAATTTGAAAATACTGACTGACATTAAAATTTCTGGGATATTGGACTTGCACTACATTCTATAAATTAAAGTACATGTAAGTTGATTCACTCAAACATATGGAGTTCATGGACGCATAGCTTCAAGATTTCAGCAGAACAACAATACTCAACAAGTCATACCTAATGTTATAGTTACCACTTGCAAGTAATCCAATTGATTTGAATAGCTACTATAGTATGGTTGAGAAATCCTATTAGCTTGGGTAACTGGGTTGATATGGATCACCTAGTTGATCTTTGTAAATGACTTGATCTGAGCAACTGACTTGATTTAGGAAATTTGGCTGATTCTGGTAACTGAATTCGTCTCGGCGTCAGTTTTTCTTCTCACAATCTCACTATTCTCCATAATCATCGTCCACCACGATACCACATCACTGCAATACCAATCTTCCAACACCACCACCATACAATCACCTCACAACAACCACTTCTAAAATCAACATACCCAAAATGACCATGGAGGACGATAGGGAGATCAGAGAGGGGTACATCTGGTTTTTACGATTATGTTGGAGAACCTGGTGTACGATGTACTTCTTCGGCACCCTCATCTACGCACGAATTCGAGGAAGAGAGCACGTCTACGATCACGTATTCGACTTCAATGCTTTCCAAGACGAGGATGAAGATGATGAGAACGAGGATTATGATGAGGATGACGAGGGCTCATACGCAATTATCTGAGACGGCTTGTGCAGGTATGATATATTCACCCTTACTCGCGTTTTCTATGAGATCTAATGAGAATCTGCACCCTAGACTCGTTGGATTTCGAGAGAACTGCAGCTCAGAGGCTTGATATGGGACGACTGGCTTGAACTAAGTGGAAGTTTTCGAGTGGATCGGATGGAAGGAAAGGAGAGCCACATTTGGCGGACGACAATCTTCAATCGGACGACCCCAGAATAATTACGGATGCTTCACGGACGACCTGCAGTTATCAGGAGCCTTATCCCAGTCCTACCAGAATGACGAGGTCCTGTCAGTCATGGGAGCTATCGATAGATCGCTGAAATGATACCAAATGACCCTCCTGCCAATGCGTTCAAATGTTTGCCGTTTGTGATCTGCAATGAAAAAACAACGATAATCAAGGTATTGTAAGTAGAGTTGAAATAAAACATAGATGCATGGTTTTCAAGTAAGACAACATAAAACAACTTCTTATTATGACTTTTAAAACATAGGTAAGGTAGCCAGAAAATGCTCGTGGCTGCTTTAGACCCTAGTCTAGACCGGGGTGGTAGCCTCGTCGAAGTGATGTCGTCCCTCGCCACAATCTCCTTCCGATTTTTTCACCATCACGTCACGTCTTCTCACTACAACACAGTGTCCTGCAACATCACCAATCAAAACCTCATTGGACTCCTCAAGAAGATACTTAAAGATCCATAGAAATACCCTCGCTTCCCCAAAGTCTTGCGAAAGTTACTGTTTGCCAACCAGAATCGCGAGAGACCGAGACTCGCCGACTTTCGCGCCATGGCTACTGAACTGCCAGCAATGGAGGTTCAGGTAGCTGAGACTACTAATTACTTGAGCTGTCTTCCCCAGAGCAGCAGCGAGAGAAGAGATCGAGGAGATCGAGATGATCAGTAACCAATTTCTATATTGACACTGCAGCCAAAAGACCGGTGCTTGAGGCAGAAGAAAGACAGTTGAGACAACAACAATGCACTTGAGGACACACTATCGAGTACCAGAAATGCACCATCAAGATTCTGACGTCGATCAAGAGAGAGACCAACAAGACGGAGACCAAAATTCTACAGGATCTTCCGGGAACGTCTCAAGGCCAGCTCGCGTCGACGTAGTTAAACACAGTCGAGTGAATCATTCTTCTGGAACAGCATGGGATTCCGACACTTAGCTCCTATATTGCATGCGCAGTCAGATCGCTCTGATTGCACACTCAAGGTCAGTGTCATATTCTTTTTGAAACACTAAAATTGTCAGGAGCTAAATTCGTTGGTCTAGGACTGACCCGACACCTCCCTACTTGCTCAAATTCAGATCTGACAAGCCGTCAAAGATTCCGAAGCGGTCTCAGATAAGAATTTCAGAGAGCACTTTGTTGACAAAACAACTAGTCTCATGCAGCGCAGTAGAGATTGCCTGCTGTTGTCTCCCTATGCTAGCTGCGTTGACGCCGGACAAGTCACACTGAAGCTACTTATTAAGAGTATCTCCATGCACATTGACAAAATGGCCACAACAAACAATCAGCAAGTGATTCAGTATTCCGCGTTGGTAATAAAGTGTACTGGCTTGTACGACACTTTCCTGACTTTAAAATCGCGAGTACAGAGTCGCGAAGCATTTATGCCATAGAGAAGAACTTTATATGCAGATCGACCGAAGCCTCGACCTGCCGTATACGGAGTTCATGGAAGGTGTGAACTCGGAGCATATGGGCTGATGGCAATATCGTCGCAAAGAGAGTGGCAGAAAATTATCAAGCGCAGAGGCGACTCGATGTATCAACCAATTCACGTCGGTGCTAGGTATGCTACATCGATCCCAGACTAGCAAGATAAAAGGATAAGAGCAGAGGTGGCTACTTTAGCGCTTTTAAGGTAAGATGCAAAATAAACATGACAAATGAACACCCTACTAACGACGCTACAGCGGCCTAGCCAAAGCCAACAATGTGATCCTCCTTCATCCTTATCATGTTAGGAGCCAAACATAAATCGACAACGAAGGCAACGTGAAATTTAGAGTCAAAGTTATATGCAGCTTGGGTGGCAACGGGCGCGACAAGTTTAACACTGTCAACACATCATACACAGTCTGCGTCTAGCAACATCACCTCCCAAACCTATCGAAAAGCAATGAGAAAGTACAGATGGTGGTAGAGGGCCTTGAAATCTAGTTATATTCACATCTCAAATGACTTGTCTGGCCACGACAATGGACAAGGACATCTCTTTTCGGCACTGCAAAGATGGATTACAATAGCTTTGCCAGCTTACGATAACTACCTAGTCTGCATATGGAATGTCCAAGAAAAGGATAGATAGAGACTGTGAGAAACAAATTCTCTCTTTCAAGATCAATTGCAGACACGCCTTCTGTAAAATGGTCTACTTGCAAACCTTCCAGAGTCCAGAACAACCAAGCTATATCGAGGATGAGGATGGTAACACAGGTGATTCGTTCCTGACTGACGCTTCGCCGGGAAGGAATTTGTTTATATGGACAATTCAAACCACATACGCGACTCGGGCAGTTTTAGCGACTCCTATCATTTAAGCGACCTAAATCGTTTGAACAACTCCCATAATCGAACTTGCGACAAGTCCAGACATCTCCACCGCAGACTTTGAGCGACGGCGCCTTTCAAGGAAAGTTCGGGAATCTTGCAATTGACAGTTGGGATGATGGAGAGTTCCTGCCTTTGCAGTGGACCTTGCCACCATAGCAATAGCCTTCTGCATTACCCAAGAAGTGTCTTCCTCGTCTTGGAAGCCCATCTACCCCTTTCTCTACATCAGAATCATGGCAGCGTTTTCTTCCCGAAAATGCGAAAGTCACGATTATCACAAGGTCTCTATCGACGAATCCGAGTTTTCTTGATTACAGACTACACTCCTGAAATTATGGATTTGGACATGATTATTAGGTGGTGCTTTGTGTTTGTTTCGAACACAATTTCGAACAGTGCAGCTGCTCGCTAACTCCTGCCGAGACAAGCATGATGAGCTTTAAGATCCTCAAGAGATCTGGAACGCCAAATACCACTTCTTCGCACCCAGCATCTCCTCCCATGGAGTGAGAAAACCTTATCCCTCTAATTGGCTAAGTCAAGAGAGATATTGCCAAAGTCTGCAACAGCCTCAGAAACGAAGGCCTAAAGATCCTCCTACCCTTCTTGAGTATCTGAGTTATGGTTGTGCATCCCTGGATCGACGGATCCCCGCGAATATTCGCAGCCATGATTTCTGCAGAGGCAGTTCTTCCAAGGCCAGCATGGCATCATGATGTGCCAGTAACTGTTTCAAACAGCCATGCAATCAATTTCCTCCACACTAGCTACGGTCTAACTTTTGGTCCTAGCCGCAGCAATCAGCTGATGTTCTATTGAAGATGAAGGAAGTATCACCCCAGTTAATGGAACGGTTCGGTCTCTGATGGAGACTGAACCGTTCCAGAGACAACTCGCCAAGCCCGTCAACTTTTGAACGGGACTTCATAGCAGCCTATGAATATCACCCAAACAAGTGGCCAATATCAAAACGGATTGGTATCGCTTTATTCTTTTTTTGTTGCCGTCTTTGTAAACATAGTCATCAGAGCTTAGGTTACATCAGTTCCTTACATTGAAAAACAGTATAACACCAATCCATACAAGGCCCCTTTGTTTCCATGCAAAATTGGGAAGTGGTAGCAGGTTGACCCTTCGACCAGTACAGCATTGCGTGTACATGGAGCTTGGCTGTATTCTTCAGTCCTCATGCAACCAAGATACCCAACTGAGGGTCCTTGGGACCAATTTGGAAACCTACATGACCCAACTCGGTGTACTACTTGTGCGCCGAACCCACCAGAGCTTAGGCTGCATCAGTGCCTCACATCGAAAAGCAGTATAACACCAATCCATACAAGGACCAAGTCCTTATGCAACGAAGATACTCAACTGAGGGTCCTTGGCACCAATTTGGAAACCTACATGACCCAACTCGGTGTACTACTTGTGCACCGAACCCACCAAACTTGCTATGGGTCGAAGGGAGGAAGGTAACAAAGGGGAAGAAGGCAAAGAATGCCAATGCAAACAATGCGAGCCAGCCAAAGAAACAGTAACGTGGCGTAACGTAACGGCGACTCTGTAGCCAAGACGAGCCAGCACTCTTGCTTACGAAGAGCAAATGCCTCCGTTTTAAATACCAATCCAAGAAGGCGATTGGTATCCCACATGTTCTGGCCTTATGTCACTAAGTCTTACGAGTGAGCCATTTAACCATGGCAAGAGTCTCCAAGTCTCGGTGTTAGATATGCCCATGTTGCCACTGACACCTTCCACCAACACTGTATTCGAAACGGCACACCAACCTACTTGCTCTTCGTCAAAAATTTCTCCCACTTGATAGCACTTGTGTTTTCTAGGCCATACGGAGCTCGTGATCCTCCTGTTATTCCAACTAACAAGCCAACTTTCAAGCAATGTCTAAAGCACCATGAGAAGAAGTCAATCTTGAGAAAGGAAAAGTAGACTGTAAGTTATACACCTGTATAATATTTCTTTGCAATTTAAGCTAACCAAAAATCTCTACTGTAGTACTTTGATGGGGCAGTTTGTACTTACTGGGGTTGAAAAGGGAGATTCTGATTTTCAATTTGGTTGGATTTGCAGGAAAAGCTATGCCGAGATATTTGAGGCATTTGCTCTAGTTTGAGTAACTCGCTTGATCCTGGTATTTGACCTCAAGGTTGTATACTAAAAACTGGTTATGGAAATTCTGAACCGCTTATAAGTTGACTTTTCCTAATAGTAACATTATTGAATGGTGCTTTTCAGATCTTGCTATGTTTTCGAGACTCTTAAAATAACATAATCCCAGAATACTCCTCCCTCAAGAGATTCTCCCAATCAACATTCTCACCGTCATTAGTCATCTGCCAAACACTATCAAGAAACTTATGCACAGCAGTAATACTCCCAATCCCAATCGTATTCTCAAGAACGCTAAGTCTAAACTCCACAGTCATCCGATTCGATTTCGTAGCACTTCCACTTCCAGCCATAAAAATAGGAAACAAAATCCTGGCTTCGGCTTTGGAGCCTGGTCTAATTAGTGCCAGCGCACGTAAAATTTCAATTATGGCTGTTTGGATGAAAGGGTGAGATATTTCTTTTCCGTGTACGATTTGGTGGAGGCGCAGGAGCGCTGCCCATTTTAGTGCGGTGCCGGCAGCAGAGGCTTCAATCATGTCCCATTCCGTTGGTTTATGGGGTGGTGGTAACCATTCTTCTAAAAAATACTTTATGGCTATGGACTGCTGTTGAAAATACTCATCTGCGTGTATTGAATGATCTCGAGATTTTCGTCGTCTTGCTAGGTCGTTGATATCATTCAGTTTCATATAAAGATCTTCCGAAATTCCGTACAATGGATGGATCTTTCGAGAGTTGAAGTTGTTGCGAGGCAAGCAGGTATACCTGAAAGCTCGTGGTGCTATGTCAGTTGTAATTGCTGCAATGCAGCAGAGGAAGTCGAAGAGCTCAAATAGAAACCACAGAAGTGTGTCGGGACTGAGATTTGGTGAGAGTGGTCTTAACAGTGCTTTTGCGCCATGTAAATGTAGAATCCAGCGACGGGAGTTCCCCTCACAGACCTACCCTGTTAGCAAGGTACGAAGCAGAATGAAATATAAAATGGGGTTTATATACCTCTGAAAGACACAACATAAGCGTTGCAGTAAGTATAGCTTCCGAATCTGGTCCAGATTCTATTTCCTCTTTCAAGAACTGCAACGCTAAAGTTTGCTGGTTTAGTGCTTCCTCCTGGAAGTCTTCGTACACTCTTCTCAGATGGCAAGTAGAAAGAGCCATGTATGCATGAAAAACACACTTATGCTTCAATCCCATGGGAACTACATGAATAAGAAATGGATTCCTATCATCGTCAACCACTACTAAGGCTCTTGCCACCACTTGAACAAAGTGGTTATACAGGTGGAAATCAGTACCTGTCCAGTCCTTGACCATATCGGCTGTTACACCTGTGATATGCTCTAGACATACATAGGTTAGTGGTTTTGGCTTAGGAGGACATTTTCTATCTCTTGCTAAGGCGTTACTCTCGTTGAGATTAGTATGGCTGATTAATTTTCGGTCTCCATTGTCTTCTATGAGAGCAACCCAATCCATGTACAACTCTGATGAATATGTACCCTCGGGTGACGTGCTTGAGTTTTCAGAGTGATAGTTCTGAGTTTGCGCATCTTGTTCATGGATTGGTGTTTGTGAAATCTCGGGTGAATCTTCTGATTGTGTTGTGCTTTGAGGAGGAACTTTGACTCTTGGTATACATTCTAACCCCAGTCGGTGACAATCTCCACAAGAAGGCTGTGTTTCATCACATTTTCTTCTCCTGTTTTCTGTTAGTTATCGTTGTGTTCACAAGAGATATGCAGAGGGGTCGGTGCCTATGAACCTTTGTAAACAACCGATACACCCTTTAGCCGATCGCTTATGCTTTGTTCGTTTCCTTGCCCCATCAGTAGATTCGTGGACAATCCGGGAGAGTGAAACTGGGGTATAAGAGCATGATAGCGATAGTCCTAATTCGATGTGTCAGGGTCAATATATTAAGTACAGAGTACGTCAGGACTCCACAAGTTCTGAGAGGCTTGGCATACTTTTACATCTTGAACATGGTTGTTCACTATTACAGGATGCTTTGATTGAAGCACAGCGCTGACATGCGGAGCGTTTACGAGGCATGATTAGGTAGGTATCTTTCTTGCAAGGGTTAGGGTTAGATGAGATGAGATGAGATGAGGATGAATCTAATGCTTACGACGGGATTCAAATGTTCTTGGGCCCATGGCTTGGGGGCAAAAGTGGGATATCACTCAACTAAGCTTATCTTGTTGATTAGATAGGCCTTAGCTTCGCGTCTGGTTCAGGAGATAATGAAACCTTGAAGAGGAAAGCTCTTTATTATTTGGAAGGCAAGATAAATAATTGATTTGGATGCCAAATGACCGCCAAGGTACCAGTAAAAAGACAATAGCACTTTTCAACACTTATACATCTTTAAGAAAATCCAAACCGGGCATTTTTATTACCTTTTGTCTTAGATATGGCAAGCCGTCAATCAGATTTGATTTCTAATTTTTTTATTAATGAAAGCCGACAGTAGAAAGAAAGCGATATAGTCAACAGCAGCTTTGAGAAGTGCTTATTCTTTCTTTCTTTCTTCCCTTCTTAACCAAACGAAGACAGAGGTGGATATCAGAAAGTTTGAATTCCGGCGTTTATCACCGAAATCGCTTACGCAGGAAGTGCCTATACTTACGCCGGATCTGCGGGGGATAAGGCAGGGACTGTATCTGCATTAAGTCACGATTGCAGTAATGATGAATTTCGAAATCCTATGTGCTTAAAATTTTACTAGGAGATTATCTTTGGTAGGTATTGGGCGGTCTCCTCGAATACAATATCTAGTTGTATCTTGCTTGATTCGTTCTTCTAGAATTATCTGTTGTCTCGCTAGGGTAAAAAACTGTTCAAGGCTTCGGGATGGTTCAAATAAAGCTTTCAGCGCACAACGCAAGTATAGAGGACCCCGTAGTCAAGACACTCATTGAAGCTATAGATAGCTACGATGCTGGACTTTGGGATATAAATAAGAAGGTGAGGCTGCTTATTACTTGACTCAAGAAATAATACACGCTCTGACAACCATTCAGATACACAGTAATCCAGAACTTGGATATGCTGAATTCAAGGCGCACGACAATATTACAGCTTTACTTGAATCGTTAGGATTCTCAGTTAAACGGCACGCGTACGGAATCAAGACCGCTTTTATTGTCGAGTACGGTTCTGGTGGTAGAGTGGTTGCCTTCAACGCAGAGTACGATGCACTCCCAAATATCGGTCATGCTTGCGGGCACAACTTAATAGCTGCAATATCAATCGCATCGTTTCTTGGACTCGCGAAGGCAATAAAGGAGCATAAAATACCAGGTCGTGTTCGTCTCATAGGCACACCGGCGGAAGAGGGCGGTGGTGGTAAACTCAAGCTTATCGATGCTGGGGCATATAAGGATGTGGACGCATGCATGATGATTCATCCAGGGCCCGAGAGTGAGACTACTGGATACACGGGAGATGCTTATATGCCAACAAACGCGAACCACAAGTTCAGAGTGAGCTTCTATGGAAAGTCAGCGCATGCTGCAATGGCACCGTGGCAAGGACTTAATGCACTTGATGCTGTTGTTCTTGCATATAACGCTATTAGCGTGTTGAGGCAGCAGCAATGAAGCCTAGCGAGAGAATACACTGCATAATTTCGGAGGGAGGAGAGAGGCCTAATATCATTTCCGCATTTGCTCAATTGGAGTATTACATTCGTGCGCCTACGCTTCTAGAGGCTGATGAGTTGAGAATTCGTGCGAAGAGCTGTTTTGAGGGTGCTGCAATTGCAACTGGCTGTAAAGTCGAGTACGAGGAGTAAGTTTCTTATTATCAACAAAAATGCTTCAACACTGACCAGTTATTAGCATAAACACATATGCCGATTTGCGACCAAATAGAACGATTTGCTCTTTGTATACCGATGCAATGGCTTCAATAGGCTCCCCAGTACGCTGCGATTACAATAGTCCCGGTGTCCCAGGATCAACGGATCAAGGAAATGTTACCTACGAATGTCCTGGGTTTCAAGGTTATGTCGGTATTCCAGCAGGACCGGGGGCTTACAATCATACACCAGGTTTTACTGCTGCTGCTGCGACTGAGAATGCGCATAGACTGTCTATGGCTACAGCAAAGGGTCAAGCGATTGTAGGATGGAAAATCCTTACAAATGAAGAAGTCGCTTCAAGTGTTAGGAGAAATTTTGAGGCTGACAAGAAGATTAGAGACTTGCCAATTACTCGAGAAACACCATTGGGAGGATGCTATTGATTGAAAAATATGTATTTGTTTTAAAGACTTGTCGTTGAACTTTTTAAATACTTGTATTCTGTTTAGACTATTTATCTACCTCTATGAATCAACAATCATGATAATATCTCTATCTATCTTTCCGCTTGGTTTGGATGTGCGAAGGAATGGCTAAGGCAAATTAATTGCAAAACCACTCTGTGAGCACTGAGTACCACTGCAACGAGCCCATAGATACTTAAGCGACGTTGAATTCCGGCGTAAAGACAAAGATACAGACGAGTCCACAATCATAAATTCAAATTCCAAGGAGTATAGTGCTCGAAAATGATAAGAAAGCCGGCGTATAATTTATCTCGTATCTTCGTATTGATGCACCTCGGCCAATTGATGAACGGTCGGATCTCTTCCATAACTCCGGACCAGCATACTTATCTTCCCCATTCTTTGATAGTGCAGTTGCAACGATCTCACTGCAGGAACAGACTAGATCAACTATGCATATTCCAGGGTCCTAATTCACTCAAGGCTAGTTGACACCATGTGGGACTATTATACGCCGGCTTTCCCAGTATTCTCAACAGCCCACTGTCTCAATATTTCTTGCGGTACAGCCACAGGCTCACTACTTAAGTGCAAGCATCGAAGGAGCCTGACCAATACCTATGTATCTAGTATCGCAAGCTGGAAGAAAGGGAGGAAGCGCCACATTTTAGTCTTAGTATCGGATCGACCAGGATGTTTGGGTTCCAGCAACATCATTACTCTTATCTACAGTCCCGCTATATTCAACAGCTAGGAACAGACTTTGAGATACATATAAGAAAGCGTAGAAGTCACTAGAGCCCACGTTGAGAATCTCGCTGTTACCTGTATTGTCAACAATCCTACCAGGACTTGTCAAGTCCGGGCCAGCTTCAAAATCGCCATGAATGTCCAAGCAGACCAGAGTAACGACGAAGATGTCGCTAATATCAAACATGCGCTTGCTACTGAGACAAGTGACCCTGACGAAATTTTGAAGGCTCTTCAAGATAACACTGCTGCATTTGAGGGTTCTCTGTCAATAGCTGAAGATCGTCGTCTTCTTCGAAAGATCGACTTATGGTAAATTATGAGAACATATCTTTTGAAAAAGCGAATCTTTTAACGTGGCTCACAGTCTACTACCTATTATGGCCTTGTCTTATTTGGCTCAATACCTTGACAAGTCAGCTATGGGTTACTCATCAATTCTCGGTCTCCGAACTGATCTTCATCTTGTCGGACAAGACTACGCCTGGGCCAGTTCAATTTTCTATTTTGGATATCTTGCTGGATCTTGGCCGTTTGCTTATTTATTGGTACGGTTACCAATAGGGAGAGGACTATCAGGCGTGGTGTAAGAATAGTTCAGTACCCTAATACTTCAATCGCTAATTTCTATTTAGTGTTATATGGGCTGGTATCGTTATGCTCACTGCTCTGTGCAAGAATAAGGATGGTCTTCTAGTTGCTAGATTCTTTCTAGGTTTTGTAGAGGCCGCTATTGCCCCTGGTATGACTATGATCATTTCCATGTGGTATAAACGATCTGAGCAACCCCTCCGTCATGGGGCATGGTTCTTGGGAAACGTAGCTGGAGGTCTTGTCGGCGGTGTTCTTGCTTATGCTATGGGACATATCAACACCATTGCTCCTTGGAAAGGTGTTTTTCTCATTTTTGGGGGCGCTACCGTTCTTTGGGGTATCGTGATGTACTTCCTCCTCCCGGATACGCCACTAAAAGCGCGATTCCTCAGCAAAGAAGATCAAGTCAGAGCTATTGAGCGTGTCCAGGACAATATGACTGGTTTCAAGAATCAACATTTCAAAAAGTATCAGATGATTGAGGCTCTTCTGGACCCGAAGACATGGCTTCTTGCGGCTTTTCAATTTTCTCAGAATCTTCCTAATGGAGCTGTTGGTTCTGTGAGTCTATTATCCTCATACATTATTACACCCGAATTACTTTACTAACATGTAGCTTTAAGTTTGCCTCCATCGTGGTCCAAGGCCTGGGGTTCTCAACATTCAAAACCCTTCTGATTCAAATGATTGGTACAGCATTCCAAGCTCTATTTGTCGTAATTGCTACCTTTGGATCAACCTACCTTCCAAACACTAGAACCTACTGGATGTTCATCATGACCGTTATTGCACTTGTAGGCTCCATCTGTATTCGGCAAATCGATCCTGCTCAACCCTGGTCAAGATTCATGGCGGGGTATTGCCTAATCCTCGCGTTCCCAGCAAATTTCCCATTAACTATGGCAATGATCACTTCGAACACTGGAGGCTTCACAAAGAAGACTGTCACTACACAGCCGTGGTTTTCATTTTTTACTGTGCTGGTAATATTGCTGGTCCACAAGTTATGTTCGCAAAAGAAGCACCTAGTTATCCATCCGGATTTGCTGCTACAATCGTTTGTTTCGCGGCTAGTGCTGTGATTGCTTTGTTACTCAGATTTTATTTGATTGTGGAGAATCGGAAGAGAGATGCTCAGGGTGAGCTGCCTACTCTTATTGTGGTTGATGGAGTTGAGGTTCCTGTTGCGGCGTTGAACCTTACTGATAAGACGGATCGTGAACTCCACCAGTTTCGATATGTTTATTAGAGTTTTAAAGCGAATGGTCAGGAGGTATATCATTTGAATGCAGGCAATGTAGGGGATTAAAAATAGGAAACAGTATTATCCTTCGTGATGGGCATCTTCCCAAGATATGAGCTTCATATTCTAGAGCACTGTGGAAGAAAAGTTATCAGGCTTACTTCGCAAATTCCTTTACACGAGGAGTAAATCAAGCTCTACACTACACAAGATATTTAAATGAATTTCTTGTTCTGACATACATGACCATCCCTGATCCACTTGAAATTATTCGTCGAGTTCGTCCAGCCTAAGCTGCAAACGCGCTGCCCGAATGTCTGCGATCTTCCTATTCGAAGCGCAAATTTCTTCATCATAGCCTTTTGTCCGGCATTCATCACAGAGTGGTATTGGACCATTACACTCCTCTCCTCTCTTAATTCGCGAGCAAGGACCACACTTGCGCGCATTCTTGACGCCAGGCGAGTTTGTGGATATGATTGGGACGTTCACACTACGTCCTTGAATCATGAAGTTCTGGGTTGTAGAACCAGTCTGAGAGGAAACAGGGGCAGATGGCGCAAGCCTTTGTAGTTGGGTGGGTTCGTGCCAAGCATCTGGCTGCGACACTTTACTTAAAGTGTATTGATTCAACATCGACTTCTCGTCAGCAGAATCGCTTTGAGGAGATGATTGCCCAGGACTTGGAGCACCAAATCTGGGTTCAGGAATCCTAAATCCGTCTTCTGGGCCACCCTGAGATTCTTGTCTTCGGGTAAACGGTGGAACTCGAGTTCTCCCTTGGTATTGCTCTGCCCAACGTTCCTCAGCTGATCGATTATTAGAAGTCCTAAAATGTGTTCTGCGTGGACTGTTGGCATGGGAATCGGACGGCTGGTCTGAATAATTTTCAGGACTTGTAAGTACCATTGGCCTCATCACGTTAGCGTATCCCGTAACTCTTAGTAACTCCTCTCTCTCGGCGTCTGTTTGATGACGATTGTTGTTGTCAACAAGATCTTGCTGTCCACCGATTCCAGTTGCCATTCCTTCAGCAGGAAGTGGCAGAGATATTCTTCTGGCACCCTTGACCAACCGTCTTCGAAACTCAGCTGCGTGCCGTGTGGCAAGTTGGGCATAACCGGGCTTTTTAATGGCCAAGGCGTTGACCACTTTGGTCAAGATTTCGTCAACCCGGTGGGGATTCGCCTTGATTGCGCGCCGAACCTGGTCAAACTCTTGGTCTTTGAGAAAACGAAGAGCGTCGCCGGTGAATCCTTCCAACTCGTTTTCTGAGCTTTCATTACTCATCTCCATATCGGTATCATGGCTCTGGTGTTGATGTAGCTGTTCAGTTTGAACCCTCTTATTCCTGGGACCACGGTTTTCTTCGTCACCATCTGACTCTTCCCGAGCTCTCTTTGCTCTAGAATCTTGGGCAGTGATATTTCCGTCAAATTGCATGTTGTATTCATCCACGATGGTAAAGGTACCATCCTCATTTTCCCGGAGATACTGATGTACATGAGCAGTACCCTTATGATGTCTGGACTAAAGTTAGTATCTGAAATGTTGAAATACGGTCTGAGTATTACTTACCTGTACTCATACCAGTTCTGGGTTTCGTGGTTGCAGCCACGCACTGGGCACTTGAACAGCTTTGGAGAGTTCATGGCGGCCGCTGTAGCACTCGCACGAGCTTCTTCGGCTTCGAGCCCTGGTTGTCTCCGTGCATCCAGCTCCCGCTGAAGCACCTCAACGTTTCCCGTCAAAATTGCGTTCCTTAGTACAGCGTTGTCTGGTAGGCGATCCTCGAGTTGTTCAGTTGTCATTGCAGTTATAGCCCGACTGTATACTTCTGGCCGGTCCGATGGGAGAGTTGGGTATTCATTGAGTGGCTCCATGCGACATGACCAGAGTAAGAGGGCGGGTGTTGCTTGGTCGGCTCTGAGCCACGCAGGTGCACCAGGCTCTTCGGAGCTTTCTCGCGCAGGTCTGATCCAGTCGAACCCTTCCATTGTAAGAGACTGACTGACTGGTATTGCTTCAATGAAGGAAATATGTTGCGCGAAGATCTACAACTCAAGGCAAGGTGTGTTTGTGTGTGGATAGAATTAAAAATTCGTGAGATCGGATTGCTCTTAAAGGATTTCGTTGACAGACAGTAAGTGGTAGTGCAAGTAAACAGTTGTCTTGCTTCTGCTCGTTACTTGGAGTAGGTTCCGTAAAGATGTTCGCACAATAGAGTTGTCGTTTTCAGGAAATGCAACTATGAGCAAAGAAGTTTCTTCTGTGTTATGTTATGAAGAGGCTGGAAGCTTGAAGCTGTTTCTGTTGGATTCACTTATTGTGATTTACCGGGTCATCGGGACGAGCCGCGGGCACTAGTCTCCCCTATGGCTAAGCGAGATCTACCTGGCCAACGTTCCAAAAATCAATTCTTCTTAAATCTTTTCAAGAAATCAATAGTGTTTTCAATAGCAAGTAAATATTTTATTTATCATATTGGTGATTTTACTTGCGTATATTATTTATACAAATTTTGTGAGCTACTTAGAAGTGTGAATTTTAGCGACTTAGAGCAAGAGAAACCATGCTCTTATGCTTAACTTGGATGCACAGGACAACAGTACTAGTGGATTTTCCCCTCCCTCTTACCCCGGTAGAACCAGCCAGTGATTGGGACATTGGCATTGTTTCTGTCAATCACAAAGGCTTGAATGGCTGTTAGTGGAGCGCTTGGAGTTTCTGCAATTTTTGGAGCTCTATTTGGCTGTAGTAAACTGCTGCAAAAGGACAACGTTGGTACTGTAGATTTGATAGATTAGTGGGTTCACATGCTCTCGAAGTTGTATGATGCCAGAAAGATATGTGAACTTCCTCTTCGAAGTCCCACTTCCAGGTAAAGTAATTTACATGACAATATTAGAAAGCCTCCCTCAATTTCCTCATCCCTCATTGCCCTCCTCTGCGCTCCGCTCGAATTTCAGCAATCTTTCTATTGCTGGTGCATATTTCCTCGTCATATCCCTTTTCTTGACATTGGTCACAAATCGGAATTGGACCAGTGCAGTCTACGCCCCTTTTCCCCCTGAGACAAGGTCCACACTTTTGCGCATTGCTCACTCCCGATGTATTTGTTGAGAGTATAGGTACGTTGACACTTCGTCCCTCGATCAGGAAATTTTGAGTTCCGGGGTGTGCAGGGGGCGGAACCTGTGCAGACTGTGCAGAGCCTTGCGCAGGAGCTATAGGCCCTTGTGCGCTTTGTTGAGGTATGTTGGAAGATGGTGGTGCTAAGGCTGGTAGGTTATCTTGAATCCTGTCTGGACTAACAGGTCTGATTCCCGCGAAAGGACCTTCCTCGACCAAGTTTGTCTCCTTGTTGACTACGGAGAATGTACCATCACTATTGTCATGGAGCCATTGGTCGGCGTGTGCGGTGCGCTTATGTTCACTAAGTGAATTAGTCTTTGTAGGTATAGAGCAGGGAAAGACTTACTGCAGGTGAATAAATTCTGTGAAGTTACGCTCGCATCCTAGCACAGGACATTTATATGTCTCTGTCTGGTCTGCAGCGGCAGCTTCTTCATAGTGAAAGCCTTCCATTTTAGGAGCAAGAGAGTGAAATGGGTGTCTACTAATGGTTAGAAGAATTGGTTTGTGGAAATTGGAAGTTCTTACATGTGTTCTTGAAAAGCTTTGCGACAAGCAAGAGATTTGTTGAAGGTACTGGTTTTGACTTGTGTTTAGAGTTGTAAAGTAGGTAGAGATGTCGAAGAGTTCTGGGCAGCTCGTGTGATGAGGTCGGTATTTATACAACAGCAAGAGAGCGCTAGCATCTTAGTGGGGCGCGCGATACGGTGTTGTGACCTGATTCTACTCCGATTCACTACAAAGCAATGCTAGTCTCCCTTTATTCTCAGGAAAGGCCAGAAAAGTGCTAAGCATGTCGCCCATGTTTAAGTACAGTGAATGAATTTCAAGCTTTGGTAGATAGTAGTAGAGGGCATGATAGTTCTGAGAGTCCCCGAATGAACTGAAACTGTTTTGCAATTTATATCACTAGTATATGTAACTATAAGTATTTAACTAATTGAGGAAACTTATGAGTGCAATGATCTATTACCATCTTAGTATATAGAGCTTTGAAGGCATTAATATACCCAATGCTTTGGAAGTTTGTCACGTCAAAACAAGTGTTTAACGCCTCCTGCTTGATTGTATCCTTGCTTGTAGTGATTGAAACACCATTTAGAAGAATAACAGTTTGCTGAGTGTATGCTATCTAGCGTTCGTAAAACATTGCTAACCTAGATATGTTTTCTAATTTCTCCAACAAACGTTATGTTTGAAGTTCCACGGCAAAATCAACCTATCACAGCAACTTGTGGCTGTTCCTGAAGTTAGGCAAAGAACAAGCAATTGTTCCTTGGGCGCTTTCACCTTGCTTGAATAATACCATGCTAATTGAAAATGTCCCTCTACGAAAGCTTGAAGGCAAGGTCAAGTGGTTTACATGTTTACCTACTTGAAGGCTGATGATTTAGCTAACTTGTATTTATCAAACAAGAAAACAATCCAAAATCCAGGATCACTATCCAAGTATCTTCTTCTGCCAACGAATACTCTCGCCAAACTTCAGTAGTAGCGTTGATTGCATGCAATGGGCATGGTGATAGCCAGTTTTTCAGCTGTAGCGTCTAAAACTCAAGACGTGAGTCTGAAAATTTCCTCTGAGTATCAAGAGAAACTGGCGACACGTTCTATTGCTAGTCTCATAGCTTGACTTGCACATGTAACTATCATTTTGCTATTCCAGTATCTAGAGACCGGTTCATTGAGAGCTATCTACTTCTATAGAGATATTGACATAGTGCTGTGTTGGTTGCGCCTTCCCCATACAACCTGGTCATCATATTTACAGCAGTTTAGCAATTCTGACAACTCCAGGTTTGGCGGCTCAGCGATTTCACCGGCGACAAGGACCTACGATGTCCAAACTGGTGTGTTGGCTATACTTTCTAATCAGTCATCACTCCGTCTGATGCTTAAGAGGCTTTGGATTAAAGGAGATGTTGATCTTCAGCTTTCCTGCCGCAAGCAGACCAAAGCGGGCTATCCCAAAAGAGATTAAAAAAATCTCTAGAAAATGCATTCGTCATCCTCATGATTTAATTAGAAGATCTTGAGAAGATTGGGCAAATAACATAGCAAAAAAGGAGTTGGTGTTGAAGCTCGGAAGACCGCACCGGACCCTGGCTGAATCTGTATTCCCCAAGTACAGAGCCCTAGCTTGACGATCTTGAGTTGCCCCAGTGATACTATTGTTTTGACTTTGATTGTATCCTCAATTATCCATAAATTCCTGAAATAATTCAATGTGATGGAACGCTCGTGGAAATGAGAGAGTGGGAAGGAGGATGACGAGATTTATTGGTGCGTGCATGGGGACTTCAGTTTGATTTCGTAATATGTAAAGGTCTTTTTGAGAATCGGGTATAAGTTCAAGGAGATTGTGGATAGACTCCAGAGCTGCTATTCTATAGTCAGTAAAGTCTTTCCTTTCGTTACTGATAGATCAGCACATACACCTAAACCCGGAAGCCTCATCTCTCATTTCGAGCTTCAGGAAAGTATTCTCTGTTGATGAGACGTAATAAGTTGGAATATGATTCTGGCGTTGCGCCCAAGGAAATGCAAAAACTTCGGAACGAGTGGCCTGGTATGGGATCTGAAACTCATTAGTGGAAGGTCTGATAAGGGAAATTGAGAACTTGCATTGGTAATCTTGATTACTCCCCAATCTTCAAAGCGGGCCAACTTGCAACCTTCAACGAATGTGACCTAACAGGATGGTTATTTCGCAAAGAATTGATGCTTGCATTAAAAATTTGGATAGTAGTGCAGGCCCCCAGGCGAATAGCTTGAAACATGACCCCAGAAATATCTGAAGCGGGCGGTAGAAAGAGAGCGTCTATCTACATCTTCATTTTGAGATGAGATGCTCGACTAAGGCCAAAGTTTACTTCTCGCGCTCATGAAACTGTGGGTGATTCTCTTTCAAACCCTTGAAGAAGCTCTTCTCTCCTATCTATGGCTGATGTGAAGTTGGTGAACAGATTGTTGATTTCCGCCTGCGCGCAGGATATAGCAACCATCCGGAGAGGTCTGGTGATCGGAGCTAGAATGAACGATCTGCAGTAAAGCTCGTAGGCTGGGAAAATTTCGCAAATTAAGTAGTGGCGTGTATGCGTTGATCATGCTTAAGACGTAGTGGATAGGCTCGTTTTCCTTCTAGGTGTATGCTTCCTCTTCAGGCCCGTGAAAAGCGGAAACAAATAGAAGCTATACAAATATGGGTTAGCTTCAAGTCATGAAAGAGTAAGCAATCTAGGAAGAATATTGCAATAGCAAATAGGTGATGGTAATACTTACAGTCAGATCGGAGTCACGAAGTCCTTCATAGATCATTGCCCATCTGTAGGACAGCGGGCGCTGAAAGCTCAGAAGCTATTGATCAAATAGCCGATACCTCTGCTGTGAATGTTAATATGCTGCTGGTATCAACACTAGGAAGCAGGGTATTACCATCAATGGAAGTTTCGAGCATGCTCCGAAAGATTGCGCGGTGTTATGCACGTCTTCGCGTATGGCTCTCCTATGGATTTGATCAGGCTAACTTCGAATCTTGTCGCAGCCACTTTAGGGCTTGAGCTTTCCCTTGTTATATTACGCTGTTTCTTTCACATTCGACCCCCATTGCGTAACTGCGAATATCTTCAAGCCAGATCGATGGAAGCTTGAAGGAGTAGGGACATTGGCGTAGATGTATCTCGGATGCTGGCCAACAATGGGTCGTTGAACAATGATGTGAATCCAGCGCTGTGCTGAACGGGTGGTGCCATCTTCGGTGCTGGTGTCCTCTGGGAGGCCAATCTAGTAACAAGTCACGGCGCAGTGATTCCTCACCCTCTTCATCTTCCTCTATCGTCCATAGGTTGTATCCTCTTCAACTACACGCTCCCGAACGAATTCTCTGCCCTCGGCTCTCTCTAGATCTGCTTGGTCAGAGATAGCTTCAAGCCAGATCAATGGACGGTTTCTGAAAGTAGATACTGCATATCCTCTCTTGGTGATATACGCGGTGGTACCAGAATGAATCGCACTTATTCCTAATTCATTGGCAACCCCCTCTACTACTGCGGTGGAGGCACTTGCGATTTCTTGGACTGTACTGGCCTCCACCGCAGTTGTCATCGTCTTCCTTAATACGTGTGCTTCTTCAACTGCTTCTTGTTGCATTGTGGTGACAGATCTGTAGAAAGAGACAAAAATTATTGTTTGATGAGAGTTATTTTGTTTTTTTTTGGTGGTGGTCAGGAGGTGCGCAACAGTGTTGAGGTAAACGTTCATGGTCGGGAGAAGAATTTAGCAAATTTCGCGTTTATGCGAACCAGACTAGTGTGGATCAATATTATAATGGTGGCTGCTCTATTTACTCTTCAGTTTCCACCTTAATTTTTACCTCCGCCTCCTCCGTCTTTACCTCTACCTTAAACTCCACCTCCATTTTCATCTCCACCTCCATCCTGACCTGCCCTTCCTCCTTCTTGATATCCTCTACCTCCTCGTTCTTCATTCCATTTTCCTCCTTGATCTCCTACTAATGTCAGCATCTGAGTCACCCAAATCAAGTCAGTAACCCAACTAACCTCGCCCTCGTCGTTGTCCTGCAACTCCTTCTTGTTCTCCTTCTTCTCGAGATTGCCATTAATTGGCTAAATCACGTCAACAATTGGGTTACCCAAAACAACTCAGTGACCCAACTTACTGCGTGGAGCCACGGCTTTCCGGCTCTCAAGGCCCCTTCGTCTCTTGTCTTGAGTTCTAGCAAAATGTGAGTTACGACGCGTGTCTAGTGGATATTTGAAAACATACCACCGTTTTTTATCATCGCCTGGCGGCGGACGGTGGTGTACTTGACGCGAGCCATTATTCTGATTTGAGATTTGTAGTTTTAGCGACGATTTGACAGAATTTTGGTGTCTTTTGTGTGCGTTTTGTGTTATGAAGATGCGAAGATGTGAAAATGAATCTAGCTATATATATGGACCTACCTATTTGGGTAACTGAATTGCTCTAGGTAATTCACTTTTTTGCGTAGCAATTCACTTGTTTTAAAGAACTCACTTGATCTAAGTAATTGACTTATACTGGGTAACTCACTTGATCCAGATAACCCACTTGGTCTAGGTAATCCGACTGTATCAATTTGGATTTTCTAAAATATGACTTGAAAATCGTGAAGAAACATCTGTTTACCTACAAAACTCGCATTAGCGAGCAAGACGCTCTCTGACTGGCTACCTTCCTCGATAGGGGAGACTAGCGTCATCGCTTACTTCACATCTTTGACCACGTAATTTTAGATACGTCTACGAAAGATAATGGCTACGAAAAAGATACCTAAGTTTTTGAAGAAGATTTAACGCTTTTTTCTTTTCCCGGTTGGGAATGGGTCGTTCGGGAAGTGTAAGAGGTCTGTACCGGTTGGTGTACCATCTGGAGGTGCATCATCATCACTAGTCCTGAGGAATTTGGCAACAATATGAGGTCGTGTTGGGCGAGGATATTGTAACATCATGATTTGGTTCAAGATATAGTTAAATTACTTATGTCTATGGGATCGACCTGTTGAAATTTTTATTTTGACGTTGAAAATGACGTTAACCAAGTTTGGAATGATGTTGCCAGATATTCTTGGAAGCTGCCCAAAGAAGGAATTAGCTGCGTCTACAGTTTTAAAAATGCCCCAAAGCATTCAATGCAGTGGCTTTTGCAGTTTATCTTCAAACATAGCATGGGTCTAACAAAATAATGATATCAAACCGGTGGATAAGTTTTTACAAACAATACCAATTTGTTTTCAGAGGGAAGCCGACAAATAGATGGATTGTTCCAACAGTTTGGTCTTAGATGTAATTGTGGTATAAAGTTGTTTCTAGTTGCTAGCAAGCTAGATTGTCATTCCACGCGAGCTTCCCCTGCTCTATAAATTGTTGGATTCTTCCCATGCCAACTACCTGTCAAGCACTGTCATAATCAGCTCCTTCTGTTAAAACCACATAATATTTTATATATAGTTTCAAAATCTACGATTGATTTTCTCCACGCCATATCATGCACCCAAAGACACTTATCCAAATTTCCTCCTTCCTGATTTCTCACAATGAAAGTACTTCTCTCACCTCTGCCGTTGGTGATGCTTAATTTTTATCAAGAGCCATGAGCCAAGAATAACTAAGATTAATCCCAAGCCCAACAATATTATGAGCTGAGAAACCCTCTTCAGCAAGAACTACAATCTACAAAACAAAACATGTCCCAGCAAAATTATTCTTCCTCGTCTCAGGAGAATACGAAAGCACAGAAGTACCTCCAAGGACTAAAGTATGTACAGTACAGTACCACTTATCTCCAAAATAATCAATTTAAAAGTCTACATCTAGCTAACACAAACATAATCTAGGACATCTGAGCCATTTCAAACGGCTGGCATAAAATCCAGAACGACCTAATGGAGTCCGAGCTAAGACTCACACATACAAGCAATTACTACAAGCAAATGTTATCAACAGAGCATTCTGCCTGAAACCGAAGCAAATCTATGAGTAACCTGCTGAGCGACAATTCTCACACGAAGCAGCTCTGCGCTCTCAAGGCCAAAAGCATTCTTTGATGGAGCTGTAACGACTACCTCGACTTTGACTCATAGGCAAATGCTAGCTTACAAGGAGATTGTCTTCGGAAGTAACTACCTCGATACAACGAACCATTTCTTCCTTCGATACAACGAACCATTTCTTCCTTTCAATGAAGGGTATGAGAGGGATCCTGGGGAGAAAGAAGAAAGAAGAAAGAAAGGGAGCAGATTGAAAATTTTTACGCCTGGAACTTTTTAACCATTCAATATTTTCATGTCCAAGACTTCCCGTTCATTTCTTCTCTTGGCTGATGGATTGGAGGAATGGAGTAAAGCACAAGCACCAAAACTTGAACGATATGGATAAACAACAGAATCCGCAGAATCAACCTGCGGCATATGAAGCAGCAGAAAAGCCCAAGACACGTCGAACCTGGTGTTTCCTTTCCAAAGGAGATAAAGCAATCGATGAACCTAGATATTCTTCTCGACGCGTTGTGCTGGTTGTATTCTTTCACTCACTCGCTCGCTGGCTCCCTGTCTTGAAATCTGGCTGGATTCCTCCTCTTCTCCATCTACCACATCTCATCATTTCATTCTTTACACCCCGAAAATAACATACTTTCAAAAGTATGATGAAAAGGATATAAGGTGGCAAGTTCTTTCTTTCGTCTTCGTTCGCAAAGAAAGTCTTGTGCGTGTGGATTGAAACGAGCACCTCGAGCTTGGTACGCCAAGTTAACTAACTGTACCATAAACCTAATTACGCATTTTCAAGCCACTGGACCGGCAATTTCGACGTCTTCAAAGTTGCCCCAGTGTTGGTTGATTTCTGACCACAGTTCACTGACCGGGTAACTTGGGAGTGGCGCGCCAGCCAGCGCTTTGGCTCGATTTGGTTCTCAAGTACTTACAGAAATCGACCAACCTAGTTAGTAGAATATAACTATCCATCACCAATAGACTGAATAAGCATCCTACTTGTATCAACAAGAGGCTGCCCATAGTCTGGGTGATCCGACAGGTACCCTGCTCGATAATCCGAAACTATGTCTCTCTCTTGGAGGTGGTGTGGATACTATGGCGTTAAGAGAGTGTGTTGGATTAGGGATAGGCATAAAGATTTCATGCCTATTTATCATCACCCCAAATCACTTCCTCCTCCCTACTTCCCCAAAAAAAGAAAATCCTCAACTCATCTCTCCTCGTCCAGATTTCTCTTCGTGGATTCTAGCTATCTTTGTCAATACTCTTACCGAAAATTTCTCCCCTGGATCGTATACAAATGATCACGAAGAATCAAGGATGGCGAGTGCATTTTCTGAAGATGGATTACAGCTCTACAAGAACATAAAATCTGTCTTTCTTTGGGGCTGTGCGCCTTGTTACGTTCTTGTGTCTGGCTCTAGGATATGATAGAGCAAGAATTATAAGAGGCGGCGGACATAAATATCGTTGACAATGTGAGTTTTGTTGTCAATGGGATCGAAGAATATACAAGAGATTAATAGCAAGACTGCCTCGAGAATCCTCTAGATAACTTCCGAAGACCGAGTAAGCAAGAAATTCTAGTCGAGTTTAAGATGTTAGGGACGAGGAAGGAGGTGGATGGCTCTGATGTTGTAGATTGGGAACTGTTGAGAATGGATTTGCTTTATTGAGTTTGATGCCGTTATTGTGGTTGAATTCTGCGGTCAAAGAATCTCCTAGGTACATGTGCAATTTGCCATACCAAAGAGGGTAGAGAGCGAGAACGAGGAGGACGACGACGACGATGATGAGGGCTTTAGGCTTTGGGAGATAAGGAGGAGTAGTGTAGTGATTTGGTGTTTGGATAGGCTTATTTGCGGTTGAATATGAGATATTGGAAGACTGTGGTAGTTAAGTTGATAGGAATGAGGGAATAAGGAAGATAGTTTTCATGATTGAGATATTGCTGTGACCAGGCTATCCCTGGGTGGTGGGTTTGTTCTTGAGTACTGTCGTGGACTTGAAATGATGAAATGGGCACACTAAAGTTTTCCTACGTCAAAGATAGAAGAGGGAGGGATTTATTGCAGAGAGAAGTGCCGACAACACAATTTATCTTTGCTATGATGTCATATTCCTTCTTGTAGATAAATACCTTCTCCCGCATGTTATGTAGATCTGAATACAGCGATTTTCGTTGGTAAACTTGCAGTACCTACCTAAACGCCAAACACCTTAGCAATGCAATTCCGCACACTAATTCCCAACACCACCTGCAGTAACATCACTTTCTTCTAGGCTTCTTTGTAGCCTCCTCGTCTTCACTGACGATATCGTCCATCTCGTCATCATCCGCCTCATCATCATCAGCTACATCTCTACTCCTCTTCAATCCCTTCATCTTTCTAGTCTGGAGCTCCTTAAGATCCTGCTTGCCGAGATGGATTCTTCCAATCTTGTCACCAATAATATCAGTACTGATGTTCTTCTTCGGCCTCTCAGCGCTAGTCTTGGCTCGTCTGAGGGCCTCCTTCATCACACTCTCATCAGCCTCCTTAACTCGGCCAACTCTGAAATCCATTCGAGGACCCATCTCCTCGACTTCCACTCGGGGTAATTTCTGCCCACTCTTCTTCGTTCTAATAAGATAGACTCGGAGATGGATCTGGGGCTTCGCGTCCTCTCCATCAACCGCATCCCTTGCGCTAATGGAAACAATGTACTGTAAACCCTCAACATCAACCTTATCTGCGGGTTCCCCTTTGAAAAAATCAATAAAGAAGCTCTTGGCCAACGTATATTCATCGGAAACTGGGTTCTCAAATGGCGTTCCGGCAAACACCAACATAGGCTTCAAGCCAACGGCGCACTTCTTGTTTTTGAATTGCGCCAACGTTCGGAAGCTCTCAGGATCTAAGTTCAACTCTAACATATCCAACACCTTATGGCCAAACATCCTGACCAAAGTCATCGCATGAGGACGCTTCTTGTTGCTGCTTCCGAAGACAAGAATACCTGCATCATTCTTCTCGGAAAAGAACTCAAGGGAGGTAGCGTCTTCGAAGGGGTGAATGTCATTCTTCTTGGTAAACTTTTTGGCGAGTGGAATACGTAGTTGGTAGAGGTCGGTCATGGCATTTTGGACGATTTGTGAGCAGGTGGTACCACGGAGGAAGAGGGCTGTTTTGGGGTTCTCGATGGGTTTAGGCGCACGTTTGTCAAGAGCTCTCTTAGAGCGCGCATTGCGGGGTTTTCTAAATTATCATTAGCAAACATTGACATAGGATCACAGGTGAGGATCTACATTTGGCGCAACATGTTGGAGGTTGTGGTAATTGAATTGGAGGGAGTGTGGTTGACGCAGTGTGCGACGACGACGACGACAAGCTCGAAAAAAAAGAATGGAGGTCGAAAATAAATCTTTTTGCCGTTATCTCAACTTTATCGGGCAATTGGAAGCCTCAGGCACAAACATGGTGATTCCCGTCTCGAGGCTGAATCAATCACATGCAAAGCGGGCTCTGATCCGCTAGCGCGAAGTGAGATCTGGGGTAAAGAGGAAAGAGGAAAGGCTCGAGAGGACCCGCGTCTTGTGCCGAGGAGCATCATCATCTCTACATCTCTCTCTCTCTCTCTCTGCATGTCATTCCTTGTAAACGAAAACGTAACAGCAACACCAACACCAACACGAACAACTGCTGTATAACCTCTGATGATCTAAACGAGGATATACTCGAACCCCCCATGCCGACACCTCCATAACATATCAGCAGACTCTAGCCCGGCTTGCAAACTTCGAGTATTCGGACGAGCGATTAAAGGGCCGAGGTTGAACAGCCGGCGCAATGTCGACACAACGATTGGAAGTCATCAAGGCAAGCACAACCTCCCTCGTGGATATATGAGACATACTAATCGAATTCTTCGCAGAAAGCACTTGAGACTGTTATATTAGACCCCAAATATGCCGACGTACTCGCAGTCGTGAAGGCAGCCCGCAATGGCGCAGTCTACGGTTGCAAAGTGCGCTTTCCACATGCGCTGGTGTAAGTTAGGGTCTGTAGGACAGGTGGGACCATATGCTGATATCTGCGGGTGTAAAGTATGATATTTCTATTTCGATCGGGGACAATACGTGAGAAGATTTGGTTGATTTTGAAGGCGACGAGGACGCATGCCCAAAATTTGGCCAAATATGCTACGGTATACAAGACGACAATGCTATTGTTGAAGTACTTTGGAGGAACCCCTGGGAAAGAAGGTATTCTTTTGTCCATTGTCTTCGCGGCAGTTTGCATGCTAATATGCTGTCAAAAAGGTCGTTATGATACCCTCATCTCTGGTCTGTTGGGTGGCTATGTAGTCTTTGGTCGTCGCTCCAAAAGAGGGCATGTTTCCTCAGTCAGCAAACAGATAGTGATATTTGGTATGAGTTCTCATCCGCACTTTCTTTAATGCGCATCAGCTAATAAACATGTTTAAGTTTTCGCACGTGTCGTGCTTTCTCTTGCCTTGCTCTCCGTCCGGCCCTCGACAGGCATAATTCGCTCGACCGAACTCCAGAAGAAAATAGAATATAATGCCTGGCCAATATTTGCGGCTTCCAGCTGGGGTGCTGTCATGTATCTCTTCAGATGGTATCCTGATACTGTTCAATCAGGATTGAGAAGTAGTATGGACTATATTTATGTCCAGAGCGATCACTGGGACAGTCTACGAAACTTCATCATACACAACAAATAAATACAGGGCTTGTTATTTGCACAACGATATGATGTAATGCTGGGGCAATAGATGTCCATCACCAGGGACAAGAAACGGAATGGGATAACTTTTTCACAGGTATGTTTGCATGGTAGGCGCGGTAGAGATTTGCTTTTTTCACATTCTGTAGACTAGAACGGCCGGGGCTGCCTTCCTTCTCATGCTTTCTTCTGTATATATGTCACCAAATCACATCAGGCAGTCACTCGTTCTTCCGCCCACATAATCTCCTTATATCCTCCTCTCACCCAAACACTCCTCTTGTCACCCCTCAAACCCTCCCTTATGGTCTCCGTTACAGCCTCCCACCAGATCTTTCTCTGCTCCAATTCCATTCTCCTTTGATCCATCGACATAGCCTCTTTCCCAAGCACGAAAGTCACCTCTTCCACCTTCTCAAAACAGCTCATCACTAAAAATATCCAATCCCTCGTCTTCTCCTCATCAATACCATACACGACTTTTAATCTCCTGACCTCAATTTTTCTCTCCCCGACAGCCGAGAAAGCCCGCATCGCATCACCGGACGAGAACTCGAAGACCCGGTTTTGGTGGTGAAAAGAGGTCGGAATATCCAGAAGAAAAGCTGGTGAGGAGATTGTGAGTGGCGTTGAATGAATTAACTCCATAGTTCCCGTGTGTTGAGTTACAAGGAATGGTGGACGCCCTTGAAGGTAGAGCGTGTAGATCATCTGACGAATTTCAGGAGGGAGGTCGTGGATTGGAAAAGGGATTTCTTTGTCTTTGGGGTTTTGAGCTCGGTCGAGTACGCAAGGCTGTTGGATTTTCATTTTGCTTCTTGGAGGGAACTTAATAGGTACAAGAGTAAGCGAGCGGCGACGTTCTTGACTTTTTCCGTTTTTTAAGAATAAATCCCGACTGAGATAATATCTTAAACACCAGGAAGTTATTCTTAAAGTATACCTACTAACCAGGTGGTATCTACCTTGAGATTAATTGAGTGAGTAAACTCGCAAATCCTGCCGCGTGTTGTCTGTCGTCGCCTCGTATACGGAAGGTTGAGCAAGTTTGAGTATGATGTTTCTACGCGCAGCACAGAATTGAGCAGGTAATCAGGACGTGTGGAAATTATAGGATTGGGATATGTCTTACTTACTTCTAGAGGCTTTTGGATCTTTTTATCGCTGGGGGAAAGGGAGGTCAAGTTGGGAATTGAGGTGAGGTAAGGTACAGTACCTTGAGGGATAGGTAGGGTTTTGAATGGCACGTGATATATACCCTGTTGTTCAAAATGTTTGATTGGATAACATAAGATAGGACCTTTATAGGCGAGACTTGTACATTTAGAAATCAAATTAGCTTAGGTTTTGTAGTCTTACAGGGTTCTAGAAGGTCTTTGAAAACCTGGCTCACCTCCTGGCAGGTGAGGTTGATAGGTCACGTGCTGTGATATCTACCTGCTAGGTAATATTCTTTTTTCTATAAGATTTGTTAGGGAATAGAGGTTCTAGAGGCTTTATAGTTGTAGGAGATTTTCTCTTAGTTTGATTCTGGTACAATAGAGGGATTGTTGTTGGTTTTTGTTGTTACAACTATAATAGGTATTAGCTCTTAGTTCCCAAGTTCCTGAGTTCCTGAGTTCCTGAGTTCCTGAGTTCCTGAGTTCCTGAGTCCTGCTGAAGAAAAATTATTACTCGTATACAAAACTCTTTAATCAATTATCTATAGAAATTTATTCCCTTTAAGGTGTAATATAAGTAGATAGGTATTCAATTATAAGGAGTAATTGAAATAGTTATTAGTTCGAGTGTTCCACCGGTATCTTGCCTCTTAGTTGTTGTTTGAATTATCTCGTAGTTGCATAGATATAGATGGTATAAGTGAGTGAGTGAGTGAGTGAGTGAGTTTATATCATCTCGTTATTCATCTTGTACTCCTCTCTGTACCTGTGGCTATACTCACTCACTTAATCTTTGAGTTATGATACTTGTATTAAGAAAACTTTTTATTAAGGTAATGGATAGATACCTACTAGAGAGCGACTCGCTTAGAACTCAGCTTTTACTTATCTACCTTACCTACAACTGACTGGTGGAATGATTACATGCTGTAGACCACAAAAAGCAAATTACATCGTAAGTGATTTTGTGACTAGGGCAAAAGTTTCAGTTGAATTTCCTGTTAGTACTTCCACGAATGGACTCAATTAAGTTGCTTCTCAACCCCAAGGAAAAACTTGTTCTCACACGCGTGATGGAAAAAAGATCTTAAAATATTCAAGAATAATAATTTGTTTTCTTTTTTACAACCCTCAACCACCAACACCTCAACCCCTCACAACCTCAAAACGCTCACAACCCAAACCCCATAGCCCTCCTACCCACCTCCCCACTCAAAATAGCCTCCTCGCCCTTAAACCCCTTAAACTGCTTCTCAGGGGTCTCAGCATCATAATCACCAGGCGCAACACCCTTAATGAAGTCTTGTAGTTGGCCTTTCATGTATCGGATATTTTCGATTGTGGATGGTGTAGCTGCTATGTATGCTACGCTTGCGTCGTTATCGCCGTTGTGTTCTACTTCTACTGCGTGACACATCTATTTTTGTTAGAAAAATCTTGATTAGATCTTGTGTAGAGAAGAAGGAAGGGCAATGAGGAGGAAGGATAGTAGGGGAAAATAAGAAGGCAAGAGGGGAAAGAAGGGAAGACGAAGAAGCGGAAAACTTACATCACAATGCCACCAAATACTATCACCCGGTCTCATCCTCGGAATATTAACCATACACTCCCTCAACCTCAAATGTGGATGACTCCCCGGACTCAAAAGCTGAGAATCAGCCTGCCAAGTCCCCGGAAACCACTGACTCTCGGTATCAAAAGTCCAATTCTCCGGCTTCAACCTCTCCTCTTCCCCCTGAACCTCATCACCAGGTTCCTTGAAGAAAGGTCTGAGTAGTAGATATGCAACTACAGTCTTCATATTAGGATAGAGTAATAGACTTCCTTCTCTAGGTCCAGCACCCGTTAAGGCAGTCCAGCCTTGAAAAGCTCGAAGAACGGAAGAATGTGCACCTCCGTCGAATAGGACTTGATTTGCTGTCTTTCTAGCTCCTAGATCGTAGCAATCATGTTCCTCGGGTTTTCCGGAGAAGATTTTGCCGTAGGCGGATCGATAGGTAGAGTCGGCCCAACGACAGAGGGAACCTGCGTCTATGTGTGGTCCTAAGCCGAAGAAGGGGATCTTTGGTGGTCGGATGCGGACTGCGTCTGCATATGCGAGAGGTTCTGTGAAATCGGGGATTTCTGGAGACGGGGAATCGTCGTGCCAGAAGGAATTGAGAGCGCGTTGTAAGAGGAGGTGGTTAGGATGTGTGCGGAGGGAGACTTGGGTTTTGGACCAGAAGAGACGGAGGACGAAGGGGGTTTCTTTTGGCCAGCCTGTTTCATGAAGTCTTAATATCAGTATATTTTATTTTTCTTTTGAATGATATGAGGAAGGGGAGAGAGGGTTGGGGTAATTGAGGGTACGTACCGCCAATATGAGCCTTATTATCACCAACATAAGTCTTCAAATCCTTAAACAATCCATTAACTTCCTCCTCAGGCACAACACCCCTAACAACAAAACATCCAATATCTCCCAACTCTTTCTTTCTCTCCTCCGTCAATCCCTTCTCCACTTCCGAGAACTCAACTACTGGGATCATGGAAGTTCCTTTGTCTGCAATCTCATCTGTTAATCTATCATATATTAAAGGTCAGCATAATTCTAATCTAACCACAAAACTCTCTTCCAACCCGAGATCCTCCCCCTCACTCTTCCCAACTAAAATTAAAGGAAGAGAAAAAAGACAGATCGAAACCCAAAACTAACCTCTCAAGCTCCCCACAAACCTTAACCCAAGCCTCCTTGATAGCCGCCTCCCCATACTCATTAACAATATCCCGTTTGAACCCCGCATACTCCGGTTTCAACTCAGCAGTCTTCTCCGTAAACTCAGGCCAATCAGGCCAGACTTTGAGAGCGCCTGGCATTGTTTCCTTCTTCTACTACTACTCAGGTGTGTTGGGTTGTGGGATTGTTACGACAGCAGTAATAGGGGCACGGTACTAAATTGGGTATGGACGTTTGTAGGAATAGGAGGGTTGTTTTTGGGCTTTTCAATCAAGTGAGAGAAGGAGGATGGGCATTACCTAGGTATATATCTTCCCCAGTCTCCTCACATGGCTATCTTCCATATCGCAACAGCGGGGTGTCCGCCCACTATTCGAACACAAGAAAACTCGCGCGAGACTCGCCCGACACTGTGATGATGAAGTAACACTTGCTGATTGGTTGACGGCAGATGTGCAAAAGTGGGAGAAGGAAGCCCCGATGAACGAAGTGCGACGTTGGTATTGCAAAGGTGGAGAGTGGAGGAAGCCTTGAAGCGATCGTATTTCGTATCTGTCGCTTGCTTCTACGGAGGTGGCTAGCGATGTTAGTAAACATAATGATGATAGTTAGTGTCAACAAAACACCACAAGGAACGAAGGAGCCAATTTTATGTTTTATATTGCAGCATAAGTAATCACTCTCTCGCTAGCAACATCACATGCCACACCTCTCTCATCATTGAGCAGAGGAGGTGCCTTCTTCCCTTCACTGTCTCCATTCCTACCACAAGCTTCGCCTCGCAACACATGCTTTTCCCGCAGGTGACGAGCAAAAAACCCAAGCAATTGCAAGCAACGCACGAAAGTAAAAAAAAGAAAGACCGACCCAGCTCTTGGGACCAAATCTCTACTTCACACTGAAAGTACTCGTACCAAAGCGCAGTAGTAAACCCGCCAACCCCTGGACCACAACAATTTACAACATAAGAAAAAGCCTCAAACCCAAGGCATAAAAAGAGACTGATCGATTTGAGTGGTGGGACTTCTTCTCGATGACGAAAAAACCGAATAAGGAAAAAAAGAGAGCTTTGTTTTTTTGTCGAAAAGGCGTCATGTAAATGCTGCAGATAGCCACAACAACGCCCTGTCCATTCCAATAATTGATACCATCCGGAAAACAAAACCACCATCCGGATCAAAACCTTGCCGACAACGCCGCGCTGGATTTAAAACAATGAAAAGAAATTTCGTTTAAGTCGAGCCTCTTGGGCGATTGATAATGTCACATTGAATGAAAATAAATGTATTCGCTTTTTAGGAACTAGGTGTCCTCTCGCTGTTTGCCAGACTAACGTAGTCTAGAGCAAAATTAGATGCAGCTGATGGTGCGCGTGGTGTAGGCTCCTCATCTGTTGGGTCAAAGTAGTTTGACCGAGGTCTAGGTGTCTCGTCGGAATCCATGTCTACATCTTCATTTCTAAGAGGTGTGAAAATCTCAGGCGGAGTCAAAGATTGACCAGTTATCTCAGACGCAGGAATCAGTTCCTCATCGACGGTAGGTGGCGGCTCGATGGGATCAGATAAGGTTTGGTCAGATCCAGAAACAATACTGCCTCGACTATTGGTGCGCATCATTTCTGTGCCCAGCTTTGAGCCGCGATGCGTGGATTTCCCTGCACCTTTTGGACTGTGAGTCTTTTCACGGACGAAGGCATCGCCAAGTTCTTCGTCCTCATCGTCTCCAGATTCTGCGCATTCGTGGCGGTGCTTCTCAATGGATTCGCGCTTTGCCCTAACCTTTTCCGACGACCTTTGACGAACAGGAATCTTGTGCTGCATTATAGTGGGAGCAGATTCTTCATGCAACATATGAGCAGGCAGCTTCGGTAAGTCGTGCGAGTCTTCCATGACTTCTTCATTACTGATACCCAGGCCAGTTTCATCCCAATCGCCTGTAGCCTTTCGTTCTCTAATAACCACAGGCACATCTTCGCGGTCCATGAGAGATTCCGAATCGCCGAAGAGACTGGAACTTATTGAGTCCTCGCGACTTGATGCTCTGAAGCTACTACCTGGCATATGTGCATAACCCGACGAGTTGGATGTGGGACTGTCCTCGAGCCGGAGACTTTCCTGTCGCAGTCCAGAGGGTTGAGAAGATGGGTACATTGACAGTATTGTGGTTTGGCCAGGTATCGGAGCCTTCCATTGGCACAGTCTACACATCACTTCAGTTAGCTTGGAGGTAGTCGGTGGCTTCTCAATGAGTCCGTCGAAGTGATGAGGTGCTTGTAGCTCCTTGAGGTATCCGGTAATGGCAACGATTGGGGTCTGCGAATTTGCGTTCTTGGTGTCCCGTATCATCCGAGCAACATCAGCCCCATTAATCTGAGGTAGTTTGAATTCCATCATGATTATATCAAATTTGATCTCGCTCATAGCATATCGCATGGCTTCGGCTCCATTTGAGACGGTGATTGTACGACATCGAAGCTTCTCCAATAACTTCTCCATGACCATCCGGGAGACTGGATGGTCCTCACAGATCAGAACATCCAGAGGTCTGAACACTGGCCCATCAGCTAAAGTGATTGCTGACATCCGCCGTGAACTCTGTCGCCTACGCTGGACTCGCAACAGAGCATTGGCCTTGTCCCCTTCGTTATCAGACGATGAAGGAGACATGTCGAAGACTTGGCTTCTTCTCTTGCGATGGGAAAATAAATCTGCAGTTAAGGGGCTGCCCTCTTGCGATCCAACAGTCTGAGATCGAGCTCTGTTGGAAGAACCACTGCCTTGCCTTGGAGTAGATATCTTCTGGGGCGAAAGAGCCAACGGCGGGGGAACTCCACCTCTAGTCTTGATTGGAGAAGCAGCAGCAGCAGAAGTAGTTGCGGCTTTCTGAAGGGTGGGTGTTATGCGTGGAGCTTCGAAGAAAAACTCCCTGGTGCGAGAGAATTGCTAGATTGATGCGATAGACTTGATGAGTTGCTGGATGTCTTACGTCGGCCTTCTCCGTTCTGACCAGCAACAAATGAAACTAGCAAGGGAGAAGACGGTTGTGACTGCCTACTGGGGGATGAGTTGGATTGACTGAGACCAGATGGAGAAGATGGCCGGTTAGATGCCTTAGCGTTTGACAAAGTGCGCTGAATTGGCATTGGAAGAATAGGGCTTCCCTCAAGAGTTGGCTGCGGTGATGTAGCACTATTCGGTCCGCTTCCATTTGGACTGACAATGGTGGGCTTGGCTTGAGCTGCCATGGCTTCGGCACGGAGCTTTTGGATCACATCCTTATTTGCCTTTTCAAGGACTGGCAAATTCTTGAAAGTAAAGTTACCAAAATCATCTGCAATGACGGGTTCACTTAATCTACGGCTCTTCATGTCCCGTACGTGAGGAGGAATGTGGAGAGGCATCAAGCCTCGCTTGACTCCCGCTGAGTTGACCTGGGTTCTTACGCGAGATAATGCGTCATGAGGACGCTCGGCGTAATCTGCAGGTGTGCCAACAGGAGACATTTGGTCCTCCATTTCCTCTGCAAACGATTGCAGAGTTGCACCTCGAGTGTCAAAGTACTCCGTATCCTCGGGGTTTTCGGGTGGGTGCTGGAACGAATTGAGCGTCATCTTCAAGAAGTTTGTCCCACTCCAGACCTTCAAACCAAGGATGAGCTCTAATCTCTGCACCTGCGGATGGGAATTTGTCATCAATGTTAGCTCCAAGTCTTTCCCGTGGATCGAGACAAAGAAGCTTATTCAAAAGATCTTTGGCCTCAGGAGATACATCGTCATCTTCTTCATCGGGCCACAAAATGCGTCTTGCGAGGATATTCTCGAACACCTTGTCAGGCGTTTCGGCGTGAAAAGGCGGGTATCCATAGAGAAACTCAAACAGAATACATCCAACGGACCACCAATCACTAAGTTCGTCTTGGCCAACACCATTGACAGTTTCGGGGGCGAGGTAATCAGGTGTACCGACAAACCTGCGGTTTGTATCATCGGGATCGAAAAGAGCCATCGGAGGGGGCATCATACTTGTCTGAGGCGGAGTGTTTCTGTTCAATTCTAGGCTTGTACGGCTAGCTACTTGCTGGAGAGGCATCAAGTCAGGTGAGCCAGTGTCGCTTTCGCTCAGTTCGTCGATCGGGGTTCTTTTGTGATCCGGACCTTTCCCGGGAGTATCACTCAAGGTAAAACTACTGAACATGGAATTTAACGCATCACTTCCGCCACTATCACTTTTTCCTCCAGACTGGCGTCGAGAATCCTTGTTCAGCGTGTTCTCGCGAGTAAGGTTGAAATAGGATGGCGTGCCAAGTTCACCCCCAATGCTAGGTGTCATTTGCGGTGTAGAACCTGGCGATTGTTGACCACCGTGAAAGTCAAATGAAGTCGATCGTGAAGATGTCATCGACGTGGATCGTGCAAAAGGTCCTTGCTTCAACAGATCTGGGACTGACTCATTTGTTTTGTCGTTGAGAACACGTTTTTGACGGCCAATTAAACCCATTCTCGACAGACCAAAATCGGTTAACTTCAGATGTCCTTTCTGATCAATCAACAGATTGTCTGGCTTTAGATCTCTGTGGACAATGCCACGGCTGTGAAGATGCTCCACTCCCAGCATGACTTCGCCAAGGTACTTCTTTGCCCAATCTTCTGGCAAGCCACCAAGGACCTTGATCAAAGACGCACAATCTCCACCATTGAGGTATTCCATAACAAGATACAGGTAGTCCTTGCTTGAAAATGTCCAGTATAGCTTTGCAACAAAGTCGCTCTCCCCTTGCCACATCATAATTGCTCTCTCAGCCTTGACATTGGTGACTTGGTTCTTGGCCACCATGTCTGCCTTCTTCAGGACCTTGATGGCGTAGTAATCACCAGTAGACTTCTTTCTTGCAAGATACACGCTCCCAAAAGCCCCCTTGCTGATTGGTTTGACAATCTCGAAATCTTTGATGGATGGAGGTACTGCACGTGCTTGGGGAGCGCTAACCGAGGTCAGGCGTGGTGATGGCGGGGGACCAGGGTTAGATCCAGTTGCTGAAGATTGGCGTCGGTGATGGTGTGGAACAATAGCAGGGGAGCTAAACTCAGTGCCAGGAAGCATCGGCGATGTGGTTGGAGATGTGATACCTTCGCGGATAGGAAGTTGTCGTGGTTTGGTTATCCGGAGTGGGGATGACGGTGCCATACGGACAGGAGACTCCTGTCTTCTAGGGGAAATGGCTCCTGGAAGCACAATACTCCTTCGGTGCCGTTGACGAGAGCTAGCTGCACGACGCAAATCCCCAAATTCAGAAACAGGAGACTCCGTACGTGTAGGCCTTGACATCACCGATGAAGATCTCACACTACCATCACTATCGCCTGCATCGCTCTCGAAAAATAAAGACCCACGTCTGGAGCTGTGGTCGCGAGACTGGCCAAGCATATTGAAAGAACCAACATGGGATCGTGGCGTTGGGCATTCTTTTGGACTGTTGGATCTGGTAGATACAGCTGTTGAAGATGGGTTGCGTCCCTCACGACCTATTTCCGACTCACGAAGAGCTTTAGCGAGCGAAGATGGTCCTTCGAAGGAACCAGAGAAGAATCCATCGTCCGCCGCTGCTGGAGTGTGTTCCTCCTCACTAGAAGAATCACTCAGGTGACCAGCTGCAATTCTAGCAGCTTTTCGCATAGCCTCGTCAATACAATCTTGGACGATAATTGAAAATTCCATCCGTATCCGTTCAGAGTACTCGATTATTCTGCGATGCCTCAAAACAGCCTCGACCTTGGCCTTGGCTGCCTTCTCACTGTCTGCACACAGCAAAGCTAGTCCTTGCTCTTGGTCCAATGTGTTCGTGCTTGGTGACTGCCATTGCATGACTTGAGAGATTCTGGATTCTGATTGGGGTGATTGTGTGCGAAACTCTCCGGGAGCCTGTGCTGGAGCTTCTTTGATGGCAGGGGTGCTTATCTCAATCGCTGTATCGCATAAGTCTAGTAGCAACTCAACGATGCGAGCTTGAGGTCGTCGGATGGCAAACGACCGTGCGCGAGCATGTCCGAATCCCGAGGTGGATGCATCCCTGGATGATCTGCCACCAGGAGCTCCGGGAGAAGCTGTACCGGAAGAGGAAGACGAATTTGAAGTCGGCCCAATGGGCATCCCTTTGTATTCAGCCTGAGGAGGTGCCAGAGGCGGTTGATCCCCTGAGACTGGTCTGCTCTTTCGGGCTTCCAAAGCATCCAAGACCTTGACAATGGCATGTCGATGTTCTGTGAGGTTTTCCTGGCACATCTGGACTTCCATTTCTGCCTTGTGTTCCTGCAAGCATAGCTCGGTGTGCTTCTCGAACCACCAAGGTGGGATTTGACGTTCACAGATTCGGCAGAGTACTGGAAGTGGTGGAGGATGAGATTCAGGGTCATTTAGTCCAGATTCTGCGAGCAGAGTGAGGTAGCTTGCAAGAATCTCGGCACCAGATCCCAAGGACTCGACAATCAGAGACGGTAAATCGATTTGAATTTCCCGAGGCGCGATCCAAGGGCGGATCATCCACATTGTCTATGAACTGTTAGTAGAATTTATGGATAGCAAGTATATTTCACATACATGACTCTCCTCGGCCGACGACCTATCGTACACCATAATACCTTGCCCCTCCAGATCAATTGTGACAGGCTCATCTTGTTGTGCTTCAGACGCCTCGTCCCCGGCATCGTGGTGAGGAGTGCGATCCTCAATGGGCGATAGCTTTGAGGCAGGCCCCAATTCCACAGTAAACCTTATTATCTGACTCCGTGAATCATCCTTCTTCATTGACTCAACGACCTCGGCGAAAATACCTTTGTTATCTCCCACCAAAATGTCCTCGATCGGTTTCCCCTGCACCGACGCGAGTGTTGTGCCGATAACATCAGTCCAAGAGGGGCTGACCCATCTGATGGTCCCCTCGAGGCTTAGATCCATTATAACATTGAGAGTCTGCTCTGCCGCCTCTCTCAGGTCTTCCCTCTCCTCTCGGATGTCGGCGCTGAGGGTTCGCTCCATGGGACATGCCGCTTGCGCTCGCAGCGAGGCCACCTTGGGCGGCGCCAACATGCCGTTGTTACCCTCCTCAGTCATCGTGAATCTTCCGTCAGATCAAAGACACTGACAACCATTGACCGCAAAGACCTGCGTGCTCAGTCGGATGTTGAATTGGCTGATCAGGCAGACCATTGACAAGAGTCACACGCGTCGCTGTGGTTCGACCTCGGAACGTGCTTCGCTGCTATTGAAATTCAAATAATGGACTTCTAGCAAAGGGAGGGCGGGCTAGGAGCGAGCGATAGCAAGAGACATCGTGGAGATTGATGTTGATGTCTCCAGAGGTCGATGTTTTGGTGGTAAGCGCCCCCTTGGACAGCAGAGCTCGCCGTTTGTTGTAAAGTTGTCGGAGTTGGAGACGGCCTATTCCAGCAAAGGAGGAAGCAGTCCCAATCTCTATCGAACGGCAAGAGAGAAACAGATGGGCGTCGCTGAATGTCGAGCCTGGGCGAGCAATGGGCGGATTTGTCGTTGGGGTTGGTTGTCGAGGTTGGGTCCTCTTTTTCTGTCGTCGTCGTCGTCGTCGTCAGAAAGGGAATTACTTAGAGGGCTCGCGAATTCATAATTCATACCTAGCATACCTAGCATACCTAGCATGGCCTGGCATACCTCAGAGAAGGAATAAGCGGGGAAGCTGTAGGCACAAGCCAATCAGCGCCAGAATATGCGAGACTGCGACCAAACAAAGGGCTTGCCTTGGAAGCCGAAGGCCCTCAAGAATTGCTAATAATTGCTCCTCGGGCTTAGGCCCAAAGGTTAGTCTGAAATTACCGCTTGTGCGCAGCTTCTTAATTCTTCTTCTTAATCTTTCTAATTCTCCTTAACGTTCATGCGGTTTCAATCTATCTGCAACCTATCACAACTTTGTTTGCCTGTCACCAGCGCCCTTTTTGACAACTCAAGAAACATAGCGGACTCTTTTTTTTTGGTACTGTACTGTAGCGGCGGCGGGCTGTTGGGCCTGCATAACCTAGAACTGAGACCTGAGGGTCCCCCCCCCCCTTCTCTCCCCTCGAGTAGAGTACGAGTAGCTCTACCACCTGAAGATCCCTTAAGTAATCCTTGATACACCGTACAAGCCTCCGTCCCCTCGTGTCCCTTTGCGCGTCATGCCCCCCTTGCACAATGCATTCTCCAAAGCGATGATCAATAGGGAGTTACCATCGTGGAGCTTCCACTGTACACTATTCGAAAGCGTCTATCACTACCTACTGGACTCTTACGACTGTGTGTTAGATCATTATTGCGCCCCCAAAAGCCCTCTACCGGTATCTCAAAATCCCCAAAAAGAGCTTGTGGCGAGACAGCGGCAGTCTGAGCGACAGGAGACAAATGTGACGCCGCATCTTAGATCTCAGTCATTGGACCTTCGCGGGGATACTCCGATCCAGGTCTTTGGTGTGCCGGTTACAGTGCCAGATTCCCTGCACGACTACACCAACATCAAGAAGAAGCAGACCATCCTCACAGCAATAGCACCATCACCACAGCACTCTAGGGGAGAGGGGGCGCGCATACTCTACAGAACCGAATTAACTTATTACTGCCACTGCTGCATCTCCTAAATAATCGTATCATCGTTCGTATCAAAAAGAAAACAAAAAGAAACAAAAAAGCAGAAAAACAAAAAAAAACAAATCGTTACCGCGGAGACATAGTCAAGGCATAACCGTACACCACATCGTGACATGTCGTTGGAAGTACGTAGAGCCAAGTACACCAAGTAATCACGGTGGCGAAAAAGAAATCCCAGAAAACATACAGCCCACGCAGCAACCATGCCACGATCCCAGGCCATAATAGCGAGCTCTATTCAACCGGTGTTCCAACTTAGCCAACTTAAGCCTTCTGCTCTGCTTCTAGAGGGCAGAAAAGGCACATAAAGAGAGTGGCTATCCCACCCTCCTTGTGCGGAATGACCCTGACTGCATACAGCACACCGCTGCCACCTATCCAATCGCTTCGCCCAGAGCACGGTAAACACCATGCACCAACTTGAACACAGCATCACCAACCTCCACTTCGAGGGCTTTGTGGCCGTACAACTAACTGCCTGCCGCTTCGTGCAGCGGATGCCGTCTCACTGCCTCTGGCGTCGTCGCGCTGCACATCGCACACCAACAACAACACACAGCTCAGAAAGCGGAGCAAAGTTACGAGCGAGTAGTAGTAGAGAGGAACTAAAAACATGACGGACTATCCTCAGTCAGCGCTGGAGTCGCCTGAAAATCCCAAATAATAAATCAAAATCATGAATACTCAGCGATATGCGGTGTCCAGGGCCATGTTCTCCTAGGTACAGAGAGTACTTTCCGTACATGCGCCCAGCCGAATTCTCCGTGTGCGTCAGCAGGCTTCTTTGTTAGCCAGAGAAGTCGCATCTGTTTTCGGCGTGGCATTTCTGACTTGGGTTGCGGGAGAGATTTCAATAATCACAAGACGACCTTCCTGGGTTGCTTCTTCCCAATCCTCAGTTCTTTGGTAGTAGCAGAACGCCATGGAGGCGTCATTCCGCCCGTCAACGCCGGCAAAAGCGTTGCTCGCTGGCTCGTACCGTACTTCATACTGTAGCGATGTGACTGGGTTTGACTGGGTTTGACTGATTTTGAATGGGTACTAATGGCTAAAGGGGTGTAGGCTCGCCGAGGATGGGTGGTACTTTGGGCGTGGTGGTAGGTTTTGACGACCCCTACTTCTAACCTTTGATGGACAAGAGACTCGACTGCTCTGCAAAGGTATTCCTCGTCACAAAATAAAGTTTCCTACCAAGAACCCCACGATCCGGATGGGAGTTTCTGCTTCCCCGGCGCACTTGGTCTGTGACTCGTCTGCGAGCAACATCCTGTACGTTTGTTTACCGTACGACCGTACGAGAGAGAGAGAGAGAGAGAGAGAGAGAGACTCTGCAGGACAGGACTGATTAGTCCTTCGACCCTGACTCGTTCTGGCATCAGAAGACCTGAAGAGAAACATCATGTGATTTGGAATTCTAATTTGAGGATTGAATTGACTTTGGTATGGGGGTCTTTGTCACTTTTTATTTTGGGACTATTACGTTTTGGCTGGTCAGCCCAAACGCCTCATCCTTTGCCCTTGAATCATGAATGAAGTTCATCCGACTAGGAAGAGGTCAGTCACATGATCAATCAAAACAGCACCTACTGAGTGAGTGGTCTAGCTCTTTTTGACTCCAGACACACAGGACTTAGCATCAAATTAAAAACGATAGTTTTTTCTTAAACCGTTATCATCTCATCGTTACTTTTCGTACAACGGGCGCCGTAACGCGTAAGCCCAGAGATAACACAGAGTTCATACTTGATGGTTCTGAGCGTTCAGAAAAGCAGCAGACCCCAACCCTGCAATGAGAAATAAACTTCAATCCAGTTGGCGTTGCACGGCAAAACGGCATGGCAGATGCATGTGAACCAAGACAAAAACAAAAAGAAACTTCTTAACGAGTGAACAAGTACGTACTGAGAGTGATGATGTAACTTCACTTCGAAGTATTGGAACTGATATATCACCTCTATCTGCATCTTTCTCTCCTCATTCCCCCTCTTTCAAAATGAGTTGGTGAACTGGCGGGGGAAATTCAGGTTCAGGGTGTTACATGTCACGAGATATTAATGTTACTATGGTATGATGATAAATACCAATACTCCGTCCGTGGTCATAGGATTCAAAGTTCGCATCTATCGCATCTACGAAGTATCTCTCAGATAGCCAACTCCGAGCTTTGATAGAAAGCTTAAAAACGCCTCACGGATTCTAGATGACGATTATGATTTCTTTAGGAGAAGAGGAAAGAAGACGCGGCGAAGCATGTTGTAAGATTCTTATCTGTATCCAGTGATACTGCAAGAAGTTTGCTTCAGCTGTGTAGCTCAGCTGTGTGCTGTTTGTTTCAAGTCGAGTGAGATTTTACGAGGGCGGAGCGGACAGTTGTACATCAGGTTTGTGATGCTGTGATGAGCACTTAGAGTCAGATGAGCCTACCTATTGGTGTGTGGTTTTTTTTTTTGCAAATGGTCGTTGTAAGCACTCTATCTGAAAGTTTTGCGCGGCTGTTTGAAGTATTTACGGGTTTCATCCAGCCTCGCCCTCCTCATCGTTGCTTTCTTTACTTTACTTCAGGGCTGATCTGTATGTATTACTGTACTGTACTAACAGCCATAGCCAACAGTTCTTCTGAAGCAGCTCGGACCAAGGGATCGGGTGAGACGCACCGCACTTATAGTGTTATAAAATGCAAGTGTATAGGTAGGTAGGTAGGTAGGTATTTCTGTACGAAGTAGTTCAGCTGAAATTAGTCATAAACTTAAAATCATAGGAAGGGGCTTAGCAGTTGTAAGCACCTTGAGTAAATGCTCTACCTATCTAACCGCAGACTGAATAGTTCTCGTGACGGAATTTCTGGATATAGCCTATTGTCGTTTATGCTACACAAAAAATGGCATGAACGAAGTCTTACGCCGACAAGTTTGGTGTGCTAGGATGGTTGAATCAATCGAAACCTATCAAACTCATCGAAGCACTTCCAGCATTTATGACAATATGTTGTATGAAAGAATTGCAGGTACCTAGAAAAGAGAAATCGAGGCCAAGAGAATATAAATATATGTCACGTGTCCTACGACTATCTCCCTCCACTCCAATCTTTCAGGTTGGAGGTAAATCCCAAGCAATTTCTCGCCAAAGAAGCGCAAATAAGATAACTATTCAAGTGATAGAATACTATCTGCAAGAATTAAAATCAGAAAACAGCGAATTAGCTAGTTACAATATGTTGTGTTCTCTTTCAAGTAGTATCCATCAATATTTTCTGAATAGCCTCATCTTGAAGTCTTGGCTACTTTTAGGTAAGATCACGTGCCGTACATATTCCAAAGCAATTTATCACACGTGATATACACTTCCTCATTCAGGTTATATTCACCTTGATTCTTCAAGACCTCATGAATTTCTCAACAACAACAACAACATCCAAGACCGCAAAGCCTCCCTGCGGACCCAACCTCATCTTCACTCCATCTCAGATCACCATCTCCAGCGAAGCTCAAGCAGTCACAATGGCACCGCCTACGGAAGAACAAGACCGCCCCTACAAGAAACAATGTCTCTTCGGGTACGTTCTATCAAGTTCTCACTTTTGAATACCCAATTCAAATTTGAGTAACTGACTTGACTTGAGTAACCTTGATCTGTGTGCTAACTACTATTTCCTATAGTTCCTTCGGAGAAAGCGTCACTTTGCACGTCGGCAGCGGCAAAGATGAAGTCGTCCTCTATGCTCATGAAAAACTCCTCCGCAACGCCAGTCCTTTCTTCGATATCGCATGCAAGAAGGAGTGGATGAAACCGGATGAGAGAGTCATCAAGATGCCTGAAGATGATCCGATGGCTATTCGAGTCTTGCTACATTGGATTTACCATGACGAGATCTGCCTCCCGTCACTTGACGACGACTTTCTGACAGTCGAATATTGCGACCGCACACTTCGATTTCTTGTTAAAGTTTACGGTACTGCAGACAAATATTTGATGGCACAGACGAAGAACGACATAATGGACGTGGTGACTTGGCTTTGGGCTGATTATTTTACCTGGCCGGATGATAGCCTCGTCAACGAAATTTACGCAAACACGTCCCAAGATTCTCCTTTCCGGATATTTCTGGTACGACTTGTAAGGAGTTATTTTGATTTCCCCGAAATTAACTTTGATGAGATTGTCGGGAACGAATCTTTTTGCTATGCTTTTCTGAAGGATATGGTCAAGAGGTTCTATGACGAGGTTAAGGAGGGTCGGGATTTGGAAGCAAACGATTGCTTATTGTACCACACTCACAACAATAAGTACGACGAAACTTTCGAGCCATGCAAGGTAAAGAAGGATTTCACATTTTCCGAGGATGATTACCTGAGCAATGCCTAATCTAGAAGGACTACGAAGTATTGATTCTGGACTTCGTCTTTTCTTTTCAGCAGCGGAGCTACTTATGGGGGTAAAGCTAGTTCGGATACTTAGAACTTCGGTGACTTAAATCAATTCAGTGATCGAACTAATTGGGGTTTCAAATAAGATCTTACTGCTAAATGCCGTGATAACTTTGGGTCATGTTGAGATGTCCTGTTGAAGTGTTCTGAGTTACTTTATGTGTAATTAATTAACCGAGGCGTTTGTTCATTTATGATTTCCGCCACACCGTACCTATTTAATTTCAAACACCAAGTTTTGAAAGAATGAAATTTGAGAGTGAGATCCCTCCCAGTGCCTATTCATTCCTGAATCTCCAAAGCTTTACCAGTAGTCCAACTCCTAGTACTAAGCACCAAATCATCACCACCATCATCCATTGCTCGCCTAGTAGCAACCTTGAAAGTACTAATAACAGTCCAACAACCAGAACCAACCACCCCTACACCAGAAGACAGATCCGAATCTCTGCAGATATCCATACCCCAAATATCATAGGTATTACCCTCCTGATCAAACATATGAAGATGCCTAGGCCAAGAACATCCATCCTCATCACCACAATGATGGTTATGATAACCACCACAAAAAAACCCATTACCACCATCAGAAGAACCATGCAAATATCCAAATCTCCCCTCACAAACCTCCACCTCCTCCATCAATCTATCCACCATCTCTCCCTTAAACTCCTCACAAAAACAATCCACTCTCTCCTTAAAATCCTTAGATTTATAATGCGAACCGACGATTCTAACCATGAGTTTCCGTAGTTGCGAACCAGCAAGTGTTCGATCATAAACAAAATTAACAATCTCTTCCAGATCGATCGGTCTCGGTAAAATCCCACTGATAGGATCAAGTAATAAGAAAAGAGCATTGATACAATCGTTCTGAAGAGCTGGGATATCATAAGTATCAGCAGCTATGAAAAGCTTAACGATTGCACCTGCACTTCCATTCATCGTCTGTCGGTTCTCAATAGTTGATGGCATCCTAATGATTTTTGTTTCGATCCAGGATACGAGGAGCTGAATTGTCTGGGGTTTTTCTTCTTCGATTTCAATGGTGTTTTTGTCTTTGCTGCGTTGCCATTCTGGTTTTAGGTGGGTTTTGAAAACTGATGAGGATGTTGAGAGGAGAGATTTGGATATTGTGATGGGGTGTTTTTGGGGTCCGACTTTGAAGGTTACGAGGTCGTGCGGATTGTTGGAAGTGCTGCTAACTTTGGGAGGTTAGTTTTGGTTTAGAGATAGATCGAGTTTCCTCGTCACTCTTGATGTATTTGAGCCAACGTGTTAGGCAATAGCGTGTACGTACATGTCAAGAGAGTCCATGTTAGCAAGCGCTTCCGACTCTTGGTTGTCTGCCATTTGGTATTTGAGATGTTGGTTCGAAATGAACAGTTTGATAGCGGCTTAGGAAATGAGTTTGACATTAGAATTCTGCGCGGAAACTGGGTTTTGTGACTTGGCAGAAGTCAATAGAAAATGTAAGTATTAGAAAGCGATAGATACCTATTGTCTTGCAGTCACGGTCGCTTAACCTAAACACACGTTTGTCTCAAAGATACATTATTGAAAAAGGTTGGCTCAAATTCTTGTGCAACCAAAGAGTAGACATACGAAATGTTACAGAGAAATATGAACATAAGTATATATTTAGATTCTCTATTCTTTGATTACTGTGGTCTGATTTAATACTATAATATAAAAAGATCCAGCTCTAGTTCCAGTGGTAGCACTGATGAGCAGGCGCAAGAACCATCTGAAAGAAAATTTATAGATTCTTTCCAGTTATAAAAGTCTACTTCTAATTAACCACAGAACGAAACCTAATTCTGGAGAATTATCTTGAACCGCTTCTATCGCACTGTATGGGCTCGTCCAAGTCGGACAAATACCAACTCCATCAAGTGATGGTTCCGGTGGATATGTAAGAATCCAAGGCTCTTGCTCGAGTATTATAAAGTCCTCTAGACTCTGATCAAACACCTCCTTGAAAATGGATTTGAAAAACTCCTCATGAAAATATAGCCGTGTTCATCGCACATGAGTTCTTCAATAGCGGAGACTATCCCTAATTTCGAGCAAGAACGAAGGAGTGTTGGTTCTCCGTAAGTCATCGTTGCATCATATAATCTGATTGTCATGTTATTCTTTTGTTCGTTGGGGTTGGAAAGAAGCAATATCTGAAAACGTACCTGAACCCGTGAACTATGTCCATTGGACCAATTCTACACTCTGCTGAAGGATCGTTGGCGTTAGTGTCGCAAAGAGATCGGCTGATCGGCCAGATGTTTTTGTTGATAAACTCCTCACGCTCAGTACCGGTGCGGCCATTGAACAACCATACGTTTACTAGATAGTAATCGAGTAATACCATCAACCCTTCTGGAAGTTCATAGAAGTTACCCCCATGATATTCCCTCCAAAGTTTATCATCCCACTCCACGTGTTCTTTTTCGTCTTCAGAATACTCCACTGACGATACTTCCTCGTCGTCTGAGTCTGAGTCTTTTCCACGCGTTTCTCCTCCGGATGATTCGCTATTTGAACCTTCGAATATCTCCTCATCTTCGCCATCTTGGGTAGAACTTTCACTATCATCGTCCGAGTCGTTCAGAAATTCTTCATCATCACCTGAACCTTCGGAAACATCTCCATCTTCCTCTGTCGCATCTGAATCTTCCCACGGATCTCCATATGTTTCTTGAACCAAACCCTCGTATTCTCCGACATACTTTTCTTTTTCCGGTTCCTTAACATTATCGTCCGGTTTAGAGCGCATTGAAGGCCGCAAAAGATCCTCCAAGATATCTAGGCGGTAGTCATAGCTGTTGATCAGATCAGATTGGCTTCGTGCGTGTGTCTTCGCCAGTTCCTGAACCGAATTTAGCTCCCTGATCTCCTCCTTGATTCCTTCAAGCTCGTGAGAAAACAAGTCCATTTTAATGATTGATGGCAACAGAAGCAACGTTTGCTTCTCGTTGGTGGATAACTTTTTTCGTGTCATTTTCTGATCGGAAGTAAGCTGCTCCATCTGCTCTTTCATTTGGTTCTTGTAAATCGACATATCCTTTTCCATAGTTCGTTGCCATGAAGTAATTTGCTTCTTCATACCCTCTTTCACTTTATCAAGCTCGTCCATGAAGCTTGTTGCTACGTTATTCGTATCGGTAGTAATCTCATTTAGCATTTCCATGCTTAGTTCTGTGGTGTTCGTCGAAGCGGAGGACTGCGGCGTTATAGCGGAATGTGTTATCTTCGTGGAATTTGGAACTTGCTGATTCAAGTCCTCCTTTCTTGGTATATCCATCTTGTTCGCCATATTGGTGGATGATATTGCCGTTCTTGAAAACAGAAAACTTGGGTATGTAGTTGCATCTATGTAGAATTCTTGTGACTGAGGAATGATTGAGAAGAATACTCTTAGTTTAGTTCAAACGTGAAGCGCTAAAAGCGGTGTGACTCGTCGCAAGTTAGTTAAAGGCCATGGGAAAATAGTTACCTGCCCATCTCACAATATAGTACTTAGGGATAAGCTAAAATGAAGTAAAAATGAAAAATTCATTTGAAAAATCTGAATACAAGCCTACTAAGCTAAGTGGAGAATCCTGTGCTAAAACTTACGCAAAAATGCGTGAAAATAATCCCAAATATATTCGCGGTTTCAACGTGAGTCGGTTCTTATACAAATTTCTTCAAAATTGATTTCACATTTTCCAGTTATCGAAACTTTAAAACCTTATCCCATTGGTTTTGTACTGCCGTTGAAGTTGTGAATGACCAACAACTACTCTGGCTTTGGGGGAAATGTAGTTATGAACATCTCCTTCTCTTGATTTTTCAGGTAATCGGATGAACTCATGCCGAATAAATCGCGGAACAAAATAGACCAAAATCTCAGTGAGCCTGGAGTAACGTTCTTAATAGCAGAAGCGATATCGTGTACTGAGCATTTGAAAGCCGTGTATGTGGAAGATCCGTACATCCTAATCTTGTAGTTAATATTATTGAAACATAGGAGGACGTGCAAGGTTGACGGTGTTCCATACCCAATGAAAGCGTCCATTATGTCAAAGTCATAATACCATTGTTTCATAGACTCCGCTGTATAGGGCCTTGTATTGAATTCTCCAAGGTTATAATTGATGAACCTCTCCCGGTCGGTTCTTGTTCTTGCAACAAAGTGGAACTTCTTGGCTAAGAAGTAGTCTAGAAGGACTAATAATTCCACTGGGAGTGGCTGAAGCTCTACAGGCGGTACGATTGATTGAAGTTGGTGTACATAAGAGTTGAATTGTATGATGTCTTTATCCTGAGGATAGAGTGCTTGAAATCGATCCATAGACATCAGCAAAGATGTATTCATTCTTCTGGCATACTCACAGTTCCAACATTTTGTTTCCCATAAGAAATGAATGTTCTGAAGCAGACGGGAACATTCTGAAAGGTTGTCTTTGCATCGTTGGAGTTCGGAGTCGTTATAGTTTCGATGCCATTTCTCTCTCATTTCATAGATATCTTCCCACGAGGCCTTTCTTTCCGTGGATAGACTCGAGCCCTCACTCATCTCTAACTTTCCTTTCTCTGATTTTGATTCTGTAAATATGTGATTGTGATTTGATGTTGACACAGGACAGATGGTAAAAGAGAACTGAATATTATATAGTTGCAGTCTTCCTATATTCAATGTCAATTCTTAGCTTTTGGTGGTGAGAAGCTATTTATAGCTAATCTAAAGTAACTAGAGCAAAACTCCATACTATCGTGAGTCAGTTCCAGGTTATTCTAGTGCTGGCGGGAGGTCGTTCATGGCCTTAGTGATCCCGTTAATATTAGTCGGCCTCTTAGTCGGCATGAAAATTCTATGCGGGCCATTCGATTTAGATCCTTTGCGGGATCTAATATGACGCAAATGCTGCTTCGCAATGCCGCTGTCCTGGACAATTAATACGGTTCCCTTTTCATTGCCTAATTTTGATATTCTTCGTAGTTATATTATGTCAATTAATCTGAATATTTCATAAGTGACATCACTATATGTTTTCATGACTCTATGATTGCAGAATAGAATGCACAGGGAATTCAACTCCACCCAAGAATCCATGATGAATTATGAAGCAGAGCTGGAACTCCATTGAGCTGCAAGAAACTATGTAATAGCACTGAACTGATCATGTCTTGTACTCCGAGTTCAATTTCATCTCTTTTACTGCCATAGGTATAGTTCTATTGGAAGATTTTCTTCAACTACATAAATATCTGTCTCCGTTTTGGTAGAGCTTTGCCTCTATGCGATTGTAGCCAACAGAGCCAGTCTTAACTACTTCTTTCACCTCTATTTTCATTTTCATCTCTTCTACTGCCACACGTAGACACGCCTTTCCCTTTGATGACATATAAAAAAACCTATAAAAATTATTCAAAGGACTCAATCCAAAGAGGAAAAATAAAAGGCACGAGACCATCGAACCCCCTGGTGTGGAGGATGCCAGCCTTCGTGATGGCTTTAGAAGTATTTAGAAAACTTCTATACTTTGCTGGATCTATATCGAGAGTCTCGGCTTGCTCACTGATGTACCGAACGGGGAAACAGGACAAGTCGAGGAACGGCCGGGTTGGCAGTGGCGTGTGTACTGACAAGAAGAGGGTGGCCATTCGTACTCTATTTCGTCGAGAGATTCATCTGCTAGACTGTCTTTGGTCGATCCCTTCGAAAGCTTACCCGAAGACTTCTTCCCTTGAGAAGAGGGGCCGGGATTGAATCATTGTCGTGAGAGTGTGAGGAAGAGCGCAACCTCTTCGAGGTTATGCCTTCGAATCAAAATATAGTGCTTCGTCACAATCTCCTCGTTCTCCTCTGGCACATTGAAGCAGTATGATCAATGTCTTTGAGAGCTTCGGGATTTGCTTTAGAGAATTGTGAAAGGGTATTGGCAAGGAGCTCCAGAGAGTTCCTATAATTTTTGCGTCTTATAGCTAACTGCATGCGCGATATTTGATTGCTACTTCTGCGAAAGCCGACTCTCTATGGGGTTAAGGTAGGATTGTGTAAATGATAGGTAGATTTTGATGTGGATTCGATCATCGGAGGTCGTCTTTGATGCACTCATCATACTTTCAGAGGTGTGTCAATCAACCTGTTTGACACGACGTTAGCAAATAACAATTGCAAGCATCGCAACCATCCCGAGCGATGACATACAGACTGAAAACAACATACCTGCTCAGAAGCAAACCAGAAGGAAAAGTCATTCAAACAAAAGAAATGTCCTACTTCTTGCAAGTAGATATGCAAATGGCGATTTTGTTACACACCAAATCCTCTTCCTGTCATGAGCTTTGCATTAGGCGATTGGGTATCTCGTCTTGTGGGTTGCCACTATCCCTTCCAAGTATAATGCCAGGCAGCAACTTTGAACAAGTTTAACCAGGATGAGATAGATTCGGGATTGGCAGTTGAGTGCTTAAAATGGTTTTCAGAGGACCGAAACTGCTGCGTACATCATGCGTTTCTGTAGCAAAAGTTAACTTGAGCACACCGCCAACATCCGATATAATTACCAACTTCCGTTTCTATTATCACCTAGGAATTATCCAAGCCCTGGGTAGCCTCGAGTGGTTAGCTCGTTTACTATTGTCACTGGCCGCTTTGTTGTACTGAATGTGTCTCGCGGAGAATGATTCCAAGAGGTTTTGTGAGAGGCTGAAAGGTCGATCGTGGAACATGCTGCGACAGTAATTAGTTCAGCTCAGCAGCTATATAGCCTTGGATGAAGTGGACATACTGAAGTGCCTTACAGATACACATTCCACATCTCGTACTCGCCACAGCCCCTTTTAAGATAATTGCTCTTTCTCTAAAATTTACTCTCCTTCACCTGCGTGAAATAGCATTCTGTACAATACAATACCCCGGCAGCACCTTTTATAAGCGTGTAAGTTCTTGTATGTCCTGAATGAAGATTGATTTGGGTCGTGGCTCGTTCGTACAAGCCTGTCCCTAATTCTACACTCTGGCTAGAAGACAACAACCTAAATCTCACACAAACCGCCCAACCGATGCTTCTAATATACTGAAGTGCTCCCAGACACATGATAGCTGTTCCCAAAGATAAAAGCCTCTCTTGAAAAGTTGTCTTGTCGGGTGAGTTGAATACTTCCGGAGTCGTTGACTCTCGGGGGGCAGGTGTCTTGATGCTTTGTGATATTCGGTCTTGCTCCATGCTATCATGAGTGCTTCTCTGGATCCTCTAGATTCCTTTTAGTAAAATCCAGCGTTATAAACTCTCGGAGCATGAGGTGTGGGTTTCTGTTTAAGAAAAGGGATTGGCTACACAATGCCCAATAGAGAAATAAAACAGTGGGACGAGAAGAGCATAGGCTTACATGTCTTCTTTGCAGCTCGTAGTATCGTGGGACAGGTCGTACAGGACCGTTACCTTGGTGCCACTTTTAAGTTTTGCTGGGAGGGATATCCTGTGCTTCTGAGTGCGATGGCGAGCTGTCTCAAAGAGTCTAACGAGACTGTCATGGACTATGCAACTAGTATCAAGCTACTACACAAGAATTAAGTACAAGGTATGGTGTACTGGCCATTCAGCTCGTAGGTGGTATCTATTTCTTCTTCCGTTTCCCCCGTACCCTTATGCGTTGGCGATCTGGTATTCTCTAGGACTTGCAACGTATGAGGAGATATTTGGAGTGGTTGCGATTTGACTATCTAAAGTGTGCTCAGCATTTCAACAGGAAGAAACATACAGAAGGGGTTTGGGAAGAGAAGCACTGACTAGGGATGTGGTTGCTGCTGAGCATCCAAAATTCTTTCCACAAATGGGACTGAAACATCTTTGCTCTAGATTCTGGATTGTTCTACAATCACTGCAAGGAGTGTGTCAATTTCGACCTGGACTGACTTTTATTAGTAGTTTGTATTCAGCGTACTGCCTAGGTAGGCAGGTTGGTGGGGGGGGTATATCTCATTTGCACGGTCTAACTTAACGGTCTTTCCATTGTGGTCATGAGCTTGCGCAAATTGCTCGAATCGAAAAACACCACAGAATTTACATAGAAGAAAGGACTACCTACGTGTAGCTGCAGCGCCTAAATATATATTGCTTGCCCAGTCAAGGTTCTGCCGAGTTCTTTGAATTGCGAAAAGATAGATCATTTCTGCCATCGTTCTGGTCGTCGTCTGTGTTCATTCTTCGTTTCCCAAAAGGTCTTTTTAAAGAGCTCTTGGAGGATCGATTTGAGATCAGAGAGACATAGCTTCTTTGTATATTATTCTGCCCTGAAGATTAGGGTAAATTTCAGTTCATTAACAACTCACGGTGTGTACTTACAAGCCTCTGCTGTTACAACAGGTGAATCCTGTAAGCCCCAGGTAGCCTCAACATTGGTTCCTTGGTTTTCGAAACGCCCTGTCTGATGAACTGCCGGATGGATGGACAGCAAGTACAAAAGTTTGTGGCTGATACTGTGAGCACGGTGGCCGAATGCAGAAAGGGAGTTCTCTGTATGCTTACCACAATCGTCACTTGGCCCTCATTGAGCGAAGGCAGTTGGGCTCCGCAAAATGCATTCCAGTTGTAAAGCCTTCCTTCAAGTCGGCTTGGACCAGCCATCAAGAAGCTTCATCTACTCATGCGTTAGAAGAACAAGAACGATAGAGGAAAGGAATACATGAAAGATGACTGTAACTGAAGATTATTGACACGGCCAGCCATGGCGCGAAGAAAGCATGGCTGACCGTGTTGTAAAGGAGATTCGTACCTCGACATGCCCCTTGGTATTAATTGCCTGTAGTGTTGTGAAGCTTAGGGCAAGGGTGCCATTATAAATGCTATTACGATCTTATTGATCAAGGAATGCATCATCGGGGTGAGGTCTTCTGCATGGATGTTTTGTTGTTGTGTTGTGTGCAAGGTCAGAGAGTGCCAGATCCAGAAAGTACTCGCCTCCTCCACCCCGCTTTAGCCTCACTGCCTCCCTTCTATATACTAGATTACCCACGTGATAGCAATGCTATTCAGTTACTGTAACTGAGTTACCAACTTCAAGATTTAGATCTGAGCTCTGAAGGCTCATTCTGACAATTAATTTCGTCAACTGCAAACAAAACTTTCAATCTGACTCTCCAACTTCTCAATAAAACAAAGTATGTATTTAACTTGTAATTCAGGACTTAAGACTAATAAAGGACTTAGTTCAACTAGCAAAAGTCCTCCAAAAGATCGAGCTACTGGCAAAGATGGACGAGGAAGAGATAATGCATCTCTTCATGGTGGGCGCTGTTGTTATTGGTGTCATCATCGTAGTCGGTGGTATTGCGGACCTCATCGTCAATGACACACCCTTCTTGCACGAAGATTACTTCGGTGGTTACAATGTGATGTGGCTCGGCTTCGAAAATGAATGGCTTTGAGGTTAGTTGATCCACTCACCTCATCCTAAGCAACGCAAGTTTTGACTGACATAGAAAATACTAGATAACCTACGACGGAACAACCAGGATATATGGACAGGAATGAAATTAGATTTCTTTAGTATCTAGAAAGATACACGTCAAATGGACTGTGTCGCGAAACTCTTGAGTCGCTTAAACTCATAGAATTGTTGCCAAGCCGTACTGAGGTTGAATGACGTGAGTGTCATATGTTTGGCGAAAGGAACCAAAACGATTTGACTTTGAAATTTCTGTCAAACTATCTTCCTTAATGTGGGAAAACTAGCGTCCCCTGAGGTTACCTCTTATTGTGGACTGATCCTATTTAGATGATATTCTGTGACAGTCGGCGAAGGAATTTCTGACTTACTATTAATGTGAACTGCCAGTGTAAGTCTTGATGAGCTTTCTTGTAGTGATGCATCAATCCAAAGAAATGCCAAGAATTGTATTTTCTACGCACGAATGTATTCTAAGATAGCCAGCTATCACCCACGGCCTTCTAACATATCTCCTGGCCACATTGAAATTGAAACTCAAAACTCGCCATAAGAGTACCCCCCCGAACCCCGAGAAGAATCATATATTGCTATCTGTAGTACTCATTGAAGCATATGGTAGGCTTATGGTATAGGATACGGAAGGGCCATATCTAGTACAGTTTGCTGCTGGTACGGAGGAAGCGGGAAAAGGAGAGCGTCAAAGGTGAAATCTCGTTGAGGCATGGCGAAGGTAATGGTTAGTCCGCTAGAGGCGGAAGCAGCGAAGTTGTGGAGAAGGATTGCCGTTTCCGTCTAGGGAATCTTCAAAGTTGTTGAATTTAAAAATAAATTCTTTTGTGTTGACAACGCTGCGCAATGAATTATGATTTAAATTCCACAATATAGGGACTTAAGTTAATTGAGCACTTACGAGAATTTATCGTAGATATACCCGTAGTAGAGGCTAGCGAATGCCAAGTTCCGGATGAGGGAAGAAAGCATGCTAGAACTTTTGTCTAAACTTCAGAGCTGCGATCCCCCCACTTCCCCATTAGTCTTTTTTAGTCTTTTTTGTCTTTAGCAGGCTCCTTAGCTTCTTGCTCATCTATGTAAAACTGAGCTGCATGGAGGAGTAATTGAACGAGGGTCTTTTCAAAGCAAATAGGGAATGCAGCGATGCTTCCCTTGGCAGTTGGCTTGGACTGGTCATCCCGTTGAAAAGATGAGCTTTTGAACTGCCCGTAGAAACCAGTGCCGTTCAAAGTGAAATATTATTCATGCAGAGGTGTCCTTCGACTGTTGTTGATGTTTTGGATGTCTCAGACTGGTGTTCTGTCGGCATCTACTGTAATTCGGTCAAAGATGTTTTAAATAACACTGTTGTTTGAACGAAATCTGACTCGGATGGTTTTTTTTCTTCATCATTAAGTTAGTTATGCTGCTATAGAGGTAATGTAGCTACTTACTTGAACCTAGAAATGATTTTATCTTATGCGCAGATGTCAAAGTGTTCGAACGCTGAGGATCACTGGCATTCATACGCTCTTCCAACGCCAAAATTCACAAAATTACCTTTCCAGGGTTTGGTAACGCAAAACTTTCTACGAGCTTCTGCTCTGATGTCCACCTTGATTTTGCCGCCGTAAGTGAGACGACAACTCGAGAAAGCGAAACTTGAAGTTCAGAATCAGTATACAACGTTGAGAAAAGCGAATGCGAGCCTTTGTGGGATTTAATACTCATTCTGATACCACCCCTATGTCTCCCAGGAAAATCCAGGTTTCCATTCGGAGACTCAATGGAGGCGTAAAGTTCCTTCTCTGTTCTTCTCATCTGTAGATACTTGTCGTCTACTTGCTCAGAATAACAATGTCTCCCTTAGTATTATCCTCAAGAGAAAAGAGACATGCAATGACTGTTCCCCCTAGTATGTGCTTCGAAAATTATGGGTCAATCTTTATGGAGACATAGTCTTGGGTTCGGAGGCAAAGCCAAGCTCGCGCGCACTCGAATGCAAGTTCAATAATGCATGTTTGTTTCGAACAGCAATCCAGAGTTGCGTGTTGATAAGCAAGCAAGCACCATTTCATGGCCAGTATCAGTGTTTGCTGTGATTTATCATGGCTTGTGGAAGACCGAGAGTTCGAAAATTAGGGAAAGAGAAATATTCGAGCACGAAGGTAATCACAACCGTGTACTGGGATAAGAAGTCAGCATCTTTCACCTCAACGAAGATCAATGGGTAGAGGTTTCCAAAGAGAAGAGAATGATTGGACTTGCCTGAGTCTCCGTGAGATACTATCTCCATGAAGTATCCTTTCCAAATCCTTCAGAGTGAATTCATTCTCGGCAAAGGGAGGCCCTATCCAGTCGAGTGCCACCCGATCAAACTTGAGTAGAAGAACAAGATATCTGGCAATAGCATAGATGCTGGCTTCTTGTGGACATCAACAAGTTCAACGCGACGCAATGCATAACAAGAGCTATGAGTGTTTTCAATATCTTGTTATGCTGAGGTAACTCCACTTGCACTTCTTTCTGGTGTGATCCAATGGTCGTCATGAGACTAGATCTGTGAAGTATGGGATCAGAGCTTTTGTTGTGCATAGGTTGATGACTTCGATGGTCAATCTGGTGCTGGTAATTGTTTGTTGCCAAGGATGACGAAAGGACAAAGAAGTGTTGGAGAAGCGAAGGACCAGTTTGGGAACTAGCAAGCGCCTGCCTGATGCATGACAACACGAGCTGGAAATCTGGGAGGCATGCCATATTATGCCTTTGTATCTTTGATATAACTTCACGTTTATTATCTCCACGATCATATTTGAATCTCGATACAACACTTCTTCTGGTCACAAAGAATCTCTGCAATCACCGCTCTTCGGTAAGTGACTCGCAAGTGGGAGCGTACTTGAGCTGATTCTAAATTATGTAGGCAGAGAAGGAAGAAATGTTGCGCCTTGACCTCTCGATAACCCCACCAGACTGTAATCCGATCTGCTACCATCCTCCAGTATGGGTTCAAGCACTTGTATAGCACCAAGTACCGAGGCCCGCAGAAGAAAGATTTTGCTGAGCGTCTTCTTTATATTTGATGTTTGTGATGACATAGCTGGCAAGTATATCGACCCAAAGACTCCTAAAAGCAGGGCTCTCTGGTGTGTTGGATGAAGCGCCCGCACCAGATTATTCGCCATTTCAAATTGTAGTACAGTATGCTGTTGAAAGGGTAGATAACTTCTCAATTCCAGGAGTTCACGCCATCAACAAAATTTGCAAACTGACAAGTTTTTGGGATTAGCAAAAGAATAGCTCTCGCTATTCTCATTATTGTGATGTACCTTGTCCTTGATTGCTATATTTGAAGTTCCTGGTCTCTCAAGGTTGTTTAAAGTCCCCCAGATGATATGAATTGATGTCCCATAGAGCGGTTCCGCCGATCCTAGTACAATGCCTTTTGGAGAAATCAACACCAACAAAGCTAAGCATCCATTGCATCCTAATACTTCTGATGACTTTGAGTCTCCTCCTTGACACCATCTTTGCCAGCAACCTCCCGTCCTCCGTATTCATCCATCTCCCTCTTCCGTCTCTCTTGGATATCCTTGATACTCTCCTTACTTGTGCACATCTCAGCATCCAAGCCACGCTTGACACATTGATCACAGACAGGGATTGAACCGGTACACTTATAGTCCTTCTTCTTCTGTCTCGCACAAACTGGGCACATGACCTTGTTACGGATACCCTTCGCATTTTCAGATAGAACGGGTACCTTGACGAGGCGTCCTTCGATAATGACTTCCTTGGTTTTACATTGAGGCATATTCATATCTTTGCCTTTGCTCGCGCTGAGATCGCCAGATTGCTCATCATCGGTCTCTGAATCGGTGTCTAGCTTTGGTGGTGCTGATGAAGGGGTATTTTCGTCAATGGTTCCCATTCCTTTCTGGTAAAGAGTCAGTATTGCCTCTTAGATACGGCGCATTACAAATGATCTACCTCTGCCAACTTCTTCTCTAGGAAGCTAGTTGACGCTCCATTTTCCTTGTACCATTTCAAGATCTGTTGAAGTCAGCATGTCCATTGGTATGCAGACTAAGCGAGCTCTGCTTACATCCATTCTGGCCTGAGATCTTTTGCTTCAGAATTTGTTTCCGATCTTGTATTTGTTATCGAGGAGAGATTGGTTCTTGGTTGTTGGGTCGATGATGTTTATGGTGGTGGAGAAAACCGTCGTTACATGAAGGCGCGCGAAGGTAGAAATATATCCCCACGGCGTGTTACATTCACTTCACTTGATGGATTCATACCCTTCGAATAATAGAAATGAGATGAATAACTTACTGAAAGTGAGCAAGCTTGTTAAATTGGGTATCTTACCTACGAATGTAAGTAGGTGCGTAGTAACAAAGATGTTGATATCACCACAAGTCATGTTGAGAAGTGGAGGAAGGCTCAGTAATCAACATCGATGTGTTGTATTCATTCATTCTCAATACAATCAATGACCCGCCGGCGAAGCTTTCATTCTACGGACTCTTTTACCCCCCAATGAAATGCTTCATAACAAACCAGCACCATCACCTTGGCCAACTGTCATTCCTTAATCAGATTCCTCCTCACGATCACGATCAGATTCCTCCGCGCGATCAGATTTTTCTCCACGGTCAGTTTCCTCTCCACGCTCGGTTTCCTCTCCACTGTCGGTTTCCTCTCCACGATAGTTTTTCTCTCCACGATCACTGTCGTCCTCATAATCAAATTCATCATCAAATTCCGGCTCGTTGGGATCTAATCCGCGACGAACTTTATCCCAGTACATCTTGCCCTTCCCAAGTCCTAGACAAGGACCAAATGTCAATCTAGAAGCAGGCTTAGCCTTGACATATTTGTCTCCATAGAACTCCTGATCCTCCAGGTCACGTCTGTCCTTGATCTCCTTGATAGTATACTTGCTAGTACACATCTCCGCATCAAGACCCCGACTCAAGCATTGGTCGCATGTTGGTATGGCTCCAGTGTGCACTTTTTCTTCTTCTTGAAGCGCGCACATGCAGGACACTTGACTTTATTATTGATACCCTTGGCATTCTCGGAGAGGATTGGAACTTCTGCAATGTGTCCATCGATAACCACCATTTTGGATGGGCCGGTGATCACGGATTCGTCATCTGAATCTCTGAATTCTGGGGCGTTCCAGTCTGGCTTTGGGGCACTTAGGATTTCGTCGCTAAGGACTTGTCCAACCTGTTGGAGGGTAAGGTTGTGAGTTGCTTTCTTCTGGAAATGAAGTTATTCAGGTCGCTTACCTCGGCGAGCTTCTTCTCGAGATGACTGGTGGCAAAGCCTTGCTCCTTGTAACCCTTCACGATCTGCTCGCGTCAGTATACTTCGTGATAGATTGAACTTGTAAGCAAGTTCTCTTACATCCATTTTGAAGACTTTCTTGAATCTTGATCGAGAAACGGCGCTGTGGTTCAAATCTATGGTTTGGTTTCATTGTTTGGATTTTGAGGTGTTGGTGAAAAGCGAGGTGGTGATGGTGAAGTTACTCAGTTTGAGCGAATTTATATTGAAGTGTTGATATTTCTAGAATTTATCCCTGTTTTTCCGACACGCGCTATAAGCAACCTCTCATTTTTCTAACGAACGAAAATGATATGCTTAGCCTAATCACGTCGATGGTACAGAAATGGCCAGATAGGGTTCGAAAGTGTGGAATCATAAACCACACAACAGGTACGACCATACCAAATTCAGATACATTTTGTCAAAATGAAAGATAGTGTTTTGTATCATTCAGAATTTATGGATGTTTTTGTGAAAACAACTGCTCGATACTGTACAAGTACATCAATTCAGCTTCACCCAGTTGCTTGTCACGAACTCTCACTACCACCCTCATAACCTCCCTCAAACTTCTCTCATTGCCTATTATCCCCACCAATGTTCCGTCACCATTCCTCTTGTTGCTGACCAGGTTGTCCTTGTCCATATCTTGTAGGGCATAAGTTGAATATACCGGTGCTAACTGTTGCTGTGACAAAAGAGCTAGGCTTAGTCTTTATATTGGAGCAACGAACGCCAATAACGCATGATCCTTATTTGTTGTGACTTCAGTTTAGCAACAGGGAACTTCAAGTCATTTATAGGATGAACTAACCTTCCCATACCAAGAGAGGGCAGCGTCTCATCTGGTATTGAGGAAGTGGAGGAAGGAGAGAAACTCTCCCCTCCCCTTATTTCCATACATAGACACAGTAGCGTGCCCTTCCTCTCCCAGTCATCACTCATCGATGTCTGTATATCTAGGGTTTGAAGAGTTCCCCTTACGTTCGAAGTCGTTGTTGCCAACCAACAGAACCTAATAGCTGGTTCGTTAGAGGCGGAAGCAGTGAAGTCGTGTGGGTATTGCACCGGTTGGTATACTTCTCCAATGCTCTCGGGGAGCCCGAGACGGCAGCACCATTGCTAGATAACGCTCTGGGTGGGGTGTAGCCATTCACGTTTACACCACCACACCCAAAGCAACATGAAAAGGAGACATAAGATGCGGCACCACCATTGGCTGGCTTGCTTTCCAGCGATGAGCTACTGCTTGATGAGATTCAATAGGTGCCAAACAGACGATTTGGGGTAACTTACCACGCGCCAAAAGATCTTTAGAAGGAAGTGCCAATGAGATCTAGATCTTCGCCATCGGCATTCTCATCAAAGAAGAGTCCTCTCTGAATCGAGTTGTTAGTATCTCGTTCCAAGAGACTCACAAAGAAGAATAGTACTTACCTCTCCCATATGCTGTTCCAAGTGTTGGGTCGGTCTGTCCTCGTCTTATGGTTCTTGCAGATCTGATGATTGTCAGTTTGCGCCGAGGACACATGGTGGATAGCGTGTCTTACAGTTATGATAGCAAGTTTTGTTGCTTTAGTGAAGTGATTTGTTGATGAAAGTGAAAGCTGATCGTTGAATTTGGTTTTGATGGGTATGGTTGTTGAACTTGGTTTTGGAGAAAAGTGTTACGTGGGCGCGAAAGTGGAAAAAGAAATTTGTGTTCCAGAATCGGCGCGCACCCAAAGGGGGGCGGTAGGGGAGTAGTTGCGTTGCCTCGCAGTCAAGTTTTTTTTTTTTATTCATGTGAATCTCCTTTTGAGAATCATTCAGAGGTGCTGCTGCACCTTGAGCAAGGTCACAATGTAATGCATTTGCCCATTCCATAACAATAATGACTGTGGTGCACAAACATCGAGAAGAACAAATAGCAAAATAACAATTACAATGGATAGCTATTGAACGTTTGTTGATTGGAATCCCTCAGCGACTGGTTATTTTGTTTTGCTACCAAGCGCACAACGCTAGCACACTTTGCAATAGGAATGCGTACAGGCTTAAAATATCTAAAACTAGGTTCTTTTAGATTTTTATCGTTTAGTTTAAGCACTTCCGGTGATACCTTAAAGAGACGACATGTCGGCTATAAGCGATGTCGACGATGCAAAAGCTGGAAGTAGGCCAGCTGCAACCCCACTCCCCCCGACCCCAAAATGTAAAGTTTATAAAGGAGGTAGCCAGCCATATTTAGCACCTTGGATTATTGAACAACGGTCCAATACTTAGAAATCTGTATGTGAAATGATGCTACAGATTTGCTAGTAGCTAACTTACTATTTCCGCTATTGGAGGCTCATTAATCTATGAGGTATTCAACCCTAGAACCTTTGATCCACTTTATATGACTTCCAGAAATATGATTCTCTCCATGCATTTCTCTAATTCTCCGAAAGATCTCCCAAGTCGTCTTCGAAACCACCGCTCCCCTCTTCCAAACCAACAACAGCTCCCCATTGAAGCTTAAAATCTGGGCGTAAAGACTATTCAGTCTGAACATCATAGCGAAAGATAATCATTCATGAAAAGTTTTTCAATCCTCGTCGTAGACGACGTCGTCGCGATGCTGTGACCGTTGGTACACACGGTTGTACTACTGGTTCCTCTGAGCTGACGTAAGTTTCGGTAATGGTCTCGACTTCGTCTTTGCGGTGTGGGTTTCTCCACTTTCCGGATATTTGTACTTGTTATGGTTCCTACTTGATCCTTTATCTACCACCATGACCATGTTTTACTGGATGCTGTCTGTCTACTTCTCCCAGGTTTATGGCTAGCGTCCCCGCGCTACGGCTACCTCTCCCATGTTTATATACTTTAAGGATGCTGTCTCTTCAGTAACGGTCCCTCTTGATCTTTTACTTTCAGTAACGGTTCTTGATCAGCATGTTGAGAAATGAAGGACTCCCTACATTGGAAATTGTCCCGATGGGTTGGGCCGTAGACCTCCAGGTCACAGATTTGGAAGGATGCAACTGTTTAAATTGTTAGCAACTATTCTCTACGACCAAATCGACTTTGGTCATGCAGTTATTTTGCCATGTAATCAATGAACTGTAGGAATGCGTTGACAACAGTGGAAGAAATGATAAATGTAAGGAAGAAATAAAACTTTACAATTACCTGGAGCATCTTGGGTGGTGATGTTGAGGTCTGCCGTTTCCGACGTTATGGTGATCTCACAATAGAGATCAGAAGCAAGCCAGAGTTGAAGAACCAGGCTAGATAAAGATCGAAGATCCATGAACTGCCATTTCCATAGAAATTGTCCTCTCGTGTCATGGTCAATGCATTCAACGTGTTTTGACTTCGGTGAAGTAGTTCACCCTCTTCCAAAAACTGCACTTCTGCCTCATGCGGAATCTCGTGGCCCCAGCGCATTACGAGACTAAGCATTGACCATCTACGTGGTGGTTCTGATATGCTGGTGAACAGGAAACTTTCGATCTCGAGAGCCGCGTAGGTGGTGGGAAAACAGAGGAGGGAAAGGAGACAGTTGATGGTGCTGAGGTTACGCAGCAGAGCTCGAAATTCGGTCTGGATCGGGGAGTCCCAGCCCGGCTCCTAGGCTAGAATCTGGGAGCATCATGAGAGTGATTGACAGCCAGTCGTGTACCTAAATCTTCAAGAAATTTGTGGTTAGCTAAGTTTAAGTAGTGGAGGGGATCTCACAAATGCCATCCCTTCCTGATGAAGTAGGTGGACGACCTTACCTGGCGCATGGCAGGGTGATTTGGGGATTCCTTGGACAACAACAATACCGATGTCGAGATTCAGGATGGAATGCTAAATCAGAAACATCGAACTGTCCGTGGAATGCTTGAATGGAGGTTACCGTATCTTTCTCACTCGGCTGACTAGATGGAGTAGAGTAGAGTACAGAAGATCTCGGGAAATCTCTTTGGTGAGTAGGATAGAGGAACTCAATGGTGGAGAATCGTCTCTTAGCGTAGTAACCAAGTCGGGAGCCATCAACCCGGCAGGTGTGATTTGGCGTAAACGACACACCCAGGATTTAGCGTCCAATCATTTCAATTCGCAGTTTCCTGAACATTTATTAGAGCAATACATTCTTGCAGCACCTATAGCTTGAAGATGTAACGGCATTTATTTCAGTACTTCATTTCTTTGGCAACCAATCATGCTTGAACTCTATGCGAAAATAATTGTCATATGCGAAGGGTAGGGCATCATAAGCCATAGGATGCTGAGTTCAACGCTTTCAAAATCCTTGCAACTCTTTTTTGGATTCTCGCAATGTCCACCCTCGGCCTCAGAGCAAAACTCCCCAACTTCTCAACTCGAGTATACCGTACCAACAGCAACCAATAAAGGCTCATGCAGTTCGTCTCCTTATTTTACACCAGCTTCTTGATCATATCTAGAGCTTTGCCCCATCGCAGCAAATAAATGGTATGAATACGCGTCGCGGCCAGATCTTTCTATGCTAACGCACTGCGGTGCAGACAAACTCTTCCTCAATCACCAATGCGCAACACGCTCCGCCTGCGGCGAATACCATAATGCTTATCACGAACTAGAGTAGTACAAGGACTACAAAGGCGCCACAGATAGCAGCAGAATATCCAGACATCGCAGCGGATGGTAGCGGATTGTGTTTACTTAAGACACCGCGGTGAATGCATTTTGTCTACAATGCCGCAGCGGATAGTAGCGGATTGTGTCTACTTAAGACGTCGCGTTGAATGCACAATGTCTAAAATGTCGTAAGCAGATTGTAGCGGATTGCATCTACTTAAGATATCGCCGCAAGCGGTGTCCTTCTTGTGGGGGAAGTCAGATCCTTTGCGTAGGTTTTTTCCTTCCTTGACACACAACTTACCCGCTGGAAGCAGTTGTGCAGTACAGGCAGACAATTGATTACCAAGCTACAATATACTGGGAAATGCATTTATGCTTACTTCTGCGTAGTCTATACAGGCCCTCGTTCCCATACGCAGCGTTCCATCGTTCTGTCTAAGCAATTACAAGCAAAATAATTGAAAATTCACCAAAACGTCTTGCAAACAACCAATACAGCAGCAGGCTTTTTGAACCTTTGTTCTTTCACACACGTTTGGGGCTGACACAAGTGGTTATCTATTGTCTGTAAAAGACTATTACCTCCACCCAATTTTATCACTGTTGAGCACAAGGGACACTGACGTCGGTGCTGGTGGGGGTGGGGAGCTGCTCAAGACTTCTTGGAAATCAGCCACCTGAGAGGTGTTAAGAGAGGATACGACGAGAATTACATGAGTCGTTTCCCAGATATTTCGCAGACTATCGACATGAATTCAGGAGTAGACAAAACCCGTCCTGAGACTAATGTGTATATCAACTCAAACGATTACGAAGTCGACGCCTCGGTCAAGAACACACACTAGATCCCTCCTATTTGACTCGCTCGCTTTCCTCATTTTCGGTCGTATTTAAGTTAAACAAAACTATCAAGCGAATACAAACACAAGCACAAAATAAAGAGCCGAGAAGGATTGATTCTATTGATGATTAATACAAGAGAAATCATTTAATCCCAACAACCTAATTGCATCGTAAGCTGTCCCTTTGCCCTGATTCCTTTATTTTCATTCACAGCGTATCATTCATCCATCCAACCTACTGTCTTTCCTCAATCAACTAACTTATCAACCCCTAAGGGTCCGAGGGCGTCGACACAACACTCTGCTCCAGCTATCCGATAGGATTTCGAAGACGCATAGATTGTGAGAGCAGAGAACGCCCTATGTACTAGAGTACGGGTACGTACAAAGGCACCCCTACCATTGGTGCTCGACATAAGAAAGCTGTACTATCTAAATAGAGCTGGCGTCAAAATCTCAACAAGAAGAATTCGCAAGATCTTTGCACTGCACAGGGTTTGGACAACTCATATTATCTCTCGGTGGACATCGTTTTCATATGTAGGTACCCTATTCAATGTACCACCCGTTATACTGCGTCGGCTTTTGAACAAACAATTAGACCTTATCTACGTCTATCAAAACACCCCCCGCATCATATTGTTTCCACAGACCATCGGAAGCCGGAAGCACGCACTCATTACTCAGACTTCGCTGGGCTTATAGCATGAGATTTCTGAACCTACCCAAACAGAACTTATCTTGTACCTTCGTGCATTGTAACAACTACTATTCAATTCTAAAATGATATCCCCATCCGAGTCTTGAGTACATTTGCTTGAGGAGCTGCTGGTGTAGAATATAATGTGATTCTTGAGCTACTTGACACCATTTCCTTACAGTATTAACGTAATCTCTCTTACTACCCATCTCCACCTTCCAAAGTACCATAATGTGGCTTGACAGTAGCCTTCTTCGGATCCACCGTATCATTCTTATCCATTCCAAATTTCATCTCCATCTTTGCTGTTGCTCGATTCTTCGTAAAAGTGCTGCGATTATCGCGGATGAACTTATCAGTAACTGTTGAAGAAATCCATCAGCAGATTTCATCCTGAACGCTGAAGCCGTGATTATATTACCTTGCTTTCTTAAGCACTTTGGATTTGCAGAATGTTGACCTACATAAATCTCAGTGTGTCGCTTCGCTTATTTTCCGACATATGCAAGATGGGTGGTATATTGTGATCTGAGCAATGTTGGATGTTGGCCTTGGTGGATATGACGAGATTTCTAGAAAAAAAAAAAAAGACTCGTATCGAAAATCTCCCAAACGTATTGACATATGTGGTGGTGGCGTAGAACATTTTAGCCTGTTCTGAACTGCCCTTCTAGAACTACCTTTGAAATTCTCTCATCTCTCCCTTCTTATATGTCCGTCGCGCTTGCCAAATATTCTCAGTTCTGATTTCAAGGTCCTTGATGTTATTCGTTCCACGAGTCTCTATGTTGCCGACGTATTACAGGTATCGCGCCCTGTAGTGAATCCAACAAGTTGATCACATTTGAGAACGTAAAAGCTGGACCTTGCAGTAGCGGATAGGTGATTATTCTGGGAAGAAGTCAGCAACAACAAGAACATACGAACAGGGAACAAGACTATCTACCATATCTTCGATATGTTTAAGTTCTCAACTCCTATTGCTGCGAATCAGAGAGCCCCACTGAGACCCTGTCGAAAGATAGGGTGGCTTGTGGTCCAAGCAGATCTCAGTTGCCCTCAGCGGATCAACTTTTCGCACCATTGCAACAATGACAGCCATCAGACATTTACATCTATTTTGTATGCCGCCAGGGGTAATTGTTACAAGCATTTGTGATCATGCTCTGATCATTTGTGAAGCCCGTTTTCATAGCCAAATCCCATACGAGGTGAGGAGGACATGGTTGGTTGTTGAACTGAGACTATTGGAGACCTGTCTCGGACCCTTGAGTATCCTTTTTCGGGCATCTGAAATTGTTGCAGGTTGTGGGTTTCGGTATTGATGCGTTTTGGAAATATTGTCCTCGACGGTCCATCAACTTCCTGAGATGTAGCGAGAGATTATTGAGGTGCAATGTCAGCAATAACATTTTCAACTCGCTATTCATTCCGCGCGAATATGAATCTACCGAAATCCAGATCGCAGCCTGTAATGTGTGGCAAGTGTCTAGCGTTGTTGGCAGAGGGCTATGCTGCTAGAGCAGACCCAATCATCATTTCGCTATCCTTGCGGAGTAACATTAACATTTCCAAAGCTCAACCAATTGTTCTTCCAAATCCGTGTGCCAGCTTTTACGATAATGGGATATTGTGGTAGTATATGGAGACGAGGTTTCTCGGTTGATATAGATTGATAACTCGAGGGAAGAGGGAGATAGACCGGACGAAGGTGCTTGAAATGTCGACTGTTTTCATTTCCATTGAGGACATTGGCGTGAATCTGCACATGGAATATCAGTAAGTTTATTGACAAGACATCAGCTGGAGAACAAGAGGTCTTACAAGAATCTTCTCTGCAACAGAGACCCAAAATTGCGTCTCCAGCATTCAGCTCCTCTGTTGCTGAACTATTGACTGAATTTGGGTGTTGTCGTGAGTACAATGGTTCATCTCTTCTGCAATCATGGCAACACGAGGCAACCAGCAGCCAAGGTGATTCCTGCTAGCACCTTAAGGCCATCCGCGAAAGTATCAATAGTATTAGAGTACAAGTCGTCCTCCATAATTGGTGCCAGCTGTGATGGAATAAGGTACCATCCATTGCACGGCGTTCAGTGCCGCTTGAATCATTTCAGAACCACCTTGACGTGGTCACGAACACGTTCACAACATACCATGTGGCCCTTGCACGCTTAGGACCATTTGAATCCGGCTCAACCATTCCAGCCAGACGGTCGTTCTCGAGATAAGCGTCCGTGCCACGGAGCGAATAGTTGATGAGGACTAGACGTATGAGTTGTATGTTTCTAGAGGAATTTGGCGTGAATAGCAATATGGCTAAATAAAGCCTCCACGATACTTAGCTTCAGGGACAAGCTATGACCCTGAAATTTGAGATATGCTGAGGTATCAGTAATGCTTCTTCTTTAGGATGGCTGGGTAGCTAGTTGTGAGTTAGAAGCAAATAGGTTTTCTTGTTCGGCTTATAGATTCTCTTTGAAACGGCAATTCCGTGTAACTGGCTATTGAGCCTTGGAATCGAGAAATGTGGGACTTTCGTGCTCTCGCGATATAAACACATCTTGATCTGCGATCACAAATTCTCTCATTAGCCTTCAGTTCTTGAAGATTATCAAAAAGGAAAGTGGCTAGTGTACCTCGCAGACCTTGCAAGCAGCTAACTGTCTTGGAGGACTCTCAATTTCTCTGCTTGCCTAACCTTTGATTCCCCATAAAATTGGGGCTGAGATAATGACTGGCTTGATGAGATAGATTAAATTGTTGCTAGGGTGGTATGTATAGCAGACTATGGTGAAAAAGTCATGATTTGGTATTGACAGAAGAACTTCCTCCAAGTTGCTGTAGATCTGGAAAAGAAGCTGATCGGATGCTAATGCAGCCACTATTGTCTTGACAATGTCCAATATCCATAGTTGTGTTTCTGAAAATACGGACAATCCATTTCTCATACCAGTCTTAACCATAGGCTCTCCTGTATATTGCGCATCTGTCTTTTAGCAGGCGGAACCTGTGAACTGGCGAATTTGTTTGCTTGCCTGTAAGTGCAGGAGCAGAGGCATACCATGTCGCTCTCCACCTTCTTCTGTGCTGCTTTTTAACTGGATCTGTACAGGGCGAAGGGCCTTAAACATTAGGCAATCCATGCCACTGCGGTTCCATATTGCTCAGTCAGGACAGGAGCTTTGGATCATCTCTTACTTCGTCCGATGGATACTTGGGACTGAAGTCTATGGTCGCTTGGATTACACCATAGTGGTAGTTCTATTCATTCCGTCTTGAAACCAAAGCTTTGAATCAGGGCTTATTGGGGCCGAGGAGGGTAAGATTTCGATCGACGTCTTTGAGGTGAGAGTCGAGGCCAAACAAGACAACTCCGCTGTCAAGCTGGACTTGGAGAACCTGGATATGTCTAGCAATTTTTAAGCTCTCTGTATCACAATATTTCTCCTCTCCTCTCATTTGGGATTTCTCTGGCCTGCATCTGGCTTTGGCGTATCCGTGGGTAAGGTGCTGACGGCAACCTATTGAATTCTAAAGATTGAGTGCCCGAGGGAAGGTTAGTCACAGAGGATAAAAGACCTAGAAGCATCTTATCAGTGATCTAGTCGATCCAGAACTTTGAGTTGGGAAAGGGCTGTGATGAAATAAAGCAACATAGCATCCATCAAGCGCGGGAAGATTGTGTATTGAAGAGCCTTCAACTGTGGCAGCACTGGTACCCAAACAACTATCTGTGCTACTTGCGCAGAAGGTACCAATGGTACATGTCACAAGCGTACTACTGACATCTATGGTCATAGCTGGTAGTTGAGAGAATCTTGGGAGATTATGGTTTTGCAGGATTCTGACCGATGATCACATACCTCGAAATTAAGAAGCATATGCCACTATGGAAGCTGTACGGTACTGTTTCCAATGCTATTATAGAATCTAAACCCTGCAGTATATGCTATACTGGTTAAGCCTAATGTCGGACGATGTTGTAGAAAGGATATGCGACTGTGCTGTCGGATCTGTCGATATGTTGGGAAGACATTGAATACCTTGGAATCTGCACAGAAGAAGTAAGACCACCATGAAAGATCAAACATGGATTCGTTCTCATGATGGCTCGCAGAAGTAATGTTCTGAAGAAGACGTGTTATGTGGATTGGATTGACTTCAACTAGAATTAAGAGAAGTACAAACACAACGGGGGCACAAATGAGGGTTCAGGGACACGCGTCATTCTGCCTTGAGATTATTGGTGACGAAAACAAAGCACACCACGCCATCCCCATGATTCAAGTAGTGCTCCATCCCTCAGCAATCTTCCAATTAATACAAAACATCCAACAAACTTGCCCCTTGTATCCCATACATGTATAAACCAACCAGTACAGACCATACCTATCTTCCAACTTTCACATACTCAAAGATCCTGTTCAAACTGCGCAATCACACTCTCAGAAGCACAGCCATATTCAATCAGATCGCTTCTGAGCTTGTGAATGACCTCCATGGTAGTCTCCTTGGTGAAAAGCTTCTCATCGACTGCAAAAGATACTTTCAGGTGCTTTTGGTAAGATTTTTGCACAGCACAGTAAAGTCCAAAAGCCAAGTCATAGACATCCTGATTCTCAACCACTTCTTTCCAAAACTCGGGAGTGATAACCAAGTTTTGAATAGATTCGAAAGGTCCTGACTCGATGAGGAAGGATACATCTGCACGAGGACTGTTTGCGTCGAGAACGAAGATATCCTTTGCAAAGTTGAAGCAGCGGTCATGTTCAGTTGGTACGGTTGAACGGGATCGCAAAGATCTGCCACTTGGGACCGTGAAGGAGTCGATGGAGTAGTGTTCGAGAGTAGCTGATCTTGAATCTTCGCAAGCTGAGAGTAGACCTGTGGTTGGTCCTTCAACGCCCTTTTGTCCGCCGATGAAGTGGAATACTCGAGCATCGATAGCCAGAATCCAGATCTGCGCTCTAACATCTGGGCGGAGCTTGTGGAAAGACGTGAAGAGACGCCCTAGTAGTTATGATTAGTCTTAGGAAACTAGGCTTGTATTGCAACGCGGTCAGTTACCTGGAGCATCTGCGCCAGTACCTCGTCCAGAACGTAGCATGCACATGGCGATTTTGAGTGGTAATCGATGGTGCTGGGCGGCGGAGGAAGTGCAAGATGAGATGATGGTTGTGAGAGCTTTGACAGCGAAGAGGCGTCTGAGGACGTTTTTGTGATGCAGTTGTATTTTTGAAGATTTGTTGCGGAGGATGAGGTAAAAAGCAAGAAGATTACTCCACCGAGAACGCGCTGGAGATGTTGCTCGCTAAGAACTAACCGACATACCAACTTCATGAGTTACCTAAAACAATTGAGTTACCAAAAGCAACTTAACTACCAAAGACATATGAGTTACTGGACGTAATTTAGTTACCTATATCAAGTCAGGTACCCAAGAGAAATAACAGTTATTATAGCCCAGCAAGATACACCTACAAATTTAACCAATAGTCTATTTTTCATGAGTCTGCGATGGAGTTTTGAAGTTTTGATGGTTTTATTCAAAGTTTATCTCAACTAGTTCCTATATAAGACAGTCACTTCAAGACATAAATCTTGCATATTTGATCTTGGACTACTTGTACATTGCTCGATATTTCACATAATCTCTAGCATAAATGGTAGAAATTTCTAACAGGCTTTTATCAAACAAGTTAAAGTCAAACTTCAGTAAATGGGCTCCATAACCTAGCTGATTGAATGGCATGTTCTTTGCATATCTTTTGTCCCAATAAATTTAGATCTAAGCTTTGACTTGCATGTCATGTGCAAGTTATAGGCTCCGAGGAGTAAGCTTGCAAGATGGGTGGTCGTCCTCTGTTCAAAACATGTCAATTTCTCTTTGGATGGTTGATACTGTTATGATATATGAGAAGTGCACTGAGATTGGGATTTGATAATACTGATTTAAGCTGCACAACAATCTTGAGTTACGTACTAGATTTACCAGTTATACAATGTCAAATCACAAGCTGGAAAGATCAAAAGTCAACAAGAGGTTTGTTGTGTAGCAGAAAGAAAATTAAATTTTCTAATATTTCCCGAAGCATTGGCCATTTTCGAAAGTGTTAATTCACCCAAGATCAGAATCAAGCACTGCCGTTTTAACACACAGACCCGCTTAGCAACCCCCACCTACTTATATCCAAACAACAACTTCCATTCCACAAACCGAGCAAACACATAGCCCTTGTACTTCAGTGGTAGAAGACCTCGACAATATTGGTGAGCAACCGATTGGATATGGTTGCTTCGGCGCCCTTGGCTGCTTGCAGCCAAGTCAGTGTCCGGTTTCGAGGTGGTCGAGAGTTCGATCCTCTCCAAGGGCAAATTCACTTTTTGCATTCTTTTTTTGTCCATTATTATTTCTTTGTTGTGGAACTAGAGTTACTAAGGCTTTGTTTTTTGCTCTTTTGGCTCTTGTAGGGTTCTTTTTTGCGCCCCTTTCTTTTCTGCTTCCTCGTTTGCTCGTCTAGCGACACCCCGAGGATGGTGACCATTACTAGCCTTTAGTCTCCTAGTTTTGCCTTGCTGGTTTGTGATATGTGGAATTTATTGTAATTATTAGGGCTATATAAGAGTACTTGAGAAAGTGTTTGCACACTATCATTTGAGCCTCATGTTTAGTGAAATACTCAAGTTAAGTCGGTCACTCATGTCAATTCAATTATCTAAGGTAGATTGATAAAGTTCCATTTTCTAGTGTATCAGAGGAATATACGCTTCTTGTCTCTACATTCCCATCCAGTCAATCATCTCAAAGTATGTTTTCCTACATGTTGTTGACCCGAACCAGCCGACCCCACTTTGGCTCAACTCCATTGTATTTGCATTCGACCTTGCCCTTCAGTCTCCGATCTTGGCTCCGATTCTAGCTGTCAACAGCGTACTCCAAAGGCTACGGAGATGGTCCTTCATATTCTAGTTAATCTACTTCCATAACAGTAATGCCCGTTCCAGCCTCGAAGACGGTATCTTCTCCACCAAAGATAACGATCGGACCACTCAGACTATAGGCAACCTCTCGCAACCGGAAGTAGGGTCCTTATTTAGTCTATTGAGTGGTGGATAGTTTCTTTTCTAATAGCTAGAAAGGTCAACTTCTACAAATACAGAGGAATCAAAGCGAGCAAGTCCCGAATTTGGTTAATAGCTCGGTAAAGCACGTACGCGTCACACGGTGGTTACCCGGTCGAGTGAATGTGGCTGGAAATCAACCAACAATAACAAAAGATCTTGATCGCTCTGAAGAACTAAGCTGGAAACGGACCTTGCGCTAATCCTGACAACTGCTGGTACTAAGAATCTCCCAAATACGTCTAGGGAGCGCAATGTTTTTGAATTTGAGGATTGCCTCGTCGATTTCAAGATACAAGAAAGCGGAGGGATTCGGATTCAGGAAGTTATTGACCAAGAAATCAGCCACGAAGTTGACATACGGGAAGCGACGGGCTGTGAAGTGAGGGGCGAGAAAAGGTTAGACTAGGCTGATTGCTGGTAAGTTTTAAGGGCTAACTTCTTGATTCTCTGTAGATGTGGAGTAGGATTGGATTCGGGTTGTTGATTTCGGGAGCGTCGAAATCCTTTAATTTGCTGATATGCGTAAGAAAGATCAACCTTGGTGTGAGGATCAATTTCCAGATCTTGACTCGCAAGTCAGGAGACAAATTTGGAAAGAGATGAATTCTTCAAGGAAGTTAGACCGAACAGTACAGTGGATGCGCAGTCTTCTTACCACTCAGGGTAGATGAACCAGTGGGCATGTCATGATTGGTATCAGTCTCGAGCATGTTCGTTGCGTGAGATTGGTTCCGAAGGGTGACGTTTTCATCAACTTTGCTGTTTGGAAGCCTTGAAGCTAAGCTATTAGCTTCTTTGCAGATCGTGAAGAATGAAAACATACAATTTTATTGCCCGCCATTGTCAATTCGCGCGAAAGGTTTGAAGTGCTGTTATCAGTTGCATGGTAACCGGTGCTGCTGCTTGCTGCAACGTTATCCGTGGTGGTGTTGGTAACCAACAACAACAGCCAGGTACGCGTGCCTTTTGGTCATTTGGATAAGCGCTTCCATTTCTAAAACTGTATTAGTCAGTACGAAAACATGAAGCACAAAAGTGCTTTCTCTTTCTAGAATCGATTTGCTCCAACCGTAACTAACTGCCTCCCACGAACGGACTACAACGTGCAACTGACAATTGAGCTTTCTCTTACTGTACCGGGAGATGCATCGTCAAAACGAGTAAGTACAAGCACAACATCATATTAGCATGACATTTCCAGAGAACTGAAGCATATTGCACCAATACTCTCCATACTGTAAGGAAGTTGCGAGGGCTTTGTGGCTGGTGTGCTGAATTGACGTGTGTAATAGCCACCATCAGGTGCCCAACCTCAACGACTCACGATTCATGCATATGGACTGCAGACAGAACCACACACGGAACAAGCTGCTTTACGAGAATTTGTTACCAACGACCTACGACATAGAATGAATACCAAGAAAGTCACCACACACTTTCGCTCGGACGTAATTGCAAGTGTGTTACAACCTGGCTGGGATACAATGCGCTTCACGATCTTCCACCATCAATATCTCATGAAAAAATGTTAGTGATATTTAACACGACTTGTCATCTGGGTCTTGAAATGATCCTGAATCGCTATATCCACCATGCTATCTATCTTGCTGACAAAAAGCGCCAGTTGAGAAGTTCTCTGACAATCGTGGTGCAATGCCAATTGGCTTGGATCATGGCTCAGACTGGGTTTTCTTTTTCTCAGTAGGTTCTTTTCCACCGCGTTTCTCAGTTAGATCTAGATTCAACTTTTCGCACCCTATTTGAGTGCAGCTGGAGGCGAAATTCTTGCTGCGGAGCGAGTTCTTTCAAGATATTCCAACTCACGCTGACAAGTCCATAGTCTTCCAACCATGGCCTCCTTTGAATCAACGCGTCAGATATGAACAAACCTACAACCGGATCGAAGGAAATAGGGATACCATTGAGCCGCACTTGCACGAAAGATACTGCCTATCCTCCGTGGAATAAAGGTTCGCAAGCAACAGATCTGATCACAGCAAAGCATATTATGCCCACACACGCAAGACATAACGGAAGAAACTAGCATGAGGATCGTAGGAGCAGCGCTCCAACTGCCATGATTCTTGTGAGACTAAGGTCAGATCGACGAGGCACGAGAACTAGAAAACAGATCTATATTTTCAACATCTCATATCTCCCTTGCTCATCTGCGAAGAAAAACGGACCGAGAACTTTCCAGTAAACCGATTTACGATTGGACCACTGCTTTCTCTCTCTTAGCAGACCATCCCGAGACTCCACTCAGCGATAATTTCAGCATCTATATCCCAGAAGAACATTCTCAGCAATATATGTTCTCCTGGAGGGTACAAAGAGGGATTTCGTGTGAGAAATTAAATCGGGACACCGGAAACTGCGCATGAAGAAATCTTGGACGACAACAGCTCATGATGGAAAGAGGTAAACACGAGTTGGACTTGCCATGATCTACTAAGTAATTCACAACATAGCTGCTACCAAAGCCTTGACCAGGGAAGAAGTTAGAGGACTGATAGCGAAAGGGGTTATCTCGGACTACTTTGTACTCAACCATGTCCACTTCATGGTCAAAAATGGCGGCTCGGAGTATTTCATTCTACCACATCAGCACGCCCAACGAGGTTGAAAAGATTGTATGAATTAGAATCGAAGACCTGGTCGCCGACAAAGGGTCAGTTCCAAATATCACACAACATCAGGTAGTTAACAATCTACTCCACCATCAGAACCGCAGCTGACAAGCTTTCAGATACCCGCCGAGCCAATGTCGACACACATATCTTCTTATGGCATCTGAGATCCAGAGTCACGATTCCTTCTTTCTTCCCTGCTGGCATGTATTCAACATCTTCAATATCGATCATTGCTGTAACAAGCTATGGTTATCGGTCCCAGCAATGACTACTAGAGAAAGAAATGGAATCCATACTATCCAGACACCGATAGCTGCAATGCTCGAAAGACCTCTCTACATATTCTTTGAACCATCGGAAGAGATACTTGACGTTAAACTTGGTGGTTCCGGCATCGATAAGGCACAGGATTGGGGTCGTTTCTCCTTCTCATATCATCCAGAAAACCATAGCAGTCGTCGCAAGTATCACTGAAAGAAGCCATTCCGACAAAGTCAATTGATGACGGACGAAGGACCGACATAGTGTCAGTGGGTATATTTGCATAATCAACCCACGATCATGCAAGCATACCCGACGAGGAGATCGCTATACGTAAAGATCTTTCGATCCTACGGGTGAAACTTTTGGCTTTCTTGCCCATGAAGATTTTTTTGGAGCCCCTTGCTGAAGCAGCTCAAGCCCATTATTGACTAGCATGGTCGCCAAATTTCCCAGCTGCACTTGCAGCTATATGTGAACAGCCGTGAGATTGCGGAGTTGATGGAGGGGGGTCATTTTCTGGATTCTCTAAAGCAAAGCCCGAAACTCTTTACGACCTTGATCAGACAGCCACTGCTCTCAAATACATGACTCGATCTTTGAGCAAGGAGGATACGGCTAAGAGGAAGAAACAATCTAGCTCTGATCAAGACTACATTTGAACAAACCATTAGGCCTTCTATATTTGGCTCAATGTTTTAGTACTGCTGCTAAAACTGCGGACGACAAGCCTGGATGTCGCATTCTTGGCCTTGCCCGGAGAATTTATGGGCATATTTTCTCATCCCGCGACGAAGAGACGCTGAAAGACCTTTTCCGTGGCCTCACTCAAGTGACGAAGAATGACATTCTCCTTCGACAACAAGGCGTCAACTGACACTAAGATTTCGAACCGTCGCACTTGAAGAAAATTGAATCGGGTCTAGAATAGCTCTAGCAGTGGGCGCAATCCTCATATACAGATTGAGAGCTCTGAAACCGAGAAGTTCGAACCAGGACTATCACAGCGCCAACATTACTCGGGGTGTCTTGGAGAATTATAAAGTTGTGGGAACAGACAATTGTAGATACAAAGACAAGAGAGTATCGAATAGAGGATGCCAAATATAAGAGCATCTATTGGAGCGGAATACCACCGTGGGCATGTACTACTGGTGGAGCAGTAAAGCTGCTATGTAAAATGAGTGGAAAAGTTGGAGTTACTAGGTGTGTATCTGCTTAGTCTTTGCCTTGCTTCTACGCTCTGTTCATCAAGCAATCTGAGAAAGTAATCTTGTACCAAAACTTTGTCTTCTCTTACCACTTTCCAGAAAGTTGGCTTATGCTGTGAGTTATCTTATTCTTTGGCTGCTTTTGGTCGGTCTCCATTCTTCTCATCCACAATGTAACTATGCAGAGCAGAGCATTCCAATCATACTTAGTTTCATCTCCATAATCACCAGAAGACCCAACACTTTCCTCAATCTCGTATTTTGCTCGATGTACGTATATTGAACATCACGTGATCCAACATGCAACCAGTCGTGTCCTTCATTCCCTAACAATAATATATCTTCAAAACCCAAATGTCATTACTCTAGCAACATATAATACAAGGACTTTAGCAACCAAACCTTTATATTGAAACCCCGTGAGACCCCTTTTACGTAGATTCGCTTCTGAGGTGATGTGGAGTAATGCTGACACACCTTACGAGAAGGAGTAATTTCGGGGAGTAAGAAAAAGGCTATATCAACGACACATCCATCATCATCTTTTGTTTGTATTCTCATCTCTCCTTCGCTTTCATTCATTTTCAAATAATCTATCAATCGATCACTAACCATCAATCCCCTCCCTTCAGCTTACTCTGAACTTTTGAAAGGGAAAATAATATAAATAATACAATATGGCACCACCACCAGGAAGCAGAGATTTCTCACCCGATAAAGATATCCCTGACCTAAAAGGCAAAGTGATTCTCGTAACAGGAGGTACCTAAGCAAACAAAAGTCCAATTAACCCGTTTATTTTCCATCATATGACTAACAAAATCAAAAAACAGGAACATCAGGCTTAGGACAAGAATGTATCCTCCAATTCGCCAAGCACAACCCCAGTCAGATATTCTTTACGGCAAGATCAATCATAAAAGGCAAAGAAACGATGGCGAAGATTGAAAAGGTCGTTCCTGATGCAAGACTCACTTTTGTGCAGTTCAGTTAGATTTGACATCTTTGGCTTCGGTGGAGGATGCTGCTAAGATTATCATTGAGAGTACGGATCGTTTGGATATTTTAATGAATAATGCTGGGATCGTACGTTTTCCTTTTTTTAATTTATTCTCCCTGCTTTCTCATTTCGCAAATTTTCGTTTGGGAGCTTGAAATATTGATTTTTGTGGAAAAGATGATGGCACCAGCCTCAACAACCAAAGACGGCTACGAAATCCAATTCGGAACAAACCACATGGGCCACGCCCTCCTCACCAAATTACTCCTCCCAACACTGGTAAAAACCTCGAAAACACCAGAATCAGACGTCCGCATCATCCACCTATCATCGGGAGCCCATTCCTGGGCCCCAAAAGAAGGAATAGTCTTCTCAGAAGTAAAAACAAAACAATCCAACATCTCAAACCACGCCCGATACGCACAATCAAAACTAGCAAATGTTCTGTTTTCAAATGAGTTGGCGAGGAGGTATCCAGATCTCACGTGTGTGAGTTTACATCCTGGGAGTGTGGATACGGGATTAAGTAGAGGAGTAATGAAGAGTTTTCCGATTTTGTCACTTGGGTTGCCGTTATTGCAGTGGTCTGGTTTGATGACTGTTAGTGTTCAAGAAGGTGTACTTACGCAGTTATGGGCTTCTACGAGTAAGGATGCTAAGAGTGGGAGGTATTATGAGCCTGTTGCTAGAGAAGTTGAAGGATCTCTGTTTTTGAAGGATGAGAAATGAGAAACTTGGGGAGAGGTTGTGGGATTTCACGATGGAGGAATGTAATAAGTTTTTGAGGTTGCCGAGGGAGAAGAAGGTTAAGCATGTTAGGATAGTGGAACCGGAGAGTGAGGGATCTTGGTTTGCTGTTATTCCGCCCATTATTGCTGTGCTGCTTATTTGTTATGTTATTAAGTTGATTATGGTTGGTTTATCAGAGCAGACGAGGAGTTTCTAGTTGCATAGCGGATATGGATAAATTTGGCCGTAAGGATATCTGTATTATCAAGGTTTGCCAATGAATCGAGATATTAGTACATTAACAACCCTTTGGGATCTAAGGGCTGTGGAGTACAACAGGATAGAGGATGAATGAATTAAGAGAATAGATAGAAGTCTTCTTGTTATGAAGATAACGTTTAACTTAAGCATAAAAGAGTTGAAATTGTTAATTCTTCATACATTCTTTACTTAAAGTCAGCCATACAATTTATCTTTGACCTAAGTTCTTGATTTTAGCTTCTATATATCCATAAAAAAGTGTTAGGAAACGGGCAATAATAAACAAAAAGAGAGAAACAACGAACGAGAAACAATGCAAGATGAAGAAGAAACGACGAACAATAAATGGTAAATGCAAATTGCACAATTGCGTATTAACTCCAATAGATCTCTCAGGTTGCCTGCTAACTCGCTATAATCAATCGATTACAGGAGACAAAGGAGGCCATTTCAGATGATTTTAAGTTACATCACAAACAGCTGTGACAACACAGTTATTGCGGATATCGCAGGCGAAGCAGACATCGTACTTTGTTCTGTAGAGAACTAAAATTTACTGTCTCTTTATGCTTATGATGTGTCCACCTGTTTTCATTATGTTATCTTTCCCAGCCATCGTCTCTAGCACCATACTCTTCATCTGCCTCATCTTAGTACTCAGTTGCCAGAACCAGAAAGTCCTCGGCATTATTACATCCATATTATATTTGTTCTCCGAACCTGGACTATGCTGGACGGGACTTCACAAATTTGTTAATACAGACAGCAGCACACTTTAGCGTGGCGGTTCTTTCCCGCAATCTGAGATCTGTTATGAATTCCCTGTCCTGATATGTCTTAGACTGAGGTGGAATGATGTAGAAACAGGCTTCATTTTGACAATAGCACCAGTAGATATATTCTAGCATCGTATCGCCTGCTGCAGGGCTGCGTTGCAATAAGTGACCTTGAAGCCCGTATATAAGTAGATTGTCATAGACAGCTTAAAATGGGATGAGTGGAAAATATCTGCATTTAGAGATAAGAGTGTCTGCCCGGACTTGTGTGGTGGTAATTCAGACAAAGTTGCATCTCCTCCCATTCGCTATAATCGCAATGCTGTTTTCTTCTAACCAATAGGAGAAGCGAACTGATGAAGATAGCATTCATATTAACCTAGGAGACGACTCATGTCGTTTTTATCTTATCCTCTTCTGCTGTGGGACTTATTAGTCTTTCGCATTAGGTATTGTTGGTGTTATATTCATCGAATTCGGCGGTGGTCAATGTCTAATCGCGACTCGTTGACTTTTGCCTTCTTGAACTTGAACATCGATGCAAACTGATCCTCGACTTGACTATCTTAGCTCTTAAATTTGTGTTGGGACTATGAATCACAATACAACTGTAGCTAAAATTTCACGCATACATGGCATTCAGGTCTGTGCTAAAGGATTGATTGAAGTAGACCATGATAGAGGTATAATTGTCTGCTATCGTCTGCCTTGACTATGTTGTGCAACACTGGGAGTATAGTAAAAAGGTCCCGATAATTCTCCCAACATATTATCTGTAGCTGAGCACACCGAGCTTGAGCTGTCGTCATTCCCGCCAGTATCTGTTCGTGTGGGACGCGAACCAGTGGCTTATTAGTCGCAACCGAGGATTGTGCCATATTCTGGCCGATGGAATATCTTGTATCAACTCCGAATTCGAAATATCAAAATTCTACTATATGGAGCAAGATATATCTGTTTGAATTTGTCTAGTAATAAGTAAGCCACTATACATGCGATGTGTAGGAGGAAGAATCTACGAGAAAGGGTATACTAACTGCAGTAGAAAGATACGCCATACCCTCAAGGCTGTTTGGTTTCCCCTTCAGAATCAGTATGGTGAGTGCCAGTCGACTCCAAGACCACAGCTTCAATAATGCTTCTTGCTCTCTTCAACCTTTGAACAACGATATCGATAGGAACAGAGCCATTTAGGGTCGAAACTACAGCTTCAATGATATCAGTTGACTCTTTCAACTGTTCAAGTGTGTTGCCAATCGGGATAGAACCGCGTCGCCGAGAAGCTACAGAATTAATTGACTGTGTTATTTCCTTCAGAACTTCACTAGCCGTGCGCGTGGGAATACAGTGATCGGGCAACATTAAAGCAACCATGTTGATTCGGTGTATTGCGCTCTTTAGATATCCACTTCCATACTTACGATCATCTAAATTCATAACGTCATTCATGCTGCTATACTCATCGACGTTGCCCACGCACCCTGCGCCTCTTTTGGAGAGCGGAGAAGTCGTGAGTGGAAACCTAATTCGCAGCGGCGGCGCATTATGTTGTAAATGTAGGTATCTCTGCGAGCGGTCATTCTTCGAACGTTTAAAGCCATCTTTCGCGCGTTGATTAGCCTTGCTCAAGGCCTATGACGGCGATGTTAGCTTGGAGGACTTCAAATGACCCACATACGAAAAGTTAAACATACCAGCTTGGCAGCGCTTAATATTGGCCATTCAGTATATGCTCCTGGATCTGCTCTTTCCCCCAAGTATCGTGGTGTGTGACTGGAAGGGATCTCGTCGGATGTGGAGTAATTGTGGTTTGGTTTGTGGACGAGCTGGGTGTGTACTGTACTGTATGGGTGTGTATGAAATGGGTGTTGCTTCTCCCGCCGGTGTTGTCGCCACGGATGGGTCTGAAAGTTCTCCTCTTCGAATCGCATTTCTGAAATCATCGCGCCAGTTTAAAGAAGGAGATTGATTAGTTGCCATTGTCTTCACTACGGATGTCTAATGATCCAGTGCAGAAGGAGTTCGTAGGTATTGTTTGTGTATGAAGATGGTCCCAGAAAGATTCATTCTGGAAAGAACTAGTGTTGCGGTCGCTACTGCAAACCTAATCTGGCATAGCTCAACCAAAGATAAGTTGCAGTACAGACCTCACGGTCATTTGAGAATTTACTCCAGCCTCTGTCAGAAAGCCTTTGGCCAGTAAAGTCAACAGTAACATTCAATGGCGTGTAAAGCATCGTTGTTGGGCAGGACATCCAAATAAGATTCATTTGTATACTGCTAAAATTACTGATGATTTCCTCTCACTAGGAGCCTCATGAGAGACGTATAAAGCTTAGCAGAGAAAGTAAAGAGCTACTTGTAAGGTAGGTAAGAATGACAAGCAAAATTAGTATCGGAAACAGGACAAATAGTTTATCTCCATGGCAATTTGCATTTCCTCGGGTCCTTGGGGTAATTCGGGCAGCTCTGAAGTCTCGAAAATGGGAAGCTTAGTAATTGTGCAGTGCTGTTTCAACATGAGATTTCATATTAATATCAGTGATTTGACTAAATTTACAACTAGACTGGGGGATGAAGCTCCATGGTTTGAAGCACGCATCCCAAGTCCGCAAGTGATGTTTTGGCAAACCTCCTCCTTGGATAATGTGGCCCAGGGCACCGCCACAACAGATACACAAACGATTTTATTGCAGGTAATTATGGAATGCTTGACTTACTAAAGAGTGATACGCAGCACAATCAATTCTATGGAAGGTGGATTGAGGACAAGAGGGATGGTACAATGGCGGGACTATGAGACGAGAATGGCTGATATGCTGCCGTGTACTCGTACATCACGGCGTCGATCTAGGAATGAGACGACGGGGAAAATAACCCAAGAAACCGCATGAGGAAATCTGGTCGGGATATCCTCTTTGAGACATATACTACTCTCAATATCAAAAGATACTCACCTCCATGTTTCAGCAGACAAGAACAGTCACGTCACCTAATCCCCCCCATCCTCCCTCAATTCCCGAACACCTCCCAACCCTTCCACCACCATAATCTCAGTCTCTTCAAACTCACCACACACACAAAACAAACAAACAAGATGGACCCCGGAGAACAACGGAGAAGAAATGAAGAATTGACAAGACAAGTGTTCACAGTATTCTGGATCGATCTCTCAAATATCTTTACCCCGCTCTCATCACATCAGTCGGCCTCTACCGTTACGAAGTGAGGTTCATCACAGCTGAGCCATACTGGGCTGTTGCGCCTAACAATTTCTATATGCATGTGGCGAGAGGTAGGATTTGGAGACGTCGTCATGTTGGTTGCTCTTTGCTGGTTGGAAGATCTTGCTGTGTGGCTGACGTTGACGTGTAGGGAATGCATTGAAAGGACTGATGAATTGATTCCTCTGAGAGTAGTCATGAATCCTGATATGAATATATGATTTCCAAGCCATATGAAAAGTTAGTTCAACGATTATAATGTCTTGACCAAGTCGATCTAACGCGTTACAGAGCAATTGCCTCGAAGAGAAGTTGGCTGGTTCCAGACTCAGAATTTGCATACTAGAAATGGCACGAATAGTACGGGAGCTAGGAAGCTGGGCACAGGATAATGAAGACCAATTTTTCGAGAGATGTTGATGCTGTGAGAAACACAGCAAACAAACTATTTATTGAAGTTTACAAAGAAATTGCATCCACCCTTGAGATCCTTTGCTTTTCTTGCTACGCCGACCTCGCCGTCCCAGCATCTCAAAGTCTTTGTGATATCTCATGCATTCATATCTCCATCCGAAACATTCGTGTCCCTCCCCAAAGTGCTTTTCATGTTCCCTTGTAATGCTACAGCAGCCTCATCCACGCTTCATGACATTTCAAACCCATTTTGTTCTTTCTCGGTAGACAACCCCACTCCCGTGTCTGCGTCTGGATCCCTATGTAACTGAGTATATGGTCACAGAATATTCTCCAGGCATACTATCTCGGGTTATCTGGTGGAGGAACTTGATTGACTGCAGCGGGATCAATACGCGTTGACTGCTAAGTCAGTATATGTCATTCTAGGCCAGTAGGTCCACGGTGAAGAGCTTACTTTAGGGTCGCGATGAATCCGCTCGATCTTGCGATCTAGACTGCGGCGAATGGGAGTAGTACCACAAGAAGACAAGTAGCTTTACAGAAACATGATACCTGCGGATATATGCGGATGAGACATCTATGAATCTTTTTGTTGATTGGCGTGATTAAGATGTCTTTGACCTGATAAGTTTGGTGACACAAATTGTAGGTTCTGTGAATTTCGCGGCTATGAACTTGGGGGCTATAGATTAGCGCCGTAGATATTAAGGCGGCATATTCAACAAAGGTCCATATTTCTTTGCCGCTTCCTAAAATTAACGAGTTTCGACACTATCAGTAGAGTACCTAAAGTAATAGTTATCTAAATCAAGTCATTTGTCCAAATAATGTGGGTTACTCAGATCAACTAGGTTACTCAAGTCAGTTCGATAGCTACCTGAACTAGATGACTCAAGACAACTGGGCGACTCAAGACAACTGGGCGACTCAAGTCAAGTAGGTTACTCAAGTCAACTGGACTACTCAAATTGCAAGTGGAGGTACAAAATTCATTTGCTGCTGTACGCAAAATCTAAACTCGTTCATCACTTAGTAGTGCCGTTACCCATTTCATCTTTCTTCTCCTTGTTCTTTCCTTCTTCCTCGGCCTTCTCATCTCTCTAATTCCATATTAGTCTGAGTTCCCCAGATCAATTCAGTAACCCGACTAACCTTTCTCAATGCAGCCATTTTGGCTTGCATAGCCCGAAATCGTTCCTCCGATCTAGTCTTGATTTCTACCCAAGTTTTAGTTACTGAAATACAATATATTTCTGGCATTGGATACCTTTCTGGTGCAAGACGGCATCGATGTAGGTCTTTCCGTGGTATTTTACGCGAGCCATTGGATTGAAGAGATCTTAGTAACTAATTTAATTTGGGTTATCCAGAAACTTCCAAATCGAAGAAAATACGTACTTTAGAGAGAGTGTGTCTAGGTAACTGATTTAGCATTGGTTACTCAACATTCTTTAAATGGAACAAAATACGTACTTGGAGTTGGGTGATCTGGGTGACCAAGTTAGTGTGAGTTATTCGGAATTTCGATCCAAGAGAGTACGTACTTGGGGAAGTGGTATTCTGGGTAACTGAGTTAGTTTTGGTTACTTGATTTAATCTGGATTGTAGAAAACACCCTACTGATTACTTTTGATGAATTTTGAGGTTCTAGGTGACTAAGTTAGCTTAGGTTACCCGGAATTGCCTCAGTGCAGGATAATACGTACGTTTGGTTTTATGAGCGTTTTATGTTTATGGAGAATGATTATTAGCAAGTTGATTGGGACTCAGGTAGTTCTTTAGGGTCAAATACGCAAGGTATCGAAAATTATAAGGTATCAACTCTAGCTTGCTGAGAGCGCGCTTACCTTCGCCTGCCTTTCAATTCTTCCAACACCACCAACAACAACAACATCATCACTTCAATTGCGCAACATCAAAATCTTCTCATAATCGTCCTTTCAAGGTCTATCTAGTCTCGATTTGAATGTTATCTTGCCTTTGTCCATGGCATTGCCCATGGCAAGGGCGAGCAGGTTAACGTCAAGATGATTTGGGGGTGCTCGCGCGGTACGTCCAACTGACCGTCACTTCAGGAAACACGATCTTAGTATCTGCAACAAGAATACTATCAAGCAAAGATCAGTTGTCAGTTCTTCTATCGAGACTTTAACTGACATCTTATTACCTCTGCAGCAGAGCACCCCCAAAATGCCTTATAAGTTAGAAGGGAGCGTTGGTGGAAGTCTGGGAAGGACATCGCCCAGACATCCCACCACATATGCGCGAAGTCCAAGTGGGTGCGCCATCCTATTATAGCACTGCAATACTATGCTGACTTGTATTCATCCTATCTAGTGCTATGCATTGAGAAGCAGTATAACACCAATCCATACAAAACTTTCCTTGGACAGTCACTGTACGTCCTTGGAAATGCCCTAGGTCCATATTTCTTTGCTCCTATCGCGTAAGTTCACTGATATCCAAGATACAAGAATCTCACTGACAGTGGCATAGAGATCTCAGGCAACTTCAATCATCGCAACACACAAACAAGAATGATGATATTGCTCACATCCACGAGAGCTCCTTAAACATCCATAGGCTTACAACGGTCGCTGGACCCTCAAACGTCCGAACAATCCTTGTTGCTCCGTTCATCAATGAGTTTTCATTTCTGAACTGGCGCGACGATTTCATAAGTGCTTTTTTTGAGCACTTGAATATTGTTCCAGATTTTAAAACAAACCTAGTAAGTTCCCAGCGGTTCTCATAGCTACTTTTAGCCAACCAAGTTATTTGTAGCACATTCTCTCTGGTTTCCTGACTTCGAATTGGTTAGCCCCGCAATTCAATCCGTCACATTGTCGAAACAAAGTTCCTACGTTTTCACCAACTACTATGGAAGCAAATAGCCACAAACCCAATCGCTTGGGCAGAAGTCGCTTATCGACTTCAATTTCCCCCAATATTCAGAGAAGCGATGATCCACGGAGTCGGACAATGGGACCTCATCCGCTCCACCTTCAAAGCCCATCACCTATCCAGCGACCAAAACTTTTCAGATCCCGATTTGGAAGTGTCGAAATCAGAAGGGATAGTTTGCAGCGCAGGGTGTCCTGTATGTCACGACATAGAGATCGAGGACCAAGGGAACAAATTGGAACTTGACAATGAATTTCGTCTCTCCTTCCGGGGAATGACATCCATGTAAAAGTTGAAGATTTAAAAGTTGGAGTGCCAAAGGACGACGAGTTTGGAGACATTCATAATGCTTCTCCTCCACGCAAACAACATCGAATCAGCTCAATCAGAAAGAACTCCACGTAAGACCACATGGTACAAGGAATTCTAGTATTTCGAACGCCTCGAAAGTCTTTTTCGGATTCTGAGTCTCTTTATCACAAGCACTTTTTGCTATTGACGCTTGACTATGACATTGGTTCGTGGTGGAGACATCCCAGACGGTGAACCAACTTTGGGTATGAAAGTCCAAAACCTATCACGTCTTGCACGATACTAAGTCTCCAAGTAGTTCTTCCAGTTGTCAATCTAGTCTTGACCCCGTCACCAGCCTCTGAGGCTATGTTGCATGCCTCCTCTGCCTCAACACGACCATCAACTCTGGATTAGGCGCAAAGGGTTCAATCTGTCATACTTCGCTCATCACCGGAGAGCCGTACAATGATGGAGAGATGAACATTGCGCAAGAGAGAAAGGAATGGTTGAAGATTACGTAGGTAGATGAGACATTGGTGCAGATCGTTCGTGCGACTGAAGATCGGCCATTTACGAGTAGATTGGATTAATGTTATTATATTGAATGATGCTTTTCGTGTGATGTGCCGTCAATGTCATTGACAACTCTGATTTTGCTAATAACAAATCTCCCTGCTCCACAAGATCAAAGTGAAGATTTTCTGACGAAATTTACAATTGAGCATTCTCATAAGGTGTTCTGAAACCAATATCCAAGTATATTCATGCTTGTGTGTAACTTGACTTATTGCTCCTAGAATCTTGTATCCATGCTGCCCACCCTCCACTGCCTACTGTAGACTCAAAAAAGCCAAAATTTCAAACGGAATTCCATTCCCCATGATTCCTTGCTATAGAATGCGTCCCGTGTTACCACCCCGTGGCGTCCTCATTTTGTTTTCCCAGTATGTATGTCTTCATCTAGCCCAGATCTCAGCCCAGAACGCCCGCGGTATTATATCTCCATCAACAAGGAAGAGGAGGCTGGTTTGCGAGACGGAGGGGGGTTAATTGGGGGTGCCTATTCAGAAGACGTGAAGAAGAGTCGCGCTTCTAGATGCGAGAGCCCGGGAGACGATTTGTTCGAAATTTGGGGTTGGTTACGGGTTGTTCGAATATTTGCCTATACGCAATTTGCCAGAACTTCTCTAGACATGAAGAGACATAGAAGAATAGATTTTTAAGCTATTGAGCAGTTGAAGTAATAGGGAAGTGAGAAACAATGTACGTCACATGTAACATACCCGGTCAAGACTCAAGTAACTTGGCGCCCTGCATTCCTCATCTATAACTCGAGGTCTAGACCCCATAGACATTTATAAAGTGCCATTCATTGATCCCTACCACAATATGTAGTTCGAGAGTAGAAAACTAATCTACCTACGAATGTCCGTAGATGGCTCTACTTGTCGTTTATTAGCGATGGATTTTAAAACCAGGTTTTGGTGGCATAACTCCCATCAGGCTGAAAACTTGTTTTCAGAACCTACAGCATGATTAGTAGAGTTCAAATAGGTGTTAGGATTATGTAGTTGGTAGTGGGAATTATAACATAATAGAACGAGTTAGAATATCTGCCGTGGTGGTTTATCATTGTCCCCAGCGATGTGTGCAAGATGTATTGTTTCTTGTGTTTGAAGCCTAATATAGAAAGGATCAGGAAGTGGTAGAAAGTATTGAACTTACCAGAGAACACGGCTAGACTAGCCGCCTTTTTCTTATCTTGGTTTTACTGATGAACCGGACTTCTTTTGGCCTCGAACCACTGCCAACTTCGTGCTCGAGTTCGAATTTGGACTTATGGAGATAATCTACCTCGACTCCTCTTATGGCTAATGCTATGTTCTAGCAAAGTCTGCGTCGTAATAGAAGGTAAAATCTTGACATCGATATGCAAGTTGTCCAGTTCAGCTTGTCTACAAACATAGACAACTACGGCGCAGCTTCGTGTTTGTTGAAGATAAATCGCGTGTTCTGAAAGCCAAAGTCCCAATATGAAAACATTTTAGTAGCCCTTTAACTCAGCAATAAACGTGGAGGCTATCCAATATCTGCATCTCCTCCGCCTGCGCCTTGACGTTCCTATGTTCACCGCTCTCCACCGTCGAGTTGGAAGCTACATTGTTGTAAATTACTGAGCAAAGATAACTGTGCGAACTTGTCTTGCGAATTGCTAGCTGACCTTGAAAACCCCAATTCCAAGTATTGAAGGTTGTAATGACGCTCAAACAGGCACTGCCAATCCAGTTATGATGAAGTTAGCATCCGTTCAAACTTTCGACAATGCTATGCTCTCTGCTATTTGGATTGCTCCTCATTTCATCACCTCTATTCCCCATCCATGCCCAAGCCAAGAGATTCGTTGTTGGAGTTTAAGGACGCGAAGAGATTTATTCTTGCTAGGACCTGAAGTTAGCATGAACGTAAAAGAAGGATCAGAAATAGTGACTTTTTCAGCAGGCTCTCAATTCCATAACTCTAGGCTGGAAGTGAGACAAAATCACTAACTCGATGTGCAGTATATGTGGTTAGAAACTCCAAGAATGCTGCTGCTGTCTCGTTTCCACATCAAAGTAACATTCTTCCCAGCTTCCGGGTTGCCTGGTAGTGAGTGACCTGCATTGGAAATCCAAATTGTTGATCCACCTTGGAAAGTAAAGTTCTTTGGAAACTTGGCCGCAGTATAGTGTATGTAGGAAATGTATCGGGATGAAAGTTCCTAGATCTGCGAGATGATCACTTCATCTACTGGCCAAACTTCTCTGCTAATTCTTTTGCTTGCTTGCTTTTTCATCGTCCTACTGTTGCTCCTATTCTAACCAACAACCAAATGGCTTTGATGCTCGTAAAGAAATGTCAGCTGGTGTGTCTGCTTGAGTAGGCTTCTTCGTCAAGCCTGTATGGTCATAAATGATGGTCAGTAAGTTCCTCGAGCAAATGGACCATCTGGATTTCAGGATCTTCCTGGTATTAAAATATCTCTTCTGGCTCGAAGGAGCGATCGAGGCCGTGTACGTGGCACTGGTGATTCTTTGTGCAGCTATGTCAGCGAGTAATAGTAGAAGGAAGTAGGTTAGGTCTTCTTACTTGTCTCCAACAGAAGATGCATAGGTGAGCAATCTTGGATCCGCAATGGCGCTGAGCTCTCTCAAACTCGAGCTCCAGTTGAACTTTTCTCTGCTTAGATTGTGTTAACAATGCTGTTGAAAGGAGGGCGAGTGGCGACAGAAGTGGTAAATTGCAGCTTTGTTAGGAGTAGAGTCCATAAGGCTCTTCAGCCGCAGCCGCACGCAGATATCCGTTCAGCCTGTTGCTTGAAAGCGGCGGTATATAATTCACAGTATGGGACGCGTTGAGCCTACTTTGGATAGCAGAGACGCGTCCAAGACTAGCCTTTCATCTGCAGCCTTTGCGGATAATGCGGCCGATGCGGATGATTATGTTCATGAAGGAATACATGAAATTTCAAAAGGAGCTGAGATTGCTTTCTGAGTGTCAGAGCATTCTCTATTGCCTCCAGGTTGACCAACACCAGTTTTAAGTAGATATCATTCGTCTTTGGAATTATGAACAATATACCTTTATTCTTAGTTCTTAGTTGGAAGTACATTATTACTTACAAAAAGGTCATCGCTATTAAAGTATAGACTCTCATATAAGCAGAGATACGGCAACAATTACTCCTCCCATTTGAACTTCAGCATTCGAAGGATGGCTTTCAGGAATGAGAAACAAGGTCTCAAATCAAATCTTCCAGCAGGTGAGTATAAATTTTCAAATAAAAATGTTCTATTTCGTTCAATAGAGAGGCTAGTTTGAGTTTCAGCTGATTGAATTCAGCTAAGAGAGAACTGTCTTTGCCATGTCATACACTCACCTCAGAACATGATAGTTCTTCCTAGATTACAAATCATTTCCTTGCCTACATGTTGCGGCCTCTATTTATATACTATCCAAAAGATATAAAGTTTCTGGGAGCTTCATGGTAACTGGGAGGCATAGAAGTTGCTGTATCTCTGGGAACAGTTTGTTAGTTGACTTCGTATAATGAGAGAAAGTATAATAGGAGAATGTGTGTCAATAGGTCTCTTGTTTGAGAAAGAGAAAGAGGAAGAACTTACAAAAATAATAATTAAATTGCTCTAAATATGTATTAACTTCAGAATCTCTACATTGACTAACAGTGCGTCCTGAAGCAAAGAAAAATTCCTTTTTTCTTCTACCTCCTTCCAGTTTATGTCTTGAGACTTGATTCTCGTTTCGCGAAGTTTTGTGAGAGCGAGAGCTCTTTCGGGGTTTCGGAATCTGCGATACCCTCGGTTCTGGAGGTATTTGTTCAAATCTCAATACCTCCAAAATGGTACTATCACCCATGGATTGTAAGTGGCAAGTGATGGATCCAAGATAGGTTTCGAGACGATATGTGCTGTATTTTCGTGGGAGTTACCCTTCTGAGTATTGACAGCTTTTTGAACAGATAGTGTCTTGCTTTTCATATATCGTCAGCTAGGAGGTTCATTGCCAGTCGAGTTTTGTGCTTTTTCTACCATTGTAGGAACTCACGAGAGAATTTTCATCTTCCTGTCTCTCCCCAATGAACCTGACCACAAAGCTGTCTGTTCAAATTATTCAAGAACAGAAGGGCTGTGGAAGGTCCTTATAAAATCCCTATTCCCATTGTGCAGTATCTCCAAAACTCTCCGATCCCACATCTCTCAGCTATAAAGACCTGTCACAGCAGATTCGAAATTCCGATGGGCATTATCTTTGAGGCACCGGTACGAGTAGGAGGTCCCAAGAACTGTAGGTACGCTTTGAATCAGCAGAAAACTTGGCAAATTTGTTAAGACTTACAAAACTGTCTCAAGAGGCCACGGCAGGCACAGCCAGTGGAGCGACTCGCCGCCAATGGCGGACAGCTTCTTCAATACTCAATTGTATATCATTATATTCTGCAGAGCTATTAAACTTGTCTTTACTTGATAGTAAGTAAGCCACCTACTTGTTGTCAGATGCCTTCGTGAGAGAGGGTTGAACTCCTCATCATTGGGATTACCCTATGAAGACTAACATCCGTCGGTGAGCAGTGAGCTGTTGGGACAGTGGTCAACTTACCTAACATTTGCAGCTCCTATCTAGTAGAACCAGAGGAACGCAACCACAATAGATCTTTGACGGACCGCTCGCGGTCGCCGCAATTCTATGATGATGGAAGAGCCTGATCCAAGTAACCACCTTGATGGGAAGCACTATCGAAAGCATCAATACCGCCATCCTTTTGTGTGCCACTTCCATCAACTCTCTGCAACTGTCCTGACATTTGGCTCGCGTTTGCTCTTCTTCTTGGCCAAGGCAGGCCCATAGACTAACTACGGTCTGCTTAATAGATGAAAAGAAAGCGCCGTAGGTAGATGACTTGAACTTACATAATGGAAGAGTCCAGGGCTCGGACTCCACAAAGGAGGATATGTTCAGCATGACCAGCAGGCTAGTCCCCTACGTATTTCTTAGAATGGAGACGGGAGCTTCGCGGATAGGCGTTTCAAACTTCCCGTGGGATAGAATAGTTCCCTAGGGGAAAAGAGAACACCCACCAGAAAAATGCTCCCGGGAAAGAGAAACACTGTCCCGGCAGAGTGGGGAATACCGTTGCAGTATCGCGAAAGGAAGATCTCGAAACTTCATATGTCTTTTGGATTATGTGATGTATTGCTTTCCATAGGACGGCAATGGAGACTGAGAGAAATGGATGATTGTGGGCGACATTGCAGATTGTTGGGAGGTGGGAAGATATCCTCTTTTCCGAAGGGCGCAAGAAACATATTCGGCTGACTAAACATGGCCAAGCCGATATTGGAATGAAAGCATCACGTTTGACCAGAAACAAATAATCCTTGCTTATGTGCCTAGCCCTAGAGGAAACAAGGACCATGTTGAGTCCGCCCAAGGTCTTTATTATCCATTGGTTGGTAATTTCTTTCATTTCCGCATGGATAATCAGGGAATCAACATCATCCAATCATCTCCACGACTTCCTTGTGCTGTGCTTTCGAATCCTCAGTCTCCGTCCATCTCCAAACTTGATTTCATTATTCGCCATCAATCGTCTTTCCAAAACTTGCGATCTGTGAATCACTGGACCAGTTTGAATGATCCAAAGTTTCAAATAAGCTTGGACTTACCGTAGGATTGGGTGTATCGAAGAGTGTCTTGTATTATGGTTGCTCCCAGAAAGGCAATACTTGCAGCTCAGTGTAGCTAGGACGGTCAATCAGACGCGGAGCGATGCCCACAAATATAATGGCGGCGATGACTAATAGGAAAATGAAGAAGAACAACATCTTGGCGACTTGGGGGATAGCCTGAAGAAACTGCGCAATGATTGACGTGGATGTTATTGGCTTGTTGTCAGTGATCGAGCTGAGCTGGGTAACTTACTCGATCTGAGTAAATGCAATTATCTGAGTGACTTGTTTCATTTTTGGCAAGTCAAAAGATCTAGGTGACTGAAAGCTAGTTGGTGATTTTGGATGTGATTTGTAAAAAGTAATTCACGTATTCTATCCCCATCTTCTGCTCGCTTCGCGCCACCTCATCTCACAACAACACGCCGCGAGCAGCGCAACGCAGCCAAACCTCAAAGTTCTACATCATCGCAACCTCATCCAACTAAATCAAACAAAACTTCAAGATGTGTCGCGTTCAGACATTCCGTAAGTATTTTTCTACACTCCATCCACTTCATATCCGTCATTTCAAACCTAGTATGGGTATCGCTAACCATTCATTTCTCACACACAGATTACGAAGTCTGCGGCTGCATCCACTACCGACGCACAGAGAAGTGCGAGAAAGCACTACAGCCTCACTCTGATAACAAGGCGAAGGGATGGCAAGGAGTTTGGTGTGAGGACAATACAGCGCAGCTCGGCAAGCCATGGACCAAGAAGAACGACATCATACGCAAAGACGAGAAATGTCCAAAATGCATCATCAAAAGCGGACCCGAAGACCCAGAAGGAAAGCCAGACGAAAACAAGAAGAAGCGATTGACCAAGGCCGAAAGAATTGAGGCAGCCAAAAAGAGAACTGATTACCGAGTGAAAACTAGGAAGCGGAGGCAGGAGGCATGGGAGAAAACTTGGGTTGCTATGAAGGAGAAGCATGCTGCTGAGAAGGCTGAGAAGGGTGAGGTTGAGGATGGAGAGGGTAATGATGTTTTGGATGATGATTATGAGCAGGCTATAAGAAGGGCTGTTCTTGGTACGAAGCGTCCTGTGGGCAAGTTTTGAGGAATTTGTGTGGTTGAGGACTAGCGGTGTTATTCCGATGCTTTCCAACGCGTAATGTCAGATTTCGATGTCATTCAACAGTTTGATCTGGTGTTTCAATCACAAATACACCTACAGCGTCACAAGGTGCCATATAAATCAGGAGAGTTGTTATTTAACCAAGGGAAGTTAGTTACCCAAGACCGCTCAGCTTAAACCAGCTATCCAATATCAACTCGGTAGGGTCGTGCCTGGTACTTACACTGCTTAGGTTAAATTGGCTTACTCTAGCATCCCTATACGCCTGTCATATTGCGTTAAATGTCTTTTCATTCCAGTCATTGCGCCTGTTGGAATTGAGGGAATTTTGAACGATGAACGTTATGGTCATATTCGTACTTCGTACTCGTCTCAGCCCCTTATTCTGCACGTGATACATCGGCGATCTCATCTTAATTGCATACATACTTTCGCAAATCAGAGTTAGAAGACAATGATGCAGAAGAGAAATTTTTAGGAACATATGGGAACTTATCCTCTCGGAGGAGGAGCACCTCCGCGAACATCAAGGACGGGATGCTCATTCGATGCGTCGTCACGTGCATACTGCGTCTTCTTTGCGGCTCACGAGCCAGCAAATGCAGTATAAGCAGCCTACGACAGCCATCGTGACTCTAGTTGAAGATGTAAATGATAATAAAGGCCTGGGTCTCGTCAGATCTCGATTTTGCCAGCGTTGCACTTTCCAGAAAGATGACTGGTGAGAAGGCGTGAAACAGACAGTACAACGGTTAATTGGGGAGATTGTCGTCGGATGCTAGGTTCGAGGTTGGGAAGCGGAAAATTTCAGTTGGAATCGAAGCTGTGATTTTCTTGTCAGCTAGAATTTGTCTTGGGAGGCTTAAAGCCCATGTTTTACCGTACGAGATGGAATCCCACAATTCTGATATCAATTGGGATTAGTCAGATAATAGAGATATGGTCTGAGGGGGGAAATCAAAACGTGTGTACACACTTCAAATGGAAATTAGAATTGAAATTGAGAACTCAAAATCTATTCTTTCGTGTCCACGAAGGCAATAATCAATCAAATGCGCTCAACAAATTTTTTTATTGAAGATCCACTGACCTGCCATAGAACCTCATATTGATACTAGTCGGTATGCCATAGAGCTCTCATTATTTGGGAATTGGCGTCAATATTCTTGCAACGTGTGATCTTTTCTTGAAGCCTCGGATTATCAAGGAAGTCAACTGCTACCCGATGCAGTGAGCATGTAGACCTAAGCGACAGGGGAAGAAACAAGATACAGTCACTCAAGCGCTTTTCCACTTTTACTTTTCAAGATTATGGATGAGCTTTGGAAGAACTTTATGGAAGTTGAGAAGGGGTAAATACCAAAATTGCCTGCTGCCAAAATCAGCAGCAATTCCGCTATGGCAGTGGTAAGTTTTAAGAGAGGAAAGAGCACCACACCTCTAAAATCTAGGGAAGCGATGACACGTTATTGAAAAGAAAAGAAAACTCTTTTGTTGACTAGCCACTATTTATCGAGTGTCTTCCTGATTTCGACTTCTAATCCAAGTCGGAGTGTAGACACTGGCTTTCAAATGTGTTGTTGTAGCTTTGTTACAATAAAGGTGCTAAAACGTGGATATTTGGTGAGGTATAAAGTCTGTCAGAGCCTATAATCGAAGCCAGTGAAATTGGTTGGGTTCAAAAAAGAGAAAGAGAATGAATCTCATCATCCACACAAATATTCTGTAAACAAAACGAAATTTAGCCTTCAAATCAGCTCAAGAAACATGTATTGTTTCCGTAGTTGTAAAAGTACCATTGGCCCTTGGCTATTGGTCGGGTTCGATATTCTGTTTACCGTTCCCAGAAATGGTTCTGGCTAGTTGCTGTCTGTTGCCATCAATTGCACGAAATAACACGCTCTAGCAAGTGTCTTTATCGGTAATTCCATAAACAAAGGACTGTTGTAGGAGTGCTGAAATGTCGTAAACAGTCCGTATTGTGATGGGAGCTACGTGCGCAGTTGAAAAATCGAATGCTATGCCCACCATCGGAAGCTTACTATAATGAATGATATACTTGATACAGTTTCTCCTAGAGACAGAAAGACCGGAGTCGCTATCGCTTACTATGAGACGAGAACCAGTGCGTCGCATAGAAGTTGTAGCACCAGGAGTACTGGTCGCTTTCGCTTGTTATAACCGGGGGCGAGATACGACATTTATACACAATACAACTGCCAGGAGATATATTCGTTATCGCTTGTCGTAAAATAAGAGCAGGGAACCAGGTGCCGTCGAAATAGAAGCACTATATCCACTATCAGCTATGACAAGCCATGGGCGAAGTGCATGCTTAACCCTGATGGATAACTCGTCTTTGATGTTTGTAAGGTGTTATCGACTTGTGTAGAAGTGTTCTTTCCGCGGAGGATGGAAGGAAACAATGTTAAAGAACCTAAAGTAGAAGAAGCATGTTAGATCGCCTGCGCATCCAACTCTCCATCAAAGGATGTTAACGACTTGCCTCTCTTGAATTCTTAGCATCTTCAAACTTGCCCGCATTGCCAGCTTCATGTTGATGGTGACAGCAAGTGTATACAGTGTGGTGAAAGAAGAGTGCAGGATAGTCGATGTACCCAAGTTCTCCACAGGAGGTGTTGCTAGGGAGAGTGTTGAGATATGTGCGGGGCTTTTGTAGGATAATTGTTTTTCAGATCCGAGTATTCACTCATTGGCCTTCATGGTGACTGAGTCGTCGCGTTTTTTTCTGAGGATGTGGTCAAAGGATCGTGGTGCGTATGGCTTTCGGGAGCCGAGTGCACCTGATGTCGAATGCTGCGCTAGTCTTTTCAGATCTACCCTATTGACTATTGGCTCTGGTCAATCTTTCAGAATATAAGCAATATTATAGGGTAACAGCGTGGATTCATTACAAATCGTATTTCCAATATCCTCCTTGCTGGCCTCACTGGGAGAGTTAGGATCAAAGAAATTCAGGTCGAGATAAAAGAATGGAAAGAATTGGTGGGTATCGCCGCGTTTATGAGAAACTGAGAGCAATTCTCTTGAGTATGACAGAAGTCTTTACACATTAGTTCAATTTAAAGTTACTCTAGACGTCATGATTCTCTGTCTAAGAAGAGAGTGGTGATACCAGTGTTACCAGTACTACCAGTACCGCAGTTTATCTCTTCGCTGACAGTCGGGCTCCAATTTTCATGTCCATCATACCATCGCTACCTCCACAATATCAGTTGGGAGATCGTCGTCAACAACTGACTTCGCCGAGAGTCACACCATTGGGAATTCGTAGTTGACAACGTGAGCGATGTTGTGGATATCGAGACTACGAGTAGTGGCAGTTGTTGCAACGGGAACTGGCCTCTTCGAATGTCGTGTGTGACAATTTGTTTTGTTATTCCGGCGAACTGACCCTTATTGTATATCCTAGGTGACCAATGAGCTTATTTCAGCTAATCTGTCTTTTCCCCCTCTGTTTTTGTTTGCAACAAGTCGTTTGACCAGTACTGTCTTCTTTTCTTTCTGGGTAATGTGGTTGTGACTCTACCGTTTATGCTCATCATCACACTTTGAAGTCCATGGGCTCGAGTAGCGCTTAGACAATCAAAGGGTTATGCAAGGTTCGCAGTCAATAAGGTATCCGGGATAAAACAAATTCGGTGGTTGAGCCCAAGCAGGCAGAAGTCATCCATCAACACATCCCAATCCCACCCCCGGTATCAGTTGGGAGATCGTAATTGACAATCTCTTGCCAACAAGATGAGGATCTCTAGTTGACAACGTAGGTGACGCCCACGTATGGTGGTAACTAGGAGATAGGCATTGTTAGCTAAAGATTCCTTTATCGATATTGTACCGCACGATTAGATTAGGTGCTACCTCGAGAGAAGTTCGTTTCGAGTCGGATTTGATCTCTTGGACGCTGTTAATATGTGAGGGATAATAGCGCTTAATAATTGACCTTACCTCTATCCCTCACCGATTTAACGATGTACTTCAAGCAGTGAGAGCGCTAAGTATTGAGCTCTGCGCGGCACCCACTCCTCCTCTCGGATAAGAGGGTCATCAAGAGGAGAGTGTTCATGTTGAATAGGTATTCAACACAAAAGGACCCACAGCGTGGGACCTTGTAGTGAGCATGAGGGTCTGCGCAGACCCTCGGATCAGATGATCATCAAGAGGAGACTCTTGATGACCGTGAAGAAAATCCAAATAACCGTAACTCTTGTTGGCTTTTTAGTTTTCGTGGTTTCATTAACCCGTCTGCTTGCTGACTAGATCTTTAAATTAAAGATTCAGTCCAACCTAGGCGGCTGTGTTAGACCAAGACAAAATATTTGGATGAAAAAAAAGACAGAGGGTGGACGACAAAGCCAGTCATAGCGATACTAATGATGATGATAGTGGTGATGATGATTAGAAAAGGTAGGAAAATGCGGGCCTCGGCGCTGAATGGGAGTTCGAAGATGCATAGGCATCGGGATAAGAAGAAAACGAGGAATTGTGCAGGGAGATTGGATGTCAGGTAGAGAAGCAATGGAATTTCATGCTTACAGTTCTATTGCTTGCGAGTATTGGAGAGCATTGCTCCTATATGTCGCATGGTGCACCACCGCACCTGCGCACCCCCTGTAGGGAGTGCGATGGTATTTTTGTGTTGATATTGCTGCTTTGCAGAGGATGATGGGAATGAAGGTGTGGCGAGAGTCGAAAAACACTAGCGGGATTCCATGCTCGCTTCCCGTCGGTAACACACTTCATGATGGACCAGATTCTCTACATGGGACACCTAACAATACTCCTTCCAAACTCCTTCATCAACAGGTTTACTCCAAATCGGTTCTATATCAGCATTTTATACGCTGCATCATGCATCTTCTTCTCAGACCACAATAGGAACATCATTCTGCCTAAAACCTTGACTCTTCGCCGCGAATCCAACAACGCTTTGAGACAGCTCCATCGATGTAAACAGCAACAACATAATACTCGTGTTATTAAACCTGTGAGCCTGCCTATATAGAGACAGTAGTCAACATCAAAAGACTACAAGAGCAGGTGGCTGTTTTGCAGCCTCTAGGTATCAACAATCAAACATCGAAGACAAGGCTGCAAGCACCATTCCGTGGTAAACACAACATCACAGTCAAACTCATGCAATCTGAAAGCGAAATGGCCAAGTCCAATCTCCACAAATGTCCTTCGAACCCAAAACAACGGCAACGAGTACACGACAGGGTGCGTTCGCAGCAGTGGAGATTCTTCGTACACGAGAGGAACGAATGCTGCAGCAATGGGAAGGACAGTGAGCCGTCCCCATTGCCAAGAGCCGATGGCGGATATGCCTGCAATTTGCATGACTTCTGGGCCGGCTTAATTCTGAACAGATTCTCTATGATCTCTGCCGACCAGCTCATAAATTCATAAGTTCTTCGATGACCTGCACGCCGGGCTTGTCACTACGCCAGCTACAATAACTTCTGCGTCTACGCAACGACTTGGAAAGCCACGACTCATCACCCCTCTCTCTCGACCCACCGATCAAAGACGTCGCCAGTGCGATATATCTCAAGACTACCAAGTCATCCTGGAACCTGGGAATTGCCTTGATAAGTCCTGCCAGCAATTGTAAGTGAACCTCATTCCTCATACGCTCCGTTAGGCCAATCATAGAGATCAAGGCTACATCTCAAGAAAGCAAACTTAGACATGGATCATGCGTACAACAAGGAAGAACCACTGGCAAATTCGAGCTGGCTGGAACATGCATCATTGGTGAGAGCCAAAATATGTCTACTGAACAAGAAAGATACAAGAAAACGAGCAGAGATTAAGGTGGCGACCGGGCAGAGCTTATACAGAAGCTAAGAAGTCTGTGCTTCTTCATTAACGAGTAACCGTTGCTAGCAAAACCAGTTGCTATCTGGACCGGTTCTCTCCTGGGACTTGGGAACCGACCGTCCCAAATGAATCGCATTCCGATCTCTGGTAGCAGCCCGGGTAGCCTTGGCGCGAAGGAAGATAGTTAGCAGATCATTACGCCATTCAATTGTTGTAGAAGGCATACTGTTAGATTAAGGCAGAAGACAAGAATTAGTCTTATGCGAAATGGACAGAGGCCTGCTCGAGTTGCAGATTCCTGAGATCCTGAAAGCGGCTTTTTTCTATCACATTTGCATCTTGCATCTTTGGATTTGCATCTCTATACTGAAAATTCTAGTTGCCCAAAACCCCTTCTCTTCTCCTCCATCCTCTTCTTGAATAATGTCAAACACATTCTGGATTAATGGTATAGGCACAGTTTGGATCTTGGTTGGGGCAATGTGGTGACGACGCGGTTTATTAGGAACCCTGACAGAGTCTAGGAAACACAAGCCGATATCGTATCATCATTTCCCTCAATACTGTCGGAAAGCCCCTACTAAATCTACAATAGTGCTTTCGATCCGAGGATGGTAGATTGAGATAGGGAAATAATGAAGCTAAAGAAAGATGTTCATGAATGATTACTGGACTATGCGAGGAAGCGGAGTCTAGTATGAAGCTGCGGCTAAGCAGCGAGGTACGCCGTACTCCATAAGATGCAATGCCCCGAACAAGAGCTAACAGTTGAGTTAGGCTTGATTCTACATCGAAATGTGTCCCGCGAATCTTTCGAACTATAACGGAGGTACGCTATGCGTGAAATACCATCTGTGGCAGACTCTACTCCAAATCTAAGACAGCTCAAGATATCGAGTCGCACATCAATAATTCGAGAGTCGTCCCGACGGAGGCGGCCGGCGTATAAAATCCATGATACTTCTTCTTTGAGATCAGGGTGTAGTAAGAAAGGTAGACTCTGAAGAAAGGGAACGAGAGCTTTTCAGGACGGACAAAAAAAGAGTCAGATTAGTCGACTTCATTCTATATTGGTATTCCTAGCCTTTGCCTCACAGGAGCTACCCGATATGCAGACTTTTCTCGCCATGTCCAACTTCAAAAGCTAGGCGTTGTATTTATTCCCTTCAGGATCTATTCCCCAAACTTGTTAACCTTCTTGGCTTATTTTGGAAGAGAGTAAAACAAGGAAGAGGTTTCTAGGCCAGGTTTTGGTACCACCTACAATTATTGTCTTCAAACTTAGCTCATCGTCCGAAACCCGTAAACAATTCTTACACGTATTGAAATTATCCAATATGATACTTCGATTTAAAGAAGAATGCTGTGCTTTGGTATATTTATGTTATGACTCGTAGAAGTAGTAGATTTGCCCTATGGAATTCTAGTTTTGGAAGACTCGCCCAGCTTCACAATGAAAATTAAGCAAAAATGAACCAATGAAACATTTCGAGACAACTCACGGTTTTGGTAAGATCATTGCATGAGGTTGGAATTAACTCCTCACAAGGAACTCCTGTGCCATGGAACAAATCAATAAGATAAACACCTCTGCAAGACTGAACATCGACGAAGCGACTACCTTTTTCTGTAGCATGACTGGTACATATATTTGAGATTGCTGCAAGCTTAATACAATTTAAAAGGGTAGTAGAAGGAGCAACACATTTCCTGCAATTTTCGGTTGTTCAGGAAGGGTAGGGCCTGGGTTCCGCTTTTCTTCGGCCAAGATGCGCGTCGTCGGACGACTTCACATTTTCATCCACTTCATGTTCTCAGCCACCGACTTCCTTTAATGGTGTGAAAGTCGAGAATGAGGATAATGCTATGATACGTCAGTTTTCCAGTTCCGTGTGCAAATCCAAGCTTCCACGATAGATCTTTGCTGATTCGATCAACTCTCACTTCTTAGCTGTAGCAATCCTCCCTTCCTCTTCCTCTACTTCCATTTCAATACACGAACCTCCTTTGATTTCCTCAGATCAATATCTTATGGCTCTACGAGATGAAAATCCCAGAAGTTCATGGCACCAAGCTGCTGACCTTCCGAGCAAAGAACCTCAGAAATCCTGTCTGAGATCAAGAGCAGAGATCAGACAACCTTCGCTCACCGGACGCAAAGAAGCATACACCGACATGTTGGATATTTCCACCCTCCGCCGGTGGGTGGTTGTCACAAAGAGCACATGGGATTGGTGGTGGAAATGGTGGAAGTAGTACTGCTGCCCTCAAAGACAACAACTTACTACACCTTAGCTCGCGATTATCCGTCCGTCTACAACCAGGTTGATGGAGCCAGCAGGAGCAACGAGCATGAAGCAAGCTGTGTCTGGAAAGGAGGAATGAACATGTGCAAGTTCTGTGCGAAGGCCAAGGAACGTTCTTCGGTCCGCAACAGCCTCAGAAGTCATTACATTTTCCACTAGGTTGCACGAATATAACCTTCTTGGCGTGCCCTGCTGGCTCGAAAGTTTACCTGTGAGTACTATCCACATTTCTGGGAAAGTCAATTTTATGCGCGTTACTACAAATGCTGTTTGGATTGACTAACACTGTTACTCACCTAGTTTGTTTACGTTCGAAGCAGGGAAGACAGAAACGTACAGTTGAAACTACAGACCAACCTTGTGAGACTCCTTATCGTTCGAAATGTCAACGTCGAGGTCAAATGGATTCCAAAAATGTTGAGATAATTGTCCACCATACTCTTTTAAGTTGTGTTGCTTGATCTGGCAGCCACGACCACTTCAGAGCCTCGTTACCATACGTACAATCGTGGAACACAAGCAGAATAGTAGAGACTCAGAGAAAGCTACAAGGCGCAACTACTCAAGGCTTCTTGAACGAAAACTCATACTGGTCAGTCGACAAAGCCAGGCTTGTATGGACAGGTCGTCGCACCCACGCGAAGCTCATCTTCGCCAAGATAGATGGTGTCATCATGGTTACTGGGTATTAGACATAATATCCATGCATTAGAAGACTATGGAGGCAATTTTCTAGTGGTAGTGGCACGATTCTTTTGAGCAGGACATCTTCCTCACATCGGTGGTTAAAAATAACCTGGCATGAACGGTCAAGCTTCGGGCCATCAACAGCATCAACAGCAGAGCAATGGTTATGGGCAAGAACCGAGGTCTATCACGAACCAATCTTTTGTTAAACCAACTCATAGTTAATCCTCCAGAGCTCCCAGTACTGGCGTGCAACGTATTTCTTGGAGATACCTGACAGGTACGGATATTCTCTTCACTTATTTGACGTCGTTCTGGGAAATGAAGCTAATGCGGAAGCTAGGGGCAACGAAACATTCTGTCACTCCCTCGTTGCTCCAATCTCCTCAGGAAAGCTCATTCTCACCCCGTTGCCTATCCGACAATTGTATAAATCGAATGAACTCCAAAATCAACCGATGTCACTGTGGAGGAAAAATCAAGAACAAGGAACTACTCTTCTCTGGTCGGTCTTTCCGACCAGAGCGAGATGTGAAAGTACAGAAATGGGGGCTAGAGAGGATGCCGGTAATAAGTTCTATCTCTGGTGTAACTGGCAAAATAAAGCCGACACCTATAATGATACCTAGAATCCACTGACAGACATTAATGATACAGATCGTGTGCCGAGTTTGAAGAGTTGACAGAGATCCCATTTGTGGTTGAGCCGGCTTCGGATTTCCTCGATAGACAAGCTCCAGTCTTCCGGGACGATACCTGGTTGGATTGGTTCAAATCACTGGACTCCACAGACAGAATCCATATCTACAATAACTTTACTGCCAAGAAGAAGGAAACCCAACTACAGATGACAAATTAAAAACCGATCAAGTCAAGACGATTAATAACGCGCTTGGAATGGAGAGTGGAAACTATATACTGGGAATAAAATCGAATCCCCATCCACATACTCTTCTGGAGAGTTTTGTTGTAGCTGTATACATGCTATCAATGGAGGCACTTCTAGGGCCTGGAATCGACACTGGGATAACTTCAAGAGGGAGAGGACACTTAAACCGCTGAGAATTAGCTGGAATGGAGGAGATACAACAGGCAATATTATAGTAGTGTTCAGGCGCTTGGAGTTTCCAGCGAAGGCACAAGAAGACGAGTGGAGTAAATATATTCGTGGAGAGGCATTTGTAGAGTTTTTTATTGGATGCAGAGCACTAGGGTCTGAGATGATGGTAAGCCACAAGGAAGACAGACTATGGCTTGAATCTATGCAAACTTTAACACAACTACCTACACCATGCCATCCTCCTAGCTACTTGAGCTTTTTAAAACTCGACTTTGATGTGATTGAAAAATTGGACAGGTATAGTGAGATGCATTGGCTGTCGGTCACCGAATGCAAGAGTGAAGAAGTAGTTACTACGTAGGACAGTTTCAGAGCGAGAGGACTCCCTACCCAAGGGCTTTCTCAGGGTCGAACTCCAAGGATTCTTTGGGCAAACTACATAGCTAGAAATTGTCTTTCTTCTCTCCCATAAGCTCAGGAATACCATTTTTGAAGCTAAGAGCGGTTCCTAACTAGAGGCGTAGTCAAAAAAATGAGAAAGGAACGTCCAACAATAGTTTCTCAGAACTTTTAGTTACTGTATTTGCCTCACTTTCCTATTGTGTCAGAAGTCTACAAATATGACTTCTGGTGAGCTCAGATCGATATGAAATTCGAAACATCTCAATCACCAAGATTCACTGGGTGACTGAAGTCAAGCTAATCACTCAAATAATTTTCAAAGCATCTGGGGGACTAAAATCAACTTGATAATTTGAAACAGTCTGGCAATTTAACCCAACTTGGTCACTCAAATCAACTTGATGACCCAGGTCAACTCACTTGCTTAAAATAACTTAGTAGCTCACGACAACTCGATCACCCAGAAGTTCCCCATCAGTGACAGTGGCACGTAAATATGGGTTGCGCGGTAATTGTTTAATATTCCTTGCTGCCAGCCTCTTCAATGCAGACTTCCTGGAATCGCGCCTTCAGTGCGCCGGTTATGTTCCTCTACGCCTTGCCCTTGCCTTCCGTCTTTCCATTCTTTCCATTTTTTGGCTTCTTTGACTTCTCTGACTTCTTCTTTGGTGGGATCTTTACGGCCAAAGGGTTCTTCTTGGCTCTCGTCTTGCGCTTCTCGCCCTTGGCCCGGGTGCCAGAACGTTCCTCGTCTCGGGTCTTGATCTCTTCTAGAAAAAAGGCGTATTAGTAATTTAAAACGAATATTGAGTGAAGTGATTTAGGTATAAGTACCTTGGTTTATAACCTTTGAGGCAAAGGTCTTCCCACAGGTCTTGATGCGAGCCATTTTGAGAGGGAGAGAGAGAGGGAGGATTGGGAGGTTGGAGAGGAGGTTTTCTGGGTAACTGAGTTAGTTTGAGTAACCAACTTGTTTTGAATAACCCCATTGATCTGGCTAACTAGGTTACTCTGGGTAACTGACTTGGTTTTAGTTATTGGGTTGAGGTTTTGTTTGATTTTGAGTGTTTTTGTGACTTTGTATGGTACTGAGGTAGGTGGCTCAATTTTGAGTAGATATCGACAAACAGCTCGCGTCGCTTGACTTATTTTACACCACCTCGACCTATTTTGGCTAGCCTCACTTCCCACAACCTCGATTTCTTCAATTTTATATATGTCTAGCATACCTCAGCATCTACAACTGTAAGTATCTTTTTCCATATTACACCCCATTACAAATGCTACGCCTCGCGAAATGATGAGACGAGCTTCACGAGCGCCATAATACTGGCAATGAGTGAGAGACCATCAGAGAAACCTCCTTAACCCCCGTTCTTGGAAGCTCGAGGTTTAGAGATGGTTTCTGGTCTCTGATTATTACACTTCTGATCGCGATCTATTCTTCTCTATTAGTTCTGGAACTTGCCTGTTAATAGTTATGCTAACGTCTTTCATTAGACCACAGATCTGTGGTGCCTTTGCACGACCTCCAGCACTCGACACTGCGCAGATTCTCTTCTCTCTTCTTACACAATATCGACACGAAACTATGGTCGCAATCTTTTTCCTTTTCTAACCATGGAGATCGAACTGCTCTACTTCACAGATAGCCTACGCTGCTAATTCTTTGTCCTCGTCGTTCAAGTCAAGACATATCCGGAAAACTTTGCGGCTTCAACACGCCACCGGCCTCACTGGACGTGTTCTCCTTTCAAGCTTTCTCTCCTCTGACACGCCTCTGCGAGAGCTTGGAGAATACCAAAGAGCATTGAAACCTCTTCGTCCATTGATATCAAATACGATCTACTCCTCGTCCATATAAAGGTAAGCAACTGCGATCTATATTGTCCTTCGGTCTTTCACTTCGCAAAATGAGAGTAGCGCTTAGAATATAGAAAGAGCTGTGCCGCAACAGTGAAGAGAAACAAAGTTCCAATGTTTAACACATATCGCGCCTCTATTCTGACCACTACTTCCGTTTCACATCAGGATCTTGCTGACAACTGCGTTTAGGCACAGGAAAGTACAACCTCATTTCCTTGCATCTTGCCTGGAACGGACAAGGCTGCTTGCTCCTGATGGTAAGCCTGCGCTATCTTCCTCCCTCATATACCACCTCACGAAGCTACGGCGTAACAATGAAGAGAATAATAAAACGTTTCCCTGATCGTTCTGAACCATAACAGAAATCTAGAACTCTCGGGTCTTCAACCTCAGACAGAAAAATATTCACCTCCGCCGATATGTAAACATTCCCCACATTCTCTCTCGGAGTATGCTCCTTACGAAATGACGGCCGCGCTTCATCTCCCACATCAAGCTTTGATGTAGTCATTAGTAAACCCCATCTCCTACTTGGACAACCAGCCTTCTCAACTTCCCAGTTTGAAAGCACTTCATGCCCATAGAGTAAGCAGCTACCTCTCCCTTGCCCTATAACTTATTACGAGATGATGAACACAATCTGAGTTCTTTTGTTCGAGCTACTCTGTAGCCATGATTTAAATCAAACCGCTGATCGCAACCACCGTCTCTTTGCTTACTTTTCATTTTTTGGGGGCGCTTGCTAACCTTTTCAAATGCGAAGGATCTGCGACATATTGCTACGGGAAATGGAGTCCGCACAAATACCTTTTGACGATGTAATCAACGAAGCGGAGTAGTTTAGCGCACTTGAAGACCTGGATATCAGATTTGCCCGCTGATAAAGACCATAATGTCATCCAACATTGCCCATATTCTCTTCGTCAGTAGGTCTGGTTCAATACCACGAATCTCAATGCAGCAAGTAACATTCGTAAAAAAGAGCATTATGTAAACCAGACAGGATATTGCAACTGCAAGTTGTCCTTTAGCATAACCAGGGGAGCATTCCTGCTGCAGTTCTAACTACCTCTTGCCTTGCCAGAGGTATGTGCCTGCGGGTTCCAAATACCCTTTAGCTCTTGAACACAATCGTTAATACGAAGTATGCGGAAATGATCACAAAGCAAGGCCGTGTACCTCGCCTGGCCAAAATACGGAGGCAATCTCAACTATACTTCCCTCAGCCAGAACACCAAGAAACACACTATATAGCTTTTCCAGTAAGCATGCGCATCACAAGTTTACATTGCTCTACCTTTGCTAATCCTCTCAATCTAGGTAACTGATGTCCTGAATCGTCGTTCGTATTCGGCTCGCCAGCGGAAAGGAGATACGATTACGAGCCATTAGTATGATCTGAGTATCACGAACATCGCTACAATTGCTTCATGGAGAATAGTTGGAATATATATAGGGGTTAGGGGAATGGGTAACGAGTACGCTGTCGATGGCGTATTCGTAACGAATCTTTGGCAGGTTTGCATTTTCTGGTCTGGGAGAAACTACCAAATGTGTTTGAGATTTGCTGAGGCTCTTGCTGGCTTCGATTGCCAGTGTATTATTTGGGTGCTAATGAGCGAGAAGAAGAAAGACAATCGAAGACTATGATCAATGACATCGAAGAAATCTTGCGAGATTACTGAGCAAAAGAAAAGCAAGAGGCAGCAATGGAAAAGGCGGATCTGGCTTGCAGAAAGACAGTTCGGTGCATACTTCTAAGTTTAAGTGTGGACAAAACCAATTGTGAAACATCTTTGAATTGAGATTTGTGGCAATCGTCGAGGGATTTCAAGAAGTAACTAACATTCTCAAAAGATAGCACTTGGAAAGTGTCAGTTTTATGAACAGTGTGTAGACTTTGTTATACAATATCACTGGCCTGCTTGCTTAATGAGTTGCTATCGAACAAATGAGGACCGGGTTTGCAACCTGGATCAACGTTTGAGTACATTGGAAACTGGTGCCAAGCTGATAGTTTTGCCCTGCAAACAATATTATCGCCGTTTTTAGTTCAATCATCACTACGAGTGCTAGAGCACGACATCTTTCAGACCGCAATCAGCAACAGCCATGAGATAGCTCGACTGAACATTGAAACCGTAGTTTGAGCAGAGATATCTAGATCTTGTACAGTTGAGTTGTCCATATCCTTCATCGTCTGCCACCTCTCATTTGTGTGTTTATGACCTAGAAACCAAATCTTTGCCTAACCCTGAAACCATTATGTCTTGCTTATCACTTGCCCGAAATTTAGATCCACTGTCTGATCACTCTTCCTGTAGCTTTTTGATAACCTATGCGTGTTATTACAGACCAACTTTCAAAGGGGCAGAGCCATAGTACAACCTTTCGTAAACCAAACGAAAAGAAAATCCACTCAACCCATATCATATTGCCAAATTACATGTTCCGTGGAATACTAAAGAACAGTAAAAGCACCGCAAGACTGCACCTTTGAGTAGCTTGAATGTTGTCGGTCTCGACATCGTGGGAACGTTTCTTGCCCGCAATGGTCATAACAATTCCATATCAACCGTTGCTCTCAAGGCTCTGGATTGACAAGCAACATAGTCCTGGATGCGTTTAGCACTCGCATGCTTAAGCCTATGTTCAAATAAACTCGTCAGTCTCAAGTCTGTAGACATGTCTTTGGAGAAGAAGCCCTACCTCTCAGATACCAATTGAGCAAAATCATTGCCTGCAAAGCCAGCATAACGAACACGGCTGTTAGAACCTCTTTCATCGTGATAATGTAATCGAACGACAAAATGGAAGTGTTTGTGAATCTCCAGAAGCTGGGAAGTGAACGTGAAGGTTGCAATGCAGTTGGGTTTCGTTTTGGCAAGGCTTAGAGTGTGAAATTGGTAGCCTTGTGAATTGAAATTTTTGAAATCGCAGCCCTTCCTGACCTACGTCTACGATAGTCTCCCGCACAAATTCCACTGTGCGTATTCCTACCAATGAGTAGTATGATACTCGAATACAGCATTAAAGTAAGAATTATGTCCGTGTTGCACATCATTTGATACTGACTAGAGCTAACAAGAACCTCAAGCATTCTTCAAGGTCTCAAAACGGGACGCAGCAAGCAAGATATCTGGTAACTCTTGCTTTTGTCATTCATAGATCGGACTTTCTGCCAGAATCGATCCTATCCTCTTCAGAGCAGCTTGTCAGCTCCGAGATTCCGATGATCTATACCAGATCAATCACGAATTCTATCTGATGCCGCCATCATCCAAGCTTATCGTATGGCCGCTGCGGCTGTATCTCTCCACCCGGTTTCTAGATGTGCGACGAGTCATTGATAGCTTGAGAGGAATTGGAACGCGTTCCAATGACGATCTGCGGGATCACACCATATCTGTGCATGAATAGAGACCCGAAGTCGTTTAAATTATTAAAGAAGATGACTCACGTCAATCTTCAGCCAAGTAAGTCTGTGCGGGTCAATTTGCAAAGTTTCCATCACTGACGAAAGATTAGTTGCGAATGAGTCCAGAGATATTAACACCAAATACTTTTGCTGCGCATTCAGCAGCCTGTTAAGCGTCCCTCGAAGGATCAACTAGACATTGAAATAAGCTTCATGCCTACGCAAAGTACTGTGGCATCTCCACTTTCAAGCATACAGACTTATCGGTCTGTTGGCAAGATCAGGGGACGTTGGGCCAGTACCACAAAGCCAGAGTCATTGGAGAAGCAAGCCCATCCTAAATGCACTGAAAGGGAAAGAAGAGCGAGTTGGGACCTTCATGATATGATACCTGGATTGGGCGGGGTGTATAGGAGTATTACTTTGACAAGCACTGCCTCACCAACCGTAATATTCTCGAGATGGCAGAGGAGCGGCCCAAGAATAACGAAGAGCGAATTTCTTTGCAAAAGAAGAACGAGATGTTGACTAACATCATCAATCAAATGCAAAAGCAAGGATGCAGTCCTGCTTCATTGCCGGGAAGACTCCAAATTCTGGTTGAAGCTCGGTCGTCCGTCCTAGCAGGCTGCATTGCACCAAGAGCTATTTGTGAGAGAGGCCCAACTATCTCCCACAGCTGCCTTTCGAACAAGTACTAGATACTCTTCTCAATGTCTTCTCATGGATAAAATTCCCAGGCGCACACGTAGGGGTAGATGGGTATCTCCTTTTTCAATGCCACTACCACTAGGACTTGGCCGACACGCCTAATCCATGTGTCTCATGAGTAGCGAAGCTTCGTTGTGAAGGGCATCGATAAAAGCATTGCTGAATATTTCACAAGAAGAGCTAACTCAGAAGCAGTGCTCTTAAATCACAAGAGGTCAATAGTTAATCGATACGAGAAATTGGTTAGCAAGTCCTGTTCTATGCTTTATAGTCTGGAAAATCACAAGAGAATGGGAGTTGGCTTTTTAGATCTGATGACGGAGTATCTGAGAGAGAATCGAGGGGAGACCTTTTGCAAATTTCTATTGATATGTATGGATTGGGCTAGATACCAAGAAAATGAGATATATCCTTCACCATTCTTGGAACTATTCAACAGTTGTACATGCCGTCAGCCTTTGGTGTTATTCGTTTTTCCTTCTTGGTTACTCAAAGCGACAATAAGTTAGCTTGTCAAGGTATATTTGGTGAGCCGCAAATGACTTCAGCGCCCATCCGTCCTTCACAATCTCCTATGTTTAACCGCCAATTCTGCTTCCCCTTATTTGAAAAGCGAGTTGGTTATAATCGAGCAAATAGTTGTATGTAGAATTGAACTGATAGTTCTTTCAAGTTCATTGCAGCCATAATAAGTGCCAATAGTTCAATACTATCGGGTGCTCACAGCTCTCGATATAGTGAATTACCAACTCTGGTTTCCACTCAATACTTTGCTGCTCCTTCATACGGGCAGATCCCAAGTACTCGCCTGCAGAGTAAAGCCTATGATGAGCATCAACTAGCTTCATCTTCTGGCTTTCAGTTGAAGACAGGGAAATGGTGATCCCATTGAACAAGAGGTGCTTCACCAAATGTTAATAGACTCCTGGCCTAGTTAATGAACCTCCACATCATTTGACTAAGGCAAGAGAAGGGGTTGACTTCTTTACTCTTGCATGTTCTAGTCGAAATAAAAGGAGCATTGCTAGGCTATTGGTTACTTTCAACCTAAATCCAACTCCAATTACTTATGATGCCTTTATCTTAGCTGACAAAGCACTTTTTACCACCGCTGCTTGATACCTTAAAGGTCATAGACTCGCGGGTCTCGGGAAATCTGGTAAATTCAGAGAGCTCGGCGTTTGCGTCCGGGGTTTGTAGTGTGGTAGCTTCTGGATGGTTAGTATGTGATGATACAATGGGGTTAGGGCAGTTACCTTCCTGTTGGACACGGGGTCGAAGATTTGAAAAAAATGGACGTTGGGGCTTGGTTTTGTTGATAACTTTCCCGGATGAGTCAACCGGGTAGGGTACTGAAGAGGACATGATGAGATTGACAATTTGTATTGTGGGTTTGGGAATTTGAGATCCACCAAACTTGTCAAAGGTGCAGTTCAAAGATTCTTCCATGTTTGACTTTTTGGATGTTCTGTTGCTGTTGCAGGTGGATGTGAGATGTAGGATGTTGGTGGCGTGAGGTACATACCTTAGGAAGATGAGGGTTTAAGCGAGAATACTTTGGGTATGCCAACACCTTGACTAGGTAGCTAGAGGACTATCAAGACTTGTAGATCTAAGTAATGCAAAATTAATTTCTAAAGCTACCCATAAAGTCCTTGATTTAGATAGAGAAGAAGAGAATATTCAATATGTGCGAATAATGGCCATGATGTAAAAATTGTCAGGATTTTATTTGGGGTAGATTGGAGTTGGAAAATCGAGGTAGTACTTGGTATAAATATTATAATAGGAAGTTGGTGGGTATCAAATCAAGCAAACACAACAGCTTGGTCCTTTGGTGTAATGGTTAGCACATAAGATTCTGATTCTTGTGATCCCGGTTCGATTCCCGGAAGGACCTATTGTTTTTGGCTTTTTGACTCTTTTCCTTGTAATTTTTTCTTTTTTTCTTCTTTTGACATCAAGAATTTGGTGGGCCAGCTCAAGGAGGCAGGAGGCTTGAATTTGGGCTTTTTTGGTCTTTTTGGTTTTTTGATTTTGGTTGATTGCCGCAACTCAACGCCGGGATATTTGGTGTTGAATTTTACAGCTTTGAACTTGAGAAAGATGAAGTAATAAACGGCAGAAATCAAGACCTGAATATCTAGAAATCCTCGTATGACAAACGCAAAGGATGTAGACTTGAGCGATTTGGCATATTCCTACGTAACTGTCTATCACATTTGACAAGAACCTAAAGATCTCTGCAATCGAAATGAAATGGCCATTTTTTACTTATTTAAAGTTGACGTATGTGCCTACAGCATCCTAGCCATCACTATGGGGACTCTCCAATGCCACAAAGAGCTCAGGACCTCGATATTGCCAGTTTCGACTTCAGTGTCATCTTGCTTCACATCCAACACCACCGCCCCAATTCGAAATTTCTGCACCAAACAGTCCCTCATCGATATGCAGCCGGTTTCCAACCACCCTTCTTGTTCCACGTTCTGTCCAAGCATGCGCTGCATTCGCTGTATAACTGTCTTGTACCGGCAACCTTCAATCGGAAATCTCGAATAGTTAACTGGCCTCGTCTGGACTTGGTGCACTGCTTAGAGCATTTTCTTCTCTTATTGACGTTTGGAAAGGTAGGTGGCGAAGGGGTGTAATCTACCAAATTCCACTGACGTGCCTTCATAACGTTAGGATTCAGGAAATACAATGGTGTTTTTGATGCACGTTAGGTAACTTACGGCTTGGGGGCTTCCATCAAGAGAACGAGGCGGAATAGCTGGTTCTTGATTCGATTGTACTTGAGAGAGATCGTTGTGAGTAGTAGAGTCGTTCGGAGGGGAAGTTTGCGCCTGAGAAGGCTCCTGATCATCTGAAACACCAGATCGAAGCTCTGATTCCTCCTTCTCGTTGTTGATATTGGCATCGGCGTCTTCATCCACAAACTTTGGTCCATCCTTAGACTCCCACCTAACCCGCTCCCGGCTGTATGCTTCGGCATCTTCCACGTTGAGAACCTTAGGGCGGAAGACACTGCTAAACCAATGACAAGCGGTCTTGACATTGGTGTCTGATCGTCCCCTAGCAGTGAGAAAACTTGCGATCATCTCCTTAAGGAGAGGATTACTCTGGGTGACAACGATAACTCCATGTGCCATTGTATACTCATGCAAAAAGAGGTTCGGATTGCCAATGGTAGGTCCATCTGCATCCTCAGTGCCATTTGTTTCGTAGTAATCCATACAATCCATGATTCGGCGCATAGAGGGGACATCTTGAACATAGCCGCCAATAATGAGGAGGAATGCTCCAGTGGACGCGAGATCGTTGATAACTGACATTGCGGCGGATGGTGTAAGTGTAGTTCGTGCAGCTTTAGTAAGAGAAGTAGATGCTTGAATTGGGGTTATTTTGAGAACTCAAATATCAAGTTGTACTTAGCGGTGTTTGTTGTGAAAGACAGACAGCGAAAGTTGCGAGATACTATTTCTGAGATGCGGTGGAGGTTCTGGCTATGTAACCGTTGATTTCTTGTATCTACAATGGCGCTAGCGGCTTCGTTAGCCTTTTTGGATTTATTATGCTACGATCGAGTCGTTGATTTTCAGAATATTCTTTTATACCATATATCACGCATTCTGCAATGTACGGAATCTGGAGGCCATTTTTACTGAAATACAGTATTCGGACAGTAGGAAGGGAAGATATCTCGGTCACATCGCGGCGGAGAAACAACAGCATATGACACTCTTCTGTGACTATAAGCTGCTGTTTCTATATTGAGATGATGAGATGAAAGATTGGATCGATGGGATCAACTCCTGGAATAACAAACTTTTTGCTAGAGAAGCTGTGATTTACAGCGAAAGTCTTGACGTTTGCTTGAAATAGGTTCCTAGAGAATAGTATGGAATTTGCTCAACAAGCTGCTTGAAGGGATGCTTGATAATGCGTAATAATGTTTGGCATAGCTACATAGAAACAATCAATGTAATTCCTCACGCGCGGATTAGTCTCAAGTTATATTTTGATCGATTAAAACTTGCAAACCAGGTATTCTATTTCTCAGTTCATCTCAGTTGCCCAGAAGTTATGTTCTTGTCGAGTCTTTATTGTTTTGTTTCGAATCACAGCTACATCAACGGCAACCAAATGTCTGTTACAATATCCTTCAAGATTATATCCGTTAATTATAGATCCACGTCTGGAGGAACTTTGGAGTAATTATTACTACCTTAAAATGCCCAAACTTGAACGGACATGCGATATTTCTACCTAGAAATCGAAGTTGTGAAGTCATGCCAAACCTCGATAGGGGACACTAGCGCGTCACTCCTCGAGCCTTGTCTTCCTAGAACTTCTCTTTCTCTTCCCAACTTCAACAACACAAACGTGACTTCCGATATTGGTGCGCCTTGACATCTGCTCGAGGTCTACCTTCTACTTTAGGAGGATCTGGTACTCCTACCTCGAAGATTACCATATTTCATCAAAGGTTACCGCTGCTCCTTCCGTCGAGCAGTGTGGTACTTGCTCGGTTGTTCTTTGACATTCCTTCCACAACACAAGCAACACCGCCAATACTATCAACACCACTTTTGATCACATCTGATACACAAAACCCAGAAGTATTCACTGTTCTTGTATCACTACAATATCAAGGACTGCTTACTTAAGGTCTTTTCTTCATCTCGTTGGGCTCCCAGAGCGAATAGATCAATCCTCATTCTTGCCACCAAAATCGACTACTACTAAGGTACCCGCGGCACAATGACGACTCCCACGGTCAACGTCTTCGTCCCAGACTTCCTCATGTACGGTCTTTCACGCTACAAAGATGAGATTCGCACAATGCGACGAATCATGGACTGCATGGCCTTCTTCCATACTTACGGTTTTGGAGATGATATTTGGATTCAGTCAGCTTCTCTCGTTGATTTCGATGAGTGCAGTGTCACAGAGGTTGAGCGCAAGAAAGGATACGATGTCATGGTCTGCGCCAAAAAGGGCCGGTTGCTTTTGGACATGGTCGAAACCTTTCTCATGTCAAGAGGACGCTCAGATGACGATATCCAGGTAGCATGCGAATGGCTAAGTGGCCTTCTCACCTGGGACGCTTTCAAATTCGGGGATACCCAAGCATACGACAGGATGTTGGCGAGGTGGTCTTGCAACAGCGGACCACAGTATGCTGCTCCTGTTGAAACTGGATTTGGTGCTATTGATGAAGGTCTATTTATGAGAGGAGTTCCGCGTACCAGCAGAAGTGCAGTTACCAGCGGAGATCAAGTTACCAGCGGTGATCGAGTTACTAGCGGCGGTCCAGTTACGAGCGGAAGTCCAGTTACAAGCGACGATCCAATTACGAGTGACAGTCCAGTTATCAGCGGAGGTCCAGTCATCGGCGGAGGTGCAGTAATCAGTGACGGTCCAGTTACCAGTGATGGTCCAATTACAAGCGGAGCTCCAGTGATCATTGAGAGCCCAGTTACCAGTGGAGGTGAAGTTACTAGCGGCAGTCCAGTAACTAGTGACGATCCAGTTACAAATGACAGTCCCTTTATCAGTGGAGGTCCAGTTATCGGCGGAGGTGCAATCATCAGCGACGGTCCAGTTATGAGCGGAGGTTCACTTCTACATGAAGATACGCGCAGCGATGGAGAACTTGCTAGGTCTGATGGTGAAGGAGGAAACTTTGCAAGCGGGAACTCTTCAACTGGAGATATTTCAAATGCAGACTCTACCGAGGAGCGAGCTCTGTAACTAAATCACTCAAGGCAAGCTTCAATATTCTCCATCCTCTCATAGGCTGGGACTAATCATGATAGTAGGATCGATTATGTGCTTGGGTTTGATGTCAACTTTTGCTAGGCTTGGAGGGTTACACATGAAGTCGGTGCTGGGGAATTATAGGCTTCGACAGAGGGATGGAGCTTGAAGATGGGTACTTAGCACTGGGGGTTTGCTTTTAGCATTGACGAAATATCATGTGCTACTCCTGCGAGCTCTTTAAACTACCCATCAGTCATTTGCCAAAGAGTATTGCTCCCCTTGCCACTTCGCATTCGTTTATATCTTGTGTTGTCTGTTCTTCTCTCTCGTTTCTAGTTGGTGTTCTTTCTCTCTTCTCTTTTCCCGCTTGAATGTTGCTTCTACAGCTTTGACTTCGCAATACCTCTGTTAAATATCCATCGCCTTGTAATCCTATGCTTCGTCACTTTTGTACTCTCATCTGGTCAATTTTCACAGCCAAATTCTCCACCTGGCATGTCATCACTCGACTTGAACTACTCATCTGCCATATAACAACTTACATCCAGTAAGCATCTAGAACTTAGTTTGTGAGCCAAAATGACAAACTTTCATAACAATTGAAACATTAACCTATTTGGTTTCGTGGACCTTTGCTATCTGCTATTCATTGTTAAACAATCGTTTATGTCAAAGTAAAAAATAGAAGTTTCTCTTCTCTCATTTGCCAACCCGCTTTTGTTATTTATAGCTTGCTTTGGAAAAATGAGGACTTTATAAAAAGGATCAAAGTATACCTGAGTAAATTGTGAAATGCTAAGTATTAAGTGGAAGTTTTAGAATAGTGCCGACTTAAACTTGCACTACAGCATCTAACAAAAATAACTTAGTTTACTTCACATTTGCGCTGATTTGGGCTGATTTGGGTGCGCTGTTTCTTGCGTCTGGTTTTCTGTTCTGCTTTGGTTTGGTTTTTCTTTGTATGATGTAGACTAGGGTTCGATTTCTTATACCTTAACACCATTACGTTTTGGTCACTTTTGGATTTTTTGGGGGTAGTGATGGGAGATCGATCGAGAGCTCTTTCCCCCCCTTTTTGGGGTGGAAAATAAAGTCTTCATTCTAAGAATTCCATCTTCGGAGTAGTTATGAAGTGGTGGGAGCATGAGGTTTATGAGATATTCCATCCATAATCGAGACTTGGAACTCCATTTAGCTTTTCTTACATTTTGTAATTAAAACTCTAGTTTGGTTGTACACCTTAGTCATTGCATATATGTACTTCTATTGTATGATTTCTTATCCTTAAAGGCAGTCAAGGCCATAAGAGCCGGCCATGCATGATATTGCTATTGAGACTTGTAAATTCCACGTTGCTAAACACTAGGTACTGTAGCTATTCATACTCAATGCCATGATTTATGAGGTCTATATATTATTGTATAAAAATAGAAAAGAACTAATTTAATACTTCATACGGAAACATTTCCTCGCCATGCTGCTGAAATTTATGGGTTTGGGTAAATTAAGCTACCCGGGCTGAAGTACTCTTTGATTCAGAAGGTTGTAGCAGCGCGGTGTAAATCAACGATCTAATCTGATAATAACATTTACTCAGACTAGGTTAGACTCATTGCTAGTCCCTAACCTTTAGGAATAGTCATTTATTCCTCAGGATCAAACTAATCCAGATCAGAGGCTTGTTGCATTTCTCTTTCTTTCTCGCTCGGCGAAAACCATCACGACCTACCGAAGCGACAGTGAAATAATCAAACAAAAACCTCAAGAGATACGTGAGTACGCAAATTAAAATCAAATGTAAGTTATAATCATTATTCCCAATCTCATTTATAAGATTTTTAATGATAAAAACAGAAATTCTCATAATCCGCCATCATGTCCGAATACGTAACAAAAACATATCTCAAGGACTTCTTGATGCACATCCTACCAATGATGTAAGCAGAAGATCGATTCATTCAGAAGAATCATGGAAGCGATGATAATCTACCAGGAGCATGGAATGACAGATCGAAATGCCCCAGAAAATGCTGTTCAAGGCAACACTCCAAGAGAGCTCGAAAATGCTCACATGTTAGTGGAAGCGGCTGGAGAAAAACGACTTGCTGTCCCAAATCCTAGCCAGACTTGTAACGGCTCGTGGCCGGTCTGATAAGGATGTCATCATTGCAATTGACTGGGTCTCCAATACCGTAACTGATGACACTATCCATCCTGAGGACGACTTCTACTACAATCGAGCTTTGGCTGCCTGGGAGGAGAATTTTGGTCCTGAATACTCTGAGAATGCCGATCGAGATGAAAAGAATGATTTCGAGCAAGGTATTCTAGACATAAAGAAGGTTGAGGACAAGGATAAAGTAGCTGAGGGAAAGAATACTCTGGGCGAGCAGAAGAGCAATCAGAAGACCGAGAAAAAGAAGGCTCTTGTAAGTTCTCTTTCTTCCACCTTTTCTAGTGAGTAATATCCTAATTTATAAAGACTGGTGATTGGAACATGGCCGATTACATCCCTGGACCACCAGCTTTCCCAAATCCGAACCAATCACAGAAATGCTCTAAGCGATGCAATAAGTCTGAGAAAGGGCAGCTTACAATTTCCGAGTTTCGGTTGAAGGTTTCTGGTGGAAACGATAAACGATATCTATAAGGAGTGTTATAATTGTATGGAGAAGGCGTGGGCGAAGAAGGGGGGTTGGAAGCCTGTTGGGTTTCGATGATTGAGAGTTTTGTGATAGATATTCCTCTAAATTACACCGGGTTTGACTCAGAACCGAAGACTCCAAAAGGCTGGGAATCTCATGATGATTCCTTATCATGGAATATTCTACTCTTCGTCACACTTGTCAGTGAATTTGGAGTTGTTATTGATGTTATAGCAGAAGACAATTTCACTTCCCAAGGAGAAAGCCACCAATCAATATATTTGTATATGAGTCCGTATCCTTTGAATCCCAAATCAATCCACCACTTCTTGATTTCTCATTTCCGAGCAAAAGCTCAATCAGGTCATGTCTGAGTATCTTTCTTATGATCTCGCGACATTCTTCCTCTGTTTTATCAATCTCCTTCAACGAACATTGTGCTGTAGTACCCTGATGGCCTATCCTCTTGTGCAACTTGTTGCTCTGGTTCTTGGGTAAGTTCGGAATAAGAACGGAGGTCTGGCACATAGGTATTCGAACTATGTGGAGATACGTAGGATGTCGATGGTTCTGTATCTGGGGTGGACGAGGCAAATTGCAATCAAGACTTCGCTTCGTACAAATTAGCAATTCTAGATTCGTCAATCTTTTGTGGGGTCTTAACCTACCATTTATCTTCCTCGTTGGTCTTATTGAGGACTGAGAACAAGTTCTCAATATCCTTTTTCTCATTTCTGATGATTTCGTGAAATTCTTCGTCTGTCTTGTCCATCCGCGACTCATATTCTTGTGGTGGGATGGACAAGACAGACAACCCCGAGATATTTCATTTGTGGTCGACCATCTTGCTGTCCTGTGTCCTTTGCAATTGTTAATTCCCGTTGTTATCCATTTTCTAACGATAGGCAGAGATTGCCATTGAATCCTTTCATTCAATTCTGTTTGTCTATTCAAAGATCCATTGCTTCTTGGTGAATCGATCTCCTAGCGCTTCAAGAAACAGAGTATTTGCCAGCGTCCGTAACCGTGGGTGTAGATTCGAATGTTACGGAATTAGTGACAGGCGTGAGTAAGTAGTGGTCCCTGCCTACGTTAGTTTGGATCAAGGTAGGTTTACAAGATTTATGTGTCCAAGCCTTACCGTATTATAAAGCATATGACCAAAAGGATATATGAAAGCTCCAGGAGCTTCAAAGGTTCTGTGTACTGCACTACCTATGCCTTACAGCCCAGTACTAATTCAATACTTTCGAATGCTTCGATGGTCTATGTGGTAGGGAATCGGAGGTTCAAATGCTTCGTCGAAACTCGTTGGGCTAGCGAGCTAAAGATTCTTGCCTGTCAAGCGTACGAGTTTCCGATTACTTTTCGCACACACTTTTGACAGATGACCAAGAGCATTTCTTGCACGTTCCTAGTAAACTCGGGTTACAGTCAGCAGCCATACGCTTATGGGAAATGCTACTTGTACCCAACTTACACACATTTCTAGATCGAATCTACATTTGAGTATGCATCATCTGGATTTGCCAGCCTCCTATTTCCTTACGGTGTGGTTGACGATGTGCATTTATAGCTGCATGATGTAAGTCTAAGGTCTCGCTGGATGATGAAGTAACATTCAAGCCATCTTGACATATCTCCGAGGTATGATAGGGGAACTCTTTCCGCAAGCATTATCTCCATATACGGTAAACGAATTCATGCCGTACATGTTCCACTCTCGAATGGGGTATTCATTGGAATCATCAAGAAGGTCTCCTGATCCTTTCTAGACGTTGTTAGCTGTGACTGTTCGTCGTTGCTTACAATGCAGTGTTTAGCATGGTTTATCTACCAAGTTTGACAGCTAGAACAATTGGACGAAGGTATTCTGGTTGGAGAGTCGTTAAGGAATCTGTCTTCTGACGCTAGGGAACTTGATCGAGCGATGATGCTATGATTATCAACAATTTGAATAAACTTCCAAATGACAAACGATGGATCTATAACGCTTGCAAGTAAGATCCTAGTTCCGAGCTTGATTTCTTCTTCGAGGGTCCTATGTCGTAGTTGGCTAGCGTTGGAGCATTGATACCAGGATCTAGAGGTAGGTTGTGGGTCGGTTTCCGAGGAGAGAGGAGTTGTGAGGCTTTGGGAGGAACTTCGACCTATGAATACTGTTTTTAGCTTTGAGTATTCTAGACAATTGAGACAAGAAGACCTACGGGACTCGTGGAATATTTCGAAGGTTGGCTATATTTCGCCGAACCGGGGAACTGGCAGGTATTTTGGCTTGATTTTTGAGGACCTAGCATGACTCTTTGCCAATACGAGGAACAAGTTTTGCGGCGGACATGAGGAACTTTGCGGGCATCGCTGATATCGCGGACATCATTGCTGGGGTCATTGTTGGGGCAGAGTTAAAAAGTGTTCATAATTAGACTATTACATCACTACAAATTTATGAAGGGGTGGCTCGAAAGAAAAAGTAAAACGTAGTCCATGGGTCAATGGGGTGGCCTGAGGTAGGTCGAGACGTAGGTTAGGGATACCATTCTGACCCGTAGATGTTGCTAAAAATCCATTAATCTTTCTCAGAATTATTCACTCCCAGATCGATCACCTCAAGCCGAGACTCAAGCCCAAGAAATAAAGGAAGTAAAAGGTCAATGAAATTTGGAGACTGATGATATGAGTAGCAAAGAGGTGTTACTACCGAACCTTACAAAACTACTTTTAATGTGCGGTCAGGCCAACCTTTTCTCGTTGCAGAAGTACTAGGAAACATGACTTTCTTGTGCAAAATATGGAAATTTGTTATCTAAATCCACCAATACCGGATTTCACCATTCCAAAACCTGCTGCTTCTGGTTGTAGCTTTATAGCAGCGGAAAACCCTTGTGTATAGCAACAGGGAAGTTCTCTCTTACCAATTTTTATCTGCCGAGGTCAGTGGCTGCTTCATGTGATAGATCGCATGTATGCAAGCACCTCCGGCTCATGTATGAGTCAAATGCTGTGCTGATGGTGGGAGCGGAAGGGGCAGGAGTGCTTAAGGAGTATAGATGGGGGACAAGCGTCTGTTTGATTGGATTTGTGATATTATATAGTTTATGGATTCGCTCAATCAGTATCCTTGAGACAGACTTGGTTCTGTCTTTCACGGCGCATGACATGCAACGAAACCATACAATTTGGCATTTCTACGAATTGATTCTTAACTACCGCTCGCTATTTTTTGGAGTGAAGAGCCTAAATACATCTTGGACTTCTCAAAATCCCAGCCCTAAAGTAACGGAAGAAGAAGAACCACCAATATTAGAACCAGTCCGTATCAGATACTTTCAGCAATCTCAGCATTCTTAGCATCATCCACGATCAATTTCCAAGTAAGATCACCCTCATCCCATTCCTGCTGCATATCAATTCCCAATCGCTTATCCCTAGTCCGATACATTGAATCAATCTGTCTCACGTCCGACGTATTCCGCAAGAATCGCATCTCTTCACTACTGAGAAAAGTATCATAATCTGGAATGTGAGGATAATACTTTGCTTGGTTCTTGGCCATCCTATTTCGAACCTCAAGAGAGCAGGATCTGGCTACTGGATTACTACTTTCGTACATTTCGGTTTTTGGATTGGATGCTGTGGTGCTGATAGCCTTTTTTGACATTTCGACTCGGTGGATGTTGAAATATACTAATTGGGATTGCGCAGCTGCGTCTTTTATTGATTGGAGGCCGGTGGCTGTTAATACTGTACGCCCAAGATTTAACCAACGGAGAGATGGCAACATGATTAGTGATTTCAAAGCTGCAACACAATCGTCGTCAAGATAATTGAATTTTTGATGGTGGGCCACTGTGGTTTGGGAAGCTCCTAAATCCACAGTCACCAAATGAGGATGGCCAGCGCCCTCGGTAACTGCATTAGAGAGGACAATTACTCCTTTACTGGTTAGACCAGCAGAAGCACATGTGAGACGTTTCAGAGTCTTGTTTTTCGAGATTCCCGGAGCAAGCAGCCGCATGCCAGCATCACCGATTGGGTTTGTGGAGAGGAACAGACTTTCCAATTTGCAATGCGGGTCAGCGAGGTATTTGGCAAGGCTGGCGCAAGCATTCTGACCGATACCATTTGCGTTCAAGTACAAATGCTGTAAAGAGTTTGGTCGACCACAAATGCCATCGATGAATTGACGAACACCCTCATCACCAAGTTCGGTAGTCTCTAGATCCAAAGTGCGAAGATTCGCTGTTCGAAGAACAAGTTCAGACAGCAAGGAGCTTGAATTAGGCCCGAAAGGATTTCGTTTAAACCAGAGATTTGTGATGCTTGTTGATGCCATCATATGCGGGACAAGAAGCGACAGTCCATGGCGGGTGAGGTGACAACCGGCAAGATACCAAGTCTCCATCCGATTAGGATATTTCCGAATGAACTCGGCAACGTGCTTAGCGCCAGTTGTAGAGATAGCATTATTTCCCAATAGGAAATGTCGAATATGCTCATTTGGCTCCAATGACTCCATCAACTTTCCAATATGGGTAGGTCCTACAACCTTTTTGCAAAGATCAAGACGGCCATCTTCGTACACGATACCACGCTTGAATTCCAGGATTGGGTTCTTCCAAAGTAATTCAAGACCATGTGTTCCGTTGACATTGCCAGCTTCCGTGATAACTTTATTCTCAGCTAGAAATCCGAAGATGGGTTCGAATTCGGTTGCGTCTCCACTGCAACGAATTAGTGCTATGTTTTTTTTTCCAAAGAGGAGGAGTAAGAGCCTTGACACATGCTCTCGGAGTCACGAGACAATGTTTTAAAGGATTGAGAACAAAGAGATATGTTGCTTACATTGTGACCGGCATTGGGATCGCAACTGGCCCTTTCAGATCAACAGGATCAAGTTCTTGACCGGCCCATGGACCTTGGATTTTGAGCAGTTTACCTCCAGAGTTGTTGGTCGGTTGCGCTTGGGCTTTGGCACGTTCTTTCTGATTTTGGCGAACGATGGCTTTGGCTGGAATCGTGAGACGTTCATATTGGATGATAGCTGCGATCTCAGGCATTTCTGGGAAGAGGGCTTTTGAAAGCTCGAGGGCAAGAGGTCGCTGAGATTTATTACGTCGGCGAGGAAGAGCGTCGATGCCCCGTTCATTCCTGAAGTCATCATTTTGGATTGATCGTAGTGTTGACAGGTGATCCTTGGTGGTGTACGTTGTGTATTTGTAGATGGATGAAGCGGGAGCTTTGTTGAGCTCATGTGTAAGCTCTTCAAAGGACGATGCAGAAGTGTTCGAGGTATATACGGAACCCACTGGAGAGTGCGGTGGTGAATCTTGCGATTCAATTGATGCGACTTGAGCCATGGTGAATACTGGAGTTATGGACCGTGAGGATGATCAATTGAGAAGCCTAAGAAACGTCTTGATGGACGAAGTGATTAAGTATGAATCTTTACTTGGATCGTTTTGAGAGATATGGGGTAATATTTACAATTGGGAGATTTGATTGACTCATCTGGAGTAGTCTAGTCATTGCTGCTCAGGCTGCTGCATGTACTTGTCAACTTGTAGTCGGCAGGGCGTGGTGGCAGTGTATTTGTGGCGAAGTCATTTGTTGTGTCAAACTTAGCCTAGGCAGCACATCGCCAAAAATTGACGTCTCGTCGATTAATTCACATGCAATATACGCTGCAAGAAGAAGGTCAAGTGCTTCGACTTGTCAAATTGTTTCCCTTACTACAAGTAAGTTAGCGCGGTGGTGCTTTACCGCAGATATACCTCGCCGTCGCTTAGTCATTGGTGCTTGGCATTCGCTTCAAGACCCGATGTGGTCTCTTCCTCATCTCATATTTCATGCGATACACTCTAAATAAGTTCACATCATCACATTGAACCTACTCTATACATAGGGAAGCTACAGAGTTCGTAAAAACACATATATCCCTCTCAAAAGCTTCTCATGTACACGCCGACTACCCCTCATAACGACGATCAAATTTGCACGAATCCAAATCTCATTTCATAATGCCTGCCAAGAGTAATCTCCATACTATTCCACCCATAGGGCTTGGAACATTCCGTCTCAAATCTCGAGCTGTCCAACAATCCATTCGAGATGCTATTCAGCTAGGGTATCGCCATATAGACACAGCCGCCATTTACAAGAACGAGGCAGATATCGGGGCGGCATTACAAGAAATTTTCAATCCTCCATCCTCAACCATATCCCGTTCAGACCTTTGGATAACATCCAAACTCTCGCCGTACCATATGAAGAGACCCCGTGAGGCACTTCACGACACACTATCAGCACTCCAAACCGATTACCTAGATCTGTATCTCATTCATTGGCCTGCCGTGGCACGAAAACATGCTTCAAGCCCAGAAAACAGAAGATTGAGATTAGAAGCCTGGAAAGTTTTAAACGAAGCAAAACAAGAGGGGTTGTTGAGAAATATTGGAGTGTCCAATTTCACACCTATGCATATTCAAGAGTTGATTGATGAGACGGAGTATGGTATTCAGGGTGCATTTGTCCAAATGGAGATTCATCCTTGGTATTGGAGAGATGCTTTAGAGATTCAGACAAAATTTGCTGATCAGCAGATCCATATTACAGGATACGCATTGCTCGCTGAGGGAAAGCTGGTGGATGGAGACTGCCCCAAACTTTTGGATGAGATAGCTGCTAGAATTGGTGTTACTCGAGTTCAAGTAGTATTGGCATGGGCATTGAGTAAGAAGTGTGGTGTTTTGGTTCGTTCTGAGAAGATAAATCACTTGCGTCAGAACCTAGAAGCGACTTCCCTACTTGATTCTTTCTCGCCCTATGAATATTCTGCTATCGATAGAATTTCCGAGAGTGGAGAGGAAAAGCGAGCGATGTTGGGATCCTCGGCTGGTCACTTGAAACCCACCGGATTGACATTTAATGAGGGTGAGCGTTCTTCAGCAGACAACCAAAAAGTTGTTGTGTACTTCTACAAATAAACGACTGCGCAACATATATGGGAAGCAATCTTATGACAGAAAGATGGAGTGACGAACAATGTGGATTGAAGGATCCAGTCGAGGAAAATAAAGCTTGGGGGGAAGCTGTAATGAACTGGAAAGCTATTTCTCACCTAGGCATAAAGTTCTTCTCTAGCAAAATAAGAAATTGAATGTACTAGAGAATTGCATCTCTTTAGATTCTATAGTAAGTCAAGCTAGACCTTGCTGGAGATGTAACCTCGATCTTTCAAAATCCTCAAATATACAGCCCAGGAACTTTCCTATTTGTGATGGGCCATGCCAGACGTGATTCTACCTTGCCTGATTGGAGTAATCTTCAGGAGAGCTAAGGCAGATACTTGCGCAAGATCTCTCCTTGCCCACAATATAACACTTCAAAAGCATCCAGCCTTGCTACGAAGAACAGCTACATTTATTGTTCTAGCATTCAATCCTTCTTCCACGATAGAAAAAACGGATGCGCAATATCCAAACTGACTGCGCCTTACTGTAGTACAAACACTTGAGCGCTCTCCCCCGACCACAATCGGCCGTAGCTTCTGAATGGGAAAAGTATTACAAGCATTGTTCCACGAAGCTTGCGTAGGATTTGTGAAGGGAAACATTTACTAGTGTGGTAAAAACATTTACTAGTGTGGTAAAAGATATTTGGTAAGTTGTACTCGACCTACTCCTATCTGTCGAAAAATCCTAACACTCGAGTTGTCTCCAAACTCGGAAACACAATTGCAAGGGCAAAATGCGTGCCGCTAGCACTGTCGTCATCTCGATCACGTCACGCAGCAAGCCTTCCAAACTTACGCTGGTTCCGTACAGCCTCGCCATTTGCCCACGCATTGCAAATCTCCCGGACAACAATGCAACGAAAGCCTTAGCTTCGAGGTTTTCGAGAGTGTCTTCGCTACTTGAGTTACGTTTTAGCTCAAGTATGCAAAGTCAAGGATGAAATATCGGGACTCGGTTCCAAGGATAGCGGACGAACTCAAGTACCAATGCCGTTTCATCTTCCAGATGGACTGAGCTCAATTGCACCTTCAAACATGAGCTTCAATCAGGTAAGCATAGAAAATGAAGAGTCCATGCTGTGCTTTTATCACGGTCTCTTGCTAATTTCTGCTAACCCGATAGTCTTGCGCTTTATCTTCTGTCAACCCGAACATATACGCGACTGGGTATGCTGTCAACTCGAGTGGCAGTAAGCAGCATTTGCCATTCCGCTCTCACTCTATCTTTACACGCACTATAGATCAAGTGCTGCTGACTTCTCTTTTCTTATCATGTGGACTTTGATCGTTATCTTGTTCTGCTTCACGTATACGATTGGTCCTGAGATAGCTTTTGCTAACACATAACCTAGGCATTCTTTATGACGATAGCACCGTACCAGTGCGGATGTGTCCGCAAAGATACTGCGGCCTCCTCGATCTACAAAAGTACAGCCAGTGACAGCTTCGTCAACAGAAGAGCCCAAGCACCATGGCCACATCTCTTCATGCAAATATCGCGTGTATGTAAAAACCGTCCTGACAGGTAGCTTCAGGAAACGTCTCCTAATGCTCATGGATTGTCAATCGTCAAGGCAAGGCAACAGAGTAACAACAGCTTCGACTCCGAAGACAACGTTCATACCTAAGATCCTCTTCAGCTCAAGTATACAATGTGAAGGATGAAAAGAAGCTTGCCGGAGAGCACGATACTGGTGAGCAGAAGAAAGTCTTCAAAATGATGCAAAGCCGGTTCCAACGCAAAGAAGCACAGCTACAAGGTCTCTCGACTTCAGTTTAGCCACGACCAGTAAATAAAAGTTTGCTAAAAGGGTAGCTGACAAGGTTAGCCATATTTCGTCGAATGGAAGGGCAGTGGGAATGGAGGGACAGGGGATCGTGGTATAAATCTTTGAAGGAAAATGATAACGAGGTATTCATCACAGCTGTTGGGAGATATAATATAAGAAACATGACAAACTGTCTCCCCTCTTCCCTTGACATTATGACCTCTTTGTAATTCAGACCGTGCACTACACTTATCCAAGGAATTGTTAATTGACAAATGCTTGCTTTGCCTGTGAGGTGAGATATAACAAGAGCAATGAACTCATGGGCGTGAAATACCTCTGATTGATAAAGCGACATAAGACTGATGAGAAATATCTATCAGCCATCAGCGATTTGTAGCTTTTTCAATCGGCGCATGAAAGTTATTCATCCCAAGCTTAGATAGGTAGATAGTTATTAGTTACTAGTCAATGACCAATAATAAGGGTAATATGAAGAATTTCTGAACCAATTTCAGTTCTTATTCAGTTTCTGCATACAGGGGTGGGTCTGTATGAATTTCTGGTAGTGATGGAATGAAAACGGAGGAGGGAGGGTCGGGGTTGGCGAGCTATAGGCCGTTCTTGTTTTCAGAACTCTTCACCAACATAGATCTATCATCCACCACACACTCCAACACAAAACCCCACAAAAGTCTTCAGATCGCATCAAAGTTTTCTTCAGCCATTATTCAAGAGCTTTTAAGTCTTTTTGAAGTCCGACTAAGAGTTCCATTGCGGTACCCCCGAGACCAATATGTCTCGGGGGGAGGGAGCTGCGCGACCTCCCCACCGTTGCCGCAACGCGCAACCAATACCTACTATTGACCTCGCCAATTGGCGCGCCGGCTATAGTAATTGCTGTTAGTATTCCTTTCATTGTCAATCGGGTTCTAAAGGAGATGACTTTTGAGTGTGCTGTGCTCCGGTTGCAGGGCAAAGTGCCGCGAGACACTTGTTGCTCACAACAGTACACCTCGAGATGGTCTCCTATTACTCTCTTGTTTCATTGTTGCCGGTGGCGGAGTGCTATACGACACCGCCGTTTCAGTTCATTTCTTAATGAAGATGTGGATGAGTAGAAGCTAACCGATCACTTGTGAATTGTTACAGATACTACTGGCCATACGCTGAGGCCGATCAAGGGACAGCATGTGCTTTCTATGCAAGATGTATGGTTTTCAGACCAGGAAGTTGGAGGTAAGTCCAGAAACCCCGAACGCCAGATGGTGCAAACGCGGCCTCTGATGTTTTAAAGCTAGACATTAGGGTGAAATATTTGGCTTCTCGGTGACAGAATACTGTCTGAATAAGAGGTCAAGCGCTTGTAATAAGCATCAGAAACAGAGTTGGAAATGCTAGGAAGAGACAAGATGCGTGTCGACAAACATGTTCGAGAGAATTCTGCTCTCGGTGTTCTCCAAATCAATTATACATGTGTCTGGAGAACATCGAGAGCCGAATCGTTATGTTTAACCCAACGATTGACCAGATTGAAGCCGATATCAATGTAAGTGTTTGACCCTACTAAACTACCAGATAAGTTTCACTAACTCAAACTCTCTGCTTAGACTAAAACTAGACGGTTTTTTCTTACCCTCGTCCCTCCTATTCCAGTAAGAAACTTGGGAGAAGAAGCGGGATAAATTGTAGGAAGATAGAATAGTTGATAAGATGGCCGCTGAAGCACTTATTAAGCAGGGCCAGAAGGAATATTTGGAGGAGAGTTGGAAGACTGCGAACCCTACTTGGCTTGCCATTTACTGAAGGGTCTACCGAAGACCGCTAGTTGATAAATTGGCTGCTGAAGCACTTATCAAGCAGGGTCAGAAGGAGTACTTGGAGGAGAGTTGGAAGACTGCGAACCCTACTTACACCAGCTCGCGAGCACATTGCAATAGTTCTCGCAACAGTCAACCACTTCTTCGTGCCTGAGACACATGGGGCGTAATGAGGGGTGCAAGATCACATGCTGACGTCGAAAATGTACGAGCTCTCATGGAGTACGAAAAATTTCGTCTTCGTGATCATAAGAGATGGCCTGCAGATATTATTTTCGATATCATAACAGAGCTCCATCGACGATCATACCAATGAGAACATCTCCTTCGATGAACTTTGTGTTGAAACTGGAATCTGGTACAATGGAAGGTTTTGGTTCATCTCCACGAGCCCTGGCCACGAGAAGAGATGCGCAAGAATGAGAAACAGGGGATACTGGGCTTATTTGGAGAAGGGGAGCGAGGATGGGTACTTATTTGTTGGGGCGCCGCTACCACCAGCTAGCTACTGTACTAGAATAGACTGGAAACTTGCATAGGGAACCACAAATTCACACTGTTAATTCCCCCTCCTGATTCGGTTTTTTTATGGTTGTAGTGGGTGCTACTTGACTACCGAACCAAAGTCTGAAGTGAAGAGAAGAGAGACATAAGCGTATGATACGACATCTTTGGAGGCTCAAATCTAAGTAAGAGAAGAACTATGCAATGGAAGCACCGACCTGGCTCTTGTCTCTTGTAAAAAAAAACAATGATAAATTATGATTTCAAAGGGTTAACCCTAAGTAAGTATCAAGAGGAGACCGAGACCAGAGTAGAAAATGATTCTTCATTGGTAAATGAGAGACTCTCAGGAATTTGCCCATGATGATGTCAATACCTGCTTTTTTCTATTGCACATAAATGGAGGACATGAACAAGAATCAATGTATCCAGGATAATTCTGCTTAACATGGTTAAACTCGTGTGACAAAGTGATGTTTTCACAGTTTTGAGTTCTCGGTGCAGATGAAGACAGCCGTGTTTTCCAGCTGCCGAGCTGAAATGCCTCGCAGGCTGATTCTGCGTAATAAACACCGTTCTCTGCACCACCACCACCACCACCACGATCTGCAGCAACGACTCACCATCTCTATGGCTTCGGATAAGTCAATTTCGGACGCTGAAAGATGGCAACAATGCTGCACAGGTGCAGTAGGTCATCTTGCTGATCACCCCGGCCCTCCCTTGAGACGAGCCATGTGAGAGTTCAAGGCCTAAGAGAGACCAACATGACTAACATTGCTACCTAAATGGATATGGCGACTTCATATTCGACTCTCTACAAAGCCAATGAAGATTTATGCTTCAACACCATCAAAAATACCTTTCGTATTGAAGTGGATGAGTAGCCTATTCGGAGGATCACGAAGAGGCTCTATGAGGTTTCTCTGCCCGTGAGTTGCATCTCGATCCTTTTCTGCCCTCTTGTCTCCTCCTACCTCGTAACGCATATGCTCGGTATTCGTGAAGCTAACGTGTACGAATTCATGACAGCTACGAGAGCTAAATTGACCTCTAATTATCGATGTCGATATTGACGAGTTGCCCACCAGCAAGGATCCTGACGCTGTGAAAATATGGTACGGTGGATCTCAGAGAGGATCCCATATGACACTGGTCATCTGCTTGCCAACGTGTCTACACGCTCGATTCAGAAGTATTGGCACGGCGTTGCGAGGCTTGAAGTTCCAACCAAGAAGGTTCACAGCACAAACAAATTTGTTTGTTAAAATATCCACAACTACCAGCAGAGCTACCGGAAGACGTGCTTGAGACCATTTCAGACCATTCAACCTCCTCGGCAGCTTTTGTAACATTGCAAAAAAACAGATGGCATTCATGGCATTGGCAAGCTCATAGCCTCCCTCAAGCTTTCAATCATTGAGTGCAAACTCCAGAATCATGCACAGCATGGATCGAGAAAGGTTGGTTTCCTTTTCTTGTTCCTAGAAACAAAAAGATTCAGCTTATAAAACAACTTTTATCTGGATGCAGATAGAACTACAGATAGTTAACCATATGAAGGAAGCCTTCGCATATCTTACGGTTCTGCAGCAGCTTGACCCTTTCAAGGCTGAATGGTCCATTGTCGCAAAAGCATACTCACGTCTTCAAGAGCCGCAGCATTTGAGTAGTCCGCTACCATCGACAGGATATCTGGCTGAGATTCAAAAGTGACGAAGACTTGCACTGGACAAGATGGCAGGAATGGACGTCATCTGTGAATTCGAATGGCAGTGCCCCCAAAGTCAAAACTGAGGGGGATTTATATGCGAAGAATGAGCCGGAGATCTTCTGCTAGACCATGGGATGAATAACAGATAATGTAAGTTTATTCAAGATGTACACCACACATCCAATCTGAGACACCAAAAACAGAAATGCCCGCACTCAAAATGGATGAGGGCAGTCTTCGAGTTACCAAATTGGAATTTGATTCGTCTTGGTTCAACAGCAGGTAAGTCTCATACCAAAGACTTGGAATCTTGGAAAGGTATTAAACTAACTCCATTGGTCAGAAAGGTCTCCTATTTCCCGCCTACGCTCAAATACAAAAGACTTAGCGGATTTAAAATTTGTCTATTAGAATTGCTGGTAGCACTGAAGGGCAAGACTTCCGCTGCAAGTATTTGGAAAGCTGAATTCGCTCTGAAGAAGGGCTATCTTCCTCATCACTAAACAGCCACAAGGATTCTCCTCCAATACTACAACTCACGCTACATGAACGGAATTTCTTCGCACTAAGCTCAACAGACAATGCCGGTGAGCACTGAAGGAGGTGTGGCTTTTGAATTACAGAAACTTTGGAACAGTTTTCGTGGCGAATTTAAAATTTTTGTTCTGCATCCAAAACACACTTCAAGTGAAACAATGGAGGGTGTAAAGTCGGCACTAGATGTGCTGGCCAGAACGGCGGGCTCAGAAGACATAACTTTCTCATCGAATCTTGTTTTCTGTTTCACGAAATGGGAGTTGAGAGATCAGAAGAGTTGCGGTATGTGACTATAATTTCCTTCCCAATATTCCATGAGTAATTGCGCCCAGGTTCCTCAAAGCCTTAATAACACGGAGTCACTTACAGGAGAACGTCTTTCCGGTTTCCTTCAGTTATGAAATTCTCCAGTTTAGTTTCTGCAACGGTGACTCCCGATCCTTCTAAACGTCGGAAGCTTTGAGATCATCAATGGGCCATATTGGGAGGGTTGGTAGGAACTCCCCTGCATTCAATTAAACTTTTACTGATGATCTAAGACAAATTTAATACAGGCTCTAGCTTTGCTGAACAGGATAGCTCTCCTGCCCGAGAAGAGTCTCCAGCAAGCTCTAAATCGAAGATCTTCAGTTAGCAACAATGTCGAGAGTTTGTCGACAGATCCCTGGTAGTCTACCTCGAAGCTCACCGAGGTTGATCGACTGAAGTGTCCGAAATGGACCGTCAAGTGTCTCTGGCCAACAACTACCCAAGTCATTACCCCTAGGCTTGGTTACGATCCAGCTAGGGTTCCACCAAGCATGCCGAGCATAGCTACCTACATACGAATCGATTACCTCGAGCAAGCACCTTACCAAAAAGCTTCACCGAGCTTAACACAAGGAACTCTGCAGGGGAAATGGAGAGACACAACGGGAGAAGATAGGGACGAGATGGTGGTTTGAGAGGTTTTATAGTCGTAGTTTCTTTGGCTACCATTACAGAGTCATTAGGTTGGATCCGTCTGTTATTTGGGGCGTCATAGGTGGAAGCTACATGTAGTGTTGCCTTGCTATCACATAGATTTATCCAGCAAGGAGAAATGTCTTAATAAACGAGCACCATTAAAATTTCAAGTTGAGCTCAACCTTCTTGCTTCTTGAGTGCGTACTATAAATGCTGAAAAAAAAAACAGAGCATCTGATTTCGAATGACATCTACGCATTATACCAAATACTAAGTCTGACACGCTATTTCGTAGCCCGAATCAAACCTTGATATGACCATGCATCCTCTATTCCTTTGATTTCCTCCAAAGTCAACCTTTTTTCCATCAGGTATAGGAGATCTACCTCTATGTCAAACACTGATTTACGTTAAATTCAAGGGAAATAGGCAAGAATTTAGACAGTACCTAATGATCGAACTTGAGTATATCTAGTCAGAAGAGAAGAGAGGTAGAAGTCCTATGTTAGACTGTCTCGCTAGTTTGTGAAAGTGTTGGTACCTTTTGTGAGGAGTAGGAAATCTAGTATTATGCACACGTTGCTGGCTACAACAAAACTGATCAGAACTCGTTCTAGAAGATGTTAATGAATCTGCTAGAACTGTAACTGTTTAGTAAATCGGTGTCACTGCTGCAGTCTCAACTGAGAGTATAAGACCAGTCATGTATTGGAGTCTAGTACAGTCAGAAGAGAGTGGTCGTATGTCCACAGAGACAAGAACACAAATCTAATGTCCTATTGTGCTGAAAGATCCAATTATCGTTTCATGCCCGACTGAAGTCAAATCGTATATGAAGTCAAAAACATTTAGGATTTTTACTAAAGGTTTGGGCCTTTCAGGAGATGAAATTTGTGCTGTGATAGTTGTTTCCAGCCGATACTAAGATTTTTGGAATACGAGAAATCGCTCCGCGAATGATACAGACTTTGCTGCCTGATTTTCTTGGCTTCTGAAGTAGTCCTATCTACAATTCTGTGCAGTAAACTCTCTAGTCTAGATGGCATGGGCTTGGAAATTCTTTTTTGGACTTCGTAGCTCAATAGCAACTCGCTGGTAACAACAAGTTTGCAGTGGGCAACAACGGATGACGGCGGATTTGAATTTCCTGATATCCAGTGTCTTTGAATGTTGTGGCAATAGAAGAGTTGATCTGGTGAAAGTTTGCTGTAACACATGAATCCTTTCTAGTTCCTTTGATGGCAATGTGTATAAGCAAAAGTCGCCCCAAGTATTGCGCATTACTATTGGTTGTTTGATATAGCCAGAGGACTATACTTCCTGTTCCCGAGAGAGACTGAAGTGGGAAGCAAGTATAGCTTACTTGGACTTATACTTCAGGCGTCTATGGCTCAGCTTTTGTATCTCCCATGCCTTTTAACTATCATTTTCCGGGGAGTGCTGACTGGAGGCTGAAGAAGATGGACGGTGACTATAGCTGTTGTTTGTAATAGATTGTGTATATACCATCACCTAAATACTCTTGTTTGCGCTTCAAGTAGGTACTCGGCTAAAGCAACTTGTCTAAAGCAACTTGCTTGACTTTGTTTGTCTGATCTTGTTCGCCTGATTCTGCTGCTCGCCTGATCTTGTTCGCCTGGTGCTGTTCGCTCGATACTGTTCGCTCGATACTGTTCGCTCGATACTGTTCGCTCGATACTGTTCGCCTGATACTGTTCGCCTGCGGATCCCCTTTCAACAATCCTTGTGTGAAGAACCTCGTGGTGGATGGCTTGTGTTGACGGGGTTCTATAACGAGTTGTTTAGAGAGTTTGATTAACCAAATCACCGTATTGGAGGTCAAGAGTTCTGTAAGACGATCTCGGCTTAGCATAGTATTTGTGGTATTTGTGTAGTATACTATGGCCATCAGGTATAAAACTTGGCAATGCTAAAAAGTTATAATCTGTCTACTCTAAGCTTTTTTATTATCAGTGCAATATTCTCTAAAGCCAAGAGAGTCTCCAGCTCTACCTAAAGACAGAAATGTTCTTGAACAGCTAATAACGATACAGTGTATGCCATTGAGTGGCACATGTTGATAGCCATCAGCCGCTATCCGCCGCCAAAGACATTTATTTGTTGACGCATACAAGGAAACAGACGAGAAGAAAGTAAGCGACGTACCAAGCAAGAGGCCGCGACTATGTTTGCTTCTACTGAAAGCTTTCTCTATCTAGCTGCTGAATAAGACCAACTTCATGTATGTGGTAAGTGAGATCTCCAGTTGCTGACCATACATCTGCTTGCTCCGTCTTTTGTGCTGCAAACAAGAGCGAGAACTCGTATCTTCGCAGAAGCTTGACTTTGCCATCTAGTGGCAACTTCGTGTCTTCATTCATATCTGGGGTAGCTCGACCGATATTCGAAGGCTTTCGACAATTATTCTTCGTCGGACTCTTTCGCAATGCCAATATTTCTACTTCACAACTCGGCAAGGCGCATAGCAAGCACCACGTCCATATATCCTTCCTTTCCGATGGTTAGCCTTTCTAATTGGTGATTAAACAGCTGGTAAAACACTATTAGCATATTCCGCTAAAGATACGGAAGTCCTTCGGCATACTAAATGCTTCCTCGACATCAAGGAATGTAACAGGATCGGCTGTCCGCAGACTACTCTACATATGGGATTATGTATAATGAACCAAGCACTAGAGTATCGAGTCACTAGAACAAATGGCGCCGGGACTACAATTTGACACCGACTGTGCTTGTTTCGTTCCCACTTCCAAAGCCGTGGTATTTCTCCGTTGATGATATTATATTGGCCCTATCTTCCTTACGGGGTGTTTGACTCGTAGGAGGTGAGATGTGAGAGACATATTCATGGTGTGAATTGGATGGCTGATATCTATGCGCAAGGGCTCCTTCTGTTATGCAAGTCAGCCAGGTCTTAGAAAGCAGCGATGATAACGCAGAGGTGCTTGTAGAGAAAGCGATGGAATTGTAAGAAACCTGAGGTATTATGTAGCTTCTCAATGTCAATATACGATTTTTGTTTCCCATTCCGTTGTAAGTCCTTGGTGGAGAGCATTGTCTTGCACGTCGTGTACAAACACAAACACCTTGCATTGTCAAGAGCCAACCTGCATGGCAACGGAATGGCGCGTCGCAGTTTCTTCGATACGTTCAAGATGAGGTGTGTAGCTTCGATAGACTGGGATTCTCTGGTACAGAAGGTAGGAGAAAAATCGAGGAAAATGGTAATACTTCTGTTTGGGCAGTGGAGTTGATGCGTTAAAAGTGTGAGGAGAAACTCGGCTTAGCGAGGGCCTTCACCTCACGCATCTGCAAAATTGTATTCGATTACTAAGCGCTGCATATTTCCAAATCTCTCAAATCTATTCAAATAATAACCCTCTGTCTTGCAAATACCTTTAGCTTGGACTGAAAGGCAATATTTTGTGGGTTCTTTTGATCAGAATCTCTGCTCAAAGCGTGGCAACACCTCAACACTATTCAACAAGCACGCTTTCTGCGCCGCTATAGCCGAGCTATTTTACTTCTGCGACAAAAAAAGAAATCCGAGAGGATAATCAGCATGTTGAATATGCCAATATCCTCGGAACTTGCCCGGAGCACACTCCTGGAGCGCAGTACGAATGTGGCACAGGAGCTTAGTTCCGCTCTGCTTGCCAGCTTCCATTACCTGCATCATTCTATGACTAGACTGTTCGACAAGCAGACTTGTTGCGGTTATGCATGCAAACTGCATCCGAAGCTATTCCTTTCCTCGCACTTCTAGCACACATCAGCCGCGCATCGGACTCAAAAAAACATTCCAGCTCTTCCAACCACTAAGCCCCAGTTCCGTGCAAAACGCCCCTGCCCCGGTGTCACGTAGCTGCTAGCCCAATCTCCGAGAGCTCTCTGAAGAACGTCTCAAGACCAAATTGCTAGATCATGTACAAGAAAAGGTAAGCATTCGAATCCTTTGAAGTTGTCCACACTTAAGCTAAGTTGCCTAGTTAGCAGGTCAAAGAAGCACTACGTTGGCAGAAGTTTCAAACAACACGGACCCGACAGAATGCCGAAAGTCGAATGACACAATTACGAGGATGCGTTAGCTGGCGAACATGAGGTGGTAGAGTCCAAAGATTCTTTTCACAGCTTACAGTGCTAGAATGCAAGGCTGCAGATGGCAAGGAAAATTCACTTCGAAGTAATGCAGCATTCCCATGACGCGTTTCGGAGAAAGTCGAGAACGCGAAATTATACGTGGATTGAAGGATGAGGTGAGATGAGGGTCTCGTCATTATATCTTTGAAACTCGTTGAGCTGACTTACACTTCAGGGAGGAACTTGTTGAAGATGGTACATACGAGAGGTAGAAGCGGAAGGTCAACAGCCTAACAATCCAATGGACCAGTAGACGAAAGTTCAAGTACTGTATGTATGATCTCTTTACTCTCAATTGCACAAAATGAGACTGGCATTACTGGTGCGCTTCATATCCTGGTCAGATCGAGTTGAACTCTGGACCGGGCATGTACTGCCGTAGGAATGATACTTTCTACCTTGCAAAACTCACCGAAGCTAACTTGCGCATCAGGTTATGTTCAACCGGAACTTCCTCCCAACGCACGCAAAGACTACTGCCTCGGTCAAGTATCGTTTTACAACTCAGTCCCCTTTCCAACGCAATATATCAAAAGAAACATAGCGGAGATAAGCTAAAATGGGTTCAACCGGCTTTGAGTCGGCACTGATGGAAAGGGGGAAAAGCAACACAACAAGGCCCCACAAACTCCATATTTGCTACCATACTGATTGCACGTTTCGGCATATTCTCATCGACTTGGTCAATTTCGCGAATGTGCTCGTATTCATTCAAGCATGGTAGAACGCGAGGGCAAGTTTCATTTCAAGTTTGCCAATTCTCTTCTAGGGCCATACCAATCCATGGTTAGGTTTGTCAGGTCCCAAGCAGACTCCGCTTGCTCAGTCAAGCTACTCCGCCGAGGCGCCCTTCACGTCTGCAGCGAATGGAGCAACTTTATCCTGAATTGGCTTGGAATACAAACATCGTCGTCGACTACAAATATATCAGCTGCTAAAAACCTGATTTTCCACGGAATACAAACCTTGTGCCAATACATGTTGCTCCCCAAATAACCTTTGTACAAATTCAACGCTTCATCGTGGCTGAGTCATACGCCAAGGCTCTCGCAGTTACAGGTGTCCTCCCTTCCTAAGCAAGTTCAATTCCCTGACTTGAATTTGTGCAGATGTTTTATATGAAGCGTGTATTGCTAGCGATGATCCTCATTAGGTAACCACATTGGTATTTTATGGCTACCGTAGAAGGTAAGCGAGATATAGGGGAGAGCGCCAAGACTTATGTTGAGTGGTGTACACGCCACATTGATATGTGGGCTTAGATGGCTACAATGGAGAAGATTAATTGTTTATTAGTTTTGTTTTCGCATCCGTAAATGTTGTAGTTGAGGGCGTTGTGTATTGAGTGCTGCTTCCAATGGCCCACAGACGGAAAAACGGCGATGATATTATATAGACGAAGGAAATTCTTGTAACGATCCAAAAATTTGAACAGGATAAATCATTGACATTACATTGAAGTTGAGATTTAGTACGCGCCATTGGGTTGCTACGACTAGTATTTGGGTGAATCTAGTGACTTCGTTGACAGTAACTCTACAACCCGACAAGTCCCAGACACAACGCGCGACTGCCTGATTCGTCGTCATCCACCTCTCAGACCAGACCACCAAGTCTTCAAAGATCTTCTTGAAGGATAATCATACAACATAAAACATTACATATCCACCTCGAGCGACCATGTGTTCAATCACCATGACCAAGTTTACCGGTTGTCATTGCAGATACATGTATGAAATCCTTTCCTCAGCCCCCTTCATTCTACGTGTGTATGATCTCGTAAAAACACATACAAGTGCTTAGCTATACCACCTTTAGCCACATGAGTCGTCAATTCTGCCACAATGACAATGCTGGACTTTGTGAAGGTCCTGACTGCATGGCCCGCAAGGACTTCTTAGACGATATCTGCCCAGATTGTCAGAGAATCGAATTACAGTACGCAGCTGCAAAGAAGTTGAATGATGAAGCCAGAGCTCGCAAGCAAAAAGAGGATAATGCAAGATTTGAGCAGTTCCGCGCGATGAGAAACGCAAGCGCTCTTAAGAGCCAAAATAAGCATTATTTGGATGCAGCCGAAGCTTCTGTTTTGGATGCCATCGATACTGTTTTGGACTGCCGCAGACGAGAATTTGATGGGTTGCAGATGCCTATCCTGACTAAGGTTGATACTTCTGCGAAGCCCAATGGATCTCACGATGGAGTTGAAGGCACGAACTTAACTACCATGAATAGCGCTGGAAATAGTCGGAGAAGATCTCACAACGGAGCACACAACGGAACACACAATGGAGCACACAATGGAGCGCTAGATACCCCACCTCGAACCCCAAGTCTCATGCGCCAAGATTCCAGTTCCTCGCCCTTAGTTGCCGCACGACTAGCTAGCATGGCCAGCATGGCTAGTAAGTACAAGAGCACTCTCAACGGCCCGGAGAATCAGCACGAAGTCGATGGCAGTACTGAAGTGGAAGATGATTCCTGGGAATATGTTAACTCTTGCCGAACCCCATGTTCAAGCCCGACAAAGGCTCCGAAGAAGGGAGACGAGGCTATCGCAAGTAAATGGCAAATGTTGAGCAAGAAAGGCACGGGCGAGCACGAGGAAGAAGAAATCAGCGACCTCTGATTGTGTGTTCTTTCGATAGGTTATTATGGTGTGAGCACAAGGTACTCGAAGGATGGATGTTGGTTGTGTACGAGCGAGCGTTACGAACAACAATATCTGGTAGGACTAGAAGGTTGTTGTGCATCAAGATGCTTGTACTTGTACGCAGTATATCATCGATTTGAAAGTCGTGGTATCACTGCTATCGCTCTTGATCATTCTTGTCCTCACTCACAATGCTCATTGATCTTTGGGATATCTGGCCTGTTTCTCCAGCTTGCAAATTGCAAACAAAATTTTAAAACAATCTTTTCTTTTCATTCTACATAGATATGAGAGCACTAGAAGTCATTACTGGTGACTTTCCTAGCTCCATTCTTCCTCGAGCACAAATTTGAAGTGCACGAACCACCAGCTTGTTCGAATAGATCTTAGTTCCATTCTATTGTTCCATTCCTCCAGCGAAACATATGGCTCGAACCCGGAACCACATAATAGAAAGCTAAGAAGCCTAAAATAATTGATATAACTCGTCCTCAGAAGTACATTAAAATACATCTACTTCACTACCTTCATCTGGTTTTGAGCCCTCAGCAATTCAACTGCGTTACATTGCAACATTACAAATCTTCACTTGGTTACTGGAAGTCAGTCACCATCAATCAACATGACCGAACATAACGTTCAATCAACTATCTGGACTCACGAGAAGCTTGTGAGTAAACCCAATTTCCAATCATGTAGTAGTATGCTATGATATTGTCTTCGACGTTTCCCATGCAAGGCTCAAGTATAATTCAGCGTGGCTGATTTGGCTTGTCGTCGCCCCATACACAAATTTGGGACTTGGAGATTCACAGCTAACGAACACTTCCACAGCAGTTATTTCTTTGCCTCCGCGAGACCATATTTTGGAGAATTACAGTACATCAACAACGATCGACTCTCTTACCCAGTACAACCTTCAAGCGCAGTTCCCAAATGCATCAAATTCTCCCTACGAGAAATTCTTCCACGCCTCTATAGAATTCTGGACACAATAACAAATGCGCAATCGGACAAGATAATATCCTAGGAGTCATCGAACGATAATTGAAGAGACCTCCATCTCAAACGTTGCAAACGCGTGATATCGGGCGGCTAGTCGAATTCAAACCATGGGCGATACGCTCGGGTTAGGAGCAAGGCTAGGGGACTTGAGCAGTACCGAAGTTTCTGTACCTCTTCCACTATAGATAGCTAGACTAAGCAATCTTCTAGAGTAAGAAAGCGACAAGTGTACGGCGGATTGTTCTACGAGTATCAGAAATACGAAGGGAATTCAGGCAGTAAATACAGGGGAGAGGCTGGTAGGGATGAAGAAGACGGTGAGGGCCTTCATCTATGTTATGGTGAGCACATTCTGGATGAGGCTTGTTATCTCCGACTCTCAAATGAGATCCACGAGGCTCTGATCTCTCTTCAAAACAGTGGGTATATGCCTACCATGAGTTCTAATAGGTTTCCTGTCCAGCTAGGAATCTCCTGCTTCTTCCTTGGGAATGGATGGTATTGAACGAAAAACACGTAGGTTTTAACAACTTCATTTCCAGAATTAATCCCAAATTATCGACGACATTTCCAATCACCAAACAGCTTCCTTCTTACCTCTCTATCCTCTGTTCAGATTCTGCGTTTAGCTACTCCGCTGATTGCCCCTCCGAAGTCTTTTCAGCTATCACCACTAGCACCAACACATCAACGAATGATTCAATTTCAGTAGAGAGGCAACTAAAAACCAAAGCTCTTCCTGTTAATCAGAAGGATAGAACGCAACAAGAACATCGAGTACTATTACTTTCGCCATAAACTAGACTAAATATTGGAATGCCAGCAGGCAAAGCGGGAACTTGGCATGGAGATGCAGCAATTTCCACACTCAGCATGTCTTTTCTCAACTCAGGCCTAGGTACGTTTCAAAATAACCTCAAAGCCAAATATACCCCACGCCAATTACTCAAAACACTCTTACTCGGATGGGACTTCTTTTAAGTATTTTCTACTCGCTAAAAACTCGATTCTAGGGGAAGAAACGTACTATACAAACATGTCGATACCAAAGCCCTTTCCGAAAATTTGTTCAGCGTATACAAACCCGAATGCATCACAGATAAGCAACTTCAAAGACGTATTCTTCAACATTACCTAAAATGCACAATAAGAAAGAAACAGGGGAATAAAATAGTGGGAAGTCAGTGTGAGATGTTTAGCGCATTTAGCAGAAGCGCACTGTCGAGAAGACGCAGCAGACAACCTCTATCCGAATATCTGAAATGCATAATCAAACATTCGTCCAACATTCAACCAAATACATGAGACAGAAGAGGAGAGTGGTGTTGTTGAAAAGCAGATTTGGAAGCAGAGATATTCACGCATACAGAGGATCGGGAACTATCAGTGCTAGCACTTTCAAGTCCCAGGACAGGATGACATAGCAAACTATTGATAAGACCATGGCGTACAAGCATTCTTATGGACATATCATATATCGGCCTGCAAGACGTAGTCTTTACTAAACTTCAACTCTAACGTCCCTTCATATGAAGACAATAATGCAAAGTCAGATCGAAACGAGGTGCATCCCGACCTCGAAAATTTTGATTTATTTGATTCCAGGGACATACGGTCTACTATCTTGCGTTTCTTGCGTGCAGTAAATGTAATACCTTTGGAGACTGTTGCTGAAACCTGAATGACTCCAGTTACGGAGTTGATATTTTGTGAGGCCGCCTATACTATTCTAGTTTAATACCCCCAGATATTAAGGAATATGAAACTCTCAATGCAATGCTTACTATATATATATCGCTAAGTCCCCTTCTGGTGATAATGAGTATTTGCCAACGTTAACGAGTTCTAGGTATTACCTAGCAGTTATAGTAAAAGAATGATCTTAATTTGGAATTGATATTTCTACTTGATGGGAGCACATAAAAGCTATTTTTCTCCGCTGGCGTGAAACATTGGTCACTTTTATCACCTCAGTTAGTTTAAGCGAGCTAGCACAGCTGCGCGGGTATTGGAATTCGCTCTATATTTCCAAACAAAAACACCTTCACTCTTCGCAACAATTCAGCCCACAACAACACTTGCACTTCTCTTTGGCTTCCAAGATGGCACCGTTGACAAGATCTAGAGCCGCGTTCTTGTACTCAGTTCCGCCAATTGCATTCCCCTCGTTTCCCGACCTTGCACCTGAAATCCGTCTCAGAATCTTCAAGTATGTGGACGTAGCTACGCATCACTATGATGTTCAAGTTGAGCTTTCTGGAATCACCAAAGGCAATGATGGATCTGCAGATCTAATCAACGTTCGTGCCATGACTCCCGTCCCCATCATTCTCCACATCAACCAAGAATCGCGCAAGGAGGGCCTCAGAAAATACGTTGCGTGCTTCTTGCAATCCGACAGATCTCGCCGAATCTACGTCAATTTCAACACCGACTGCTTATTCATTCGATACTGTCTAGATGACTTCCCATCAATGGAGGCACGTTCGAGACTGTGGACTTTGGCAGGTTGCTTTCCGTCTTCAAATGAGATTTATTATCCGTCGCCTATGCCACAGAAGCGGATCCCCTGTCCTAACGCTGATGGAATCTACCGATATGAAGACCCAGAATGGGAGCCGATGAAAGTCAACCCCGCCGTCTTTCCACCATACGAATACCTGCCATTGCTCAACAAGCGCTTGAAGGTCCAGGAATACGTTTACAGAGTCGGATTGAAATTCAAGAGTCGCAAATCAATTACCTCGCCAAAGTTGCTTCACGAGCTTTTGATCCAGTCAATTGCAAATCCGACTTATGATTGCTACCAGGGTGGCTTTGGAAGAACACAAGAGGCGGAGCCGGCTATTATTGACTATCTGGATCGAAGCCATCAAGCTTTGGTCACTAAGAAGGGTGCTTCCAGTGTCTTTGTTGGCTATGTTATGGGCTGGCTTGAGGAGGAGGTTTGTCGTTGGGATACTGCTTGGAGAGAACTTTCCTCTATGCCGAAGCTCAGAGGTGGAGTCGAAATCAGATCCCGTCTCTAAATCAACATTGGTCATTCAAATGGGTTATGCAGGCGAGGGTTGGGCTACGGAGATTGCTTGAAGTTTGGTACACCTTGAAGATTGGTACACCGTGGATATCAGAGAAAAACTTGGAGATTGATGGAAATTGGTGAAGTTTGGAGAGTGGCGGATCTTGAGTTTCTTTGATACTATCATTCAGATCGAAGTCTTTGCTCAATATCTGAAACTTTGATGGTCAGTCATACTTGCGTTAAAGAATTGAATCTCCTCAAAATAAGTGAAAGTGACTGTATAAGCTCTAATGAGGTGACTTTTAAATAACAAGGTGTGATGATATCGGTAAATAGATAATCCCTTAGCAAGTGTGCGCACTGAGAGCGACTTTCCTCAAATTCTTCCGGCTAAATTCAGCACTTTCAAAATACCCAATTCAACATCGAAACATCTCAAAGATACCTACATTGATTTCAACAGAAACACATCCACCAACTACATCGCCCTGTCTCTATTGTAGTAGTCTTTGCGGATGCCATAGCAGTGGAATCGAATATCGTTCTGATATGTCTTCATGCCCAAGGTGAGCATCGTTCCCCGCACCACCCTAGACTGCGAGCAACATCAACGACTCAGTAGATTCAGTCAGAGATTCAGTGAGTGGAAGTATTGCTGCTCCAGTCTTCTCGGTCAATATACTGGCTACTGCTGTTGTCGATGGCTTCCAAGTTGTTATTAACATCGCCTACCTAGGTACTGTTGCGGATTGCAGCAGAACAAGCGTGGTTGATGCAAGTAGTAGGTTGTGGAAGTCACATTCCACAACCTTGCGACATGCATCAACCGCGTTCAACGATTTCCTCATTCTATTATGTATTCCAATGGCTTTTCACCATGGCAGGATTCCATGACGAGTCAAGAGAACTACAAATCTTGGCCAGTCATACGGCTTTGGCACTCAATGAACTAGGCACTGGTCTCGTGATCTTTCCTAGATGAGACACTGTCTCAGGGTTCTTGAGAGAACCTTCTGGCAGAAGGCAAGAAAATGATCTTGAAATTGTAAGTGAAGATAGTGAGACTTTGGAGTTACACGATGAACTTCACCTATATCCAAACACCTTGGTTTATGCATCAACTATTTGCACTGTCGCTAACGTTACAGTTCCTTAGGTGTTTCTTCTTCCGCGAAATATCGTATGCCAGTATGTGATCTCCGCTCAACTGTTAAGTTACTGGAACTTCAAGTTAACTTGGCCACGCTCTAGCTATTCAAGGCAAGGACTGCTTGGTGCAGAAATTTCGAATTGGTGCGGTGGTGTCGAAGGCGAAGCAAGATGGCACTGAAGTTGCAACTGACAATGTCGAGATCCTGAACCGGTAAGTGCGTTTGTTGTCCGTCCCTATATGACATGAGTGAACGCACAAGTGCCAACATCATAGGCATGATTCACGACAAAAAGTCTTTGTCTTTTGTACAACATCATAGCTGTACTAGTCCACATCATGCTTAGTTCAGTTCTCGTCGGATATCATCACTACCTTTGACTTTTGTACATGTAAACAAATCTTACTAATTTTATGTACAGGTTCGATACAATACCTTGTGCCAAAGCCTGTAAAATCAGCGGTTGGATTCAAAACAACGGATATAGATTGGTAATGTGGTACTAGAAGGATCAGGATATCAGAGAATGGGTTAAAGATATTGGAATACAAGCTGGGTAGAGGATAAGAACAGGAGAAGTGATACCATGGAAGAATTGTCAACTGTTGATGAGTTTCTGTACTTAGAAAGATTTCTAGCATTCAAAACTTTGAATCTATAAGTAATGGGGATTCACATTCATGAACTACATCGTAAATGCCCACAACCTACAAACTTGTTTACAAACTGTTATAAAATAACATTCCTAGAACCAAGGACATTGTGAGGTGAGTGAGTTAGCATTAACTTGAAAAGTGAGAATCCCGTCAATTGCTCAATAAAAGGTAAATTGAACTTTGTCAGCGGATTTCAGCGGATATTAGCGGATATAAAAAAAACTAGACCTCGTTAGCGGATAAAAACATAAAGCCATTAGGTGCCTGAGATCTTCCGTTACAACCAACCCACTAACGAAGCCACTTTCAACCATTCCACTTCCAACCTTACCATCTCCAACACTTACAAACTTCTTTCGCGGTTGATGCCAAAGCCTTTACAGATCTATTTCAATTGAAGTCATTGCTATCTTCTCAGTGCACAATCAACTAGCAACGATGTCTTTTGGACCCCGTCGACGTCGCAGATCTCTTTATTTACTGTACTCCTCAATCACCGCGCTCCTGATTCACCGCGCTCCTGATTCACCGCACTCTTCATTCAATGCGCTTTGTGAGTACCCTCAATCATCGACAGAAGCAGTGACTTTCTCTCCTTCAAACGTCTCGCTCCTACTAAGAGCATCATTTCAGCTAACAAGATGCCATTAGATGCAACTTCCGTCGATTGGAAAAGGGCTTTTATACACTACGTCTTCATATGGAGCTCCAAGACCACGTTAGTAATCACATCCCCTATGTGTAACTTGCTTTCACCTAACTTTGAGAGGGCAGCACATTCTTGGGTACACGTTAACTTTCACACATCGCTACATACCCGTGAACACGAGTGAGCGACCCGGCGACTGTGACGAACACTACCGAGTACTTCCAAGATCGATTGAAGCGAACTCGCTACTACCGCCGTCAATATCTAAGGATGTGCAACAAAAGCCCTCTTTTGCTCAGAAAACCAACCAAGTTCAGTACGAGTACCACAAAGTAAGTAGCCACTGACCACAATTGCTTCTCCCTCAATCATGCAATCCCCGCTAAATCATCCAACTTTCCTAGGTTACCTTACCTTTCCACAGAACTTCAACATACTATTCACAATTACGAAGCATCCCTAGGAATGCTTGGGTTTGATGAGGAAGTCCATTCGGGGCAAACCAAAGTGCGGGGCCTCGTTCGAGACCCTACATGTCAAGGAGGCAGAGAACAGTCAAGGACCAATGCTCCGCCGGCTGTTGCAGGTATGTTCTTCATCCTTTGCATCCTTCATTCACTCCTAATCTATGACACACATCTTCACACAGACATAATTCCTCTCTTTTTACGTTTCGTAAACTTGACTAATGTTTGTGGCGTGCAGTTACTCCCATGTAACTTCACAACACTACAGGCAATTAATGTTCAGGTTCAATATTCAGGATCTCCACTTGTGAGAGATATGGATGATACTAGGGCCAGGGTATCGTACTGTCAACCGTTGTCCAGTACGATACCCTGGCCCTGGCATCATGCATGTCTCCAACGAGTGGAGATCATGGGTGATGACCGACACATCGACAACAAGATAGCTGAGGCAGCAAAAGCCCAACTATCTGCTCCAAAGAACCGAGACCGAAAGCGACTAGTCAATGGAGAGAAGAGGGCCTTCGAGCACCGTTTGACCCAAGCCATTAGCTTCAACTTTGCCAAAGAACTAGCCTGTGGACTGTGGTGGTAAGTCACCTTTTCCCTTTGCCTTCTATGCTCGTTTATTTTTATTGCCCTTTTTACTCTTCGATTTTGTTTCTTCAGCAAACTTGATCCCACTCATTGTCCGCCGAATCCTCCATACAATCTACTTTTCACACATTTAACTTTCTGCAAATTAATGTCCCTAACAACCACCTCTTAAACACACTTCAATCCTCCGCAGACGCTCCCTACAAGCTTAGCTAACTTTTTGAGTGCACAGCTCCACCACAGAACTTCACCACGCTATAGGCAATTAATAAGGTTTCTTTCTTCGGAAGAAGAAGCAGCCGCTGCTGCTACTGAGCAGCTTGAGGAGTCTTCACCATCAAAGAAGCCCAAGTTGGATCACAAGGTTGAAGGAAAGGAAATTAAGCGTGAGGATAATCTTAAGGTTCAACAAGTGCAATAGCAACAACATTGAACAGAAGGCTTTGATTCTTGTGTGAATAAAATAGCCAAGCACATACCCAAGAACCAAGAACGTCTTCTCGTACTCAGAACTACGGATATCAAAATGGAAGTAGCAGAGATTTACGACTGTAGCTAATGAAAGTCAAGATCAAACCAAGACATTAGAATTCTCAAGATTCCTCCTCGGATAGTGATGATAAATTAACGCAGCTTTGTAGTTTCCATAAGAGTATGGATGAATCTTGACAAGCAGACGTTGGCTAGCAGCAGCATTGAACAACTTCATTTCTTACAATGAGAAAGAAACGCCAGAACTAGAGCTTATCTGAATTAACTCGGAGAGACATCCTCCCAAGCAATTCCTCGACGCGCCCTTTTCCTTCCCCGGCCCTCGTGGGACTTCCTTGCCTGTGACGTGATGATGATCTAACGGAGTTGCATTAAAGGTTGGGACTTATACCCGCTTGACTTCTCCAGAAGGAAACGTGACGTTTTCCTAGGCCGAAGTGTATGTCAGAAGAGATCAGAATTACGAAAGAAGGCGACATAGTATCAGCACTAGCCTGATGCAATAACAAGGCCTTAGCTTGTTACTTCTAGATTATGATGAAGTTTGAGGTGGCTGTACGGGATTGGATAACGTCAGTCAAGTCGAGGAGCAGAGTAAATGAAGGCCTTTGAAGTCACCAAACAAGAAACGCTGCAGCTAAAACAGCTCTAACTAAGAACTACGTACTCCGGCTCCAACTTCACAGCTAATTTCGGAGGAGCAATAGATCGTTCATTCAACGTTTAAACTGGAACGCCAACTTCCAAGACGAGGCTACCTGGCTGCAGCTTGGCCGCTCAGGAGGTAGCTCAAGCTCCTGCTGCTGCTGCACCATTTACAGTACCAGCAGCCATGGCTCCTGCTCCACTTGCTCCGCATCCACCTCGAGGTTCTGTCATTGGAGATTTCGTTGCCATGAGGGATATTAATCAACTTCACTAAATAGGTTTTGAAGACATCGACTTATTGAGGATATATACACGGCAAACTGGGAACCAAATATTCTCTCTCATAACCATTACCTACAATTCATCACATCTACCTACCACCTACGATCTCCTGAATCCAAAGAAGATGCTTATCATTATGTCAACTGAGTCAACTGTCAGAGTTGTGACTTAATTAAGCTGTTAGTGGGCTATCGGGCGAGAAACAACATGATGATTGCGAAGGATCATCTGTTTCGATCGTAAATTACCTCGGTAACAAAACATCGAACAGGGGAGAATGAAAAGGGAAAGGGCAGGAGGGTTGTCCTTTTAAGATGAAGGCGAGGGAATGTTACGACAACGACGATATAACTTGGTCTGTGGTCGGGGTTTACAATGAGAGCAGAATGGAATATGGAGAGTTGCAAGATTTCTATCTGGGCTGGACGTTGATTGGATCAATAGCTTAATGACAGTGTAAAGTAGATCCCTCTCTTTAAGAAGTACAACGTTATTGAACCCAACTGGAACATTAAAACACCAAAACATGTATTTGATCCCCGTATCTCTTTCAAATACCTTATGCCCTCAGGGCGCTAAGAGTCCGCCTTTCCCACCTTATCCAATTCCGTCCCATTCGTTAAAATTCGTTCCTAGAATGAAAACATCAGCCACTTACTTCAAAGCAATGCCCACCTCACTAAGAAGCAACCATGATAGGTGGGTACTCACCACCAACCACATAGGCATAAGATGCGAAGCCCAACGTGTCGTAGAAGCATTTGCACCCCTCCATATCTTACCCGTAGCACCATTCAAGATATCTCCTACAACCTGTTCCGCATAATCATCCGGTTTGCTAAGCTTGTAGTTCCTGGTTCCCGTCCGAAAATTCTCGAGGTGCTTTTCAACTGGTAGATATCTTGAGGTTGGTAAGAGGGCTGGTGTGCTTGAATTGGTTGAGATGTTTGTTTCGATTGAACCGGTGACGACTGTTACTACTTCAACGCTTAATGGCTCTAATTCGATCCGCAATGTTTCGTCGAATGCATGGAGGGCTGCTTTGGAAGCGTTGTAGATTGCTGAGTAAATATTAGCCTCATTCAACTTGGCTGCGGGCCTCTTTGTAGGAACTTGGATAGAACTTACTACTAAACGGAACAGGCAGAATCCCATTAATTGAGCCGATATTGACGATTGTCCCCTTCGCCTCAATCAGAAGAGGAGAGAAAAGCCTGAACCATCCTCACAACACCCCAGAAATTGACCTCGAATAGTTGTTTGGCTTCTTCGATATCGGCATCAAGTGCTGGGGTATGGATCGACTGGGCCGAGTTATTGATCAGGTAGTCCAGCTTGCCATTGGTCCGAGATTGCACCTTTTTTACGGCGGCACTTATTGAAGTTGGAGAGGTCACGTCCAGAGTTAGCAGGATGGTGTTTGGTAAGTCCTTGAGAAGGGACATCTTCGACGGGTTTCGAGCTGTTGCGAAGACTGTTAAGCCGCGTTTTTGAAATTCACGGGCAAGAGAAAAGCCAATTCCTCCAGCACTGCAACCGGTGATGAGAACTGTTTTGCCTGACATGTTTGTCTCTTGATGTGAGCAATATGAGTGAGAGAAATGAGTGGGAGAAATATATGACGAGGTGAAGAGATGGAGATGTCCTCACGAATTCAAGCATGGCCGCCACAGCCATATTTATACTTGCCTACCTTCCGCAGACCCTTTCTTCCTCAATTTCTGAAGTGGCCGTACTCTATGTGCAGGATGAGGAAAAACAACTTATCATAAGTATATATGTCCCAAATAGGTTTGGCGTGTCAGCATCATGCATGAGGCTCAGCATTCTTTCCCCGCTGTCCCGACTCCACGTCTTACTGAATTTCTGACATTCAGCAAATCGATATCTGCTTTTGTATACTTCACTAGGACTACCTTCTTGATCTTGAATTAGGTCGATCGGTCGGAGCAAAGTGTCCTGTTAGCTTGTCATGCGGACATATGGTTTTCAACTTCTTAGCCTGCAAGCATGAAGCGAAGGACGCAATTGGTTGAGGTAAGCAAGATCAGGCACCTTGTTCTTCTTGCTGAAAGGAGAATAATTTTCTTAAACGGGCGATTTGTTCATTGGAGTTTTGCAGGCCATTGACCAGGACGACTATTGGATGGGGCTGTCTAACCCAGCAGCCAGACGGAAGGTGCAGAACCGGCTGAACCAAAGAAGTCGGCGTAGTCGTCGTAAGTCATCCTCACAACCAGCCAAGTCTTATTCGGACAAGATTATGGCCAAACTAAGCAGTATCTTATCCGGCGTAGTCCTAGAATTCAAGGATTTTCTGATCGTAGGGTGATGTAAATATGCTAAGTAATAGTTTCTAGGTCGAAGACAGGCACCAGATAAATGGACGCCACTGAGATCGAAAATCGAAGATATTGCTCAGGCTCATCAAACCGCACCGCTGTCTACGGTCATAGCAGAGAGAAATGAATTTGGCGCAAACCCCGAGCCCTTCTCCCTTCCTGTTCTCAGAAAATGCGAAGTCTTACAGTTCTCTCGAGGTTATTTCCCTCTAAGTACGGATCATCTGATTCCTCTGGTCCAGTTCAACGTCTTTCGAGCGCTGTTGGCGAACATGATCACCCTCTCCATTACGAACTTGTTCTCGTGTGTGTGAAACGGACACGGCAGATTGGTTACGTATGTCAGCCCTCCCGCTTCCTGCTGCTGTACCACCATCTCTTGAGCCAACGGCACTCCAGCAGCGAGTTAAACATACACCTTATGTCGATTTATTCCCTGCACCAGGTCTACGCGACGCTCTCATTCTCGCAGAAGACTCATACGACGATTGTGAGCTTTGTTTAGATGTGTTGGGTTCAATTAGCTCACCTAGCTGCGATTGGCAGCCGGAGAATGGCAAGGATAGCCAGGAAGAGGATCATGGTCGCAAAGGTCTGGTTGTATGGGGTGAGCCGTGGCGCGTAGAGTCTTGGGAGGTTGAAGAGGGTTTCGTTAGGAAATGGGGTTGGATGCTCAAGGAAAACTGTGAGGAGTTACTTCGGTCTACGAATAGATGGAGGCAACTCAGGGGCGAGAAACCTTTGAGATGGGCTGATTGGGGTTTTGCTGCGTAAAAGTCAAAGAATTCCAGACTTTCCCTCGACCTTGTTAATTTTGACAATTCCAATCGATAATTGATTTGTCCGCTTTTCTCTGAAATTTTGAACGGTTCACGTTTCTTAATAGTCAGACTTCGTACTACTTCATATCTAGTACTGCTATTGAGTTGAACTGAAATTGTCCGTTGCTCTAGAGGCTACCATTGCTCATAGTATCTGTCCACGGATGCAAAATATCAGGAAACTCATGCCTTACTTTTCCTATCACACGATTGCAGTTGTGTTATAAGGCCCTTGACACATCATTACTAGCTCTAATTGAATTGATATAACTTATTAGATTGCGAGGAGTTATAATGAACATTGGATTGGGATTTAGCAGTCTACTTGAAGCTTTTGCTCGCTAAAGACTAGAGAGCAGGACTTGACAAGTATTCCAGATCACGGGTCTCTATTAATGCTCGAGTAACTTTTCAAGGTGATAGAGATCTATCCTATTAATATCTGGAGTCTATTCGTGTTTCAAATCTGAGCTACTTTGAGATGGGCTGATGGATGGCCAATGGGTGAGTTCTCGCCCCAATATCGCTATGACAATCACCTACGTATGAATAACTTATAATTTTATGGAATTAAGACATCGAAACAGTTGATCCAGAATAGATATAATGAATCTGTTTTTTATTGTCAATTTTGGGCTTTGTTTATTGTTCTGTTTTAAATTATGACAGACTCTGAATCATTTGTTCTTGTGGACAGTGGATATGAAACAAAGCATTATAGTATCAAGTCTTTCTCCAGAGTGTTGTTATTTCATATCTAGGATGCGGAGAAGTCATGGATTATATCAGGTGCTATGCCTGCTGGAGCAACCTTCTTCAAGAACTACAATGATTCCACTGCTCCAGAATGAAAGACACAACCGCATGCTCTTGTATTAACTGAGAAAAGCAAGTAGTCCAACATGAATTGAAGAGCTAAACTCTACATGTGAAAGGTAACTGGACAGTGGACGTCATATTTGACTTCTGTAACTTGGATCTGAAGGATAGACAATGCACTGAATGAAGTAAATGGATGAATAGTTGGTTCATAAAATTGAAACATTAATAGCAAAGAACATTCTCACAATAAGGCAATTTGGTTTCTCAAACGAAAGTCCCAAAAACCCAACCATCTGTTCGCAGCATTTCTCCAAATCATTTTATTATCCATAAACTCCACAGGCTAAAACCAGGCTATATGTTCGGAACTCACTTCTCCAGAAGTGACATTGACATAAGTCCAAATTGTGCATGTCATCTTCCCAAGACGCTATATATCAAGAGAATGTTTCAATCCATTCCTGTATGTAGCTAGCTATCTAGGCTACTCATACCAACTCCCTCCAATAGAGAACTCATCATGAGAGAACATTGCAGGAGGTAACTCTACCGGCAAGTGAGAATGATCGTAATGCATAAGATCTTCGGGGTCTTCATCCAGCCTGGACGCCTCATGAACTCCTGTGGCTCCATCCATCTCCATGGTACTAATCTGGGGGGCTGTTCCGTCGGCACCTAGATCTATATCCGACCTTGAGTCATTCCTAGATCCAAAATCATCCTCCCTTTCTTTGTCACCTCTCCATTTTGCGTTCTCTTCTGGCTCTGAATCTTCTTCTGACTCTGTATAGTCTTCTAAAGGGTAATTTTCGAGGCAGAACCCGCAGATTTCGTCTCCCCATAAGATAACCTCTCCGCAGTCGCAATATATGCGTGGTAATTTCCATTCTAAGTCGGGATATTTGTCTCTTCTGTACTCTTCGAGCATCTTTGCTAACACCATATGACCCTCCTCTCGAGCAAGTTTTACAGCACTAAAGTACTGTTCATGATAAGTTCCGTCGACTTGCGCTCCACATTCAAGTAGAAATTTAACCATATCCAAGCGACCATGCTCTGCGGCACCTTCAAGTGCTGTCCGGCCCTCGCGTTCTCCTCTGGGCGCATCAATATATGCACCAGCATCAAGAAGTAGGTGGACAATTTCGAAGTTTCCATTTGATGCTGCAAATTGTAATGGTGTTGCTCCGTACTTAACACTAGCTGCAGCATTGACATTTGCACTGTGCGCAATGAGCAATTCAACCATTTTGATGTTATTATTCTCGGCAGCTACTTGCAGAGCTGTCCTACCCCTATTTTTGGATGGTGGGGAATTTATGTCTGCTTCCGCTTCCAGCAAGCATTGTATTAGATCAAATTTCCCCTGTTTAGCTGCCCTTTGAAGTATCGTGAACTTGGTGGTCTCGGCCTCGAAATGTCCATAGTCATTTAGTTTCGCTCCATAACGGAGTAGTAGCTTTGCCACCTCCAATACGTTTTCGTGCTCAGTGTTTATCAATGCAATAGTGGAATGAGAACCATTCCCCCTAAGGCCATATATATTCCGGAACTGATATCGCGCCTTATTAACGTCGGCTCCACCATCTAGAAGGATTTGAAAGATACGAGGATCCATAGTCCAAGTAGCAGCGCAAATTGCATTGTAGTCAGTATAATGCTTCTTGAACGACGTCTGGTGTCCAGTGTCTTCTACTAGCATGCCGTTTAATTCGACCTTTGCTTCCACTAGCACTTGCACCAGTTCAATATTCTGTCTTTCAATTGCCAGAATAAGGGCAGCCCTACCATAGTCAACGTTTTCCCATGGATAAGGATTCAGGTCTAGAAGAAATCGGACTACGGTCGAATCTTCCCGGACTACTGCTGCACGTAGAGCTTTAGAATCACGCACGTCGGCGCCGCGTTGAACAAGGTCCAGCATCATGGCAAAGCTGCAAAACTCGATGCTGGCTGCAAGCGGACTCGCAGCGGGATGCTCTGGTCCTGGATTGTTGACATCGGCGCCAAGGCTAAGCAAGTACTGGACCATTTGGAAATCAGATGCTTTTAAAGCAGCGGTGAGTGCTGTTATGCCATCTGCTGTTTGAGCAGCCGGTGCGTTGATATTGGCTCCAAAGCGGATAAGATGATACACAATATCTTTGCGTTGAGCTCCAACTGCAATTTGAAGCGCTGTCTTCGATTTCGGGAAATCCTTACTAAAATAACATCCCTCATCGGCTAAGGCACCAGCCATGAGTAATTCGTTGACAACGGCGGCATTACCACCAAGGACAGCGGCTTGCACTGCAGTGTACTTTGATCTTTCTCCCTTTTGGCCATAAAGTTGATTGGAGCCAGGTGGTGCAGCGACGTCTGCATCATGTTGTAGTAGTAACTTTACCATATCTAAATTTCCTCTGAAAGATGCGTTTTGGAGCGGAGTCGCGTCTCGGAGTGGAGTCTGACTTGGAGTTCTATAGTTTGGGTTTGCACCATTATTCAGAAGAAACCTTACCATATACAAATGGTTTCGGTACGTCGCTTCCATAAGTGCTGTAACCTCATCTATGGATGCCGCATCGATGTCAGCTCTTACAGAAACCAAGTACTCAACCAGTTCAAGGCTTCCACTACACGCTGCTTGGGGAAGACAGCGACGTATCTGTCCGAGAGCATCGTAATTGCGGATAGATCGAAAAAGCTCAAGCAGCCTTTTGACCAGTTCAACATCACCACTGCCGACGACGGCCTGGAAGTAGTGGTATATTTCATTTTCGGTATCGAAGCCAGGAATGAGTTGGTCGTGCTCAAGCAATAGCTTCACTAACTGGAAATCGGCATGTTCATCACCCCACGTTAGCCAGGAGTCTCTAAAGGTGTCCGGATCTGGTAGGTTGGGGAACACGGCATTATGTTCCAAAAGTAGCCTCAAAGCGTCGATATTGTTCGTATCTATAGCCAAGGGAAGACAGTGCCAGTCTGGATGGTTCACATTCGCTCCATTGTGAAGTAGTATTTTAGCTAGAGCAATGTCACCCGTTTCAATTGACTCAGCGAGTGATGCTGGGTCGGCAGCGCAGTCAGCACCCTTTTCAAGAAGAAAATATACTAGTTCAGTATGCTCTCCTCTTATACAACGACATAGGAGAGATTCGCCCCTAAATTTTCCATCGGGATTTGCTCCGGCCTCGAGCAGAAGCTTTGATAGCACCTTATCGCCAGCATCGATTGCAAAGGGTAGAAGTTTTTCCGCCATGGCCAGAATGGTGTAGTCTTTTTGCTCCAAAAGGCGCTTCAAAAATTCGAAGTTACTTGGAATCTGGCACAATTCTAATATCCTTTCACTGATCTCTCTGGCATCTATATTGTTGGATAACATGTAGACTGCCAACTTGAGAACCTCTAAAGGATCCGGTCTCCGGGCTAATCCAAATGCGCAATCCACATCAATGCCGGGCTGGTTGTCCTGAATCATCGGGATGAGTGCGCGAATAGCCCTGGATCGACTTTTCCCTCCGTCATTGTCCTTACTGGCGATGACTGTCTCTGTATCGCTTCTGAACACAGGACTTAGAGAAGAAAGGATGTCGTTCTGCAAAGAAGTGCCCCAAAGAACAACGTTACCATGCACTATTCACTTCGTTAGAAATAACACTTAGCCTAGCTACGCAAAGGAACATGACTGACCATGCTGTTTGAAATATTGAGCAAAGCGATTCCACGGCAGATTTACAGAAGGGAGGAACCACCCATCGACGGCTGGAGGAGTTAAGGCAGTAATACAGGCTGGACTACCTGGAGTTTGAGGGCCTAGTTGGAAATTAGAACATATGCTAGAAACGCACCAGGGATACAACCCGCAATCTGCCAATTACCTTTAACACGATCCAAGGTGGTTTGAAACTCGTGACGAGCTGCTCTCTTCTGAATGTTGTCCTTGTCGATCTTGGCCACGATACCAAGGAGACATATATCGGATCTCTTTCCTTGGGCATCCCTCTTCGCGATTCGATAATTGACAGACTTCAATTCTTTAGATTTGAAATTCTTGCGAAACTTCCACTTCCGAAAGATGCCTTCATATTGTGAAGAGCTGTAGATATCGTTAGCCTGAACTCTAGGTGATCGGTGGTCTATCTTTTCACGGACGTTCGATCAAAGTTATGTTTGGTGGCCATAATTCTTATGACATCTTGAAGGGTTCTGTTGTCGTTTATATAGAGATCTTCAATGGCGACTCTATGTTGTTCCCAGAGTGCGTTCTGGGCTCTTCTGCCCTTGACATTGGAGGTAGAAGACATGTCGGTGGATAAAGGCTGAGATGCAAAGATGCTGTAGGTTCAACTTCTCGAGAGAATGAAGCACAAGGATTTGGCTTAGAACAGCCAGAAAGTGTATGGGAAAGATACAGGTGTATATGAAAGATACGGGTACTGTTCCCAACTTATATATATTCAAAGAAGGTCTGACGCACACCCTTCATGTTGGACTGTGTCCGACTACTTCAGTGGCTTATGCAAGGCTGAATCCGAGACTTTGATAGCACGTCCTGTGATTGACCGAAAGCAAAACCTGCATTTCGTTCGTTCCGTCCTACTGTGGCCAAGACAAGGCTATCGAGTACGAAGCAAGTCTTTTAGCTTGTTCAACACCAGGATTAATCTTCCTGATCTTCCTGGTCTTCCATGCTTGGTTCGTGGCTTCTAGAATTTTGTAGCTCCTCGATTGGTGGATCTCAAAACCTGCATTACTCTGTCACATGCTGTCAGGTCCAGATCTACAGAATCTCAGGTACCACCGCCGGTGGAGGCGAAAGCTCGAAGTGATGTCGCTCCTAAACTGCCACAGCACTCGAGAGGATCCGTATTGCGTCGCCTGGAAAGCACATGGCCTATGGTGGTTGGTAGTTGACAAAATCTGTCTTTCTCTAGTCGCGCCCTGTCACATTATCCAGCGTCTCAAGACTCCGTGTTTCTATATGCCAGCCATGTTCTTGCTCGTAATCCGCGTGGCTGCTCAGCATTTGGCAAGGCTGCCAATAGTATGTGCTCTGGGAAAGACGGTGTCGATGATTGGTTGTTGGCGAAGTCTGCATTTCTCTGTCACATACCATTGGCTGCTCACGAAATCTGTCTTCCGTGAGCTTGAACCGATAATCCGCAGCACCGTTCGAGAGTCTGAGCCCCAGCAATACTGTGTTCATAGGTTCGCTTCAAAATCTGTCTTTTTGAGGAGGGCATCTGGAGATGTTGAAGCTGGGCTTGGCCCTTTACATCATGAATTTAGTTCTTCGAAGATTGATTGCAATACTTCTTTCTCCACATGCAGAACACCCTGTATAGATAGTTCAAATGTTCCACATTCTGGTAGCCATGCTTGTATTCAAGATATCTACTTTCTTGACAAAAACAGGTTCAGCAATGGCTTTGTCGACTGAAGCTCTGATTGCCATCATCACTTTGATAGTCACCGGCCCACCAACGTTATTGTCTCTCTTCCAATTCCATCGACGGCGAACAAGTCGATCCTCACATCAAGAACTTTCAAGACAATGTTCGAGGTCTCGAGAGGCGGCACCGCAACAATTGAACCTACCTGGTCTGGCAAGTCCATCTCAGCCTCATCGGAACAACTTTCAGACCTTGAGCTTGCGGTCTAGGACCATTACTCGGACTACAGTCGAGACTTACATTGATCTGGAAGCTAATCTAAGCTTCATAGAGGCTGTAAGAGGTGAGTAGACTCGTCCAGCTTGTGCCTTTCGCTTCTAAGTCCTGTGGTATGTGCTTGAACACGTTGCTGACTAAGGTTTTGGAAAGTATACGAGCAGCACCAGCCAAATGAGCAATACATACAACGCTCTTGAGCGGTTCTTTCCAGCGAAGTGAGATTATCGTCGGTGAAATATTTTCTATTTCTAGTTGTGCTGTTGGTCTACGCAGTGCTTGAGTGGTATCATAGCGAGCCGCTGCTGCTGCACTGCTGCAGTTTTTCCTGGTTAACGACGAAACGCGGCGATGGCGACAAAGTCAATAATCAAACTCCTCCGAATATCTCAACAAGTCGACATTGCGGCGAGTTATTTGTGTGTCGTTTCTATGTTTGAATAGCTAGAGTGCTTACCATGCTGAATATGATGTTGTCGTCTTGGAGTTATGTTGGGCATAGAGTAGATGAGACACGGGAGTTCGAGTCCAGGATGAACGTTGCTGTCACATAGAATCGTCATATTGTCATTGCTGTCTGTTGTTGCTATTACTCTGTATTCTTAAGATTCGAAAACAAGAAAACACGGAAACAAGACTGAGGTTGAATCAAGCATGACGCTAGGAGTGTGCCAAAATAGGTGGCTCTCGTACCTCGTAACGGCCTGAGATGCGCTTAGTCAAAATGTCACGCCTGTCAACGCCTGTCAACGGAAATTGCAACTTCATGGATTCCCCAAATCGGATCCCAGCAGCATCCCCCCCTTTTTTTGCCCATCATCATCTAAAGTCCCCTCCTTCACACTCTCTTTCTCTTACTTCGTACTGTCTCACCACAAGGGATCTCGATCAAGCAATCGATATGTCGTCGTTCTTTTCCCTTGAAATTACCAGCTCTGTCTGATCAGTCGTTAAACCTGCTGTTAAGCATCATCATCATATATAATCGCGGCCCTCTAGCTCAGCCACTCAGTCCTTCCCGTCACGGTATACCAGAAAAACTTCGATCCGGTTATTCCGATGCTTTAAATTGTGGGTTGGTAATGGACGCGTACGTATGTATACACGAGGTAAGGCTGATAAGTATACAGAACTGTAGTCCCTCCTTGGTATTTTTCTCTTCACTTCGCGCCCTACCATTCGACGCCTCGAACCCTTCCAGTCCTTACAGAATTACATTACTTCGATTCTCTACAACGGCAGCCATAGGCCGGAGCCCATGCAAGGATAACACCATCTCGTGCCTCGACCCCTCAATCTCAAGAGTCGAAGCACAGCAAAGAAATATAAATAAGATTTAAACGGTCGAGAATTGGTCAAAGGGATGGGTGCTTGTATATCTTGCGCTTTGGGCGATGCTCCCCATAAACCGGGTTATGGGTATGGCGGGGACATCATAAAGCAACAATACGCACAGCAAAATGCCTTACAACAATTCGATGCATCGCAGGTAGGAACGGCGGGACAAGGAGCTGGGCAAGACGGAGCTTTAGATGCACTGGAAGGCAAACCTCCTATTGCTGCTGGAGGTCCTGCTGCTACTGGAGCACCACCTGGAAATCCACAGCAGACAAATGCAGCTTCGAATATCCCAACAACAGCATCATTTCCAACCTCACCCCCACACAACAGACAAGATCTCAACCGCAAAGTCCCCCACGACCCGTAGGCCCTCAACAACCCACGCCAGTTTATGCTCCTCAGGCACAACGCGTCCCTGCAGTCGCAACCTTTGAGATGGCTTCAGAGGCTGATGTGCCGATGACTCCGGGTCCAATACCACGGAAGCCTCTAGATGGTAACAGGTCACCTCCAGGACAGCAAATGACCCCACCGATGAACCATGGCATGAACTCTCCTCCAAGAGCTTTTGATCCATACAATCAACCAATGCCACCACAGGGTGGTTTCCTGAACCAAAACCGAGCAAGTGCAGCATTGTCAATTATCAGCACGTATGATGAGAATCCAATGGCTGCCAGAGGTGGAATTGGAGGAAGAGGAGGGATGCCGGGTGGTGGCAGAGGAAGAGGTGGAATGGCACCAGACAGTAGGGGAAGAGGAGGTATGCCACCAGGAAATGGAGGAAGAGGTGGACCACTGCAACAAGGCTTTGGTGGACCTCCCCCATTCGCTCAGGATCAACGACCTAGCTCTCGCCAAGGTGGTAGAGGTGGATCACTCTCAAACCGAGGGAGTCCTCCAAATAGCAGAGGTGGGTATGGACAAGGTGGTGGATCTGGAGGACGATCGCCAAGAAGTCCACCTCCTCAAGGTCAAGGCTATGGTCCTCCTCCGTTTGCACAAGAACAGCGTCCTAGTTCAAGGCAAGGAGGAGGCGGTCGTCCACCACTGGGCCCAGGATACGGAGGTCCACCACCATTCGCACAGGAACAACGTCCAAGTTCGAGGCAAGGTGGAAGGGGCGGACCACCAGGACCTGGATATGGAGGACCACCGCCATTTGCACAGGATCAGCGACCTTCTTCTCGACAGGGAGGCGGAAGATCACCTCCATTCCAACCAGGCTACGGGGCACTACCTCCATTTGCGCAAGATAATCGTCCTAGTTCTCGACAAGGTGGTGGGAGAGTACCTCCACAACAATACCCTCCACAAGGTCAGGGATACGGTGCTCCACCTCCATTCGCTCAAGATCAACGCCCGTCATCACGACAAGGAGGAGGAAGAGGCCCACCACCGCAGCAGCAGCCAATGCAATATCCACCCCAGCAAAGAGGCCCTCCATCACAGCGAGGAGGTTTAGGGGGTCCAGGTCCAACACCTCAAGAACAAAGAAATAACCTCCTCAGCATGTAAGAGGATTTGCCAGACACGAGCCAACGACTTGAAGCTTGAGTATCCATACGCTGAACCAGTACCTAGAAAGCGATGATTTTGTTTTGTTATGCGTTGAAGAAAAAGCCTGCAGAAAATAACAAAAGAAAAATTAATGTGTATAAGATGAATGCCACGAAAGGAGTATAGTGCACTACGTAAATATATACACGGGCTGGCGTTGTGCGTTTGTTTGTAAAACTAGGTAAATTACTGGTGTGGCGGGCGTACATATGGGGCTTGAAACTTGAATGAAATGAATAATAATTTCTTGATGCTGCATCTTGTTATTTGTTGTTTGGTTGATTGAGTGCATAAACAAACGAACAAGTGAGTGAGCAAGTGAGTGAAATTAATCAAAATCGAAACCAAAACCGAAAAGGGGTATCGTTGTCGTTAGATGAAGCTCTTCTCATTCTCGCACTCGCTTGTCTAGTTCTTGTTCTATTCCTGTATTGATATAGTTATATATACATATATATATACACTAATCCAGTAGACCGGAGCACAACCGTGAAGTTTGAAAGGTCCCTTTGTATATCGTTTTGTTCAGTTATATTCAAACAGGGTAAGGTAGCGTACTTGTACTATGTCTATAGAGTACCCATACCTACCTTAAGAGGTACCTACCTACCTGCTTCATAGAAAAGGTCTTCCCTTGGCCGGCAACTTACCTAGCTATACAATGAGACGTAGTGATAAGGGATACTCTGAAGGATTTATAAAGACAAATATTCACATGAAGACATATTCGCCCCAAAACCAATCCCTGTCACATAGAATGATAAACAAAGACTATCATTATCAGTGCATATATCTCAATTAAACATCTCTGTCCCAAAGGGTTTCAAAATCCAAGATCGCTATACCGAAGATCCCATTATATGGCATACATTCAAAACCCAAGACCAAATTGATCATTGCTTCGTTAAGTTGTGTTTGTGCGCCAGAGAAACAACAAACCATAAGCCAAGCAATGCTTTCAATCACAAAAACTCGTAGACTATCGTATACTCTTTTCCCGTTCCTTTCCTTCCCAATGCCGAACTGCTAATTACCTAACGCTAAATCTAACAGTGGTATATAAGATAAACCTAAAAGCTCATGACTTCCTGCTTCGTAAAAAACACGCTCTCAATAGCGTCACGAACCTCGAACTCCTCGAGGACAGCGCCGAAACTATTATCATCAGCAGCTAATCACCAGATAAATATTGATCAAAACAACTTACCCATAACATCTAACTTTCCCCTTAAGATCATCACAGATCTTTTGGAAGTCCGCCACAGTCAACTCGTTAAATCTCTCTTGGCCGAGAATCATTCCCCACGCCATTACTGGCGTAATCTCCCCATCAAGATTCAAGCTCTTTGTTAGATCTAGTAGATTGGCAAGGGCGCTTTTTGATAGATCCCAAGTCTTAGCCGTCTGGCCATGAGCGTCAGGTGCGCACCCATGATGTGTATGCCCAAATGGCATGTCGGGGTCGGGCTCATTCATAAAGGTGTTGGCGTTCGGAGGACAGGTTGCCATCAGGGCATGCCCACAAGGCTCGCCTTCGGGCTCCGAGGCGCGTTCGACGAGGAATTGCATGTGGTCCATACATGGTCTTTCGAGCCTATATGCCGCAATTCCTCGTTAGTGATCTCTACTGCGGGGGAGGCGACACATAGGCTCGAGACCCGTCGCCACGTTGATGATTGTGGGAGTTGGAGTTGGGGCCGCACGTTAAGACGAAGTCTATCCCTGCCTGATCATAATCAATCCCCGGTTGGAATCGTTGAGCTACGTTGCGCCCACCCTCAACGCTCGAGTAGACAGGTCCTTGCGGTGGAGGTGTGAACCCTGCTGAGCCTGGTCCGTAGGAGCCTGATATGCTCCCACTTGAAGCATAGGCCGTGCTTCCATTGCGTTGAGCTGTATGGTATTCATCAACGCCGCCCGTCCCTGTCCAAGGAATGCCATGCTGGGCAAGTAAGGCCTTCAGCTGTCTGTTTTCGTCCGCCAACGTCTCCTTGTCTTGGTCTACTCTGCTGAAATTTTCCTTGAGTCTCAAGACTTCTTCCTCGAGGGCCTTGATATATTGTTCTTTCCGTTCTCGGTGGGTACTGGTGGACATTGTCAGAATCGTTGTCTCAAGCATTGGGGAGGTGTCTCCTACCGTTGTGCCTGGCGATTGAGTTCCTGCCTTCTAGTGAGAGCAGGTTTCGCATCTGGCTTCGGCCCTCTCTTCTTTGGCGGTTGTCCATCGACTATACACAAGGATTAGAACCTAGTATGGGTGGCTTGAAGTGCAGGATCTGCTACCTCTGGTTGTTTTTTTCTCGGTGAGGGTTTTGAGGAAACCCAGACTCATTGAGAGTGGACTCCTTGAAGCATCATTATCCGACTGGCCACTGCCATATCCACTTCCCGACTTGTTCGTGTACTGTTCGACTGGGGATAACGACGCCATTGCGGCACGATGGTATGGCGATGATGAGATGGTATGGCGATGAAGCCGTGCTCGAGCCGGCGTGCGACACAGGCGAAGCGTAAAAGACTTCTGCTCGATCCGCATTAGCCATGTCCATTGCTGAAGTTGTTCGCTGTCTAAGCGTCTGGGGATTGATGTGATGGGGGCACGATCACACCGCTGGCAGGACTTGAATGGCTTCTTGTATGTGAACTAGATGAGGGACCTGCATTTTCTGCATAACTTACTTGGTGATAAAGTATATGATAGGATAGGCCAATGATGGATAGCTGTGACGTTGGCTGATTTATTGGTAGGATGAGTCGTCGGTGGGGGGGCGCTGTCTGAGTATTTGGAATTGCTCGAAGGCGACAGTACGGAGTGCGGCTGCCACGGTCGATCCTTCTTGATTGCCACAAGGGTGTTGTGATGGTTGCGGGGACGAGATGATCGAGTTGGGGCTAGCTGGAGTCGGCAATCGTCGTACCGTAACTCAATCTGGACCTCTGGACCTCTGAACTGCTGAGAATTGGGCGCAAGAAATGAATGGATATATGTGAAGGATTGGATCAATGAGTGATGGGGTTGGGGAAGAAGGGAAGTTGTTCAGAATTGGGAGATGGATGGCTGTAATGGCGTGGAGGCTTGGGGCCGATGACTTGCAGCAAATCAAACGTGCAGTTCGCAGACGCTGGATTCAGACTCGGTCGACCGACGGGGTGGCAGAGTGAGGCAGAGGTAGGTGGACAGGTCAAATCGGCATCCCCTTACTTTGCAGTAGTCGGGAGGGCGTTTGGGAAGAACATATGCAGGAATGGAGAAGCGATGTGGAAAAAGCAAACAATAACTGGGCTTCAATGGTCAGCAGCTAGGCAGTGCAAGTCGAGCCGGAGGGGACGGTTGACTGAAGGATCAGATGCGGAGGGTGTATGAAGCTACTAAGTGTCCTAAGCAAGAATCTGACTTTTGCCCGTTGGGACTTTGGAAGCCATTTGAAGCCATTTCAAGCTGTCACGGCTGTTGTTACTCCCTACCCTTCTCGTTCCCGATCATTGCAGCATTAGACCATGGCGTTTCAAGACCTCCTTGTACTCCCCCAGCATCTCTTTTCGTCCGGCCCATACCACAACGGACACGGACTCGGCAAAGGAGCTCTACTCTGCTGCTCTGCAGCTTCTACGCCTGGCCTGGGCAGTAGTAGCCCCCTTCACTTTTCGTCAGTAAGTAGTCGTGGTAGTAGTGGACCCCAAGGCCCTTCCAGATTCCCTTCCCTGCCCTCGATTTTCTAACGGCCAACCACCCGCAACCAAGCCCTGAAGTTTATTGTGCCCTGGCAGTAGTCCTGTAGAACAACCTGGATCAGAGATGGGGCCACCATAGAGCCGCAATCAAAATCGATCACGGTGATGATGTACATTTCGTACCTGACAGGCATTGGTGGACCTTTTGTACCTCTCGTATTCTTATTACCGACACACCTGTCAATAATACAGAAGCACGATTCACGAGGCAATTTTCACTACTATCCAACTCTAAATGCTCCAAGAGACGGGTAATCGTATGATTGAAACGTCATAATAGATTGCAATTGAACTCTGAAAGAGCTCCTTATTAACTTTGGACCGACGATTTTTGACGGATTTGCACAAGCATAAGTACAGTAGATATATTTCAAGTGATTTCGTACAGGACAAAAGGTTGCGGGCATAGATGCCCAAACCTGGGCTGGTGGCCATGTCAGCCTCATCGACAAGCCCGACCTCGTTTCGTGTTTCGTTTCGTTTCCAGAGAACTTGCAAGCTCCAAAAGTCCGACGAACCTGAAGCAGCTCCCCGTTTTGGTGGGGGGGAAAGCTGAGCAGAGTTCAAAAATCAAGGCCCATCAATTATTGCGGGTTTGTAGTGTCGCAAGGGCCCTGTACTGGTGTGGTAATCCAGTAATCCACGCTCACATGTCGTGACCTCCACTAACCAGCATCGTGAGAAGAGGCTTGTTTGGGCCTCTCCACATTGACCACTTCTGCCAATTGGCCTCTTCAGCGACGTCTCTTCGTCTTCTCCTCTTCCAAATCATAGTACGAGAGGACACAGGATCGACTCCAAAATGGCTCAAGACGGAAACATCTTTACCAATATCCGCGGCGTACTGATTGTGCTACCATGGGTCCTCTATCTACTCTTGATGGATTTGGTCCTGAACGCCATGCTGCCAATCAGCTACTTTGCTCCTGACACCGTGTACAATCTCTCCCTCTCTCGTCGCAGCAAGCAACTGGTGGTGGATCCAGCAAATCTTCGAGACCTTCAACGGTGGTAAGATAACTTCCTCCGGCGATGAATTGCCCGCGGGCGAGAGCGCCATTGTCATTGCCAATCATGTCTCCTGGACGGATTTCTATATGATCCAGGCGCTGGCGATCAAGGCGGGCATGTTGGGCAGATGCAGATGGTTTGCAAAAATTGAATTGCGATGGGTGCCCTTGTTGGGCTGGGGAATTTGGGCCATGGGGATGCCGATGGTCAGTCGAAAGTGGACAAAGGATAAGAAGGAGTTAGATCGTGTGTTTGCTGGTGTTACCGAGAGGAGATGGCCTACTTGTAAGAATGACGAGGTACTCACTCTTCTGTGAATTATGCTAATCAATATCAAGGGCTCATTTCTTTCAGCGAAGCAACTCGATACACTCCCAAGAAAGCCGAAGAAACGAAAATCTGGTGCAAACAGAACTCGCGCCCGCTCCCTCAACACCTTCTATACCCACGCTCGAAGGGTTTCATTACGACTGTCCAACATCTGCGCAAGGCAAAACACGTCAAAGCGGTCTACGATATGACAATTGCTTATTCGCACAAAAATAAATTCCTCGAAGCACCTACCATATGGGATTCTTTGAGTCTGCCAGGCTTGAGTGGGAGCAAGGGTTATAAATTCCATGTTCATGTCCAGCGGTTCGCACTTGTCGATTTACCAAAGACAGACGAAGAATTAGCGAAGTGGTTAGAAACCAGATGGGTCGAGAAGGGTCAATATCTCGAGGGTAAGAGGGAGGAATGGGCCAGGGATCCGGTGCAAGTCAAAATCGATCCCAGCCATGAATCCATGAAGATGAAGATATAACTCACGCCGTTGTCGGTTTTAACCACAGCTTCCCATAAGCGCATGCCAGGATCACAGTACTAAAGTCAGCACTCTATAATTACGCTTTCTATGCTTGAGCCAAAGAATCGGCTTTGTCCCTTTTCTCGACTACCTATTGATACCCCAAATCAGTTGGCTCATCCCTTTCTACGAACTGTTACAAAATGAACAAAGCATTCAAGACTACTCTCCAAACGCATATCAGTGATTCAGATATTAAACGTCAACATCTTTTAAAATGTATGCTGATTGAAGACGAACCTTTGTTTTATCCCCTCTATTAGAATTCTTGACCGAAGACGTTGAGTACCCCAGATATCGAGCTGGTTCATGTAATTTGAACACCCAGAGCTAGAGAATCTGAAGGTATTCCATTTCATGATCCAGTTCTAGTGTATGATCCCATGAGTACACATTTACGGCTACATTCATTGAGCTTCTCCTGGGACTCCACTAAACCGCAACATTCAGATTCCAAATTCAGGTCCAGCTTCACACTACGCGCGGATTTCAATACCTGGAGGCTTGTATCAGATACCAAGTCGTACCATTCGTCATCCCAGAGCCCAAGCCCATAACCTTAAAATGCCATCTGGAGCCTACCGTCTTTCAATCGATACCTCTCCTTACGACCGTACCACTACCCATCGACCATCTTTGACGCCGTATCTTAACCTTCCATCCCCGATGTCATCGTCGCTCAACAGTCTCACACCTTACAACGCATTCGCACCCCTCTCTCCACTCTCTCCGAAAACCAGCTTTATCCCAGCGGTCACATGGTGGAGAAACTCAAAGCCCATATGGAAGTCTTCCAAAGCGTCAACCAGCTCAACCACAAAGGACTTATCGCCACCAATGTCACCCACATCCCCAGCCGTCTCACTCTGATCGGAGATCATCTGAGACTTTGTGCATGAAGCTTTTTGATATTGAGGAGTCTTCACCTGGCCAGGGATTATTAGAACAGGATGTCGAAACTTGTTTATCTAAGTCTCGGGCAATGAGAGAAAGGAGGAAGAGGCTTATTTGGCTATTGCAGATTTGGGGATTGTTTTCTCTGGGGATCTTTTTAATTGGGCTTATTGTGCTCTGTGTTGCATCTGGTGGGAAAAGAAGCGGTCCTATTAGTGGACAGAAGAATAGTAAGGAGGGAGTAATGGGAGAATGGCCTACTTCAAAAGTGTAAGGATTTCGAAGCTTAGGTTCAGGGGGCTCCCAGAGCCGTACTCTGAGTGGTTGGCTGTTGTGTTTTATTGGTTTCTAAGACAAGTCTAGTTGTTTATATGAAGGTACAGGTGTTTGAGAATTGAAGAACAAATGAAGACTTTTTAGATATAGGTTGCTTCGGCTTTGAGAATAGAGATGTCTGTTCATATATCATTGTGAACAATGCTTGAATGGCTTCTTAAGTCCATCCGTGAGAAGCATTGACGAGTTTCGACAGCCTTCTTCAAATTGGTAAATATAGGTTCAGAGTTGAGTTGTTCACTCTCTTCCTCCATTGTCACTATGCAGTCTTTGGTGGAAAGATAGGTTGAAATTGGTCATCGACATAAAAGTCGGACTAAGAAGTTGATCAATCTAGCAGTCTTAGTCGATATGTCTCCGCTCTCCGCCCCGTTGCCCACCCCGCCGTCCGCCCGGTTCACGTGTTGACGAAATCTTGGCAGCCCCACTAAGAATGCCTCTTTCCACAATCGCGAATATTTGCGACGTCGAGATTGAAGATTGTTGCCCTGATTGCCCCAAACCCAAACAACACACTTTCGCCAGATCAACAACATAGTTCTTAATCATGGCGCCTGCTTCTATCTCAGATATCATTGCGGCCCTTCCCTCAGAGGACGGATGGGGACCTCCAACATCCACCGAGACGACATTAAATGGTGTTCCATACGCTCCATACTCAAAAGGCGACAAGCTTGGTCGCATGGCAGACTGGACCGCAGAGGGCAAGGATGGAAGAGATGGTAGAGGCGGTAGGCAACAATACAACCGTAACTACAGAGGTCTGATCTCATGCCTTTTGTCTATATGCCATTTATTTTATGATACTTAGAAGTCCTATGGAGAGGGCAATTGCTAATTTATTGACCGAACAGATCAGCAAGTTTACGGTGCCGGTACTTCCTCTCTTTTTCGCTGTCCAAGTTGCTGAAGACGAGTCATCTTTCTCCGTTGTCATCAGCAATACTCGCGACTCAGTCAAGACTCGTTTTGGACGTGGAGGCGCTTTCAGAGGCCGTGGAGCACAGGCTGGACGAGGTTTCGACTCGAGAGGCCGTGGACGTGGGCAGTTCCAGAGAGTTGGGGGACGAGGAGGTCAGCAGGGTTACAACAACTATGACAGCCGTGGAGGACGTGGTGGTGCGCGAGGTGGACGACGATTCGGCTGGAAGGACTACGACAAGCCACAGCGCAACCGTGATGCTTCTGTCAACATCAAGCCTGACTGGAAGATGCTGGAGGAGATTGATTTCAACCGCCTGGCTAAGCTTAATCTGGATACGGACGATGGAGAGGATATTGATAGTTATGGTTTCCTATACTACTACTACGACCGCGCATTCGACAAGGCCCCTGTTAAGAGCGCCGAGCGGAAACTGAATGTTGTTGACCGTGCTGCATACAACGTCACTACCTCCTCCGATCCAGTCATTCAAGAACTTGCTGAAAAGGATGAGGCCACCATCTTTGCCACAGACAGTATTCTTTCCATGCTGATGTGCTCTCCTCGATCAGTCTACCCCTGGGATATTGTTATTGTCCGACAAGGAAACAAAGTCTTCCTTGACAAGAGAGATAATGCCACTCTTGACATGGTTACTGTCAATGAGAACGCAGCAGATGCACCTATGGATGCATCAGAAGGAAGCAAAGATGCGATCAACCAGCCGTCCGCTCTTGCCGAGGAAGCAACATACATTAACCACAACTTCGCCAACCAGACAATGCTTGAGAATGACAGGTACAACGACCTAGAAGGGCTTGTGGGTGGTAGGATAGAGGGGCCGTATGATATGCCTTGCACCCGAAGCATATCTTATTACTCCACAATATCTTAACCTTGCCCAAGCTTATAGATTGATCAATGCTAACAATGTGAATAGTCAAAAAGTTGAGATGGCTCACGAGAACCCCTTCTACAATCCTTCAGAGGAGACCGAGCCAGCAGCTTCGAAAGCATACAAATATCGCCGTTTCGATCTCTCACTCAATGATGATGAGATCCAGTTCATCTTATTGTCCGTACTGAGCTTGATGCTGTGCAGAAGAATGCCATCAGTGGCGAGGACCAGTACATCACTGTCAAAGCACTAAACGAATTCGACCACAAGGCCCAAGGAAGTGGGGGAGCTCTTGATTGGAGAACGAAGCTAGTCAGTCAGCGTGGTGCTGTAGTTGCTACCGAGATGAAGAACAACTCTTGCAAGCTTGCTCGATGGACTGTTCAGAGTATCATGGCCAAGGCTGATGTTATGAAGCTCGGGTATGTTCTAACGCGTCTTTCTAGATAAGCAATACTAACCCGGGCTCACAGATTTGTCTCTCGTGCAAACCCAAAGACAAACGACAAGCATGTCATCCTTGGTGTTGTCGGCTGGAAGCCTCGCGACTTTGCTCAGCAGATGAACCTTTCCCTCTCGAATGGATGGGGTATCGTCCGCACTATCGCTGATATGTGCTTGAAGCGTGAGGAAGGTAAGTACGTGTTGGTGAAGGATCCCAACAAGCAGATTCTTCGTCTATACGAGGTCCCTGCTGGTAGCTTTGAGGAAGAGGAGATGGGAGAGCAGATTGTAGAAGAAAATGAGGACGATGAGTAAATTCTTGGAGACTCGGGAAAAATAGGGTCGGGGTTGTAAGAAGGCGTTTACTTTATGCATTAATGAGTGCATCATATAGGCCCAGCGCAGCGATTGAGTATGAAAAGTCTATCTGACTTTGTATGGTCCCAAAGTTCATATATCCTGTGCATCTGCCAAAGTGAAGTAATATATGACTCCTATCTTCGCGCCACCAAAATAAGCGAAAATCTAGCTTACCCCACCCAAAATAGCCAAATACCATTCCTCCAAAGCTCATCCTCGCCTGCCCAAATCCTACAAAAAAAAATCCAAAAAGAAAAAAAGAATGGAGAAATTACTCCAGGTGAGGGTCGAACTCACGACTGTACACAGAATTAGTAAACTTTCTTATAGGGGAAAGTTCAGTGACGATTGCGTAGTGATAGACGTACCTTTCGCATTTCATCATATTAAACAGGTTACCCCGTAGAATATAAGAACGACACGCTAACCACTGCGTCACTGGAGTGTTTTGAATTCTTGTGTGTTTGTTTGGTTTGTTTGAAGAAAAGCTTTTTATTTCAATTTATCAAGGGACAATGAGCGTGGTGGGGTTTGGTTCGCTTAGCGAGGTTTGTGTTTGATGATTGGCTGGGTGGTGGGGTACGTAGGTAGGGGTGGGGGACCAGAGGAATTTACTTGAATGCCTTTGGGGATTTTGATTTGGTAGAGGGAGTATTGGTGTTATTATGATTACTGTTGATTGATTTATACAAGGGGTTTTCTTGTATTTTTTGGACTCAGGAAAGGTAGAAGTACATAAGTAGATAGGTACGTACCTTCCGTACAGCAAGTAGGTACAAGTAATTTTAGACATAATTAAATTTGAATACAGCTTGTCAGATATGTGTCAAAGCATTTAGTATTCATTGTAATGTTACCATTCCATCTACCTTCATATCTATTCATAATCTCTATCCTGTCCCCTTCATCGTTATGAGATTCTCATATATAGTATCTACCAAACCTACATCTTCAATTCTTCAAAAGCCATCGAAATCCTTAACCGCCTCCCATAATTCCTTGTCTACTGAATCTAATTCAGACATATCTATCTCTGCTTGTGTCTCAAACGGTAACTGGTCTACACCACAGATCGTTCCTGGAATTGGAAGTTCGCCTGTCTGGAAGTACTTCCGTACGTGGCTTGCTGTGCAGAGGGATGGCCCTGAGATACTGCAGTGGCCTTGGGATGTTTGTTCTAGTGCTACGGAGCCGGGGAAGGAGGCTTCCATTTTATGTGCGCTAGATATCATCATGTCAATATACTTCCAATAAATGATGTAGAAGGAAAAGAAGAAGAAACAGAAACTCACTTAATCATAGGACAAACATGATCCCCACTAGTCCCAATCCACAAAACCGGATGACTAGTAACAACATCCCTAAAAAAGCCTCCATACCTCCACTTAGGTCTAACCCTCCACCCCACACACTGCATCCTCAACTCAGCCCAGATATCACCAAACAACTGACTCTGACCCCTCAAAACCCTAAGCGTACTATTCTTAAACTCCTCAACGCTTACTCCATCAACAGGTAACCCATCAGAACACCAGACACTACTGCTCATCTCCGGATCCTCGCCTAACTTCGGTCCTTGACATTCTGCCGAGTACGCCTCTTCGCATTTCGTTGCGCATGTAGATCCCTCTCCGGTTTCTTGTGGTGATCCTTGGTTTTGGATTATTGTGGAGAGGGATGTTCCGTTCTTGTTTTGGAGGTCGTGCAGGATTTGTGCGAGCATTGGCCAGGATTTTAGGGGTGAGTAGAGTGTGCTACGCGTGTAGATTAGGAGGTTGGAGGAGGTTACTATGTCCGGTCCTGTGAAGGGTGTGTTGGTTGTTGTGTACACTGGTATTGGATTTTCTTTTAGGGTGCTGAGAAGTTCGTCGAATTTTTTGGCGGAGGGAACTTGCTGTTTCTGTTTCTGATGAGGAAAAGGGACATTTTGTTGGACCGGCGAGGGAGCAGTAGTGGAAGAATTTGGTGAAGACCTTGCTCGATTGTCAATTGTAATCATTTTGTAATGGATAGAGGGGGGAGCTTACATCTTCGGCATCGTTGAGGTTCATTTTGAATTCTGCGGTGTAGTAGTCTTCGGAATCTACTACCCCGTCGAGAATCACTCGTCCTACACGCTGCGGTTGCATTGCTGCAAATGTAGCACCGAGAACGGTTCCGTAGGAAAAGCCCCAGTAAAGTAATTTCTCCTCACCCCTCTTCCATTTCGTCCTCTCAATAATCTCCTCTCTCTTAGCATCAAAAGTCGGAGTCTTCAAAACATCCTGCGTCCTACTCTGCCAAAATCTCCTAGAAGCTCCAGCCTCCAACCTACCTCCACTTACCTCCCTCTCCGAATCAAGAATCCTCAAAGCCTCACTCTCCCTCCACTCCCCAAGCGCCTCAATAATAGAAACCATATCCCCAACAACAGGCGCAGTATTAACATGTTCCAAAAGATTATCCTCCCCCTCATCATCCTGCGCCACCAAATTCATCCTCTGAACACAACTCTCCGTAACAGCCAGATACCTAGCCCATTTCGTTGCAAACGCAATCTCAGAACTAGATACAGTCCCCTCAGATCTCATACTCCTCATCCAACTCTCTCTACTTTCTAGATTCGGAAAACAGATTACTTGCGGTGTTGTATTATTTACTCCTCTTGGATCAAAACTTAGGATATCGAAATACTTGCCGTCTTTTTCATATCCCGAGGTGCTATCTGGGTCTGATGCGGAATCGGCTATCGTTTGGATTGAGGCTCCGTACCGGAATATCAGACTAACTCCTGATCCGCCTGGTCCTCCGGGATTTAGAAGTATTGCTCCTCCGTATCTTGGATCGGTAACGGGAACTTTTGCGGGGATTTTTATTATGGCGAGGGCTACGCGGGATCCTTTTCCATCTGTGCGGTTGTAGTCCATGGGAACGTCGAGGCGGGCACATTGGTGGTTGTTGAAGCAATCGTGGAAAATTATGTTGGTTGTTGGGGTTATCTGGTGGGTGTTAGAGATTGGAATTGCATTTTCTTCTTCTCCTTCTCCTTCTTCTTCTCCTTCTTGAGATCGAGGTAGGATCGAAGGGACGGAGAAGTGAAGTTTTGAGATATCTACATGTGATATAGATTTTTCTTCATAGGCGTACGACGGTACGAGTGAGAGTTGACACTGAGGACGAGAATGAAAATCAAGATATGAATGAAGGCTCACATGGAAGCAGAACCCCGAACCAATGCAGAATCCAATCATAATGTTACAAAATGAAATAATTCACAATACTCACATCAAGCCATTTAAACTCCTCGCCCGACACCCCACTCACCAACGTAACCACCACCAACAGCAAACCCCAAAGATAGAATCTCATTGCCATCATGAATAGCTATCACACATGAAGATGGTCTTAATATACTTTCTCAAGCTCAAACAAACTAACAATCTTGATGCTTCTTATCATATATCTATCTATATATACATATATGTCGAGAATGGGATGGATGGTGAAGGTTAATAATAAGGTTGTCGCTGTCGTTCCAGATATCTGACTAAACCGTATCAGGAAGCTGATGAGGTGAGGTGCTTTGATAAGGAATATCACATGATCAACCCCCCTTTCGAGATAGCCTGAATTACCCGACGTCGGATACTTGGTGCCGTTGAGAGTTTATTAACATGATATCTCAAGTCTACCTAGAGTAGCAGATTGAGATCTTTTTGTAAAAATATATTCTCAAACCTCCATTTGGAGTGAAAATCCAGTCGCGGATCACGGGACTCAATCTAGGATAAGTGATATACTTGCTAGCTGCTTGTTAATGCTGCTTCTCTTGATTTTGCATTTCGGAAAATGGGAAAGACAAATTTCTTTGCTATTTAATTTAGAGAACAGATCATCAAATATGTCTTGTTACCTAGTCAGCAATACCTCTCCGCGTGATTTCCGGCGGCGTAACTCATACCGACCAAGTAGTTGAGGCTCGATATTTTTCCGCCCTTGGTTTCCATTCAGTTAGGCTATGTGGTGATGTTCGAGCTATGTGACTTTTGATTGTTGACCCGGTGGTTTTAGTAGGTAGTTAGCTTTCGCCAGTTGAGAAGTTCGAAGTGCCAGTGAGTGGTCGCTTCCTCCTTCTTTGGAAGCAACATTAAGACTTTCTGCCTACCTTAATTATCGATACATGGCAATTCTGAAAGACAATCTGAAGCATTGAAGCAATCAAAATCAATCAAAATGTATATATGTATACGTAATTTACTTGACTTAGACTAGGGCTTCTTTTTCACTGTAGACCATGTTTCCATTAATTTCCAAGTGGCTATGGTTTCTTGTATTTTCTTAATGGATATTTATCACAATAGGGCAGAAAATAAGGAGAATACAAAGATGATCCTCTCGTCTAAGAGAAGTCTAGGGGGGTTGACTGGAAAAAAGAAGCCCATTCTTTCTCTCTAGCGTCCATGGCCTCTTCCATCAGCTCCTTGATCTCCAAGCTGCGAATATCTTGGGAGCGAACCCATTTTTTCTCATTCCTTCCAAAATAGTCCCAAAATGTTTCACACTCGAATTCTGCATGGCGATGTGAAGAAGACTTCTCACATTTTCGTGTAAATTCCACTCCACTTGTTATCAAGACCTGCACCACTTCCACATGACAGTGTATAACCGCAAGCCATAATGGAGTAACAGTATACCTATGAGATTTCATAGATTCTGTTGCAGTAATTTCTGTATCAGCTCCATATTTCAAAAGTAGATTGACAATCGACACGTCTCCTCTTCCACAAGCGATAAATAGCGGTGTCTTTCCCTTTTCATTTTGTTTGTTAATGTCAGCACCCTTCCTAAGAAGCAGATTTGCAATGTTTTCGTGGCCATTCTGACAGGCTATAAGTAGTGGTGTCATTCTCTTGTCGCTTTGCTTGTTGATATTAGCACCCTTCCTAAGAAGCTGGCTGGCAATAACTTTATGGCCGTTTTTGCACGCTAAGAATAGCGGCGTGTCTCTGGAGCGACCACATTTCTCGACCTTAGCACCTTTTCTCAGAAGTAGGTCAACAATGTCATTGTAGCCTTTCTCGCACGCGATGGGTAGTAGGTCCGCGTCTAACCGAGCTCCACTTTCCAGAAAAAATTGGACTGCTCTGACTTGCCCAATCTCTGTAGCTCGTATTATTAATCTCTCCCTCTGGTATCCGGAACTACTGTACTTATTTGCCTGAAATCCATGTCTAAAAAGAAGTGTGGCGGTGATCTGAAAAGCGTGCTCTGTCTCGGGTATAGGAGGGTTATCTTTATAGACATCCGGCAACATATCCAGCAGCAATTGTACACATTCTCTTGCAAATTCGTATTTAATCTTTGCACCTGCTTCTAGAAGGTATTGAACTTTGATATAGTCTACTTTCTCGATTGCTATGCGTAAGTCCTTTTCGCGACTGAACAGTTTGCTGAGAGCCTTAGCGACTAAGGATGGCCTTTTCATAGTTTGTGCGGCATGGAAGAAATCCTCATGGTACATTTCGGGTTGTGATAACGACGGCTTGGGTATTGCTTTACTGGGAGGAACCATTGAAACTGGCCATGGGTTTACTTCTTCGCCACCAGGCTTCTTGGACGGATTGAGCAGTTGTTCTTGAAGTGCACCGGAGAAAATAACCTCCTGTAGTGTTGATTTGATAAAATCTTTGTGTCGACCGAACAAGTCAGGAGTTATGCCGACATCTTCGAGTTCTTTTCGGAGAATTCGCCAAGCAGTTCGCTCGTCCATGGAAAGTGAGTCTGTGGTATTTCTCGATACAACCGATCCTTCACGCTGCCCAGAGCGGACCTCATCCACGAATTTGTGTAGCATTTTTCGAACAGCTGCCTGGGATACACTGTGACATGAAACCAAAATAAGCTATGAAATATCTCGGGATATAAGGATGGCCAACACTTACTTAGAGATAGTGTTGTTCAAAGTACCGAGTAAAGTTATATTTCTTCTCAGCCGTCCCTGTAGCTCTGATAATCTGTCTGCTCCCCAGTTCGTTCTTTCCCAAGTCCTCTGAGACGAAGTCGGAAGCTCGTTGTATTTTGAAAGTTCTCGTTGCAAGTCTTGAAGACAGGTATCACATACGCTCATGATGGAAGCAATATGATCTGCGTGTTTTGGCTCTGGGGCGTTGGTTTCCAAGGTTTCTTCGGTGATTTCTAGGAGGGAACGGGAAGAGGCAACTTCAGTGGCCAAAGATTGAAAGCTCGTGGCAGATGAAGTCATACAGGCTTTGTAAACGTCTCGAGCCAGAGATGCCGTAATGTCTAAAACAGAGCATTTAGTCAACAGAATTCCCCAGTTTCACTTTAAATTAGTAGTATGTACATACGTATATGAGTTCCATAATCATAATTATGACCGATATGAGCCGTGGCCTCGTCCGACACAGTTATATTGTTCCATGCTGAAGATGATCCCTGGCCCTCAGCCATTGATGTGATGGAATTACTTCAATTTCTTGAACACAATATATATATAACCAAGGTACAGAGGACTAAAGAGTGATTCCAACGCCTATTCCAGGTATGAAATGGCGTGCGCAGTGGTCTAAGGTGCTCCTCGTGGGCCGACAGTCCGAGTTATCGACGAGAATCCAGGCGGCATAACTATCGAGATTTGACTGCGCTGACTCTCATATGGATGTGATCGAAACTGCTAACTAACAGAGGCGCTATGTCAAGGGGCAGTTTTGAAGATAGGAATAGAAAAGATGGAGTGAGGCTGAAGTAAAGCATCCAAAATATCTTATATAGCCGCCGTCTCCCAAGACGGTTAGACCCTTTTTAATCTCTCGCGTGCTACTAGTAGTTAAGCGAGGAAACCTTGCCCCCTTTTTCGCCCCCAAGCGACAGAAAGTAAAAGCAGCAATGCAGAACATCACTCTTTAGTATTATTGGAGATTCCTGAAAATCATCTCAACTCAAGCTTGACATCTAAATTCGTGTAACCTCTGGATTTGAACTGAAAGGAATCATTAGGTTTCTATAAAGCTTACAGTACTGTAGTAAGGTACTTTAAGTTCATTGTACAGTAGTAATTTGCCCTGGACATCAACATTTGAAGTATCTCTGTTTCTTAAAACCTACCTCTGTATTTCTGGTTTCTGGGCAATTGTTTATGCTAGTGCCATGAACACAGTCTTTAGGTAGATATAATAAGACAAGCTAAACTCCTAACGTCAAAGAACTAGTAATTAAGCAAATAATTTGCAAAGACTTAAAAAAATTATAGGAAATAGATGTAGCTTTAAATCAAGGCTCGAACACTCCTAAAGCAGTATCTGAATCTATACTTGCTGAGTGGAATACTCAGGTTGCATAAAATCAGTCTCTCGACACAATTTTGTAAATTCCTTACCATCAACATGCATTTCTAACTGTTCCTCGGAAGGGAGTTCTGTGTAAGTAAAGCGACCCTTGTTAGAGACAGTGCTCATGGCTATAATTTGTTCCATTGATCGAGCTCCATGTCGATAATTTCTAGTGTGTAGAAACGCGTTCAAGACTCCATCGTCTATTGAAATCTCCTTGTATCCATCTTGTTGATGAATAAGGCTTTTTGATCGCTTCAAGAGAAGAGCACGCAGGAGAATAGCTCGTCGAACCAGCAGGACCTTCTCGCTACTAGCATCATCTTGGAAGTTAAGACCCTTTATATCTACGAAGCCGCGCAGCCTGCTGACGAAGTCGGGTCCTTTCGCGTTCCGGAATTCTTCAAATCCTTCGGCCTTCTGAGCTGCATTGTTGGCCTTCTCGTACTCGTCTGGGCAACTGCACCTAGTTCCTTGAGGCTTGATGGTGATTGATTCATATTCCTGTCCACGGAAGATTTCGGTTGTTGTACTGCTTACCCCTCCTAAGCTTTCTCTAGGTGCTCCAAGGCAACGGCAGATGGTTTTCTGAGGATTGGTGACGATTGAAGCATACTCCTCTTGACGGGAGAATTTAGTAAAAGTACTGCTTGTGCCTCCGATGAAAACAAACACTGCTTTGCCTAGTGGGTGTACAACTCCATCGTCCGAAAACTTGCCATCCTGCATTGGCGCAAGAAAGTATTTGAGCCAGCCTAATTTGCCTTCCAGAAAACTATCAAACTCATCGAAGAGTACGAGGGGTGTTTTTTGGGTGAGGATCTCGTCTCGGATTTTCTGGAAGGCCGAAACAAGGTCTTTTGTGCCAGTAAATTGCGACAGATTGAACTCAAGAGGTTTCAGTGCCGGACCTGTGGGAGTTCCCTTGAGGGCTTCTTTTATCCCGAATGACTTGCCAGATCCAGGCTGGCCGAATACTCCGATGGAAAGTGGTTTAGGCTGATCAGTGGATAAATATTCGTTCACTAAATTCCTGATCGCTCGATAACTTTCGATCTCATGTCGATCTGCAGTTATAAAGCCCCCAAATTCCGAAAAAGGTACCCCTTTGAGCCCCTTATCCCATCCTTCCCTAACGATAACATTAGGAGAAGTCTTTGATTCGCCACATGCGGGTTCTAGTATTGACCAATTCCCACGATCAATATCTCTGACAAAAATCTCGACATCGATAATAGTTTTTTGCTTCTCTGCAAATGCTGCAAAGGATTCCGAACCTTTGGGCAGAGGACCTTTGCCAAAAAACGGATATACTGGTACTTTTGGTTCTGGGTCTTCTGGGTCTCCTGGCTCTTCTACTACTTCTGGCTCTGCTGGGACTTCCGACTTTCCAGGGACCATTAGAAATCCTTTTTGAGCTAGGAAGCGAGCTGATTTGATACCCTGGGTTATGCCATTGGTTATGAGAGTATCGTCGTCGCTAGGCTTAAGAGGATGTGCAATCATAGCCCCTAACCCAGCGATAAAAGCACATTTCTTTCCTATCATGTTTCCAGGACATAATCGAGCAAATGCTCCTTCACCAGCCTTTGGATCAAAATGGAGCTTATACCGTAGCTTATCTTCTGGGGAATCTTCTGAAGAACCCTCTGATGTTGATTTGAAGATGTGAATCGCACCGTCGCAGTTGAAATACACCACGAGGTGCTCATACTTCAGAAGACTACTAAATCGCTTATGATTTTTGAGATTAAGGATCAGATCTTCGGCCGTTCTCTCCCAAGAAAGGTTACGACTGATCTGCAAGCCTGCTGCTCTCAAATCCTTTGCCTCTGTGATCACAATAAACTTTTTTTCGGAACAGCCGCTGTCCAATAACGCTTGATGGGCTATCTTCAGTGATTCAAGCCCGTTTTCGCCCTTCTTAGGTTTGGGTTGAATAGGTGCTAGGCTGTATATCACGTACTCGTATGGGTTGCCTCCAATAGTAAGCGTAGGTGGGACCTGTTTAGCAATTTCAAGGTGTATGAGTATTCTCGATTTTGCAGGTATAAGCTTGGCTGGAGGCTCTGAGTGATAGGATTCGTTGTGTTTCGGCAATAACGAGGTGTGGCATAGGTGACGTTTTTGGCCCACCACTATACATCATTTTAGTCAGTACCCTCCAAGAAAGCCAGTGGTGTCGCTCCTTACCAAATTTGGTGGGCTCTTGGCAGGCTCCTTCTTTCTTAGTAATCTCGATCAGATTGATCAGTGTCTGCGCTGGAGCGAACTCATCGTTCCTTTCTGCTCCAACCTGCGCCGAATCTATGGTCCTTCCATCTTGATGGGCTTGGAGAAGTTCGCAGATGATGCTTCTTACTAGCGCAGCTCCGCCCTCTTTTCCGATAATGTTGATTTCTTCGGCTGGGTCGCTATGCAATGGCGTATCAGACTTATTTGGTACAGGATAAGAAAGCCAGTCAACAGTAGTATAGCCAGTAACAACAATGGCTCCCTCCGGAGAAGAGTTTGATTGACCGCCCATGATTTGGCACGTTTGGCTGTTAAAGAAATGAGCAGATCTCTGGCGATATACAAAAAGATGGGCACAAGCTTCCATTTATATAAAATCAATTTTGTTTTCAAGACCAATGTGTTAGTTTACTATGAACTGTATTCTTAATTGAGCCAACTAAATCTCACATAGGAATGCATTGAGGATAGTAAATCCCTCCACTGATTTCATTCCTTTACCTGTAACTAACACAATATCTCTTTTCCCGTTCTAGGACAACTTAATTACAATTTCACGTTACACTGCTTTCATTCCTCTGCCTGGTTGCAGAAGATCATCTAACGCAAATCAGTAGAGGGAATGAGAGTGAAATACAACGTCCAAGTCACTTGGTGGCCTCATCCACTGGTCAATTCTATAAACTCCCAAAATATCTAGACGAACCATAAATAATACACTAATCATTACCCTGCCTCCTACCACGGTACAGCGCATAAGTATTCTAAATTCCAGGCTAATGACTAGAGTAAAATAGACCAGAGTTTGGGCGATTTGTATATGTAGAATTGCCAGAAATAGTTATTTCATGTCCATTCTTGTCTAGTAATTAAGTTGGAATTTAGAATACTTATGCGCTATACCTTCGTAGATGACCTTCTCAAACTTCCGCTGAATTCGTACCCCTTGTGATGCAACGTAACAGAACAAACTAACCCATCCTCGATAAATATGTTACAGATCGCCCTATTCCACGTGTTCTAGTATCTGACTCGTTCTCCATAGTTATAGAGGATTAAGTGGTGCTCAACGGATGTGGTAGTGCACGGTACTTGCATAATCCCCACTTTGGTCAACGCAAATATGTGATACTATATGGCTGTCTTCGATGTTTTCAACTCTGAGTCTCCGCTTGGTTGTTAGTCCTGCACAATGAAGACTTTCTTGGGAACTGAAGACATGAACCAGCTACATGACATAAACCTTAAGATGATTTGTGAGTCTATCGTCTCTTTATTCCTAAGTCGAAAAAGAAAGATAATTGCTGCATTCATAATTTAGAGCTATGAACTCTAAGGTGCCATGCCGTGCGTCGGCAGCTTCCACTTGCATGAGATGCCGGTATCGTCTCATAGTAGTGGCTGACTTCTGAATTTGATTCAGCAAGCCACAAACTCCAGCGCAAATGCGGATTTAAAGTTAACTACACTAGATTCCTACTTCGTACGGCATTACATTCCGCACCGATAACATCACGTCGAGAGTCTAATAAGTTTTAAAGCTACACGAAAGCTTAATTTATTGAAGACAGCACGGAATTAGATGGATTCAGCGATATATGCATGGGATGTCCAGGGTTCAAATGTCAGGACACTTTCTCTATTGGCATCGTTTCTCTACTCCCTTCCTGATTATTCTGCACTGGCTCCTATTCCGAAATCTCGCTTCCGTTTTCGTCCTAAGAAACGGGAAGTAAAAGCAGCAGTGCAGTGTAGAACATTACTCGTTGATATTATACGAGACATAAGAGCATTCAATAGCCTAAGATTTGACAATTGAACGCCTGTAGCTTTAGATTGCGATTGAAAGGAACATCAAGTGGCCTATTCGCTTAGTAGTTATCATGCAAGCTGAATAGGTAAGCTACTGTCAATAAGTCTCTCTAACTTAGTTTCATCTAATCTGTGGCAACAAAGCCATTTATTCTAGAGATAATCATTCTTCTGGTTTACATTATATTCAGATACTACCTAGGTAGTTTTATACACCGACTAATTAGGTAGGTACCGGTTCTCTGGGCAACAGGCCTCGGATTGACTATTCATACCTTACTAGGGTTGCCCTACTAGTGGATGAGCTTAAGATTTGTGAAAACGGTTCCTATTTATGAAATTGTGATATTGTCGCTGGGTTGTCACAAATCAGATCATTATGCTAATCGTAATTTAGTGCATTAGATCTTTTCGTATCCATATATCACGATTTCCGTCTCTCCTTTGCTTTTATAATCCCTTGCTTAATTAGCTCAGCTATCTTCGGATAATTCTTCCATACCATTTTGTTCTTATTGATTCTACCCTTCCTAGACCTTTATGTTGTTGGGTTTATTTGGTGCTAGTAATCTAGATCATCACAATTTGTAGACACAGTTAGTAACTTTGATCTATTTCAGAAAACGCTTGGTAGGTTTTTCCGTTGGCCGGCTTCGGTCATTCTTCTAGTTTCTCTGGCTGACTTCGTCTGATTGAATATAGATGATAATTTTCCATTACTAGTCCATATTTAAGATTATATATGGCAGCTGCTGAGCTGGTAAGTGTGGTATGAACAGAAACAAATTCCTTTTTTTTTTTACCGCGTAGGGTATTAAAAGTGACTATTGGAAGGCCGACATGGTTTCTCAAGAAAATTAATAGTGTTACTAGTATACCAGTTGGTTATAGTACATGCAGTAAAGGGTGGTGAAAGGATTGCAGAAAGGCAATATAGCCGCCAACAGCTTTTACCAATCACCATAGAGCGTTTTCTGTTTTTGGCACCAAGTAAAACACCTAGCTGAATCTTGACCATGCCACTCCTTTTCAGGTTCATCCCATAAGGATTCCTAGTCTCTCAAGTCGAGTGTAACCTCAAATGTTGACTAGATGAGCAACCAATTTTGCATCATTCTCAGCAAGAGCTCTCAATGTACGCTCATACGTGTGGCGAACGCAGCTGAGAAATTCCTTTTGTTTCTGTTTAAATTTCGTCTGAGGAAACTTGAACATTGTTTAAACAGACAGATGTCCAGATTTCTCTCTCCCCAAAGTCCTCAAGTGGACATACCGCAAAGTCTCAAGATTGAACCAAATCAAAATACCAACTATAGTTGTCTTGATATAATCTAATCTAAAAGTATGGTACTAAAGAAAGTTTGGCGAGCAAAGACTGAAAAGTTTAGATCTGCGTCTTCCAACAGTGTTGCTGTCTTCTGGCGTAAATTCTCTGATGCGGGACCGTTCATACTCGGATAATTCCGTGATTGAATCATAGTACCGATACTAGGCACCTATCATATCTAAAGTATAACTCTCTTGGCTATGCCTCAGCGTGGCCTTCGGTATGTTGTGTCTGAGATTGTGGATTTCCTTGTCAAAAAGATCAACTTCTAGTACCTCTCGCTTGGGGTTCTTCTGCACCGTGCTGCGCTCGGCAATATATGCGGAAAGGCTTAGATTCAGTCAGTATACTTCCTGTCTTCAATTGGAATGGGTAGTATATTTACTTACTAAAAAGTGCTGAATTGTTTGTTGAAGCCAGGCGACAGCGTTGGTACGGCAAGATGAGACAGAACAGCCTGCTTGCTCTGCGGATTGGTGATCATTTTCAATCTTCCTTCTGACATCCAGAGCTACAATAGCAGGTCTTCGGGATTGTGTTCCCGGGAAGGGCTGGGGCGTCATTGCAACAACCAGCTCCAAATTCCAGAATTCGACCCATCTCTTTGATGCAATGACAACTTCTCAGATTTCCTCATGATTAAAAGCCAACAAAGCAAGAAACCGCAGTCTGAATTTTATGGTTAAAGCATATAAAATTGGCAAACAATACTAAGCATAGATTCTTCATCATGGTCTATAAGCTGATTGAGTGTGTGGTATTGATTCTTAGGCTATAGTTTAGAATGAATTAGGTCTGACTCAGCGAGAACCAACAGCTGCTCAAGTCCAGAGACTGAAATAGGGCCAGGGAGATAAAAAGATGTTGAGTATAGCTTTCGCAAAGCCACTGGAGACTAAGGACCTTACATAAAGCTGTCGGGATAGAAACATCAACTTCCACAATAAGCGATTTACTAATTCTTCGATAGGATATCTTAATTACTAAAGTGCTTCATCCTATTTGCTTAATTCTAGAGTTGATCAACTGGGTAATTATAACAGAAAATAGATTCATTCTTATTCGAAACAGATCCTCCAAGTCACTTAGTGTTAAACTTCAAATCTCCGTGCTTTTATGTATATCCTTATTTCGTATATTGAGGCAAAAGACAAGCGCAAGAATTAACTTGATTTAACTTGATTTAAAAGGTAAAATACAACAACTCAGTAAGTTCAACATAAATTTAATCAGTTCAAAGACGGCCAATTCGTAACAATTTCCCCAAAATACACACACACCCCCTCCCGAGTTAATTTAGCCAAATCATCACCGGCCCCGACAACCGGCACCGAGCATCGGAAAGATAGATACGAGAAACATCGCATTATTAATGCTGCTAGTAGAGTATCGCAGATAACAGGTAAAAATGATAGGCTATACGATGTCACATTACCCAGCTTACATATAAGAATAAGCTTACACCCCCCCGACATACACCCAAAAGAGTACCTTAAACTTTCGATTTCACTCCCCAACTCTAATTCCTACCTAACTTACCTATGAAATAAGTACTCTAAAGATATACCTAAGTACCTAATAAAATGACACCCATCAAACTACCCGAACCACTTTCATCAATCCCCCGCCTAAACCTCCTCTTCAACCAAGCATCTCCGATCGAAAAACTCTCAAACGTAACGCTCGATCTGAATCAAGCAGATAGCGATGTCGATAGCGATAATACAAGCACAGGCACAAACGCAGACGCAAACGCATCATCAGAAACGAGCAAGATAACATTCTGGATCAAGCGAGAAGATTGTAATTCAGGTCTAGCGTTCGGGGGGAACAAGATTCGGAAACTGGAATACGTACTTGCGGATGCTGTTGCGTCTGGTGCGGATACGTTGGTTACGATTGGAGGGGTTCAGAGTAATCATATGAGACAAACGACTGCGGCTGGGAGGAAGATAGGTTTGGAGGTATGTATATATATAATCTTTTTGCTCCATTCTGAAATTTCTTTTTACTTCTTTTTACTTTTGTTTTATGGAGGTAGAGTATGTACTATACTGTAATGTACTTAGGTAACTGAATAAATGAACATCCAGACAATTCTCCTCCCCCAAGATATCGTCGCAATCCAAGATCCAAATTATCACAACCTCGGAAACGTGCAATTAACACACCTCATGAACGCAACCCACGAAGAGTATAACACAAGCGAAGAAAAAGCGATGGAAAAACTTAGACTCGCAGGGAAGAAACCGTATTTTATCCCACCAGGAGCTAGTACGAATAAATTCGGTGGTCTAGGATATGTACGTTTTGCCTATGAGGTCGCGAGTCAAGAAGAAGAAGAGATTGGTGGTGGTTTTTTCTTCGATACGATTGTTGTGACTGCTGGTTCTGGATCTACGCAAGCTGGTATGATTGCGGGATTTAAACTCCTAGAGGGTGCGGGGGGCGCGAAGAGGAAGATTATTGGTGTTGATGTTGGGGGTAGACCTGTTGAGCAGCAGCAAAGGAAGATGGTGTTGCAGATTGCGAGGAATGCGCTTGAGTTGAGTGGTGGTAAGGAAGAGGATATTCAAGATGAGGATATTATTATTGATAGACGAGTTACGGATGGTGGTAGTTATGGTATCTTAAATGATATGACTCGTGAAGCTATCAAGTATCTAGCAGATAAGGAAGGCATTATTCTGGATCCAGTGTATACTGGTAAAGCATTTGCAGGGTTACTTAGCTTGGTTAGAAACGGAGAGTTGAAGGGGTCGAAGAATGTTTTGTTTGTGCATACTGGTGGTCAGGTTTCCCTTGCTAGTTACGGGGATCTTAAGTAGTGCTCGCCTAAAACTACAGTGCAAAGTTACTAGACAGGTACTTGTCTTAGGCATTGTAGTCTTTCTTAGTATTCCCTTTAAACACAAATAGTGGTTGGAGATAAAGCAAATATCTATAAATTATAACTTTTAAATTGAAGAAGACCTCATTAAATCCGAGACTTGGAATTAGCATAACATTTACGTACAAGGGAGGAACTAGAAGCAGTTCTAACTTTGTCATCAGTCAACTACCCTCGGGAAGCATATCAGCTACATCACAGTATTTCTACATGTCTAGAATAATTAGCCATTAGCTCTATATCTGTCGGAATGAATACCTCACGTTTCACCACGATTTCTGTGGCCTTGCCTAATTCAAGGATCAACACCAGTTCGGCTATGAGCACCTAAGTGAAATAACCACTAGTTGCCGTCGATAAGTTGATGAAGTCAACTGACAATACCCTTCGCCTTGGATATCAAAAACAGTCTAATTTGTTTCAAAAAAAAGCAGTTCAAGCTTTTAATCATATTCATTTCCAAGGATCTTAGTCTGAAAAACCACATAGTGAGAGTCCTGACCGACCGATCGACCACAACACCACACCACATCACAAAAAATACACACCACCAAAACTCACCCCTCAACCTCCTCCTTCCTAACTTCCTCTTTCCTAACCTCCGACCCATCCTTCTTCTCACCACTCCCATTCCCATTCCCATCCGCACTCCCAACCCCATCAACATCCGCCTTCCCCTCCCCATCAGGAAACAAAACAGCCATCAAGCCCACCTCCCTCTGCGCCTCCTCCAGCAACCTCGCATCAGCCTCACCCTCACGACTCCCAAAAACGCGATCCATCTCCTCGAGAGTCCGATTCTTCGTCTCCGGTAACCACCACCAAACCCAGACGAACCCCACAGCAAGCCAGACGCTAAAGAAGATGTAGGTTCCCCAAGCCCAAGACTTGAACATCGGTGGTACGATGAAAGCGATGATGAAATTGTTCATCCAGTTGCTGGATGCTCCTATTGATGCTCCTTTTGCGCGGATGGAGAGTGGGAAGATCTCCGAGACGAGGGTCCAGGATACGGGTCCCCAGGTTGCTCCGAATCCGGCTATGTAGACCCAGATGAATGCTAAATAGGTAGATTGAGATGTTAGTTTGGGATGTTTCTGTTTGGGAAATGGGTGGGATTAAGCGAGATAGTTTAAACTTACCGACGGCTACCCAGCCTGCAACTTCATGTGAAGGCCAATCGTGGCGGAATTTAGCTACGATGATACCCACTATAACCATAGAAAGCCACATAACAGCCGAGCCCACAAGAAGCATTGGTTTTCTACCGATTTTATCAATGACAACCTGCAGAAATCATTATTAGTAAGTATTGACTGGGTGTTAATGAAGAAAAAAGGAATTGAGATCTTACCATTGCCGGTAACGTACTAACGAAGAAAACCACGCCCGTAACACCAGTAGCAAGCATAGCAACCGTAACAGACGACAAACCCAAACTAACAAAAACATTGGTAGCATAATAAATAATAGCATCGATACCACTCCACTGCTGAAAGAACATAACCAACCCCGCAGTAGCGACCCTCTTAAAATTATCCTTCGTCCGGAAACAATTAGCATACTGAGCAAACTCTCGCATCCAGATACTCGTGTTTTCTCTCTCTGCTAATCTCGGGAATGCTTTTTGGAATGCTCGCTTTTCGAAGAGTGCTTCGGCTTTGATTTCGAGGTATTCTATTTGGACTAGTTCGTGATCGAGAGGGAGGTTGCGGAGGTAGGAGAGTGTCTTTTTGGCTTGGTCGTCTCGTCCTGCTTTTACGAGCCAACGTGGTGAGTATGGCATGAACCAGATTCCGAGGGCTAGACAGACTGCTGGGATTCCTTGGATTATCGTTGGGAGACGCCAGGCGAGACTACTTTGGGTTGATCCTGTGCCACCGATGTAGTTGCTACCGTAGCCAATCCAGAAAGAGGACATGATACCTAGGATAGTTGCAAACTGGTAGAATGATACAAGCGTTCCGCGGATTTCGGGTGGTGCTAGTTCGGCGTTATATAATGGCCTATTTTCCATCCATTAGTTCCTTTCATCCTTTCTTCCTCTTCAAGAATAAATGAAATGTAGAGAGAACTCACCCAACACCACTAAAAGTCCCCACACCCAACCCAGTAAAGAACCTTCCAGCATACAAAAGCCCAGAAGTATCAGCACTAGCACCAGTATACATATAACTACCCAGAATAACCCAACAACACCCAGAAAACATAGTATGTTTTCTACTGAAGACCTCCCCAAAAACACCAGCAGACAAGGCACCAATCCAACCTCCCAATTGTAAGATTGATGTAAGCCATCCTGTAGCGCTAGAAGAGGCGATGATGTGAGGGAAGGTTTGTTTGAATTTGTACATGACGAGGGATTGGCCAAGTACACCCTGTTGATAGCCATATTCGAAACCACCGAACCTGTGAGTGACAGTTAGCGAGTAGAAGTGAGGAAGTGATGGAGTTTTAGAGGAGAAGAACTCACGAGGCGAAGAGTGCGATGAAGACGATTTTCTTGTTTGACCATATTGTTTCGAAGCGATTTTTCTTTTGGGAGAGTTGCCGTCTTCGAACGGCACTCATCCCCTCGAGATCGAAGGGGCTATCTTGCGTCATTGTAACCGAGATAGATATTCTCAGGGGATGCTACTACTGCAGAGAGAGGGAAAACAGAATGTCTACCATGAACACCTCAGAATTAAAACCGAGGGGGATTTAACCACTTCTTATACTGGAGGATCTCTCCAGCCGTGGCAGCTAAGCTAGCTCGTGTCAACATTGCGGGATCGCTCTCACCCCATGGAGAAAGTAGGCGACTAGATGGAGAAAAAACATGTCATATTACGAGTGCGTAGAGTGGACCTTGTTTGTAAGAACAGTGCGAGAATTATTCATTATTTGTTCAGGTTCAGCAAAACTTGTCCCATAATGCTCATTGCGGTAGGCCGAGCCACCAATTGCCGAGACGTGAACTTTCCCCGCAAACATACCCTGCACTTGCATCGGGGCCCCCTCAACTTGACAAGGAAAAGTCGCACGGGAATGAATACGGGAGAATACGGTGGATTAGACTTGAAAAGGAGACAGACCCTCAAGCATGCATTTTTAAACACCAGTGATCGACCTCAAAAAGAACCGTTGCAAGAGCGGTTACAACTTCTCCAGTCTCTCTCCCCTCTTTGCTCGCTAAAATATTCACTGCATCAACAATCTGTACTTTGATACTTCCCTTGCTAACATCTGCACATAGCTCCATGGCATCCACCGCCTTCTCGAGTGGGAATGTATGAGTAACCAGCATATCCAAATTGAGGACTCCACCCGCCAACGCATTAATGCCGGCCGGCCAGGTATCGGTGTATCGGTTGATAAATTTCAGGTTGACCTATATTCTTGGTTAGGCACTCTTTCTACACGACTTTACAGAGCCGCAATCGATATTTTAGAGGGGAGAAACCTACTTCTGAAAGACTGATACGCATGAAAGGAAGATTGCTCATCAGATCCTTGCTCGACACCCCAATAACCATCAAGTCACCACCACGTCTGACCACATAAGCACCTGTGCAGACAGAGCTCTCCACGCCAGTACATTCTAAGACTGTAGTTGGAGCACCATATTCATTTGTCGGATCGGCGCCAAATAGCTTTTTAATTTCGTCCGCATTACCCTTTGCATCGAGATCCCGTTTAATCTGGTATGTGATCACAGATGGCACAAATTTTTTGGCAAAGGCAAGACGTTTTGGCTCGAGGTCTGTGATTACGAGTGGGTGAGCCCCAGATGCTCTTGCTGCTGCTAGAGCAATGAGACCAATAGGACCTGCGCCACAGACTAAAGCTGGACGGCCAAGAGAGAGGTGGGTGCGTGAAAGGGCGTGAAGAATTACAGATAGAGGTTCCAATAGGGCGCCTTGGGCATAAGTCATCTCATCAGGAATCCTAATCCTCGGGTATCAGTACAATTCTACACCCTAACTGTCTCTTCTTCTTATCGCCTCGCTTCGACTAACACAGCAAAGATGGAACATACTTATAAACCCATCTAGCAGGATGCACCTTGAATCGTTGCAGCGTCCCATGATAAGGGTAAACACTCGAGAACTTGACATTAGGACACAAGTTATAACGTCCACTGGAGCACGAAAAACAGGTGTTGCACGGGATCTGAGGTTCTACTGCAACACGATCACCTGGTTTCAAGTCGGTGACACCTGGACCAGTGGAAATGACAATACCGGCTGATTCGTGGCCGAGGATACAATCGCCTTCTACTCTCATGCTACCGATTCCGCCATGTTTCCACATGTGTATATCTGATCTAGTCACCAATCAGTTATGATGCTCGAAAGGAATTGATCTTGCGAGAGAACAACTACAGAGAAAGGAGCCAGCTCACCCGCATATTCCGGTGCATTTTACATGGAGAAGAACTTCTCCAGGGCCTGGCTTTTCTATTGGTGCTTCTTGAATCTTTATCTTGTGATCAGCCGTCGTCTGAAGACTTGGATTCGTCGCATTCGAGAGCTCGATATATTCGCCTCTTGAGGCGTCTAAATTACTCGACATGTTATGGTTTGTGGGCGTATTTCTCGATAGTTGAAGAGAAGTCGTGAAGGAGAGAAATGAAATACAGAGTTCAATTTACGTCGTCGTGAGGAGTAGGTTATCATAGCTTCCGGAGGGGTAGCCCGACCCAGGGGTTAGAATTACCTATTCGAGCCTGTTCTGGAGTCTGGGGAAGCGCTAGTCCGGGTTACCTAGAGTAGCATAGCGTAGAGGAGCACTCACAGGTCCTCTAGTTCTGCCAATCAACATGTCCCTCGCTTATTTCTCGTACGGATCTGGTTAGCAGGTCACGGTTCTCGTCTTGGCTTAGACCCGATATTCCCCGCAAGAAAGCAATTCAATGACAGAAGGAAAAGGAACAACTCTCACCGCTACGCTATAAGTAAGTAGCACATCGGAGCATGAGGAATTACTTGCATATCTTGATGTTATGTAAGGCTAATCAATTCAAGACGGATATTGGAACCAAGTTTAGTAACTTACAATCAATAAGTTGATTCAAGGAAGTTCTATATCTTTACTGGAGAAAGTTGCCTGCCTGCCTTTAGGAACTCAGTTATATAGGAATAAAACAACAATAAGAACGTTCTATAAAAACCCGTTTATAAGTCAAGGTTCTACTCGTAGGCTAACCCCAGGAATTCCTCTCGTAGATATCTAGCTTGCAATTTAACGCAGCTCTTCTTTCCGCTAAGCATGTGCTTAGTACACCCCATAACAGAATATAAACAAACAAATTCACTACTTAAATACAGTTGATTTCTTACACGAGAATAGGCTTCTTAATAAAAGGGAGACTACGTATAGTTCTTTCGTACATACACCCTTACTAGGTTATATAGGATCGAATATAATATAACTCAAGTCTACAATTTATAAAAGTTACTTAGCAATACATTTCAAGCCTTATAGTGTTTTTAATACATAAAACCCCTGGAAATGTATCTTCTATGGTCGAGACATTACTATATAGGTCAGTTGCACAAAAGGTATTATTTAAGCGAGGGATATACACCTTTAACTTCCGAACGAAAAGCTGAACCAAAATATCGACGGCGTTGCAATACCCATGGCCTATTCTCTCGTTTTCGCGGTCTAGAAAGAGGTCGACGTCCCGCCTGGGACGAAACCCTCTTGCAGGTGGACTAAGAATATGGCCTCTGAGAGTATTAAGTGTCCAGCCCCGGGAGACCGTCAGAGAATCGACGATGCACTGGAGTTGAAGGACATGATGCGGAAGGATTCTCGGTCGGATATCTGTCCCTGGTTTCTGCATTGCGAGCGTAGTAATAGCTCCAGCAAACTCGTTTAAGCCGAATAGTCTTCGATGTTTATACCACGGTCCATGTACAGACCAGTCTACTGTTTCGAGGATGATATGTTGGCCTCTCATCTTGATGCGCTGAATTACAATACTGGAGAAGACGTTGACCAAGTCATATAGCCAGTTGATTGTGTATGATCGACGCCATTTAATGCGCTGTTCTTCTGTGGCTCTTTGGAGATTGAATTTGGGGTCCCAGTCACGAATTTGAGACATCATTGACTTGGTGGGTTTGCCACTACGAGATTGCTGGAAATCGGTTATGAAGTCGAGTAGATCATCATAGGCGTATATCAAAAATTGCTCCTTAACATCAACATCCATTTCCTTAACTTGCTTGACTTTATTGGTGCTCGTCTCGACCTGATGTAATGTCATGGAGAACATGCCTTGGGCCTTAACAGGATCCCCTCGTGTGATAGTCTTCCTAACTGTTTCATAGGACTCATGTCCGGGAAAGTCGACAAAGATTGCTGACTGGGTTTGCTTGACCATTGAAATAGCAATGTTAGATAAGGTCCCAGCTGCTGCGCTATTGAGGCCTCCGTATGCGACCTCGTGCCAAAGGCCTTGCACGTAATTTCGAAGTTCCATCCATTGTTGAACAAGCGAGTACACAGCCATCAAATAATCGGTTACGATACCACTGTCATCGTCAATGATACGATAGCTTTCCAGTGGCACCTCGTCAAGGTTAGCCTCCTTGACTGGCTTCGGCTTTCCTTTGCCCTTCTTTCCTTTTTTGCCCTTCTTTCCTTTTTTGCCCTTCTTGCCTTTCTTCGCGGGCGTCTTCTTAGGACGTCTTGGTGCAGAAGAAACTTCCTCAACCCCGTCATCTGCGTCCTCTCCATCACTAGACTCGTCGTCGATATTGAGAGCGGAAAAAGTATTGGCGAATATAACCTCATCAGCGTCTTCATCTGGCTCGGGTCCGGTTCCAGACTTCTGCGCGGCAACCCATGCTTCGCCTCCCAGGACTTCAAAGGCCCGTGTTAGAGCATCAATGAAATGTTTGTGGGAAATGTTACTCTTCTCAATTTCTGCATCGGGTTTTTTGACTACAATCTGCTGAAAGGTTTCATGATAATCTGTTCTCGCCTTAATTACCGACTGAAATAATCGGTAAATAGTTGACGGAATGGGACTGATGTGCTTCGCGATGAGCTCCGCAATGGGTACTAGAGATGCCACAGTGGTCGTTCCCGTTGTATTTACGTTTTTAGGTGCATTATCGGGCAAATGTCGTGAGGACTTGATAACGCTGTTTGACGCGTGAAGCAGCCAGTACAACAAGTGCTTTGTATCTCGCTTGTAGGCAAGATATGAGTCCGAGTTGAATCCCATGACGTTGCGTGAGTTACCCAAATAGCTTGAGTAACTCGGAAAAGGGGGAGATGGGAATGAATGAAATTGTGGAAAGGGAGTAGACAGGGAAGACGCCAGAAAAAGAAAGTATATTTAAGGCAAACAAACGCCTGCAGTGCTGCTGACTAACCCAATGGATGGATGTATACGTCACATGACGAATGACTGAAGGGATGGATTAAGGACGGGACTAAACTAAATATTTCACTGTAGAAATTGAAATTGGAACACCAAAATACCCCAGTAGCAGTTTGTGATCTGTATAACTCACCTACTTTAAGCAACTGTTAAACAGCTCACCTGTTTAAGCACCTCACTTATCTAGTAACTCGCTTATATCTAAGTATTATACTTATATAATAAGTAACTAAATCTTTTAGAGAAGGTTTATTAATTTCTCCCCTTAGTTCTTTTCAATAAACAAAGAGCATTTCCTTTTGTAGAAACTAAAGGTACCAACGACCTCTGGATCGGCCTTTGAGGAGCTGAGTATCTTGAAATAAAGTAGATACTCAAATTAGATAAAAAGCTCTAGCACGTTCTAAATAATTTCAGTCATTGAAACTATGTTTATCACAGGAATCAAATTGTTTTACTCAAAGAAAGTACCCAAGCAGCCCTAATTATATAGCAAATGTATACCGAGCTACTTTATGTTCACTTACCTAAAGTATATAACACTGCCTCCTACTATCTTAATCCAAAGTTCATACTCTATATCAAACACCACCTCTTAATATAATGAATTAAAAGCTAGGCGTGCTACGCTAAGTAACAATATTGTGTAAAGGCCAGATAATCTTGTCGCCTAGTACTCTGTATGAATACTACCAGCCATAGGTAGCCCGCAATACAAACTCAAAAAAGCCCCTTCTGGTACTGAAAACCTCGAGTCGGAAAGTAGAAACATTGTAATGTTCTCTTGCCTTCTCGAGCCCCCTTCTACCCAACAAATTCCTCATTACACATTCGTATATGCGTGGTGTTGTGTGAGAGCCAAACCTATTGAGAGCCATGTTTCCCCTCTTCCTTGTGCAAGTATCTTATTCTTAAAAGTGAAATGTGCAATCCTTATGCCTAGCTAAGCCAAGAAGTAGGCGTATGGCCACTGAAAGGGCTCATCTCGCCCTTTAGGTCCCATTATTTGCTTCGGATGTAGCGGACTACCTGCCACTGGCACAAGCTCAGTGCAAAGAACTCGAACGTAGTGAGCTGAACCACCGCCCATGTGGTCGAATTCTGAATTCTGGCGTGGTAGCTACTCTTCGGAATTTTGATGTCTCTTGCACGTAAATCACAATGTGTGGATTCTTGTCGCAAGTGCCTTCATAGTAGCAAGGGAGGTATACCTTTGAAATCAGACCGATTTGTAAAAGATCTGCAATGCCGGCTATGGTAGGAGTTCTACGTGGTGTGTCGATTGGTAGTGACATATATATGCCAAGGTTTGACATGCAGAATGGCCGAGTTCCAGGATTTCCAGAAATTACAGGGTAAGATCGAATTTTGCCAGAATCTGCAAATGCGGCTGGGCAACTTGCCAAAAGACCAGAATGGCCTGGCCTGTCTAATTTGCCCTGTGCCGATTTCCATGCGAATATGGAGTGATCATAACTTTTCCCGATGATTTGGAGTTGGAGGCGCTCGAATGCTCTTTCTCCTTCCCCGTAAAGTATTGACATGTTGACTCCAAATAAACCCATTAAACTATAGGCTCTGTCTTCAACACGTGCAGTTTCTCTGTGTGCCGCCCAGGACATCTTTTGAGCTACACTCGCATTTGAGAGTTTAGCAGAGTCGTGCAGGACTTCCAACGGAATACCCGTGATCTTTACCAACACATCGAGGTATTCATCCTTGCGTCCAACGAACTCCCATCTCCAGTTGAAAAATTGGATAATTGGTGAAGCGATCAGTTCTTGGAGTGTCCATCCTCGCGTGAACCAGCGACAGTCAGCAAGATCTTCCTCGTAAGTTTCATCCAAGTTACCCAAGTCTGATAGATACACATAGCACATCTGTGAATTTCGATACCACTGAAACATGGAGTTGATAGCCTCTGAGAGCTCTGCACTGCTACTTTTATCGATACAACAGCTGTCGACCCAGATCCAGTCAAAGCCGTCAACTAATGCTATGGAACAGCATTTTTCGACCTTGTCGTACCCATGCTTCAAGCGTGCGCTATCCAGGTCTTGCATATCTACAAAGCTGAGCTCTTCGCGGTCCCATGTGTGCGAGAAGATAGCATAGTCGGGAACCGCAGCACTAGTAAATTCGACAAGTTCGTGTGTTTTAGTGTCCAGAAGACGCATTTTGACAATCTCAACCACGGTTCACCTCAAGGCGGGTATAAGTAAGATATAGAGATACGTTGGCCTATAGCTAGAGCGAAGTACCTTAATGCAATAACGAGATCTAACATTGTTAGCATATTCTTCCAGACGATTGCCAATCAGATGGATTATCTACCGTTTCAAACAAATGTAAGGCCAACGGTGTTGCAATGATTTCCTGATGCACTTTATTTATAGACTTGGACTGCACTGAGTGTAAAATATATATAAGGCTCACCCTGCTCGACTTTGCGATTATTTGTAGTACTTGAGAAGGAGAGGACCTTGGAGATTGGAAGTTATCTTGATTCCGGCTAGAGCACCGACTACGGTGGCTCTTTCTTGCTTTGCTCAACCATCATCGTATCATCATTTTATGATATCGAAAGCAAAAATAGGAAGGTGTAGTTGAGAGTTTGTAAGGAAAGGATTGAAAGGATCAATTCACCTACCACGAACAAAAGTTTCAAAAACCAACCATGAGAAACAGGTTACGCTAGTGAAATACCAGGTACTCATCTTGATCAAGGTATTTGGATCCCCATGTAGCTGGAAAAAACAGTGAAGTCGGGTTTCTGAAGACAACAACCTAGAAGGCAAGAGGTTAGTTCACTAGCGTCACTCGGAAACCAATTTAATCCAGCCCCGATCCCCAGATTTCAGGGACCTCAAAGCACCGAAGCTCTCCCCATCGCTATCGAAAACGACAAACCCCCAATCAATCCGTCGCAATGGCATCAAATCAAGCAAAGAAAGCCCTAGGCAAAGTTCTCGTCATAGGCGGCTGTGGATTCCTCGGTCACCACATCGTCTCCCTCCTCACAACCTCCTACATTGCGCAAGTGAGCGTGATCGACTTGCGCACCACCAAGAACCGCCTTGCAGGAGTTGAATATTTCGATGGCGATATTACTAAAATCTCAGCCCTCTTACCGATTTTTGAAAAGGTGAAGCCGGATGTGGTTATTCATACTGCGAGTCCGACTTTAGTGGGCGGAAACACGGAGTTATTTTATAAGGTTAATGTGGAGGGTACTGCTTGTGTGATTGAGGCGTGTCAGAAGACGGGGGTGAAGGCTTTGGTGTACACCAGTTCGGCCAGTGTTATTTCGGACAATGAGAGTGATCTTATCAATGCTGATGAGAGATGGCCTGTCATCAGAGGGAAGATGCAGACAGAATATTATTCCGAGACAAAGGTATGTGTACATTTATTTGTCTTTCTCAAATTAGGAGACCAAAAACTAACGTACTGTCTACAAGGCACACGCCGAAGACCTAGCCATCAAGGCAAACCGCTCACCCGAATTTCCCAAACTCCTTACTACAGCAATCCGTCCAGCAGGAATTTTTGGTGAAGGTGATGTCCAATTAATCCCCAACATGATCAATGTACATTACACGAACAAAACTGGATTCCAGCTGGGTGACAACACAAACCTCTTCGATTTCTCCTATGTTGGAAATATTGCACATGCGCATGCTTTAGCAGCATCAGCACTTCTTCAAACCTCAACTTTGGCTACACCACCACTCGATCATGAAAAGGTTGATGGAGAAGTGTTCTTCATCACCAACGATGAGCCGGTATACTTTTGGGACTTTGCACGCATGATCTGGAAGGCGGCTGGTAGCAAGAAGGGAACAGAGCATGTGTGGCAAATTGGGAGGGAAACGGGAATGACTTTGGGTGCGGTGATGGAGTGGGTGTGTATTGGGGTATGGGCAAGACGCCTAAATTGACGAGGAGACAGGTTCGATATAGTTGTATGACGAGGTATTATGATATTTCAAAGGCCAAGAAGAGATTGGGATACGAGCCTTTGATACCTCTACGAGAAGGTATTGAGAAATCAGTGAAGTGGTTTGAGGAGGAGAGATTAAAGGAGAAGGCTTAGTAGAAGGGAAGAAAATCTTTTGTGGCTTTTGTAGCTACGTTTACTTCATGTAATTGTATTATGTTTAAGCACGTACATATTGTATTTAACGTTGGAAGATACCCTTTCGCGCTAATAGGCTGTTTGCTTGAGTTCATCTCCGATCAGCATGTACTAATATAAAAACATAAACTTTTACTCACTGCACATCCAGGTCGAGTTACCCAATATCACAAGGTAGAAAAACTCATCTAAGATATGTTAGTACATGCAGAAGCCTCAACACGAGTCTGCGAGCAACGGACTTTTTGGGGAGTCGTCAAGGAGGTAGGTTCAAGTGGTTCAACAATAATCGTGCCACCAAAATATAAGAGATCCAATATCACAAGGTGGAACAATGGTGGCTGAATATATAATGAATCAACGCAATTACATTGTGCTCGCTCTGTTCTAACGCCATGCCCTAACCTTGCCATATCCATACCCGTGGGGCTGCCCCCAGCACGAAACTCCCATTGACCAACCTAGAAAATGCACTCGCCAATGTAGCAGCAATTAAGAACAAAACGGGGTCCAGCACCGAGACAGAGGCATCAAATGCTATGATTGGAATAGAAACCGAAATCAAATTTTGCAATCACTCCCTGCTGAAATTAGTAGAGCATTCATCCATAGAGGATGGCAAGAAACTCACTCCATGCTTCGCTGAACCGCTCGGCGCAACTTGCGGTTGTACTGCTTCTTGTCATCAGCAGATCCCCAGAAGAGCTTGGCAGCCTCTGGATTGACCATTGTTCTTGGATCATATGGTGGTGACTCTTCCTCCAACGCTTGAATCATGGCCTCAATATGCGACTTGACATCCTCAGCCCGCTTTGGGGTATAACATGGAGTGCCGTCAGCAGCAATTCTTTGATGGAACAGATTTTTGTTTCAAACTTGGCTCTTGGATGTTCTTCGGGAAATCGAGGGCTGAAGCAGAGCTTGATTCGAAACAGGCCGCCATCAAGATTGGTCATTGGTCTACCAAAATATGTAATTGCCCAGACAAAGGGGTTGTTGTCGACAAGTTCGATATCGAGAGTTACAGCTTTGTCCTTTTTGTAAATTTCGACTACTTGCTCGTATTGGCGTTGAAGATTGACTGCAACTGAACTCTCCTTCTTCTTGGAAATAAGTCCCTCCTCCGCCCACCGGTTGGTCTCAGCATCCAGGGCCTTGCGAATGTTCCTCAGGCGTCTTTCCAATTCGGTATAATTGAACTTCCCATCCATACCGTTACCTGGGCATTCGAATGGCATGCGTGTGAATTGTTGTCCGTCTGTAACTTCCTTCTTCGCCTTGCTGATTGCTAGGAGATACGAGTCGTAGTAGTACCAAAGGAAGCGGCGCTTGCACATATCCTTGAATGGCTCGAAAGCCTTGGTTGAATCGTCGCCAAACGTCTTGTCCATCTCATTCTCGCTGTTTTCCTCCAGCACATCATCTATATCTGGAACAACGGCACCTGTCGCAGCAGAGATTCCCAGATAGTCTTCAAGGCGCTGAATAACGCTTATCCGAAGCGACTCGTGGCGTATCTGTGGAGACCAACATGTTAGCATCTGGATACGATTTGGGCTCGCTGCTCTGGTACCTTGGCAACATATTCCCTCTGATTCTTCTTGTCTGACTCGTCATTTGCGGTTTCGAAGCCTGGTTCGTTTTCGTATGGGTTGGAGGACATCAAGCTTTGTATGGAGATCAAGATGGATTCAAGGCCTTGCGCGGATGACCACTCCTCTCCACGCTCACCCCGCCATGTTCTGCCAGTATCATCAGCCTCCTATATTATGTATATCTTATGGCCTATAGTCTATATACGTACCCTAGGATCGATCTATATCTCTCATTAGTCACACATTTCGCTCTTGGAATAGAAAATAACTCACAAGCAAACCTTCCCTTGAGCGTAGATGTTGGGGTTGAAGCGGCACCTTCCTCCGTTTGTAGTCGTTGCAGTAACACTGGGAGCCTTTCCTGGGTACTCTGTAGACCTCCTTAGCCAATACGCACCACAATCGCACCATAGAAAGCGTACCTTTTCCAAACTTGACGGCGAACTTCAGTAGTATTAGTAGGCAGTTTATAAACGGGAGTATACCACCAACCTCGAAGAAGCCAAACTCGTACGGTGTCTCCGGCGGACCGATCACAATAGCCCTCACATTGCGAACATCGATATCCCGGCAGGCCACAGCGAGTGCTATATAAAAGTTAGCCTGGCCGTATTACAGAGGGATGCTCGGTAGGAGTGCTCACAAAGATCGCCAGACTTCTGCATGTCGCTCATCTCCTAGGAACGCTGTCAGCCTTGCGACCCCACCACCAAAGTTTCCAGGTTGGCACGACTCACACGCGTAATGCGAATTATAGAGTGGTTCGACATGTTTGCGCGATGTAAGGTTGGAGGAGTGAATCGAAGTGGTCTATGTTTTTGGGATTTTGATCGGTCATCAGTTGAAAGGTGAAGTGGAGTTGAGGGAGTACAAGAGGTTCGAAATGCGGGTTGAAGCGCGCTCCGTCCACAGAAGCAGGCGAGCCAGGTACTCTGGAGCCAGGCCTCGCTTCTTGGCGCCACAGGTGGTGAGGCTGAGGATTTTTTGAGGAGATTCTTTATTCAAACCACCACAATTCCGAGAGGCGGCTTCAGCAGGCAAAAGTTCGTGCTTCTTTGGCTTAGCTCCTAGACGTAAGCTCCTCGGAACTAAATTCCACGATGCCCCATCCCCCACTCAAATTCTTGCAAAGGGAGTAAGTACTGTGCACACCTAGTTAATTTTTATCTTTGTTCTTTTTTAGTGTGTTGATAATTGTTTCCTGCTTTCTATCCCGATGACCAATTGAAAGTAATATTCTAGCCTTTCGAATGTGTTTTACGACTTTCGGTCTAGTCTCTCGCGTTATCTTCGAGAGGATAGCTACGTAAAAGCATACTTTGCCAGCGCATAGTCATATATATAGTGTCTAAAAAAAGGTACATAGATCTATCTATCTTCGCCAACTTGACCCTAGATAGCCAATCTAGGGCCTTTCATCGCAATAGCTGTGTCGGAGTCTTGTTCTTTGTTCTTTTCATATTACAGTATCTATATGTCACTAATAAGAAAACCCCAACATTTATCTGATCCATGCTTGCCTACCTAAAGTGGGAATTAGTGGATTGCCAGATCCTAGTGGTACATCACTGACTTTGTCCTGGTAAGAAACTTAGCGTAGCGTAGGGTATGTAGTTGACACGCGTGTTGGAAAATACGTTCTCGAAGTTCTCGAAAGTCCACCTGGTTGAAATAACACCAGGCTGATTCTCAATCTGCCGTCCCAAGAGCAACAGCCATGCAGCGAAATGCCGTTGCCTTTAAACCCCGGAAATGCAACCTTGATAGGGTAGCCGAGGAAGAGAAGGTACAGGTACTCATGTGTCAGTAATGGAATTATTACAACTTAACGAGTTGAAGTACGTCAAGATCACTCGAGGCTGCATTTGTGAAGTCTCGAAGCTTGACTTGACTGCTAAAGCTTGATGAGGTTTCTCCATACTAAAAGCTACTTGCCTACTGTCCTCTCCACAATCATGGACGTTGTTGCAATGGAACTTTGAGCAGGGCATGCGCATGGACTAGTCATGTGACATCAATATTACATAAGCCGGTATAATTTCCCAGCCTGACGATGGTGTGTGCCTGGCGCATGGCACTGGAATTGGCAGAGCGATCACCAAATCGAACAACATATTCATGAATGGACCACCGCTATCTCCCTCTACGCGTTGTCTGTCGCCATCTGTGCAAATCCGTGACAGCATCACCACCAATCCCTTCTGTTCATTGTTGAATTGTCTGCTTTGGAGAGCCGCATTCTTGCTGTGCAGGCATCTCACTCGTCGCGATCCCTAAAGCCTGCCTCCGTGTTTCGATCAACCACCTCAATACATAATCCGACCCATCTCCACACCTCCCTACACCGCCAACGCGCAGCAATCGTTCTCGAACTTGCCCATTGTTCTCTCCTTCTTTTTTTTCCTTCGCGATCTGATTGTAGTCTGGATATCTGGATAGCCTCTCGTATTGATGGGATAGTAGTGAGGAGGAGAAGCAGTCGTTACAGCCACATTGCTATTCTGGGTGTTCCGTAGGCGTTTCAGGTTCTGCGGGCTCGACGTTCCCTGCCTTTGAGTCGCCAGCACACAATCGCGCATGCGGAGGCCAATCGACGTGACCCTTGCGACTCGACCAACGTCAGACTTTTGATAGAGCTTTGAGATTAGGATCAGGCCCTTTCCCCCCCCCTTTGGGCCCTCAACGCGACATTACCCTCCTCAAGCTGGCGGCCGCAGGCGTACACGATCGATCACAAAGTCTTCTGCTTGTCGAATAATACCCCGAGACATTGTGGCGGATTGGAAAGGAATTGTAGGAAGAATAGGAGGCACACACTTGTGATTTGGAAAGATGAGTCCTCCATCTGAGGGAGGTCCATCTGGCGACGGGCGCAACTACGACTATGGAATGCAAGATATGGGAGAGCCATTACCGTTACCGAATGGCGCATTTGCGTCTGAGAATAGGTTGAGTGCGTCGCCTGCGGGCAGTACGTCCAGTAATAGAGGACGAGATGGTGATGGAGACTTGCGGAAGATGAGTGGAGAACGGGACCGTTCACGCCCTCGCCATAGAAGAACTGGAAGTGGACAAGTGCGAGTGTGCAAGAAGTGCGGTGAACCTTTGACCGGCCAGTTTGTACGAGCTCTTGGAGGGACATTTCACCTAGAATGCTTCAGGTGCCGGGTAAGAACAGCCTCAGACATACGTGACTACTAACATTTGCTAACGACATCCCTCTAGGATTGTGGTACTATTGTTGCCTCAAAATTTTTCCCAGTAGACGAAGAAGACGGCTCTGGCCAATACCCTCTTTGCGAAACAGATTACTTCCGGAGACTGGATCTTATCTGCCACAAGTGTAATGGGGCGCTCCGCGGGTCATACATTACTGCCCTAGATCGCAAATACCACATTGACCACTTCACTTGCTCCGTATGCCCTACAGTCTTTGGCGCACAAGACAGCTACTATGAGCACGATGGTCAGGTATACTGTCACTTCCACTATTCAACGCAATTCGCCCAACGTTGTAATGGTTGTCAGACGGCAATTCTCAAGCAATTTGTTGAAATCTTCCGCAATGGTCAGAATCAACACTGGCATCCTGAATGCTATATGATACATAAGTTCTGGAATGTGCGCCTGGCTTCATCGCAGGATGCTACGGAAAACCAGCGCCAAATAGAGTCCACAACCGATGAAGAAGGCCGTAATGCGGTACGTGAGGAAGAGGAGCGAATGGAAGAGAAAGTTTACCGGATATGGAGTGTTCTGTCAACATTCGAAGAATCATCAGCTGCATGCATCTCCGACATGCTTTTGCATGTAAGCAATGGAGCTTATGTGGATGGTGTTTTGGTTGCAAAGAAGTTCATCTGGCATGTCGACATCTTGTTTACCTCTGCTGACAAGCTCGATGCGAACATGACCAGAGAAGGCACAAAGGGTAAGCGTACAAATATTGCAGCTCTTTCATTGTGAATTCTTTTGCTAATTTTATCAGGACTGTCATACTCACGGGAAGCTAAGCTCTTGTGCAAGAAGATTGTTGCTTTCTTCTCTCTTCTCTCAAAAACACAAGAGACTGGTGTACGAAAGTTAGGCGTAACACAAGAGCTTCTTGCCCTGGTTACAGGTCTAGCTCACTATCTAAAACTGCTGATACGCATATGTCTTCAAGGCGCCTTAAGAGTAGAGCGGGAGCAAAACAATTCAGACGCACTACACATGTTCCTAGATGACCTTGGCGACATGGAGTCGATCAAGGGCGACGACAGATCCTTGGAAGCCACCACTGGGATGAGTAATCTTGCAGCATCGTCATCGGACCAATGCAGCAAATGTCACCGTCCGATTGAGGACGAGTGTGCACGTTGTGGAGAATGGAGATGGCACTTAGCTTGTCTCCAGTGTTCTGGCTGTGCTCGAGATCTTGGGCAGAATATCGAGGATGCAAGATGGAGTGAGAGTGAGAGCCGATTGTACTGCAACTTGCCTACTTGTGGTGGTCGGACGCCAGATGCTGTGGGAAATTTTGACCGTGTAACAAGGTTACAGCAATATGTTTTCCTCCTCCGAGTTGCATTGGCGAGACTTCTCGAAATACTACGAAGCAGTGGGACTCTTCCTCATACGTCGGATGACCCAAATCTCAACGGTTATAATTCGACCGAAGGCCACCGCCTATCAGGCCAGGTTGATCCACCACTTTTGCGGTCAGATACCCGGTCTAAGTCGTATGGTGGCCCTGTGGAGGAGAATCCCCGCGAGTCTTCGTATGAAAATACGCTCAACGACGTCCGACGCTTGCGCAGCACCCGTATGGACAAGCACCTCTCGTCAACTATCAAGAAAGCTAGAACTTCAAGAATCCTTGGCGACCCAGGAAGCCAAGATAGGCGTCCCGGATCTGCAGGTGTAGATGGATCAGATGGAAACAATTATCAAATAGTTGAAGAAGGCGGCACCAACCGCGAGTCGCGGACCGAACTGATGTTTGGACATCAAGATGCACTCACCCTCGATGATATCCCTAGGATCGTAGCTGCTGAGCAAGCTAAGGAACAGAGGCCCAATGCGTACAAACATGCTCGCCATGAAATGTTCCGAACCTCCATCACAGAACCAAAGCTCCTCAATGGTCACCAACGCAATCTCTCAAGTGGCAACCAACTGGACCAACAAATGAGTGGAGATCCTTCACCATCGCGTGGCAAGAAATACTTCTCTCAGCTGACTCCCTTGGAGTACTTTATTGTTCGCCATGTGGCTGTCATCGCAATGCAGCCGATGCTAGAAGGCCACTTCACTATGGAAGAACTTCTTAATCTCATCGAGACAAGAAAACCAACTTTCTGGAACAAGATGGGCAAAGGTTTAGGATTAGGGAAAGCCGAACGAAAGTCTAGCAAGAAAAAGGGTGTGTTTGGTGTACCACTTGATGTCATAATCGACAGAGATGGAGCCGACTCTACTGATGGTATTGGACCAGGAGCACTCCGCATCCCTGCTATCGTCGATGATTCTATCGCGACAATGCGAAAGATGGATCTCTCGGTTGAAGGTGTTTTCCGGAAGAACGGAAATATCAAGAGGTTGAACGATGCAATGGCGGCCATTGACAAGGATGGGTGCGAAGCCGTGGACCTGACGAAGGAAAAACGTTGTCCAAGTTGCCGCTTTGCTCAAGAAATACCTGAGGGAACTTCCGGATCCTATTCTAACCTTTAAGCTCCATCGGCTATGGATTGTCTCACAGAGAATTGGGGACGAAGACACTCGGCGACGACTTTTGCACTTGACGTGCTGTCTACTTCCCAAGGCTCATCGCGATTGTCTCGAAATTCTATGTTCATTCTTCAATTGGGTCGCTTCTTTCCACCAAGTCGACGAAGAATCTGGTTCTAAGATGGATACACACAACTTGGCCACCGTTATCGCACCAAATATCCTTTACACCAATGCTAAAGGCCCTGTAGATGACAATTTCCTAGCTATCGAGGTCGTCCACACGCTCATCGAATTTAATGAGCAGATGTGTGAGGTAAGTCACAAGGAAATCAACTCTTATAACAATGCTCTGCTGCTAACCGAAATCAGGTACCCGAAGATCTCCAATCAATCTTAGGTGATCAGTCACTTTTCAACAACACCAGTGATATTACCACGAAAGAGATTCTGAGGCGGTACGGAGACATCGGAACAAATGGTCCACAAAGACCTCAAGTGGAGACTACTGAATCGTCAGGATCTGGGGCTGGACGTGCTCTTGCACCAGTTGTCACTCGTATCGATACCGATCCGTCCCAAGCTCATGCACGGCAAAAGGAAAGTAGCGTTCGCCATGTCCAGGATCCTTCTCGTCCATTCGCCGGTGACGCCAATCAGAATACTCCACCACAGCCACAGCCACAGTGGCAAGGTCAAGACCTGGAGCAACCTACTGTGCCATATGGTCACCGCAATGGTAACGGAACTCCAGATAGCCAAGACGGAGCCGGGCGTCGCGAATACCGCAACTCGGGATGGGGTCGCCCACAAAACGGCCCCGTCGGCGTCACTGGAAGCAGTTGAACGAAGTCCGAAATTCCTCGACAACTTAATGATAATGTACATTTCCTTGCATCACAAAGCGCCGGGTGCGCGCTATAAATCACGAAATCAAATTACCAACCAGCTGCAGAACAAATACCACCTCAAAACAATTTCCACATCACTCACCACAATCCGAAAATTCTATTCAAATTTTCGCAGCTCCTTTTTTGTCCTACAGCATTCGACGACGGCGTTTTTATGGAAGAGCCTTGAAATCATCGCAACGGCGATGTGCGGTTTATCCTTTGTTTGTGTCTACATTGAAAAAAATTCTTTGCGCAGCGGAGCAGCGAAGCTTTTGCCCAAAATACTCCATGGGAGGAGGCTGGGAGCTTGATGCTTGATTCATGGAGGGGCTTGTTTGGAGTATATTGGTCTGATCTGGCATATTGGGCGATGGGGCGGGAATTGACTATTCTTGATGTTTCTTCCACGAACTTTTGAGGGTACTGTTCCATACACAGGTTTACCTTTTTCGTGATACTTTCCCGTCCGATGTCCTCTGAGGCTTCGAAGTTACTTTCCATATTTTCTGAGGTGCAAGGCGATGCAGGCGAAGTCATGGCGTGAAGCAAACCGGCATGCCCATCTGTGTATTAGAAAACTTTACACGCGACCACAAGAGTCTGAGTTACAGAGTCCTCATTGAATCGAAGAGCCATTCGATGAATGGAGTTTGAGTCTTTGAAAATGACACCAAGGTAAGCTATTGATCTTCATATGAAATGCGAGTTTGGATCTGTAAGTCTTGCAGCGCAAGTTCATATGCTTGCATAGGCTGTGCGCGTCTTCATTTCTCAATAATTGGTGCCTGAAGCTGGTCGTTTGTACGTAGTGTAAGCTACACTGTTGATGACACACGTTAATTCCGTTGCATATACGATGCGGTAATAAAGATCTTAACTCCGATGATGTTTTTTCGGCGGCAGTATACAAAGTCAAAAGGTGGTTAGGTACAAGAACCTTACCAAGAACCCCTCATCTGCCAAACTCTGCATTCTTTCAACTATTCAAAACCAACATCTTTCAACTCAAGAACAATCGAGAAACACATTGCTATTTTTCAGTTTCAAATACTGGCAGGCATGGCACCAATCCGCGTCGGGATCATCGGTCTTTCCAAGGGCTGGGGCGCTTACGCTCATCTTCCGTATTTGAAGAAATCGGAGGATTATCAGATTGTTGCTGTCCTGAATAGTTCGGTTGAGAGCGCTAAGCGGGCTATTGAGACCTTTGAATTGGGCGAAGGAGTGAAGGCTTATGGGGATTCTGAGGGTATGACGTCGATGCCACTTCAGACGAACGAACCTTGTGCTAACCAAGTTCTCTGTAGATATTGCTGCAGATGAGAATATAGATCTAGTTGTCTGCTCTGTTAGGGTCGATAGGCATTATGGTACTATCTCCCCGTCCTTGAGGAAGGGCAAAAATGTGTTTGTTGAATGGCCACTGGGTAATAATCTTGCAAATGCGGAGGAGCTTTTGAAGTTGAAGAATGAGTTTGGTGTCAAGAATGGTTTTGTTGGGTTGCAGGTACGTCTTGTCTTTTCGGTCCATAGAAGTCCTACTCTTGAGAGCTCTTTTCTTGGACTTTATCATATGACATTAAATGGTCACTGTTCGATTGACACGTTTCACTCCTTTATAGGCACGCCAAGACCCCAGTGTCAACACACTGAAACATCTTCTCGCTACCAACGCTATTGGAGAAATCCTAAGCAGCACCTGGACCTCTTATGCATCCCAGGGTGGCCCGACGGTGATTGAGAACATCGAGTACCTTGGCCGTAAAGAAGTTGGTGGTAATCTAGTGACGGTCCATCTTGGTCACGCTATAGACTACATCCAACATGGTAAGATTTTCTTCTGTCGATAAAGATGAATGACAGAATATAAACTGTGCCTATCAAACAGAACAGCTAACTATGGATTCATAGCATTCGGATCTTACTTCAAGACCAATCCTAGCGAAAACGGCATAAAGTCCCTGCTTGCAAACCGTCGCCCTATCATAACCCTTCTGTCTGATGACGGAAAAACAGTCATCTCAGACCACCATCCAAAAACATCAGATGACACAATCTTTGTCCAAGGAGCCCTCCCAGAAAAACAAATCCCAATTAATATAACCCTCCTCGGTGGTCCCGCTCCCACCTTCAGTGGAACACCAGGATTAGATTGGCGAATCCATGGTACGAAAGGGAATCTAAGACTAACTGCTTCGGGGCCATTTTTGCAGATTGGATATGCGGATACCAAGATTGAGAAGGAGGATTTGGAGACTAGAAAGGTTGAGGTTGTTGAGGTTAAGACTGTTGAAGGGGAGAAGGAGTGGATTGAGGAGTTGCCCTGTGCCGGCTAAGAATGTGGCAAGGCTTTATGAGAAGATTAAGGTGGTTTTGGCTGGTGGAAGTTTTGGGGAAGGGTTGTGTAGTTTTGAGGATGCGGTTGAAAGACATCGGCTTCTGGAGGGGTTGTACTAGACTTTCTTTGTTATTCGTTGAAGCACTTTACTGTGGCAATGGAACTGACATTCTCAAGTACTTTGACCCTCTCTGTACAATTACCTTGCTAATTATCTTGTTAAAAACAACTCTAGGCAAATGGGCGGGAGGTGCGTTGATTGTACTGTATTCACATTGCTCTGTTTTCATAGCGTTATACCTAGCAGATTAATTTCGCCCTAATATCTCCCAGAACAGGCTAGGACTAGTATTTCGACTCAACTATAATTTCTAAACTCTAGAATCTAGACTCTTCTTCCGTTCAGAGACTGTGACACTACTTGGATTGAACCCACCATGTAGTTAGAAGTAGCAAGATGTTCGAACTATATCTTAATCTTAGATTCAATCCAATTTTCCAACTCACAATCCATTGACAAGAGAAAGCCCTAGATGCAAGAAGAAAACGTATGAGAGGCTCCAGTCGATGAGTTCCTAGTGATAGTTTTTTTTTTTTCCTTTTCTTTTTCTTTTGATTTAGAGAATTAAGACTGCTTTAGTTTCTCTATGTAGTTGGTGTTATATTATTACTACTTGTCATTTGCGTACAGAAAAGAGAAAAGTAAATTAATGATGAGAGAACGCTTTAGATGGAGTAATATACTTATGAGCAAGTCTTTCCTCTTCGATATCCTTATTCTATTTTCCATTAAAAATAGTGTATGCTGTATACACACATACCTCCTCGAACGTACAGCCTGGAATTGGACATAAAGTTACTAGTTTGCTGTGAACAAAAGAATGGTAAAAGACTTTAGTCTATATAGCACTTGCGGATATTGGTATCAAGAAACCAAGGAGCCAAATGAGATTATGTCAATCTTTAGTCCTCTCATCTCTACTCTTTTTTTTTTCTATGGTCTTAACACCTTCTTAAGCCTAAGATTCAAAGGCTTCTTTTCCCACACCAAGAAAATATTAACCTGATTCCACTTCTCCTGGCCTTCACACGCTTCGATATCAAATTCCCACAATAGTCGAGCAAGAACAAGTCTCATTTCCACGTAAGCCAGACTGATTTCGAAAGATAGATAGTTAGCAAAAGTCATACATATTTCTGTGTAAGACAAGAATAAGCCATAGGTCCTTACTTTTGACCAATACAGTTTCTAGGACCAGTACTGAAAGGTTGCATGGCGTTTCGGTTGTCATTGGCGAATCTTGGGTCTCCCATCCATCGTTCTGGGATGAAATCAGTGGGGTTGAGGAAATTGGTTGGGCTAAGATTTGTAGGGTAATTGTGGACGCAAACATCAATCTATCAGATGTTTAAAAAGTCAGTGAATCATCTCATTATAAATTTATCAGTGAAGGGAGATGTATGGAAAGAGACTTACACCACCGGCTACCCAATTACCATCGATATAATCACCGCCCGCAGGTACCAATCGAGCAAGCCCAGTTGGAGCTGGAGAGAATAGTCGAAGTGCTTCATTCAAACATGCTAACATATACTTCAATTGACCAACACTGACAAAATTGATCTCAGATACGTCATTAAAACGAGAGCGAATTTCATCAACTAATTTCGATAATGCCTTCGGATTATGTGTCAGGAAGAAAGTAACAGCACTTAAAGCAGTAGCGGTTGTTTCACTACCCGCAATGATCAAAATACCACAGTTATCAATCAAATCACGATCGCTAACGTTATTTTCCGGTTTGATCAAATTCGATACAAAATCCGCTCGATCTACTTTACTTTCTTTACGTCTCATGGCCTTTTCTACTGTCATCTTTCTGTGTGCCTCGGCTTTCCTGGAGAGAGCTTTAGGCATGATGAGTGGTAGGATGATTGGGAGAAGTCCTTGGAGCTTGGGGTAGTATGCTAGGGCTTGATTGAAGTAGATGAATCGCATGCTGTCGAATATCATTTTTACCCAGGGGTGGTGGTAGGAGGATGATTCGAGGCAGCCGAATGGTTCTCCCGAATGCGAGGTCGCCGATTATATCGAATGTGAAGAACTGGATATTGTTAATCATCAAAATTCACAGTTGAGTTGTGAAGACGAGATACTTACATTATACCAAGAAGTCATCTCAGCAGTCTTCTCCTGCTCAGCATATTTATGAAGTCGTCGCATAAACAAATCCGTATAACCTATAATAATAGATTCCTGTTCTCTCAAAGCAGCCTCGGAGAATCCTCTCGACATCAAACGACGTAGATGAGCATGTTTCTCCTTCTTAGCAGATAATATCCCGCCAGGAGAAAAAGCACTAGTAAAAAACGGTGTCTCCTTTGTCATCTCAGGTTTACCACTTCTGGATCCATAGATATCATTCCAGGCCGCGGCAGAAATGAAGGATAACTCATTAGGAGCAGTACGAACTACTGGTCCGTATTTTTTGTGCGCTTCATCGATTTCAAATACTAGACGTCCGGTGGCCATTTTTGAAATATACCAGAGTCGTGTTGCTGCTGCTAGTTTCGGTCCGGGATACCTAGCGAGTGGGTGGAAATGGATACGGTAGATTATTCTGGCGAGGAGAAAGCATATTGTCTAGAAATTGTTAGATTGATTTCTCTGGAGTGACAGTTTATCTTACTAAAACTAGAGTACCAAGTGTTAGTGCTGGAAATCCTATGCCATCTCGTAGGTATATTATGACACCACCGCGAGGTGATGTTATTGCTGTCATGATGTCTGTGTATTTCTAAAATTCATCATAAAGGGACGAGCGAGTTGATGAGTAAGTAGTTTCGGTGGAAGGTCATAGGAAATAATGGTATGCAGTGCAAATTAAGTAGTTGCTGGCGACCTAGAGCACGAAATAATACAGGGGGTGGGCGAATCATCAGAGAAAATCTCGAATCCGCGTATTGCTTTGTCCACTTTTGCAACAAATAAAGACCTTTGCAGATGTTAATTCGTTGAAATCAATTGGATTATGTATAGTTATCAGTGGATACTAGACGGGAAACCCCCCAGAACCGTCAGGTACAGGTACGTTCCGAAGATTAGCGGTGAGTAGCATGGAGACAATTATCATCGGTGATATTTCGTGCCGATGTCTCGTGTACTACCTAGATAGGTATTTTATTTTAACAATCGGTGAATGATCGTCAATGCTGACTCGCAATTAGGCGTCTGTTTACAACAGCAAGATAGAATTGCGCTTGTAATATACATATCATCTCAAAAGAGATGTACAAATACCAATCAATTGTATGTGCGTATGTCTCAGGAGTCCAATGAATATAAAGTAAGCTTAATGTTTCGCCGAATCCAACTCATGTATCTTTCACAAACAGCCAAGCTCGCCAAGCTAGATAGAGGGTTCATGAACCCTAGTACAGACTGGCCGGCAGCGTCGCCAGATCTCAACCCAATCGAGCACATCTGGTGGCACATCAAAAACAAGGTATTAACCAAGCACCCTGAACTTGGTAATATGGGAAAATCAAATGAGGCCCAACAAGCTTTAGAAGATGCCTTAATTGAAGCTTGGGATGAATTACCTGACTATTTATTTTATAGTTTAGTAGAGAGTATGCCACGGAGGATGGCAGCATGTATTGCAGCAAATGGATGGCATACAAAATGCTAGAAAATCAATATCTAGGCATATTAAATTTCTATTATTTATCTATTTAATCTGAAAGTCTCAAGTCAATTAGAGTTGTAGTTGTGGAGTTATTATAGTTGATATATATGGTGGGTGAGTTGTGGTAGGGTAAGTGTGTAGATAATTTGTTGCTAAATATAATATAGTTACTACTATTTAGAATTAGAAATATAGCTATATTAAGCTATAGTACAGATACTCTTTTAGTATTACCTACTTATTTTTTTCTACTATCTTCTTATATATTCTAGATGTTTCTATAATATTTTTTTACCTCTAGTATATAATTTTATTCTCTACTTAATTTTATATATATATACTTTTATTTTCTACTATAGAAATTAAGTAATTTTTTATTTAAGTTTTTAATCTATATATTTAAAAATTATATAATTTATCTTTTATTATTAAAACTACTAATAGTTATAAGCTTAAGTAGCTATTAGTTCTCTTATATAAATTAAATTAATTTAAATATTACTTAAATATTAATTTAAACTTTACTTAAACTATATTATTAAAGACTACTAGGTTTATTTAGTAACTAGCTAATAATTTAATAAAATAATTACTAAGACTACTACTATTATCTTAAGTAGCTTTTTAGATTAACTAAATTAGTTATTAAAAGTATAAAAAGTTATTTAAAGTAGTAGAAATCTAATATAAAAGTATATTAATCTATTATTACTAAAGGAACTAGTACTCCTTACCTACTTAATTTAATTTACTTAGATTACTAATATACTAATAATTATATAAAACTAAATTAATACTATAAGAAAAGCTAGAGAAGTTTTTAAATTAAAATAAAATATATAAAAAAAAGAGGTAAAACTAATTAAAGAAAAACTTAATACCTTAGTATTTATTTAAAAGTATATATTTAAAATTATTAATATTAAATACTTTTCTTTAATTTAAAATATTAAATTAATATAAAATACCCTTACTACTTTAAAGTTTTAATTTACCTTATTAAATAAAACTTATAAATTAAAACTAGTATATAAGCTTATAAAATTAAAGATATATAATAAAAAATAAAGTATTAAAGAATAATTAAATTAATAAAAAACTATATATATTAATACTAAAGACCTTTAACTTATAAAGGTTACTAGAACTTTAATTTTATTTAACTTTATTTATATAATTTAAAAAATTAACTTTAGATATAAGTTAACTATTAAACTAAAGCTAATATTAAAAGAAGATAAAGGTAAAAAAAACTTTCTAAGCTATACTAGCTTATTAACTAATTCTAAACCTACTAAAGGTCTTCCCTATAAGCTTAGAGATCTAATTAAGGCTATAGTATATTTACTATATTTAAAGATAATACTAATTAATCCCTTTAAGTTAAGCTTAAATACCTATATATATATAAAAAGAACTATTAGATAAATATATATTATTATCTAGTAGAAGAAATTTAACTAATTAGATAAGTACCTAAAAAGGAAGTTACTAAAGCTATTTAAAAGAAAATTAATAGTAATTTAAAACTTAAGATATTAGTTAATAAAGCTATTTAAAGAGTAAGGGAATCTTTTACTAAACCTAAGCTTACTTTTACTAAAATTAAGCTTAATAATAATAAAACTAAGCTAGTAATAACTTTATCTTCTATAAATATTCTCCTAAAGCTAAGAACCTTTATAATAGCTTTTAGAGCCTTTTCTTTTAATTTCTAATCTAAATATAAACTAATTAATATTACTATTATTAACTTTAACTCTAATATCTATATATATAATAATCCCTCTAGGTTTAAATTAATTTATATTATATATCTATATAAATCTATTAATACTAAAAAAGAAAACTATTAAATTAAAGCCTATAAAATAATAACCTTAGTTATTAATTTCCTATAAAGTAAAGTAACTTTAAAACTCTAAGATATAATATATACTAGGTTTTTTAACTAATATTATATCTCTCTAAGAGCTTAAATATAAGGGGATTTAATAGAATATTTATAATAATTTCCTATATACTAAAAATTAATAACTATATAGTATTAATAATTTAAATAGCTTTTAGTATATAAAAATAAATATAAAATTATACTCTAGAGGTACTTTTATAGTAAAAAGAAGTATAAAGCTATTCTCTAAGACTATAATAAAGCTCTAGTATAATTAACTTAAATATCCTAACCTATAAGCTATAAACTTACTAAAAGATACTATAATTAATATTAAAGTTAATAACTTAAAACTATACTCTTTAATTATTAAATATATTATATATAGATAATTTAAAGTTTATAAACTAGTCTCTTAATCTTTATATATAGAAGAAGACTTTAAAAAACCTTAGTTTTAAATAATAGTAAATTTAATTAATCTCTTATATACCTAAGTTTATAATAGTAATAGCTAGGTTCTTTATCTTTAATATACTAAAATTAAATTTAATCTTATATACTTAATTTTATATAAAAGTAACTTTAGCTAAGCCTTAATTAATACTATTAAATTAATTAAAAACTATTAAAGAAAGTATATTAAATTTATTTAATATAATAGTAAGATATTATATAACCTAAACTTTAATAAATTTTATAAAAGAAAAGCTATTACCTATAAGCTAAGTATACTAGCTACCTAAGCTTAAAATAAAGGTTTAAAAAAAGTAAAGTATATACTTATAGTTAAGAGTTATTATATATAATAATATAAGTAAAATTACCTTATAAATTATAGCTTAAAACCTATTAGATAATAAGTTACCTAGCTAATAAAACTTTAATTAAAAGTATTAGTATTACTAGATAGGTATACCTATAAGAGTAAGTAGTACTAATTGTATAATAATATATTAATAATATTATTATTACTATAGAAGATAAGTAGAATACTATAATATATATATATATATCCTTTAGTAGTTTTAATCCTTAACTTATCTACTACCTTTATATAGTTATAGTATTATTTTAGTACTAGTAACTTTTTCTTTTATAATATAATTAGGTAGTAGAATTTATAATAACTATAATATTTTAAAATTAAAAAAATATAATTTTTATAAAATAAGTATTAAATTTTATAAAATTAAAAATTTATTAAATCTCCTTTTTAAAAATAATAGCTATATTAATTTAAGGTTCCTACCTTAATTTTAATATATAGATAATAATTATTAAACCTTATAGTTATATTTAGTTATTTTATAAAATAAAAGTAAAGTTCTATAGTATAAAATAATAATTATTACTCTAATATTAACTTTAACTTAACTTTTACTTTTATTACCTTTAGGTAATAGTAGATAGTAGCTTAGATAGTAGCTTAAGGTTAAGTAATAACCTAGGTAATAACTAAAAGCTAAGTAATAGTTATTTATAAAAGAGTAATTTTAGTTTTTAACTTTTTATTTAAAAATATAATAAAATATCTTTTATATTTATACTTAAATATAACTTTAGCTTTTTTTTCTTTCTTTTTAGCTTTAATTACTACTATTTAATTATCTCTTCTTATAGGTAAAGGTATTTTTTAGTTTATTCTAGAGTATTATTAATAGTTTTATAGAATTATTAACTTATTTATCTTTATCTTTTATAGCCTTAGCTTATATAATAGCTTTCTTTTTAAAGATTAACTTTCTTTTATAATAATTTATTACCCCTAAAGATAATAATTAATTATTTTTAAATAATACTAATAAAAGATATATTTTTTTTCTATAGTACTATTATACTTTTTACTTTTATAAATCTTCCTTTTAATAAATAATATAATAAGTATATCTTTATTCTTATTACTTATACTTATAGTATTTTTAGTATTAATTATATTTAAAGAATTTATAATAATTATAAAGTTTTTTAAAATATAATTATTATTTTATATATTAAGCTATAAAATTAATAAATTCTTAATAAATATATAAATTATTATTTTTAAGTTAATAGTAAACTTTATAGTATTATTTTTACTAGTTTTATTTAAAGTAATATACTTTTACTAGCTCTTATTTAAGTAGTTTAAGTATCTTCTCCTTCTATTATACTTATTACTAGTGTTTAGTTAATAATTTAATAACTAGTAGTTTAATAAGTAGTTCCTTAAGTTCCTTAAGTTCTTTAAGGTTTTTAAAGTAGTCTTAGGTTTAAATATAATATAAGTTCTAGTCTTAGTTATAAAATAAGTAGAAATTATAAAATAAGTTTTAGTATTAGTTATAAAATAAAAAGAGATTATAGTAAAGTTAGTTCTTTTCCTTTAGTTTTATTTCTCTTATAGTAATATAAGTTTTAAAAGTTTTTAAACTATTAAGTTTAATAGTTTATTACTATAGAAAACTTAGAGAGCTAAATAAAGTTTTATAAATTATCTTAGTAAACTTTCTAAGTAAAATATTAATTAAATTATTAAGTTCTTTACTTTAGATTTTAATAATTATTCTTTTTACTTATTTTTTTTAAATAAAAATAATAGTTTTAATAATTTATATAATAATAAATTAAAGGATTTTTCTTTTTATTAAACTACTTTACTTTATATATAGTAAGTTAATATTTAAAAGGTATTAAATAATCTTTAAATAAAAAAATAAAAATTCTTTATTTATTAATAAGGTTAGTATAGTAATAATAATAATAATAATCCTTTTAAGGGTTCTAATAATAGTATTAATAGATTATTTTAATTTACTTTAATTTTATAGTATAGAAGTTTAAGTTTTATAGTATAGTATTAGTAATATTTCTTTTTTTTTTAAATATAGTTTTTTTTCTTTATAAATAACTTTTTAAGATTCTTTAAATAATTTAAGTTAGGTTTTTACTTTTATAATATTTTTTATTTATAATACTCCTTAGTAATTTAATTATTAGTTAACTTAGTAAAAAAGTTAATAATTAAAATTAAAATAACTTTATAAAATTAAATCTATAAAATTAAAACTTAATAAAATATAAGTATAAGCTTTTATATTTCTTTTTTAACTATAAAAGATCTAAGTATAAACTTTTATATTTAATAAAGAATATAAGTATAAGTTATTATAAATTATATAAATTTTATAAAATAATTTTATAAAGTTATTCTTTAAAATAAAACTAATTTCTATAACTTTAAATAACTTTATAGTATTATTTTTAATTAATTATAGTATTATTTTATCTTTTAACTTATTCTTTTACTTAAATTTAAATTTAGTTTAAGTTAATAAACTTTTTAAGTATTTTATTTAAGTTTAACTTAGTTATTATATTTATTAAGTTATTTTAACTATTAATTTAATAAACTTTTTAAAGTTCTTTTCTTTTATAGGATTATCTTAAAGCTATAATATTAATTATTAAATATTTTTCTTTTATTATTCTAAGCTTTATAAAGTATTTATATAATAAGTAAAAGTTTATATAAACTACTATAAAAATAATAAATAAGTTAAATTATTTTATAACTATTTTAATTATAGTATTAATTAAAATAGTTATATTAACTTTTATAATTATTTTATAGATTTTAAAAACTAAAATACTTTTTATAACTTTTTTTACTTTTTATTAAGCTTTAGTAGATTAAGTTTTCTTTAATCTTAAAGTACTTTAATTTTATAGTTTTATTTACTAAGATAATTTTATATTTAATCTAAGAACTTAAGTTTTTATTATTAGTAAATAAACTATCTATAAAGATATAAAGTTTTACTATAGTTAAATTAAAGAAGATATAATTAATACTATAATCTTAATTTTTAATTTATTAATTAAGTTTTTATTTAAATTTATAATATTCTTCTTTAATAAGCTTTAGTATTAAGTAATAATAGATAGATTATATATTACTTCTAGTTAATAAATAGTTATAATATATATACTATAAGCTTTTTATTTTATATATTAATATTAGAAATTAAATTTTATAGTATTATTTATAGTTTTTATAATATTATAATTTTATTCTATAAAATTAATATAGTTTAAGTTTTTTTTCTTATTTCTTTTAGCTTAGCTTAATATAATCTTTTATTTAATTAATAATATATTTATTAAATATAAGAGGAGTATTTAAAGTAAGCTATTCTTTTAGTTTTACTATAAACTTTACTTTTATAACTTTCTCTTCTTCTTTAATTAAAAATTTTTCTATAACTACTATAAATATATTATTTATTTATATATTAATAAGTTTAAAATATCTTTTAATTCTTTATATTTATAATTAATAAATAAAGATTATAGATTAATATTACTATTAATAATTTTTCTTTATAGTACTTATAGTATATAGCTTATTAATAAGTTTTAGCTTTTAGAATTTTATATAATAGTTATAGTATAACTATAATTATATTTAGTAAGTATCTTTATTATAATACAAAGACGAGTGAAAGGACGTGGAGGATAGTAAAATATGGAAAATAGTGGAAAGGATGTGGACGGTAAGAGTACCGAAAGCATATGAAGATGGAAGGGGGAGAAGCGTGAATGGGGTCGTGGGAATAAGCGGCAGTGGTGATCATAATAGGGCGGAGTGATTTGGGAAGTGGGGTTGGGAAACTGAGGTAATGGGATAGTGTACAAATTAAATGAGTCGAGGTGCTTGGAGACTACAAAGGGTGGAGGTGGGGAGAATGGGGAGGTCGAAAACGGGATGGAGGGGAAAAGGGGAGAGAGGGTGGACGGTTTCTCTTCTTTTCTCTGCTACATTGTTTTTATAAGAATTATAATTAAATATATACTTAAGTAATATATAAAGCTAAACTTAAAATTTAAAATTCTTATTCTATAGTAATAAGAAAGCTAGTATAAGTATAATTCTTTAACTAACTTATTAAATTATTAGTAACTAAGTAAGGATATTTTCTTTTTCTTTATTATTATAAACTTAAATAATAAATTAAGATTTTTTATAAAATAAATTTATAACTTTTTCTTTAACTTTATTAATAAATCTAAACTTAAAAATTTATTTTCTAGAATATTTCTTAAAATTATATTAAATAAAGTTAAAGACTCTTTTTATTATTAAGTTATTAATTTTTTATTTTTAAGATTCTTTAAATAGTTATCTAAAAGTAGTAATAATTTTTACTTTTCTATAGATTTAATAAAAGTTTAAAGTTTAATTATTCTTTAATAGTTAAGGATACTATAGTTATATCCTAGTTTTCTTCTATTATAATAATAAACTATTTATCTAAGTCTTTTAAATTTTTATAGTTTTCTATAAAATAAGTATAATTACTTTATTACTATTTTATAAGATACTTCTTAGGTTTATTCTTTAATCTTAATAGTCTTTCCCTTCTATATTTTATAGTATATTCTATAATACCTTTCTATTACCTTTTATTAAGTTTTAGATCTTAGATCTACTCTTTTAGTTCTTCTTCTTTTTTTAATCCTAGGTTCTAGAATAGTAGAAAGGTTTTTTATATAATAAGATTAAATACTTATTAATTAAAAATTTATTAGTTTATAAAGTATTTAAATTATATATATCTTACTATTCTTTTATATTAACTTAAATAGTTCTTTTTATTTATTCTTTTCTCTTTATACTTTAATATTAAAGTTAATTAATAAATTAAAGATTAATTTTATACTAAGTTTATTTCTTATAGTAAGTATATTACTAATTTATCTTTTAGTATAAAGTTTCTATAGTTCTTTTATTATAATTTAAATTATATTAGTTCTCTTTACTATAAATATTACTAGAAGATTTAAATTTAATATTTATAAATATACTTTAAAGATAAGTAGTATTAAAATAATTTTATTAGGTTCTATAGAATTATTAATTAATTTTACTATTATCTAAAGAATAATTTCTTTATTAAGTTTAATACTTAGTTTATTTTATAGTATTTTATAAAATCTTCTTAGTAGAATATAATATCTTTTAACCTTTCTTATACTATAGTAAGCTTCTATAAGTACCTTCTTAACCTTAATAATTATTATTTTAGTAAAGTATCTAAATTCTATAAATAAAAAATTCTTTTTTATATTATAAATAATATATTTTAGAAGTTCTAGGTAAGTATTAATCTAATATATTTATAGTATATTCTAAGCTACCTTTACTAATATATCTTTAAGAAATCTAACTACTTAGAAAGTAGTTATAAAGTTAATTACTTATAGTACTAGTTTTCTATCTAGGTAAAGAATATTAATAATAACTAAGTAATTAAATTTATAGTTATTCTATAGTATAAATTTAAATCTTCTAGGTAATTTTAAGTATATTTAATATTAATAATAGTATTTTATAAAATATTTAATTACCTTAGTTTTAAAGTTTTAACTAGCTCTCTAGAGTATTTTAGTAAATCTTCTTATAGATAAGTAACTAAATCTTCTATATAGTTAATAGAGTTTTAATTTTATAAGATAGTTCTAAGCTAAAGTTCTTTTTAGTTTATTTTATAATATCTAAGAATATCTTTATTTTTAAATAATAAGAATAATATTATCTTTTTAAATAAAAATATTCTTTAAGTTATTAAGTTTTACTTCTATTCTATTTATATCTTAAATATAGAATAAGAAAGAAGTTTTTATAAGAAGAATATAAAATATAATAATATTAACTAAAGTATTAACTTTAATTATTCTTTATAAAATTATAAGTCCTTTACTAAATTAAATTTAATAGTTTCTAGCTAATTTTATATTAAGTTAAATTATAGAATTAAACTTTTATAATACTTAAAATTAAGGATAGTTAGTTATTAAAACTTTTAAAACTTTAGTATCTAGTATAATACCTTAGAAAGTATAGAATAAGTAATAATTATAAGTTAAGGAGATTAATTTCTTTTTATAAATTACTCTTTTATTAAAAATATCTTATTTTATAATATAATATACTATATAGTTTAGTTATTTAGAATACTAACTACCTTTGTTCCTTTAAGGCTTGTTTAGTATAATATCTCTAAATACTAGATAAAAATATATAAAAGTATAGGTCTATACTAACTTTAAATTATCTATTCTAGACTAGATTAAATTAAATTCAAATTAATTAAAATAATATCTAGAATAAGCTATTAGTATTTAGTAATCTATTTCTATATACTAAGGTCTAGATGTTTTAACCTTAGTTAATATTAGTAATTAATATAAAGAACCTTAATAAAGATAACCTTACTTTATATATACTAAAACTACTACTATTATAATATCTACTAATAAGCTTAAATAACTTAAAATAAAATAGATTCTAAAGACTTAATTAACCTAATATTATATATAGTAGTTATATAAGCTTTAATAAAGTACCTAGTAATAGTATTAGAGTAATACCTCCTCTTTTTAATTACTAGTTAACTTATACTCCCTCTACTACTCTAGGCTCTTCTATTAACTCGTTTAATATACTAAGGTCTTTATAGTTTAGCTTTACCTAAGGAATAAATTTTATATAGATACTAATAATAGAGTTTACTCTATAGTATTATAATATTAAGTAATACTTAGTAGATAAATATATTAGTAATTTATAAAAATTAAAGCTAAAAATAAAAATTCTAAAGTTTATATAAAAGTAATATACTAGCTCTATATTAATCTTTAAAATATAGATAAATTTAAAGATTAATTAAGTAAAAGAACTAATTTAATTTAGTTTTAATTTTAAGCTTATTTTAATAACTATTAGTATAAGAGTAAATTTAAAGATTAGCTCTTTCTACTTATATAGTTTAGCTTTAGATAAGATTTAGAATTAAAGCTATTTATAGCCTATCTAAGGGTATAAAAAGATTTACTTAGGTTAATTAAGTTAAAGGATAAATTTAAATATTAATAGTTTTAAAAGTACTTTCTTCTTTATATAAAAGAGCTTTTAATTTACTTTTTAAAGTATTTTATAACTAGAGAGAATACCTATTAAAAGGCTTTAAACTAGTAGGCAACTAGTAAACTAGTGTATATTATATAGTATACTATATTACTTCTTTAATTTAATAGTTATATTAAGAGTATAACTAAGAGTAAGGTTAAAGCCTTAAGTAGTAAATCTAGCTATATATAACTATACCTAATTAAGCTAGTAGTATACTTAACTATACCTTCTAATTAGTTTAAACTAAGCTTAATATATAGTAACGCTACTACTACTAGCTCTAGTTAATTACCCTTAAATATAGTAAATATAAGTATAGTAATACTAAGTAACCTTTATAAAATAAGTTAAGCTTAAATTACTTAAATAAGCTAAATTACTTATATAAAATAACCTATATAACTAGCTTTAATTAATCCTATATTTAGATTATTATTATATTTAAATAATTTTATATTTTATTTATTTAACTTTCTTTAATTAAACCTTATTTATATTAACTAACTAGTATAAAGTATTATATCTCTTACTCTTAGTTATAGTATCTACTAAGTTAGTATTACTACTAATCTACTTAATCTCTATAATTTCTCTCTCTACTTATAAGCTTATTATAAGTATATAATATTAATTATTAAATACTTTTCTTAGGTTATACCTAGTTAAACTAGTAAGTTAAATAATAACTTTAAATTAGTATAAATAACTAGTAGTATTAGTATATAGAGAGAATCTTATTAATTATTAACTTAATTATAATTATAATATTAAAAACTATAAACCACTTTATATAACTCTACTACTAGTATAGAGTATATAATATACTTATACTTTATTAATAACTAATAGATAATATTAGCCTTATTTAATTTATCTACTAAGACTATAATAAAGCTTATTTATAAAGAGAAGTTAGTATTATTAGTAAAAGAAGAGTTTATAAATATAAGTAGTTTTAAACTAGTTAAGTTTAACTTAATAAACTTAAGCCCTTTTATAAGGTTATTAATTTATTATTAAAGTTACTAATTAAATAACTTTATATCTTTATTTATAAGATTAATTACCTAGGTAGTAAAAGATAAATTAAAAGAACTCTCTAGTTAGTAGATAAAAGCTATATATACTCTATATATATATTAAGCTATATACTACTTCTTTATTATTATACTTAAATAAGTAACTCTTTAAGAGCTAATAAAGTTTAATATTACCTTAGGGTTAATAATTTTAAGGTTTTAGTACTAGTATTATTATAAGAAAGTAATATTATTATTTTATTATAATTTAATAAAACTATTATTAAACTTTATTAGTTTATTAATAGATAATTACTCTTAATCTTTAGCTATAAAGTAAGCCTTAACTAGCTCTTCTTACTTAATATTATAAAAGGTGTTATCTATAAGAAATAATATATTATTAGTTTAAATACTAATAATTCTAAAGGTATTACTATTTTAGAATAAAAGATAAAGGTTATATATAAACTAATTTATTCTTATCTTATTAATATAATAAAAGTAATATATATAGAACTAGTAATTCCTAGCTTCTAGTACTTTATATAGTAGTTTAATTACTTTTAAAATAAAGTTATATCTAATCCTTAATTTATTATAAAGTTCCTTTAGTACTTTAATAAAGAACTTATAGTTTAGCTTTATTATTAACTAGATATAAGTTTATAAAATATTATATAAATATAAACTAATATTATTAAGTAAAGTAGTAAAGTAAAGAATTAATCTCTAATTAATATATTAAATAGTTAGTAATTAAATTAGTACTAAGTCTTTACTATAGTTTTAATAGGTTTAAACAACTAGATGTAATTTTTTAAAGGCTTAAGGTATACCTTTATACTTTATTTTATTAATAAATTATAAATTAAATATATATATATTAGATAATATATTATTAATATTAACTAGTTTAAAGACTTCCTTTTTAAGTAGGTTTAGTACTTTCTTCTTTTAGAAATTAATAAATAATATAAGTATTAGAGGTACTAATACTTAGTCTTCTTCTTATAGAAATATATAGAGGTTTATAATAGGTAATAGGTTCTTTTATAGTCTTCCTTTACTATACTTTATTAGTTCTATTAAATAATCTAAATTAAGCTTAGGCTTAGGTTATTATAGCTCTTAGGCTTTATTAAGGATATTTAACCTATTATTAATATTTAAATTAGTACTAGGGCTAGTACTATAATATAGCTTTAATATAGTACTTTAAAACTATATTAGAGGTTTATAAAGTATCTAAACTATATAGGTTTCTCTATCTATAGATAATAAATTATATAAGCTCTTCTAGCTTTTAGCTTATCTAGTATTACCCTTATACTAAACTATAATAGGTAAGTTTAAAGGTAATTTATAAATAGCCTAGGTTATAGGTTTATTTTAAGTTTATAAGGTCTTTTAAACTTATCTATTTATCTAAAGCTTTTAAATTTTAGTTATAGTTTTTTTTATTATATTTATATACTTAGAAATAAATAGTATTAGTAGATCTAAATTAACTAGTTATAGGTAAGCTCTAAAGACTAAAAGTATAGATACTAAACTATCTAGGCCTACTATATTATTAATAGCTTTAATAACTATTTAAAGAACTAATTCCTTATTTATATTAAGTAATTTAGTTATAATAATCTTATAAGCTTATTAAATTAGTTTATAATATTATTTAATAATTCTAATTAAGTTATAAGCTTCGACTAGTATAAACTTAGTTTAAATACTTATTATAGTTTTATATTTCTAAAAACTTTTTACTAATAAAGTTCTTATTAGTATTATAAATAATAAAGTCTAGTAGGCTTAAATAAGTATTTATTTAGTATATTTATAAAATATTCTAAGTATACTTTATAGAGATATTTTAGAGCTATCTACTAGCTTAAAATTATATTACTTTATTAATAATATATAATACTAAGTTACTATTAATATATATAATATATAATAATACTATAGTTAAATTTAATATTATTATATAAGGTAAACTAGAATTAACTTAGTAACTTCTTATATTTCTAGTATTAGTAATAATACTTAGTAATCTCCTCTAGTACTTAATATATAATATTATAGCTAGTATATTCTAAGATATAGTAGAATCTATTAATAGATAAGTATTTAAATTGTTTATAAAAACGTTATAGTTTTATATTTATTAAGTAATAGATATCTATTAAGTAACCTATACTTATATTAATAGATTTAATAATATAAGAGTAGGTAGCTTTTAACTTCTATAGTATTATTAGATATCTATATTATTAGATAATAAGAATCTACTTATCTAGGGAAACTAGTAGGTTTTTAATATTATTAAAATAAATACCTAGTTTATCTATATCTATAAGTAAAAGAAGAAATAAAGTACTAGCTTCTATAATATAAAACTTAACTTTTCCTACTAGTATAAGTATTTATATTAATCTAAGTACTTTAGTAGTACTTATTCTAAATTAAATATAAGCTTTATCCTTATTATTAAGCTTAATAATATCTAGGTTAAGTTTTTATAGTACCTAGTATTAATCTAATCCTATAGTAAACTTAATAATAGCTCTAATATTAATTATAATACCTTTAAAGATTTTAGATAAATATTAGTCTTTTATAATAGTTACTAAGCTTTTAGATAGAGCCTTAGTCTTTTCCTCTAGATAAATTATATAAATAAAGCTCTTATTAGCTAACTTTAAAGCTATACTTATAACCTTATAAGCCTAGAGCTTACTAGCTTAAATAATTTATAATATTATAAAGTTTTACTTATTAATACTATTATTATTATTATTAATACTTTTAGTATTAATATAAAACTCTTAGAGGTCTTAACTAAGATCCTCTTTATTAGTATTACCTTTATCTTTTACTATATATTATAAAATAGCCTTATATTACTCCTTATTAAAATAATTAGTCGAATAGTAACCTAGTTTCTTATATATAAAGTAATACTTTAAGTATTTAGTATTAGTAAATTTAATATACTTATTCTACTTATTTTAACTTTATATATTATATTAACCTTAATTTTAAGAGTTATTATATTTATTACTATAGTAGGTTTATACTAGCTTCTTATTATTATTTTAATAGTACCTATAGTCTATAAAGAATATAGTAGTATACTTAGAGTACTCTCTCTCTTATAATTTAATATAAATACTTAGAGTATATTTTACTAATATACTATATCTTTCTAGTAGTACTAGTATACTCTAGCTATAAGCTAGAACTCTATAATAAACTATAAGTAATTTATTATATATAATCTTATTTATTTAAAAGTTTAGGTTAAGCTAGTACTTAATACTTTAAATCTTATTTAATAATAATAAGTATTTACTTATAGTTTTATCTTTATTTTCTTTTATAGTCTTTTAGAATATAATATTATTCTAAGCTATAAAGTTCTTATTATAATAACTTAAGCCTTTAAAGAACTAATAAAAGTACTTATAAATTATATTAAATAGCTTATTATTAAGTTTATAATTATAGAAGTTATTTAGTATAACTTCTTTTAGTATAATTAGTATAGCTTTCTTAAATTCTTTTATTATATTAGATATACTATAATTATAATAATTACTATAGAAGATTATTAACTTATAATTAAAGCTATTATTAATTCCTCTATATTTTTATTTATTTATATATATCTTAGATAATATAGTTATTTCTCTAATAAAGTTTAATAGTTATAGATTTATATTTAGTTAAAGTTAAGCTTAGTAGTTAATCTACTTAGCTAAGGTATTATTAACTAGGTAGGGTAGTAGTATAAGCTTAGCTTAATATTATATATCTTATATAACTTATAGTATATAAATTACTTTTTATTTTAGTACTAGAGTTTACTTTAAAGTAGGGTTAGTTATAACTAAGGCTTAATTTAGATATACCTTTTAAAGTTATAATTAAATTATATTTAACTAGATCTAGCTATTTATTTATTCTTTAAGTTCCTCTATTTCTATTATAGTTTATTAATAATAGTCCTCTTCTTATAAAACTATTTATATAATATCTACTAGTATATACTTCTTAGTATTCTTTTAGACGAATATACTATAGCTATATAAATAACCTTAAAGCTTCTATAATATTATAGTACTTATAAACTTAAAGTCTTTCTTATTATAGCTTTTAAAGTCTTTTTAAAAGTAGTTTTATAAGTTATTATCTATTATACTATACTTCTTATATTCTACTAGCTTTAATATAGTATATATATATATATTATTATTTAAAGGTATATTTAATATATATAAGCTTAAGGGTCTACCTCCTCCTTCTAGTATATATTTCCTAATATTATATAAATTAATATAATATTAGAGTAGGTTTTTAAAGTAGGTTTAAAGGTTTAGAGAGTTTATATAATAGTATATAGGTACTATATAAGTAGTTTAAAAGTTATAAGAGGTTTTATAAGTATTATAGTTAACTAAGTAGTACTTAGTAGTACTTAGTAATATAATAAAAGAATTATAATAAATTAAATAAATTAATAAATAAAGAACTAATCTTTAAAGATTATAAGTATATTTTTAATCTATTTATTAATTAATTAGTATTAGAAGGCTCTAAACTAGTAGGTAACTAGTAAACTAGTATATATTATATAGTATACTATATTACTTCTTTAATTTAATAGTTATATTAAGAGTATAACTAAGAGTAAGGTTAAAGCCTTAAGTAGTAAATCTAGCTATATATAACTATACTTAATTAAGCTAGTAACGCGCTTAACTACGCTCTCTAATTAGTTTAAACTAAGCCTAGTATATAGTAACGCTACTACTACTAGCTCTAGTTAATTACCCTTAAATATAGTAAATATAAGTATAGTAATAATACCTTTACTCTTAAAGAGCTTAAAACTATTTAAGAAAAGATAAACCTAGACTTCTCTTTATATAATTTTAGTTTAACTTTATTTTAATCCTCTTCTAGTAAGATAATAGTAGACTTCTAAGCCTTTTAAGCTTTCTAGGCTTTTTAAAATAATTTATAGCTTAATAATAAAGATAATATTTAGGAGGATAATAATTATAAAGGTTTTATATCTATAAAGAAGAAAGAACTTAGTTTTTAATAAGATTATTAAAAGAGAAAGTATATAGATTCTAAAGTAATTATAAAGTTAAAGAAGATTCTATAATAACCTTAAAGTAGTATAGAGAAGATTATAGGAGCTATCTAAGGTATTAATAATAAGCTTTCTTTAAATTAAGCTTTAAGAGAGAAGGATAAGATAATAAACTAAGCTACTAGAGAGAAGAAATTAGAAAATAGTTATATTACTAAAGAGAAGGAATTAAAGAGAAAATAACTAATAATAGCTAAGATTACTAAGCTATTATAAACTAAATATACTAAGTAGATTAAAAACTTCTAGATAGATAAGTTTATAGAGTTATTAAGTATTCTAGAGTAACTACTATTATAGAAAAGAAGAAGTACTTTATTAAGAGCTTTTATATTAATAATTAAACTTAGAAATTATAAAGATAAGATTTTAAAGTAAGGAATTAGTACTATAAGGTTAGATATAGAGATTAAGAAGAGTATATAATTAAAATATAATATACTTATATAATTTTAGTAAGTTTAAAAATATTCTTATATTTATATATTTACTAATTTATATTTTTAACTAGATATTAAATATATTTAGCTTATATTTTTATAGTAATTTTATTTTATAAGCTATTTATATCTTTATTTTCTTTATCTATATTCTCTATATAAACTTTATCTTCTTTAGTTATTTTATTTATTTACTTTTTATTATTTTATTTATCTTATATTAGTTAGTTTTATTAAATAAAGTTATAGATTATACTAAGCTTATATATAAGCTTTATTTAAGTAATAATTAAATATTCTAGTAAAGTTTAAAGATAATAAAATTAATACTTTAAAATCTTAAATAATCTTTTAATCTTATTCTAAAGACTTAAATAGTATAAATTAAAGAGCTCTTCTTTATTTTATAGCTTTTAAGAAGCTAATAACATCTTTAAAGATAATATTAAGTATTATAATATAGTACTAAAAGCTATTAAATATTAAGGTATTTTATATTTATAAAGTAATAGCTTTCCTCTAGAATAATAAATTAACCTTTATATAGAGAATTTTATAAAACTTTATAATTATTTATAGAGCCTTTCTAATTTATAAAAATATATAGAACTATAGATTAAAAGTATAAGTACTAAGGATTGTAATAGAGTAGAGAATATATATTTATATATTATTAAAGTATATAATAACTATAGTTTTTACTTAAATAGTACTATTGTTTAAGAGCTTGAAATAGAGAGTTTAAAATAGCCTATAGGCCTATATAAAATTACTTAATAATATAAGAGAAAAGATAAAAGTAAAGAGTAACTTTAAATTTAAAGAATTATAGCTTAATAACTACTTAATTATTTAGTTATAGAAAATTACTATACTTTACTTATATATAGTATTTTCTAGTATAGCCCTCTAAAATAACTAATTAAACCTTACTAAAAATTACCTATATTTTAATATTATAAAATCTTTATTATATATATCTACCTTTATAAATTATAGTTCTAATAATTTAAGTAACTTTAAAATTTAATATTAGTTATTTTTACTTTAGCGAAAGATAAGAGTAAGAATATAATATATTAGTAAATAAATAAAGTTTACTTTATTAAGTTACTAAGGGAAAGTAGTTCTTCTTTACTTAGAATTAAATAATAGTAAGTATTATTAATTAATTCTAAGCTATTAAACTAATTATAAAATACTAATAGGTTTTTAAAAAAGAAAGAGAAACTTTAATTAAAACTAAAAAAGAATAATTTAATCTAAAGTAAGTTTAATAAATTAATTTTAAAAGAAGAAGATATTAAAAGTTATTACTTTATATCTCTCTTTAATTTTAGTATTATATATTTTAACCTATAGTTATTTAAAAGCTAAGTTACTTTAAGTAGTAGAAGAGGTAAGAGTTAACTAGTAGTAAGTTTTTATACTTTCTCTAGGTAGGTATTATTTTTCTATTTTAGAAGAATAAGAACTATCCTTAGTAATTAGCTAGGTAATTTTATTAAAGAATAATATAATTTTATAATACTATATAAAATATTAAGTAAGGTTAAAGCTTTAAACTTTTTAAAGAAGATAGTAATAATAGTTAAGCTTAACTAAGTAGATTTAAAGGTAATTATAATATTTAAGTAAAAAAGGTAGATTTATTTTATAACTAGTAATAAATTATATATAATATAAAATAGTTAAATAATATAAACGGTAGTAGTAAGAATCCTTAGGTAATAACTAAGTAATCTAGAATAAGTATTTTAATTTTTTTTTTTTTTATTTTAATTTAATTTTCTTTTCCTTTTCTTTATTAGTTATTATAATAAAGATTATTATAATTAAAGAGGTAATAGATTTAATAAATATTAGAGATAGGAGTACTAGGGTTTTTATTTTAAATAAAAGTATTATTATTATATTAAATAGATTTAAATATTTTAAATTAATTTAAACTTAACTAAAAGGTAGATTTAAGTTTCCTTTCTTAAAAGAAGTTATAGTATAATTATTATTATTTTCTTAGTTACTATTAATTATAAGGTAGAATTATTATATAAATAAATATTCTAAGTAAAATAACTTTATATATTAATAATTTAATTTATTATATATAACTAAAAGTAGATTTCTAAATATAATTTTAATTTAATTATAATTATAGAGGTAGTTTCCCTTTTAGTTTTATTTTTTCTACTTATCTTAACTATCTTTAAGTTTTAAAGCCTAGGTTTAATATTTTTAATCTATTAAAATAGTTATTTTTATATAATTTTTCGAGTACTATTACTAGGTACAATTAATAGAAAAAGTTTAGATTTATAATAATTAATATATTTTTAACTTTAATAACATTTATTTAAACTAAGTAAGTTAAATATAAAAAGATAATAATAATAGTAATAATAACTATAGAATAAGGTAATAATATCTAAATAAAGAATAGTTTAACTTAAAAGTTTAGTATATAATATATAATAATATTACTTAAAGATATAACTTTTAAAGTACTATTTCTAGCTTTTATTATTAACTTTATTATATTTTAATCTTTAATTTTAATAATAATTTTTTTACCTTAGCTATTTAGATTTTTACCTTATATAAGTACTATTTTTTCTTTATATTTTATAAACTTAGTAGTTTTTATTTAAAGTTAAATTTACTAAGTTATAATAGTTTTAATTAGTTATTTTTATTACTAGTATTAGTATAACTATTAATTTTCTCGAGATTTAACTATATAGCTTACTTTTTCCGATTCTAAGGATAAGTATATAATATTAACTTCCCTTCTTTTTTTTCTTTCTCTTTTATTCTATAATAACTTTATACTAATAATTTTTTCTTTTTTAATATTTATTAAATTAACTTTAACTTTTTAATCTAGAAGTAAAGGCTTTAAAGTAATTATATCTTATAATATATACCCCCTTCTTCTCTTTATATTATTATAACTTTAATTTTTCAAGCTTTAGTACCTTTAAACAACTTTTTATACCTCTTCTTCTTTACTATCTATAGATTAATACTAAAATAAGCCTACTTAAAGTATACTTAAGTATACTTAAAGCTATCTAATATTTATAAAGTTATCGATAAAAGTAAAATTATTATTAATACTAAGTTTCTTTAAATTAAGCTTAAAATACTATATATTCTACTATTTAATGTTTTTACCTTTACTATTTTTAGTAATATAAATTAAGAAGTTTACTTCTTTTCTTATTCTTTTCTTTATTCCTTTCTTATAAATAAATATTAATGATATAAGTTTTAAAGGTTTTAAAGTTAATTTAAAAATAATCTCTTTTTTTTCTTTAATATAACTTTAACTTTATATAAAAAAAGCTTTTACTATAGGTAGTAGGTAAGTAAATAATATATCCTTTATTTAATTCTTTTATTATAAACTTCCTTCTTTATTTTAAACTCTTAAACTTTTATAAATTCCTTACTTTTAAATCTTTTAATTTTAATCTCCCCTTTTAAAACTAATATTCTTTCTTTAAAGTTAACTTTATACTTAATACTCTACTTTAATAAATTTTTATAAAAAATATACTAAGAAGGTAAATTTATTTTATTTCCTCTTTCTCTCTTACTTCTTATTACTATTAACTTTTATTTAATTTAATTTTTTATATAAGTATATTTTCGACTTTAATAATTACTTTAACTTTTTATCCCTTATTTAAAGACTTATTATATTAATGTTATTAATATATAACGACGAACTTGCTACCTCCTAAATGCCGGCTAAAACCCCGACGATTTCTTACTTTTACTAGGGACTTACCCCTTCTCATTCTTTAACCAACCTAGGTATATTTTTAGTATTTCTAGGACCTTCTTTAATAAAAGTATTATAAATTAATATAGTTAATATAAAAAGTTTATCTACTAATATTATAATAATTATAGAATAGTATTAACTTTAAGCTAAGAATTTTAAATAATTATATAATTAATAAGTTATACTATCTTTAAAAGAAACTTAAGAAAATATTTTAATTTAACTTTTAGAAAAAAAGTTATAACAATCTTATAATTTATTAATAATTAAATATAATTCTAGAGATAAAGATTTTTACTAGAAAGTTAATAAGAGTCTCTTAAGTAAGTTTAATAAAGAAAGAAGATAATAATATTAAAAGCTCCTTAAGTTAAGAATTAATACTACTAATATCTAAAGATAAAAAAATAAATAATACTCTAAGGCTTACTTAATTTAATTAATAGCACTATTAAAGAAATACTTAAATCTAAAGGATTAAGAAAAGAAAATTAGCTATATAATTTAAAGACTACTAGTTACTAAAGCTTAAATTACTAAGCTATTAAAGTTTATTAATACTTTAAATAAAAATAAATTTAGAGGGATTATTAAATAAAATACTTAGTTAACCTATTAAAGAAGTTACTAGATAAGAAATCTTAGCTAATTTTAATATACTTTAAAAAAGTTTTTTTAAATTTATTATTAATAAAAGGAAGATACTAAAACTTTAATTAAAAAAGATATTTATAGTATTTAGTAAACTATATTTGTTATAATATATTTAATTATTTATAGAGTACTTGATAAGCTAAGTTAAACTAAGAGAATATAATCTTATTACTATATTTAATACTAGTACTAAAATTAATATTATAACTATAAAAGTTATTAAAAGAGTAAAATTATATATATAACTTAATCTTATTATATACTTACGAGGGATTG